>CM076409.1:29799087-31115077 GCA_038363315.1 Mugilogobius chulae | reverse complement strand
AGCCAAATCAATAAAAAGAGAACATCTCTCAGGAAGAAGAACAGAACCAAGCAGATGAACAAAATTTTCTGCTCTTTGAAGTATACAAACTTAACTTTGGCATCAAGCAAATAATTAACAAAAACTGGGACATTCTCCGCAGTGATCCTGCCCTGGCACCTGTGTTCTCTAATAAACCTGTCTTTGCGATTCGTAGGGCCCCCACTCTTAAGGACCAACTTGTGAGAAATTACCTTCCCAGCCCAAAACCAAAACCTTTTTTTCCAAAACCAACGGGTACGTTTCCATGTGGCTCATGCAAGCACTGCATCAACATTGAAAAAACAAATTCGTTTCAGAATCAATCCGGATCAAGGATCTACAATTGCAACCATTTTGCTAATTGCAATACTACTCATGTCATCTATAAACTGTCATGTCCATGTGGTTGCTTCTATGTGGGAATGACAAAAAGGAGATTAAAAGACCGCCTGTCTGAACATAAATATGCAATCAGAACCTTGAACCCCAACTATCCAATGGCAGTACATTTCAACAAGGCTGGCCATACAAATACAGATCAGCCTCCGGGCAATGGTCATTGAGGTCATTTCAAAAAACGTAAGGGGCGGTGACAGAGTTAAAAGGTTGGCCCAAAGAGAAGTCTTCTGGATAGACCTTTTAAAAGCCACACCAGTTTCCAGGGTTAAATGAGGACTTGGATTTGTCAGTTTTCATATAGCCACACATTTTATCTGTGCAATTCTTTTAATGTGTATAATAATCACCGGTGATTATGGTTTGTGCTGCTGTTTTATAGATGACTTGATGTGTTGTGGTGTAACTCATGTGCAGGCCATCATATATATTTATTGTTGATGTCTTGACATGTATGCTGTCACTTCTTATCTACTACGCATGTTTATCTATGTAAATGTCATTTCATTGTGTCTAAATTTGTGCATCACGTGACAGGATCACATGTTTGCCTCACGTGACCTCTGTCTATAAGTACACCTGTATCAGATCACATAATTTAGCCCTGAAGAAGACCTATACATTGGTCGAAACGCGTAGGCGTCCCGCACTTTAATAAAGGACTTTTACATTTTTTGATAATCAGTGTGCCTCGGACTTTTTTTCACTATTGATTCCTGCTTCCAGACCCTCTCGAGTCTTTTAGCCGCTTCTTGTCCTTGAGATGCACCTGATTTGTACTGTATGGACCCACTGATGCACTCCCACCTCTAATTTTTTTATCTTGAATGAATCATTCGAAATACAACTTTAGCCAAACTAATGGTAGGAGAACACTGTCAACATGGCTAAAAACTCAGAAAACATGCATAGCATAACGTCTCCTTTAATGTAGAGTTTGCATAAGGTTAATATTTCCACCTTAACAGAAGTAGTAGCCTTTATATTAAAAATCTTAACTGCTATCAGGCAAAGACCTTGTAGCTTATCACATGATGGAAATAATCTAAAAATAGGCCTCTTATATTCAGGGGAACTAAAGATCTTTACCATGAATGGTATCTTCTTTATGCAGTCCAAAATTCCGAGTCCGATTGGTTGCACTTGGCTGGTTCCACGAGGTCAAGGTAAGTTTTCATCAGCTGTAGGAAAAAATACAAAAAGATAAATGACTGGTATTGGCAATACAGTTTGGTTATGATATATAAATTCACCAACAAAATTTACTTAGTTTCAGCAGTCTATAACATACACGTGGTCCAGGCAAAAGATACCATGATGCACCAGTAGCCACGTGACATTGTTAGCTTTTAGCATAGCAGAACAAAAAAATATAACGTAAACTAGCATTCCAAAGAAAATGAAAAGGTAACTTAACTAACTACTAAACCCACATTTTCTATAATGTTCTTCTTTTAAAAAGTTTAGAGCTGGGGATTGTCACATCACCAACAGTAGAATTAACAACTAATTTGATGCAGTAGGCAGCTATCCAACTATGTGGCGATGTTAGCTTTAGCATAGCTAGCAGAACAAAAAAGGTAACGTTATACCAATGAGAATGAAAAGGTAATAAACTACTACAGTCGACTTATCTTTACCACAATGCTCGTCACTTTTACTAATCTTAATAGCTGGGGATTGTGACATTTCATTAGCAAAATTTTCAGCTAAGTTAGCAATATTAGACTAATGGCGAGCTAAGATGCTAATGCGAAAATTGGCGTTCATTAGATTAAAACATGATCTGACACAACAGAGTATTTACCAGAAGATCCAGATGTTTATTGGCTGTTTCGCTAACGTTACTCTTTTGTTTAACTTGCATTGTTTGGCTATTACAATGAATGTATCCAATGAGTTATAATAATGACATGTCATTATTATAACTCATTGAATGTATCCCTATCGAAGCTAAGCTAGCACACGCACTTGAAAAATTTGCGTAAGTTAGCTATATTATAACATGTTTTGACGCAACAATGTGATGGGTATAATCAGCTGTGATCCAGAATATGTCGGAAGGCTTCACTGCTTATTGTTTAGTTATTTTTAAGTAGTTTTTTTGGCTAATATCTCGCTAGGCTATCATGAAGTTGAGCTCACTTACAGCGAAAATGGCGGATCTCCATGGTAACAGTTGTTTTGACGCTGTATCTTGGCCTTTTTTCGTGGCTGTGGAAACAAAAACAGCGCTAGAATACATCATCTGAGGGCCGAGGGAAAGAAAAACACCGAATAATCTTCTCATATAACCTGCTTCATGTGGGCTCACGGAGTAAAGAAAAAGCAGAGCCGATTATAAGCCTGTAGCAAAAGTAAAAACCGGCCTCTCAACTGTAAATAATCCATTTGTAGAGAATTAATTTGTGCTTCTGAAGGCTACGTGCAAGATCTAAATCACTTTCAATTAAAACTTTACAACGTGCTTAATAATTATAGCCGATGATTTTTTTTTCCCCCAGAGCCAAGTAGACTTTTCTGGATAGAGTTTTGTAGAGACGTGTGCAAAAGCGCCTCCTGCTGCTCAAATTCTGAAATGAGGAAAATCTTCATGCAGAATCAGAAAAAAATGTTTTATTGCCATGCCAGTGAACAAAATATGTAGATATACGTACATACACACTAGGGCTGGAACTGCAGTCATTCTAGTAATTGATCAGCTGGGTGATTATTCTTTTTAATGAATTGATTAGTTGTTTAGAACCCAAAGTTTTACACAGACAAAGCTGGGGTAGTGTTATGTTTGGATGTTCTGAAGATGCACATTTACCAAAAAAATAGTTTCCTACATACAAAACTCGTCATTGCTGCTCTATCTGACATGTTTTAGCTTTTATTTGATTAGATCTAAATCTTTTTTCAGTTCCTACATACAAAGGCATGTGTAAATAAAATAGACTTTTATGCAAAACACCCAGAAGCAAAATATAACAGCCCATTTATCATTGATTTTGGAGATGAGTTGTTTTGAATAAAAGCAAAATTTGAATATCAAGTGCATAGTTTATATTAAAAAGTGTTAGGCAAAGTGCTGATGAAAACGGCTTTATGACATTACAATCTGAACACAACCTTGACAGATTAAATATTAGGTAGAGCGGCTTTAGTAATATGAAGCTATATGTATACACAGTAGCATTTGAGCAGAATAAATAGGTGTGACTTCGGTGGATTGAACCAGAGATGATTCACATTATGTAACGGTATTGCTCATGACAGGTGGATGACACATGCACAGATTTAACCGTTTTACAAGCTTAAAGTGCAAATGACAGGTTAGACTACAGTTTTCAGCACAGCATAGTAATTGCAAAGAATATTGTTTTGCTTTTTCACCCAGTTTAACTATTTTAAAGACATTTATAGTTATGTTTTGGCCCACAAGTTCGACAGAGGTTTGGAATATTAGTTACAATTTGAAGTGATGATACAGTACTTCTTCTAATAATTTTCTTTTGTTAAATGGTTGTTTAAGCTCCAAGGAAAATGATGTAAATTGTCTTTGCATTTTTGGTATGTTTGTTGCTTTTTGATGACACATAAATACCGAAGTCACAATATAAAATTTTAGTGTTACGATTATTTGGAGACAAAATGATTTAGCGATTATTCAAGATTATGACAAAAAATTGTTTTCATTATCACTTTCCCTCAAATTGGTGACCAATTTTATGAAATCTAATTTTGCTAATGAAAATAATAATGTGACAGAAACTTTTGTTTTTGATTTAGAATGAATAAAAAAAAAATTGCATCTAAAATGTTAAAATGTGCATAGATTAGATATTTTCAGTGCAAAATAAAAACAAATGGAATATAACAGCTTTTGTGCCAAATATTGTTTTTTTCTATAAACTTAGTTGCTATTAAAACTTTTTCTCATGTTTTGTCCTTCCCTATTGACCCTATTTTGTCCCGCCCACTTGGCTTGGAAATGCACTTCCTGTTTAGCTCTGTTAAGGTAGCTAACGTGTTTGTTTGTCTGTCTTGTGGGGCAATTTAATTAAATATAATGACAGTTAAAATAAACCCATCGACTGAAATCTACAGGCTAAATGCAGCTAAACAGGAAGTGCACGTCCTAGAAAAGTAGGCGGGACAAAATAGGGTCAATAGAGTGAACTGTAAGAATTTAATTTTACTTCTAAAATTGCCACGATTATAATTTTTTTGTTCTTATGATTATATTGTGACTTGAATAATCACAATTATCGATTAACCTAATAATCTTGACATCCCTACACATAAAGAAGAATTCTGTTTTAGAACGTTGTGTACTTTTCAACAATAATTTGTCAATTCCTTTATAAACTGCTACTTTACTAAAACTATTATACTGTAAATATTTACCACAAGGTTTAACTGATGGGAACAATCTAATAATGTTTTTTTTTCTTTAATAATCCACTGTAAATGATCCTAAATGTGACTTTTGTAACTTTTCTGAACTGTTATTCTATTTTTCCCACAGTATGGCTTTAAGCTTCTTATCTCCATGGAGACTTGGCACCAGTCCAGGTTGGATCACCGGAGAGGACCCTGTTCCTGGAAAGCACAGTATGTTTCATTCTCAAAGTATTTTCGAACAATAGAGCTTAGAACATTGTAGATATTGAACACCACTGCCGAAGGGTTCGCTGCAATTGTTAAGTCATGTTCCACGTGATTATCAGCTTTACTGGGAGATCTATGTGATGTATGAGCTAGCTAGACAGTTTTATGTTTCATATTTTATCTTTTTTTATATATCAAAAATGTGATTTTGACAGTTCCTTTTCAAAAGCTGATGGTAATTTAACAACAACAACAAAAAAAAAAACTGTTTTGGGGGCTTAAAATAGGTTTAAAAAGTTTAGACAGAGCCCATTAAAAGTCCTATATGTTTATATATAGTATTTTTATACTTACTTTTTTGTTACTCAGAAGAGCATTTAAACAGGCACAGTCATCTTAGAATGTCTGATTTGACTGTCATTAAGAGGGTTAGATCAACTAACTAACCTTTTCTTATAAATATACAGAAGTTAGTTTATGTTTATTATAAATCGAATATATTTGAAAATATAGTAAAACAAAAAGTTGGCGGTACCACACGTCTCCTTGGTGCCTTAAGGGGTTAAATTCCACTTTTTTTAGAACATGGCCACATGATAATTTTGAGTTTTAAATATGTTACTCAGAATCTGATCTTTTTGAGTTACTGCAAGTAAATACAGACAGGTGAGCTCTCAAAAGTGAGATTAGTTTGCATTTTGTCACGTTCATGTTTGTTCTTTTAGTGCTGAAATTGTGTCTGTGATTCACAGAAATCCAAACCTGTGTCCAAAGAACTAATCTTAAGTTCTCCCTCGACGCCTTCTCAGCAATGTTCAGCAGCCTGCTCCGACATCTGCAGCTCGGTGAGTAATTCTGAAACTTTATCAACAATAAACAGAACAAGTTTTAATAGTTATGACATTCCCTCAGAAAAGCAGAGATTATTTGCTCACAGCTCATTTCGTTTTACCATTTCCACTTGTCTGTATTTATCAGAAAATTCAGATTTCAAGTAAAACATACATTTTCTTTTGAATTTTAGAATAATCCTGAACCTAATCAAAACTAGTTTAAAACCAAAATGTTTAATAAATAATGTATTTTTACTGTGTAGAAATCTGAGGTGAAAAAAAAAAACATTTTTAATTGGAATTGTTGCACCTTAATTAGTATTATAGAATAAATACTTATTTCTGTTTATATTGAGGCTCCGGGGATGTTTGGAACGTATTTAAAGACAAATTAACAATTATCCGATGACTAAATAGTTGACGATTATTTCAAATATCAATTAGTTGCGATTAGGTGAGCAGCTTCTTCTGGAGACTGTAAAGTGCCTTTTCGCGAAGAATCTTTTGCCCAAACAGTGTTTTCTGTGAGAGGTGCAGGTCTATGGAACATGCTCCTGTTCATTTAAAATCTGTGACAACTTTTTTTAAAAACAGCCTAAACCTTGGACGTGCCAGCAACAGCAGTGCTCTCATGTTTAATGTGTGTTCTCTATGTTGATGTATCGCTCAGTTTAGGCGGACTGCCAGCTCTAGGAAGAGACCTTATATAGACAGTGTGTGCCTTTCAAATCATGTTCAATCAACTAAATTTATCGTAGGTGGCTCAGTGCATTTGTCTTGTTTTGGTTCAAAATAGTACATCCTGTACACACAACCACTTCCTGTTTAATGCTTTTCAATGAGGTTTTCTCTACATCAGTTCAAAGCTAATAAATCCTCTTTTGATCAGACACTTGTGGTGAATGTTACAGAAACATGTTAAAGACTTATATCAGTTAAATATTTCACCAGAGACACTTGTGTGTTTAAAAAGAGACGTGATTGTGTCTAAATGCTACGCTAACAGGAAGTGGTCGTATGTACAGAAGTTAGCTATTTTGAACGTACACAAGCCAACTGAAGTTCCGTGCACAGAGCCAATTAAACTGTAGAATCATCTGAAGGATGATCAGTGGAAAAAGGATGCTCCTGAGGCTCTGAGCTCTGTTCTGAGCTTCATGTTAAAGGCTGTGAAACTTATGAAAATGTGATTTCTTAGTTTTCTATTTTTAATACATTCAAAAAATGTCCAAAAAAATATTTTCACATGGTTATATTGGGGTGTTGTTGTTTGTAGAATTTTGAGGTAAGAGTAGGGCTGGGTGATATTGAAAAAATGAATATCTCTATGCATTTTTGGAGCATCTCGATAACGATATTGGACGATATTCTGTCAGTCCAACATAAATGTATTAAAACTTCTTTACACTGGAAAAACAACCTTAAATATGCCAATAACTTTAAAATGGGTTGAATTACTTAGTGTTATAGTGCTTTGAGCAGGTTTTGACTTTCTTAAGTAAAGATTTACCAATAGAACAAATAATTTTAATCATTATTTCAAAATAGGAAGCATTTTCTTTTCCTCAAAATTTAAGTTAGTATTTATTTTTCATATTTTAAGTAAAACAACATGTTTTATGCTTGTTCCACTGGCAACATTACTTGTCGCAGGCACAAATTCTTGTTTTATCTAATTGAAGATGTGTGTTTAATTATTTTGTGAAGCACTTTGAATTAAGTCATATAAAAGTGCCTTGTCTTTTATAAATATGCAGCATTACTTATTTGTTATTGTAAATTCTACTGCACGATATACTCCGTTTTGCATATCTCCAAAACAACATTCACGATATTATCTAAATTTCTATATATTGCACAGCTCTAGGTAAGAGATTTATTTAATACAATTTGGAATGGGGCTGTAACATGACATGTATGTGTATTTCTCTTTGCTGTATTTTTCTTGTTTGTTAAAGCCTCTCTAGGACAAGTGCCGTGAATTAGCTTCAACTATAAGCACTATGTTGAATGCATCGGACTTCTGTGTTACATTTAGTCAATGTTTTTGTATCTGTCCATTCAAATAAACCAAACAATAAGAAAATCAATCAATCAATTAAATCAATTGTTGCAGCCCTAATATAATTGTTAAAAAACACATGAATAAACGTCACAAAACTAGGTGAAAATGAGCAGAATCTTTAGTAAAAAACAAAATCTAACCGTGTTCACTTGTTTTACTGAAATCTTAGCTGTCATAAACATTTTAAACAACTTATAAACCATCTTCTCGGTGACTCTTTGACCCGGCAGTAACCTCGGCTTCTGTATTGACTTATCTCATGCTGTTCATGTATATCTTGTGACAATGGCCCAGTTTAATTTGTCCTCAGACCACATTCTTCTAGCCTGGATCTATAATGCAGCCACTGTCGAAGTGTTTATAAATAGCATAGCCATCGGTGCAGCAATTTAAACTGTTGCCTTTAGTTAAGTCATGCTTATGTTTCATTTTTCATGTAATAAAATGAATAAGTCAGCCAGACTTTTGCCAAACAGTCCACTGTTTGTTCAAGCATGTCTTTAAACATATTAAAGTTTAATGACCAAATATGAATGTGTTGGACCATGAATAAAAATAATGACTTTACAAAATACAAACTGCTCTTTCTGAAGCATTTTTTATTTATTTATTTTTCAGTTTTTGCAGAGCTTCAAAACAACATTCACAATAATATGTAAGCAATAAACAACGAGGAGCCGCGCGTTAAGCAGTTTTAACGCACGACATGGAGTCTTAGGAAAAGCGGCTACAGTTACAAAGAAAAGGGACAAAGACAAGGAGAAACTTGTGTTATGCATACAATTTAGTTTTACTCAGCAAACTGCACGACTCAAATTAATTTATTCAATGAAAATTAGCATTTCTACTTTCTAATTAGCAGACTAAAAATATTTAACTTAAAAAATGTCATTTCAAAGATATCGAGATATATATCATACATAGAGATATGAACAAAATATATCGAGATTTACATTTTGTCCATATCGTCCAGCCCTAGTTTATTGCAATAAAATGTAAAATGTGATGTCATCAGTTTGGAGCTCTGTTCTACTTCCTGTTTTTTTTCAACATACTATTTTGAAACTTGATTCATGTAAAACTATCATTTATATTTACAACTAGTGTTTTTCTACTAAATTAAATCAAAATGGTAAATTCTGTCATTTGCACTTTAAAGGGGCTGTACTGTGTAAGATTGAGAGGAATTTTAATTATCACATATTGTTCACAAACATTTAAATCATATTTATTCTTTACAACATGAATACTTAAGAGAGCACTGTTAACCAATCCACATCAACTGTGATACATTTATACTTATTTGAAATGTTTTATTACGGGCCGGAATGTGTATTATTGACGCTAGATGTCACTATGGTAAATAGGCAAAATGCATGTGAAAGGCTCCCTCTGGTGTTCAAAAGTGGAAATTACTCGGATCACGTTGTTTGTTTTTCTTACACAGTGCCCCTTTAAGAACAAGGCCGGTTTTGAGTATTATACTTTTTTATATTATTATACTTTTTTTTCCTTGACAAAGAACAAAAACATTTTAAATAAATAAATAGCTCTGCCAAACCTTATCACCACATTTGCAGAACACGTCTGTCTGTATTTATTATTCCTGAAGAACCTATTTCAACAACCTCTTCCCCCAACAGTCAGCAGCAGTATTCAGCCTTTTCCCAGTCGTGTTCTGGACATAAACAGACATAATCTAAATTCCTCCAAGAGCACACAAACCTACTGTAACCGTCTGAATGTTTTTAGTGTAAGAGTCGTCCTGCTGCCTTACAAAATGAGGTCTGAAATTACACTGTGAGCGAGGCCTTAATCTGCAAAGCTCTGGCCTCGTTCCAGTCATTGATTCTCATTCAAGTGGATATTGATTGTCCCCATTTGGAGATTTCAAGCCATTTACAACGACAGCAGCAGCAGCATCAGCGTGACAGCTCCACCAAGTCTCACTTCAACGGCAACAGAAAACGCAAAAACACTTTATTTATATTTCACAAACAAAAGTGATGCACAGAGACAAATATCTTCAAAAGACAATAAAAAACACACACAAATGAAGTGGTTGATTGCAAAAGTGGCTGTTAAAAGAGACATATGGTGTATTTTTTATGTTTAGCAATAAACGGTGACATATGTAGATCAGTAATTTGCATTTTTTTAACTGTAAAAGACAATATTAATCGAAAACGCCTCGGAAATATTAACAGGTTCTTTGACTTCCTGTTTAAAATGAGGTACTGATAAATCTGGCTTTGTTATTGTAAAATGTAGCTTTAAAGTGCCCATGACAGGTTGAACTACTCATTTCACAGAGACGTAGTTAAGATCATTATATTTAAGGTTTTACTCAAGATTTTTCAAATTTCATTCCAGTTTGGCCATTATTTAGAATTAAAAGTTTACTTCCTGTTCATCAATGATGACATCACGGTAGGTAGTTGCCTAGTGACCAGTTAATAAATTGGGTCTAAACTCTTCAAATGTAACTTTTTTTTTCACTTGAGCCATAAAAACATACTAGAACTCACTTGTTTGTTAAATGTTTGTTTACAGAGCCATTAAAATCTGTTTCCTGTGAGAAAATTGAAAACATCTTCGTCTTCCCAGTGTGATGTCATCAGTTTAGAACTCTGCTCTACTTCCTGGTATTTTCAACTTATTTTCACATTTTTCTCCACAAACTTGTTATTGATTAACGTAAAACTATCATTTATAATTACAACAGGTGTTAATCTAACAAACTAAATAAAATTTGAAAAAAACTGTCATAGGCACTTTAACAAGAATCAGATTTTAAGTTATTGTTTGTTGGAAAGTGGTTACACACACTACATTTTTTGAGCCTTCTAATTTTTTTTTTTTTGAGTGGTCACAAGTAAATACAGATAAATGGCCGGGGATAGGTGGTAGGTGAAAACAAAGATTTTCTGAGCAAACGATTACTCAAACCTAATAGATCCAAATATACAACTGTGAGTCATTCATCATTATATTTAAACTGGTGCAATGTGTAATGGGAATTAGTACAGTTTGAATCTGCAATGGGCATCTGTGCAATATGAATTAGCTCTAGGTGACTTAAAGACGGGGTAACCAATTTATTTAGTTGTACATTAGTAAACTATGTGTTTTCTACCAAAAATGCAAGTACTGTGTACTGAATACAACAGGTTAACTCTACAAAATTAAAATAAACAAATCATAAAAAACTGCCAATATGCACTTTCACTTATAATTTCTTCTACATCACACGAGTCAGTTTTCTGTGATTTCAAACTTTTAACGCAGGAAGAAAAACAAATGTAAATGTGATGTGTGGATCTGTTGTTTCAGGAGAAGCAGAGGTCTAGTGTGTGACTCTAGAGCCCTCTAGTGGCAGTCTGACCTTTTGAATCTATAAACAACTAACTTGTAAAATAACAGAACATTTTCGTATTGTTTAACTGTATTTGATGGTGTTTAGTTGTTTGTTGTTCACACAAACACTTAACTATCAAATTGGATTTTGATATTAAGGCAGAGACTTGATATTTAACATTCACCACAATTAGAATTTTGCAATTATTTATTTGCACTAAACTTTATTTTTAAACCTAGGACTTCCCTAAAGAGATTTCAGTGGAAAAGCGTGACTTTAAAAAGTCAATAAAATAATAATAAAATATATTTTTACAATGAGTCAGTCACATATCTGTTTCTGCAGATTTCTGAACAAGAAATCAATGGACCTTTTTCTATTTCTAAGTTGTGTTTTACACCACACACAGGTTTAGACTAAGACTATGGTGGCACAAGCGCTCTGTATTTGATTAATGTTATTTTGTATGTTTTTTGTGAGTCTAATGTATTTGATTTGCTCTAGATATGAAACAGCACTGATTACACAATAAAAATTGTTACTTTTATATGGTTATGATAAACCCACAGCCATAAACCAGCATTTAAACTACAAATGAATGGTTCATTTTATGTTTAAACTACGCTACAAAAATCAGACCATGGCTGACCACCATAGTTTCATCTATTAATGGAAAACACTGCACTAACAAAATGTTTATTATTCAGTCACTTTTACTAAACAGATGATTGGTCTCTTTAATGGGTTCTTTAGTATCTCATTTGTGAGACTATTAACTGTATTATTCAGTAGAAAAATGATAAGAATATTTGTGTTTAAACACACCGTTTCTATGGAGATGCAACGTTTTATCATTGATTAGTTTATTGAACAAAAAAAATGTATTTGATTCTAAATAAAGAAATAGACCTGAAAATCAACAAAACCACAAACATCTTTTTTATAGCAGACTTTCATTTGAAACACAAAATAATATTAACTGTTCAGGAAAAGTCAAAATGTGTAATTTAAATGTAATTGGTATTGTCTAATCTTTAGAGCAAAGTTGTTTAAAAAATATCTTTCTTTCATAACTTTTTCAGTATCTAATCATTTATGATTCTTTCATAGCTTCCATATTCTGTAGAAAAGTTTACGGGTCAATGAATTGATAAGAACATTTATCATTAGTCACACTGTTTCTGCAATGTTTTATCATTATTCAATGTTTTTTTTTATCTTTATTTGATTCATGTAAAACTATTAATTTATATTTAGTACGTCAGTAAGTAAGTAAATACAAAGACAAAGGCTGAATTACACACAAGAGATATTTAGATTTTTTAAAAAAAGTGGAAATGTTTACAAGAGGTGTTATCGATCAAATTAAGTTAATGTTAAAAAATTATAAAAACTTGTCTATTCCATTTTAAAAGCTCCTGATCATGTGACTTTTGAATTCTAATCAACAATGGATCAATCAAAGAAATAATCACTAGATCAGAGGTTCTCAAACTTTTATATTGTGTGTCTCTCCACCAGATCAAAACCATGACTCAGTTAGGCCTAAAACTAAACTTAAATTGATTTTAAATGAGACTAAACCAAGCCTGATTATCACCAGCTGTACACGCGCCACAGTTTGAGAAACACTGCACTGATAGATTACAGAATTGATCGTTAGTTACAGCCCTAATTTATTACATTTACTAATCGTTATATAAAGCCATTGAGTAATTAGTGTCCCAGTGTTTCCCGCAGGTTCAGATAACAGAGGTTCTGCAGGTGACATCACAGCATTATAAATGTCAGCAAAATAGAGTTAAAACTGGAAAACTACACACAGTCTGAGGACAAAATAAATCCACAACAACTCTGCTGATACTGGGTTTGTAACTGACATGTAAAAGAGAAACTTAGGTAAACAGTGGTAGAAAAGCAGATGAACAACAAGACTTTTCCTTCTTTCACATTCATCACAAAGGGATCACACACAGTTGAACTTATAGTTGCAGTTAAATGTCTAGTTTACTAACTGTCGTTAGCAAACAAGCTGTTGCCACAAAAAAACAAAAAGAAGTCATTTTTTTTATACAGATACTACGGAAGTCCAGAACTGCCAGTATGGAGTAAACATTTTTTCCAGCTTTTCTCGTTATAACGACTTTATATTTACGTTCAAACGACAATACTCTCGTTATTACGACTTTTTATTTACGTTCAAACGACTTTTTTACGTTCAAACGAGAATATAATGTCGTTATAACGACTTTAAATTTACGTTAAAACGAAAATATATTCTCGTTCGAACGACTTTTATTTATGATAAACAGACTGCTCTTCCCATGATGCGCCACAAGCTGGATGGCTCAGAGCCCTGTACTACGAAGCTAGATTTGGGGTTTAGCGAGGTCAGTTCTGGGTTAAACCTGGTCTGGCGGTCCTACGAAACTGGATCACTTCCTATCGGGGCAGATCTCTATGGTAACATGCGGCAAACTCATAACCTGCTCCGGACCTCCGGACCAGAGTTCTGAATAAGTTAAAAAGACGAGGCGCTGGCCAATCAGAGACGATCGAGAATTTAGGCCTTTGCGAAGAGACGGGAGAGAGAGAGAGAGAGAGAGATGAGAAAGGGCAGCGGAGAAATGAGGAAAGACGAAAGTCGGCGTATTTTATATCAAAGCAATGCGCACTTATTTATTAAGAGGAGCCATGAGATCTTATATGTAGCAGTAACACTAGAATCCAGTTTAATCTGTGTGATGATTAATAAACGGAGCATCATGGGGGCTGTCTATTTTTCATTAAAAGTCGTTTGAGAATATATTGTCGTTTTAATGTAAATAAAAAGTCGTTCGAACGAGAATATATTTTCGTTTTAACGTAAATAAAAAGTCGTTATAACGAGAATATTGTCGTTTGAACGTAAAAAAAAAAGTCGTTTGAACGTAAATATAAAGTCGTTATAACGAGAAAAGCTGGAAAAAATGTTTACTCCACACTGGCAGCTCTGGACTTCCGTAAGATACAGTCGGCATCATGTCATTTTTAGGCTCAATTCCTACTGAGGGGGGAAGTTGTGTTGGAAATCACATGTTAAGGCATAGAAAGCTAAACATTTTACCTCTCTTAGGAAGTTTTCGGGTGAATTAAGTGTATTTTTAGTACAACTAATTTAAGTCGAGTCACAACCAAGTTTAAATGTTGGTTGTTAATGTGGAATTTTTAGATATATTTACATATTATGATCATTGGATGTCTTTTTTCATCTCCATGTCTTTGTATCTGTATTTGACACATCAGTATTTAAGTCCTCATTTACTGTTGTATTTTTTGTGCAGTGATTGATAAAACTGTTGTTATGAGCAACATTCGTTTGTGGGCGTGGCCTCTGATGCCGACTGTATCTATAGAGGGATTTTCGGTCAATGTCACTTTCCGCCGTACTGCGTATGCAGAAAGAGCCACTCTCCGTCTGCTTAGCTGGGGAAACTTCTTTGAATAAAACAACAAAAAGTGAATAGTGTAGCTGTTTGGATCAGGTCTGAACCGGTCTGACAGACGTCTGTCTCCTGAAGCTTGAGACAGTGTTTTTTCTTGCCATTTTTTCACCTGAATGTAACTTTTAAGGGTCGTAGGATCGAGTTTCATTTACAAATGTTGATTTAGCAGCATAACTTTTGTTTTTACACAGTGATAAACTCTTGTAGTTTGCTGACAACAGCACTGGCTAGTGTTACTGCTACAGTTTAGCCATTAAGCGGCGGCTCATCCTGCAGTTCGGGTGTGTGAGCATCTGCCGTGTTGATAAACAAAAAACCCTCTATAGTTTTGCCACTTATTCTAAATGTTGAGGAGAAATTATTTCAAATAAAAAAATCTCCATGCATACCTCCAAAAGTGGTGCAAATGGTCTATGTTTTTATTTAATACAATTTTTGGAGCATAATAGTCCCTAACTGCCTCTGCTGATCAAAAAACACTGATTTTAGGTTTAATATAATCACTTACAAGCATGTTTGGACTAAATGGGGGGCCACCATAGTCTCTTCTATAATGACAAGCACATGCACTTATCCAAGAAGCAGCCGCAGCCTAATCGTGCAACCTTCATAAACTCCCAGTCATTGCACTTTATTTCTTTTTGATTTGCTAACAGTCCATCTTTGTCCGTCCTCCCGGTGCCTCCTGCCTCCTTTTACCTCCACACTAAAGACACACCTCCACCTGCACAGCTCCACAGTCGCAGGTGTCTCCAGACCGGGACAGACCGTTCACTCTTCTCTCTCTGTCTCTCTCTCTGACCCGATTGCAAGATGTCTGCAGACTACTTCGGATTCTCCTACGTCAAGTCGGCCGCTCGGAATGGCACGTATGCTATTAACAACGCGGCGGATATTTCTGTCATCGTGGTGTATTTCCTCGTCGTTTTGGCCGTCGGAGTTTGGGTAAGTCTGTCTGTTACTGACTGTTCTGCGCGGCCTTGTCTCTGTGAATTGTTAACTTCTTATTTTCAAGTGTGAGAGCTGGTTTTACTGCAATGTAAAAGGTAAAGCACTGCAAAAAATCGATTTCAAGACAAGTTAAAGTAGCTTGAATCTACAATTTTAACTTTACGATCAGAAATGTTGACAAGCTTAAGATTTATTTATTTATAGAGCTTGATTATTTTCCTTGTTTCAGACTGTTTTGGTCTTGTTTGAAGACACTTTTTCTTTGATCTAAGCCAGGCCTATTCAACTTAAGGCCCCGGTGCCAAATCGGCCCTTCAATAATCTGATACTCTGGAAATAGTGACCTACTTAAATGTCCTAATGTGTCAACCAGGGCTGCAACAAGTTAATCGATTAATCGCAACTAATCGATTATTGAAATACCCGTAATTTCTGGGTTATAAGCCGCTACTTTTTTCTCAAGCTTTGATCACTGCGGCTTATAGGGCAATGCAGCAAATATAGATTCTCATAGACTTACTATTAAGTGCGGCCTATATATGTACTTTATCAGTTTTCGTACTTAAATCTAGTGGGTGCGGCTTATATTCAGGTGCGCTCAATAGGGCAGAAATTACAGTAGTTGTCAACTAATTTAGTAATCGGGTTTACTAATTTAGTAAAACAGGTTTTTATGTAGGTTTTAAACATCCATGAGCTGTGGAAAAGCATCAGACTGGACATAAATTACATGATAATTGTGTAAATTTAAGGTTTTTCATCTAAAAACTAGCTTGAGTCAAATGTTCAGACACTGAACTTCAAACTGAGATTCTGTATACTAATTATGATACCACAAAGGTAATTAAAATGCTCTTTTTCGTCACATTTCTATGCAACAGACACACAATACTTTATTTATTGAACATTTTGGTTTTAAACAGGTTTTGATACAGCTCAGGATTTATTATTCTAAGTATTGATATCAGTTTTAGTGTTGATTAGTGTCAGATTTTTTGTACTTTTAACAATCCGAAAATCGATGTTGTATTCTAGTGACTTCTGCATTCTAAACAACTAATCGATTAATCGGAAGAATAATCGCCCAACTAATCGATTACCAAAATAATCGTTAGTTGCAGCTCTAGTGTCGATAAGTGTTCAAAGTAGAAAATAGCTAACTTGATTTTATTATATTTTTACTGTCTGAAAATAAGATTTGCAACATGGAGAGTGTGTTTTTCTTGTGTTAATTCCAGTTGCATTTTTAGTCTTGTTTCTAGTGAAAATAAAGAGATGCTTGTACCAGATTATATAGTCCTAAATAAAGATAAATATGTCCTATTTTAAGCATTTATTCACTCATTATCCAAATTAAGATTGTTGTTTCTTACACTGTTTAGTCTTGATTTAAATTTCTGCTTTGGACTTTGGTTAGTTCTGGTTTAGATCTGGTTTATGTTATTTATTTTTATTTAATTGTTTATTTAAAACAAGGACAGTGCACAGATACATTAATCTCACAAAAAGAAGCTAATTTCCATCTGTAGTCCTTGGGCAGGTTTTAAAAGAAAAAGTCCATCATTGTTCCCTAAACCAGCGCCTCTTAGATATATTCACAATAAAAACACTTTATAAATATTTTACAGCTCATGATCTCAGTTTACAAAATTATAATTCATCACAAAATATCAATTTAAACTGCCATTGCATATTAAAAAAAATATTAAAAAAACCTATTACCAATTCATCAATAATACAATACCTCTTAAAATGCAATTCCTATTAAATACGTACCAATAATATTTCTTAAAAATACTACAAATTAATAAATGATCATGTACAGTTCATAGTCAATAGATCTACTTCTAAATATGCATAAAGATTCATCATTATATACAATTTACACAACCCAAAACACAACTTAACTACGCTCAACGACCAAGAGGGAAATCTGCTCTACACCTGCGCTACACAGAATCTACTTAAATGTTGAGATACTGCAGGTTCTGATTTGGTTATGTTATTTAACGCTGATTTGATTTGATTTTGTAGAGCTATAAAACCACACTGCAGCATTAGTTATTATCACTATCTAGTCCTGTGAATATGTGGCACAACCTCATGTCAAAAGTGACGTATTGTGTAACTATTCAACCCTGAAGCCATAGTTCTCGGTACAATCTGGCCCTCTGGAAAGTTAAGATGAATAGCACTAGTCTAAGCTATTTACCACCAACAACCTGAGAATATCTTACAAATGTATTCTCAAACCAGTTAAATATTCTACATTACCTAAGCAATTCCATCTTATTCTATGTCTGAGTCATTTTAAGCAAGACTAGATAAAGATTTTTTGTAGTGAGAGTCTGGGAAATAATTGATCATGATTTTTTAATTCGACTTTATTCTCTCATCTGGACACAAACAACTGCCTGAACTACAAGTAGCAGTTTTTTTTTCTATGTAGGAGCAATTGTCATAGAAAAATCCAAAAGCAGATTATTGCTTCTGGAAATTATTTATCACAGCATTTAATTGTAGGAAGTCATTTAAGTTATAAATCCTTCCACATGTGTCGTCGAAAGCACCAAAACGCAAAGACCATTTACACAAAGCTGACAGTTTCCTGGAAGTTGAGGCAATCATTTAACAAAATTAAAGTGTTACAAGATATTATTGTTTGTCAAATTGTAACTGTGTCACTTATGTAGATTTTGGTCCATATTTAAAATGTGGTAACAGTTCTATAATTACCTCTACATACTTTGTCATATTTACTGGACAAAATACAATGATAAACCCCAATCATGTGGCAGATTTTGTCCCCAACTCAGTTATGCCACACTGCTCTCACTTTGCATTGGTGACAAAAAAGTTTACATTTTGTAATATTTTCTGCAGAAATTTAGTGAGATTAAAGGTTGGGAAGCTAATTTTGACACTGCAAACACAACTTAGGTTTTAAACAACTTCCTCTCATAAATCCTTCAACACATGGTTAATATCGACATGTATTCATTTTTGGTGGCAATCATGGCTTAAATACAACTTTTTACAAACTGCAAACTGACACTAAAGAGGACCACCCAAGCTCAGCCAATCAGCATTCAGCTACTGATTAGAACGAAAATACTTTATTATTCAGTAGTGCTCAGTTGTCTAATTTTTTCACAAAGTGCTGCATAAACACAAAGTCTACAATTATATATAATTTACAAATAAAAAAATCAGCTATCCCTCCTTTAAGGTTAGGGTTAGGCTAAGAATAATTTGGTTAAAGGTGCACTGTGTAACTTTCAGTAACAATTCAGCAGATGTAGACACTTAAAACATACTTTTAGACATTTTAAATCTGAAAACATATGTTTCATGCAGTGTGAATGAAATAAACCCTAATTGTGGCGATGCAAGCCTGCTCAAAGTAAAGAAGTGTATTTTTATTGTTTATTTAGTGCAGCAAAGAAATCTAAATGACATAAAGCATCCTTTTATTCAAGAAAAAAAGTGAACCAAATTACTTTTAAGCATTTGGGAAAGATATGTTAACCAGGTCATTACATAACCAAGTTGAGAAAAACAAAATGCCACTAAAACCGTAGAATTGGGTGATAAAAAGCAAAATATTCAGTGAAAATTTTAAAAATAATCATAGCCAAATATGTCACCTGTAGATCGAAAGCTTCCAGTAGCTCTCCAAACAATTTTAAAATCATAGAATCTGATTTTCGATACTTTTGACAAACCTGAAATCTACAACTTCAGGACATCCTCACGCTTATTGGTATGAAGATTTTTGCCCTCTATTAATTTTTGTAATTCCTTTTTTATTGGTATAATTGTTCCTACCAAAAACACATGTCTAGGATTGTCTGTTATAAAAAATAAAATTATCAAGTGCAATGTTGGCAGAGATTTTTGGAGGACGCCCAACATATGGCCCAGGGATCCTAAGTTTAAAGTGAACCCTGGATATAATCACATGTTTATCCTAAAACACTTATAATATCATCACTTATATAAATACAGGACAAATACCTTGAAAGTATTTGTAGTTTTATTAAAATAGTGTTATGAAGAAATGACATGGAGGCTGCTATTTTGCGGCGGTTACGACATAAAATAGTGTTGTCATGGTAACAGGCAGTAGCAGGTAACTAAGCAACATGAATTCCTGGGTTAAACCTTGTCAGTTTGAGCCGGAGCAAAGCCAAACACAGAACGATTATGTGGAATCTAGTGAAACTGAAGATAATCAAGAGGAAGAGGCAAGAACTGGACACTGTCAGTGGTGTTTTTGTTTCAACTGTTCACTGATGAAACTGTGGGAGTAACCATGGAAACACTATTTTATGTCATCAACCAAAATGGCGGCTCCCAGTGGCTTGAAAACAACATAAACAATGACAATTTTATAAAAAATAGTAAGCAGTTATATATTTGTTTGTAATTTATTTAATAAGCATGAGCAGTACTAGTGTTTTAGACACATTTGTCTTCATAACCAGGGTTCCCTTTAAGAACCACTGCTATAAGCTCAACTCTTTCGCAACCAAAAAAGTTTTGGGAAAAAGGCTGATTTATGTAATTCTGACAGAATATGGTCTGATCTGTCCTACGCTCTTTAAACTTTGGACAGCTTCTCTGTGCAATATTAAGTCTTATTACACACACGTTATTGTTCTTGGCAAGAAAACATTCTTTTATCTCACTGTAACTGACACCTGAATGGCTGATAAACTTGACAATTAAAATGTGCTGTATGAGTAATTACTCAGAGTGATCAAAGCTATTTCAATCTACCAACGTTAAGATTTTCGGTAGATATTTTCTTTTATAACAGGTCTTTTGTTTGGTTAGATCTGCAGAGCTGATAAGCTAAAGTTTAACTTTAACAAGCAGTAGACTTTAAATTTCTACTTTTTATTGTTGTAAACTGGCTACATGACAATTTTGAACGCTACAGGTAGGTTTTATTCAGAATCTTTTGTAATCTTTTGTCACAAGTAAATACAGACAAGTGGTGGAGCTCAATAACTCAAACATGCATGAAACAATCCAAATACAACTTTGAGTAAACCTATGATGAGAGAACTCTGCTATAACATGACTAAAATCCCAGAAAAGTAGTTTTTAGCTCGAGCCAGATTAATCTGGCGAGAGCTATTGTTCTTCGTTGGTTTCTTATTATTATTATTATTATTATTATTTTTTTTTTCTGCCTAAACAATCGCGTTTTTGACCCTTGGACCCCCTGAAAAAGTATGTACACTGTACATCGTCGCGACCGGACCGGCGAAAATTTCGATAATTTCGACATCGCAAGAATGTCGAACCCAAACTGACTCGACAGCGCCGCCTAGAATCAGACCTCTATGGCAGAGGAAACAGGTAGATTTTGGCCTAGACTTATGAAACTCAGAACAGTGATAGAGCTCCATGAGACCAGACTAAAGTTGACTTGGCGCACTGCTCTATGATGCACAGGAAGTCGGCCATTTTGGATTTAATCAGCGACGCCAGTTTGATTTCGTTTTTATTTTAACGAACTAGTCCTAGGTTTTTGGGCCCAGTGAGCTCAGACTTGACCTGCTGCATCTAGAGGCATTGAATTTCAATAGTTATCCAATTTTTTGGATACTCCTCACCGTTTTCCCGCAGTACGACGGCGAAAAACACCTTCGTTTCCTGTTTCTTTGAACACCTGTCACGGCCACAGGCTCTGACCTACAGAGCTCAGACTTCAGTCACTATTGTGTGACCCTGGACTAAACATTATGGATTCATTTTTATGGAAAGACTCCACTCTATAGCGCCCCCTACCTATACCTTGAAATGTCAACTTTGTGCGATTTTCATGAAACTTTGCCCAAAATTCTATGCCTGCTAAGACACATAAAATTACATTATCGCTATGGTGCATTTTCAATACTTGGCCAGCAGGGGCGCAATGAATGCTCAAAAAAAAACATTAAAATCTATAACATGCACGTCCTCTGTCAGATTGACTTGAAACTTGAATCACTTATAGACTAGATGACCCTGGTTACAAACATATTTATAACATAACGGTCGGGCCTACAGCGCCACCTATAGACATGCACAAACATTACAATGGGGATAGGAAATTTACTTTGACTTTTATTTGTGAAACTTTGCACATTAATCCTTAATGTGCCCTGATCATAAAAGTCAATCAGACCTATGCTCTATTTTGTACAGTTTTGTCTCCAGGAGCCTCCAAAGCTCCTATACATTGTCAATGACACTGAGACTCTTATTTCACAAATGTGAGATAAAAAGTCACTAAACAGTGACAGACTCACACCAAAGTTGGCCGAATTAAATATAATAATGTACATATCAGATTCATAACTGTATTTTACACACTTTTAACCAAACAGCTCTACGGCGCCACCTTCTGTAAAAATCCAATGGAGACTGGGACAAGTTTACTTTGGAGTAGGACAATGACATTTACCACAGTGACAGAGCTGATGGAGACAAACATAAAACATAATTGGTGCAATGCTCCACGTCACACAGGAAGTCGGCCATTTGGATCTAAAATCAGCCGCCACTGTGATTTCGTTTTTATTTTAACGAACTAGTCCTAGGTTTTTGGGCCCAGTGAGCTCAGACTTGACCTGCTGCATCTAGAGGCATTGAAATGCAATAATCATCCAATTTTTTTAGATACTCCTCACCGTTTCCACGCAGCTGGCCGGCGAAAAACACCTTCGTTTCCTGTTTCTTCACAGACCTGTCACGGCCACAGGCTCTGACCTACAGAGCTCAGACTTCAGTCACTATTGTGTGATCCTGGACTAAACATTATGGATTCACTTTTATATGAAGACTCCACTCTATAGCGCCCCCTACCATTCACCTCAAATGTCAACTTTGTGTGATTTTTACCAAACTTACACAATAAATTCTACGCGTGAGGAGATGCAAAAAATTACATTACAGGTATGGTGTATTTTCAATACTTGGCCAGCAGGGGCGCAATGAATGCTGAAAAATACCCCTAAAAATCTCTAGCACACATGCTCCTTGTGAGATGGACTTCAAATTTGAATCACTAATAGACTGGATGAGCCTGGTCACAAAACTCTGTCTAACGCAATGGTCTGGGTTATAGCGCCACCTATAGGAATGCAAAACTTCCAGAGATTATCCATTTTGCCATTCAAATACTATGGCACTTTTGAAATGGGGAGAGTAAGAGCCCGGGCAGTGGTCGGGAGAGGAAAATGCAATGTTGGGAAGTTGCAGGTCGAGGGCGGGTGTGTGGCAGAGCGGTCGCGTGGCTGGCGAGAGCTATCATCGCCGCTTTAGCGGCTTTAATCTATAATTGGTCTCATTTAAGTAATCAATTATGTAGTGGTTCATCATTGCATTTTATAATAATGTAAATTTATTGGTTGAGAAATAGCTTCAGTTGATGTTCTAAAATGCTGTATTTAAAGCTTCATTCATACTAATTCAACAGGCTTTGCAACATTAAAATCACAGCTAATACATAGAACTGTAATAAAGTAAGACATATTCACTATAAAATATTTTAAATAGAAATAAAAGAGAGAGAGAGAGAGGTGGCCTTGAAGTGAAGTTGTGCAATCACAGGTTGTTAAGCAATACAAGAGCCAACCCTCTCACAATTATTTTATTGCCCATCAGCTTATCCAAGTGGAAATGTACGTGCCTTTGGAAAATACAGAGCCGTCTTTCATAAAACTAACTTTCAAATGGATTTCAAAAGGTTTTAGGAATTAAATGTAACTAAACAGTATTTGCCATAAATAAAGCCTAAAGAGGGACTTTATATGTAAAAGCCACATTTGTTGTGTTCTCACATTATTGTTTTACTCACGGTTGTGTTTGGATTGATTCATGTGCGTTTGAGTAATCTTGTATTGCCCTGCAGCTGATGCTCGAGTGCTCAGAACATCCCTGTTTTCACCTACCACCTATCCCCGCCCACTTTTATGTATTGCGTTTATTCCCAAAATTCTTAAACCTGTTCAGAAACCAGTTGTTTGAAATCTGTTCTTACAGATGCATTTTAAAAGGAGTATGCGGTGCTTACCAGTCCTGCAGCTTTTAACAGGAAGTCAATGGACCTGTTTATGTTTTTAGGTTAAGTTTGTGTTTTACAATGAATAAAAAGTAAATTACAGATCTCCATATGTCTTAACACGATAGTTCTTCTTTAATATGTATTTAAAAGCATTAAATTAATTTCTTACAGGCATAATTTTAAAATTATGTCATTCTACTGAGCAAATAATAATAATGCATTGGATTTATACAGCGCTTTTCAAGATGCTCAAAGATTATGCATTATTCATTCCACACTGGGTAGTGGTAAGCTACTATTGTAGCCACAGCTGCCCTGGGGCAGACTGACGGAAGCAAGGCTGCCGTTTTGCTCCATCGGCCCCTCCGACCAATCATACACACACCAGATCCTAGATCTAGGCAATGTGGGTGAAGTGTCTTGCTGATGACAAAACAACAAGTTTCTCCTCTGTTCTCCCCCTGTGGCACCTGAAGTTCCTCCACCAGTCTCCCATCCAAGTACTTCCAAGGCCTAACATGCTTATCTTCTGAGATCTGACGAGATCAGGCTTTGGCAAGCTGGTATGGCTAGAAAATAGAATGTTTCAAATCTTGTAGTTTGACATAACAAGCATGCAAATGTTGTTATGAAGTTGTGCATTTAAAGTCTTGGTACTAAAAAGCATTTTGTTTTCTGTTCTGTTTCAGGCGATGGTTCGGACAAACCGCTCCACAGTCGGCGGTTTCTTCTTGGCCGGGAGAAGCATGGTGTGGTGGCCGGTGAGTTTTATTGTAAAATGTTATGTAACATCGATTTTTCACTGTTACATTATGTTGACCATCTACAAACAGTGTTCTCTCATCATACAGTAAATTTACTCAAAATTATTTGAAATGATGTGTTTTAGTAATCTATTGCACTGAAGCTGATGATTGAGTGCTCAGAGAAGTCCTATTCCCAACTACCACCTATCCCTGCCCACTTGTTTGTATTTACTTAAGATTATTAAAAATATATATATAATTAAAAATAAATATACGTTTATATAGGGCTGCAGCTAAAATGTATTCTGTTAATTGGCTATTATTTGTAATCTTTAGTTGCCTAGAAAAGAATAGTCACTTGAATAAAAGATTTTTGCTGAATTTGAGCTGAAGTTGCGCTGCTGGAACAGATGCCTGAGCTTTTTCTGCTGGAGGAGCAGCTCCTCTACTCTGAGTTCCTCCCATAATTCGCGATCCTGTCTTTTCGGTCATTATCCAAAACTTTCGACTGCAGGTAAAAACTGCTGCTTGCAACAGTTACATTTTAAAATGAAGAAAGCAATCAGTTCTGCAGCTTTGAACAGGAAGACAATGAACCAGTTTATAGTTCTGAGCTGTTTTAAATATACAGTATTTTGTGTTTTACAATTAACAAAATGTAACAGTTTATTACTAAATACACTGAAACAACAAATGTTTCCTTTAGGTGTTGACTTACATTTTGTATTGTGCTCTTTCTCAGTACACTGTACATAAAAGTATTGATCACTAATATCTTCTGCACGCGTTTACAGATCGGCGCGTCCCTCTTTGCCAGTAACATCGGCAGCGGTCACTTTGTGGGAATCGCGGGCACCGGAGCAGCTGCAGGAATCGCCATCGGTGGATTTGAGTGGAACGTATGTAATCTTCAGTGCTATCTAAATCCCTTACACAAATGTTTTTATTACATGTCACAGGTTTAACGACTAAGGCTACAGGGCAGACCCGCAGAAATAGATAAAATTATCTTGTAGGTCACAGATATCACTACTGTTTCCTCGTATGACCAGTGTTCTGTGTGTTGTTTCTTTCAGGCTCTCATTGTGGTTGTCATTCTGGGATGGCTGTTTGTGCCCATCTACATTAAGGCTGGGGTAAAATACACTTTACTTTTGATTATTCTTCAGTAATTAAGGCGAGATACTACAGTCAAAAAAGAAAAAAAAACAACTTACATTTGAAGTCAGTTAGGAATGTCAAGATTATTAGTTTAAGGAGCACCTTTTCTGTAAAATTCACTTTTCAGAGTTTTCAACCATGTGATAACAATTCAGTTTATTTTTGTATAGACCCATCACACTACAACAGTTGTCTCTGAGGACTTCACAAGATTCTTGATTTAGCAAACAGAAAGATTAAAAAATCAAACAATCAAACAGTTATTGATCAAAACCAGAAAACAGAAACCTTAGAGCAGGGCTATTCAATTATATTTACAACGGGACAATGTTTTGGAGGGCTAAGGTCTGAGGGCCGGACTACAAAACTGAAATACCAATGTGTTTTACATGTATTATTCTCTTTTCATTGGGATTAATAAAATACAACAATAAAACCATAAAAATAACCACATAAACAACAGAGACATTGAGGCTTCTCTCAGATTTTTCTTTAACAAATTGTTAGAATCACACATCATTCAACTCATTACCTTTCTGTTCCTGAATAAAATATTTGCTGGACAACAGTTGAAACATCTTTAAAAAAAAAAAAAAACGTCTTCAACGTCATTTGGTTGCCAATGTCCTAACAGAATCTGGCAAATAATGCATATTTTTCTGGACTACTAAATGAAAAAACTGTTTTGAGGTCAAAACAGCTGGGCCCAAACATATGTCTTAGTGGGCCGTATTTGGCCCCCAGGCTGCCATTTGAATAGCCCTGCCTTAGAGTCATTGTTCAGAAATGCAAAAGCCGATTGTCCAACGACAAACAGGCAAATGGATAATTGTGCCACAGCATCCTTTGTCCTTAGACCCTCCCTCTCGACAACAAAAAACTAAAAAAAAAAAATGTTTTGAGAATTTTTATATGTAGAGCCAGAATCCAGAGGGAAATGACTCATCTAGTAGAACGAGGACAGGCTAATCTAAGGGAGGGAGGTAGAAGACGTCCTCCATGTTGTTAAGTGTTCTCCCATCATTAGTTTACTCATAGTTGATTGAGATTTTAATAATCTTATATTGTCCTGCAGTTGATGCTCAAGTGCTCAGAAAATCTCTTTTTTCACCTACCACCTATTCTTGCCCAGTTGCTTATTAAAAGTCAAATTTTCTGATAAAGAGGTGGGACTATACAGTCCTGCAGCTTAAAGCAGGAAGTAAGTAAAAATGTTTATTTTTCTTCAAAATAAACAATTAAACTGTAAATTATTGTACATGTCGGTGTTTCTTCCCAAATACATGAAAAAACACAAAAGATCTTCTTTATAAATTATTGTGATTTTTTAAGTCACAATATCCTAAGATAATCCTAAGAATAACAATAAGATTCGTGCCAATATTAAAAGCACATTTTTTTCTGTCTATAGAAACAGAATTAGCTTGGAAATTACATTTTGAGAGAATATGTTGAAGTGCTCCATAAAACTCTGCATAGATGAAGTGATTGGACATGAAGGTCTTTATGCTGAGAGTGCAAATGGCCAAACATTGCCTGTAATGTCTCTCCTTTAGATTAATTGATTGATTAATTGTATTACTAAAGCTGTGTGTTGTTTAGATTGTGACGATGCCTGAATATCTGAAGAAAAGATTCGGAGGCCAGCGTATCCGCATTTATCTGTCGCTGCTGTCACTCTGTCTCTACGTCTTCACCAAGATCTCAGTAAGTCAAAATGTTTAACAAACAACATCATTTTTTAAATCTTTTTTGTTTTGTTGTAACATTAGAAAACTGTCAATTTTTTTTATCTTACCTCGGTGTTCTGTCTGAATTGAGTAAGTAGTAAGTAAAGTCTAATAAATAGCCAAAAGCAGCTCTCTGATCGGCTGAGCTTGGGTGGTTTCTCGATGATCTTCATTCATTCATTCATTCATTCATTTTCTACCGCTTAATTGCGTTAGGGGTCGCGGGTGACTGGAGCCTATCCCAGTGACTTTGGGCCTTAGGCGGGGAACACCCTGGACAGTGGCCAACTTGCCGCAGGGTTAGACAGACAACCATTTACTCTCTCATTCACTCACTAAGGGAAATTTACAGTGATGCCCAGTTAACCTAAACATGCATGTTTTTGGAGGTGGGACCGGAGACAATGATGACAGGAAGCCCCACTTAAATCAAACAAAACAAAGATTTGCCATCTTTGTTTTGTTTGAATCAAGCGGTACTTACTGTCATCATTGCAACCAACCCCCCTCAAACCCCCCCTGCTGCGTCGTGATTGGGCCAGGTCACCCGCTCCCATGGATGTACGTGATTCTACTGCACTTGATTCTGTTTTAGCAGAAATACACAGTATTTTTTTTTTTAAGAAGAGCGGAGAGGTGTGACACATTGGATTCGCCAATACGATTTGATGCTGTGATTGGTTAAACTTAAATAAGGTCGGCCGCTCACCCAATCAGCTCAATATATTTCATTAAACATCCCACCTTTTCTCAAACACTTTTAGCAAGCAAAGTTCCAGACAGATACAGTAGAAGAACTCAAACTGGAGTTCAACACAGATCCATCTGCTGTGAGTCAGGTTATTGGTCACTTGTTTCTCTATGAAAATCTTGATCAGCCTTTGAAAGCTGGATTTAGCCAATCACAGTGAAGGAGGAACTCTCTGAAAAAGTCAGTCTACAAGAATTGTGGTTAAATTGAAATTGTGATCTGGCTCCAAAAAATGTATGAAACTATCTATTGCCCTAACGCCCAGTCCTATATGTGTGTATTTATGTGTTGAGAGTGTTTGGGACAACTGGATACATTTAATTCCAGACAAACTTTCTGTTTTGATGTGTGAAAATTAGATCTTTAAAAAGTCTTATATTTAACTTTGTGCTGGAATAATCATAGTTTCTTGTTTCTCTTTTCCAAGGCAGACATGTTTTCTGGTGCCATTTTCATAAACCAGGCTCTGGGTCTGAACATCTACTTGGCTGTGATTGCTCTGCTGGCGATCACTGCTCTCTACACTGTCACAGGTAGGTGTTTCCTTTTCCATTGAACTGTCACGACCTGAACTGTATCCAGAGTCTTATCTGTTTTATGAAAGGCAGCAGCTCTGGGTTAAAGTCTTACCACATCCATTTGTAGAGATGCGACGTGTTTATTGGCCCTGTGTTATTGTGGGTAATCTCCCGTGACAGTGATAAGCAGGAGCTGGCTTTTCTCTTTCTCGAAGGCTCACAAACATGAATGTTACGGTAACAGGGCAGTGATGTAACTGTGCGCAGTGACACAGAACTACAATAACGCTCAGAGTGTTTAGTATCAACTCATAGTCAAGGCTTATAGAACAAATGTGATGTTTTTACTTTGATCTCGTCTTTTCAACGTATTATTCTTGCATTTTGGACATTATTTATCAATTCAGGTGCTAAAATTTAACCTAAAATTTAGCATTTATAGTGTTTGTGTGAGACTCAACAGCTGTGTCAAGTTTTTATTCCTTTGAACTACACACTTTTACTCACTGGCATTTAACCCGGCATGAGAATTGTGTGGTCCTCTGACAGTCTTTTATTATTTATTTTTTATATGAGGTTTTGATTTTAACCCTTTATTTATTTATTTATTTTTATTATTGCCATTTTTATTTTTATATTTAAGAATTTGTGCTTTATTTTTATTATTATTTTATTTTTATTGTATTCTGTGCAGCACTTTGGAGACTTTGTGTTGGTAAAATGTGCTATATAAATAAAGTTGGATTGGATTGGATGTAACTTATAACATCCACAAAATAAAACTAGCATTTTAAAATCATAATAACCTGCGGTATACACTTCCTGTTCTCTTGTGGGCATTTTAATAAAGAAAGACTAAAGCCTAAATATTTTTTCTTGCGAATATATATATTTATTTTGTGTTTCAAAAACATTTTATGTGCAATGTGCTTGTAAGCAGCTTGTGCGAGTGATTTTTTTTTTTTTTTTCAAAAGTACAAATGCTAGAAAAATAAGGACAAATAGTTTTCATTTAATTTAGCTTATTTTTGAAGAGATCATTTTAAAAAAGTCATTTTTTGGTACAGAAGATGGCATTTTTTGCATAAATTACCGCAATTTACTCCAAAAACTGAACATACTGTATAAGTAAAATTTGTGGTAACATGTTAAAAAGCAGCTAAATCAAACAAAGTGCAAAAAAGTTGCTTTAAAATACTTTATACTATGGTAACAGACCCACAAACTTCGGGTCAAAATGATCAGCCAGAAGAAATGTGCGAAGCTCAAACGAAGAAAACTTGATCAGTTTAAAACTGGATATTAGACTTAAATAACCAATGATTAGACCAAAGAGACTGTGTGATCAGAAAAACTCCCTTTACATTTTGCTTGGGACCACCTGAACATTTGCACCCCCACTTAAAGGGCACTGTGTAAGATTGAGAGGAATTTAATTATCACATATAGTCCACAAACATTTAAATCATATTGATTCTTTACAACATGAATACTTAAGAGAGCACTGTTAACCAATCCACATCAATTGTGATACATTTATACGTATTTGAAATGTTTTATTACGGGCCGGAATGTGAATATTGACGCTAGATGTCACCATGGTAGTTAGGCAAATGTACTGGAAATGCTCCCCCTGTTGTTCAAAAGTGGACATTACTTGGATCACTTTATTTATTTATTTTTTTCTTACACAGTGCCCCTTTAAACAAACATAAAACATTTTAGATTTTTTATTATGTTTGTGTAATACATGTGACAAACTTGTGCTTTGTTGTTTTTGTGTTTTAGGAGGCTTAGCTGCCGTGATCTACACTGACACTTTACAAACCGTCATCATGGTCGTTGGATCGTTCATCCTCATGGGATTTGGTAAAAAAAAAACTCTTTTAAAACAAACTGTGTGGAAAAAGTGCGGAATATTTTTTACTTATGTAGAAATGCAGCTGCAGAACTAAAATGTACTCAAGTAAAAGCTTCCCGTGCAATAATATATATAAGAGTTTATGCAGGTGACGTCACACTATTCTAAATTTCAGCAGTGAGTGGCAAAATAAATGAGAGTCAATGGAGACAAATTACGTTTTCTCCTTTTTAAGTCAAAACACAACAAAAACAGGAAAAAGCTGCTACAGTCTGATATTAAATATAAACTCCTGCTGAATATTGAATTTGTATGTGACATGTATAAAAAAAGAAAATTAGGTAAACAGTGGCAGAAAAGCAGAAGAACAACAGAAACAGTGAGGCTTCTTTCATATTTCTGTTTGACACGGAGTCATTATCTTTCTATGTTTAAATAGGATGTTTTGGTGTGTTTGATAAGTAAATTATTCTTGTGCGACAGTAAAACGTCCTAAATCTCCATCTGCCCAAATAAGCTATCTGTTGCCGTGACAACAGAAAAAGTACTTGATTAGTTTCTGCAAAACAAAAGCTTCTCAGACGACAATTAGTCCAACAACAGAAACGCTTTTTTATTACTTTTGCTACTCAGTCAGAATGATATTAGTGTATAACTTCTATTTAAAGGTGCACTATGTAACTTTTTTGTCCTGTGTTCAGCCTTTAACGAGGTGGGAGGCTACGAGCAGTTCCAGCAGCGCTACATGACAGCCATTCCCTCCATCGTGACTAACATCAGTGAGAAATGCTACGAACCTCGCGCCGACTCCTTTCACCTTTTCCGGGACGCCGTCACAGGAGACCTGCCTTGGCCCGGCCTGGTGTTTGGACTCACCATCCAGGCCACGTGGTACTGGTGCACAGATCAGGTCAGTCACCGTCAAAGCAGCTCATATGTGTGTGTAAGCGATTGGCTTCCGTGTACAGTGGTCCCTCGCTCTATCGCGGTTCACTTTCCGCGGCTTCGCTATTTCACCGATTTTTCTTCTTCTGGTGCAATTTTGCATTTTTTCCTATAGAAGTGCGCTGTAAGCTGCTTTTCTCTCAAACTCACTGTTGGGACCGTATCACATCGCAGCATTCACAGGCAACAGCACAGAAGCTCTTTTATAAAACTTTAGACAGTTTGGATCATGCAGGGGAAGCTGACCTGACGCTCGGACGTTTCTCCAGGTGAGGATTTGACTCTTTGAGCTCGTAGTTACGATGATAAGTTTGTTCACACTGGAACGTCATTTGTGTAGTTCAGAGATGTGTTTGAGGAGCGTGTTGTGACTTCGCAAGAGTCCGGACGTGTTTTGTGGTTCTGGAGTCCGTGTGATCCGTGGCTCTGCGGTCGGCTGTGGAGCGCAGCGGGACGGGCAACGTGCCTCTTCAAGCAGTCACAAAAACGACTCACGCTGTTGTATCTGGCGGTGATTCATGTGTTCAGCGCATTATTACCTGTACAAAAGACACTAAACAGAACCAGGCAGGTTATCAATTGAAATTACTAGTAAAAAATGAAGATCACTATTTCACGAGTATCACCTTTCACTGGTTATTTTTGGAACCTAACCTCCGCGATAAACGAGGACCATTGTAATTGTTTTGGCGACGCTTTTATGGTGCTGCCTAAGTGCACACAGAGCACTTATCGCCTAAGCAGACAAAACAGACTTGAAGCTTAATGATCTGCTGGAGAATAATTGTTTCAGATGACGTCACAACATTATATGGGCCAGTGTTTTTGAATGTAGATGGAGGGCAATTAAAAGGACAGTTCTGGAAATTATGATTTTTTTTTTTTTTTTTGCATTCACCTTTTTTCGCCCTGCCCACTTTTCCATGGCAGCACACTTGCAGTTTAACCTGAGCTACATAAGCCACGATCAAACGGCAGATGTTGAAATGATCATATGCAGTGCTTATCATACACATGATGTAGCTTGTTTGAACGTTCTATAGATTTCAGACGCTCATTTTGAGATCGCCCTGCAAGAAAGACAAGCTAGCATAACTTAAACAGGAAGTGCTATGCCAAGAAAAGTGAGCAGGGCGGAATAAGGTAAATGGTGCACCAGGAGATCACTTTTGTTCTGCAAGTACAACCCCATAATAAACACACACAGGTATTTGAAAATAAAAAAAAAAATAGGAATAAATGCATCTTTTGTCACTAAGATTTCGTTGTTAAACTACATAAAATAAAATTACACCAAATAAATGTTTAGCTCAGGGGTAGACAATTATTTTTTCCCGCAGGCCATGTTCAAACTTTGACAAAAGGTGGAGGACCGGACCACCGTCATTGAGATGACAAATTATCATTAATGTGGAACGTTTTCATAGGGTTTTTAATCTATTACTTTGACTATTTATTTTCATAATAATAGGACAACGAGAAGGATTCATGCTGCATAGCCAAGTTAATTGAATAATAGAAATTTTAAGCGCAACACTTATTCCCGAAAATGTGCCAAGGACCACTTTGAGTCCAAGAGCCACATCTGGCCCCTAGGCCACAGCTTGCTGTACTAGATTTTTTTTTCTCACATTATTATTTGGCATTGTCGCGACCCCTTTCGTACCGGTAGACCCGATCCGTCCGGAAGTGTGATTAGAACATGCACACATTGAAAATAATCATGTAAAAAGCTTGTTTTTAATTTAAACAGTCTTTATTTGTGAATTATTTAACTGTTTATGAACAAATAACGAAAAGTGTTGTTTAAGAAATCGGCAAAAATTATTTTTTTTCAAGGCACGTAAGGTCACGTGTGATGATGCGTTTAAGGGTTGAACGGAAAGATAAAACTCTTGTATTACACTAGATAAACTGCTAAAAGACAAATAACGGCTGTGGGTAAAGAATATAGTGCTTGTGGATGAAGATAGTAATATGTGTTTAAAAACAAGAACAAAAAACAGCCTTCATTTACGTTTTATTTAGAAAAAAAGGGAACTTCTGGACGGATCGGGTCTTCAGGGACGAAAAGGGTCGTGACAGGCATAACATAAATTTATCCCCATTCAGAATATCCCAAAGAATGCTTTTAATTTTCCATTTCTGGTGTTTTTTTTGTTGTTGTTGACTCTTCACTTCCAGAAAGTTACATAGTTCAACGTTATAAGTCTAAACCCATGTGCTTAAAGCATGGTTGTTTTCAGTCTATAAAATACATGCAAATCCAAAAATGTGGGGGGAAAAAAACAGTGCATGGTAATCTAAATCTAAAAACTTCTGCAAAGCGTTATAAAGTTGCAGATTTTTGTCTCATTGTTTTATTCACCATACAGTTAATTAGCCCCATAAACAAAATTTGTTTTTGTTCTAAATCCTTATGGGAGTTTATAATGACATTTCATGACAAAATACAATTAATGAAAAGCAGTGTCTCTTGCCTACATCAATAAACGATAGAGCCTTTTCCTAGTACGAGGTTATAAACTCTGAACATATCAAATGCTAATATTGATTTTGCTCGTCTTGTTGGTGCAGGTGATTGTGCAGCGCTGTCTTTCTGCCAAAAGCTTGTCTCACGTTAAAGGAGGCTGTATCCTGTGTGGTTACCTGAAGCTGCTGCCCATGTTCCTCATGGTGTTTCCTGGAATGATCAGCAGGATTCTCTACCCAAGTATGAACTTTAATACATATCATGGATCAGCTGCTCACAGATATCTTCACACGCTTCTGATATTTAATAATTCAAACTGCTCTGTCTGTTTGTCACTGGCATAAAGACAAATCTCTCATTAGATCTCTGCTGTTTCAGATGAAGTTGCCTGTGTGGTGCCAGAAGAGTGTGAGAAATACTGCGGGGCCAGTGTGGGCTGCACCAACATCGCCTACCTAAACTGGTGGTGGACCTGATGCCCAATGGTGAGATGTGCACGATATTTTGCCTACAAATGTTAAGTGTTCTTTCCATAGACATTAAATTAGTAGATGTGCAAACAGTGGCTCTGCTGTGAAACGGACAGCGCGACGCCATATTCCTCCAGTTTAGTGATGATGCAAATCAGTTGAACGCAATGGCAAAAATTGCACTCAAAACCATCTGCAAATCAGGCTCATTTGTCTCGTTTCAAGCTTTTTAAAATATGGCTGTCAGTGATTCACAATTGAGTCTCTGGCTCCTACCAAATCTCAAGCATTTGCGATCCACCTTTTATAATTTTCACAAACTTATTTTCTGAACAAAACAAAGTTTCTAAATAAATTATACTTTCTTGTGCCGGTACTTCGCTGAGGATTTGGTGCTTTTGTCATCTGTGCAAGTAAAGGCAAACTTAAATTGGGATAATGACATTTTTTAGTCAAAAAAAGTAAAGTTTTTCATAAAAAATCTGTGAAATGCAGCACAACAATAAAGAGTTTTAGTTTCTACCAGCTCAGGATCAGCTTAATGCAGTGATCTGATTGGCTGAGCTTGGGTGGTCCTCTCCAGTTTTACTTTATTGTTTGGAAAAGAAGTTTATAAGCCATATTTGCAACCAAAATGAATACATGTGTTTTAACATGTTCAAACATTTTAAGGAAGTTGTCAGATTTGTAGTATGAAAGTAATTAGCTACCCCACCTTTAACATAGTCCATATTTTCTTTCCAAGAGGATCTGTCAGTGTGAGATTATTCACCTGCAAAGGCGTCACCTGCCAATCAAATATTGTTATGACTATGTTAAGCTCCCATGCTTGGCCTTCAATTTATACAATCTTTGACCCATTTGATTAAGATCACGACCCACTCATGTGTCGCAACCACCTCTTGGGGAAAAATGGGTTAGTCATATTTCCCAAACCGCAAACCGATACATATAGATGTTGATAAAACGTTACTCCACAGATAAATGGAGATGTATGTACAACTTTTATTTATGTTATTTATATCTGCTGTTCTCACTGGTCACATATGAAAGAAGACATTTGGTCAGATTCTTAAAAATGTACAAGATCAGAAATTTAACATGAAAAAAACATGTTATTTTTACTTTTTTACTACAATAAACTACTAAAAGGTTTGTAAACTTCTCATAGCTTGTAATAAGGCTCTGACCTCTGCTAAATGTGACTGATAAGTTTGTACCAGCTGACTAGCTGACTAATGCTAAAGGCTATAGTAAAAAATACATGGGACCGCTTCGGAGTCAAGTTAAATCATAGGTAGATGCAATTGTTCAATGGCATGAGAGTGGAACTTCTACTATTTCCATGTCCATGGTTGTTTCTCTCTCACTATTGTTATAACTGTGTGTTGTTTTGACAGGTTTGCGAGGTCTGATGTTGTCTGTGATGTTGGCGTCGCTCATGAGCTCTCTCACCTCCATCTTTAACAGCGCCAGCACACTCTTCACCATGGACATCTACACTAAGGTCCGCCGCACGGCCAACGAGAGAGAGCTCATGATCGCAGGAAGGTAGATATTCACTTAATCTAGCTCCTGCGCTGTTAAAGACAGAAAGAGTCCGAGTCAAGTCCAAGTCTGTGCCCCACAAGTTCATATCCTCTGTTTTAATATTAAGGCTTTATCTGAAATCAGTTTCTACAACTTCATGGATTTTATTACATTTAATACAAAAGTTTATCCATTTTGATAACAGAAGTGAGAAGGGACATTTTCCAGTTTGTTAAAGTGGCACATTTGAGGGCGAAAAATCAGAAGAATAGAATAACATTTAAAACATTCGTTTGGCATTCAGTCTACATCGGTCTCATCCCACACGATGAAATAATAAAGCTCAATAAAGTGATGCACTGATCTAATACTGGAATCGAACATCTAAGACATTTTTCAAGTTTTAGTTCTATGATAGAATGAGATTCATTTACAGACTGATCTTAACCCAGAACGTCACATAATCTTAAACATTTTATTCACATTAAGTTGTGTCTTGCACAATAACTAACAGCTACAAAACACTATAACCCATTTATTGGCAGATTACTAAAGCTAAAAATCTGTATCACAACTGAAAAGGGTAGAACGTTGCATCCTTATAAGAAATATGTTTTCATGGAAACAAGCGAGAGGAGGTTCTCTAGGACAGTGTTTCCTAACCAGCGAGAGGTACTTGGGATGATTGCAGATTAAAAGAAAGGTTGAATTAATTGCAAGTATTGTCTTGTGAAAAATGTTATTTGCAGCACATTGTACATGTTAAGAGGCAATTGTTTGACAAAGAACATATTAAAACAATGACATGCAATGGTTTTAAATTAAAATACTTCATGTGTCAGATCATAATTAGGGATACTCAAGACAAAAAAGGTTTGGAACCACTGCACTAGGACACACAGTTATTTAGCTGATGTTATGGGAGATGCACATATTTATATAATTGTTTTTAGTCCAACAAACACATTCAAGTAAAAAAAAAAAGAAAAAATGCTTTGGTTCAAGTCCATCCTGACTAGAAAGTTACATGATGCACCTTTAATGATGAATTACACTATTTATTTTTTGAAGAGAAGCATCGAGCTGTCTCAAATCCTGCGTCTTTTTCATGAAGTCAAGCTGAAGTCTGACATGAGTCTAAGTCTCATCTTCCACGCCTCTGACTACTGCTGTAGGAGAATGTTGCATGAATCTACATTGAGTCTTTGTTCTGCTGCAGAGTTTTCATCTTGGTGCTGATCGGTATAAGCATCGCCTGGATCCCGGTGGTGCAGAACGCTCAGAGTGGACAGCTCTTCGACTACATTCAGTCCATCACCAGTTACCTGACGCCTCCTGTGGCTGCCGTCTTCATGTTGGCCATCTTCTGCAAACGTGTCAATGAGCCGGTCAGTCACACATTTACTTACCTTATCTCTCACGACAGAGCAGGAAGCAAATCAGTAACAGTAACTCAGTAACTCTGCAGAGTCAAAGCCCCAGTTTGTACTGAGTTGAGATTATGTCATTCTTGACCTGTTAAACTGTTGGTCATTATCAGATTTTGAATTAACTCAAAACTCTTGGGGGAAAAAACACTGTGAAGAAAATTGATCTGAAACACTTTTTAAAAATTCAGTAATTGTTTTTAATAAAGGCTTTGAAACTTTAAAACATCCATGATCACTGCTGGGAAAAAAAAAGTAACTAATTAGCAAAAATTCAGTAATAAAAAAAAAAAAAAAAAAAAAAATCAAAATTATTAAAAAAACATAAAAAACTGTAAAAAAAAAAAAAATAAAAATAAAAAAAATAAATAAATAAAATATAAATAAAGCTTACAGACTAATAAAAGACAAACCAGCTGCACCATTGCAGAGGAGCAATCATAGACACAAAAGAAAAAGTAGACCACACGTGTCAGCTACAAAGTTATTGTGTGAAAACAAAAGTTCTGCTGCTTAATCAACATTTGTGAATGAAATCTGACCCTACGACCCTTAATAGTAGGTACATAGGTTACATACAGGTGAAAAAACAGAGAGAAAAACACTGTTTCAAGCATGAGGAGCTAGACGTCTGTCAGACCGATTCAGACCAGCTGCTCTCGTCCTGTTTCGTTGTTTTAATCCGCAAAGTTTCCACAGCTAAGCAGATGGACAGCAGTTCTTTCTGCATGGAGCATGTGCAGTAGAAAAAGCTTTAATGTGGGAACTCCTCAGAAGCCCCAGAGTCGACTGAACAAAGAAAGTGTGTGTCAGACTTCTTCCATTCTTTTTGAGCTTCTGCACTCAGGGAGGCGCTACAGACCAAGTCTGTTTTTAAAAACCCTAACCCTTTTAATTGTTACTATTTATTTATTGTATGTTGACTTGTGTGTTTTTATGTGTGCTATTAAAGTGCTATTAAAACTCCAGCACAAGTTTCACATCGATCTTTTGTTTTCTTTCAGGGTGCCTTTTACGGTCTGACCATCGGCCTGGGCATCGGTCTGTCCCGGATGATCGCGGAGTTTGTGTACGGGACGGGCAGCTGCGTGAACCCAGTAACTGCCCCACCATCATCTGCGGCGTCCACTATCTCTACTTCGGCATCATTTTGTTCACCGTGTCCTGATCCTCATCTGGGCATCTCCCTCATGACCAAACCCATTGAGGACAAGCATGTATGTTACCTTAATAAGAAATTTAAAATGTTTTCAAAGGTCTTGATCTTTTGTTTTGTGCTTTGCAGTTGTATCGTCTGTGCTGGAGTCTCCGGAACAACACGGAGGAAAGGATCGACATAGAAGAAGACGACTGGATTGAGAATCAAGACGACAAGAAAATGGAAATGGAGGAGAATATTTATGGTAAGTCTTTAGAAACATTCTTTATTTTAAAGTGCACATTTTCAGTAAACCTAAAATGTGATGCAACTTCTCTAACTCTAACCCTAACCTTACCCAGCTTAATTTTTGCCATCTTAATGCTATTTCGGCCTATTTTGGACATAATTTGGTTTTGACAATTCTTCTGCAAAAACTGAAGGTCATTTAACTAGAATACTTTTAGGGACTTGTAATAAATACAAAAAAAATTTACTAACATGATTAGACTATATCTATGGACTCAGACCATAGGCGCCATTTATATTTTTTTGACGGGTGCCCAAAATAATATGCACGCACGCGGCCACGTGCACGCACATATTGTGCACGCGCGTCATTTGCACGTGTTTCTTTTGCGCGTTCATTTTATTTCTTTTCTACCTGCAACTAACAGACGTCTGGCTCGCGCTGGTGCGTTCTTTTCTCAGTTAACAGAATCCATTCAGTATAAGGCCCCGCAGAGCCCCGGGTCTGTCCTGCCTCAGGCAGCTCTCATGGTACCGGGCCCTACAGACAGGAGCAGTGCAGTTCGTCACTTCTTTACGTCTCGGTTCTGAATCGCATCGCACCTTCTCACACTTTTCCTGACTTGATTTCCGGCGCTGCTTTAAAGCACAGTTGTGAATTAAACCATGATCTCACGGGGACAGAGCAGCAGCACAGCGGCTGACGCGGGGATCCTACTACATGCAGCTCCGCTCTGCCCTAATCCGCCTCCAAAAGTGACCACCAGTCTAATGACAGCCTCTGAGAGGAGAGATGCTGTATGAGCGCTTATATTCACACATACAGATGAAAGAAAGTGAGAGAAGAGTGTAAAAGACGCTGTATGACCGAATAAATGCGAGCACTCAGACATTTAGAGAAGCCTGTTAATGAAAGTAGGAAAAATTCGCCTGGGTGCTCAGACATTCCAGTAGGTGCTTGAGCCCCGCAGCACCCATGGAATCAGCGCCTATGACTCAGACAGTATTTTTCAAATGAAGTTTTGTTGCTAACTAAGTAACTTCTCAGGGCTAAATTTAGATTCTAACTAACATCAGGTGTGATTGTGCAGGGTGCATTTGTCAAAAAAACAGAAGAGGCGATGGAAAATTATATGTAAGTCATGCAAGCGCACCTTTTGCTCATGCCTCTTCTTTCCCGGATTAATTTTGTTTCTTTTCCACCCGCAACTAAAAGACTCCTGTCCCGCACAGGCACACTTTCCTCCACGGTTAACAGAATACATTCAGCCAGTTCTGTCCTGCCTGTCAGCAATACCACCCAGTCAAAACATAGGTACAAAAAACAGACAGAACAAGACAAATCTGCTCACATAACCCCCCACTCCTCGTCCAAAACATCTTTTGGAGCGGGGCAGTTTCCACGTGAAAGTTACTGAGAGATCAAACTCACCAAAAAACAAAAGAAAAAGTAGAAGTTTACCTGTATTGTCTCACTTTAAAATACTTTACAGCTGCCTTAGTTTCAGGTAATGTAATCAACTGTTAATGACTGAGCGGATATCCTGATACCTGCCAGTAACTCGGGTGTTCTTTAAAGAGATTGTATTCTAGTTAACTCTATCACTGATAAATAAATAATTAAATAACTGCGTACACTTAATAAACAAAGGTCAAAAATTCAGCTCTGATAAGACTGGTTACAAGACACGTTTAATGAGGCATGACATAAATTTTTACTCTGGACGTCCCTGTGCTAAATATTCAAGCTGATGTTTAAAATTCTAAATTACAAGAAGTAATTCGGGTTAAAACGAGATTCCTTCAAAAACACAGGCACAATTTACAGCCAACTGACATTTTTTTCTGACAATTTAAGTAATAATTTAGCAGAATAAAGGGTTTGTCAGGTATTTGTCATTTTGTAATTCATTGTTGTTTGTGAGTGGTCCCTTGAAAACGAGATGCTGCATCTCAAGGGCTTTCCATGAAAAAAAATCACTTTTAAGGGATACCTAAATAAAAATGATGTGGCTCATCATTTACCTCATGCAAATCTGGTGCTCGGAAAAATATAGTTAAATAACACTGTTCTACAACCACCAAACTTTACAGCATGGCTATTCAATTATATTTTACAGCGGGCCAGATTTTTCAAAGGACTATGGTCAGTGGGCCGAACAACAAAACTGCCCAAGAACTTATGTTTAGTAAATTGAAAATAAGTCTAAATAGCTCTGTCCTAAAACAGGCTTAACTTTATCTCAGATAAATCAAGCAAATCAGAACAGATAAAGGACGAGGCTAAACCTGGAGTTAATCCAACTCTATGTTTCTAGGTCTATATTTGTGCTACTTCAGGGGTGAAAAACAGTTTGGACAGGCCTAGAGCACAATTTATGAACCAGAACAAACTGAACAAAACAAGTATCAGTGGTGTTTTAGCTGATTAAGTTGATTTAAAAGTACTGCAGGCGACTGAATACCAGTTCACTAGCAATGACCACACCACATCAGAGAATGCAATTAATATATTTATTGATGATTGTCGATTGATGATTGATTGATGGCTGGATCGGGGAGACTGTGGTTGGGGGCTCTGTCTCAGCGATCCGTTCAGCCGATTCATGACCCCCCCACCTGTAGATGGAGATGTCTTCAGCAGGAGGACAGATGAGATGAGGGGTGAGAGGGTGGGGTCTAGAGATCTGAGACAAGACGTGTTGTTAGGAAAGGGCGGTTTAAGTAGAGGCTTCTGGGTAATTGGAGGTGTGTCCGAGAAGACGAGCGAGGCGTGGTTTCCTGGTGCGAAAGGGCTGTGGTCCTGCTCCTGAAACTTTGTTAATTTCATTAACACCCAATCTAACCAAGAAATGTGGCCCAGTCCATGTCCCATTTTACCATGGTGATCCACATCATATTGCTTAGTGGGCCGCATTTGGCCCGCGGACCGATATTTGAATAGCCCTGCTTTACAGTCTTGAACTGAACAAGATTTTACAGAAAAATGCGTGAACATCTAAATATCTACTTAAAGGTGCTATACCCGATTTTTGCTTCCTTAAAAATATAAACAAACAGAAATCATTATATTTAAACTTCCTACACATTTGCTCTCTTGCCTAATGCATTCTGAGCATCCGACTTGTTTATCACAATGTGTTTTAAGCTTTTGTCACAGCTGTTAGGAGCAAGACGTCCTGGTATGCTAACAACAGTTAACCACAATGCTAACAACAACAACTGACAAACTTAGTGGAGTTTTGTGACAAACAGGACATTATTAGAAGTAGTCAGGACATTGTGGACTAATTTTCAACTGAATAGATGCATTAACAAGAGATCTGTGTGACGGTAAATAGACTTTGAAGGTATTTTATTGGAGACTAAAAAACTGTTTAGTCAAAATTAGGTTAGTGTAATAAAAAGACTTATTTCTATGAAAACATGACATGAAGAAAAACGTACATTTACATTTTGTTCTTACATTTTTGTTAGTGAACAGCAGCAGAATTATGTCCCCAGAACCAGGAAATATGTTCTGCTTTTACTAAAACTGCTCCCACCTTGAGGTCACATACTTTTCCTTTAATCATTCACCGCACAGACATTTGTCTTAACTGGTAATTCCACAATTACTTGAAGTGTAAATAGTGTAATTAAGATGAAATATACAGACCTCTCATTGTTTCTCATTCTTGTGTCTCATTAGAAAAAAAAAGTCTCATGTTGTTGTCCTTTTTTCTCACTTTTTCTGACGGCTGTAAAAGTGTTATAAAATGATTATTATTTTTAAATTCTTTATTTCCAACTCTGTAATAGAATCAATTTTAGATTCACCTTCTCTGGAAATCTGCTTTTTTCTAAGTCTGTAAAAATAATGAAGCACTGAGGATTGGTGTTTTTATTCAGTACAGAGGCGAATTAAGACATTTAGGCAAAAAAAAATACTTCAAATGTAATTTTGTTGTACTCTGTAACAATGATAATACATCTTTCTGTTCTGTCAAAAAAAGTTCAGTATAAGGGCTCTAAAGGGTCTTTCACACCAACACAACCCCCAGTCGCTGTCGGTAGAGAGGAGCGACGCACCGTCTGTTCTGGTCTTTTTGAGGCGAATCGATGTAAAAAATCATTCACACAAACACGATCCAAGCAGCCAACAGTCGGCGAACAAATGCAAGTGAGCATGCGCGTGATGTAACGCTTGACAAAAAAGACAAAACATACTGTAAGTTGCACGCGAGTAGTTGTCCACCTTGTGGCGAACAGATTTCTATCTTACCTCATGGATTAGGCTCAACTTCTATTTCCCGCTACAGTTCAGACTTCGTACTGCAGCTGCTACTCCTCCATCTTTGTTTTCCTCAGACCAAATAGTCGCCTTTCTTCTCTGTACTTTGGTCTCGTTTGAACCCGGCAAATAACAACAATCCATGCTCGGGTAAATACTGTTTTTCCGTGAGCGTCATTTTCGGTTTTCCGCACTATTTTCTTGCGCACTGATTCGCTGGCCACGGGCCAATCAAACAGCTGCATCTGCGGCAACTAGTGACTGCTAGGGATGCAGACTCTACCTGCAAGTCTTCAAAACCTCACCTCCACGACATGCTCCGCGCTCATCTGACAGCGCCATTTACACCAAACACACGTGAGCCGCCTGTCGGCAGAAGTTGCCAAAACAGTTCAGACGGGCGACCCTCGGCCTGGTGTGAAAGACCCTTAACAGAACATAAGGACAGCACATGTGTAAATGACATGACTCTGGGCTCAGCAAAATTGCGAGTTGATTTTTTGAAAAAATTAATGCTTGTAACGAGAATCATTGAAATATCTCCCAAACTGTGGCAATGGTGGACAATTTAAAAATGAAAAATGCCAAAACATTTAGTAAAACAAGGGTTTATCAAATAAAAACCTATAAAGAGTAAAATAAAATGAAAAAAGTGGACTTTATGTGCAGAAAGAAAGGTTTTTATCAAACTAAATTGTGTTTGTGACGTGGAATCTTAAAACATGACTAAAAATACTACGTCTCCTTTAAAGTTGTATTTGACTTCTTTTAATGGTAACCTAATATTTTCCATTTACTTTGACAGAAAATGAAAAGCCCGGTTTTTGCAAGAGAGCCTTGTTGTGCTTCTGCGGCCTGGAGCAGAAGGAGACGGTCAAACTGACTCCAGAGGAAGAGGAGGAGATGAAGAGGCAGCTCACAGACACCTCCGAAGTGCCGCTGTGGAGAAACGTGGTCAACGCCAACGCACTCATCCTGCTCTGTGTCGCCGTCTTCTTCCACGGATTCTACGCATAAAACCAACGACAACTGCTTCATTTGAACAGTGCTGCCTTTAAAGTGACACTAAAACGCATTTCAAACAGAGCTGGCAAACTGAGAAATGCTGGAGAAGTAAAAGTGAGAGAGAGGTGTAAGAACTTGTGTGATTAATAAAGGTACTTGACATAAAGGAGTAGATATATACAGAACTTGAGTGTTTAGTGTCACTTTAAGTCCGGCAATAACAAGACATTTTTATGAACAACTAATTTATTCAGTGTTCTGATAATTTGTCAACTCTTTTTAAATATGATGAAATGCTGATTTATTTGATAATTCATTATTAATATTTCGATAAAGTTATTTAATTTTTTGAAGTAAGGTATGTATAATTTATTTAAGGCTTTAGTAGGTAGAAGAAGAGCACTAAACATGTTTTAATGTCATGTGTGTAGCAAGTAGCTTCTGTTCATCTAAATGTGCTTATTTAGTGAAGAACAACTTATAATTTAAGTGTAGAAGTTATGCACTGACATCATTGTATTTTATCAATAATCCTCAACATTCACGTTGATAAAATGCATTATCATAAAATGTATTTTAGGTATAACTTTGTTTGTGGAGATTTAGTTTCCCAAGAAATTATCTTCATGCGAGAAAAAGGAAACTGAAAGTAGCTTTCTGTTGTCGTGGCAACATTGCAGAGCTTATTGTCAACAGCTTCGGAGATTTTGAATATTTGGAATATTTGGAATGTGGCATAAGAAATAATTTCTAACAACAGACTCAAAAACATCTTGGGGTAGCAAACTTTTATAGTCATAAATTAGTAACCTTTGGTCACTGGACCAATCACAGCGCAGTGTTTAAGTTTTTGAAAAACATACAGAGGTGATTTATGTATTTGTGAGAGGTATTCAAGTATTCACTCTTGACGCTTTTCTCGCCTTTTCCAGCTGTTTTCTCCCAGAGTGATAATATGTACAATTCAATTCATAATGATGCACTTTTCAGTCTGGTGTGAGGCATGTTACAATGTCTTTTCTAATCATCGTCTTTCATGTATCACTCACTGCTAAGGCTGCCCAATTATAGAAAAAATGTATGACAATTGCATAAAACATAATTGAAATCCTTATTATTCAGACGATTATTTGCTGCTAATGTTCACAGTGATGTCAAGCATAACCTCTATAATACTGTATGTACATGTTTTAATCTTCACTGTTGTAACTGTCCATGGTTTACATTCTGCATTTTTCTGTAAAACATAGTTTAAAGTTTAGTATAAAACATACTGGACATGATTATTTTGATGAGGTTTAATTGTCTTTTGTCCAACAAATATGACATATGTAGAGGTAATCCACAGCTTGTTACCTAGCAACCGTATAGCAAATGTGGTCCATAAATGACTCATAGTTAAAATTTGAAAAACAATGACATCTTGTCTTGATTGTCTCTGCCATTTGTGTGTAAATTGTCTTTGCATTTTGGCGCTTTTTGACGACATAGGCTTTGTGGAAGGATTTGGTTTTAGAACTCATTACTTGTAATATTCATTTTTTTGTCATTTTTTTCATAAATTACAACTTTACTCCAGTAAAACTTTGATAAATACTTACCAAAAACGCTATCACACCAAACAAAGTCAAAATGATAAAAATGCAATATCCTGTCATATGGATTACCGGTGCACTGTGTAACTTTTTGACCAAAAACAGTCTTGACTTTTTTGTAGCACTTAATTAATATATTGTATAAAAATCTGTGTTTTTGCTTTGAGCAGGCCTATGGCCACAAAATGAACAGTTATTTGGACTAGATAAGGGGACATGCTANTACACCAAAAAATTACTAACATTGTGATTAGACTATATCTATGGACTCAGACCATAGGCGCCAATTTATATTTTTTTGCACGGGTGCCCAAAATAATATGCACGCACGCGGGCCACGTGCACGCACATATTGTGCACGCGCGTCATTTGCACGTGTTTCTTTTGCGCGTTCATTTTATTCTTTTCTACCTGCAACTAACAGACGTCTGGCTCGCGCTGGTGCGTTCTTTTCTCAGTTAACAGAATCCATTCAGTATAAGGCCCCGCAGAGCCCCGGGTCTGTCCTGCCTCAGAGCAGCTCTCATGGTACCGGGCCCTACAGACAGGAGCAGTGCAGTTCGTCACTTCTTTACGTCTCGGTTCTGAATCGCATCGCACCTTCTCACACTTTTCCTGACTTGATTTCCGGCGCTGCTTTAAAGCACAGTTGTGAATTAACCATGATCTCACGGGGACAGAGCAGCAGCACAGCGGCTGACGCGGGGATCCTACTACATGCAGCTCCGCTCTGCCCTAATCCGCCTCCAAAAGTGACCACCAGTCTAATGACAGCCTCTGAGAGGAGAGATGCTGTATGAGCGCTTATATTCACACATACAGATGAAAGAAAGTGAGAGAAGAGTGTAAAAGACGCTGTATGACCGAATAAATGCGAGCACTCAGACATTTAGAGAAGCCTGTTAATGAAAGTAGGAAAAATTCGCCTGGTGCTCAGACATTCCAGTAGGTGCTTGAGCCCCGCAGCACCCATGGAATCAGCGCCTATGACTCAGACAGTATTTTTCAAATGAAGTTTTGTTGCTAACTAAGTAACTTCCTCAGGGCTAAATTGTAGATTCTAACTAACATCAGGTTTGATTGTGCAGGGTGCAATTTGTCAAAAAACAGGAAAGGGCGATGGAAAATTATATGTAAGTCATGCAGCGCACCTTTTGCTCATGCTCTTCTTTCCCGGATTAATTTGTTTCTTTTCCAGCCGCAACTAACAGACTCCTGTCCCGCACAGGCACACTTTCCTCCCACGGTTAACAGAATACATTTCAGCCCAGTCTGTCCTGCCTGTCAAGCAATACCACCAGTCAAACATAGGTACAAAAAACAGACAGAACAAGACAAATCTCTCCACATAACCCCCCACTCCTCGTCCAAAACATCTTTTGGAGCGGGCAGTTTCCACGTGAAAGTTACTGAGAGATCAAACTCACCAAAAACAAAAGAAAAAGTAGAAGTTTACCTGTATTGTCTCACTTTAAAATACTTTACAGCTGCCTTAGTTTCAGGTAATGTAATCAACTGTTAATGACTGAGCGGATATCCTGATACCTGCCAGTAACTCGGGTGTTCTTTAAAGAGATTGTATTCTAGTAACTCTATCACTGGATAAATAAATAATTAAATAACTGCGTACACTTAATAAACAAAGGTCAAAAATTCAGCTCTGATAAGACTGGTTACAAGACACGTTTAATGAGGCATGACATAAAATTTTTACTCTGGACGTCCCTGTGCTAAATATTCAAGCTGATGTTTAAAATTCTAAATTACAAGAAGTAATTCGGGTTAAAAACGAGATTCCTTCAAAAACACAGGCACAATTTACAGCCAACTGACATTTTTTTCTGACAATTTAAGTAATAATTTAGCAGAATAAAGGGTTTGTCAGGTATTTGTCATTTTGTAATTCATTGTTGTTTGTGAGTGGTCCCCTTGAAAACGAGATGCTGCATCTCAAGGGCTTTCCATGAAAAAAAATCACTTTAAGGGATACCTAAATAAAAATGATGTGGCTCATCATTACCTCATGCAAATCTGGTGCTCGGAAAAATATAGTTAAATAACACTGTTCTACAACCACCAAACTTTACAGCATGGCTATTCAATTATATTTTACAGCGGGCCAGATTTTTCAAAGGACTATGGTCAGTGGGCCGAACAACAAAACTGCCCCAAGAACTTATGTTTAGTAAATTGAAAATAAGTCTAAATAGCTCTGTCCTAAAACAGGCTTAACTTTATCTCAGATAAATCAAGCAAATCAGAACAGATAAAGGACGAGGCTAAACCTGGAGTTAATCCAACTCTATGTTTCTAGGTCTATATTTGTGCTACTTCAGGGTGAAAAACAGTTTGGACAGGCCTAGAGCACAATTTATGAACCAGAACAAAACTGAACAAAACAAGTATCAGTGGTGTTTTAGCTGATTAAGTTGATTTAAAAGTACTGCAGGCGACTGAATACCAGTTCACTAGCAATGACCACACCACATCAGAGAATGCAATTAATATATTTATTGATGATTGTCGATTGATGATTGATTGATGGCTGGATCGGGGAGACTGTGGTTGGGGGCTCTGTCTCAGCGATCCGTTCAGCCGATTCATGACCCCCCCACCTGTAGATGGAGATGTCTTCAGCAGGAGGACAGATGAGATGAGGGGTGAGAGGGTGGGGTCTAGAGATCTGAGACAAGACGTGTTGTTAGGAAAGGCGGTTTAAGTAGAGGCTTCTGGGTAATTGGAGGTGTGTCCGAGAAGACGAGCGAGGCGTGGTTTCCTGGTGCGAAAGGGCTGTGGTCCTGCCTCCTGAAACTTTGTTAATTTCATTAACACCCAATCTAACCAAGAAATGTGGCCCAGTCCATGTCCCATTTTACCATGGTGATCCACATCATATTGCTTAGTGGGCCGCATTTGGCCCGCGGACCGATATTTGAATAGCCCTGCTTTACAGTCTTGAACTGAACAAGATTTTACAGAAAAATGCGTGAACATCTAAATATCTACTTAAAGGTGCTATACTCCGATTTTTGCTTTCCTTAAAAATATAAACAAACAGAAATCATTATATTTAAACTTCCTACACACATTTGCTCTCTTGCCTAATACATTCTGAGCATCCGACTTGTTTATCACAATGTGTTTTAAGCTTTTGTCACAGCTGTTAGGAGCAAGACGTCCTGGTATGCTAACAACAGTTAACCACAATGCTAACAACAACAACTGACAACTTAGTGGAGTTTTGTGACAAACAGGACATTATTAGAAGTAGTCAGGACATTGTGGACTAATTTTCAACTGAATAGATGCATTAACAAGAGATCTGTGTGACGGTAAATAGACTTTGAAGGTATTTTATTGGAAACTAAAAAACTGTTTAGTCAAAATTAGGTTACAGTAATAAAAAAGACTTATTTCTATGAAAACATGACATGAAGAAAAACGTACATTTACATTTTGTTCTTACATTTTTGTTAGTGAACAGCAGCAGAATTATGTCCCCAGAACCAGGAAATATGTTCTGCTTTTACTAAAACTGCTCCCACCTTGAGGTCACATACTTTTCCTTTAATCATTCACCGCACAGACATTTGTCTTAACTGGTAATTCCACAATTACTTGAAGTGTAAATAGTGTAATTAAGATGAAATATACAGACCTCTCATTGTTTCTCATTCTTGTGTCTCATTAGAAAAAAAAAAGTCTCATGTTGTTGTCCTTTTTTCTCACTTTTTCTGACGGCTGTAAAAGTGTAATAAAATGATTATTATTTTTAAATTCTTTATTTCCAACTCTGTAATAGAATCAATTTTAGATTCACCTTCTCTGGAAATCTGCTTTTTTTCAAGTCTGTAAAAATAATGAAGCACTGAGGATTGGTGGTTTTTATTCAGAACAGAGGCGAATTAAGACATTTAGGCAAAAAAAGTTTGAAAAATAAGGTGCAGCGGCCCGGGGGCTCACTTCAAATGTAATTTTGTTGTACTCTGTAACAATGATAATACATCTTTCTGTTCTGTCAAAAAAAGTTCAGTATAAGGGCTCTAAAGGGTCTTTCACACCAACACAACTCCCAGTCGCTGTCGGTAGGAGGAGCGACGCACCGTCTGTTCTGGTCTTTTTGAGGCGAATCGATGTAAAAATCATTCACACAAACACGATCCAAGCAGCCAACAGTCGGCGAACAAATGCTGAGTGAGCATGCGCGTGATGTAACGCTTGACGAAAAAGACAAAACATACTGTAAGTTGCGCGCGAGTAGTTGTCCACCTTGGTGGCGAACAGATTTCTATCTTACCTCACGGATTAGGCTCAACTTCTATTTCCCACTACAGTCCAAACTTCGTACTGCAGCTGCTACTCCTCCATCTTTGTTTTCCTCGGACGAAGTAGTCGCCATTCTTCTCCGTACTTAGGTCCCGTTTGAACCCGAGTAAATAACAACAATCCATGCTCGGGTAAATACTGTTTTTCCATAAGCGTCATTTTCGGTTTTCCGTACTATTTTCTTGCGCACTGATTCGCTGGTTCCCCACGGGCCAATCAAACAGCTGCATCTGCGACAACTAGCGACTGCTAGGGATGCAGACTCTACCTGCAAGTCTTCAAAACCTCACCTCCACGACATGCTCCGCGCTCATCTGACAGCGCCATTTACACCAAACACACGTGAGCCGCCTGTCGGCAGAAGTTACCAAGACAGTTCAGACGGGCGACCCTCGGCTTGGTGTGAAAGACCCTTAACAGAACATAAAGACAGCACATGTGTAGATTACATGACTCTGGGCTCAGCAAAATCGCGAGTTGATTTTTTAAAAAATTAATGCTTGTAACGAGAATCATTGAAATATCTCCCAAACTGTGGCAATGTTGGACAATTTAAAAATGAAAAATGCCAAAACATTTAGTAAAACAAGGGTTTATCAAATAAAAACTTATAAAGAGTAAAATAAAATGAAAAAAGTGGACTTTATGTGCAGAAAGAAAGGTTTTTATCAAACTAAATTGTGTTTGTGACGTGGAATCTTAAAACATGACTAAAAATACTACGTCTCCTTTAAAGTTGCTTTTTGACTTCCCTAACCTAATATTTTCTATTTACTTTGACAGAAAATGAAAAGCCCGGTTTTTGCAAGAGAGCCTTGTTGTGCTTCTGCGGCCTGGAGCAGAAGGAGACGGTCAAACTGACTCCAGAGGAAGAGGAGGAGATGAAGAGGCAGCTCACAGACACCTCCGAAGTGCCGCTGTGGAGAAACGTGGTCAACGCCAACGCACTCATCCTGCTCTGTGTCGCCGTCTTCTTCCACGGATTCTACGCATAAAACCAACGACAACTGCTTCGTTTAAACTGTGCTGCATTTAAAGTGACACTAAAACACATTTCAAACAGAGCTGGCAAACCGAGAAATGCTGGAGAAGTAAAAGTGAGAGAGAGGTGTAAGAACTAGTGTGATTAATAAAGGTACTTGACATATAGGAGTAGATATATACAGAACTTGAGTGTTTAGTGTCACTTTAAGTCCGGCAATAACAAGACATTTTTATGAACAACTAATTTATTCAGTGTTCTGATATTTTGTCAACTCTTTTTAAATATGATAAAACGCTGATTTATTTGATAATTCATTATTAATATTTCGATAAAGTGATTTAATTTTTTGAAGTAAGGGTATGTATAATTTATTTAAGGCTTTAGTAGGTAGAAGAAGAGCACTAAACATGTTTTAATGTCATGTGTGTAGCAAGTGGCTTCTATTCATCTAAATGTGCTTATTTAGTGAAGAACAACTTATAATTTAAGTGTAGAAGTTATGCACTGACATCACTGTATTTTATCAATAATCCTCAACATTTTTTTTTTTTTTTTTTTTATTAGTTTAGTTTATTCGAGCTCATATAATATCAACATGCAATGTTTATCAGAATTGAACAATTGAGTTCAACTGACAACAATACATAACATCCATAACAAATACATATACAATTATCAAGCTCGAAAGGGAGTGAGAAGAAGTAAAACTTATTTACTCTCACTCCCAACATATGATCTTTTACAATGCAGTTGCGTTCCCTTGAACAATTACGGCTAGTATTATATACAGAACTAGTTGTGTTGCTATGTGTACCATGAGTGTTACAATTACATGCATATATTAAGATACAAAATACAAAAGTGTATGCTTGCAATTTACAATAGTACATACAATACTTATGTCCATGTATGAACACATACTATGTATACACATTTATTCTGTACAGTATACATAAATAAACATATACTATATACTATGTATATATACATACATTCTTATATTTAATTTATAGAAATTCTTATACTGTTGTGAGCAAAAACCCAAGTGCTAAATGTAAAACATTCATGTTGATAAAATGCATTGTCAAAAAATGTATTTTAGGTATAACTTTGTTTGTGGAGATTTAGTTTCCCAAGAAATTATCTTCATGCGAGAAAAAGGAAACTGAAAGTAGCTTTTCTGTTGTCGTGGCAACATTGCAGAGTTTAGCTAGCTTATTTGCTAACGACTTCGGAGATTTAGAATATTTGGAATGTGGCATAAGAAATAATTTCTAACAACAGACTCAAAAACATCTTGGGGTAGCAAACTTTTTATAGTCATAAATTAGTAACCTTTGGTCACTGGACCAATCACAGCGCAGCATTGGGGTTGTGCCTATTTTAACAGAATTATGGACTGTTTAAGTTTTTGAAAAACATACAGAGGTGATTTATGTATTTGTGAGAGGTATTCAAGTATTCACTCTTGACGCTTTTCTCGCCTTTTCCCCGCTGTTTTCTCCCCAGAGGGATAATATGTACAATTCAATTCATAATGATGCACTTTTCAGTCTGGTGTGAGGCATGTTATAATGTCTTTTCTAATCATTGTCTTTTATGTATCACTCACTGCTAAGGCTGCCCAATTATAGAAAAAATTAATGACAATTGCATAAAACATAATTGAAATCATTATTCAGACGATTATTTGCTGCTAATGTTCACAGTGATGTCAAGCATAACCTCTATAATACTGTATGTACATGTTTTAATCTTCACTGTTGTAACTGTCCATGGTTTACATTCTGCATTTTTCTGTAAAACATAGTTTAAAGTTTAGTATAAAACATACTGGACATGATTATTTTGATGAGGTTTAATTGTCTTTTGTCCAACAAATATGACATATGTAGAGGTAATTCCACAGCTTGTTACCTAGCAACCGTATAGCAAATGTGGTCCATAAATGACTCATAGTTAAAATTTGAAAAACGATGACATCTTGTCTTGATTGTCTCTGCCATTTGTGTGTAAATTGTCTTTGCATTTTGGCGCTTTTTGACGACATAGGCTTTGTGGAAGGATTTGGTTTTAGAACTCAACTTGTAATATTCATTTTTTATTTGTCATTTTTTTCATAAATTACAACTTTACTCCAGTAAAACTTTGATAAATACTTACCAAAAACGCTATCACACCAAACAAAGTCAAAATGATAAAAATGCAATATCCTGTCATATGGATTTACCGGTGCACTGTGTAACTTTTTGACCAAAAACAGTCTTGACTTGTTTTTTGTAGCACTTAATTAATATACTGTATACAAATCTGTGTTTTTGCTTTGAGCAGGCCTATGGCCACAAAATGAACAGTTATTTGGACTAGATAAGGGCCTTTAGTAGTTCCTTTAGTTATATTTTTCACACAATAGGTCTTTTCCCACTGTAGGAACATTTTTCAGTTCTAAGTACTTTTTTTTTTTTAGTTCCAGTCTCCATTTTGGGCATGTTCACACAGAGCAGGAACTATGGACTGGGGCCACACTTCAGGGACTTTTTTAGCTCCTGCTGGGGCAGGTCTTTTAGTCAGACCAGGAATCTTTTGGTGACACAAACACATTTACAATACTAACGTTTGGAGATATTTTCTGACATTTAGATAAACTTTCCTTATCCTTAAGAAAAATCACTTAAATTCTGTAGCTCCAAAAATAAAAGTTTACATTTGTAAATCGTAACTATTTTAGGAATATCACTGAACAATTGTGTTTTATTGTAAATTTCAGTGATTTTTTTTTTTTGTTAAGCTTTTGTACATCCCATCGTCTAAGGGAAAAAACAACTTTTGTTTTCCTAAGTCAAGTTTATTACCTATTTAATGTTCCAGACTATACAGATGCTAATGTTAAAGCTAATTAGCTCCACTTTCACAAACTGTTGCAGTGAGAACACGAACGTGGGGATAAAAGTATACTTGATGGTTTTATGTGCAAAAACGCCTTGTCTTCAAACTTACTCATCCCTATTCAGGGTGTGCTAAAATATACTTTAACTCTATTTCTATTGAATTGTGTAGTTTTACCTCCAAAAATTCACACAGTGCACCTTTAACTCTGATGGTAACTTGGATTCTGAAACTTAATACATTTATTTAAACGCATAACAATGACAATCACGTTTTTTCTAACATAAAACTCCTGAATTGTCTGTTTTGACTCTTTTCTACCTCAGTTTCAATCTCAAAGTCCACAAACACTGTCCCGACTCTGTGTAGTGAAGTGTTAATGAATAAAGACATTTTACTCATTTTCTCTTGTACTGTGAGACTTCCTGCTTCCCAAACGCAAATAATTAATGTATACTGTGTTTGGCTGAGTGACTATAATTGTTCTGTAATCCTTTATTATGTGTGATAGCTTATCTTTCTTATCGTTTTTTACAGAAAGCTTTGGGAGCATTTATTATCGCTGCCTTGAACTTGTGTGGAACAAATGTGCTTTGCTTTATAACAGTGGTATTGCTGGTGACAGGTGTTCTGATCTGAGTCGTATAACTCAGCAAAACAGAGCAAAGGCCACACGAGGACCTTCTCTTACGTCACGAGGAACAATCTGCAAACTGCTGCTGTAAGTGTGTTTTTGTCAGAGAAGCAAAAGAATGAAACTGTGGAAATGTTGCTTCTTATACAATTATGGACATTATAATGGTTAGATTGTGAGGTAAACTGACTTAAATGGTTTATAGAAAAAAAAAAACAGTAAAAGAAAATGCAACTAAAATTGTGCATAGGCCTACCACTCCCAAAAGTGTGCGCCAATAACCCCTCTTGGTACCCTCATAATATGCTGTATGTACTCTGACTGCATGCTGGTGGCTTTTGTTACCACTTGTAGTTCCAGTGAATGTCAATAGGTGACACTGCAGTCTGTATAGACTATGCTAGGGAATGCTTAGAGATTCCAAAACGGCTTCTCCCACCAGAAAGTGGTAAGCTCTGTCACGACCCTTTTCGTCCCGGAAGACCCGATCCGTCCGGAAGTTCCCTTTTTTTCTACATAAAACAAAAATGAAGGGCAATTTTTTGTTTTTCTTTATAAACGCGTAACACTATCGTCATCCACAAACCCACAGCCGTTATTTGCCTTTTAGCAATTTATCTAGTGTAATACAAGAGTTTGATCTTTTCGTTCAACCCTTGAAAGCATCATCACATGTGACCTTACAGGCCTCGAAAAAATAATTTTTTGGCGATTTCTTAAACAATACTTTTCGTTATTTGTTACAGTTAAATAATTCACGAATAAAGACTGTTCAGATTAAAACAGCTTTTTACATTATTATTTTCAATGTGTGCATGTTCTAATCACACTTCCGGACGGATCGGGTCTACCGGTACGAAAGGGGCCACGACAAGCTCTAACAAATGATGAAACTTATCTATGATATTGATGTTTTTATTACAATAAACATATTGCACACATTGAACGTTTGAGAAAGATGCAGGACATCATAAATATTTGAGTAAAATCTAATTTGATACATTGCCTACATGGGTTTATGTTTGGCAGTCACAAAGTGCTCATTATGCACACAGGTGTACTTCAGTGCATTTTCTGTTTGTTACAAAAGTGTAAAGTGTACATTTAGAGAACTAATACCGTGCACTCTTATGTTTACTTTATGTACACATTATTGTTTTTTGCAGGTCTAGAGCCACATTTACTGTCTAATACCTGAGGGGAGATTATGGCGTACACTAAGGTTACCAATATGCATTTACAGAACAACATGAATCAATTATTATACATTTTTATTGCAACCTTCTGCATCAACAATATGCACATGGGTATGTCACTGTGAACAGATCTATCTCAGAGATAGCAAGATCTATCTTTTCCTACTTGGCAAAGCTGGCCTTCAGATTTCACAATAAATGAGTTGTAGGCATTTGGTCTCATGGTTGAAGAATCCAGGTCTAGGAACCAGAAGTTTCTACTGAAAACATTAATACGTTATGTTTTGTAATTGAAAATATCTGTTTGATGCAGAAGGTTGTAATAAAAATTCATAATAACTAATTCATGTTTGTTCTGTAAAAGCATATTGAAAACCTTAGAGTACGCTATAATCTCTCCCTCAAGTAGTATTCATAATTGCATAGTGGTTACAAAAGTGTACAACTTTTTACTGTACTCCAAACTGTGAAATTTTTTAAAAACTGATCATGTTGAGTATGTTTCTAATGAGCTTATCCGACTGCAATTTGACAATCCTGTCATAAGTGGAACATAGGTCATGCAAGAAAGGATTAAAGATGTTAATAAGTTAATGAAAAGTAAAAAGCCAATTTATGTTTGCTATAATATAATTTAATGTTATGTTAATAAGTTAGTTAAAAACGTTTTCAGGAAAATTGTCAGAGTGTGACATCTTTACCACTAAGAATCGTTTGATTTTAGTGCAGAGTGAGCACTCCTGTTTGCTGTAGACAAGCTTTGAGAATCAAGCTAGTTTCTTGGAGAAATGTGCTGTAAAACCACTCGACACACGCTAAATGTGCTTTATATGTTTGAACCTTGGGAAACTTTCATTTTTGCAAGTATTTTTGTGTTCACAAACACCTAGTTTAAGGTCATTGGCATATTAATTGATGTCTTTTACTTTGATCGTAACGATGCTAGCTAGCTAGCTAGCTGCTTTATACTGTACATGAGCATGAACTAGTTACCTTGAAATTAGACGTCGTTTGTGAAGTGTAGTTTGTAATTCATAAATTCTACCCGGTTAAGACATACAAACAAAAAGATTTATTTAAGATATTCAGATTGAATATAGTTTGTGACAACTCTCCTGAAACAATTGTCCATTTGTTTTGGTTATGCCCAACTGTCAAAATGTTTTGGCAAAACTTATGTGTCTTTATTTAGAGCAACACTGAATATGTTCTCTTTGGTGTCTGTCAAATTACAATTATATAATAATAAGTCTAGTTAATCTTTTGATTTTAATGTCTAATTTTTTTTTGTATTGCTTTTAGTAATATTTTTCAAACAGTAAGTACTTTCCATTAAGGTATCTGAAAAAAGAAAAGCACTGAAAACTATTGAAATCTATGATGCAATTAATGTATTTGCATGAGTTTCTTGTACAGCCCCTAGCAAAAATCTGCTTTATATGGTATATATATATATATATATATTTTTTTTCTTTTCTGATCTGTCCTATCCTCTTTTTTCCTCCTTTCTTATTCCTTATTTTATTTATTTATATATTTTTTTGTATGTACAACTTCAATGTATTCTGAAATACTGCCCTATTTACGTTCTTCCTCTACTCTTACATTTTTATTATACATATAAATATTTTTTACTCGAAACTAAATGTACGAAAAATATATAGTATATAAATCAGAAAGCTTGTTTAAACTGCCCTCAGGTGGACGGACCTCGGCACTACATCAATCACCCACACACTGGACACGTTAGAGCAAAAACAACTGAAGCTCCACTTTAACCAATCTCCATCATCACAATCTCATTTGGATAAAGATGAAGCAGACAAAAGATTAAAAACAACTGCAGGTGCTTCTATAATGTATAATAAGGATAAGTTAGCTTGTTTTGTGCTAATGTGTTGTGTTTTTTCTGTCCACGTTCAGAAGTGTTGCCATGGTGACCTGCCGTGCGTGGTTTTACGTCTTCACTTCAGGAAACCACATTGTCCTGTTCGTGAATGCGACTGTCTGCTGCTCGGGCCGAAAGAGGAAATGTAAGTGACATTCTTGAGTCATCGTCAGACTCTGCAGGTGAACAGGAAATACATTTATTATTATATCACTGAGAAACTTCTGCTGCTGTTGTTTACTCACAGAAAGTTAGGTCTAGAAAGACAAGTTTTTCATTATGTCTTGTTGTTATATCGAATTAATGCATGTTACAAGGGGAAAAAAAGTCAAAATTAGGAGAGACTGTAGTATGTTTTCTCATTTCTGTAGCTTTTTCTGAAATCAAACACAAAACAGTTTTGTAGAATTTTTGAAAGCTAGATTTAGGTAAAGTAAAAAAAGGTAGTCTTTTTGGTGCTCTGCAGTAGGCCTATTGGGACTCTTATGTAATGTAGACTTGAGAATACTGAGGCACTTAAAAAAATTAGGAAAGATAAAAGCCTTAATTATAACATGGCAAAAAAGAATAAAATAATGCCTAAAGGGGAGTTTATGTGACCCAAACCCTCTATTTCTCTGAGCCTGTTACGTTAGAAAAACTTACAGTAACAAATTCTTTTATACAAGTAAGAGTAATGGATTAGTTTTGTCGACATATAAGCAACACTTTGTACAGAGGGGCTCTTAGATGTCTTAGTTTTTGAGCCAAAGTTATTGAAATTTGCTAAAAAAAAAAAAAAAAAAAGCAAAACAAATGTTTGCGCATTTTTAGACTTAAATTGTAAAAAATTACTAATAGAGTTACATATTAACATCAGTTAACAATCAGCCCTTTAGTTCAAGTTTGTAGAGTTTGATGTGTGATCAGATCCTCCAATCAAGTGACTCTGCATGTGAGCTTTATTTTCAAATTGTTCAAATTCTTATTATTAAAGGAACCGTATGTAAGATGCATAACTATGGTTTTAAAAAGGTATTACAATCACAAATGAACTTGGGTTGCCAGATTGTGAAATGGCCCACACATTGAAGAAGCTACTGACCAATCAGGAACAAGATTGGCTATGAATCATTGGTAATACCCAGAAAGTCACTTTCCCAGACACCTGACTCTTTGTCATAGTTTGTTTCCAAATATTGCTTTTTAACACAATGTGGGAGGAGCCTAATGAGAACTGTGTGGAAACAAGTGCATGAGCCAATCACAGACAGTTGTGTCTGTGTCCTGGAGCAACATCAGTTCAAACTCAAACATGTTCCTGACTCATGGTTCAAAATTAACTTCAGGTTCTAAGAAAAAAAAACTGGCAACCCAACTGAGAGAGTCATGTGAGGCTCATTCTGCTTTCTGATTGGATAATAAATGTAAACATCAACAAAGGGACATCATGTCCATTGATTTTTTAATTAAGAATAACTCAGAATTAGATTGACTTTCAGTAAAAATAATAACATATTTGGACTTATTGACCTTGTATCTTTGGACACATATAATTCATGTTTATGAAATCTGACATCAAAATCTTACATACGGTTCCTTTAACTTGTTTGATCCTGGGCTGTTCTTACTATCCAGGATTCTTTTAGCTTTAGTGCAGTTTTCACTATAATCTAACACAGTAATACTTATTTTACCAAGTTAAACATTCAGGGACGGCTGGTATCAGTGGGGTAGGTGGGCTAAGCCCCTCCTGTCAGTTCAGAAAAGAAAATGTGGTTATTACAAAATGTTTTAAATCAAAAATATAATCTTTAAACGTATTACTGTTGTTGCTTCATAAATGTGTCTGTTTTGCAGAAAATGTCCTAGAAAAAAGAAAATGGGGCTAGTTTTTTCTAGCCCGCAGCAGCTCAGCACAAACTACAGGAGTTTATTGAGGATGGTTGACAGGTGCTTGGCCCGTTCTGTTGCTCACAGTAAAGTTCAGAAGCAGGGCTAGTTCCACTTTGCCCAAAACACATTAAAAGAGATTGTCGGTTAGTTTGACCAATCATTGGCAGTGCTGGGCGAGAAAATACAACAAACAAGTGGATTTTAGGAATAAATGTTTATTTTTTGTAGAGCCAAGACAAATCTGTTCAATTCAAGATGTTTTAGCTTGCAGAGATAATCGCTTTTTGCAGTGTACTGAACAAATTGACCAAAAAACTGAAAAAAAAGAGACTTTTGTGAGTTTGTCCTAACATTGTCTTTTCATGATTATGTTGCTCACAGTTGTATTGTATTGATTTCTGCGTGTTTGAGTAATCTTGCATTGTCCCGCAGCCGATGCTCTTTTTCCCCGTCACACGATGCAACGACATTATGCAAACGTAACCCTCTTAGATTGATTGAAAATGTCTATCCCATCATGCCTTTTTTGGCTTTGATCTGAGGATTAGATATTGGTGGCATCAGAGCTTATGCAACACTCAGCTTGTGCACAGATAAAGAGCAACCCGGTGCTGCTGCTGCTCTGCTGCTGTTTCTGCACAAAAACACAGGAAAGGAACTCAGCAGTGTTCAAAAGTGTTACTCAGGCTTTTCTCACAGTCTGGAACAGGCCTCACTGAATTCTAATGAGGCTCAGTGTTATGTAAGAGGGCAGGGCAATGTTGTTTGTGACAATATAAATGAAATAACGTGATATAAATGCGCGTGAGCTAGAGCTGGGCAATATATCGCATTTTAGATATTATCGTGAATGCTGTTGTAATATCGAGTGTATCGTGCAGTAAAAACAATTAAAAAGTGATGATGTACTCTTAAAAACAAGGCCAGTTTAAATATATACTGTATCAGAATTTATACATTAAGCATTTCAAAGAGCTTTATTAAACAGGAACATTAGTTTTATAATGGGAGATTGCTGCTCTTTTGTGATAAATTTGACAAATTTCTCTATATGGTAATGATAAAATGAAATTAAAAAACCTTTAAATGAGAAAACCAAGCGGACTCAAGTGTGCCCTAGAAATTAGTATTTAAAATGTTTTATTTACACAATATATGCTAACATTTGAATGAACTGTGGCCTTAGGTCGGTCTTGGTAAATGCTCGATTGTTGAGTTTGAAGAGATGGTGATTAAGTTTAGAAGAAGGTTAAGTTTAGGAAAAGGATATGGGTAATGGTTAATATAAAAAAATATAACTGTTTAGGCCCGATTAGCAACAGTAATAAACTCATTATCGACACTTCACAAATTTCATTCACAAATGTTGATTTAGCAGCATAACTTTTCTTTTTGCACAGTGATAAACTCTTGTTGTTACTGACAGCAGCCCTGGCTCGAGTTGTTGCTCCAGCTTGGTCAATGAGCGGCAGCTCTTTCTGCATATCGGGTGCGCGCATCACCTGTGTTGTTAAAGTGAACCCTGGATATAATCACATGTTTACCCTAAAACACTTATAATATCATCACTTATATAAATACAGGACAAATACCTTGGAAGTATTTGTAGTTTTATTAAATAGTGTTATGAAGAAATTACATGAAGGCTGCCATTTTGCTGCGGTTATGACATAAAATAGTGTTGTCATGGTAACAGGCGTTAGCAGGTAACTAAGCAACATGAATTTGGGTTAAACTTTGTCAGTTTGAGCCGGAGCAAAGCCAAATACAGAACGATTATGTGGAATCTAGTAAAACTGAAGATAATCAAGAGGAAGAGGCAAGAACTGGACACTGTCAGAGGTGTTTTTGTGGAAACTGTTCACAGATGAAACTGTGGGAGTAACCATGGAAACACTATTTTATGTCATCAACCAAAATGGCGGCTCCCAGTGGCTTGAAAACAACATAAACAATGACAATTTTATAAAAAATAGTAAGCAATTATATATTTGTTTGTAATTTATTTTAATAAGCATGACCAGTACTAGTGTTTTAGCCATATTTGTCTTCATATCCAGGGTTCCCTTTAACATTTCCTGTTAAACTGTGGTTTATCTTAACACTACATCTTCTTGAGATTTCCCCACGAGACAGACAAGCTAACATGTTTCAAATAAAATCAGCTCTCGACAGGCTTGTGTATTGTTGTGTAGCAAATTAGTTCATCATTATTTCTATTATCAATTAGCTAATTCTTATGAGATTGTTGTTGTTTTCAGGCCTGATGAAACCTGCTTCATTGTGGGGAGTCGCCTCTATACTTCCTGTGCTGAGCCGCCCATATGTCTGCGCACATGTCCACCTCGACGCTCATGACAACAACAACGTGGAGCTGTTTTGTGTACAAAGAAGACACGTATGAGCCCCGCACGCTTAAGCCGGAGCCGCGGGTGTGTGGAGGGGAACGCTGCTCTGGCCCCTCATTGGCCGAAACATTTCTCCAGCAACTAGAAAATGTGATGCTGTCTGCAGAGGCACCGCAGTGCAGAGAGAGAGAGAGCGAAAGAGGAAGAGAGAGGAAGGGGGAGGGAAGAGACAAGCACAAGCAGCCCGCACATAAGGCCCTGCTGAGAGTGTGTTTGTTACAGGACTGCGCATGTGTGTGGAGCTGACGGTGGTATCGGTGGAGGCTGGAGATACGAGCTGGAGCTGAGAGAAGAAGAGGAGGAAGAAGAAGAGGAGAGAGAGACGCGTGAGGAAGGCTACGCTGGCTCTCAGGTATGACAAAGACGACTGGAAATGCTCAAACGTGAAGCTGCGTCTGTGTCTGCATCCGTTTCATCACTCATAACGACCGCTTCTCCTCTCCATCTTGCGTTTTGTCCTCCGTTTGCGCTCAGGTGTGACTGTGACAGCTCAGAATACTTGCGTTTGCGACTGAGAATTGTCTCTGTGTATGCATGCATCCATCTCAAACGCACAAAATGACCGCTTCCTTCTTCTTCTTCTTCTTCTCCTCCATCTTGCTCCATCTCCTGCTTCGTATGACAGCTGGAAAACGCTCGACACCCATGTGCGGCTAAAAATTCTGACCGTGTGCGCCAAACTGTGGACCATACGATCCGCCTTACACGAAATCTCGCTTCTTCTCTTAGATATGACCGAAAATTCTTACGTTTTGACTGAGAATTCTGAGTGTTAAGCTATGTATGCATCCATCTCGAGCCTTGTATTGCACAAAATGACTGCTTCTCCTCTTCCTTCTTGCTTCTTCTCCTTCGTTTGTGCTTAGATATGACTACGACAGCTAAAAATACTTACATTTGGACTGGGAATTCTGAGTGTTAAGCTATGTGTGCATCCATCTCGAGCCTTACATCACACCATCTTGCATTTTCTCCACTGTTATTGCTCACTACGACAACTAAAAACACTTACATTTTGTTTTCTGGAGCTGTGTTTGAGCAGAATTGTGGTCTTTACTGTTCATTTTGCCCCTCACATCACACAAAATGACTGCTTTATGTCCTCCGTCTTGCTTCTTCTCCTTCGTTTGTGCTTAGATGTGACTGCGACAGCTACAAATACTGACATTTAGGACTGACAATTGTGACTGCGTGGCTGGGTTTATGCAGAAACGTGGACTGTATGATCCATCTCACTTCTCGTTTCACACAAAATGACTGCTTCACCTCCAGCCGCTGCCTCCATCTTGCATCTGCTGCCTCCATTTGTGCTTCCGTCCTCCTCACAAACGCTGCACTAAACCTTTCTTCTCTCACATTAGCGTGACTTTTCTTAGACCGAAGCACTGGGATGAGCTAACTTTAAACACTTTTGCACACGAGTTTCATCCTAATGTGCTTTAAATGTAGAAATGCGAGGACAGATGTTTGTCAAATGGAATAGCTTGATTATTTATGTACAGACTTGGGTTTTATTCCTTGTTTCAAACTGTTTTGGACGCATTTAAAGACATTACCTCAACGTTGAGCCAAATTATTTGACAAAAAACATTTAACTTTTAAATCCAAGTCTCTCATAATCACTCAGAAAAGCAACGAAACAAGAAAAACATTCCGCATTATGTAAACAATTAAATCTTATCTAGATAAAATGATTCATCCAGATAAAAAAAATCTGAATCTAAATCATTTTAAGCAAACGAAATATACATACAAGTAACCAAACCATTGTGATTCCTAACAATGTACAATCATTAAAGTGACACTGTGTAACTTTCTGGAGGTGAAAAATCAAATGTATTTATATGAAATAGAAAGTCTGAATGTTGTTTGGGCTTTCTTCATTGATACACATCAGTTTCATGCCATTATACACCATAATATTTACCAAGGACCTCACGTAAATTGTAATAATTTCGGACGTCGTCTGAGTTTCTACTCCCGTGCGAATCGTATATGTCTGTAAAAATGTCTGTAAAGTTTCTCCGAATTTACCTCTGAAGGCCGTGCAATGAGTGGCCTAGAGTGTGCAATAATCGAAGTAGATAATATGTGAATGCTGTTGAGATATCAAAAATGAATATCGAGTTATCGTGCAGAAAACTAGAGCTAATTACAGGAAAAAAAAAAAATGCTGTACTCAACCAAGCAAGTTTAAATATTTCATTCATTTCAAATAATGTATCATAATTGTACATAATCAACAAGAGCTTTATAAAGCAGGAAAATCGTTATAATGCAGATCTGCACTTTTGTGATAATTTGACAAAAGTGTAATATAAACAACTAGAAAAATACCATCTAAAAGAGAAAACTAGGACTATGTGCCAATGTCTACTCAAGTTAGAGTAGATTTTGGTTGTACTGATTGCAAAAAAAATATAAAACATTGCTTGAAAAAATCACATAATCAAAGAAAAAGAAATGTCTTGAATAATAATAAACAGTCAAAGGCTCGAATCACAAAACAACACACAATCAATTAAACTATTAAGTGTCGTTTTCCAGTTACTAGTGAACAGAGACTTAACATGTTGAACTACAGAATAGTCCAATACGTCTGGATCACAACAATTATCGAGACATTTTTTTGCAATAACGCCCGCCAGGTGCCGGTGTTCAATCTGTGAAGTTTAAAAGAATTATTAAAAACAAAAGACTCTGATTTAATTTCCGGAAAGTCTCTAAAAACAAGAAAATACAGACATGACTATCCCTGCAAAAGCCTGTAAAAAACTCAGACCTTGTGGGGTCATTAAATTTAAGTGCTGTGCGATTAGTACAAAGAATCAAAATAATTAGTTTTTAGGGAGGTGCAAGCCTATTCAGACAAAAGACAAACATTGTTTTGTTTTATCTGACGAAATCATCCAAGTCACTAGTTCTACTTTTTGGCTTGAAAGTTACACGTGTAATTATTGCTAAAAATTTCAAAAATGACGTTTTTTATGTATTATTCATCCAGAAGCAAATCATATTTTTTCTAAGCATTTAATTTATCAATGGAGCAATAATGTGTACACACTGCAAAAAATACATACCTAGCCTTGCCAAAATGAGTTAGATTGAGAATTTTAATCTGGATTTGAGTTGTTTTAACTACTTACATCTTAACTGGTTAAGTAGTCTAGAATATTTCACGGGTTTCAAACATTTCTGAGAGAGTTTGGCTCAAAATTGGAAAATTTGTCAATAGAGTAAAATGTTCTTAAGTAATTGGCAAATAATTTAGCTTAAATAAGGCCAAAACCATTTGAAACAAGAAAAATAATCAAGCTCAATGAATAAATAGATGGTAAATTTGTCAATATTAAAAAATAACTAAAATCAAGGAATTTTAAAGGAGACCTTTTGTTATAACAGCCTTCTCTCATCAGTAGTTTACTCAAAGATTTATCAAGATTGATTCTGCATGTTTGAGTAATCTTGTATTGTCCTGCAGCTCTGAAAAGCTCTGTTCTCACTTATCACCTGTCCCCGCCCACTTGTCTGTATTTAGTTGTGATTATTCAAAATATTGAGATTCATCGAAAGTATGTATAGTTCAAAATAGACACATAGTCACTTTAAACCAATAATAATTGCTATTTACTGCGCTTGTTACATTAAAATCTTACAATGAAGAGGCGGGGCTTATCAGTATAAATGGGCGGGGCTTATCAGTTCTGCAGTTTTGCACAGGAAGTAAATAGACCTCTTTCCATTTCTAAGCTGTTTTACAAAAAGCAAAGCGTAAATTACTGATCAACATATTTTATAGTGAGATTATCGGTCAATGTCACTTTCTGCTCTACTGCCCATGCTCCATGCAGAAAGATACACTGTTCTCTTTGTTAGCTTGGGAATTTTTTTTATTAAAACAACAAAACAGGACATTAGCAGCTGTTTGGTGAGGTCTAAACCGGTCTGACAGACGTCTGTCTCCTGAAGCTTGAGACAGTGTTTTCTTGCTGTTTTTTTCACCTGAATGTAACTTTTAAGGGTCGTAGAGTCGGATTTCATTCACAAATGTTGAATTAGCAGCATAACTTTTGTTTTTTACACAGTGATAAACTCTTGTAGTTAGTGGGCAACGGTGCTGGATAGTGTTGCTGCTACAGCTTGGTTAATGAGCGGCGGCTCTTTCTGCTGTTGATAAACACATAATCCCTCTATAGTTTTTTCCTGAACACAGAAATCTTCTTTAACTTGTACTCTAATAAATAAACCAAATCATTGTGATTTCTATAAATGTCAAATTGTTAATTATTGCTAAAATGGCTAAAGTCTGCTGGATTATCATTTGAAAATAGTTTATTTTTTATGTATTATTAATATTCATCCTCATATTTTATTGTAAACATATAATGTATGGTATAGAGCAAAATTGTCTACCGGAGATAAGCGTCCAGTAAGCTTCTTCTGCCTGTTTTTGTGCCTATGTTCTAACTATTTAAACATGTTCATCAAACATGAATTGAAATGAAAATGATAAAAGAAATCACTCTTTACACGTCTGTTGCATCACTGGCGTCCATGTTGCTGTCATGAATGAACTGGCTAAGATGAAAACAAGCTAATCTCAAATCCAGCGTAAAACACACATTTTAAAGCGTCACAGTGTCGTCCAAATGTCAGTCTTTGTCCCGTGTCTTTGTCCACGGCTTGTGCGGCTCGACTGATAACCTATGCCAACAATGGTCATGTGTGTGAGCCGGTTATGACAACAGGACCGTGCTGCAGGCGGGAGAGGGCAGGGTGGTGGTTTGCTCCGGGACAGCTCGGGTACGGTGTGTTCTGTAGGTGTCAGCAGCATTTGGGCTTCAGCGGACGTTCATGGTGTAGCTGCAGTCTGGAGCTCACCACGCTAACATTGCATAACCGCCTCTCTCTCTCTCTCTCTCCCTCTCCTCTCTCCTCTCTCTCTGTCCCGCATGGACACAGCACACTCTCCCTCGCTGTCGTTTTACATTTTATCTTCTTATGGACCAGACTCTATAGTTTAGAACAAATAAAGGTAGATCGCTTAGGTCTTGGCATATTATGTCTTTGCTGATGTTGTGATCTAGGCTGTAGTTCTTAGTCGTTTAGTCGATTAATCGGTCGATGGAGTCTTGATCGACCAAAATATGATTAGTCAACTAATTCTTTTTTTTAGATTATAAGGAATTTGTATTCAACAGTAACAGAATCATTGGTCTGAACCAGTGATTACACTAGACTTAATTCCAATCCGTCACTGTGACGGACAAGGTCCAAAAAATCCGTCATGAGGGATTTTATCCGTCATAATTTTGTTCATTAGTTTGTTGCTGCCTATGTTTTTTTTAGCTGATTTCTGACACAGAGACTGCACAAAGCGCACGGGTCATGAGACAAGACAAAGAAATGACTGAACTTTGCATAAATAGTTCTTAAGATATCATTAAAGCATCTGCAAAAATCATTGTGTCCGTTTGACTTTCAACAAACTCAATGTGACTGATGTGGCTCTGCATTTCTTACCTGAAGCACAAACTTCCACTTCTCTCCACTTTCTGCAAATCCACACTGTATTTTGCCAAACGCCACGTGTTATTTCCATTTCTCCTGCGTAAAAGTCAGTCTTCATTCCTCCGGGAAAGTTTCTCTGATGTCAGCCGATGGTGAGCGCGTCACCAAACCAAGGAACTGCAGGTGGCACTTTCCGCTAAGTTTATGAATCTGAATAAACATCAGTGTTTGTCTTCGAGCGATCCTGGTCATAGACACAAATCCTCTTGAAATCAGGCCGATAAAACTCTGTCCATCCCGCTGTTTTTGTCGAATGAAGCCTTATCCGCGCTCCGTAGCAAGCATTTGATCCGTAAAAACTGCAGCCTCCAGGTTTACAGATTCATAGGTCACGTATTTGCGGAGGCTACAGCCCCATGCGCTCTGCAGCCGTCAGTCTAGCGGCCTCCCTGACGGAACAGCCGCGGCTGCCGCGCGCATGAATGGGATTGAAAGCAGCATTTATCCCTCGCTGCTTCCTCAGTTTGAGCGAGCGGGAAAGCGCGTGTCCGGTCGGATCCAGGTCAATTAGTAGACTATATAAAGGGCAGCTTCATTTTCAATCCGTCAAAATGACGGAGGGCCTTAAAAATTTTCCGTCAAAGCAAATTACAATCGGTAAATGACGGAAAATTGTCGTTAATGTAACCTCTGGTCTGAACTGACTTTTTTATATAACACACGGTTTCCTATTCATTTTATTGTTTAAACTATAGTTTTTTGCATTGAACTACATAATATTATTAGTCTTTTTTGAGCAAAGTTTCTTGCCAGAGTTGTCACAAAACTAAAATTTCGAACTCTCAATTTTAATACTAAGGAATAAACTTGATTCTCAATACCACAATGAGAATTAGAATGCTCTTTCAAGAAAGTCAGATTTTACAATGGACTGACATTTTCAAACACAAAATGCAAGTTTTGATCAAACATTTTAGTTTCATAGTGTTGTAGGTCTTCAGTCGTTTAGTCGCTTAGTTGGTCGATGGAGTCTTAGTCGACCAAAATTTTCATTAGTCGACCCATTCTTTTAATAGATTAAAAGGAGTTATTTTAAATGGCAACATAAAAGTAGCAATTAGCTGAAGATTTGTTTGCCTTTTGTCTTTTTACATAAACACAGTGTTTGTTGTATATTTTCTATACTTTTTTTGTCTTGCCTGATAGTTTGGTTGATAAATGATCAATCAGAAGATTTTTTAGCTTCAAAGATTTTGTCGTGCCTTCGTTTTAGTCACTAATCGGTCGATGAACAGTCTTTGGTCGACAAGAATGGTCGACTACAACCCTAGTTTCAAATCAGTTCTGATGAAACTCAAGATTATTTAAACATTTTCAGGCATGTGATTTATTTTTTGTTTTTTCTTTTTTTCTTTGCATATATCAGATTTTGTTCACATTTTGTCCTGTTAATGTTATCAGTATTTGTTCAAATGAGTATCTTATTTCGACACGTTTTAGCGTTGATTTGCATATTTTTGACACCTCTACTTTTGCCACGCCCCTTTTTAGTCGATTAATCGGTCGATGGACATGTTTTAGTCGACCAAGAATTTCTTTTGGTCGACTACAGCCCTAATGTGATCTATATAAACGTGTGGATAAGATGGAGTTTTGAGTGAAGTTATTGCACATTAGTCAGTTTTGTTTCTCACTTGAAAAGGGGACAGACAAGATTGTGCATAAATGCTACAATATTTGTGGTCACTGTAAAGCAGTTAAGACTTAGGTTTGGACTATCTTTGATAATATTGAGTTGAAAAGACTTAAAAAGACACCAGCTCTATTTTCAAGAGAGGCCATGCCAGGTAGCAGCCAACACCGTTAATACAATAGTATAGAAATTCAGACATATTGCATTAAAAAACAACTCTCAAGAAAACATACACAATTGTCAACCACAGTCTTTACAATTATCTTGTAATGATAATATCTATCTAACAATTATCTTGTTATAATAGTAAGACAACACAGAACACGTTTAATCTTTGATTGACCTTTAGTAACTGGAAAATCCCACTGGATTAAGAAGCTCTTTTGTTTTTAGTGGTAGAAAAGATCAGAACACCAAGAGGAAACCTGTGCAGACACAGGAAGAACATGTAAATTCCACATAGAAAGGCCCGAATATTCTTTTTTCAAAGACATTAATTGACAGCACCAAATATGGACAGTGAGCTTGTGAGTGATGTGAGTTTTGTGTGGGAGTGATCCTGACGTGTGGAGAAGTTCACAGCTCTGAGGCTGTACACAGGTCTAGTTTCTTACTTGCACGTCAAGACTCTTTTTTTATTAACATTGCAGAGTTATGTATGAAGCCTTTGCTTTAGCCTACAGAAGCACATGAGCTTCTGATGTGAACATGTATTTTCTAAAATTGAAATGAGGGAAGTTAAACACCAAAAGAGATGAACCTTATCTTTTTTTCTGATAAGACAATTTAAAAGCTAGGTGTTTTTTATTTGGCAGATCGTCAAGCGATCCTGTTTTCAATCCTCAATATGAATTAACCACACCTTCACACGTATAGCTGAGCCAAATGTCTGATGTTGTCATTTCACAGCGGGCGACCGCTTTCCATCTTTTTTAGCAGTGGTGTCAGAGGGAGAAGTTTTTATATTCTTTTGGGCGGCTCGTTTGTCGCGTCAACTCGGTGTGACGTCGGCGTGAACTGAAAATGCACCGACAGCGTTTGACCATCGTGGCAGCACAGTCGCGATTTTTGCACACATAACAGCAAAATGAGTGAGTTTGCACAAAAATGTCCAAACCCCATTGACCCCATTGACCCCATATACACAGTTTGACAGTGAAAAAACTTTGATTCTGTGTTTAGTTTCTCTTTAACAACAGATTCTTAAGACTATAAGCCGCTACATTTTTCAGAAGCTTTGAACTCTTTACAACGATAAGCAAAATTATACATTCTCATAGACTTACTATTAACAAATGTAATATATGTACTTTATAATTTTTCTTATTTAAATCTAGTTGCTTTTAATCAGGTGTGCTCAGTATTGTGGAAATTACGCTTGTTTTTTATTGTTCTAAAGTGGTTTCTTGACATTTGTGAACCCCACATGCTTTTCTCAGAATCAGAATTTTCTAGTATTATTTTGATCTTCTGTGTTCCAAGATCTGATTAAACAAATTATCTTCCATACACCTCCCTAAACACTCTCCTCCTCCTCACGTGCTGCTTCTCTCTCTAAACTCACAACATCAACACCTCTTCAAACCGAGCAGCTTCTTTAACACCAATCAATCCATTCTTAATCAACGTAGACGCTGTTCGTTGTGTGTTCGTGCAGCTTTTCTCTCATAAATCTACCATGAGCTCTTCTTCTTTCACTGCAGTCGGGCTGGTCTTTTAGCCGCTCGCTCACAGAACAAAGAGCACTTGGTGTAAATGAATAGAGAGAGAGAGAAAGAGATTCAAAATGGCCGCTGGTTGATGTGATCGAGAGTCAGATGAATTATTTAAAGAACGACAGCTTCTCTAAGTAGCTCTGGATGTGACTGAAAGCATGAAGAGCAGGAGAGAGACGTGTTTGTGCAATATGTATAAGATGTTGTAGTTTAAAGGAGACTATTTATGCAAGATTTACCTTTTAACACAGCGTTCTTTTGTCATTAGCTGTGTTTCGATTGCATGTTTGAGTAATTTTGTATTGCTCTGTACCTACCACCTACGCACGTGTTCTTATGTAGCAAAACTATGATAAGACGAGGGCTGCAGCTAACGATTATTTTAGGGATGCACCGATCCGATACTGGGATCGGATATCGGTGCCGATCCAGGCAATTTTGTTTGATTGGGTATCGGCCCCATGATATCGGTTCAGCCGATACCATTGTTGTGCCTTTAATTGGACATAATGAGACAAATCTACTTGTTGGTGTTGATTCAGAACATGTCATAATGTTTGAAATTTTGTTCAAATGAAGTTGTTAAGTTGTGACTTGCACAATAAATAATAGTTACATAACACTACATAACCAAATGTCTTATGTTTTGATAAGAAAAATACTGTATTTTAGTTCTTACACCAGCATCAGCTGATATCGGGTATCGGCAAATACTTAAGCCAAAGTATCGGAATCGGTATCGGGATGGAAAAAGCTGGATCGGTGGATCCCTAGATTATGCTGGGATGAGTCGGACTATTATTCTTTCGATTAATCGATTAGTTGTTTAGAATGTTATAGTCACTTAAATACAAGATTTGTGGACTTTTTTGCTAATATTACAGCTCTTAAGAAGGTTCAGCCGATATTTTGAAGTTGATATTTGGAATTTTTGCATATCGGCCATCAGCCTTATTTTGGCGATATTTGATGAGGCAGTTGTTTGAACATCTGCACGGTAGAGCTGCACTCACAGTGTTCAGCTCCAGAGCTCCAAGTTAGTTTTGGAGAGAAATATTATGGTTTGTGTTGTATTTCTCCATTTTGCTGTGTTTTGAAAAAGAGCGCTTTCTTGAATTACTCTTTAAATGTTCTGTATTGTGCATAAACATGTTGTGTTCAGTAAACAATGAGACACAATAGTTTTTTGGATACATCTTAGCTATGTTTTTTGAAAACTAAATTAAGAAAATCGGCTTCAGAAATCGACCTTGTAAATCAGCCATTGATATCGGCTGGCATCATATTTAGAAAAATGCAAATCAATAGATCTCTAGTTCTAATGGTGAAGATTTAGAAGCAAAGTAATGTTTACGTTGAAAATGCAGAAATTACACAATGTTCACTGCGTATCATCATCACTGCTGTTCAATATAAACCTTTTCTCAACTCCTTGGCAGGTTTTGATGCCTATTTTAAACAGGATTGTTAAAAGTAGGTCGATCAAAACTTTAAAATTTTGTCTGCCGATGCCGATACCATTGACCGATTTTCAAAGCAGAATTCTGAGGCTCTTTAGTTTTAAAAGCATAGCTGAGGTGAGATAGAATAACCATGTGCAATGCATCTCTTTCACACAATGTAATGAGGCTCGATTGTTTTTTGCCCAAAGAAACAATCATTTCTTACGTCATGAAAGACACTTATATTGTTCATATTAACAAACAAACTAGCACTTATTAAAGCTTGTACTGCAGCCAAAGTCACAGAACAAGAATAAAACTTAAAGACATGTTAATAATGAAATCAAAATTGCAGATTTAGGAATGGACAGATAAAAAAAAATAGAAGAAGTCTTATCGGCTTTAAACAGAGAAAAAGCCCAAACAGCTGCCTGATCAAATATTGGACACAATTGAGGCCAATATACAAAAAAATCTAAATATAATCCCCAAAATATCTGGCTGTCGATATATCTGTCAGCCAGATATTTTCTAAGCAAAAATCACAAATTAATATTCAAATTATTCTATTCAACAGCAACAATATAAACTGGTTTGGGTGAAAAATGTGGAGTCATTTTATATATTACTGTACTTACTGTACACAGTTAGTTCCTCATTAGTTCCCCATTACTTTGATGTAGCTTTAAAAATGTTTTTCCATGCATTTTTCATCCTTTCATGTATTCGTCAGGTCCTGTAAATGCTATAAATACTCTTTAGTTGATGCAATTATTTCATTAATCGGTCAATAGAACATGTATAGAATTTCTCTGGTTGATTTTTCAGCCCTAAATGACTAAATACACAAAAAACATAATCACTCCTTTTGCATTAAGCGACCCTAAGCTCTAACACAATCTTCTGTTTCCCATCTCCTAATATTTTTCCAAATAATTTCACCGCTGGCTTCTGTAAAACGTCATCTAAGCTACAGCGAATCTCCTTAAATCTGGCAGAGTCATTGACTGTAGTGTTATGTAACCCTGACACATGATAATATCCCGGGTCAGAGCAGGACGGACGGAGGAGAAAGAGAAAGAGAGGTGGATGACGGTTCGTTTTTTGTCAGCTCAGATACAAATGTGGATCCAAATCTCGACATGCCTGACATGCCTGACATACTGCACCAGTGTGTCGTGTGGACACTTTAACGGTTTGTCAACAAAACCCGCTGAACTCCAGACAACAGGAGAAACAGGACACAGAACAAACAAGAATCCAGCTGAGAAAAATCTGAAATAGTTGAAATAGTCAAACCATTTAGTATAAAGTGTGAAATCAGAGTCTGGCTTAAAGCATATGACAGATTATCACATTTTCTCTTTTTGAGTTTGTGTTATAGTCATTGTTTTTCATAGTTTTAAAAAAGTAAAGTTGCAATTCATTAAGTCATTTAAACTTATAAATTTTAAGTTTAAACAAATTTGTCAATTGTAGCGACTGTTATAAAGTAGATTTTAGCCCTTATTTGCAATATAGTTGCTAAGTAACAGTTGTATACTTACTATAAGTACACAACTGACCGTATCAGTTTGTCAAAGCCAGTTTGTTCCATCAGATCTCTAAAGCTAAGCAGGTTGGGCCTGGGCAGTACTTGGATGGGAGACACTAGAACCTCAGATTTCAGATGAACAGATGAGTAAATGTCGTTGTGTCCCGAGGCAAGACACTTCACCCACATTGCCCATGTGAATCTGTGCGTGAATGGTTGGTGGTGGCACAAAATGGCAGTTTCACTTCTGTTAGTCTGCCTCAGAGCAGCTGTGGCTTCAATAGTCCAACAATATTATTCAAATATTTTAGTTTTTTTTGTTTTGTTTTTTTTTCATTTTAGACTGACTATTTGTCACTTGACTCTATCAGATTGATTCTTTGTGATGTTTATAAAATCTAGAGGCTCCATCCAAGCCTGATGCATCATCTGGTTTCATTTCACTTCGTGTAAACTGTCGGACATCATCATTGAGGTTCGTTCACTTCACATTAGTCGGAGTCTCTTTTATTTTCACCAATCACTGCTTTTTGGTCTTTTTGTTGTTCAGGAAGTATAGCATAAACATGTGTGTCAGTGATTGTTACCATTTCTACTTGAGAAACTTGCAAATTAAAAGGTACTATATCATTTTAAGATAATCTTGACACAAAGGCTAACACTACGCTTCTGTTCGTTGACTAGCTAACTTACTTTTTGCTTTATGGGAACTGTCTGCAGTGATGCTATACCTGACCTAGCAGCTGGAGTGTGAAATAAATTTGAGTGGAGGCACTAGATCCATCCCCCATTGTTCTGTTTAAGATGGCCATACCTGAACCAATCACAGCGCAGCATTGTGGTTTGGACGATGAATATAATTTGGCCTATTTTAGCAAATTATAGACTTTTTTGACTTATGAAAAGTGCACACAGAAGTGTTTTGTGTATTTTTGGAAGGGAGAGATATCCGTTTCTCTCGACTGTATTTAACAAAACTTCTCAAAGACTTCCTGGTTCAGACCCTTCGACCAATCAGATTCTACAACTATTTTCATATTTTTTTTCTGGACGACTTTCTGCGACAGTCTGTCCATGTTTATAATACAGTATGTAGAGCTCAATTCAGTTATACAATTATTAGTTTGATGTGAGCCAAGTAGACTTTGCAACTCCATAGAAATGAACTGAACAAGAAGTGAGCATATAAGTAAATGTTAGCTGTGAATTCAAGTGGAGTCACAGCTGAGTCTTAGCGAAGGTTAGATGTGGCATTTTCTCCGAACAATATGCAGGTGGTTTTGTAGATGTGAAATCACAGCAGTCGGCACTAGCATCACGTTAGCATTTAGCCTGCAGCTGATTGGACGTTTGTGGATGTTGAAAGTGTTTACACCCACGAGATCTGCTCAAATGCCAGCTGCATCTATAGGTTTACATCTGCCCCACCTTCTGACATTATCTTCAAAACCTGGAACACAGACACAATCTAATTCTGACCGTCCTAATGACATTCTATAGGAGCCGTCATCGGTGAAACAGGACTGTTTAAAGGTGATCAGATGGAGCAGGTTTTCTCTGACAGACGCGCTCAGGCTGGAGGGCGATGACTCACTCTGTGCCCTTCCCCTGGTCCTCGTCGTTCAGCAGCAGCAGCACCAGCACCAGCTCAGGCGGTGGTGAACACAAACCACAGCAGCTCCGACCAGTGAGGAATGTTCCGGACATTTGTGACTCCTTTGTTTGTGTGTTTAATAACAGGCGGGCACAGTGTGGGTTTGTATCTGCTCCGTGCTGAGGGCTGATGGTGGTGAGGATGACAGCATGAGCGTGTGGTGTTGTGTGGGATTAGCTGTTTACGAAGGCATGTTGTGTGGATTTTCAAGTGTTTTATTATTAGATTTGTGTTAGTGACAGGTTGTGCCACGTTTTCATTAAAACACAAGGAACATGATTATATTTTTAGCTTGTTTTCATCGTCTGGCTGTTTTGATGAGGTGTACTGTATAATTTACTCTTGGGCTGGGCGATATTGACAAAAATCTATATCTTGATAATTTGTTGGCGATTCTCGATAATGATATTTTGTTCAGTCTGTGTTCAAAATTGTTTCACCTTAGATATTCTAGTTTAAAATTACTTGAATGACGTAGTGTTTATTGTGATTTGAGCAGGTTTAACTGTTTTAAATAAAGTAGGACAAGTCAATTTAGTTCTTATCTCAAAAACGCAATCTTTTCAAATTAGTATATATTTTTCTGTAATCAAAATTACATATTTTATACGTGTTCTGTTGGCAATCAACTTCAAACCAATCAAAATCTACTCAAAACGTAAAATACTAATTCTATAGTTATTTATGAGCATTTTACACTGTTACAACCCAGGCTCGGTGAGCCGCAACAAAGGAGTGGGGAGACACGACAAAGGTTTAGCCCTCAGAGGGGTTTTTATTTAAACAATAATAAAGATGTTACTGTTGTCAGTAAATGGAGAATGTGCTGTGGTGCGTGTGGTGTGAGTGAAAGTCAGTATGAAAGCCAGTGTGGTGTAATGTATGGTGTTGAAGTGCGTGTAAAAGGTGCGGCGGTTGGCGTGGCTGGCGTGGAGCAGGGCCCGGGTGGCTGGCGAAGACCCAGGTGTCCTGCGGATGAGAGAGACGGAGGAGTTCCGTTTCCGCTCCTTTATAGGCACGGCCTGCAGTGGGCGGAGCCAAGTCGGAGACCTGCACAGACAGAGAGGAGGGAGAGGCGGCGGCAGAAGGGCTGCATAGCGGGCCGTAACACCCCCCCACACAAAGAAAGGACCCATGGATGGTTTGTTTGGCCACGTACCTCCCACGGTACGGTGGCCCCGGGACATGGGGTCCACCACCGTGCCGTCCCGGCTTTAGCTGGACACGGTGGATTCTGCTGCAGGCTGGAGAGCGGCGGTCATCATTGGGCCGAGCGGGACAGGGCGTCGGCCAAAATGTTGTTCCTGCCAGAAATGTGCTTAATGATGAGGTTAAAATCCTGCAGGAAAACAGCCCATCTCATCAACCTTTGGTTTGTGTTTCGCATCTGATTGATGAAGACGAGAGGATTATGGTCTGTGTAGATCGTGATTGGATAATTCGACGAGCCTACATAGACTTCGAAATTTTTAAGAGCCATTATTAGAGCTAATGATTCTTTTTCGATGTCGAATAAGAATGCTGATGTTTCAGAAATTTTTTAGAAAAATAACACACAGGGTGCTCGACACCGTCGAGACCCTCCTGTAGTAAAACTGCTCCTGCGCCCGCGTCACTAGCGTCAACAGCCAGCTTGAAGGGACGCTCATACACCGGCGCTGCGAGAACAGGCGCGTTAGTGAGCAGTGATTTTATAGATTCGAATGAGTGTTGACACTCGGGTGACCATTTAAACGTGGATTTTGGGCTAAGTAAGTCTGTGAGTGGGGCAGCCACGGCGGAAAAATTCTTACAGAAGCCGCGGTAGTAACCGGCCATGCCTAAAAAGCGTTGAAGCTCACGGCGTGTGTTTGGAGCTGGGAACGCGACAATAGCTTCGATTTTGCATAAACTGGTTTAACCATGCCACCACCCACGATTTTCCCAAGTAAACCACGGTCGCTTTAGCGATCTCACATTTCGCCAAATTTATGGTCAGATTTGCATCGTCCAGCCCTCTCAAAAAGTTTTAAGTTGACAGATGTGCTCGTCCCAGGTTTTAGAGTGTACCACTATGTCGTCGAGATATGCCTCGCACCCCGGCACCCCCCGCAAAACGCTGTTAACCAGGCGCTGAAACGTGCGGGCGCGTTACGGACACCAAAGGGCATAACAGTATACTGCAAGAACGAATCTGGAGTGACAAACGCGCAGATCTCTTTGGCACGCTGGGTTAAAGGTACTTGCCAATAGCCTTTCAGGAGGTCGAGCTTCGTTACAAAGACCGCTGACCCCACGCGATCTACGCAATCTTCCATGCGCGGAAGAGGGTGAGAGTCAGGCTTGGTGACATTATTGACTTTACGAAAGTCTGTGCAGAAACGGTCAGACCGTCAGATTTAATGGCAAGTAGACAAGGCGAACTCCAAGCACTCAAACTAGGCTCAGCGATGCCATGAGATAGCATGTAGTCAACCTGAGATTGCAAACGCTGACGCTTCTCTGGGTTAACGCGGTATGGATGCTGTTTAATGGGCACGCTGTCACCAACATCAATATCGTGTTGCAGCACATGTGTTCGGGACGGCACATCTGAAAACAAGGAAAGGTGGAATTAATTAAATTCACAATGTCAGTGCGCTGAACGGCAGATAAATGCAAAAAACAATCGTCAAGATTTGAAAGTAGTTCCGAATTTTGCAACCGGCCATGAATTGAAGCCAGAGAAGGACCCTCGATGTCACAGTCAGGGTCAGCACTGGACAGCTCCAGAGGGACATTGGGGTTACATTCAGCACCGGACAGCGACACTGCGTCAGACACCTGAAGAGAGCTGGACAGAGGCAAAGGTGAGACAGCAGATTGGGCATTGGACAAGGCCAGAACCGGCCTGAATCAGGACTGGGCTTGTCCAACTGCTCACGGTCATAATAAGGTTTTAACATGTTGATGTGACAAAGTCTACTGCGACGAACACGGTCAGGAGTAGCAACAATATAGTCTGTTTCACTGACTTTCTTTAGAATCACATAAGGGCCACTATAGCGTGCTTGAAGGCTGGAACACATAAGAGGCAGAAAAACGAGAACTTTATCACCAGGACTGAACTGTCGGGACTTCGCTTTCCTGTCAAACCAGCACTTCATTTTAGATTGTGCAGAAGACAGCTTTTGTTTAGCCAATTCACAAGCTCTGTGCAGTTTGTAGCGAAACGAGCTTACATAGTCAAGTACATTTTGTTGTGTTGAATTACTCAGCCAATTGTCATGCAATAATTTTAATGGGCCACGCACGCTATGCGCAAAGACAAGATCAGCCGGACTGAAACCAGTCGACTCCTGTACTACTTCACGCGCAGCAAAAAGCAGAAGATGCACACCATCATCCCACTCTTTCTCGAACTCAAGGCAATATGCACGAAGCATAGCTTTCAGCGTTTGGTGGAAGCGTTCGAGGGCGCCTTGGCTTTCCGGATGATAAGCGCTTGAAAAACAGTGAGTGATATTTAATTCTTTTGTGACCTGTGCAAAAACACGAGACATGAAGTTAGTTCCTTGGTCTGTTTGTATCGTTTTAGGAAGACCAAAAAGCGAGAAAAATTTCACAAGGGCCTTCACCACAGCAGGCGCAGTAATTTTACGCATGGGAATGGCCTCAGGGAAACGAGTCGAAGCGCACATTATCGTCAACAAAAACTGATTTCCAGACTTTGTGCGAGGCAATGGGCCGACACAGTCCACAATTACATGATCAAACGGCGCATCTACAGCCGGAATAGGATGTAACGGGTAGGGCGGGATGGGTGGGTTAGATTTACCAGCCACCTGGCACGTATAACATGTTTTACAGTGTAATTTTACGTCACTTTTCAACCCAGGCCAATAAAACTGACGCAAAACGCGGCTATAGGTCTTTTTTATTCCTAAGTGACCAGCCAGTGGATTGTCGTGCGCAAGACTGAGTATTTCAGGACGAAATTTCTTTGGAACAACCACCTGCGTGACTACACTCCAATCGTCCTTAGAAGAAGCATAAAGGCCCGGGCAGACAGGATGCGATGAGCGTAAATGTCGCTTGAAATCCCATTCATGTGTATGTGGCTGTCAGCGGCACCTCCGGGCGCTCCTCTGCTGACAGCCACATACACATGAATGGATTTCAAGCGACATTTGTCGCTCATCGCATCCTGTCTGCCCGGGCCTTTAGGCGGAGTCCATTTACGCAGCAAAACATCATTTTTAATGTAGTAGCCAAAAGGCACGCCAGACAACTCATCCTCTGGAACGGCAGACTCAACCAATGAGGTGAGCGACTGATCGCATTTTTGTTCAGCTATTAAGTGTTCTCTTGTCATGTGTACATTGTCAAAAGCAACCAGTGATTTAGTGTCCAGGAAGACACTGTCACCGTCCGCTGTGGGCGCAGAGGGACCAACAAATACCGGAGCAGAGCGCGCAGAAGGACATGTGTCGTCAGATAACTTGTTTTCCAAATCAACATCAGTCATAAAGCTATCCTCCAAGTCACACTCAGAAACGTGCGAGACAACAGCCTTTTTAGACATAGCGCGCGTAACAGCACAAACAGGGAACACAGAGGGAAACTTTTTCTCCAACTCATCAGGACTTTCTGAGACGAGGGGCACGGCAGTGACTTCAGGATTAACCAAAATTCTACCCCCAGCTAAGTCGTTTCCCAATAGAAAATCTATTCCTTTAATAGGAAAAGTGGCACATGAAGCCACAGCAACCGGACCAGAAACCAAATCCGACTCGAGCTGAATTGAATGCATAGGTAAATTCAAAAACTTCATACCAAAACCTTGTACCAGCTCAGTACACTTCAAAGAGGTTTTGTTAGACAAAGGCAAAATATTCTGCAAAATTATTGACCGAGAAGCAGCAGTGCCTCTTAAAATAGTCACAGGGACTTTAGCTCCATTATCAGGCAGCGAGACAACACCCTTCATAATGAAAGGGGAGTAAATGTCCAAATCAGTTTTGGTCAGCCTCGTGCGCGCGTGGTACAGAGCGCGCATCCACCAAGGCCACAGGCCTAGGCTTCTTTTTGTTTAACAGGAAACAATTATTAATCTGATGTCCACGTTTTTTACAATATGAACAATAAACAACAGGTCGAGACTTCACTGAATTTTCTTTTGGACTAAACTGCTCCATATGCGCGTGCACAACCGGGCCGCGCTGAAAATGAGAGGGAACCTTATCAAAACTCTCTCTATGGGTCAATACATATTCGTCTGCCAACGTTGCAGCAGCGGTAACTGTAGATGCCTTTTGTTCATTCAAATAAGTTGCAATTTTATCAGGAGACAATTTTTAAATTCCTCCATTAACACCAAATCACGCAACTGATCAAAGGTTTTTACTTCCTGCGCAGAGCACCAACGATCAAATAGAGCTATTTTTTCTCTACCAAAATCCACGTAGCTTTGTCCTTCGGCTTTTTTATATTTACGGAATTTTGTCTGTACGCCTCCGGAACAAGCTCATATGCGCGTAGAACTGCAGCTTTCACCTCTTCGTAGTTTAGGCTGTCTTCTGCTGAGAGCGAGGCGTAAGCTTCCTGCGCTTTTCCAGTAAACACACATTGCAAAAGAATTGTCCAGACTTCCGTGGGCCATTTTAAAGTTTGTGCCACACGTTCAAACAGAACAAAATATTTATCAATGTCTTTTTCTGTGAAAGGTGGAATCAAACGAATGCATTTAGTCACCTCAAATGCACTGTCCATAGAACTGACTCCTCTGCTTGAAATTTGCGAATGTTAAATTCATACTGAAGCTCCTTCTCTTTTAAGTCCAAGCGCCGCATTTCCAACTCCAATTCTAACTTACGCAGCTCTGTGTCCGACACCACGTCAACACGAGGAGGGGGAGAAACCACAGGAGGAAGTATTTTTTCCACAGCCAGAGCAGAATGAATTCTAAATCTGATTTCTTCTTTTTTGTCTTGTTTCGAAATAGGCACATTATAATTAGCAGCAACAGAAATTAAATCAGCCTTTCTGCACTGATTCAGTTTTTCAAGACTCGATGAGCCACAAAATCTTCCAGCGTAAAATCCATTTAGCCTTTACACACTCACGCAAAGACTTTACGCCAAAGGACCAGAGCAACCAAGCCTAAGCCAGCCAGCCACGCACAAAAATAACGGGAAAATACTGCAAAAATGTCGCGCAAAAAACACTGAGGAAGCAATGACTCAAATATGTGCACTCCAAAACATAGCAACCAGTGCGTCCCCTCTATTCTGTGCCTGCGTACTGGAACGCTCACCTGAGTATTTATGCCTGGCTCTTCACGTGGTTCTGTGGCGGCTTGTTACGCACTAGAAACCAGCGGGTTCGCAAGACAAGCGGCCTCACGAGCTCCCACGGACGTGCTGCCGAGAACACCGTTTGTACAGTGAACACCAACCACTTTCCCACGACACTACCAAAACAACAAACAGGCGAAGCTTGAAGCGGCAACACCTCTTAACCTGGCAGGGGACAAAGGCAGCTAGACAGACCACAGTTATGTCGTGCACGAGACAAGCTTCACTCACCTGTGACTCCAGAAAAAGAGCAGTGGACATAAGCGAACCAATACTCCAAAAATGCGAGAGGTTTTGTCAATGAGCGCGCTCGCTTAGCAAGGAGCGCGTTCATGAGCGGAGGAACACCCCGGCGATGACGTCACCGGAGGATTCATTCACAAAGACAGGCCAGCGTGGGAATTTGTTTGGCGCGTAAGGGAACAAGACGTGAAGCGAAGGCATTGCTACAAAAATCCAAGACGCGCAACACAAAACAACGACCACAATATGACTAGGGGTTTAGAAAAGAAGGGTACTTTACCAAAAATCCGAACTTAAGACGTTTTGGAACGGACGAGCCCCCACTTGTTACGACCCAGGCTCGGTGAGCCGCAACAAAGGAGTGGGGAGACACGACAAAGGTTTAGCCCTCAGAGGGGTTTTTATTTAAACAATAATAAAGATGTTACTGTTGTCAGTAAATGGAGAATGTGCTGTGGTGCGTGTGGTGTGAGTGAAAGTCAGTATGAAAGCCAGTGTGGTGTAATGTATGGTGTTGAAGTGCGTGTAAAAGGTGCGGCGGGTTGGCGTGGCTGGCGTGGAGCAGGGCCCGGGTGGCTAGCGAAGACCCAGGTGTCCTGCGGATGAGAGAGACGGAGGAGTTCCGTTTCCGCTCCTTTATAGGCACGGCCTGCAGTGGGCGGAGCCAAGTCGGAGACCTGCACAGACAGAGAGGAGGGAGAGGCGGCGGCAGAAGGGCTGCATAGCGGGCCGTAACATACACAAACTTTAATAATGGAAGATGCACATACAACAGACTAAACAAAACATATGAGCCACCTAACTTAACCTGTTTTGCACATGAGCAAATGCTGATAAATTGGCCCATAGTCTCTTGTTTTCTCGTTTAAGATGGTCATTTTTTTAGTTGTGTTTAATTATCAGACACATATTTGTCAAATGAATCACAAAAGTGCAGCAATCTCCCATTATAAACTAATTTTCCTGTTCTTTGATTGCTTTGTGTTAAGGCTGTACTCGATCAGTATTTGAATATTTCGTGACAAACTTGTTGGCAATACATGTATCGATACAGGGCGGCATATTGGGATGCTTTAATACTTTATACTTCTATTGTGTTATAGTCAAAGTTACATTCTTAACATTGATTTTAGGAGGAGCTATACTATATATACTATAAAATATACATCTTCTCATTTTGTCGGTAAATTATATCAAAAATATATTTTGATACGTATCATGTGAGGGAACTGTATTAGGATAATTTTGGATACTTGTATTGTAACCCCTGTATTAGGATCAAATTGTAAAGTTCTTGGCATTAATCATCCCTACTGCATGTACACATTTTGATACAGTATTTATTTAAACTGTGTAATTTTATTGTAAATGAGCTCTGTTGTGGCATGTTTTAACTGCACAATAAACTCGATATACTGCCCACCTCTAGTCTGTTTTCTGACAAACATGACATGCAGTATGTAGAGCTGTTACCTAGCAACCACACTGTAAGTATGAGCTAAAATCCACATAATGGACACAGATATTACAACTGGCAAAGAATAACTTGTGGTATCATTTAATTGTGTTAAATGATTGTTAAAACTCCCAGGAAACGGTGTCAGTTTTGTGTCAATTGTCTTTGCAGTTTGGTGCTTTTTGACGACATATATTCTGTTTTAAAACTCAAATTACCTCTTGTAATTTTCTATCTTAGTAAATTTTATTTCTTATAACGTGCAACTTAAATGCTGTAAACTGTGATAAATATTTACCACAAGGACTATCACTTCAAACTAAGTCAAAAAATAGCAGTGTGAACATTAGTCTTTGTTTGTCCCACATTCAGAGCACTGTTTCTGTGTGTCTGTGTGAAGGCTCCAGTGAGTTTCATTGTAAGTGTAAATAGTATAAACCTGTGTGAGTTCATCTCATTGTCACTCGTTTGTGACTCATCTGTTTGTGGGCTGTTCTTTTCTCTCACTGGAAACTGCAGATGTAGCTCTGATACAGTGCAGGAAATGGCCACATTTACTGTATGTTCAAGCTAAGTAAATAATACACATATTGAGCAAATACCCAGATAGCAAACTTCGTCTACAGTGGGCCAAATCCAGCAGCGCATCTCAAATAACATGTGGCCCGAATGAGGTCCACATGTGACATGCCACATCAGCCGCATCAGCCACATCTCAGCCACATTATGTAAAAATGACGACAAAGACAGTATACAATGATTTATTTCAATCTAATAATCAGTATACTGATTGCATTAACAAGACTTTTTTATAAACAGCAAAACAAGATAACAACCACGATGTTTAAGTCAAGGTAAACAATAAAACAATTTTTTATTGGCTGCATAGCTGTGTTTATGATGCTTAAATGGCAGCTACTGTTCTGGATCATTTTTCAGAATCTTTTTGCAGGGGAGACCTGGATTAGGAGAGAGGGCAGGCATTAAGATTATACAGATTATACGACAATAAGTTTTTACAAATTTGAGACGTTTCTATGTCAGATTGGCTTCTCTTTTACACGACAACGAGCTACGTGTTCATTGAATCGGCGTTCCTCAGGATGCGATTCAAGAGATAGTTTCAGGGGCCGGTTCAGTGGATGCACTGCAGTGTAAACAGAAAAACACAGTTGTCAATGAAGATGGATACGTCACTGATATGCACGCACTTTAAGACCGTAGAAGATGATAGACCAGTCACCAAAAATCTGTTCCTGGATATTTCACTCTGAAAATGTGGCAACGACAAACATTTTAATCTGTTTTGGCGTTTGTCTCTTTCAGCTAAAGCACCTTTCATTCTCACAAAGTTAAGCCAATAGTGTTTTTACCTGCGTATTGCAGAGTAGGAGACACAAAACACATCTCCCAAAGCCTCTCCAGGTGCTGAAGATTCGTTTAGTCCATTGAAATTCGCGTGTTCAGAAGAAAAGAACGTTTGAAGCTCTCCACAACAAGTATTATTCCACCGTGAATGCGCAGAACAACTGTCCAAGTGTCTGCGCCTGGCGGTAAAAGCGATCTGTCCTTCTTGTGGTTGTGTCCAACTGTAGGCCATCTTCCTTTTTCCCCCACGCACTGGTCCTCGGTTCTCCCTGTGTTTGTTTTGTGCGGTCTTCCTTTTCCCCTGTGCGCTGGTTCTTGTTGCTTCCTTTGCCATTTTATTGATATGAATAACTTGTAAACCTGTCAATGCTCTATTGTAGGCTGCGTGGGGTCACAGTGAGGTCATCTGGAGTCCTAGGACAACTACGCCACCTCCTGACGTTGCATAAGAACTACAGCATTTTCAGTCTATCTATCTATCTGTTTCCATGTAAAGGAGGATTAGCTCACCACGACACCATATATAAACTGTGAGCACAAAATGTTACGACTGTGACTGTTTTCTGAGGAACGTTGTCTTGTAAACTATGCCAAAAAGGACATGTTTTTAGTGGTAAGGGAAACCAGAGCACCCAGAAGAAACCTATGCAGATATTGGGAGGACATGCAAATGACACAGCTGGCATTTTGTCTCACACAGACACTAGAAATTTGACATGGTGCGCATCAGTTTTGTGGATGATGTTATATGTACATCTTCTAATGGTAAATTCAGTGCAAAATGCTTACAGTTAGCACATGCGCTGTTTTTCAGTTTAGCTTGATAAACGAGTCCCGGTTGTCTTTTATAACGGTCTCCACATCCACAGTCTTTGCTCTGTTATGAAACCCTGAGGACTGAGTCAAAATCAATATGCAAATCCCTGCTCACTGGAGGCAGGTTGCACTGAAAAAGCACCGACAGTGTGCTGCATTACAGAGCAGAATATTGAAAACAGATACTCTACTTCTTCTTCAGACCAAATCAGTCATCTGTTATTGTTTTATCGATACATTTAAACGTTCTGTTGACTGCACTTTCTCCTGATGCTTTTAACGAGCAGAGAATTGGATTTATAGTCAACTCACATAAATTATAAACATAAAAATGCAAATTCTTTAATGTTACAATGGTCTTGAGTTTATCAGAACTACTATTAAGACCACATGAGAACATAAGGCTACAATACTGTAAATATTAAATGACTGATGAAGGAATCAACCAAATGAACAGAGGCTACAACATGCGTCATATTTACACAAAAAGCCGTGAAATCGTGCTAATCGTACACTATTGTACGCTATTGACGTGTCTTGTTATGCTGTGAAATAAATATGCGTTTAATTTTCCTGTGAGATTGGGTTAAGATAAAGTCCCTCCTTCAAACTTTGCAGCGTGTTGCCTAACTTTCCCTAGATTTTTAAAATTTTTTTGTTTTATTTGATATGGGTTTTGCACAAACATCTTCCGGTCTCAGATAGACATAGGTCGCTACATCCGGTGGTGCAGTTGCCATAGTGATACAGTTGTTAATTTCAAATCCGATGGACATCAGATAGAAATTTTGGGCTAGTCCTGAAGTAATCCTCTTTAAAAAAACTTCTCATTTGTCATCTGTTGTAGACGCAGCGATTGCTGTAACAGCAGCAAAAGTGCAGCTTCTGTGCTCATGAGCCCGGGCAGAGGCGCTGTGGGCCGGGAAGAAGTGAGCATACACACTGCTCTGTGTTGCCAGACTTTCAGAGAGCCAAAAGCAAAACCCCTTAACCCACAGCGCCTCTGCCCGTGCTCAAGAGCAGCGATGTTGGTGTGTGCGTGGAGCTTCTATTTGTGTAGTTCGCTCACTTTTACAATTTTTCCTCATAGAATGCTGGTTCAGAAGCTGCTCTTTTCCTGCTGTTACAGCCAACAGATGACAAAAAAGATTTTTTGTTCGTTTTTTTACGAGGACTGTTTCAGGACTTGTCCATCTGATGTCCATTGATGTCCATTGGATTTGGAGTAAACAACTACGCCACCGGATGTTGCGACCTATGTCTATTTGAGACCGAAAGACGTTAGTGCATAACCCTATAATTGTAGAAAAAAAACATCATTTTTGTTGGAGAATGATTCATGGCAAATTTAACAATAGGCCACAGAGTCATTATTAATAAATTTATACACAGTTCACAGATTGAAAACACAAACACACATTCGCGCGGCATTAGAATTTACAAAAGGATGTCTGAAATTGGTGAATTACAGAAATGAATAAATGGTTTATTTATGTAGCACATTTACACAGAGTGAGGTATAATTTGGGGGAAAACTTAAATTTTTACACACAATTCACTTAGGACTACAAACTCAGATGACGTCCATAATTATTACACTTCACATGAGGTCACAAAGTAAATATAATGTCATGGAATAGGACATCTCTTATATGAAATGTCCTGTGGTAGCTGAGAGAAGCCGGTCAGTGCTGTCTCTCTTTCTCTCTCTGTGCGGTCATCAGCTCTCTCCTCTGTCTCGTGTTCGTGATGACAAGGTCAAATACTTGCCTTGATTTCATTAGCGTAATAATGTGTGCGGCGAGAGTGCATCCAGAGCTGTAAACACACACGATGCCTGAGCGTGCGCTAACATGGCCGCCGGGGTCACACCAGCTCCTTACATAAGCAGGAGAAGGGCCGGGTCGATCAGAGGAGGAGCTCAGCGCATCAGCTTCACTTATCAGGACTTTTCACGGAGCTGTCACCAAATTAGAGGGTAATTTTAGCCCTCGCAGATCCGATGCAGTCAGTCTGGATACTATAAGCTCTGACGTGTGTTTACAGCTGTTTTCACACACTAACTCTGTCTAGACCTGTTAGGTTTGAGAGCTGATTATGATGGCGAAGGCTAGACTTGAGTAATAGGTTGTGTTGGGCAAGTAAAAAGCTGCTGATGTTATTGACTTGATGTGGCTGTTAAAGTTAAAGTCTGAGTCCGTTATTACCCCCAGATTTCTAACTTGACTTGAAGGTTTCAGAGAGAGAGATTGAAGGGACTGCTGACACTTTCTCTTTGTTTCTGTCGGTCAAAGATGATAACTTCAGTCTTGTCTGAGTTTAGCTGGAGAAAGTTGTTTTGAATCCACACACACTGACGCCCAATGGAAGACCCGATTCGTCCGGAAGTTCCTTTTAGGCAACTACGCATGTGCAGGCCGAAATTACATCTTTTAAACACTTTATTTGTAAGTGTACAGTTAATATTATTTCTTTATATTGATATTTATGAATGTATCTTACAAAAGTTTGCCAATAGAAAGCCCAAAACGGCACATTTATTTATCGCCATTTTAAGCTAGCATATGGCAGCCGGAACTAGCTTAATCAGGCATTTACGGCTTTAAACAGTAAAAATCTCACATTTGCTTTGTTGAAATCTGTAGAGAATTTTGTGTTTAACAGTTTAGTTTTATCTGTGTTGAGTTAAAATTTCAATACGAATAAAACAATGTAAAAGAAGTAAGGCTAAATGTACGAATCGGGTCTTCCAGTACGAAAGTGGCCGTGACAGGAAGATTTAATTTGCCCCCACCACCACCACCTCAACTTTTACTGTTACTGCTTTTTATTTTTGAATATAATTTCTGTATATACACTGCAAAAAGTGATTTTAGACAAGTTAAAATGGCTTGATTCTAAGATTTAACCCTCATTCCAAGAATTTTGACTAATCTAAGCTCTGTTTTTGCAGAGATCATTTTTCTTGTTTCAAAGAATTTCAAACTGATTTCAAGACATTACTTCATGTTTCGAGCCAAACTATTTGCCAAAGGGCTAAGACAACTGTTCTTATTTTAAGCCAAGTTTCTTACAAACAGTCAGAAACGCCTTGAAACAAGTAAAATCTTCTGCCCTTGTCCCTCGTGGTCTCCGTCTCTGCGCCTCGCGGGATGGTTTGGATACAGCGCTGTCTGTCTCCTCTGCTGGGCTGTGCGGCAGTGGAGTCGTCCGGAAATAGATTCCACGTGAAACAAATGCTGCAGACTCTTGATGATGACGCAGCGCAGAAACCAGCGTATTAAACGCGCATTTAAAAAAACATTATGTGAAAAATAAACTACTAAGAATGTTGTTTGTCTGTAGGTTTATGTTTCATCATATGTCTAGATAAAACCGATTCTTTGCCTAGATTCGAAGAGATTCAAAGTTGCACCGATGTGTGGTCGGGATTCGGATTGAGGCCAACTAGTAGAACGCCTATCTATGCAGCGATTGTAAGAGCTGTGTATCGATACTTCGAATATTTAGGTGAATCGTTACACCCCTATTTACAATTGTTGAGTAATGCATATTTCTGTACTTTATTATGTCATCAAAATTTAAATTGTTTGGACCCAAAAATGGAGTGTGGATGGAGTTCTCTGCTCTCCCATCTTCAGGATAGATACTCCTCATGCGTGATTAAATCTGCGTATAATTTCTGTTGCATAAGTTCATCAGCTATTTGTGGTCATAAGTCAATGTATATGTGTCCTATTGACGCAAAATATGAACCGGCTTGTGGCTTATGAGTGGAACTTTATTTTCATATTCTCTAGACACCTGCCTAGTTTGCCTATGCCCAGGGCCGGCTCTAGATGCAATGACAGAAACATACACTTCAATTAAAGTAAAAGTCCCAGAAGCCCCGATAATAACCTTGATCAAACACGTAACACACACATCTTTGTCGTCTAAATTCGTCTTCGTGTCCGTGTGTGATCCTTGTGCAGTGATGTGGACCTGATGTGGTAGAAGCAGATACACAAACCTTCCCTAAAATGGACACTGTATGGTCGGAGTCGCCTGCGAACAGTTTGAGCCTTGGAGAGTGAGAAAGTGAGAATGAAAAGGCTATTTTGGGGCAGGCGTTGCCATAGCGCTGATCTCAGCATCACAGTTGCGAAGACGGACGGAGAGTGATTCATCTCGAGCTGCCGGAGTTTAGAAACGTGTTGGGAAAATGGACGAATGTGTGAGGATAGTTTATCAGGTGAAAGTCGAGAGAAAGGCTGAGGGAATACGATCAGAAGTCGTCAGGTTTCTAGTAATGGTTTTGTTCACTGTAAAACGCAAAATTCATATAAGCTGGCTTAGAATTATAAACTATGTGACAAAGACGAAATAGAACTAGACATTAGAGCTGCATTCGACCAAAAACATGTTCCATTAATTGACTAAACAGAGAAAGTGGCTGAAGTATTTTTTTATATGAATAAAAAACACTGTATTTATGTATAAAAAGGCAGTTTAAACCAGCTGTTTGGTCCCAAATCTTTAATTAAGTCCCTCCTTTTTGTTGCTGTTCAATATAAATCCTTAAAACCTAACTAAAATAATTAGTTGACTAATATAAATTTTGGTCGACTAAAACTTCATCTACTGATTAATCAACTAAATGACTAAAAACCTACAGCACTACAGACATGTTTGTGATTATTTGAAGTATAGTAGGAGTTTTTGCTATTTTCAAATGATAAAACGCTTGTCTTTGTCTTTTAAAACATTATGTTTATGATTGTTCAATTACTAAATGTTTTTAAAGGCAGTAAAAAAAAATCTAAGAATCGTTACTAACTCATGGTCTAATTTAATGTGAGTGTTTGCTTTTTCTGGATCGAACTTTGTAAAGATCTTATAATCACTGACTTTTGTGCTCTAAACAATTAATCGACTAAGAATAATCGCCCAACTAATCGATTAGCAAAATGATCATTAGTTGAAGCTCTACTGTCAATCTTTTAATTCAGATTCTCCAATGAAATAACGGCAATCATGATTGCTAATTCAAGCAGTCATGGCTTAAAACACATACAAATTGGCTTAAAAGAAGTTTTTGTATCAAAGTAAATCAGAATAGAATAGGATTGAATAGAAGTCAAATAATCTTAGTAACTGACTTGGGCCTTATTAGTGTTAGATTAATATGCTTAATTCAAGTTAACACCTTTTTTGCAGTGTAGGGCTAACAATTTGATTGTGTTCAGTGCCAAAATAGTTTTTTTTAATCAATAATTTTGTTCAGAGTCTGTCTTTCCTGTTTATTTTATACTTAAAATCTTAAGGGACTATTTGTAATTCATTTTCTAGTTTTAACCTTTTATAACGCCTTCTTTATCATTAGTTTACTCAATGATTTAATTGATTATGCATGTTGGGTAATCTTGTTTGTTTTCAGTGAGCTCAAGTCTCAAAAATCCCCTTCTCACCTACCATCCCTCCACTTTCCTGTATTACTTGCAATAAAAGATTAAAATCAAATGAAGCTTATATGTTATACTGTGCCATATTCACTTCCACATAAAATTTTTTTAAATCTGTTGCTTTTACATGACATTTAAAAAAGAGGCGGGCTATCAGATCTGCAGTTGAACAGGAAGTCATAGAGCTGTTCTATTTTTTTTTTAGATCAACTTTGTGTTTTACAATGAAAAAGGTAAATACTGATTGGCATAGTTAGATTTACAAAAAAAAAAAAAAAAAACACAATAGAACTTTAAATATCTAATGCTCTGTGACGTACATCAGTTGCTGTTTATGTTGAAAATGGCTAACTTCAGTGCTTATGAGCATTTCCTGATAGCGTTAGCATTTAGACACAAACACGTCTCTTTATAAACACAAGTGTTCATTAGTGAACTATTCCCCTCAATTGTAAAGTCTTTAACGTTTTCAGAGACTTTCACCACAACTCACTGTTCACTGTCTGATCTTCAGAATATTTATTCATTTTAGTCTGATGTAGTGAAAACCCAATAGAAATGAACTGAACAGGAAATGCTCATAAGTACAGAAGTTAGCTATTTTGAGTATAAACAAGCTAACTGCTTCATGCAAAGAGCCAATAGGACTAACGGAAATGTAATATATTTCAATCTTTTAGTGACTTTCCATTCACTTGTTTGTATCACAACAAGAAACTACATTTCCCTTTTCCTCTTCATCTGTCTAAATCTATCGACCTTTCAATGTTGAGCTGTTACATGAATGAAACCTATCGACATGAATGGATCTGAGAATGAAAATGAATGAAGCTCGTCTGGTGCCGGCGGTATAAATAGAAGCGTATCGATCCACTTTGTTCCACAGACACAGAGCTATTTCCAGCCCATTCACTTCCTCCGTCAGCTCTGTATTTGGGTCTGTATTTGTGGAGTCGGGGGTCGAAGGCAGGAAACCACAGAGAGATAAAACTGCAGCAGCATAAATAGCAGCGGTCCCTCCTCCTCATCCTCTCATCTCTCCTCCTCCGGTCCATGTAGGTCACCTGACTCACCGCCGCTCGTGTGTCATCCCCATTGTGTGCCGAGCAAACTCAGAATTCTGGCCTATTCACGTTGTTGTTTCAGCCGAACCCACGCAGCAGCAGCAGAAGTAGCTTTACTCAGAGCGCTCTGTTCTCGGCTGCAGCAGGTCCCACGCACACTCAGGGACAGAAGTGACGCTGACGGTGGATCTGTGTCAGTCTCACACCGCAATCACCTGCTCTCCAACCACTCAGACAAATACAGATTATGGTTTAGTTTCCGTTTTTATTATAGTTTGACAATACTGACAAAAGTGAATTATTTTATGCTGCATTTCAGTAACAATATACAGACAATATACACAATTAGACCAGAAATCTGTCTGAAGCTTAAAGTACCTGTAGATATGTTTTTTTTTTTGCAATTTTCAAATTTTAGCTTAAAGTTCGACAGATTATCACATTTTTCTAATTTGACTTAGTTTGGTGTGATAGTCCTTGTATTGTATGAAATTTATCATAGTTTTACAACAGTTAAGTTGCAATTTATGAAGAAATTGGCAAATAAAAGTATAGAAAATGTTTGGCCCAGATTTACAATGTAGTTGCTAGGTAACAGTTGTCGATTCCCCTTGACGACGATAATGAACTTTACCAAAACAACCAAATTGTTAATATCTTCCGGTCTCAGATAGACGTAGGTCGCTACATAATTTACCCATGATTTTCAGACGATATTATTTCAGAAAAAATGTGCTTGACTGGGTTGACCAGAGACATTCTTGGTCGACTTAAAAGATCAGTTAGTCGACTAAAAGCAGAACTAGCCAAAGTGTCTCAATGATGTAATCAAATATCTGACCCAAACTGCTTTCACAAGACACGTGCTCAGATGTTTGCGCTAACTACTCATTCATATATTTTAGAGTTGCACAATATATCGAAAAAATATCGATATCGCAATATTGACACGTGCAATATCCATATCGCAAGGATGTGCAATAATTTATTACATTTTTATTCATTATTCATCCGTTTTTCAGCGCCGAGTGGTTTGACTCTGTTCTCGTCTTCTCTTAAGAACAACTCTTGTGATTTGTGCTGGTTTAAAACAAGATTGAAAAGGCACAAAAACTAGTTGTGATAAAGCTGTGACCTGTCAGGCATAACGTGTGTAGGGGTACGACTGCGGTTGCCAGATTTTCAGAGCCCAGCATAAGCCGTGAAAAAATTCATAGGTCAATTATTACTAAAGCCACAGAACGTGTGCGGTTTATACGCACATCGTTTTAATAGTGTAATAACGACTTTAAATAAATGTACAGAGAAATTCTTAATTGAAAAATAAATATCGCAAAAATATCGAATATCGCAATCTCAGAGCCCATATCCATATCGCAGAAATTTTCAATATCGTGCAGCCCTAATATATTTGTATTGTGTAGTTTGAGAAGCTTTCCTTTGTCTCTAGCCTGGTTCGTGTTACTCTACCCCCATTGGTCCCTAAATCCCTGATTAGGAAACATTGTACCAACACTGTACTGTACTGGCTTAAATAAACAGACTGTTGTCTAAAACCTTGACTCAAAATGTACCGTTTTGCAATGTCATGGTTTCGAAATCATGTTCTTGTTTTTGTGTTTTTGCATGATACATCAGTCGTGCAGCAGGAGCACTTAGACTTAGACTGAATAAGTATCAGCTCTTGTGTTTGTTTTTTAAAGTAAATAAACATGTCAGGTATGAAACAACCTGGAGTGAGGCCAAGAGGAAGTAGTCACGTTATTCACCTGAAGAAGGATAACGTGAGAACAATGCAGCTCATAATGAAGGTTTATACTTCTGAAGTGGCTTGTCATGTCGTCACGTCTCATTATGAAACTCTGCTTCTGCTTTTTCACCAGTGTTTCTGCTTCTGTTGACCAGTGACTTCTGTTTGTTAATCAACAATCTTGTGAACTCTGACTGTGAAGACTGTTGTTGTGACTTTGAGCAGTTCAAAACAAAAATACAATAAACTGAACTGATCGTATTAAGTAAAGAGCGGCTTGATAAACTGTGTTGTTAAAAGAATGTGTTACAGGATGTGTCATGACTGATGTTATTTTTCTTCTTCTTTCAGATGAATGTGTCCATGCAGAGCTGAGGAAACATTCAGCTGTCAACACTTGGCTGTTCAGGACCGTCTCCTCCAGTTCCTCCACCAAGGAATTTAGAGCGTTTGCACCGAGGACTCATTCCTGCACCTCTTTCAGACGCCTCCCTTTTCTTATCAAGGCTCTCGGAGGGTCAGAGGAGGTCAGCTGACCACCCTCAACCCAGCAACAACACAGACTCACCCAGGCTCGCCACAAACAGGAAGTTCAACATTCTTTAATGCAAGAAAGAAGCAGGAGTTTCTCCTCACCGCCAAAACATTACAGTCCAACAATACAAAACAATACATTCTAAAACAGTCTGTGCACATGTGAACATCTGTGAGCTTTATCCATGTTGTGAGTGAGATGTGCTGACGTGTTCTTTTGTGTGAATATAGTCTGATCACAGACAGAGCCTAAACAAAAGGACTCTATAGGTACAAACACTGGTGTCTACTCAAACTTGGTGCTTTGAAGTGTGCTAAACTTACAAACTAATGATGGACAGAGTCTTACGTCCTCATGTTCCATCCAATGGCTAACTTCAGAAAAAAGAGCCTGTTTTTCCTTGAACTCTAGGCAGAGCCAAAACACTTTCACTTGAACCACCACCTCCAGACTGCGAATGTCCTGCCTACGGCGCCAGCCTGTCACCATCCCCATGGATACAGTCAAAATCATCCAATCAGAGAAGTTTCCCAGGGAGTGCCCTGTGCCAGTCACCCAGCCGCGCTATGCCCCGCCCCCAGAGTGGCCTGGGACGGAGGTGGAGAGGGGGAGATCATAGTGAACCAGGCCTGCAGTGATCTACCCTGGACATAACGGCCTCGCCCAGGTCCATGCTGCCTCCTCCGGCCCCGATCCTGCGCAGAGATCACAGCTTCTTAGCGCAGCGCAAACCCAGTGCCAATGAGATCTGCTACCACCAGTTCCACTACAATATGGACGACGTTATTGTGAACCAGTACGTGCTGCGCTCCTCCTCCACCTCCTCCTCCACGTCCTCGTCCTCCTCCACCTCCTCGGGCCCGGTCATGCCCTGCGAGCCTCTGGACTGCCCCACCTGCGGACACACCTACAATTTTGCGGGGAAGCGTCCCAGGATCCTGTCGTGTCTGCACTCGGTGTGTGAGGAGTGCCTGCAGATCCTGTACGAGTCCTGTCCCAAGTACAAGTTCATCTCGTGCCCCACGTGTCGCCGCGAGACGGTGCTGTTCACTGACTATGGTCTGGCTGCTCTGGCCATCAACACCAGCATCCTGAGCCGACTTCCCACCGATCCCAACGGTCCGGTGCAGTGGGGGGGCGAGGCGGACCGGAGCTGTTACCAAACTGTGCGCCAGTACTGCCAGTCAGCCTGCACCTGCCACATCACCAACCCCCTGTCCACCTGCGGCATCATGTAGACTACACCAGCACTGTGTGTGAGCGTGGCCCGAGGGGGCAAGAGCAGTAAAATCACACTCTACACACCCTCTACCAGTACCCTACTTGCCCCTACTCACCCCCTTGTTTACTTTGAGCTTTAAGATCAAACACGTCACACATGAAGAAGTCTGTATTGTAGGGCTGCACAATTAAAGAAAAGATACATAATTGTGATTTTTCAGACAAGTATTGTGATTTAGATTTGATTTATGTTTTACAAACCTGTTCAGATTTCAACATGTCCTAGAGAAATGTGAAAATATAGAAAGAAAATATCTGAGTGCTATTAACTTGAAGCAACTTTACTCTTCACTGAGAACAGTTTCTTTGGCTGTTCTACCACTCTGAAAATACTGTGTCAGCAAAGTGATGTTGAAATCTTATGCTGCCTTCATTTGCAGCAAAAGGAAACTTATTAAAAACACACATCATTTTGACAAATATATGTAAATCCAGTGTAAACAAGTAAATAATAATTTCTAATGCCCTTTAAGATTGCACATTTATTTTTTTGATACATAATTACAGTAATTGGAAACAGCGATGCCGTTCAACTTTGTCTGACACATAATTTTCCAGATAATAAAATTACTTGCCAGCAAGTGAAAAACATTTAATATTCTTCATTCTTTTGGCAGTCTGTCATATTGAGAGGTCAAAGATTATTTTCAACTTGGCAACTCTGGCATCAATTATTTCCTTCTGTTTATTTGCTAATTTCCACTTGGAAAGTGGTATTTACAATATTCCCACACCATTAATCTTGTTTATCTGCAGTGTCTCAGTGCAATTTATGCTTTAAGTCTGACTGATTTAAAAGTGTCCAAAGTGGCACAACGACAATTCTGTTATTTAACAATAACATCCAAGTTTGCAGCTTTTGCAATTTGCTAAAAGCGTTTGTTAATAATGATTTAAATTCAGTTGTGATTAATTGTGCAGTCCTACTGTAAAACTTGTATTAAAGAATCATTAAAACGTACAAATTGAAAATTGAGATTGATCAACATGATGAAGCAAATTGTAATAGTTCACCCAGCTCTGTAAAGGATCATTTCCACCATAAAGTATATTTTAGCTCCTTGTTGTGACTTATGCTGCATTCACGTAGTCCTCGAGAGCTTGTGTTTCCGAGAGAATGTTTGGGTTAGGGTAAATAAGTAAATGACACAGTACTTTTAACACAGGTGAATAGACCTAACAGTGAGGTCTGATGCTAATCTGTCCAAAAACTAACATTTAAAGTTATTTGTATTTATTTTCCAGATGATTTTCATCAGTCTGCACACAGCAGCTCCGTTTGTGCTGAGTTACCGAGCAGTTGTTCTGAGCTGCTTGAGCATTCCCAAAGATCCATGAAAGCAGTATAAATCAGACTGCTGTGTGTTGTCTGAATCAAATAATAAGGCTCGAGAAGCGCCAACAGTTAAATTACTATTAGTTTAACAATAGACAAACTGAACATTCTACTTTTGTGTTGTGTCACCTTTCCGAGCCTTATAAAGCTGTTTTTTCCCACAGACACACAAAGACAGTGCTCTGATAGGTGGAGCTTGGGTGGTCCTTTTTGCTGTAACCATAAACAGTGGCAAATAAAACCCTGAGTGCATAATAAGCTAATGAACAAAAGCTCTGGTAAAGTAGTAATAAGTCTGTTTCTTTATCCCTCATTCTCCAAACAGCAGCGTAAAGGCAGCTCGTGTAAATACAGAAAACTGCCCCTCTGTAAACCTGGAACCCTGCCCCTCTGGCCGTCCTCACACACAGTGCTTTTGGGGCTCTGCAGGCATGACTCGATGCTGCCCCCTTGTGATATAAGCTCTCCCCTCACCACCAGATCATAAGCCCATCCACACGAGATCTTTAAGAGCACAGAAGAGTCGCTGTGTGGGACAATGGACACTGCTGCTGCTGCTGCTGTGGGACAGATGTTCAGTATGATATAAATGTATTTTATGTACGGACTGGAGATCGATTCACCCTCTCTGTTTGGTCGGCCGTGTTTGTCATCGACATCTCTTTACATGCGAATGCCGGGGAAATCTGTCTCCCCAAATCTAGGTGAATAAAGATATAATATATTATCAATCCTAACTGTGTGGCTGCATGTATTAAATGAGTTTAGAAGTGAGAAGTAATGAACAGGCTGTGTTCACATGACTAAAAGTGTTTACATGCTGGTTTTATTGTAATACAGAACGTGAGTCACTAGTTTAGTCACATTCCAGCCTATTATCCCTATAATGCCCTACAAAAATGTTTAAATTAAAACTGAAACTTACAATTGTTTTTAGCCTTTGGAGCACATTAGGGTTTTCTAGAAATAGACCGTTATCGTTTTTTCTTGGGCCGAAGCAGATTTTTTAAAATGTTGTCAGCCGATGCCAATGTCAGTGGCCAATTTTCAAAGCCAATTTCTTAGGCAGATTGTTTTACTTTAGTTGTTAAAAAACATTGCTGCGAGGGGATAGTCTATCCAAAAAAGAAAAAGTTCAATCTAAACTGTTATTTTGTCTCATCGTTTGATAAATACAACAGGTTTATGCACAATTACAGAACTTTTTAAAGAGTAATTCAAGAAAGTGCTCCTTTTCAAAACAACAAAATGGAGGTACAGTATGTAAAACAAATTGTATCATTTCTCTCCAAAACTAACGTGGAGCTCAGCTGATCACTGTGAATGCTGCTCTACTGTGCAAACGACTGATCAAATATCAGCCAAAATAAGGCTGACGTGGCCGATATGCAAAAAAAAAATCCAAATATCGGCCAGTCTATCTCTATTTTTTGCCGTGCTCAACCCTGATCGCAGAAACTCACACCTGGACATGCGAACTGAGTCACAGGCCAGTGACGTTATCCTCTAGCACGAATCAAGCGCTGAGGTTCTAATGCTGTAGCGACAAAAATAAGTCCCGCGAGCCATTCTAACTTTAATATAATGAGGCAGACCTGAGTTTTGCCCGTGATGCGCTCGTCAGGCTTTGAATTAAAAACCACGTGGAGCTGCAAAAGCAACAGGAGACGAGAGACTTCACAACTTTTCTCTCTGGTCATAGCACTAATTCAATGTAAGCGCAGATCCACAGAGTTTATCTTCGTACTCACATCAGCGCTCACAATGGGTTTGCTAAAGTCATCCACGTGTGTGTACATAAGTAACCATCTCATGCTCTGGCCCACCTCCTCCAACTGCACCAAAGTCAGATTCAAGCTGCGCCTGAGCATGGTTTGTTTGCACTCACTGGCATGATTCGGTGGTACTAGTGTGAGTGCGCCCTGAGACTCGTTTAGCTTGTCTGATTGACTGTAGCCATGAGTGAGAACACGCTCTGCGCAGAAGAAAAACAAATGTAATTTCTTCCAAACTCTTCTTTGGTAAATCAGCAGAGTAGGGAGTAGCAGATTGGGCCAGAATTGAGCTACTTTGGTCGTATTTTGAGTTTTGTCGTGGTACAGTCTAATTTTACATTAAAAACTGGAACATGTCCCGCTCACTTCAATATTGTGACCAGAACTTAAACTTAAATAGGTTAATTTATAAATATCAATGAAATTACAAAAATACAAGCTGTACTTAGTGATTTGATATAAAGACTTAAAGACTTGGACTTGACTTGGACTTGTCTCTTTGTAACTTGAGATTTCAATAACTCTGTTGTGTTTTGTCTTGCTAGAATCCTTTTTTCTTTTATCAGTATTTGTGTTCCACCAGAGCTACAATTTTCTTCTGTTTTATCTTTTAATGAAGCGAGGGAATCACAGCTGAAGTACGACACGTCTCCTGCACCCAGCGGAGCAAAACAGGAGACCGAAAAAGCTGCCGCTGCATGGCAACGGGCTCAATATTATGGGTTTGACTGGTCCCAGAGAGAAAAGCGAGAAGAGAACATGAATTAGCAAAAGAAAATCCTGTCATGCTTTAAATTTTAGTCATTTTACAAACATTTCTTTTTTGGTGTCAGTCATTTAAATTTGAGCAAGAATTTGATTTTGTTGATGTTAGGAAGAAGCAGCATTGTAATTTTCAATGCAAACCCTAAAAAGTAAGAAAAATAGAATATAAGGTAAAATATTGGGTAAAAATCACATTCCAAACCGGTAAAAAGAACAAAGCTGAAACATGAATTATGAAACAAAGTGCTATTTTATTTATTTTGGTTTATAAAAATATAACTGAGACATGAGTTTGTTGTTCAAGAACCAATTACAACAACAACAATATATTTTTTTACCTCGGAGCTTGTCAACAGGTTGTGTTGACGTCACAACAAATCAGGCCAATGCTGTTTAATCTAAATGGAGGGCAGCTAAAATTAATTTAATGATCTTTCAGATATTTCATTCTTCTACAACATGAACACAGAATATAGAGCAGGCCTATTCAACTTTATTTTCCAGAGGGACAAATACCAGGACTGAAATAGAATCAAATTAAAGTGCGTATGACAGGTGTGAACGTTTTTCAAATTTGTATTTAGTTTGGTAGATTAATACCTGTTGTAATTATAAATGATAGTTTTACGTTAATCAAGAACAAGTTTGTGGAGAAAATGTGAAAATATGTTGAAAATACCAGGAAGTAGAGCAGAGTTCTAAACTGATGACATCACACTGGGGAGAATAAGACATTTTCAATTTTCTCACAAGAAACAGATTTTAATGGCCCTGTAAACACACATTATACAAACAAATGAGTTCTAGTATGTTTTTATGGCTCAAGTGAAAAAAAAAGTTACATTTACAAGTTTTGGGCCAATTTATTAACTGGTCAATAGGCAACTACCTAGTGTGATGTCATCATTGATGAACAGGAAGTAAATTTTTAATGCTCAAAAATGTCCAAACTGGAATGAAATTTAAAAAATGTTTAGTAAAACATAAATATAATGATCTTAACTACGTCTTTGTGAAATGAGTAGTTCAACCTGTCATGGGCACTTTAAGTCTAATAAACTGTAAAAAAGTATTTTTATCATTTTAAGCGGGATAATAAGTGAGTAAATGCTTAACATAATCATATTTATCTTTAAATGGGCACATTTAAACTGTCTTAAAGGGGCACTGTGTAAGATTGAGAGGAATTTTAATTATCACATATAGTCCACAAACATTTAAATCATATTTATTCTTTACAACATGGATACTTAAGAGAGCACTGTTAACCAATCCACATCAATTGTGATACATTTATACTTATTTGAAATGTTTTATTACGGGCCGGAATGTGGATTATTGACGCTAGATGTCACTATGGTAAATAGGCAAAATGCATGTGAAAGGCTCCCTCTGGTGTTCAAAAGTGGAAATCACTTTGTTTGTTTGTTTTTCTTACATAGTGCCCCTTTAAAACAAGATTTGCCATGAAAAGAAAAATAAATAATAAACGGGATTTTCAGACAAAAAAATATAATAAAATCAGGATAACTATAGTTCAAGCACAATGACAATACATCTTTCTGTTCTGTTCTCACTTATAGACACATTTTCCAGAGGAACAACCCAGAATTCAATCTACAAACAACACATTTTTCTTACTTTTATTAAATACATTTTTGTAATATTTTGAAAGTGAATCGAGGGCTGGATCAAATTTTTGGAAGGCCGGTTTGGCACCCAGGCTTTAAGTTGAATAGGCCTGATGAGAGGATATGCAGATGACATCACTGTGTTCTAAATGTTAGCTCTGAGTGGCAAAAACACACGAGAGTCAATAGAGAGGAAGGACATTTTCTGGAGGAGCATAAAATACACAAGCTGCAGACTGAGAACAATACTAAACACTTGGACATTTGCTGAACATTGAGTTTGTATGTGACATGTGTAAAGAGGAAATCAAGTAAACAGTGTCAGAAGAGCAGATAAACAAGAAGACTTTGGCATCACACACAGTTGAACCTGTTATATCTGTCTCATTAAAAAGATATTTCCAGGGATAAAGTCAGGCAGTAAACAGCAAAGGTTGTGTTATGAGTATTGTTCAGATAAAAAAAATGTTTATGTATAACCTTTACACTTAAAAAATAACACAAGTATTTATAAAAAAAGGAACTATAACCGATGCACTGCAAAAATGTGATTTCTAGTCTTGGCTAAAAGGGCTAGATGTCATAATACATTTTGAGTAGTTTTGTCACACAAAAGACATTTTTGACTATTTATATGATGCTTAAAACTAATTTACCACTACACTGCAAAATTATATCTAGACTTGCTTAAAATGACTTGGAATAACAATTTTAATCCATTTTGAGCCATTGCAGCTGGACAAGATTTAATTTAAGAACAAAAAAAAACCCATTGGCAAATAATTGGCTTGAAATAAGAAGTAATGTCTTGAAATCAGTTCAAAACACTTTGAAACAAGGAAAATAATCTATATTTCTTCAATAAATTTAGGTTAAAGGTGCACTGTGTAAGATTGAGAGGAATTTTAATTATCACTTATAGTCCACAAACATTTAAATCATATTTATTCTTTACAACATGAATACTTAAGAGAGCACTGTTAACCAATCCACATCAACTGTGATACATTTATACGTATTTGAAATGTTTTATTACGGGCCGGAATATGGATCATTGACGCTAGATGGCAGCATGCTTAATAGGCAAAATGCATGTGAAAGGCTCCCTCTGGTGTTCAAAAGTGGAAATCACTTTGTTTGTTTGTTTTTCTTACATAGTGCCCCTTTAAAGGTGCACCGTGTAACTTTCTGGAGGTGAAAAGTCATCTACACAATTCCGTAGAATTAGAAAGTTAAAACTATACTTTGGGACTTTTTGAATGGAGAACACATTTAATACTGTAATATGAGCTAAATCAGCTAATGCAAGCCCGCTCAAAGCAAAAGTGCAGATTTGTATGAATTATTTAATGAAACAAAACAAGTATGTAAATGACAAAATATAGATAGATAGATAGATAGATAGATAGATAGATAGATAGATAGATAGATAGATAGATAGATAGATAGATAGATAGATAGATAGATAGATAGATAGATAGATAGATAGATAGATAGATAGATAGATAGATAGTCTTGCATGTGAAACAAGACAAAAATATGCATTTATTCAAGTTTATTTTGGCCAAAAAGTTGTGCAGTGCACCTTTAAATTAGTCAAAATGCTTGAAACTAGGTTCAAATTCTAGAATCAAGAAACTTTAACTTGCTAACCCTTGAAATAAATTTTTTGCAGTGTAGTTACTAGAAATTTATTAATACAAGACAGAAAATGAAATAAGTGAAATAATACAAGTTCATCAACACACAGCATATCTAGTGATAAAGGCCAAATATTAAGATCAATATCCTGATTTTATGTTTTGCTCATCTAGAAATACAGTTTTTGCAGTGCAGATATTAAATTAAAAAACTTAAAGCTATTTATATGTTCATGCTATTATAAATTCTCAAAGAGTGCATTTCCAAATCCCCTGAGTTTTTACAAACGCTGCCAGAGCCTTTTACAAAAGTACAAAATGTTTACAGAACTATTGACCCTATTTTGTCCCGCCCACTTGGCTTGGAAATGCACTTCCTGTTTAGCTCTGTTAAGGTAGCTAACGTGTTTGTTTGTCTGTCTTGTGGGCAATTTTAATTAAATATAATGACCGTTAAAATAAACCCATCGACTAAAATCTACAGGCTAAATACAGCTAAACAGGAAAAGCACGTCCTGGAAAAGTAGGTGGACAAAATAGGGTCAATAGCGACGGCCTTATCTATAATGTTTCTTATATTTCAAAATGTATTAAACACAAATACAGTAGCACAGTTTGTCTGCACTTCCACGGGAAATGCTAAGGATAAATACAAATCTGTACAGCGCAGAATAAATTAATGAAGATGTGTGGTTAGTAACGCCACAAACAAAAGTCCATTTAAACAGGTCCAGTTTTCCTTCTTCTCTTGAAAAACTGACTGAGGCGCCGTCGAGTGGAGCCGTGTGAGCTGTGGAAGAGAAAACATTCATCAGACACACAGTCCTGGAGCTGTGAACACTGAACACTGCCCCCAGCTGGACACAAGCAGGAAACTCACCTCCTTTTATCCTCCTCTTTTACTCTCAGAGAACCAAACTTGAATCTCCAGTAGTTTTTAGACTTGACCAGCCCATCGTTCTGACCGTCCTGGAAACAGAATCAAGATTAAAGTAATTAACACATGTCTCATAGTAAGTATCATCTCATTCAAGTTGAAAAAATATTGGTCAGATTCACAGTACAGACAGTATTTGTTGAGATGCTGCACAGACATAATATCCAGGCTCACGATAGATGGATTGTGTTGAACTCTGAGCTGAGTATCCAAATACTTAAAGCTGATTGGCTGTCTTGTCAGTTTGAGCTTAACTAATCACAGCAGTGAATCATAATAACATATCCAGCGTGTATGTGGCATAGAACAAGTGTCACACATGGACAGCTCTCTGCTCTTTCAAAAAGGAACTACTCTATTTCTGCTAAACAGAATCAACAGCAGCAGAAAATACCAATCCACAGGAGCTGCCATCTTTGTTCATATCCCCCGTGAACCCGCCCATGCTGCGATGTGATTGGGCCGTTAAAACACTGGTTCTGACTCCAAATCGGTTGGGCAGGTAAAGGGCCGAGATGGATTCTCTTGAGCTTGTGAATTCACAAATATTTAGAAATCCATCTGACTGGCCAGGTTAAGAACAGACCTTTTATTTTAAATAATACTCCTGAACATTCTGACTGAGGCAAAAGTATAGGAACCCCTAATATAATAATAATATCATATATGGATAATTGTTTGGTGCACGGTAGCAGTGGTTAGAGCTCTGGCTTCCCAATAAGGAGGTCGTGGGTTCGACTCCCGGGTCGGACCACATCAACATCTCATGATCTCTCTGGGTGGAGTTTGCATGTTCTCCCGTGTCACCGTGGGTTTTCTCCGGGTACTCCGGTTTCCTCCCACCTCCAAAAACATGCATGTTTAGGTTAATTGGGCATCACTGCAAATTTCCCTGAGTGAATGAATGAGAGTGAATGGTTGTCTATCTGTCTAACTCTGCGATGAGTTGGCACTGTCCAGGTGTTCCCCGCCTAAGGCCAAAGTTACTGGGATAGGCTCCAGTCACCCGCGACCCTATTGGGATTAAGCGGTAGAAAATGAAATGAATGAATGAATGTTTGGAAACCCTGCACAAGGGAGACAAGAACATTTTCAATTTTCTCATGAAAAACATTTTTATGAGCAGATTAAAATACATTTAACACAATGAGTGTGCTCTAGAATCTAGTGTATTTTTAGTTCTCAAATAAAAAAAGTCTTTAGTTACTTTAGAAGAGGAGTGTGACGTCATCATTTATAAACAGGAAGTAAGTTTTATTCTTTTGTAACATTTTCAGTAAAATGATTAGTGTTGTCAAATTAGTGCTTTAATTGAGATTAATTAATTACAGACATATTAATCGAGTTTTTTTTTTAATTGCATTAATCTATTTGAAATCTTTAACTTCATTGTTTCCATTTACAAGTTACAAAGTGACATAAAGGTTGTTCAACTTAAAAACTTAGCAACAAAACACTTCCTTAAGTCTTCATTGTTTGCTGTATATTAATACTTCCATCTGCAACAATAATGTAATTAATTAAATTAGATAAAAACAAAACAAAAACACAATTTTCAGGTGGGATTAAAAACAGATTAATTAGATTAATTAATTACAAACACTATTACATTCACTGTAACAATTAGTTACTTAAAGTGAAGCTAAACACAAAACATTGTGCAAAACATTGTCCATTGTTCTAGGTCATTTTGAGAGATTTTAGTGCAAACCAAATGAGCAGGTTTCAGGTCAAAATAGTCTGCTTCTCATTCCTGTCGCCATGTTTACACTGATTGATTTGTCCACTCAAAACTGTGCTGATCACAAACACCTGCTGTCAAACCAATCACACTGCTGCTCTCCACCCTCAGCCCCTCCTTTCACCTTCTCCTCAGGCTTTCCAGTTTAGTTTGAAATGTGATTGTGGGAGGAGCTTAGAGGATTAGCTTCACTTTAAAATTGTGACTTAATTCCAGTAACTACAGGCACATGGGCGCGGACATGAGAGCTTTGAATGTTTTAATTACTGCTGATCATCCTGTTCTGTCAATTATAAAATGACTAATGTAAAAGAATGTAGAGGTTTACCTGATTCTCCTGGTCCTCCTCAGGCCTCTCCTGCAGGTCGTGTGAGCTCAGGTTATACTCCTGGTGGTTCAGTTTCAATCGTCCTGCAAAAAACACAACACATATTTTAAAGAACATACATATTGGCCACGGCACATGCAAAACAAACACGCTGCTGGACTGTGTTTTTTATGGATCAATCACAACTTTTCTCACATTAACAGGCCCAGTGTGAGTGACAGACGAAGTATCGCAGCAAAGACAACGTGAGCTTTCACTTCAGACGACGAAAGAAGAGGACTGGGTATTTTGTTCCAATGCCAGAGTAAAACGTAACAAGAAGTTCATCTATTTGAGAAAATCTGGTTCTGCTCACTTAAGGGTCTTTCACACCAAGCCGAGGGTCGCCCGGCTGAACCAGTTTGGCAACTTTTGCCGACAGGCGGCTCACGTGTGTTTGGTGTAAATGGGGTTGTCGGGGGTCAGAGGAGCGCGGAGCAAGTCGTGGAGGCGGGTTTTTGAAGACTTGCAAGTAAAGTCGGTGTCGCCAGTTGCCGCAAATGCAGCTGTTTGATTGGCCGTGGTCACAGGAGAACAGAGAATCAGTGCGCAGAAATATAGTGCGGAAAACCGAAAAAGACGCTTACGGAAAAAACAGTATTTAGCCGAGCATGGATTGTTGTTATTTACACGGGTCAACGGGACGTAACTACGAAGGAGAATGGTACTATTTGGATCGAGGAAAACACGGGGGAGTTACGGGGACCGCAGTACGAAGGCTGGACTGTGGAGGGAAATACGAGTTGAGCTTAATCCGTGAGGTAAGACTAGAAACATCTGTTTGCCATCGAAGTTTGACAACTACTACTCGCGTGCACTTATGTTTCGTCATTTTCGTCAAGCATTACATCACGCGCATGCTCACTCTGCATTTGTGTGGCGACTGTTGGCTGTTTGGATCGTGTTTGTCTGAATGTTCTTTCACATTGGTGCGCCCATAGAGACGTGAACAGACCCTGCGTTGCTCCTCCCTATCGACAGCGACTGGGGGTTGTGTTGGTGTGAAATACCCTTGTAGCTAACGTCACGCTATCCAGCACGTACCGCGTATTCTCGGGACGGCGGATGGGATTATCAAATGTTATCGGAGTTTTACAGAATATGGATTATTTTTGCACACTGGGACTTACACATGATCACAAACAGAAGAAGCCAGGCCATTTCCGTGGACTGACAGACGCCATTTTGACGAAAAAGTGGATTTGTGCAGCTAAAAGTGAGTCAAGTTTGTTCATTAGGCTACAGATGTATTGATTAGTATTTTAATCTGTTTAATAATAATAATAATAATCTTAAAACAATTCAAATCTTTGTTCCAGTTGTATTGGCGATCCCGTTTGCCTTCTGTCACTAACTAAAGCTCATAATACAGAGCACATGTTTTCACTTTATGGTCCTAGATTAGAATGTTTAAATGGTCCGTCTGAGTAATGTTTTATGTTCAGGGCTTTATAGTCAAATATATTTCACAGGAAACATCATCAGGGAAGCATTTTAATGATATAGGAAGGTGAAAAGGTAATCAGATGAACAGAATGGCAGATTCAGAGTGTGGTTTACGCTTCCAAACTTGTGAAAAGTAAAGTCGGGAATGGTCGCTAATGTTTATTTACGTTGAGTTTTAGATATTTTAGATATATAACTATCCAGTCAAACAAGTCCTGATCCGAATCAAACGTGTAATGCACCCTAAATTCAGAGTTTCTGTACAATATGGACTATTTAATTTTGTTATTTATTGTGATCTTTACTGTCATTCTCAATAGCTCATATGTCTGCCACTTCTATCACAACTCTCTCCAAACTCCAGTGAAGCTCAGACTTACGCAGATGCAGAGATGCCAGGTTGGTGTCTGAGGCGGATCTTTGCCTGAAGTGTCCGAAGGGTCTTTCTCTGGGTCTCTGCTGAGCCTCGCTGTTGGATCTGTGAGTCTGCGTGTTGTTCAGACTCACACACGACTCCTCCGCTTCTCCATCCGCCTCCTCAGACTGACACGAGCCTGCAGCCTGGAGATTACAATCACATCAGCAGCGTTATTAACCGGCTTTCTGCTGCTGCCCCGAGGCGTCGCTGCTGAGAAGTCTTCACCAGCCTGACGATGAAGTGTTAAAATCTAACAAAGGCCCATTAGTCTGTCTTTAAAGATCTGATATTGTGCACTTTTTACTCCTCTGAGAATGTTGCTAATTCACTGAAAACATCCCTGGAATTATGTGTTGGTTCTTTCATTTATCTACAAGTAATTGGTCCCTCTAGATCAGACCTGGGCAAACTGGACTGTTTTAATCTGGCCTTCAGCACATTTTTGAGAGTTAGTGTCGCTCTTTATAGGTTATTTCTTTTATCTGATTACCTTTCAGTAGCTTTGGAGCATGCAATTTGCTTTCTGTTCTGATATTTATCACAATAAATGGTCTAAAAAGATAATTTTTGTATATTTTTTTAACTAATTGACTCTGTGTGTAGAAGCTGTTTATTTTCAATTTGTCAGACTTTAGCATTAGCATTGACAGACAAACACTTTGCTTTATAAACACACTTTGGTCCTTTGGTGAAATATTCTCTTCTTTTATAAAGTATTTAACATGTTTTCAGAGAAAACAACTCACTGTTCACTGCCTGATTTTTGTCATTTTTCATTTTAGGCTGAGGTAGTGAAAACCTCATAGGAATGAACTAAACAGGAAATGAACCTGCCAACAGCATTTTTGAAAATAAACACTCTTGTGCACAGAGCCAATGACGTCAGCCAGGCCCTCCACTACTTGTCCAATTTTAAAGGTGGCCTTCAAGGAAAAATACTTTTCCACTCTTGCTTTAGATCTTCAAAAAAACGTTGACTTCCACCTTGTGATGTCACTATGGGGTAGTTTTACCCTTTACCACACGTCTGTTGAGGTGCTTTTTTTGGAATACCGGTAGTTATTTTAAAACTGCTACAGAAAGTCTCTAATATTTTCTGTTGCACATGTAAGGATGTCAAGACTAACCATTTAAAAAAAAAAGAAGCAAATATTTTCCGCCACGGTAGGTTATTCAAAGAATTTTTACAACCCACGAAAACTTGCAAACTCGTCAGCAAAGAACACAGCATCGTCAACTCACTGCTAAGTTGAAAGGCTCCTGAATCTAGCAAAGAAGGTTGCATCCATTCAAAGAAGTCTTTGTACAAGCTGGTAGATCCATGATGCAAACGCGTTGTTGAAAAGTTGCAGCTAAAAGCGCCAACACATCCAACATGATCCAGCATCTTCGATACTAGTATTCCTCGTCATTTATAAAGGAAATTTCTTAAACAAAGTATCTTTGTAAGTCTAGAAGTTGTGTGGCATTTCTAAACACACTAACGCACTTCCTGTTTTGCCAGTTAATGACATCACAAGTTGGACATTTTTTTTTGTTTTAGTTTAAGAGAAGAAAACAGTCTAAACAGTGGACGGTTTGTGACTTAAACACAACATATAAAACATTTGTGTGTTATGTCCTTTAAGTGTGTGTTCTTACTTGTTCCTCCTGAGCCTCCTCGATGGGCTCGCTGTGCAGTGTGTTGTGATGCAGCTGATCTCGAGCGTATTCTTCCAGCATCTGACAAACCTGCTCCAGATACTGAAGCCCTGGACTCAGCTCCGGCTTCTCTGCTTCAGACGAGACCTGAGCCAAAGGCAAAGGAAGTTTATTTGTACAATTCAAACACAAAGTAATGCAAAGTCGTTTACAAAGCAGGAAAAGATACATTAAAGGCACAATAAAAAATAAATACGAAAAAATAGATTGGAACTGTCAGAGCAGAGGCCTGTCCTATATCTTCAGGAAGCTTGTTCCAGATCTGAGCTGCATAAATGGAAACGGTGATTCCCATGTTTAGTCGTGACACTGGCAGGAGTCCGGTCCTGAGGTCTTCAGGATCAGAGATGGGTCATAAGGGTTTATCATGTCAGAGACTTAAATACAAGCAAAGCTGTTTTAAATTCTATCCCAGGGGTGGCGAACCCGAGGCTCACGAGCCACATACAGCTCTTAGCCAACCCGAGTGTGTCTCATTCAGAAACATTTGCTCCTCCACACACTCTTTCTCTCTCCTTCGGAAGCTTGCAATTGTCAGGGCAGTGTCACAGCAGAGCTAATTTACAGACAGATTGTTTCTTTGAGAAGCATTTTGAACTTCCAGTGATAATGTGTGAAACTGGAGCTTCATTTTGGTCCTTTTTTGTGCAAATCTGCCTTATATCTATAGAGAAACCCCCCTGAATTACATCAAAACCATGTTCTGTAGAAACATATTTTTAATGAAGGGCTTACAGTGTTTGATTCTATGTAATTAAATAAAAATGTACTTTGCTCTTCAAGGATGGGAGCTAAAAAATTCGTCTCTTGGCCTCTGAACAGTTTGCCACCCCTGGTCTATTCTCTGAGACACTGGAGGCCAGTGCTAAGACGCACAGGACTAATGTGGTCATACTTCCTGGTTCTGGACAGGACTCTGGATGCAACGTTATAGCATTTAGTTTAAATTAAAACCAACAAATTTATTTAAATTTAAAAAATTTTCTAAAGTAAAAAATAATTTTTGTCAACAATTTTGTGAGTAAAATGAAGTCTTTTAATACATGCCCCCTTAAAAAAAAACAAACAAAACGTATGTGACAACACAACTTGTGCATCGACATTAGGAAGGAAAAAAAAGGTAATGAGCTAGTTTTAAACAGTAGAAAGTAAAAATCACAGATATTAGCAATAAAAGTAAGCTACATAGCTTTATATAAGCTACAAAAATAAAATGTAACTAATGTTTTATCTCAGATACAACAGTTGTGCTTTGTTATTTGCCACTTCTGTCAGAAACTAGGTCAACTTTGACAACAATGTGACAGGCAAACAGCAAATTCCAGCTCTGAATCCTGACTTGACTCACAGCTCAGTCTTAACGTCACGTGAAGCAGTTTGTGAAAGCCGGAACAACTGAACTTTACTGCTTCAAAGGAGAAAGTACATTTTAATCTATACTTTTGTTCTCATGAAAAAAACTGTGGCATTTTGCTGGTAAAGATGATTTCACTGAGGTCAAAGTCACACATGTGGATCTTTCTTACAAGACTGTAATGTTCTTGTACAATTTAATTTGAAAGAGGTTGAAGAGATGCTGAGATTTGTTTAGAATGTCTGACTATATTTTTTGTTGAAAACATTGTCAAAGTACACCAAAGTTTTACTCTGCTAAAACAAAATACAACTTAATGAGTATGTTATTAACTTTAGATGCAACAAAATATTAGGTTTGGCCCTCGACACCCTGCAAAATCATTGGTTTTGGCAGTTGAGGAAATAACATCTGTATTTTGACCTGCTAAAGAAGAAAGTTTGGACACCCTTGAGTTAGACCGAATAGGTTGTGTTCACATTCTAGAGGTCACTGCAAGTTCCTGTTAGACAAACACCTCTTCTTTACCATAGAATATATACTGTATAAGGCAAAGTTACATTTATTAATTTTTTTAATAACAGTCATTATTATTTTGTAGTTGCATCAGGATAAGCATCAGTCCTACATCAGCCTGGATCTCTCCTTCACTGTGGTTTTCTTCCAGATTATAACAGTGACTAAACACATTCACTTTGCTTATTACAACAAAAACAACATCTTGACAATATTCCTTTTAGCTGCCAAACATCTGTATCAAATCTCTCTCTGAATTAAAGAATGTTGTGTCACGTAAACACACCGACTGAACAAACAAACAAACAAACACTCAAAAGAAAGAACATATTCTGACATTGCAAAACAAAACCACAGCTTTTGCAAGAGAAGATGCAATCGTCGTAATAACTGAACTGAACACAATTATCCTTTATCTCTCCGGTCGCACACAAACACACAACCTACACATGAACCGCTTCAGTCATGATGAAGTTATGCATCTCGAGGAAGGACTGACAAATGTGAGTTTTGTTTTTGCGCAGCTGTGAGACTGAGATGAGTCACTTCGGCAACTCGACACCTTCTATTATTTCCCACTTAAAAGATTACGTTTCCTCAAGTGTCCATTTGAAAAACCGGTCTGTCACTTTGTTTGTAATCGGTCAATTGTTCTTGCTTGGCACAGATTTAAATCCTGCGTGACTTAAAAGGTATAATCGATGCAGGAAACCGCCCTCGAACTGAAGAGATGAGCCGAAGCGTTACAGTTAATCCAGCTGTTGCAACATCACCGGTTTATGTAAAAGGTCTGAAGGAGGAAATGGAGCTTCTGTGACGACAATGACTCAATCACAGCTGAGGTTTGGCTGTCCTAACATGTGATCGAGTTAAAAACGTACATACAAAAAAAAAAAAAAAAAAAAAAAAAAAAAAAAAAAAAAAAAAAAAAAAACTACAAAAAAAAGTCTAAACAAAAAAAATATAGTAGAAATACACGTTAGAAATACAGGATATACTCATGTATTTGTTTGACAGTTAACTGTCTAAACAAATTACAAACAAAAGAGCTAGTGGATTTGCTCATTGAAAATGCATCTCTCTACAAAGAACAGAATATCATTTACAAATTTCCAACTTATACTTAGAAAAATTGCCATTCTTATAAGTCCAAACAGGCGACAAACAAAAAAATAGTTTTAATATTGAAACATGGGCGATATATTGGGCATTGGTTATTGAATCTGTAACAGTATCTGTTGGGCCTATTGTGCAAAAGCAAAAATAGAAAATGTAAAAAAAACAAGTTAATAATTTTACTGACTTTCACACAAAGTGTAATTCCTTTTTTTTAATCACGAACAAATCAAGCATAATGGTCCAATTAAAACAACGCAAGTCGAGTTCAGACAATCAGAGCGCTGCTTTGACTGACAGAAATATGGGAAATAAATACTTGTATTACTAGATTCTGGCAGTAAACAGTTTAAGTAACTTTTTATATCATGCTTTCACAGACGCAGAGTCACAAAGTGCCTCGCAGTGAGATGGTTTACAATCTGGGGGTCGCAAGACGGTTTCATGATGTAAAGTTACACTTTTGACTTGGATTTGAAGCTGGTTTTTAACTGGAAGCATCATATTTGACACAATTTTGGTCATATAGAGGGATTTTCAGTCACGACACTGTTCGTCCTACTGCTCCATGCAGAAAGACACCCTCGCCATCTGATTAGCTGGGAAAACTTGTTTGAATAAAACAACAAAACTGGACGAGAGCAGCTGTTTGGATCAGGTCTGAACCGGTCTGACAGACATGTGAAGGACTACAGATGGAAAGTAGTTCTGCGCTAACTCTGGTGCAGCCATCTTTGTAATGTGACTGCACATTGTCCTTTAAATAAAGTAAACCAAACTAAAACTAAACTTCTGTCTCCTGAAGCTTGAGACTGTGTTTTCTTGTAACTTTTAAGGGTCGTAGGATCAAATTTCATTCACAAATGTTGATTTAGCAGCATAACTTTTTCTCACCTGATAAACTCTTGTAGTTAGCTGACAACGGTGCTTTTTCGACTGTTTGTGTCTATGAGCGGCGGCTCTTTCTACAGGCGGGGAGCGTGTTGCCTGGAAAATCAGACGATATATATAAAATATATCGTCTGGTCGTCTTGACGCTCTTTCGGATTTCTGTAGCCATGATTGACAGATTAATTAGCCAATCAGAGACACGATCTTTCGCCGTGTAAAAACCAACATGGCTGCTCCCAACGAAAAACACACATAAAAAAATATCACGTGGAACTGAAAAACATCGCAGATTTCTGCAGAATCAATGAGTGAAGCAAAAAACAATTTTAATGTGAGGTGAGTGAAGTTAGATTTTGGTCTAAATGACAGACGACCAATCAGCTCCTTTGTTTCATCTGCGTCACGCAAATAAGCTAATCTGATTGCCCGGTACGAATGTTAAGATCTTTGAAAAATGATCTGAAAGGAAAAAAATCACCTTTGACAAATTCATCAAGAAACCCGATTGTCACAGAGATGAGCTCACGACTTGATTTTTATCACATTATTACCCAGTCCTATTTTACACAATAGGTCTTTGCTATAAAAAAGCTGTTTTTATTATCCTATTAGTCTGTACGAGTTCTTTAGCAACATTTTCCAACCCAACATGGCCGCTGAACATTAGTTACTACAGGTCACGCTCTCTCTCTAACCATTCTTACAAGCTCAGTCCTTCCCTTCAGACTTTCAGCTGCGTTCCCATGATGCCGCGGGGCGTTTTTCAGCCGGGCAGACAGGTTTGTGATGCCGCAGACACAAACTCTCCAGCATGAAAGAGATCTAAATGACACGGCTGCTTTGCTTTGACAGTTTGTACTTTGGAGACTGCAGCTAAAGTAGAGACCCCGGTGCACTCTTTGTGACTTTTCCCCCTCGATTCGTCCCTTTTAACTTTACTGCTCCGTCCCGTGCAAGACCCAACACGTTACACGGGAGCGTTCTGTGTCGACGGGAGCGGCCCTGAAGTCACTGAGATCGTTCAAACGTGGGAGGAAGACAATCTGGAAAATGTATCGGCGGTTATTACGACACGGTGTTTGTCAAATTTTCCACAGAGGACACTTTAAAACGAATAATAGATGAGCTAGTTTAAATATTTGTAAATCAGAGTTCTTTAATTATTGTTGTGATGTAGGTGAATGTGACTAATGAAACTACACTGAACGTTTAATTAAAGCAGCATTGTGTAAGATTCAGGTGAAAACTCAAGTAGAAATACAGATAAAACAATACTGTGGGACTTTGTTATAATGTGAAATATATTAAGAAAGGAAAACAGAAAAAGACAATTAATGGTATGAATAAAATGTGCCACTGTTTGATCTTGTATTTCAATTAAATAATTAAATCGTTTGTATGTTTAAGCAAATATGTAATAATTGTATTGCTAAATTGTTGTTACGTTATTAAAAACCTTGAGTTGTGTTTTGTTTGACAGCGCAGCAGCGGACCAATCACAGCGCAGCGTTGTGGTTTAGGCAGAAACACAGGTGCAAACCAAAACAAACATGGCGGTTCAGGTCCATTTTTACAGCGGACTGTGGCAATGTTTTTACTTTGTGTTCCAGTCAGACTTAAGATATGTTTCAGGATCTAATCCTAACCCTAACTTGGACATGAAACATGTTTGTGCTTAAACATGTATACAATAAGACCCTTTAAATCTCTTATTGTTTCAGTGTAAACAATGAATGTATTTAATGCTGTTATTCTTTTGGTTACAGACGATCAGGGCAAACATGCATGACTCAAAGTTAAAGAACAATACAGAAGAATTAAAGGTGCGGTAGGATTTCACACCACACAATTAAAGTTTTAAATCTGACAAATTCCTCTCATAAATCCTTCCACACAGTTTAAATCAAGATGCATTCGATTTTAGTTGCAATTTCATCTTAAACCCCTCTTTTTACAAACAAAAAAGTGAAACTGGAGGGTACCACTCAGAGCCAATCAGAGTGTTGCTTTTGGCCCCAATGGAAACTAAAATTCTTTATTATTCAATTCAGACAGTACTTTTGTAAAAGTGCTGCATTTACCACAGACTTTTAGAAGGAAACACTGGGTTTACTAATTTACAACTCAAAAGTTAGTTACCACAACCTTCACTGCCATTTGTAAAATGGAAAAGAACACAATTATAACTGAACTTTGGATTTACTGGGCAGTGCTGTGCTTGTTCTTGTAGTGTTTTTGATTGTTCTGTGAAAATTGTACAAATGGTTCTCAACCTGGGTGTCGTGACCCTCTGGAGGCCCCCTGGCTGCCATATGTAAAACTGAACATGGATGACACAAAGTTAAAAGAACAAAACAGAAGAATGAACAAATCAAAAAATCACTGTTACTGTATTTGCAAAATCAAAGAGAAACTAATGGTTGAACACAATTGAACACAAACTGGACTTCGGATTTACTGGAGAGAAATATGTTGAGCTTTTTCTTCAGAACCACATGTCTGTGTTGTAGCCTACATGTTCTTGTGTAGTGTTTCTGATTGTTCCATGAAACATGCACAAATGGTTCTCAACCTGGTCAGATATACAGAGTGAGAAGGTTTGACACTTTTCAGATGCAGTGATCGATTCCTCTTTGTTGGCCTCACAGATAAATAAACTCAGACATAAGACTTGACTCTGTGGTGGCAGTGCTGGTGAACCCGGTGTGTAGAGCTGTGCCATATCAAACCAGTCATCTTTACAGAAGCACTGGTACAGCTCCCTTTTATAATCTTTGTTTGTTTTTTCTGTTGTTTGTCTTGTGCGTTGTTTTATGGACCTCGAGTCTGGAATAAATAAATGTGATGACTTAAGACTATATTACTAGACTATTTGCAGGTGGCCTATGTTTGTGTTTGATGGTCGCGAATGTCTACAGTTCTTATTCTGGAGGTCTTGACAGAAAAATGTTGAGAACCACTGACATACAATAAAAAAAGGCTGGACCAGTAATCATAAAATCAATGATATAAGATCGAATCAAATCAAATCGTATATTTTTGGTGGTGGGTTTTGATTTGAAAGATCTTTTGTCGGTAAAAATGTGTAATTTGGAGCAAAAGTCAAACTTTGAGGCAGAATCTTGATATAGTTTCAAAAAATCAATAAATGGGACATAGTAAAAGTTTTTGTTTTGTTTAGGTTCATGAATGGCATTTTCCATTTATTTTTTGAAAGGTTTAATAAAATAGAATCAAAAATTTGTTCGAACTATATAATTATTCTTTCCCAGATCGCCCATCCATAAATTAAAATATAAATTTCACATGTAAAAGTTCTAATAATTTCTATGCACAAGAGGACATTAAACGTGCCTGTGCATTGTTAACCACAAGCTGAGATTTTATTTAAACTAACAGAATTACTAATGTGACTGCACATCAGGATAAGCTTAATAACATTTGAACCAGAAGATTCAATTCAGACTTGAGCAGTTCATAAATCAGGCCTGAGATCTGAGGTCAAAGAGCAACTGTCTGAAACTGATACAGAAGAATAAAGAAGAGTAAATATTTGCTTAAATCTCAGAGTCTCACAGACAGTCTTTAATATGACCAGCCTGTGAACAAACCGTCTGCTTTATGTTCGTATTGTTTACAACGACATGAGAAGCTCAAGTCTAGACGACAGTGTAGTTTTTCAGTGATTTGTAAAAGAGCTGTAACAATGTCTCCACCAGAGTAGAATATTAAACCTGAACCACAACATGAGCAAACAACTGCCTCACACCTGAACCAGAGCAGCGTCTTCTCTATAAACCTGTTTATGTTTAAGTCCACATATGAGCTAAGAGATAGTGTCGTTACACTTTTACACTTTTACAGCCCATTCATGTGAGGTATGTGACCTATTTCATTGTATCTGCCTTTAAGGAGCGCCTAAGCTCTGCCTTGTCTTCCAGAATGTAATCTTTAAACAAATAAGATTTAGAATTTCAAGAAACATTTTTTTTTTAGTTCTATATTAAACATTATGGTCATTTCTAGTTCAGAAAAGTCACATTTTGTCCTGTTGGGGTGATTTTTAGATACTAGTTTTGTAGTGCTGTCGTCGTTTAGTTGATTAATCAGTCGGTGGAATCTTGGTCGACCAACATTTTTATTAGTCGACTAATGTTTTGATTTAGATTATAAAGAATTACACAGAAAAGCAATTAAATACGTGACAATAATAATAATCAGACCATTTTGGACTAAATTATTGATCTAAAATGTGTTTTCATAATAATGTTTCCTCTTGTTTTTGCACGACTTAATCGATTCTTTGTTTCCTGACAGACTCAATTAAGAATGTTCCTGGTTTGGCTTTAAACATATTTACTGTAAGTGTTTCAGATGCTCAAGCCAACTTTTTAAAGCATGTTGTATTAAAGTGAGTGAGAGTTCTCTCCACAAAAGTCATCTCTATGGAGATATCGAAGTTTAAAGTCTGACTATGTAAGATTACTTAGACAAAGTAAGATCATCTCTGTGGAACAAGGTGACTGCAAACCAATAACCTTACACAGTTTCTTATTAAAGGACGACTTAAAACATTTTTTCTATGTATTTAACTAAACTATATATTGGTCTAGGGCTGCAGCTAATGATAGTTTTGGTTTGGTCGATGAATCAATTAGTTGTTTAGAACAAAAGTCACTTGATTGAATACAAGATTTAGCAAATTTTGACTTGAAGTAATGTTGCTTAAGAATGTTCTAGAAGTGCATATTTACAGGCAAACTAGTGTTAGCATCAAAAAACATAAATTATACTATATTTGTGGCTTATCATCATCATCGCTCCTCAGTCTTTTTCCAGTTCATGACATGTTTTAAAATCTTTATAAAAGTAGGATTGTTGAAGCATCAAAAACCACATGAGCAAATATCAAATCTAGATTTCTTTAGAGGAAGTATTGGTACTAAAAATATTTAAGAGAACACACAGAACAACATATAGAACAACTAGAACAAGAAATCTGTTTAAATAACAACAACAAAAATTAATTACTATGTTATCTACCAGGTACTGTCTATTATTGTACAATTTTAGTGACTCCCAAAGAAGGCTGAAGTCAACCAGAGACATTCTTGGTCGACTAAAATCCTGTCCCATCAACCAATTAATCAACTAAAAGGGGGTGTGATCAAAGCTCTGAAGCTAAAAACTTTTGATTTGACTGTGTATTAGACCCTAACTTTGCTCACGAGTTCATGCAAAATGACAATATTTACTGAAAATGAATAAGGCCATGTGTTTATATCATGGAATGCAGGTTAAACTGAATGATTTGGTCCCAAATACTAGGTAATTCATTACTTTTTGTTGCTGTTCAACATACAAACTTATAATACTAACAAGTAAAGAAAAGGAGTTGAATTAAGTTAGTATCTGTCATGATATATGAGAATATTTTGTTAATATTTGCCGATAGAGCATGCACATTTAACTCTAATTTCAAGAAGCATTTTTTACTGATTTCTAGTTATAATAAATGTGATCCAGTTTTATTTTAAGCCAGTCAAAATCTACTCAAAATGTGTTAAATTCTGCTTATTTCTACTTCTCCCAAAAAGTACAACATTGCTTTTTCCGACAATACATTCACCTTATACATGTGTCTCAGTCTCACCTTTGGTATGCAGTCAAATATGGGCCTCTCATAAATGGCAGACTGCGGTCTCCTCGGGGCGTCCGACATGTGTCTGACCAGCTGAGCAGGACTGGACGTCTTTCTGAGCACAAAACTGCCCGACCTCTGACCCCTGGACAAGTCAAACATGTGACCTTTGACCGACAGCGTCTCCAACGGCTTCCTCCTGACCACCTCGTCCGCCGCAGTCATCTTCCTCTCCTCTCTGAATGACTCGGCCCTCATCAGAGCTTCTTCCACCTTAGACTTGTTCAGTTTGAGGTAAGGAGAGGACGAAGATGAGGATATAGGAGCTGGGAATGCCGAGATGGGAGACTGGGATGCAGACGGAGTGAAAGGATCCAAATCTACTGACACATTTACAGTCGGGAATGATATATCCGAGCTGGCAGTCTCCACTCCCGAGTCCACAGATTCTGAACGCAAATTCGTATCAGCGTCCGACGAAGGAGGAGAAGGCGGCTCATCTTCGCTACGTTCTGCCAAAAAATCTGGCGTTCGCACTGCTCTCCCATCCACCACCCAGGCTTCCATAAGATTCCCAAAACTCCTGTACAGATTCATGCTTCCTTCTCCCTTCTCCTCCTCTTCATTTGAGCGGCAGAAGGAATGAAGCACGCTGCAGGGACTGAGGTGAGCTGCAAATGTAGAATTCAAAACATCCCGTGGCTAAAGGTCCGCCCCCGTTCGTCCTCGAGCAGGTTCACCACACCTACATCTGCTGTCATCAGGCTGTGCAGGCTGGGACCCGCACAGGTTTCTTCTCCGCAGTTCTGGGAAGAGCACTGACTCAGCTGGAATGCTATTTGACGACTTGGATTCGTCCAGCAACACCCGTCGACGTAAATCCCCCGAACGTGTAATTAGAACAAGCTGCAAAAGTGACTTAGTGTTAATAAATCTTTGAAATCGAGCTCTCATGGCAGTGTTTTTACTAGTCAGTCTAAAGTTATGTTTCTGTTGAGTGTAGTCTGAGCTCAAAGCAAAGCCAGAGGTGAAGTGTCAGCAGCGAGTGCCAAAAACGCATGAGAGTCAATGGAGAGACAGTACATTTTCTCGCACAACACAAAAAATAGGAAAAAGCAGCTATAGAGTGATAATAAATATAAACAATAGAACTATTGCTGAATACTGAGTTTGTATGTGACGTGTAAAATGAGAAAATCAGGTAAAGAGTGTTAGAAAAGCAGACACACAACATCAACACTGAAGATTCTCTCACACACAGCTCCACTCATTTACTTTTTGCTTCTAATGAGATGTTTTTAATGTGTTTGATGAGTGATTTATTTGTTGTGGGACAGTAAAAATGTCCTAAGTCGTGTCTTTTTTCCCCTCAAACACAGTTATGTTGTAACTCCCTTAGCAAATCTTTCCCAAATCTCTAAACTTAATCAAATTAACTTAACCATATCCTATCGTGTCAATATCAGTAAATGTGGTATGTGCAGGGCTTTTTAATAAAATATATTTCATACAAACATCATTACCTATAATCATAAAGAAGGTAAAAAAGGGAATCAGAAGTTTACGTATACTTTGAGTTATTATCCTGTTACACTGGGTGTTGTAACACCCACAAACGTAATAAACACAGCAAACGTAATACAAAATTTGCTCATTTTAAATGTAATTAATCTGCAAACGTAATAACTTCCTGCAAACGTGATAACTTCACGCAAAAGTGATAACTTCCCGCAAACATAATAACTTCCGGTAAACGTAATAACTTCCCACAGATGTAATAACTTCCCACAAATGTAATAACTTTGCGCAAACGTAATAACTTCCCGCAAACATAATAACATCCCGCTAGCGTAATAACTTCCCACAAACGTAATAACTTCCCGAAAACGTAATAACTTCCCACAAACATAATAACATCCCGCTAACGTAACAACTTCCCACAAACGTAATAACTTCCCGCGAACGTAACAACTTCCCGCAAATCTTATAACTTCCCGCAAACATAATAACTTCACGCAAATGTAATAACTTCCCACAAATGTAATAACTTCCCACAAATGTAATAACTTCCCGAAAAAGTAATAACTTCCTCAAACGTAAGAACTTCCCACAAACGTAAGAACTTGCCGCAAACGTAATAACTTCCCACAAACGTAAGAACTTCCCGCTAACGTAATAACTTCCAGCAAACGTAATAACTTCCTGCAAATGTAAAAAGTATTACATTGAGGGGAAGTCAAATTCAAAGTTGACCACAAATGTACCACTAATGTAATAAACAAAGGATTAACCATATCCTAACCTTTATTCTACCCACATTTTTGTTAACAAACAAGCTAGCCAAGCGCTGCACTGTCACCATGGCAACATCTAAGGCGATTTAAAATAGTGCTGGACAATATGGCAAAAAATTAATATCATGTTTTTCTTGGAGCCAGATCACAATTTGGATCTTAACACAATTGTTGCATACTGTATATGTTCTTATTGTCTTTGTGGTAAATATAATAAACTGCTCTTTCAGAAAGTTTCTTCTTCGCTGTGATTGGCTAGACCAGCTGTCACTCACGCAGTAGAGCAAGGGTTAGGGGTTAGGGTTGGGTTAGGGTTGCCAGATTTTCAGAGAAAAGCAACCAAGCAACCAAGCCTTAAAAAAAAGTCCAAAACAAGCAATATCAGCCCTTCAGTAAAATTACCAATTAATTATAACATTGTGTCCAGCGGCAAAACAAGTGAAAATTATTCCGACATAATTTTATAATATTCTTAACATTAAAAACGACATTTAAGCAAAACATGTTCTAAAAATATATGTTTCAGTCACAAATTGATATTTTGATATTTTGTTGATCAAACATAAAAAAAAATCACCTCAATCGCCACAACTGCACAGGAATTTACGCAAAAAAATAAACAAACAATGACAAAAAACAATGTATAAACTAAAGTACTGGGAAACAGTGTATTTACATGTAAAAGTCAGACTATGTACAACTCAATCTTGAACTAACTCACTTCATATCGTCTTTTGGTTTGAGCAAATCTGAAACATGCCATTCATTTCTTACATAAGCAAAGGCTATAAATAATCAGACTAGACTAGTGCTTCTGGTCTAGACTGATTATGTCTGTTTATCGGTTTATTTCCTGGATGTTTTACTGATGTCACCAGGAATGTAAGCAAAGATGTAAAAATAGCAATATCGCTCTATAAACTACATAAAGGATGAATGTTTTTGCTCACATGCTGAAGTAGTATGTTATAATAGAGAGGTCAAACTATAGAAATCAAACACTGTTCAATACTTGGGCTCCTGGGCTGTCGTCAGGCTTTCCCAGCATGCACCACATAACTCGGATTTTTCATTGACGTTAAAGATCAGTCACCATTCTCAAAGTCTATCTGAGTTTTAGAGAATGCAGTAGATTATCTTGGTTCACACATGATCAAAGACAGAAGAGAACCAGAGCATTTCGCAGGGTTGACAATGCTCCATATTGATTAGAAGTGGATTTTTGCAGGTAAATGGTCAATACATTAAAAAACTGTTGCATTAATTTGTTTTTTTATTTGTGGAAGGATTTCTTCAAAGTCTCAAAACAATTTAAAATAATGATTGTGTAATGGCGACTCCTAATCTATTAAGAAGCAGAGAAAGTAGTGTGAGGAGGAATAAATTCATAATTTTTAAACCAATGATTTTCAGCCTTTGTCATGTACAGAAGCTTCTCATTAGTCAGAGCAGAACACGCTTTTAAATGATCAATATCAGTAAATGTGGAATGTGCAAGGCTTTTTATTAAAATATATTTCATACAAAATACACTAGCCTTGTAATATACAAAATTCGAGTTACCAACCAAAATGAGATAAAAAAAAAAAAACTGTAGAAAAACACCTGTAAAAATGTTTTCAAAATGTTTTTGAATAAGAATGTAAAGAAGTTTGATTATGCAGAGGAACAAACTGCAGAAGAATTGTATTTTCACGAAGCTCATAATGTTACAGACAAGTGTCCTATAAATAAGTATTTTTTCAGCTCATTTCGGCCTTAAAGGAACCGTATGTTAGATTTTGATGTCAGATTTCATAAACATGAATTATATGTGTCCAAAGATACAAGGTCAATAAGTCCAAATATGCTTTTATTTTTACTGAAAGTCAATGTGATTCTGAGTTATTCTTAATTAAAAAAGCAATGGACATGATGTTCCTTTGTTGATATTTACATTTATTATCCAATCAGAAAGCAGAATGAGCCTCACATGACTCTCTGGTTTGGGTTGCCAGTTTTTTTTTCTTAGAACCTGAACTTAATTTTGAACCATGAGTCAGGAACATGTTTGAGTTTGAACTGATGTTGCACCAGGACACAGACACAACTGTCTGTGATAGGCTCATGCACTTGTTTCCACACAGTTCTCATTAGGCTCCTCCCACATTGTGTTGTAAAGAAATATTTGGGAACAAACCATGACAAAGAGTCTGGTGTCTGGTAAAGTGACTTTCTGGTTATTACCCATGATTCATAGCAAATTTTGTTCCTGATTGGTCAGTAGCTTCTTCAATGTGTGGGCCATTTCACAATCTGGCAACACAAGTTCATTTGTGATTGTAATACCTTTTTAAAACCACTAGTTGTGCATCTTACATACGGTTCCTTTAAAGCAGTCCCCCAGGTTCAGAAGTGTGTATCCCGATATGCCAATATTTCCAATACTTTGTCTCGATATATCCTGATAACGATACATCGAGTACAACCCTAGTCAAGAGCAGCACACGTCTGCCAAAGATTTTACTCAGAGGGCCCAATTTATCAAGCATTTGCTCATGTGCAACAGGTTATTGGGAGCAAAAACTTGGCGTATCTGACATTTTTCTTTCACACAGGCACTAAAGATCAGAATTTGAGGATGTGCATATCTCTTTTGTGTAATATGTATTATGTACATCTTCCAATATTAAAGTTTGCATAAATTGCTCCCATAATAACATGATTTTTTATTTCAGTTTGCACCCGCAATTTAGCATCAGGCTTGATAAATCAGAGAGTGCAGAAGTCTGATGCGACTTTCATATGATACTAGTGTCTCTGAGAAAGTCATGTGAATCTGCGTGCTTTGGACAAACATGTACTGCAGTGGACTGGAGCTGATGCACAGGCACAATCTGTCTGTGTCCTGAACCAAACCCGCCTCACAGTCAGTGTACACAAGACGTCAGAAACACTGGATTTAGGGCTTTAACTTATGCATTTTAACTTTAAATCTTAATAGACAAGGCAAATAAACTGTGAAAGCTACATTTATGTCTTGCTGTCATTAGTTACCACTGATCTGTCCTTTCATAGTGACCACAACAGATTCAGTCACCTCAGGAGCTGTGTGTAAGTCTGTGAGAGTGAGAGCTGCTTGGCCTGACTACACTTTCACATACACTCCACTGTGCTTGGTCACTTACTTACTCAGCCGGACAGATGAGGATCGTATGAGAGCGCACGGAGGAATGCGCAGAATGTCTTTTGGTCCTGATAGCATCTACATTCCCCAGGTGAACGTTGACAGCTCAGGTCAGCGGACGCAGAGTCGCACTGCTGGAAAAACAAAAGAGTTATTTTGAGTGCGGCCACAGTCTGCTGCTCAAAGGGACTGTACGCTACGCTGACCCAGATCTGTGCCTCTTTCTTCTGCACCGCCACAGGACTGATGCCGGTGATAACACACAGAAGAAGTTATGAAAGTGTTTGAATCAACAGAGAGCTTATTTATGTACTGTATGTAGAAACTGTTTTAAAATAGTGCATTCATTGTAAAGGAGTAATATGTATTAGTAATAAACAATGACATTCAACAGTGGAAGATCGCTCTGGTTCCGGAGGTAAATTGACCCATTGTGCCATAGGCTTTTCCAAAAGAGTTTAAAGACATATCGCGGGCAAGCCAGCTATGTGCTAATTCAGATCCACAGCGCGGTTGTTTTCAGTCTAAAAGCTTAAAATTTGGCAAAATGTCTCAATAACTTCGTAGTTTATAAAGAAGAAATGAATCAATGTTTTTTAAGCATCTGATTTTAGATAATTTAATAATTATAACTTAATATCTACAATTTTAGTTTTTACCTAAATATAGGCCTAGCGTGACCAGACGTCCCTATTTACCTGGGACAGTCCCCATTTTGGGCTCTGTGACCCATGTCCCAGCAAATGTATCCAAAACCATTGATTCGTCCCAGTTTTACACAAGACATGTCCAGTTTTAGACCAATATTAGTAAATACAGAAATATATTCTTGTTTCTTCAGTCAAATATGAGAAAAACACTTGCAGAAGTCTCTCAGATTTTAGCGTAATTAACAAGTCAGTCATGAAAAAGATTTACTGTAATGAGCCATGAATTGACCAAATATACAGTCTTTTCACAATTTTATTATAATTTTAACCCTATCTGGGTGTGTCCTAGTTTGTAATTTTGAAAATCTGTCATCCTACCTAAATATCCACTATTTATATAGAGTACTAACAGGTACTAAAAAACGAGAACACATTACCCCAGTACTAAAAGATCTTCACTGGCTTCCTGTTGAGTCTAGAGTCAATTTAAAATTCTTCTTCTACTTACAAAGCTTTAAATGACTTGGCCCTTCTTATATCAAAGATGAAATAACTCCTTATCATCCTAACCGTTCACTTCACTCTCAAGATGCTGGACTGTTGGTGGTTCCTAGAGTCTCTAAAAGCACAATAGGAGGCAGAGCTTTTAGCTATCAAGCCCCTGGCTATGGAATCAGCTCCCTGCTCATGTCAAAGACGCTGACACAGTCTCTACATTTAAGATTAGGCTCAAAACGTTCCTCTTCGGATTAGCTTATGATCAGGTCAGTTAGGAACAGACTCTAAACCCACAGTTCTAGTCAGGCTGCCCTAGGAGCAAATATACTGGGGAAAGTATGGCAACTTGAGCACTATCCTCTCACTTCTGCCTTTCTTGTAAAGAATAATAAACTACAGTTCATCTCTAGTCTGTTCTTTGCTATTCACTCGTTGTCCCCTGTCCCACTCCCTCTCGGGGAGTGTAACTGTTTCAGATGCTGCTGTTCCAGTGATGTGGGTTGGACCAATGATGCCTGGACCTCCGCCCCACCTCCCTCTCCAGGATTGGCCTGTCCTGGTCCTGCTAGATGATCGTTTCCCTCTGCTTATGGACTCTGGCTCCACAACATAAACTCTATAACTTTAGTCTTAGTTACATCTACAGCCTGTCCGTCCATGGGAGTGGATCCCTTCTTCACTGTGGTTCTCCTCCAGGTTTCTCTTTTTCCCTTAGGGTTTTTTAGAGTTTTTCCTTGCCGAGAAGGAGGGTCTAAGGACAGGGGATGCTCTGGACAACCATTCATCTGCTCTACTAATAATCTGCTTGATCAAATGTTTCATTGAATGTGTATTGTTTTATTTTGATTTCCTTTGCTAAATAAATAATCTTGGGAAGTCCCCAGAGACGACTGTTGTTGTGATTTTGGACTATACAAAAATAAATTGATTTGATGATTTATTTACATTTTTAGTAGCTGAAAAACCTCTTTAGTGAGTTTTCTTTTTCTGCTTGCGATGGTAGCATTACATTTTACTGAAATGGCATTAAAAGTGTCCAGAGCTGAAGCTGTTTTTTTTTCTTAGCTAGTTTCCATCTGAACTTTAGCATTTTAGCAGGATGTGTCCAATCAAGGCCGTAACGTTACGTGGGTCCAGCTCGTGAGAAACGTGATCCATCCAGGCCTCATTAATAACCGGCACATTTAGACTCAGAGTGAGTTTATGTTACAGCCCCGGAGCCGAGCGCTAATCCATCCCCGGTGAGCTCGTACCTGCGCGGGGCCTGGCCATTGTCACCGCGGAGAGAAGAGAGAGAAGAGAGAAAGTGCGCGGTGTCGTCTGTCTGTCTGTGCGCCCGTCCTGCGCGTGGATTGTTTGTGTTTGATTGTGTAGCAACGCGCGTGGAGGAGCTGCAGCGGGTGTGGAGACGCGTGGAAAAGAGAAAAGCGCACGGGACGGACACGATGATAGACGACGCGACCTACACCCCGGACATCAGCAAAGTCCTGTTCACCCGGACCCGCACTACATCCCGGGTGAGTGTAAAGTCAGTGCGCGCGCTGTAAAGTTTCTGACCTCGGCGTGACCTGAGTGCGTCATCGCTCCGGGTTGCTGCTGCAGGCATTTTGCAAAAAGAAAGAGAATTTTTGACTTTTTGGTTGCGTTAATGGGATATATTATGTAAAATCTGCTTTTCTGAAGTTTTAATCATGTTACAACTGTGTTTTCTCATCATTATGACTTGTTTACTTTGATTCATGCACGTTTCCGTAATCTTGAATTGTCCTGCAGCTGATGCTCCAGAAAATCCTTGTTTTCACCTACCACCTGTCACCTCCCATTTGTCTTTATTTAACTCAGTGTTTCTCCACATGATTATGCTGAGACTATATGGCACAAGCAATCTGTATTTGATTAATATGATTTTGTATATTTTTGATTGATCTAATGTAATTAATTGCCTCTACATATGAAAAGCACTGATTACAAAATAAAAATGACAACTTTTAAAAGCATATGATAATCCCACTGCCATAAACTATCATTTAAACTAACAATACATTGTTCATCTTATTTTAGACTATGGGGTAAAAATTAGACCATGGGGGGCCGCCATAGTCTCTCCTATGAATGGGAAACACTGGGTTACTTGCTATTACTTGCTAAAATGGCCAAGTAGACAGTGAAAAATGAATCATGAAACTTTTTTCTTCTCAGTTGGGTTAAAATTAGCATTATTTTTTCACGTTACATTGAAGTGTGCTGAAGGCCAAATATAATTTAGTGTTGTTTTAAAAAGTGTATTTGAGAAAAGATGAAGTTTAATGTGTGTATGACAGGTTAGACCATGTTTTCAATGATTTGACAATTTGCTTGTTTTCGTCTCGATTGGTGATTAAGTTTGTAGTTTGTCCAGCAAATATGACACATGTAGAGGTGAGCTAACAACTGTTACCTAGCAACTGCATTAAAAATGTGAAGCCCACATAAATATACAGATGTTATGATTTGACAAATGTAAGCCTGATTTTTTTCTCCAACCCAGTTATGCCAACACCATCACTTTGCATTGGTGGCTATGCTAGCAAAAGTTTATATTGTAAAATATATACTTTAGGGATTTGGGTTTGGGTTAGGGTTAGGATTAGGGTTGGGTTAGGTTAATTTGGTTAAATTTAGGGATTTGGGAAAGGTATGCTAACCAGGAAGCGGCATAACTGTGTTGGGAAAAATAAAGACGCCACATGGAGGGATTCTGTTTAGAATCAGATTACTTCCTGTAATTTTCAACTTTTAGTTGTCAATTTCTTCATGAATTGCAACTTAAATGCTGTAAAATTGTGATAATATTTACCACAAAGACTGTCAAACAAACTAAGTCTAAACTAGAAAAACATAATCATTTGTCATGTCTTTTAAAAACATGTTTCAGGATTAATTGATTGACAATCTTTTCAACATTTAAAGTAAATAAAAAGAGCACCTGTTTGCAGGTCTAATGGGCTCTGTGCACGGAACTTCAGTTGGCTTGTGTACGTTCAAAATAGCTAACTTCTGTATGTACGACCACTTCCTGTTAGCGTTAGCATTTAGACACAACTAAGTCTCTTTTTAAACACACAAGTGTCTCTGGTGAAATATTCCTCTATATGTAAACATGTTTTCAGTAACATTCACCAAAATGTCTGATCTAAAGAGTATTTATTTGTTTTTTAAATGAAATTTTCACTACATCAGTTTAAAACGAATAAATCCTCTTAGATCAGACAGTTCTGATGAATGTTACAGAAAACATGTTAAAGACTTTACATATCAGAGGAATATTTCACCAGAGACACTTCTGTGTTTAAAAAGAGACTTAGTTGTGTCTAAATGCTAACGCTAACAGGAAGTGGTCGTATGTACAGAAGTTAGCTATTTTGAACGTGCACAGCCAACTGTAATTCCGTGCACAGAGTCAATTGGACACCCCAGCGGCCTAATTAGACCCTCGGGTTCCACTTTGGGCACCACTGATTAGCCTAAAATCTGCTGCTTGTTACAGGTTGTTATGGTTACATTTGACAGAGGACACGATGGTCAGACGATATATATCCTGATATACACCCGTCTCCTTAATATCATCTAATATCTAATCTAATCGTGTCCAAGAGCGCTACAGTCTGTGAATGTTCTCAATTTGGATCTATTTTGTTCCATAAATGTGTCAGAAGATGTAGGCCAAACTTCATTAAAAAGTACAATATTTGAAGACAACGTGTTCATAAATCCTTTAGCAGACATTATTAGTTTTGACCTTCGTTAGTGTTGCTCCTCTGGGGAAAAACGTTTGTGAAGCTCTGACCTTATCTAACCCGTCCAAATGTTTTGTTAAGACACGACATGCCGATCCATCCAAAGATTAGACTCATAGATCCGCCTTTGTCATGTGACGTTATTACAATAGAATAGGTCAATGACTGGTGCTTAAATACACTTATAATAATGTAGGTCTGTAGCTTCAACCATACACTACATTTTACAATCTGTTATCATGATACACTAACTACAATAGTCTGACTATAGAGGTTATGCAGACGACGTCATAGCATTCTGTCAGCAGTGAGTGGCAAAAACGAATGAGAGTCAGTGAAGACAAATTACGTTTTCTCTGTAAGAGTCAAAACACGACAAAAGTAGAAAAAAAAACAGCTACAGACTCATAATAAATATAAGTACCCACTATTACTGCCTATAACTTAGTTGTATGTGACATGTCAAAAGAGAAAATCAGGTAAACAGTGGCAGAAAGCAGAATAACACAACAACAGCACTGACACATTTGTGATCACACACAGAGAAACGTATTACTTTGCTTAATAGATGATTTTAGTCTTTGGTGAAAAAAAAATGTCCTAAAAGCTTTCAACTTTGTTAGCAAACAAGCTAACTAAAGTCTGCACTGTTGCCATGACAACAGAAAAGCTACTTAACAAAGTTCCTGCCAAACAAATGCTCCTATGATGAAAAATTTTGCAAAAAGAAAGCCAGGAAACACATTTTTAACAGTTGCTTTTCTCAGACTTTGCAGGATTTATAACACAACCTTTTTTTTTTTTTATAGACTCATTACAATATGTTCCTAAATACACAATAAATCAGTGTTAATCGTCTTGTGTATCCTCTTGTGTGTGTGCGTTTGCAGGTACGCAGGCTACTGTCCGCAGCTCAAGTACCACATCGGGAAGCCGTACGGTCAGCTGACGTCGGAGCTGCTGACCGACCCTCACATCAAACACTCCCCTCGCCTCATGCTCTCCGGGCTGTCCCGCTCGGACGAGGCCGCTCGCTCCGGGATCGGCCGCGGCATTCCAGACTGTCACGTCAGGAGGATAATGCCAGGATACACAGGTACGGCATGCCTGCGCTCTGAGACAGTACTAACAATGGAAACAGTCGGACAGACAATAAATTACATGGGTTTTTACGAGAAGACAGATGTCACAGAGAGAGCAGAGTCACCTGTGGCTGAACTGCACGAGCTCCTCTCAACACATTCATTATTAACTACGCACCATTCAGTTTACTAAGCAAACAATAGGTCATGTGGTAATAGTCACGTATTCAGAAATAAAAATAACAAAAGGTGATTGGAGACTTGATAAATTTAGCCCAATAAAAAACACTTTATTGTTTTTCATTTGTGTATATCTAGATGGTCTACAAGGGATATATTGTGTTGTTCCTTGTACTTATGTGGCATTTGTAGCTCAGTAACTTTCAATTTGTCCATTATAAAACACAAAACTAACCTAAAGGAGCTTAGAAGCATAAACACGTCCACTGATTTGTTCAAAACAGCCGAACTGAGAAGCCCCGCCTCCATGTAAATGTAACTATAACAAGCTGCAGATTTGAAATAAAAATTTAATTTACCTTTTCTTATTCGGTGTTTATTGTTTATTGTTTTATTAGGATCCCCATTAACTGCCCATTTCAAGGCCGCAAGTCTTCTGGGGTCCTCTAAAAAAGCTTTGTTGCATTAAAACAATACAACACACTTTGGTGTTGGGAGTAACTCATACAAAAGTAACTAGTTACTGCAAAATAATCTTTTTTTTCTTCATTAACTAAGTATTGTTACTCATTAGAAAAGTTGCAAATTCATTAGTAGTTACAACCTGAGTAACTGAAGTTATTTACATACAGTATTTAAATGAATGGCAATGATATTTCTATAAATAGGACAAATTGGACCTTCAAAAGTCTGACCCTCAAGCTTAAAACTATTGTAAATATTACTCTTGTTTGCAGGGTTAATTTTGGGTGAACCTTAGACCTGGTTTGGTTCCATTCTACCTGGGTTTGGTCTAATGAATCTTGGTCTAGTCCTTTTGGTGTAATTTTTAATGTTGCTTTGGATTTTTTGTAGAGCAACACAAACAGAGGCTATAGCAGTAGTTAAGAATATTATATTACTGAAACACATTTTGCACAGTGGATATTTTGTACAAGCCTAAGTTATGGCTTAATTGGTCACGTGTTCTGCAATCATCCGGCCCAGAGGCCACAGTCCTCCGAATAAAAAATTTTCATCAGGAAATTCGGATTGAAAAGCCTATTTCTATCATGACTTAATTCAAAGATTATTCAGATATTATTAGGAAGAGATTTTTGTGATGTCACATTAATATCAAATACCAGTCTATTAGAATTAGTATTTCCTTAACATAAATGTGTGATTAGCTCAAAGTAGGGCTCTACTCAATGTTTATTGATATTGGGATATATTGTGACAAACTTGTGGGTAATGTGCGCATCGATACAGGGAGGTCCATCGGGATACTTTAAATCAATAAATTCAAGCTTATGAACCTGGACTACTGCTTTAAGGCTTAAACTGTTGAGCTGGAAAAAAACAAAAACTTATTCATAGGACACTTGTCTGTAAAAATAAGAGCAGTGTGAAAATGCTGTTGCATTTTGTTATTCTACATAATCAAAGTTACATTCTTAACATTATTAACATGAGTTCTGTAATCAAAAACATGTTGAAAACATTTTACCTTATAATACACTGTACGGTTCTTTAGGTTTTTCTACATTTTCTCATTTTGGTCAGTAAAATAGTTCAAAAACATATCTTGATATGTATTATACTGAAGGAAATGTTTTGGGATAAACATGTATTAGGATACGTATCGTATCGGAAAGGTTTTGCCAATACCCAGGCCAGACCATCATTTAGAATTTCAGAGACAGTATTATAGATTACAATTTTACAGTAACTTGCCCAAGACTGTTCTTATTTGGCCACATAATAATTTGAGTAAAGCAAGTAAACACAAGTAGGTGAGATAGGTGGTAGTTGAAAAGAGAGACTTCTGAGCTGCAGGACAATACTAGATTACTCAAACACAAGTGAATCAATCCAAATACAGTTGTGAGTAAGCTCATTAAAAGTGAACACTGGCTATAACATAAAAAAACCTCATAAAAGTGTATTTTATGTCAAACTGTAAACCCCTTTAAACTGAGCTCACTTTTATTTTCCATCTCCAGCAGCGCAGTCACACCTGAGGCCTTTGACCTGCCCTGTTTGTGTATTTCACCCTGCGCTTGTGTCGTGTTCGTTCTTGCTCAGGTTTCATTCCAAAAAGCCAGAGTCACTTCGCCTGCAGCTACGGCGAGATGTGTCGACGAGCTCTCACCGACTTCTACCAGGAGCAGCAGAGGAGGAGCCAGCAGCCGTCGTCAGCCAAACTGCCCCAGATCCACAGCCACGGCGGCGGCCGGCAGTCACCCGGCCCAGGTAACGTCCCCCAGGTTCTGCACAAACGCCCTCTTCATGACACAGTTCACTCGTGTTTAATTATCCATGCTGCAGTGTCGGTTCACCGTAAGACGAAACCAGTCACCTTCCTGAAACGCACTGTACTGATTGAGCGTTTTACACACCAGGTTATTGTAATGACTAGAGAGAGTCTGGGTTCTGCTGCAGGTGTGGAAGCCATCTTGTAATAACAATGTACAAGGACATACAATTCACAGCACCAAGTAGCTTTTCAAGAGAGTGGATAAACTCACCTGCTTATCTCTATGGTAATATTTTACATTTTCCACAACAACAGCTTAGCATTATTCATATTTACCTTGCATTAGTCACAAATTATTATACATTTTCTTCCCTTCAGAATTGCAAATGTAAATATTTATCCTAAAACCATTGCACTTGGCATAAATTTGATTTATTATATAATCAAACTCAAAGGGAGCTCGGGCCGAAATAATAAGTTAGAGTTGGTTGAAGGCCACATTTTACAATACAGGACTCACTATGTTTTATTCTAAATAAATAATCATATTAGGCTATGTAAAGCCTAATGAAGCATATATTCTAATATGTCCACGTTTGTAAAGTAAATAAATGTAGGTAACCAGGGTCCAGCTGTTCGATCCTTGAAAGTTTAGACAAAATGTAAGTAATTTACGGTACTCTGGTACATTTTACAGGTTCTATTGTCACATCTCAGATATATTTGATTGGTGGGCCACTCTCAATAATAATCAGAAATCATCCTGGAGGCCACATGAAATCATCTGGAGGGCCACATCTGGCCCCCGGGCCACCAGTTTGAGACTCCTGATCTAGACCAAGAATTCTCACAGTTTTGAGGCGACGAATTCCATATCAGGATGAAAATACTATAAGAACCCCTTTCACTCTCAATACTGGTGTTACATTAAAATGTTAAAGCTCAAAACCATGTTTTTTAACCACATCAGAATTAATTCTTATTTGTTTGCTTGTATGGTTGTTTCTTAGAAAAACAGTGTGTCTTTGAGATAGCATTAGAAAATGTAAGAGACGCGCACATCCAAATAACTTAAGGCTGCGTGCTGGACACAGACGATAGAAATCTAAGTAAGTGAAAAGGTCCGCACAGCAAGTTAGCTCCCAAAGTCATTTATTTGCTACACCAGTAACGTTTCGGGCGTTTAGCCCTTCATCAGACATGAAAAGCTAAGAAATATGTTTTGAAACTCAAAACATATTTCTTTATGCAACACTTTATGATGGGGTACCCCTTGATGTGTGTGTTAGCGATTGATGATGAAATGTATTATGTAAATATTTGTATGTAAATATTCTCACAAACAAGCAAGTCATGTGACTTGGTCCACGTGACTTAGCTGATGTGTATATAAGAGACAGGTGTGTCTTAGCTTTTTCATGTCTGATGAAGGGCTAAACGCCCGAAACGTTACTGGGTGTAGCAAATAAATGACTTTGGGAGCTAACTTGCTGTGCGGACCTTTTCACTTTCTTTGAGATAGCATAGCATAAAAAATGTAATATTAAAACTATCCTAGTGTTCGGAGGGACCCCAGCACATGACCTAGAGGTCCCCAGACCCCACTATAGGAACCACTGATCCAGTCACAGCCAGTGATCATTATTGTGTCTTAACTTTGTAACTATTAATATGATTGAAAAATGTACAACCTAAAATTGATTGTGTTTTTCCATTAGTTTGTTTTGCATTGAGTTCTTTAGTTCAGCCAAACTCTTCAGTTCTGCAGCCCCCCTTTGGCCCAAAGAATAATTTACGTTTATTCATATTTAATTTTTTTATGTGCATGTTGCAATGATGACTTTTGAGGCCCCCGGGGGGACACGGGACCACTGCTTTAATAGAATCTTTCAACTCCACATGGAGGTGTAACTGGACATTTGTTGCTATGGGTTACCATTGCTACACTCTCCTGAAGATTCACAGATAATATAACTCGGTGTGGATGTTTTCTGATGAGCTTTTATTACCTTGATCTTTTTGTGTCGCAGAACTTCAGACTGTCGCCTCCACTCACGGCCGTAAACACCCTGGTCACGTACAAACCCTCGAAGCCCCTCGTCCCGCTGGAAAGACCCTATTCTATGGACGAGAAGAACCCTCAGAAGTATTTTATTTCAGGTAAGAAGTGAACAGATACTGTATATGTGCAGAAGTGAGAAAAACACTTCAAACCTCCTCCGGGTGTGGCAGTTTTTAATTTTGACAATGTGGTCACTCTAAGCTTGTTACGCGCTGATGTCATGTAATGCCTGACACTTTGAACCTGCTGGCTGACTCTCACGTGGGAGGAAGAATGATTGTGCAGCAGACACTTTGTGAGACTTTATGTTTACACAGATCGTCTGGCGTGCGTTTCTGATTAACTTCTTGCGGAAACAAAATACCAGAGCTAATGTTTCTGTCAATTACAAAATGAATGCTCCAAATACTTTAAAAACAACAACACTGAATAAAAAATGTGTGGCAACTATTATAGTCAGGCCCCTCTCATATTTTTGAGAAACAGAAATGCATGACAAAGTTTAAGAGACAAAAATTTGGACTACTAGGACATAAAACTTGTAACATTTCAAGATTAAATTCACAATGCTATGAGAGTAAAGTCAAAGCCCTAAAAAGCTATTTTTCAATATTAAACTTTTTTTTAAGTTTTTGTGATTTGGATCATGGAACATTGCTATAAATAGAAAAATCTGTGTGTGTTTTAATGCAACGATATCCTGTCCTGAAAACAATTTTTTTCTTGTAAAAATACCAAAATAAACTTGTAACATTTCGAGAGTAGAGAGTATGAAAATAAAGTTGAAGCTTACAAAAGTTGTGATTCTACAGAGAATAAAGCTGACGAAATAAAAAGAAGCTCTATGAGAATAAAATAATAATTTTACGACAAAAGTTACAAATTTGTTGGACACTATTTAATGTTCTTCTTCTGTTCTTCTATATTCTGTTGAAGAAATGTGTTTGCAATAATGAGAATTTGTTGGCTGTCTGGCCCTCCACCACTTTTCTGACTTTGAATTTGTCCCTCGAGTCAAAATAATATCCCACCGCTGCCTTCCACATTGTGCTGACTGTTTTACGTTTCTGCTGCAGGATTCACAGGACACGTGCCAAAAGCTCGTTACCTTATTGGGAAAGGTTACCCCATCACTACAAACGAGGCTCTGATACAGTTTGGGAAGCAGCAGCGTCACGAGCCTCTCTCTCAGGACACGGCAGCAGCTCAGGACTGCTCCGCTCCCTCGTCCTATCGCCCAAACAGAGCCGTGGTGCCATACTTCACCGGACACATCCCAGGTCTGTGGACGATGCTTTAATACTCATCATGATTATAGTCAGAAGGTAATGTGGATCTTCTCTGTGATGTTTTGCAGGATACAGATTCTTGTACGGACAGACGTTTGGACAGCTCTCCCAAAACGCTCTGGAGAAAAGTGGCAGCAAACGAGTGGCCTGGGTGGAGTGTTGATGACGAAATAAAACTGAACTGGCAACGAAGAACAAAGTACTTTCCTTCAGTTTTTGAAGTCGAGGCATTTTATGTGGAAATATTAGCAAAATTACATTTAAAAGCAGACCTGGGCAAACTGCGGCCCAGGGGCCAGATGCGGCCCTCAACCTGATTTAATCAGGCCCCCAGCATGTTTTGCTCATTACACTGCAAAACGTTAGTCTCAGTTAAAACTAAAAAATATTCATCTTAATTTTAGTCATTTTAGCCAGATTCAAATAAAATTGCTAATACAGTATTTGGCAGCATATTTCACTTGTTTCAAGACATTTTGACCGTTTACAAGATAATTTTTAACTAAGCAAAATGTGAAATAATCTTGGTTCATCAGGTAAAAACCTTCCTAACTACCAAAAATAAACATTCAAATTCAGACATTGTAGCAAATCTAGAAGTACATGTTATCCATTGCACATTTCTTTTTTTTTGACTGACTTGGCTATAAAACTTGTGTTTGTACTTGTGTTCTTAATATAGATGGACACAATAATAGGTAAATACCCCATATTTCATAAAAATGTGCTCAAAACAATGACACATTTTTATACCAATAATTGTGGTCCTGCCCTTTGCCACTAATCTGTATTTGAATATGGCCTTCAGGGAAAAATAATTGCTTAAAAGGGTCGACAAAAACAGAAAAATGGACAGAGCCAAATTTAAGCTTGTGTATTAATTGTGTTGGCAGATTAGATAAATCGGAGGGAATTATCTTGTTAGGTTTTGAGGAACAATGATTTGACTGAAAATCTGCATACAAATTGAATTTTTGAAGACATTTTTTAACTTTACCTGTTTGTAAGTCAGGCTTAGAATTAGAGCTGAGTTATGAAAAAATGCATATCTCGATATATATTTTCATATCTCGATCTTGATATCTTTAAGATGATATTTTTAATTGAAATAGTTTTTCTAAGCCTGTAGTCTGCTGATTAGTAAGCAGAAATGTGAATTTAGTTTTAATAAATTAATATGGGTCATGTCTTTTGCTGATTATAACTAAATAGAACGAAATTCTATACATAAGGCACATTTAAAATTTGACTTTTACAATAAATAGAAAATGTAATTAATCTTGTCATTCTCTTTGTCACTTCTCTCTGTAACTGCAGCAGCTTTTCATCAATTTCATTTGATCTTTTTTACACAGAATTATAAGATCTCGATATTTACGATATGACCAAATTCATACATTGATATACGATATATTTCGATGTATCGTTCAGCCCTACTTAGAATTGGAAAACTGTTAAAATCTTGTTCAGTCCAGTCTGTAAAGCTTGGTGTGTGTAGGAGCTGATATTGATGACCCTGTGAAGGAAAATACAGTTTAAAGTGAACCCTGGACATAATCACACGTTTATCCTAAAACACTTATAATATCATCACTTATATAAATACAGGACAAATACCTTGGAAGTATTCAGGGGCGGAGCTAGCCCTCTGGGGGCCCTAGGCGAACTTAAGTTCGTGGCCCCCCCAATCGGACTAAAGAGTCATTTTTCCTCTCAAATATTTATTATTTGTCTGTATTGCTCCCTTTAGTTTGAAATTACATACTTGATCAATACTTGTCAGAGTGTGCAGCTTCAGCAACATTTTATACAAGTGAATATCTCAAACATAAATATGTGTGGGGGGTCTGGGGGTCCTCCCCCAGGAGATTTTGGCTAAAATAGATGTAATTTCCTGCAATTTGGGGTGTATTTGGTTCTATTTTCAGCCGTTTTTAATGAATTAATAAACTTATTTAAAGTACCTATGACAGGTTGAATTACTCATTTCACTAAAACAAAACATTAAGATCATAATATTGAAGATTTCACTAAATAGTTTTCAAAGTTAATCCCAGTTTTGCAATTTTTTTGAATAACAAATGTACTTATACACCTCTAATGTAACAGCTTTTCACTTCTTGAGACATGAAAATACACAACACACTCATTTTGTTATATTTTTGTGTATAGGGTCCTTAAAATGTTTTTTGTGAAAAAATTTAAAATGTCCTCATCCTCTAGTGTGATGTCATCAGTCTCTGCTCAACTTCCTGTTATTTTCAAACTTTTCTTCACAAACTTGTTCTTGATTCATATAAAACTATCATTTATATTTACTACTAGTGTTAATCTACTAAATTCAATTGAAATGGGAAATTCGCACAAACTTGTCACACGCATTTTAAAACTAAGCTATGAATTATTGTAATAACTCACATTTGTGGCCTTCTAGAAAAGGGCCTACTTTGAACCAGTGACTGTCTCAGAGGCCTTCAGGCTGTAGATCTGCAGACAGACTCCTTCACACCAGCTGCAGTCTTACGCTGCAGGTGCTCGTGACTGCAGCCTGCAGGTTTGCAGACAGACTCCTTGCCTGTGATATGCAGCCTCACACTGCGGCCCTGAAACTGTTGCCTGCAGGTTTGCAGACAGACTTTTCGCGCAGCTCGTCTGTGATTTGTGAATGAAGCCACAGACAAAAAATATGCGTCTACTTGTAAAACTTTTTGTTGCTGGATACCTGGACTTGTTTATTGTGTTGCTTTCAACGTCTCTTTTCCAAGAAACGCACCGCGCATCGCCGCCGTTAACTCCGCTACGAAACTTGCAAAGGTAGGCCTATTATTTCATCAGCTGTTTTACTCATAACTTTGTCAATATAAGGCGGATTGTCAAAATATAAAAACTGACTAAAAGCTTACACTGTGTAGAGCAGAGATATGGATCCAAAATTGTTCTATCAGTGCTTCGTTTTGCCCTACTGGCTCTTAATGACTTGACTTATTAATTCCAGGGAGAGGGGGAAGTCTTCTCGTTTAACGCCTTTAACACTTTGGCAATGGTTTATTTGAGTGTTTTAAAGCACAGGCTGCGTGTGGGTCACTAGTTCCACGACAGCAGTTACTGAAGGGACAGGGAAGATGCAGAGCACAAGAGCAAGCAAAGACGCACAGCGCAGGCACAGGGGAGCCAGCGACAGGAAAAGAGAGAGAGTGGAGAGAGAGAAGAGAGAGAGGCAGCAGCGTCATTCTTCGGTAGTGAGCATGTATTAAGTTTTGAACAGTTTGCAACATTTATACATTAACCAGAACACTTAGCCTATGCCAAAGGAGCAGGTGCTTCTGCACCACCAGGGCTCCATCTGTGCGTGCCCTAAGTATGAGGCTGCATCACGAATGACTCGGGACGATGCGAGGCCCTATCAGACTCGAGGCCCTAGGCGGCCGCCTACACTTGCCTAATGGTAGCGCCGCCTATGGAAGTATTTGTAGTTTTATTAAAATAGTGTTTTGAAGAAACGACATGGAGGCTGCCATTTTGCTGCGGTTATGACATAAAATAGTGTTGTCAAGGTAACAGGCAGTAGCAGGTAACTAAGCAACATGAATTCCTGGGTTAAACTTTGTCAGTTTGAGCCGGAGTTTAGCCAAATACAGAACGATTATGTGGAATCTAGTAAAACTGAAGATAATCAAGAGGAAAAGGCAAGAACTGGACACTGTCAGTGGTGTTTTTGTGGCAAATGTTCACAGATGAAACTGTGGGAGTAACCATGGAAACACTATTTTATGTCATCAACCAAAATGGCGGCTCCCAGTGGCTTGAAAACAACATAAACAATGACAATTAAAAAAAAAATAGTAAGCAGTTACATATTTGTTTGTAATTTATTTTAATAAGCATGACCAGTACTAGTGTTTTAGCCACATTTGTCTTCATATCCTTTAAGAAAATGGCCTTTGAACTTGAAGTGAACCATGTCAATTGGATTATTTTGTTTCCACGTGTAAGCTAATGTACTGAGAGTATAACTAACTAACACAAAGCAGAAAAAACAAGATTCAGGACTCTCTGCATAAATTATGTAACAACTTTTTATTGTAGGATTGATTGTCACTTGGCAAAATAACTTTACAATTACAAGACTTTCAAACAGCAAAATACACATGACTTTGATCTTTACTTGTTTCTACCTGAATCGGCCACTCGATGGCGTCACTGCGCAACAGAACTTTCACTGGAAGACATTTCACTGACACTTTTCACACACTCACCGCCGCTAAAACGCTCTAAACGTGCTGAAAACAAGAGTATGTCTGTGATGGGTTTGAATGTGCATGCACCTGTGGGACGTTTGAACAGAAAAACTATCAAAAGCATTGTTTTAAGAAGGAGACATCATTAAAGTCTTTTGTAATACTGTACATGAGATTGCATTGCTATGGCTTGCATTCTAGTCTATGGTTCTTATCACAATGTACATGGTTGTGTTTAAAACAAAAATGTCCAGCACCAACATCAGCCACAACAGAATTCTACCAAAGACACTTGCATTATAAGTTCATACTGTATAAAACTAAGAAAAAATTTTTGCTTTTTCGTATTATGTACCTGTAACCCGGTCAAAAATGCGCTGTTTAAATGTTTAAATATATTAATAAATGTGAAGCGGCAGTTCACTATACGTGATGACGTCACCTCTTTACGTAGCGCGTACGTCCTCACGCAACGTCAGTGCGTGACCACGTTCAACCAATCGCGTCGCTTGTAGAGCTTGATACATGCGGACGGCGCTGTCCTCAATCAGAAGCATGGAGGAAAGATTGAGGAGCAGCTGTCACAGGTTCGTCTTTACAAACGCTTTTCTCCCGTATATTATTGTTATGCTTTAATCTAACGCCTGTCGCTACACCATCTGCCTTTAGATCCTAACCAGCGCAGGGGCAGGACACGTTGATCGCGTGGTGCGTCGAATATTAAAGGGGATTGGTGAGTCTGTCTGTATGTTTGTTGCCGATGTTGTTGTTGTAGCTACGCTTAGCATTAGCCTTACCTGTGCACTATTAAGGACTGGCTATGACCCAACTAGCTTTGAAATGCTAATGCTGGCACCCGAATGCAATCGTTTGCAGACGGGTGTTTGTTATTGAAGTGCCACTGCAGTTTATAGGTGCAATATCTGCAGTTTGCACTAAGATTTACTGTGAAATGATTTGCATTATTTATTATGCTATTTATTATCAACTATTTCTATATTGTGTTTAACTCAATGCACTTTATTATGGAATATGTGAAAATGTTAACTTATTTATTCTATTGTTGCTAATGGAGTAATTTGGATTAATTATGGTTATTGTGTACACAGATGAGACTTTAACTAGCTAGTGAGAATGTTTACTTATGGTCCTGTTTATATTATACAGGCCGGGTTTTCCTGTTTGGATTTAAACGGATGGCGAGCTAAAAGCTTTGACTTGGAGTCGAAACAGAACCTCAGCTCAGACGCCCCTGCTGGTCTGGTAGGAGGCTGTGGCAGCCTTGTTCCCCTCCATCTTCTCACTTATTCACTCACACAAACATTCACACAAACATTCCCACACAAGCCTATGGACAATTAAACAAATGGACAATTAAACCCTGGACGTTTTACACTCTGGGCACATTGGACATTTGCGTTCGCGTTGCATGCCCCGTCCGCCGCAACTGGTTTTTTGTAATATTGTGTATGTTTATGTGGTGTGAAAGGTTGCCATTTTGGCTGTTTATATATTTATTCATATGTTCAGGGAACAAATCTCTTTGAATTTATATTGTGAATATTGTCAATGATCGATCTATTTTCTTAAAAAGATAAGAATAACTTCATACCTCTGCAGATTGTAAATATTGGGGTTTTTTCAATACATTTTTGTTTTTGTTTATTCTACATCACTTTAATACATGGTACCAACCGCACTTTAATTTTCTGTCTTGTGTGTTCATTTACTGTACCACTTCCTCCCAGAGCCGAACCCGTTCTTCTAGTCGGTCAGATATAACCTAGCTTCACAATAACAATATTCTGGGTACTCAGCCTGTCTACCTCGTTACATAAAGTGGCGTGCTAATAGCCAGGAGGTCGTTGGTACAGTATTTTGACACTGTTTTTTTTCTGAAAAAACATTCAGACTCACCAATATTCAAAATGGAGGTTTTTGATGCGCTTTTAATAAAAATTCCAAATGCAGTGCTAATAGACGGAGTTAGAGTTAATAATAAAGAAGACACTGAAGAAGTGGGAAAATTCTTGGAGCGTTATGGGCCAGCTAATAAAGCTGTTTTTGTTGATTCTCCTGAATCAGAGTTTCATGGCATGTGGGTGGTTGAATATGTTGAAGGTTCTGCTTTATCGCTTTTAGATCCGTTATTACCGTACACTTTTACACTGAGTACAGGAAGTCAATGTAGTATTACAAACTTATCAAAAGTTTATTTTTCTAAAGTAGGAAGCTCAAAGACTAAGACATATTTAGCTGACCTTAAACAAGTGGCTAAATTATCTGGAAAGAACTACGCTGAGGTGCTACAAGAGATGATGGCCCAGATCAGCGAGTCCATTGCCGAGCTTCATCCTGCTGATACTGCTAAGACTGAAGAGGCAAGTGAAGAGCAGACAATCACAGACCCACACAAAATGGCTGCCACCTCATCACCACTACTCAATCCTGCGCCCGCTCCAACTGTGAGACCAAAGGAAAGAACATCTTCAATTAACATTGCTGCCAGTGACTTAACTCCACCTGAGGTCCAAAGGTACGTCGTCGAGCACATTGTTAAAAGTGAAGACACAGCAATGCATGCACGTTCACACCACAGACTCCGTGTATTCTCTGGTAAAGTGCCACGTCCACAACATGAGGTCGACTACGACACTTGGCGTTCTGCTGCTGATTTAATTATGAAGGATCCAGCTATCTCTGAAATTCAACGTTCACGTCTCATTCTCGACAGCTTACTTCCACCTGCTTCAGACATTGTGAAACATCTGAGCCATGATCTGTCCGCTGACGTCTACATCAAGCAGCTGGACTCGGCTTACGGTACTGTGCAGGACGGGGAGGAGCTATACGCTAAATTTATGGACACTCTTCAAGACGCGGGAGAGAAACCATCTACCTACCTGCAGCGGCTACAGGTGGCGCTGAGCCTCGCAGTTAGTAGAGGAGGAGTCCCAGAGGGTGACGTGAAAAAACATCTGCTGAACCAATTCTGTAGAGGCTGCTGGGATAACACCCTAATTTCAGAACTCCAGCTTAAGCAGAAGAAGTCCAGTCCACCGCCATTTCCCGTGCTACTGCTGCTGCTCAGGACTGAAGAGGATAGAGAAGCTGCAAAGGTCCAGCGAATGAAACAGCACTTGGGATCCACAAAGCAAAAAGTTTCATCACAAGCTCAATTTGCTTATGAGGAAGAGGAGAAGGGGATGTGTGCAGCGCTGACCACGCTCACGAAGCAGCTTACTCAGCAAATGGCTGCTATTCAGCAACAGCTCTCTGCTCTGACAGCGATTCAGTCGCAAGGCCAGCAGTCCTTTGCTCCCCGATCCAGTCCAGCCACACAGCCTCGTGTTAAGCCAAAGTCGTCCGCCAGTAGTACAGTAAGTCCAAAGCCCGGCTTCTGTTTCCGTTGCGGCGAAGATGGGCATATCAAGCCTCAATGTGCAAATCCTCCGAACTCTGCTTTAGTCAGCAAGAAGAGAAAACAATTCAATGAGAAGAAACAAAGATGGCAGAAACAAACTTCAAGTTCTGAACAGTTAAACTAGACTCAGTTCCTGTTGAGGGACAACCAGGAACTGTGCCGGACCCATCCTGTCCCGCCATGTTGAAGAAAACTGTTCAGTGTGCAGAGTTGCAGCATCCAAGGCCTGGGGCAACAGTCAAACTGCCTCGAGGTTTGGTGGGATCTCGCTGTACAGCTGAAATTGAAGTTGCAGGCCTCAACTGTCATTGTCTGCTGGACACAGGTTCGCAAGTAACCACTGTGCCTATGTCATTTTTCAATCGCCATCTCAATGATCAACCAATTCATCCGCTGCATGACTTGTTACAAATAGAGGGCGCTGCAGGCCAATCTGTTCCCTACTTGGGCTATATTGATCTTACTGTGACGTTTCCCAAAGACTTTCTGGGTAAAGACATTGAAGTTTCCACTCTTGCACTTGTTGTTCCTGACTCGACACCTGACTATACATCTACTGTGCTGATTGGGATGAACACGCTTGAGCCGCTGTACGAGCGATACCTGGACAGTGAAGCTTCAGCGTTCCAGCCCAGCACTCATGGTTACAGAGCCGTGTTAAAGACGCTGCAGCTGACACATCAGCAGAGAGACTCCGGCAATGTGGGGGTAGTGCGACTTCTGAGCAAAGTCCCAGTGCGAATACCGGCCGGCCGCACTTTGGTCATCGAGGGCACCGCCAGAACCTCCTCTCCTTCACCAAGCCAGTCAGTCCTCCTTCACCATCCTGATTCAGCCCTGCCTGGAGGGTTGTGCGTCAGCAGCTGTTTAATCACACTTCCGGCTCATTCACCATACAAAGTTCCAGTAATTGTAACTAATGAGTCAGAACAAGATGTCTACATTCCATCTTTGAGTGTGATTGCAGAGCTTGAAACTTACCATTGCATCTTGTCTGAGCATCGTGTGACCAACTTTCCAGCCAGGTCGACATCGTCCCACTTGAATCTGAACTTCGGCGATTCACCGATTACATCGGAGTGGAGAGAGCGAGTCACCGAGAAACTCAACGCGATAGGAGAAGTCTTCTCACATCACGACCTTGACTTCGGTTGTACCGACCGAGTAAAACACCACATCACTCTTCATGATGAGACGCCTTTTAAACAACGAGCCCGGCCCATCCATCCGCAAGATATTGCTGCAGTACGCCGACATCTTCGCGAGCTTCTGGAGGCCGGTGTAATCAGAGAGTCTACATCTCCGTTCTCATCTCCAATTGTGGTCGTCAAGAAGAAAAATGGTGATGTAAGGTTGTGTATCGACTATCGCAAGCTCAATCTTCAGACAATAAAAGATGCTTACGCTTTGCCAAACTTGGAAGAATCTTTCACCGCTCTCACTGGTTCAAAATGGTTTTCAGTACTCGATTTAAAGTCCGGATACTATCAGATCGAAATGAACGAGGCAGACAAGCCCAAGACCGCTTTTGTCACTCCTTTAGGCTTCTGGGAGTTCAACAGAATGCCTCAGGGTGTCACTAATGCGCCCAGCACGTTCCAGAGGTTGATGGAGAGATGTATGGGCGACCTTCACCTCAAGGAAGTGTTGGTATTTCTGGACGATCTGATCATATTCTCCGACACTCTTGAGGAGCATGAGCGACGGCTTCTTCGAGTACTCAACCGGTTGAAAGAATATGGGTTGAAGCTTTCCCCAGAAAAATGTAAATTCTTCCAGACTTCGGTCCGTTACCTGGGTCACATCGTGTCAGAGAGGGGAGTCGAAACAGATCCTGAAAAGATTGCTGTCATCAAATCCTGGCCAATTCCCACAAATCTGAAGCAACTGCGATCTTTTCTTGGCTTTGCGGGGTACTACCGCCGCTTTATTAAAGACTACTCTGTTATCGCCAAACCTCTCAATGACCTCACCCGTGGACAAACGCCCAGTCGAAAGCCCAAGTCACAAGTAACAGCCAAGTCATACTGCAGCCCAAACTTACCTTTCGGTGAGCGATGGGATGACAGCTGTCAACACGCTTTTGAGAGACTCATCGAGAAGCTGTCATCTGCACCAGTTCTCGGCTTCGCAGATCCTGCTCTTCCGTACATCTTACACACCGACGCGAGTACAACTGGATTGGGTGCTGCGTTGTATCAAGAACAGGACGGCAAGCTCAGAGTTATTGCTTTTGCCAGCCGTGGTCTTTCTCTGAGCGAGAGCAGATATCCAGCTCATAAACTGGAATTTCTCGCGCTTAAATGGAGTGTCACTGAGAAGTTCCAGGACTACTTATATGGAGCTGATTTTACAGTAGTGACAGACAGCAACCCGCTGACCTATATCTTGTCTTCCGCCAAGTTAGATGCTACTGGTCATCGTTGGTTGGCTGCCCTCTCTACTTCTCCTTTAAGTTGTTGTACAGGGCTGGGAAGCATAACTACGATGCCGACGCTCTCTCTCGTCGTCCTCATGCCATCTCCACTGAAGACTCGCCCAAAGATCATGAGCTCATCCACCAATTTGTGTCCCAACATCTTGCCGATGCCGATGTCATTGCTCCTGACGTCATCGATGCAATCTGTCAGAGTCACCTGGTTAAAGTCACTCCGCCAGGTGATTCCTGTCAGATTGGCATGACCCTGATCGAGTCGCTCTCTATCAAAGCTGATGCTCTTCCAGAAAGTTACATCTCTGAAGATCACTTACCGGTTGTTCCAGCGCTGTCTCACTCCAGCCTGAAAGACAAACAGAGAGAAGATCCTAGCATCAGAGAGCTGATACACCAACTCGAGACAGGAGAAAAGGTTCCTCCAACTGCGAGAGCTGAACTGCCCGAACTTCCTCTGCTGTTGAGAGAGTGGACAAAATTGGAGCTCATAGAAGGTGTTCTGTACCGCAAACGACAAGACAACGACACTTTGTCCTACCAGCTTGTTCTTCCTGAGGACCTTCGTCCTTTCGTCCTCAAGAGTCTTCACGACGATATGGGCCACCTTGGAATCGACCGCACTCTTGATCTTGTTCGTGCCCGGTTCTACTGGCCCAGAATGGCATCTGACGTCGAGCAGAAGGTCAAGACATGTGGCCGTTGTGTCCGGAGAAAATCTCTGCCGGAAAGAAGCGCGCCTCTTGTCAATATCACCACCTCACGTCCACTCGAGTTACTCTGTATGGATTTTCTGAGCCTCGAGCCCGACTCAAGTAACACCAGAGATATTCTTGTTCTAACCGACCACTTCACTAAATTTGCTGTGGCCATCCCAACGCCAAATCAAAAAGCAAGAACAGTGGCGAAGTGCTTATGGGACAATTTTATCGTCTATTATGGCATCCCTGAGCGTATCCACACTGATCAAGGACAAGACTTTGAGTCCAAGTTAATCAAAGAGCTGTGTGAAGTCGCCGGAATCCAAAAGAGTCGGACGACACCTTACCATCCTAGAGGCAATCCAGTGGAGCGTTTTAATCGTACGCTTTTGAGTATGCTCGTACACTTGAGGAGAAACAAAAGTCGAAATGGAAAGACTATGTGAAGCCATTAGTTCATGCATATAACTGCACCAAAAATGATGTCACTGGTTATGCTCCATATGAATTAATGTTTGGACGAACACCACGTCTTCCTGTCGACATGGTTTTTGGTCTGCCATGCAGGGAACCAAGCACAAGAGTCATTCACAGTACGTTCAACATTTAAAGTCACTCTGGAGGAGAGTTTTAAAATCGCTTCAGAGAACGCTCTTAAGTCAGCTGAACGAAAACAAAACACGCTTCGACCAGCGAATCATACCTGCAGCGTTAGAAGTGGGAGATAGAGTGCTTGTGAGAAATGTACGTCTCAGAGGAAAACACAAACTCTCTGACAAGTGGGAACATGACATCTTTGTGGTGGTTAGCAGAGCTGGTGAACTCCCAGTCTACAAAGTAAAACCAGAGAACAAAGATGGCCTCTACGTACACTCCACAGAGACCTCCTCCTTCCGTGTGGTTTCCTTCCAGCCAGTGAAGAGTCTGAAACATCTTGTGAGAAGTTCCTGCTGCAAGACCACGTACACGTCAACACAATCCAGATCCTGTTGATTCCACTGACTATGTTGGTTCTGATGAGGAACTTGAAATTGTTGCTCCACTCCAACACAACTCACCTGCAGTCCGGTTCACAGTGGAGAAGGCCGTCCAGTTCCTGTCGCCCCATCACCCGCAAAAGAAAGCTGTCCTCCCACTCTGTCTTCTGTCAGTCCTGTGTTTTCTGCAGTGGAATCTGAAGAGGAATCCAGTGTGGAGGAAGATCTAGCTGTGGAAGCTGTTGATGAAAACTTCCTGCAGACCTACCTGAGCTAAACTTACCTGAAGCTGAAGATATACTTACCATCCTCCCAGCTGACGAAGATCCACCCGAAGAGTCCATCCAGCCAGTTGCCACTGCTGTCGAGCCACCAGTTGCCACTGACATAGTTGACTCTGATCCTATTCCTAGACGCTCAACTCGTCAGAGACTACCCCCTGACAGACTCCAGTAATACGCTCGTGGTAAACCCTTTATCTCTGTAGTGCAAACATTACTACATAGTTTATCCGACATTTTAGGTGTTTCAACCTCCGATCCCGTCGTGCCGTCTATCCAAGTTGTTTAGTTCTTTTACATGCAACGGGACGTGCCTGGTTTAAGGCGGGGAGGTGTAACCCGGTCAAAAATGCGCTGTTTAAATGTTTAAATATATTAATAATGTGAAGGCGGCAGTTCACTATACGTGATGACGTCACCTCTTTACGTAGCGCGTACGTCCTCACGCAACGTCAGTGCGTGACCACGTTCAACCAATCGCGTCGCTTGTAGAGCTTGATACATGCGGACGGCGCTGTCCTCAATCAGAAGCATGGAGGAAAGATTGAGGAGCAGCTGTCACAGGTTCGTCTTTACAAACGCTTTTCCCGTATATTATTTGTTATGCTTTAAATCTAACGCCTGTCGCTACACCATCTGCCTTTAGATCCTAACCAGCGCAGGGGCAGGACACGTTGATCGCGTGGTGCGTCGAATATTAAAGGGATTGGTGAGTCTGTCTGTATGTTTGTTGCCGATGTTGTTGTTGTAGCTACGCTTAGCATTAGCCTTACCTGTGCACTATTAAGGATGCTATGACCCAACTAGCTTTGAAATGCTAATGCTGGCACCCGAATGCAATCGTTTGCAGACGGGTGTTTGTTATTGAAGTGCCACTGCAGTTTATAGGTGCAATATCTGCAGTTTGCACTAAGATTTACTGTGAAATGATTTGCATTATTTATTATGCTATTTATTATCAACTATTTCTATATTGTGTTTAACTCAATGCACTTTATTATGGAATATGTGAAAATGTTAACTTATTTATTCTATTGTTGCTAATGGAGTAATTTGGATTAATTATGGTTATTGTGTACACAGATGAGACTTTAACTAGCTAGTGAGAATGTTTACTTATGGTCCTGTTTATATTATACAGGCCGGGTTTTCCTGTTTGGATTTAAACGGATGGCGAGCTAAAAGCTTTGACTTGGAGTCGAAACAGAACCTCAGCTCAGACGCCCCTGCTGGTCTGGTAGGAGGCTGTGGCAGCCTTGTTCCCCTCCATCTTCTCATTATTCACTCACACAAACATTCACACAAACATTCCCACACAAGCCTATGGACAATTAAACAAATGGACAATTAAACCCTGGACGTTTTACACTCTGGCACATTGGACATTTGCGTTCGCGTTGCATGCCCCGTCCGCGCAACTGGTTTTTGTAATATTGTGTATGTTTATGTGGTGGTGAAAGGTTGCCATTTTGGCTGTTTATATATTTATTCATATGTTAGGGAACAATCTCTTTGAATTTATATTGGAATATTGTCAATGACGATCTATTTTCTAAAAAGATAAGAATAACTTCATACCTCTGCAGATTGTAAATATTGGGGTTTTTTCAATACATTTTTGTTTTGTTTATTCTACATCACTTTAATACATGGTACCAACCGCACTTTAATTTTCTGTCTTGTGTGTTCATTTACTGTACACTTCCTCCCAGAGCCGAACCCGTTCTTCTAGTGGTCAGATATAACCTAGCTTCACAATAACAATATTCTGGGTACTCAGCCTGTCTACCTCGTTACATACCAACTTCAGGAGTCTAGGCTTAGTGCAATGTTCTTTTGCATTTACGTTCGGCAAGGGCAAAAACAAGTGTGGTCCTGACTTGGACATAGTCAGACTTGATCACATTTGGGACTCAACCTGGACTTGAAAGTCAATGACTTGATACACTTAATGCTTCTTCTCAAAGATACATTTTACATGAACAAAACTGGAACATGTCTCTCCCACTTCATTTTTACGACCAGAAATCTAATATAAACGGGATGAGATAGACCGATATATCTGCCGGTCGATATTTAAATTTAATTTTTTTTTTTGTATTTTGGCCTCAATTTTGGCTGATAGACAGTCAGACAGTTGTTTGGGCTTTTTCCTCTGTGGGAAACGATAGGCACGGTGGCAAAGCGGATAGCGCTCTTGCCTCACAGCAAGAAGGTCGGGGTTCAATTCTCGCACGGCCCGGACCTTTCTGTGTGGAGTTTGCATGTTTCTCCCTGTGTCTGGGTGGGTTTCCTCCGGGCACTCTGGTTTCCCCCACCAACCAATACCATGCATGTTAGGGTAATATCTCCAGCTACGGTAGTCCTGACCAAGCCTAGCAACAACATCTGGAGATGGGTCCCGAGCGCTCACTGCGGCGATCACTGTCCTGAGGAGATGCCCCAGAGGCATTGAAGGATGGGTCAAATGCAGAGGACAAATTTCCCTACGGGGACAATAAAGTATACCTTAACCTTTATCTCTCTCTCTATTTTAAGTCTACAGTTTTGATTTGATCATCAACACGTCTTTAAGTTTTATTCTTGTATTATAACTTTGACTGCAGCACACCCTCCTCTCCTGGATTGGCCTGTCCTGGTCCTGCTAGACAAGTCGTTTCCCTCTGCTAATAGACTCTGGCTCCACAAACATAAACTCTATCTATTTTATGACGCTATTGTGTTTGGGCCAAAATACAATCAAGCTTCATTACATTGTGTGAAAGAGATGCACATGTACCTTTTTTGGTTATTTTATTTCACCCAAGATATGTTTTTACAACTAAAATAAGTTAAAAAAAAAAAGCCATTGGTTGGTATCGGCCAAAACCATATCGGTCGATCTCTAATAAAAAAAATCAAATTGTAGAAATGTGAGATGTATTCAGTAATTCCACATAAAATCTTGAAAAGACTTGAAAACTAAACCACTGACTTGGACTTGAGACCTGCAAACAGTGACGGGTCTCACTCGTCTAAATCCAGGCTGGAATTTAGTTTATGATTCTTATTCATAAGGTTTGTCTGCACAGTTCATACTAATAACATGACTATAGTGTACAGTATTTGTGCTTCTTGTAGCGTCTGTACGGTGGCCCTGAAGGACAAAAACAAACACAGTATAGAAACTCACATGAATTCCAAAAGACACAAACGCAAGATGAATTTATGTGTGTTTTATTCTTATTTCCACATTGTGTATGTATTGTGAATTTGTGTTTTGTCCTTCAGGGCCACCGTAAAACTTCTGTGTTTTAGTCTAATGCTACAGTATATATACAAACCCATGTACTTATACTTGCATGGCTTAGACTCTGTAAAACCTAAAGCTTCATGAAGGATTGAGCTAACAGTCCTAATGTGTCTCTGTCCAGATGCACCAGTCTGACGGCCTCTTGTTAAACCTGCAACAACGACAGAAGTTTGTTTTAGATGTTATGCAATCAGAGTTTCACACAAGATTTAGCTTTGAGACTATGATGGCAAAAGAAATCTACATTTAATTTGATTTTTGTAGTTGAAGAAGAGTTATTTAACACCCCAGGAAACAAGGACAGAATGTGTTCTCAAAATGTTAAATGAACACATTTTACTGTGTTCTCAGTGGTCTCATTTTCTTTACAAAGTGCTGCATATACCTTTATATACCTTGTACTTTGAGTGGAAGACATTTACGAATTTACAACTAAAAAGTGATTTACTTTAATGTTTTATCGATATTGTGGCTGATTAGACACTTTTCTATAGTTTGATTGAAGTCCTCGTTTAGACCTAGCTTAGTCTTGGCTTAGTCCTGTTTTAGACCTGGCTTAGTTCTGGTATAGTCCTGGTTTAGACCGAACTTATTCTTGTTTAGACTAGGCTTTGTCCTGGATTAGACCTGATTTAGTCCTGGCTTAGTCCTGGATTAGACCTGATTTAGTCCTGGCTTAGTCCTGGATTAGACCTGATTTAGTCCTGGCTTAGTCCTGGATTAGACCTGTTCTGGTTTAGACATGACTTGGTTCTGGTTTAGACTTTAATTAGTCCAGGTTTAGACCTGACTTAATGTTGTTTAGACTTGACCTGCTAAGTCCTGGTTTAGATTAGGGATGGGACGATATACGATATTATGTTAATTGTGATAATTAAGGGCCACAATTAAATACCGTAATCGTGGCGTTTTTCATAATCGTGATTTATTTTTATTTATTTACCTTTATTTAACCANCTTTGACCCCATCGCGTTTTAATCCTCGCATTTGAAGATTCTATGCTAGTGTCGGGTATGTGTCCTTTGTCAGGTTGATTGGCTTGACACGTATGTGGGCATTATATATAGGTGATCGTTTAGTATCTTCGACACACTCCTACTTTCTATGGGCAAGTTTTAGGGAAAGCGGCGGCGTTGACCTCGGTCTTCTGGAAACAGCACTGATTGGACATTTGCACTTGATGCTGGATGTCTCTCTGGATTCAGCAACTTCAGAGTGAATGATAATTAACTCCCAACATCAATTAGCATTTCATATGTAGAAGGGTAACGAGAAGCCAATTACAAGAAAATATACATAATCAATTATTTATTCATTTTTAATTACAGTGAGTTTTACCCCTTTACAGCAGTCGCAGTTCAATTAATGACCTTCAACTATCTTCATTTGAAATTGCCAGCGACCATAGGAATTTATGCTGACCTTAGAATTAAACAAAGCTAAACAAAATGCACATTCATAAACACAACCATTTGCACAATCTCCAAAACAGAAGCTGAACAAGGGAAAGGCAGCAAGAAGAGGGGGGACACACAAAAAAAGTATTGTAGTGAGAGAGAGAGAGAGAGAGAGAGAGAAAGAGAGATGCGCCGAGACACAGAGAGAGAGAGAGGAGTACAGGAGGAACAGGACTGGCACTGTCTGTCAGTCAGGTGCCCAGAGCTGCGGTGTACACCGTGTCACCCACACGCCCGAGCCGTCTGTCGAGGCCACCTGCCTCATTATGGAAATGTATGCATCTGGGGCAGGCTCAGGCTGGCTCATCCGCTGCATGGGCAGGGAAAATGGCACACTGGCAACTATTACTGCATTATGTTAGCAAGCTGTACACAGTGCATGCATTCATAGCGCTCACACAGTGAATGGGAAAGTAGGAAGCCAGGAGTTTTTCCCGGATTTGTTTGGAAGTGACTTGTGTATGTGTGCAATACACAAGTTCAGGCAGGGATAAAACCAGTTGCATTGTTGGACAGGAGGTTTATTGTCTATGGCACATTTATACAAAACAATAGAACACTTCCAAGAGAATGTGATTGGCTCTTTTTCAAACTAAACGCTGCAAGAAGTTTCAATAAGTTTGACAGATGATGCCATATGTCTGAGTGCAGAGGAGACTGTCACTTAGTGGACAGATGCTGTAGCTGCTTGTGCCCAGTGTAGATGTCCACTTCTCTGGCCACAGGGTCTCACAGAAAAGCAACATGCGCAGACACCAAATCATACAAACTGATCACAACACAAAACTTTCTCCCTGTCCATTCTTAGTCCCCTCCCCCCGCCTATACCTGGCCTGAATACCATTAGACCTAATGGAGCGTGGTGTGAGGGACAGCCAATCATGATGGCGTCCCGTCAGTGACACCGACATGTATCTTGGTGCTCATTATCATCCTTGAACAGCGCCAATTTACATCTGATGCTCTGACTAATTCTGCTCCAGTGTTGTCAAGAGGCATAGGAAGTGGCCTGGCCGTGATGACAGTGCTGCTGTCAGGAGCCTGTGGATGGAGGATTCCTCGGGGCATGATTTAATGCCCATGTCAAGCCCCGCTGTCAGCCTCTCTCTCTCTCCTCGCTCCCTGTGCTCCTTCTCTACAACCAGCCATTAAGATTCAGCCAGCGCAGAGATGGAGCGATAAAGCCGCCGATTGGCCTGCTTAGGATTCACACTTTGGGCAAGAAAATAACACGCCCTGTTTCACAAGTGATTATCCTTACTGTGTAAACTGCAATTAAGTCCAGAAAACAGGCAGCATGGAGCTGATGGAGAAACAAAAAGTGCATGATATCCTCCAAGTAAAGACAAATCCTTGTGCTTTTCACTCTCTGCTTAAATCTGCCCTTTTGACTCATTCCCTTGTTTTCAGGAAGTTGTTTTGTATTTATATTTGCTAAATCCTACTGTATTAACCCAGATGTTAGCAGATGTCCCACTGAAAACTTTTTTACGTTTCCATGTACTTTGAGTTTTACAGTACATGTATTTTTAATAGCAACTATGTTCATCGAATTGATAGCCCATTTGTTTAATCTAAGTTAGTCGCTAAAGGTCAAAGGTCACAGGCAGTTCAACGCACCAGATCCAAGTAGAATCTCAGACTGATGATGATTTCTTTCTGTGAAACATAAGAAGCTGTCAGTGTTTTGCGTGTGATGGTATTCGTACAATATGTTGCAGCAATATGGCTCTTGGCCTTTTTTCTCCCAGCTCTAATGAGGCAGTGATGGATGACCAGACATTTTGCTGCCTAATGTGCAGAGTGCAGGGACATATGGTGTGCCCTTGTAAGCACATTGCACACGACTATAAGTGCTCTCCAATATATAGGCTGGTGCTTTTTATGATCTGTATTCTCGAAAATCACAGTAAGCATCGTTCTTATTAATGAAGCTTTTATCATTAAGATTTTGTCTGCCCTGTGTGTGTTTTGGCTTATTTTCACACACTTCCACCTTCACCTCTCACAGCTGCTGATTGCTCCTCCAACAACTCTCCAAGTGTGGGAGAAAAATACACAGCATTAGCCTCAGTAACCAGGCCAAAACAAGGAATATGTGTGCTGGGTGTAAGTGATAGATGATGGGCAGTTTTATGAAGTGTTTCTTTGGTCTACCCATTAACTGCGACTGCTGCTATTGGCTAACAGAGCAGAGTGATGCAAAAGTCAGAGTTTCACTTAGAAACTATTATGAAGCACTAATCATCAATTGTAAAAAACACATTAAAAGTATAAATGAATTAAACACAATCAGAATTTTTAGAGATTGATTGTTGACTTTTGACATCTAGTGTTACTGTATAATTCACTCATATTTACTTATTACCAACAAAATGAGAATTATTAGTAATTAACTCACATTTTAGCTATCCAGCGGTTACCAACTGGGGCAATTTCCCCTGTTTAAATATTTTTCTATGTGGCCCAATTATTTATTTATTTAAGACTTTCTAAAAAAGGTATATATGTCTTTTTTTTTTTTTTTTTAGAAAGTTGAAAAACTTTCCTCAAATGAGTATATCTTTTTTTCAATGCCTTCTCTCTACTGTTTGAAGTGAGGTGTCCAACATGTTACTGGCACAGATTTACTTTTGTGAACGAGAGGTGCCAACTAACCCAAGCAGTTGTTATTTTCACTTTGTGGTTAACTTTCTGTCTGAGGCTGGAGATTGATGGATACCCAGAGTGCGCCTGTGCGTCTTGAAGAGAACTATTGATCGCTGTTGCGGCTGGTTTCAGTCTCCATTTGTTGATCCGCTCATGAAAGCCCAACTGCATGGATCATAGAAATGACCTGGACTCTCTTTAATGATGTTTGAGCTTTAGAGAGAAAACCTGCTGCACTCACTAACACTCAGGCCAGTCACTACACATTTGGGTCGGCTTCAAGGACACAGGTTTTCAAGAATTTTTAGAAATTCACTTCTTTCTTTGTGTATGGTATGAATCCATGTCATACATTCGGGATTAGCATATGTTATTTCATCTGACAATTTAAAAATGGTTTTGGTTTACATTTAGGCAACTAATCCAGTGTCACTGGGTCATCTACTTTAGAACAGAAATGTTTGAATTTAAATTGGCAATCAACTCAATGTAATGTAATTTATAATTTTTTGCTAATGTGAACAAAATTTACATATATACAGAAGGCCTATATATAATTATATAAAAAAAAAATACAAACAAAATGTAAAATAAATCATTCCAGCCTATTTTCAACAGGTTTCTATTCTATTATTTGGATAGAATTTTTTTTAAATCCATATTTGTAAATTACATACGAGCAATCCCAAATTCAAACTGACACCAAGCAGTGAAGAGTCCAGTGGGCCTCTGTGGTGTTCGTTCATAATAAACACACGTCCGGAGATTGGGTGTAGAAAGAAAAAAGAAAGAAAAATGGGGGGTGTTTGGGGTTGTCTTTGGGGGCAAAAAAAAAAAAAAAGAGGAATTGCATTAGAGTTAATGGAGAGAAAGGACATTTTCTCTTGTAAGAGTCAATAAACAGCTAAAACAGGAAAAATAAACTACAGTTTGATAACAAATTCAACCCACCACAAGACATGTAAAAAAGAGAAAATCAAGTCAACAGTTGTAGCAAAGCAGATAAACTTTAGCTTCTCACATTTATCAGATATTAAAATTACACACAATTAAACTTATTACCTTTTTCTTCTTAAAAAATACGTTTTTGAGTCCATTTGTTGCAGTCAAATGTCCTAAATCATCATTTGTTTTTAGCAGACAAGCTTGTAGCAAACAAGCAGTTGCCACGACAACAAAGAAATACATTGAAGAAATGCCACTCATTCTAAAAGTTGCTAAGCATTTTTGGAATAAAATTAAGTCACCTGCATAACCTCTATAGAAAAACTGTTAAAATCTTGTTCAGTCAGTCTGTAAAGCTTGGTGTGTGTAGGAGCTGATATTGATGACCCTGTGAAGGAAAATACAGTTTAAAGTGAACCCTGGATATAATCACATGTTTATCCTAAAACACTTATAATATCATCACTTATATAATACAGGACAAATACCTTGGAAGTATTTGTAGTTTATTAAAATAGTGTTATGAAGAAATGACATGGAAGGCTGCCATTTTGCTGCGGTTGTGACATAAAATAGTGTTGTCAAGGTAACAGGCAGTAGCAGGTAACTAAGCAACATGAATTCCTGGGTTAAACCTTGTCAGTTTGAGCCGGAGTTTAGCCAAATACAGAACGATTATGTGGAATCTAGTAAAACTGAAGATAATCAAGAGGAAAAGGCAAGAACTGGACACTGTCAGTGGTGTTTTTGTGGCAACTGTTCACAGATGAAACTGTGGGAGTAACCATGGAAACACTATTTTATGTCATCAACCAAAATGGCGGCTCCCAGTGGCTTGAAAACAACATAAACAATGACAATTTAAAAAAATATATAGTAAGCAGTTATATATTTGTTTGTATTTATTTTAATAAGCATGACCAGTACTAGTGTTTTAGCCATATTTATCTTTATATCCAGGGTTCCCTTTAAGAAAATGGCCTTTGAACTTGAAGTGTACCATGTCAATTGGATTGTTTTGTTTCCACGTGTAAGCTAATGTACTGACTAACTAACACAAAGCGGAAAAAAACAAGATTCAGGACTCTCTGCACAAATTATGTAACAACTTTTTATTGTAGGATTGATTGTCACTTGGCAAAATAACTTTACAATTACAAGACTTTCAACAGCAAAATACACATGACTTTGATCTTTACTTGTTTCTACCTGAATCGGCCACTCGATGGCGTCACTGCGCAACAGAACTTTCACTGGAAGACATTTCACTGACACTTCACACACTCACCGCCGCTAAAACGCTCTAAACGTGCTGAAAACAAGAGTATGTCTGTGATGGGTTTGAACGTGCATGCACCTGTGGGACGTTTGAACAGAAAAACTATTAAAAGCATTGTTTTAAGAAGGAGACATCATTAAAGTCTTTTGTAATACTGTACATGAGATTGCATTGCTATGGCTTGCATTCTAGTCTATGGTTCTTATCACAATGTACATGGTTGTGTTTAAAACAAAAATGTCCAGCACCAACATCAGTCACAGCAGAATTCTACCAAAGACACTTGCATTATAAGTTCATACTGTATAAAACTAAGAAAAAAGTTTGCTTTTACGTTTTATGTACCAACTTCAGGAGTTTAGGCTTAGTGCAATGTTCTTTTGCATTTTACGTTCGGCAAGTGCAAAAACAAGTGTGGAATTCCAAGTCCTGACTTGGACATGAGTCAGACTTGAACCTGGACTTGAAAGTCAATGACTTGATACAACTTAATGCTTCTTCTCAAAAGATACATTTTACATGAACAAAACTGGAACATGTCTCTCCCACTTCATTTTTGCGACCAGAAATCTAATATAAACGGGATAATTTATAAGAATTAGAGATGGACCGATACATCTGCCGGCCAATATTTAGATTTAGTTTTATTCTTGTATTATAACTTTGACTGCAGCACACCCTCCCTCTCCAGGATTGGCCTGTCCTGGTCCTGCTAGACGAGTCGTTTCCCTCTGCTAATGGACTCTGGCTCCACAAACATAAACTCTATCTATTTTATGACGCTATTGTGTTTGGGCCAAAATACAATCAAGCTTCATTACATTGTGTGAAAGAGATGCACATGTACCTGATAGATAGTAGTTTAGTTCAAAGGTTTTTTTGGTTATATAATTTCACCCAAGAAATGTTTTTACAACTAAAATAAGAAAATCGGTCTCAGAAATCGTTCATTGGTATCGGTCAAAATCATATCGGTCGATCTCTAATAAAAAAAATTTAAATTGTAGAAATGTGAGATGTATTCAGTAATTCCACATAAAATCTTGAAAAGACTTGAAAACTAGAACCACTGACTTGGACTTGAGACTTGCAGAACAGTGACGGGTCTCACTCGTCTAAATCCAGGCTGGAATTTAGTTTATGATTCTTATTCATAAGGTTTGTCTGCACAGTTCATACTAATAACATGACTATAGTGTACAGTATTTGTGCTTCTGTGTAGCGTCTGTACGGTGGCCCTGAAGGACAAAACACAATCACAAATATAGAAACACACACATGATTCCAAAAGACACAAACGCAAGATGAATTTATGTGTGTGTTTTTTAATTCATGGGAACTGTTTTATTCTTATTTCCACATTGTGTATGTATTGGTGAATTTGTGTTTTGTCCTTCAGGGCCACCGTAAACTTCTGTGTTTTAGTCTAATGCTACAGTATATATACAAACCCATGTACTTATACTTGCATGGCTTAGACTGTGTAAAACCTAAAGCTTCATGAAGGATTGAGCTAACAGTCCTAATGTGTCTCTGTCCAGATGCAGCCAGTCGGACGGCCTCTTGTTAAACCTGCAACAACAACAGAAGTTTGTTTTAGATGTTATGCAATCAGAGTTTCACACAAGATTTAGCTTTGAGACTATGATGGCACAAGAAATCTACATTTAATTTGATTTTTGTAGTTGAAGAAGAGTTTATTTAACACCCCAGGAAACAAGGACAGAATGTGTTCTCAAAATGTTAAATGAACACATTTTACTGTGTTCTCAGTGGTCTCATTTTCTTTACAAAGTGCTGCATATACCTTTATATACCTTGTACTTTTGAGTGGAAGACATTTACGAATTTACAACTAAAAAGTGATTTACTTTGATGTTTTTATCGATATTGTGGCTGATTAGACACTTTTCTATAGTTTGATTGAAGTCCTCGTTTAGACCTAGCTTAGTCTTGGCTTAGTCCTGTTTTAGACCTGGCTTAGTTCTGATTCAGTCCTGGTTTAGACCAAACCTATTCTTGTTTAGACTAGGCTTTGTCGTGGTTTAGACCTGACTTATTTCTGGTTTAGACCTGATTTAGTCCTGGTTTAGTCCTGGATTAGATTTGTCTTATTTTAGATTTTAGACTTGTCTTAGTCCTGGATTAGACTTGATTTAGTCCTGGCTTAGTCCTGGATTAGACCTGTTCTGGTTTAGACATGACTTGGTTCTGGTTTAGACTTTAATTAGTCCAGGTTTAGACCTGACTTAATGTTGTTTAGACTTGACCTGGCTAAGTCCTGGTTTAGATTAGGGATGGGACGATATACGATATTATTGTTAATTGTGATAATTAAGGGCCGCAATTAAATACCGTAATCGTGGCGTTTTTTCATAATCGTGATAATCATACGTGACTATAATCGCAATTATAGCAGGAGTGTGGCTTCATAAGAGCATCTAAAATCTGACGCTGTGACCCCAATAAGAAGCTGTATTTTTGTTAAACAAAGAAAAGAATCATGTGTTAAAGTTAATTAATGACTCTGAGACAAACTTAGTAGATTTTTGCTCAACATTGTAAACATTTGTTCACTTTGAATCATTATTGATTGTACTTAGACCAAAATACAATAAACAGTTGTTCAAACACAGACATATTGTGAGCTAATAAATATTTCAGTGATTTTGAATCGGTGCACTTTCACGTTTAGTTAATTATCGTAATAATATTGTTAATCGCGATATTTTTAGTCACAATAATCGTGAGTGCACATTTTAATATCGTCCCATCCCTAGTTTAGACCTGACATAATGAAGTTTAGACCTGACTTAGTTCAGGTTTAGACTAGAGTAGTCCTAGTTTAGACTTGGCTTAGTCCTGGTTTACACTTGGCTTTGTTCTGGTTTAGACCTGACTTATCAACACTATAAAACATAACTTGTACAATGGACATTTTGTGCAAAACCAAATTTAGCCAAAGGCGATGACCCAGAAGCCTTTGCCCTCCGAAAAGTCTGGCTCTGATTTCTGAAGTGCCACCGTAGTCTCTTTTATGAATCGGAAACACTGATCAATCCAAAGCAACAAACACATCTTACCGTCTCCTTTGCCTCACGTGACTTTGCTGATCCCCGACCGCACTCGTGGATAAATCCGCCGCTCCGAACAGTTTAGCCCAGCGCAGCCCACTTTCACACTGACTCTGGCTTTGGTCGGGCGTGTTCCTCTGCTGCTGCTCCTCCTCCTGCCGGCTCTCCATACTGACCTGGGACCAGTGATCTGCAGCCTCATCCACGCAACAGTCCTCACCCGCTTCAACCAAACCATCCACAGTCTGTTCTTCTGCTTCTCTGGCCCACCACTGAGCAGCCGGAGAAGCAAACAGGCTGCTGCTAACTCGTGCGCTAACGTGTGAAGGTAATTTTGGGACTTGACTCGCGGTGCTCTGGTTCCACGTTTCGCCCTGCAGTAGTGGCCAGCTGGTGGCTAACAGGCCGGAGGAAGGCGCAGAGGGGGACGCGCTCTGGTTTGAGTCGTTTTGGCAGAAGAGGCGGGGTTCCAGGAGCAGGTTGAGGTCAAAGGGCAGCACGGAGAGAGGCTGCAGGGTCAGTAGCAGCTCCTGGAACAGCGGCTGACATCGGCCCAGCGACATGGACAGGAAGCCCCACGAGTGATAGTGAGTCGTGACCACATCTGAGCAAGAGAGAGCAAGGTTAGTTTACAATAACAAAACAGTGTAAGATTTATGTTTTTGTTTTACCTTTTTGGTTGTTAAGGTGACTAAGCCAGAACTCCAAGGATCTGAGGCTGCGGAACAAGAAGAAAATGGGAAACTTTACGGACTATTTATGTGCAGGTTTTCAAAGTCTGTATGACAAGTTAGATTACATTTAGTAAAACATAATGAACATGAATATATTTAAGATTTTACTAAACATTTTGGTTTTGGCTATTTTTGTCTTTTGTCCAGTAAATATGACAAATGTAGAGGTAATTTCTAGAGCTGGGTATTGCCAATAGCTTTCCAATATGATAAGTGTCCCGAATACATCTATACCCCAATACAATTCCCTAAGCATAAACATCAAGATATACTGTATTTAACTGTCCAAAATGAGAAAATGAAGAAAAAACTATAGAAAAGTATTGTATACTGCCTGTAAAAATGTTTTCAACATGTTTTTGAGTACAGGACTCCTTAAAATCAATGTTGACTTGGATTATGTAGAATTAGAACATGCAGCAGATTTGTATTTTCACATTGGTTTTAATGTTAATGATTAATGCAAGTGTCTTATGAATAAGTCATTTTTCAGCTCAATAATTTCAGCCTTAAAACAACAGTCAAGGTTCTCAAGTGTAAAATGTATTATGAGTGTAAGTATCTTGATGCGCCTCCCTCAATACTTGTATTGTCAACAAGTTTGTCATACCGATACATCGAGTACAGCCCTAGTAATTTCGTAACTTTTACCTAGCAACTGTGGGTTTTTTCTTCAGGTAGGCAGCTAGATCAACATTAAACAGGAAGATGGAATGTAATCACTTCTTTTCTGAGCATACATATACATTCATTTGCTTTTGCAACGGCCCCTCTTTGTTAATGCAACAAATAGACAAGGACCAGATTATCATAACACACGAGCAGTAGTTAGATCATGTCTAACTTCTCCAGCAACTGTGAGCCACAAATTAACAAAACTTTGACATTTTAAACCTATTGTATATATGAAGTTAGCATTGCCACGCTAATCAAACAGAGAAACAAAGATAAGTTTCTCACACAACTACATTGTAAATATAGGCCATAATTTGCAAAAATGCTAATGTCTAACAAGAAACAGTATTGGTTGTAGGTAAATTGACAAAAAATAATACAATTAGTAGTGATGCATTGACCTGGTACTGGGATCAAATATCTGTGCCGATCTGTGAAAAGATCAGTATCGGCTCTATGATATTGGTTCAGCTGATATTCTGGTTGTTCCCTTAATTTTACAGATTATTTATTGGCTGATGGCTGACCAAGTTTGCGATTTTACTCACACAAGTTGTTGTTATTTTCACCATAAATTGTATTAAATGACCCACTTTTTTGGTCAAAATGTGGTCTGTCAGTCTTTTGTCTTTGATAATTTGTAAATTCCAGTGAATAAATAAAAAAAGAAATCCATATTCTGCAGAACTCCACTAAAGTTTGATCATCCCGGCCGCCATCGTTGAACTGAATGGAATAGCGTGACGTCTATCGGCAGTTGTTTACGGTGCATGTAAACTGGTCATTTAGTCATGTCTAAACATTGATGGCTGGATCTGGTTGCAGAGCCCTGAGCTACTACAGTCGTGCACCATTTCCTCAGTAATTCATTTTACTTCAGTGTCTGTGAGTGTGTTCTTACTTGAGCAGTCCCATGATGAAGGCTCTCAGTCTCATGCAGTGATCTGTCAGCTGAGGATACTGTTTGATCTTTGACACCAGGCAGTTCAGAACTCTGGTGGAGGACCTGAAAACAACAAGAACACAACAACAACAACAACAAAGTTATGCAAATGAGGTTACAGTACGATAAATATTAAGAGTGAAAGTGAAAGTCAGTGGTGAGAAAGGACATTATCCCCTGTAAGCCTTCAAAACACAATTAAAATAGAAAAACAGCTACAGTCGATCATAAAATCATCAACCACAACTCTAAACAGCCAGTAAACAGTGGTGGAATAGCAGATAAACAACAGAAACAGTTAGGCTTCACACACATTTCAAAATTGTATTACCTTTGTCTACTTAAATAAGATGGTTTTGAGCTTGTTCAATAAGGAAATTAGTTGTTTTGTGTCAGTTAATATGTTCTAAATGCTATTAGCAAACAAGCTAGCCAAACACGCCCAGTTTCCACGACAACAAAAACTTCAAAAAGGTTGAGAAACATGTTTTAAAATTTCTTTTCATAATTTTTCAGTCATTTATTTTGCATTAGTCAATTCTATATATATATCTCTGTGACAATCGTTTTTTAAGAAGCCGCAGGGTTGCCAAGTCTGCTTCTTTACAGCAATTTTAAACTTTTTTTTTTCTTAAGTTGCTTGTGAATTTTGAGGATTGCCAATTGCATGTTTTGCTCCTGGGTCGCATGATATATCAATAGCTAACTAAAACATAAAATCTTAGCATATTTCCATGGCTAAAGTAGCTTTAAATACTATTAAAATATACTACAATGTTTTTTTTAGGCTTGGTTGCTTGTTTCTCTAAAAAATCTAGCAAATGATCAGACTTTGTCCTGCTCCTAGTGAGTACAGCTGCATTTAGTCAATCACAATAAAGTAGGAACTTTATGAAACACAGATGATTTAGTTATAAAAATAGAAACAATTTATAAATCAAGAATAAATCCTATTCTGTCAGAAAATTGAATTTTTATATATCGTGACGTGAAGCAACATATTATCAACTGTGAAATTTAAATTAGACAATTAAGTGCAGAGTATTACCTTAGTAAAAGCATTTTTTTAAATTTTATTTTATTCTCTTATGCAACATTTTTTACTGTAAATCGTATACATACTGTACTCAACATTCATACTGTTATCTACAGTATTATCCAAAATTTGATAAGCTTCATTGATTAGGTTGTGATTATTTGATTAACTTGTTGTAGTCCTGGTGTAATTGTCTTCCACGCACATAAATCTGTCTGTACCAACAAACTGAACTTGATCAATTACCGATCTTGGTGGAGACTTCCACAACCCTCCAGGAGTGAGTGGGTCTCTGTCCGATGATTGGATCCAGTTTGTGGTCCCTGAGTCCGTCTTCCAGAATGTTCTGTATGGACGGACACAAATGCTCCAGGACCAGGCCGGCGATGGTGGGACTGCGAGAGCTGTCACCCAGCCGCAGCTACAACACAAGATGTAAAGAATTATACAGAGAAATTATGTCTTTTCTACTGCATATGCTAGGGATGGGACGATTCACTAAAGTTACGATTCGATTCAGTTTGATTTGCAGCTAAAATTTTTTATTTTGTTTGATTTGTTAGTTAAAATGTGTCCATATTAACTTTTTTTATCTCAGACACAAAATAAACCATAATACATGCCATTTAAAACAAAGCCACTGTTGTTAGAGCTTAGAACTTGTGTTTTTTGACAACATTCAAACTATAATTTATTATTATTTTTTTAATTATTTATTTTTAGGACAGTGCATATTAATGAACATTTGTATGTAATATGCCAGAATTAGCCAATGGCTATTTTTCGTCTGTAGTCCCATAGACAGATGTAACCTGTCAACCTACAGGAGGTAAAAAACAATATAATACAGAGTTATAATACAGTTTAAAATCTTCTAATACAATTATATACAGTCACATACAGTCATCTCCAGCCACATACAGTCACCAATGTTCACACTCGGCACAAGAATCCCATACAAACATATTCAGCAATATACAGTCACATACATTCACATACGGCCAACAACATAGAAGCAAAAGTAGCACACAAGAGACAAAATGGCGGCAGGGCATCGAGAGGTGGATGTCAGTGGTTACAGAAATATTTTGTGTCCATATTTAGAGGTCCGTCCACCCATCAGTTGTTAATGCAACATAATACTGCACATTCAGTCAGGTCTTCTACAGGTTCACACTTTGTTTCTTCAAACATTGTGACTATTCTTGTATTATTGTGTGTGTTACACAAATACAGAGTGTGTATAAGTCAGTGGAACATGCAGGATTCAATCCAAATACAAGTTTGGGTAAACTATGCAATGCTGAGAGAACATTGTAGTAACAGGGTTAAAAACTCAGAAAGGAAACTGATCGATTCTGGTCTTTCGATTCAATTGCTGCATACTTCGATCGATTTTCCATCACTAGTATATGTAGCTCTGGTTTTGTACCTTTTCCTCTGGATCTCTGCTGCTGCCGAAATGTGCCATGATTAAATCCACCGCTCTGCTCACGGCTCTCAGCAAACCTGAAATATTTAAACAGGAAAAGCACAGTTTTAAATAGTAATGTGTCATCTTTTATTTCACACTGTGGGAAACAAGCAAAGCAAACCAAAAATGCTCATATGACAGATTATCATTTTTCCTCTTTTGGCTTAGTTTGGTGTGATCGTCCTTGTGGTAAATATTTATCATACAGTAGTTAAGTTGTAATTTATGAAGAAATTGACAGATAAAAGTTGAAAGTAAAGTGAATTCTAAAACAGAATTGTCAAAGTAGAGCTGGGCAATATGTCAGAATTTAGATAATATCGTGAAAGTTGTTTTGAAGATGTACAAAAATTGAATATGGAGTTTATCGTGTGGTAAAAACAAGCTACAATAAAAATGTAAAAAGTGATGCTGTACCTCTGGTAACACTTTAGAATATAGCCCACGTGTTTAGGTGTAAATACAGGTAATTGCTAAGTATTATATTTATTTATTTATTTGATTGGGACAGAGCATGTTAATGAACAGACATGAAAAAACTAACATGAATGTAAACACACCGGATTATAGCCAAAGGCTAATTTCCATCCGTAGTCCTAACGGGCGGGGTCACAGTGGGCGGCAAAAATTTACATTTCATAAATAACTTCACTTTCATTGCACAATCCCGATCATTGCACAGTCTCTTTCATTGCACAGTCTCTTTCATTGCACAATCCCTTTCACTGCACAATCCCACACATTGCACAGTCCCTGTCATTGCACATTGCACAGTTATTGCACATAAATACAAACACATATTCAAAAAGAAATGTACATTCCACACACAAATCTCCATTATAGGTGTAAGTACAGGAAAACAAAAAAATAATTACGCTGTAACAACTGGAAAATGTAACAGAGTGGTTGTAATAAAGGGCTAAACTTTTAAACAGTAATAAAGGGTAATAAAGCTTTATTCCTGCACTTAAGGCGTAACAACTGTGCCAAGTGTGAAACACGTGAAATAAAGATGTACTGGTTGGGAAATGGGTAATTATGACAAATATCTCAGATAATACTTAGCACAGTTGTTACGCCTTAAGTGTAGGAATAAAGCTTTATTAGCCTTTATTACTGTTTAAAATGTTTTAGTCCTTTATTTCAAGTAAACCTTTATTACTCTGTAACATTCTCCAGTAGTTACAGGGTAAATATTTTTTGTTTCCCTGTTACACCTTTAAATACTTGGTAAATACCTGTATTTACATCTGGATTGATGATTTTTTTTTTGTTATTATTGCAATATGGCAACAAAATATCCAGAAATAATTTTGCCAATATCAACCCTAATGTTAGGTAACAGTTGTGGAATTACCTCTACAAATGTTATATTTACTGGACAAAAGAACATTTCAAATCTCATCAAAACAGCCAAATTGGATGAAAACCAGCAAAATATTTAGTAAAATCTTAAATATAATCATGTTGTCTTTGTTTTACTGAAAAATGCAGTCTAACCTGTCACACAAGCTTCAAACACAAAAGAAAAAAACCCAAGTGAAATGAAAACACATAAAAATTAATAGTTTTTCTCACATAACTAGGTCAACGCGATGAATTGTGGGAGGTTTTTCACAGTTCATTATCAAAGAGCAGAAATGGAGATGAGCGGAGCCAAGAGTGAAGCGCGCAGGCAGCATTAATCCTCCCTGACTTGTGTTTCTGAAGAACCTCTGCAAATGTCATCAGTAAATTCTTAATGCGAGTGGATGCAGCCTGCAGAGCGCGCACACTGGGGCTTACATCAGTCTCTAACGCTGTGCTTTTCTGCCTTTTTCAGCCGTCGAAATAACAACTGCAGGCATTCACAAGCCCCAAACACTAAATGTAGGCGACAGGGTAAAGTGTTAAAATGGTCTTTGGTCTATGTGTGACTTGATTTGAAGCCGTAAGCCTATATAAATTAATCTGGTGCCAGCAAATCTGCACCTGTCACTTCCTCTGAAAAGTGTAATATATTATTTAAAGCTTTGGTACCTGACTTTTTTGTTGTTATAAATGAATAAACAATCAAAAAGTATATTCCACTGTAATGTAAATGCACGAAATCAGGTCGCTGCATGCTGTCTGAATCTAATAATAAATGATCTTAGTTCTCATAAAGAGCTGAATGCAGCGCTCTGATTGGCTGTGCTTGAGCGGTCCACCCCAGTTTCACTCTACTTTCTGTTAAAAGTTGCTCTTAAGTCATAACCGCAGCCCAAAATCAATGAATTTGAATATGACACAAGGATCTAGCTGGACAGATTTTATTACTGTATTTTGCAGCATGATCAGGTACCCCAGCTTGGAGATACAAAATGCATTTCTCACATCATCAAGACACCCCCAGCAATCATTTGCAATCTCTATGGCAACCTTTTTCGCCATAGAGCTACTTTTACAAAAGAAAACTGAAGGCAAGCTACTATTAGCAATGGCCATAAATTGAAGCTAACTGTGCATAGTTAAGAGGCCAATATTTATTTAGAAGTGGACACAATAGGCATCTAAAGATACATTTACAGGAGACACAGGCGCATAATAAATAGAAATTGAACAATAAAGCATAATTTGACGATACACGTGACATATATCGTCAATGCCACATGTTGTATACTGTATGTTCATGTCTGTCCAGAAAGTTTGCCTCCTGTTCGACAGGCGTGAAAGTGGCTCTGTTAGAGCATATTGTATTGTTTTTTATACCACACACCTGTGGGTGATTATAAGAAGGCAAGCCTACAGAGACTAAAGTGGCCTATAATGATGAGCAGGATCTTGTTAAAAAGCCAGATGGACCAGGCTAGTGAACTCTTTGTGTCCAACAGAATCGATACACTGCAAGCTATCTTAAGAAAGCTCATGTATGTATTTATGTGTGGTTGAATATCTCTGTAAATGTGGTGATTTTATTGCGATAACACTGAAACAGTGATATTCGTTATACATCTGCCCTCTGGAAACACTGGTACAGCTGTCTGCTGTAGGTTTCCTTATTATAGTTTTATATGTTTTTATTGTCTGTTTGTTGTCTTTTAATATGGACCATGAGTCTGGAATAAAGATATATCTATCTATCTATATCTATTTCATTATCTATCTATCTATCTACTCACTATCTATCTATTCATATCTATTCTATCTATCTATCTATCTAATCTATCTATCTATCTATCCTATCTATCTATCTATCTATCTATCTATCTATCTATCTATCTATCTATCTATCATCTGACTATCTATTACTTCTAGCATCATCTATTTGAAATGATTCCAAAAATTACTTCGGCATCTACAAAGCTCGGTGGCGAGTACTGGTAGCACAAATTATCAAAACAGTACAAAAAACGGAAGAAAAACCAACCAAACAAAAAAACACAGCCAACCAATTTCAAGATAAGTAATTTTTCCAGCCTTGAAGCCAGCAATCCCGGGTTCGGAGTGTAAATTTACTATGAGTTTTGTCCCCATATTCTCACCAATACGATACTGTTAATGCCAACAAGTTTGTCACGCTATATTCCTGATACTGATTACATCGAGTACAGCCCTAGTCATTTCCATTCTGCTTCGCTGCTTTTGTTGTTTGCATTTTTTATTTGTGTGATATTTTGGAATTTGTGTTTTAGATTGTGTGCATGTGTTTTAAATTGTCGATTTGTGATTGTTTGTTGATGTTTGTTTTTTTACGCTTTAAATTTGCGGTTTTTGATTTTGCATTCATTGATTTTTGAATTTGCCTTTTGAATTGAGGAGTAAGTGGTGTTTTTCATTTGAGGAGTATATTCATGCATTCATTTTCTACCGTGAATCCCGTTAGGGGTCGGGGTGACTGGAGCCTATCCCAGTGACTTTGGCCTTAGGAGGGAACACCTGGACAGTGGCCAACTTGCCGCAGGGTTGAGACAGACATCATTCACTCTCTTTCACTCACTAAGGGATTTACAGTGATGCCCAATAACTCTAAACATGCATGTTTTTGGAGGTGGGAGGAAACCGGAGTACCCGGGAAAACGCACGGTGACACGGGGGAGAACATGCAAACTCCACCCAGAGAGAATCGTGAGATTTGCTATGGTCCGACCCGGAGTCAAACCCACAACCTCCCTATTGGGAAGCAGAGCTCTAACCACTTGGTGACCCCAGGATATGTTTATTTTATTATTATTTTTTTTTTTTGTTTGCTCTAGCATCTTTCTTTAATTTGCGTTAAATTTTTGAATTTTAGGATCCTTTAATTTTGCGTTTTTGAAAAGTGAGTGTGGTTTTTGAATCTGGATGCATATTTATTTAAGTTGCATGTGTTTCTCTAAATATACCCATGTGTTTTTCTGTACAGTATTTGTTGGAATTTCTATGTTTGTGTCAGTACATTTGCTCTAAATTACTCCTAAAAGCATAAACTGATTACCTATAACAACCATAAACCAAAAATAAATGAACATCATCTGAAATCCTGAGCTTTGGCTGGTGCTGTGTGCCTCTGTTCCTCTGATCTTTGCTTTGCACTTTGCACAGAGCCAAACACACATAGGCTGCACAGCTCCAGAATCAGCCAATCAGAGCGCGGGAGTTAAAAATAGGTCATGTTTGAGAGGAAGCCCCTTCAGGCGACCGAAGACTGCAGCAGCGTCAGCCTGATCTTCACAGCTCATGAGCACAAATGGAGCCCAGTCAGAGTAGAAAGTGTACGAGGCAGGTCTACAGTTAATCTGATCCACTCCGGCACATGTGATGGGATTGTGTTGATGGAGAGGAAATTATAGCTGCAGTATAGATAAAAGGATTATGTTATTTTCTGTGTTTGAGTCACATGTGTTTTTCCCCAAATAAAATAAAGTAAAATAAAAATTACAATGGGTGTTCTCTCGTATATTCAGGAATAGAGAGTTACCATCATAAGGTGACATTTTTCTGACTAAAGGATTAAAAATCCAACTTAAACTGTTTCTGAACCTTTTGGAGCAGAAACAAATGGCTGGATTATTTGTGAAGCCTTACGGAAGCTCAGTACTGTCCAATCCTTACTTTATTTATTTATTCATTTGTTGTTGTGTTGTATCACAAAATTTCATGATAAGCGTTTTTACCTGATAAGTAAAAAATAAAACTAAAAATGTAAATATTTGTATTACCTGATAGTATCAAATAATTACCGAGATTCCTTTTTAACTCTCACTGGATTCTTTTCTTCATGGCTTCAGACTATATTGCTCTCTCTTACCATACAGGCTCTAAGGTCTAAGGTTACTTTGTTTGTTTATTCAAATATGTAGATTTTTATGATTTTTTTGCATAAAAGTGTGTTATTGTTCTGAACTCAGAGCATCTTTTGATGCAAGGTGTTTATCAGTTATGTGTTTATTATATATTATATGTGTAGTTATAAAGATGCAGTTTTCACGACACTACATCTTCTTCGTTCACATCTGGAGAGGTGGAACACTTCATCTTCATCTATTTCTGTATGTTGAAGTGTTGTGTGTGTGTCATTTGAATCTGGGTTTTAAAGGTTTCTTTTAATATAAATTCTAGCATTGTTGTTCAATTAGGGGTGCACAGTAGCAGAGTGGTTAGAGCTCTGGCTTCCCAATAAGGAGGTCGTGGGTTTGACTCCTGGGTCGAACCATATCAACATCTCATGATCTCTCTGGGTTCCCCCGCCTAAGGCCCAAAGTCACTGACATAGGCTCCAGTCACCCGCGACCCCTAACAGATTAAGCGGTAGACAACGAATGAATTAATGCTTTTTAATTAATCTATTTATTAGATTGCACTTTGCTGGTGAGAAACAACTCTGTATTTCTAGGAAATACTTTGTGAATGACAATAAAGTGATTTTATCCTTTTTTTTATCGACGACGATATATTGTGACATTTGGAATCACAATATCATGATATTATCAAGTCTGTTACATTCCTACTGTTTACCTTGTGTAATACCTTTGTAGTCAGTAGATAGAGGTCCAACTCAATTTCTGATGTGGGAAACACATGACTGTCATGTGTTCTTCTTTTTTAATGGTTTAGTGCATAGAATTTCAAAGTGGAGGTGCTCAGGGTCAGGTTTAAAGAAGAAAAAACAACACAAAAAATGCTTAATAATTGTCCTTTGAACGTGCATGTTTTTGGAGGTGGGAGGAAGCTGGAGAGAACTCATGGTAACACAGGGAGAACATGCAAACTCTGGGCTGGATCTATATTTCTCCTTATAAAACAATAGTAGCAGTAGTAATAACACTATACACTCACTCATACCTCTCCTCTGAAGGTGGCTGATGGACATAGACTCATAGGACGCGTCGGGGAGAGAGGGAGAACTCTCCAGCGGCCTCTCGCTGGGCTGGGACCGGCACTCCATCTGCCGCCGTCGAATCCTGCAGCGGACTGAACCCGTGAGACGTCCAGGACCTCAGCAGAGACGAGAGAGGAGCCACAGAAGACACGGCTGCTGACAGAGTACTGCGCATAAACCCACAGACAGGCGCAGCGCGATAGTGGGTCACGTTATTCTGCCCTGACAAAGGAGAGGGCGGAGTCAGCGACACCTGGCTCGGCTGATCGTCTGTCAGAGGTAAAGTGGGCGGAGTCAGAGTGCATACAGAACTGCTAGAGCTGCTACATTTAGACCTGTTTAGCTGATTGTCCTGCTGCTCTGGAGTGAGGTGGATAAGGTTGCGATACGTTGGAATTTTCGTGAGCAAAGTTCGACTCGGCGGCGCTAAAACTACGTCTTTGTCAGAGTAAGGGCTGGTTTGATCGTACGTGAGTTTACTGCTGGGTTGTAGCATGGAAGAACTCGCGCCAGAGCGGCTCCAAACGTGACGGAAACAGTCAGGGCTCGGCGTGCAAGTAGAACAAGTGTCTGAGCTGGAAGGAGCCTCGAGGAAGATGGGACACTGGCTTCCCATTGGCGACAGCTGCATGTTGGTGAAGCACTGGCTCCTCTTGCCGCGGAAAGTGAAGCTTGGCTGCGAGCTGACTCTGTTCTTTTGGTGGATGTACTGCTCCAGAAGGCCGCCCAGGAGCTCGGACCGCGCAGGAGGTTTTTCTGTGGGGACCAGGACAAACGGCTGGATGGGGAGCGAGGTCGGTCTCTGGGCTTTAGTGAAACGCACCAAAGGGGTTTGACCAGAGCACAGGCCTGTAACAGAGAGTGACAGAGAAACATGAACAAATATGAAGTAAAAGACTAAATTAAAAAAGTATTCTTCCAGTCCCTGTTTAGTCAGAGGAACCACCCTGTCCCATGTTTGTTTTTCTGAAAGTGGGTCTAACTGGCTTTATAATGTGGAAAAGGGATGCACTGATCCGATACTGGGATTGGATATCGGTGCCGATCGAGGAAATTTTGCTAAATCTGGTAACGGCTTCTTGATATCGGTTTAGCCAATACCATTGTTGTGCCTTTAACTGGACATAATGAGATCCAGAATGTCACATAAGATTGGGCATTTTATTCAGATCAAGTTGTTAAGTAGTGACTTGTACTAAAAAAAACACATAACACTTGATGACCAAATGTATTGGGGTTTTTTTATAAGAAAAAGGGTAATTTCAGTCCTTACAGTATCGGTTGATATTGATATTATCTGGAACATTTAAATAAGTCATTAAGTAGTGTTAGGATAGCAAAAGTTGTCTTTTTCAAATCCACATAAAATTATTTACTAACCTAAAAACATCACTGAAATAAACAACAAAACAAAATTACTGGTATTTACTGTAATTCGTATTAATATTTACAAATTAAATAATTATATTTGGGCGTTAATCATTTTTCTTAAGGTTAAGGAAAGTTGATCTAAATGTGAGAACATGTAAAACAAAGTAGCATTTAAATTGTGTCACCAAAAGATTCTGGTCTGACTGAAAGTACCTGCCCCTGAGCAGGAACTAAAAAGTCTATAAAGTGTGTTCTCAGTCCATAGTTCCTTAAATGGGGACTGGAACTAAAAAAAACACACTAGCAACTAAAAAGCTTCTACACTGCACACAGACTTTATACTTTTGAGCTGCATGATTTGTGAAAAATATCTAAATGCTTTTTTTTTCAAGTTCACAAAACCCATCCATGACAAAACTACCAAAATGTGTCTATGAACTGAAAAAACAAACTACTAATCAAAAAAGAATTAGTTTTGAACATGTTTTAAAAGACCTTAACTACATGATATTATTTGTTGTTGTTTAGAAAACATGACACTTAAAAATAACAGCTTTGCAAATGCGTCTGATAACATTGTGATTTTATTTCAATTTTGATTTATTGTGCAGCACTATTCAGAACACAAGCAGCTGTTAAAGGTGGTTTACAGTGAAGTTTAGGTAACCTCATCACACTTAGGAAGAAATAAGTTACATCTGATTCTATCTTCTCTGACAGGATAGTGTCTTTTTTGTTGTATGCACAAGTACCAGCGTACATTAAACTGAGTGCTTGAGCAGAGGATTACTGGGCTTGCTTGTCTCAGAAGACGGTTCCCACCCTGTAATAACAGTGATCAGCCCTTACCCCTGTCATCACTGTGATCACGGTCCAAGCGCGCAGATGGTCGTGTCGTCTCTGTGCTCGTTCCCTGGCATTTGCTGCCTTGTGGGCCGCTCTGGCTGCAGCTCAGTGAACATGCTGTGTGGAGGAGGTGCTTCCTCCAACAGGCGGCTGTGGAGGTGGAGGCGACAGGGAACTCTGGTGTGGACAGGCCCTCCTCCACATGCTCCTCCACCCTGATCTGTGAGGGAAACAGCAGAGGTTTACTGTACATCTGTGTAGACAGGACGAGTGCTGTAAATGATGTAACAAATGTAATCAAAGAAATACACACAAACTGTATCTAAATATATGACTTATATATAAGTATACCATAAGCACATGTTTGTATATGAAAAGATACTGTTATGATGATATGCATGCTGTTACCTTTTTAAGTTGATCTTGTGTCTGACCCTCAGAGGGAGAGCTGCTCTTGCTCTGTCCCACAGGGCAGCTGGACCAGGCCGGACTGGGAGACTGAGACGAGAGGTCACATGACACTAGTTTATAATACTTCTGATTGGTTCCCACAGGCAGAGCGGCCTGGCTTTGGAGACAAGCGTTGAGATCAGAGGCCTCCAGAGAAGTGAGACCTGCAGGCAGAGGCTCCACAGTGTACAGGTTACAGTTACTGTCCAGGGCCTCAGCTCTGAGGTCCTGCTGAGGACTGAGAGGGACAGGCAGGAGGTTTAAGAACACAGAACCCTGTGCTGACTCCAGAGTGGGGCTGCTGAGGTCCAGAGGAGTGGCAGGGTTGTTGCTTCTGTTGTAAATAGCACAGAAGTTGACGAGGACGCCATCTGAACTGTTACAGGAGGAGTCACTGTTAGAGAAAACTCAGGAGAGCACTTCTGCAGACTGTGAATACAGCAGGACCTGCTGTTCTTTAGTCTGTTTGAACTGTGTGCTGTGTTGGACATCAGTGCTATGCTATCATCGCTCATGTGATAGCACTGGCATTCACTCTGCAGATTGTCCATCTGGTTGTGTTGCTCAGAAACCCATTCTTGGTCAAACTCAGAGCCAACACGTTCCCTTCATTGCCCCAGCTGTTGTCTCTGATTAAATGTCTTACACTGTTAGTGACGGGCCAGTTTGTGTTTCCGTGCAAAACAAATGAAGAATCTTCACAATATCGGTGTAAGTTATCCCCATCACTGTCTTCATCCTCCTCATCCTCATCCATCTCTGAGTTTGGGAGGAAAGAGTTGTGAGAGCGCACACAGGCTTTACTCCGGAGCTGAGAGCTGCTGTCTTCAGGAGAGGAACAGGGCTCATACCTGCCGCTGCTGTCACTGTTCCCCTCCTCCTCTGTGCGCTCCTCGGCCAGGCTGCTGTAGCTGCTGGAGAAATGTCTCCGGACACCATTAAAGTCATGATCTCTGTTCAGAGAGTCTCTCTCCGGCAGAGACACGGCTCGGGTCAGTCCTGCTGTGGACCTCTTCACTGAGCTGCACAGGGCCTGGATCTGCCACGACCTCATCACAGGGAAGTGACATGTTACCAGCGTGTCCCCCGCCTGACTCGAAGCACCAATCATAACGAGAGACGGAGAGAGGGGAAGGTGATCATAGCTCCAAGGATCACTGAAAGAGAGAATAAAACATACATTCAGTTAAATAAAAAGTAAATAAATACATAATAAGGTAATAATACAGTCTAAGATCAGTCTTTCCCAACCAGGACCCCGGAGCACTTGGTTCAAATCATTTCAGATATTTAAAGATTACCTGTAAATAAGAATGTTATTTGTTGTCAATTTAGAATCATTTTGGAGAAATTTGGTCATAAATTTCATTACAAAAACAAAAATACCTTAGTAATAAACAACGTACAACAGGAAAAAAAATTCGGAGGTACTCGATACAAATAAGGTTGGGAACCACTGGTCTAGACCAGGCATGTCCAAACTATGATAGGGGCCAAATGAGGTCCTCAAGCCAATGTTTCTTGATCCTCAAGCTGCTTGAAGCTTGCTAAACTGCTAAATATTTAATTATTACTTTAAGATTGTAAATTTGATAAAAAGCCAACAACCATTACAAGCAACTAGGGTTGTCAAAAAAATCGATTCCCGATACTAATCGATACTAAAATCGGTATCGATACTGATACTCGTTTGAACAAATATCAATATTTTAAGCCCCCGTGTCTGATAATATAACAAAGCCCAGTCTTAATGTAAAGGTTCATGTTCAAGTTAATAATAAACAAATAATACATTAAAACACTATTATTTTAATAATATAAAAAAAAACGAATAAAAAAACAATAATTAAAAACTAAAAATTGTATCATAAGAAAAAAAAATAAATTAAGTTGGCACCAAGGTATCGAAATCAGTATCGAGTATCGAGTTTTTTTTTCAAGTCTCGAATCAAGTTTGAAATTTTAGTATTGTGACATCACTACAAGCAACATTACCAGTTGGAATCCCTATTTCCTATTTTCTAGTCACATGTACTTGTAATTGTTATGCAGAATAAGGCAGTATTTTAAACTAATTGATTATGCATGTTTACTCCATGAAATGGTCAGAAATAAGCTATAAATAAAGCTAAAAATGCAAAGTGACAGTAGATCCAGTGAACGAATAGGCAAGGTTAAGTAGCCTAGTTTAATTTGATTGGCAGCATTGGGCTTTAAATGCATTGGTGTGAAAAAGAGAAGAGAAAAGAACCCAGTTTATTGATCAGTTTTCTATGGATCATACTGTATATTTTGTCCTCAATCTTGTCTGTGTTCAAGCAGTTAACCCTTGATGAGAAAGGTTTGGACACTCCTGGTCTTAATTTCAAAAGGATAACTTCATCTGACTAGACTATTCGCACATAAACACGTAGTATTTCACACGTTTGATCAAAAATCTAACCTGTACATTGAAGCAAACACAGCTGCAGGCTTTGAGCTGGTCTTGTAGTTAAACTGCTGCGTCTCTGAAATGTGGCACAGGAGCCTTCACAGTTTAATCAACCATTAACCAACCCTTAAACCCCTCCCACAGAGATCAACCAACCACGCTGCAGCTCCACTTACTCAGCTCGTCTGTAACTAGGGCACAGCGCTGCAGAGATGCTCCGGCAGCAAGAACCATTTCAGTCAACACAACCTCATCAACTCTGACTCTAGATGAATGACTACAGTGTTTTTAACCTTTCTTGATGCACTATTTTGGTTAAAATATTTGTTTTTTCACACCTGATACTGAAATGTTACTAAATTAAAGGCATTCTATTCAATTTAGCAAGCATCTATAAGTGCTTAATGTAGTTTTAGGGAAATAAGTCAGAGGTTTATTAAGATAATGTCTATAAAAGTCCATTTTTGTGAAACATAAATTTTGTCACCATTGTAACTATACAAAAAATCTTGATACACTTGATAACTAGATTGTTTTTTTTATTTTAAATATTATATGTGAAATATAATGAAAATAATATAAATATATAAATATAGTAATATACTTTGAAATATTATAAAAAAATTTGGTGAACACAAAAAACATTCCTACAAAAATCAAAAAACGATCAGGAAATTGTATTCTTTCAACATTCCAGAAGAAACAGGCAAAAAAATCACTTTGACAAATATTCACTTTATTGTGCAAATATGCCAACTAAGTTTACTATAATTAATGCAGTGACAGTGTAGTTGACAGGCTGAATTGAAAGGTGAGCCTGAGTTGTATTACAAGGCAGGAACCGTTTAAACATATGCGGTGAAATCACCCAACGTACATACCCTCTTCACTATGCGGGTGAAATCACCGCGGCAGCTGTAGAAAAAGTGGGCTTGGGGAGTTCACCCTCATGATTCAAACAATGGTGAATCCCAACTCATGACCACCAGAAAAATGCAACAATTGACAGTAATACTTTCTCGGTGAATTCCCCGGCGTGTGCTCTAGGGTTAATTTTGTCTAAACAAGTCATTATTTTGTGAAAAATAAAACTCCCGTTCCAACACATTGTAACCTCCTTCACCAATGAGAGTCTTTCTCTATTATTAGATAAGAGACTGCGATTTTTTTTCCCAATAGATAATTGAACATTATTCTGTCTTGGTGCAAAACTGGCTTTAAGATATTTTATTGGAAAAGGCTTTTGGCACATGTTGTCTGTGTCACTGTGTCTGGCATTGCAGAGATTGATTTGTCTCTAAAATGGTAAATTATGTAACTGTATATTTGAATCTGACCTTTACAAAGCACACCTATCAATTTCCTGGCGCAATAGTTGAAAATAAAGGAATTAGAGCGTACTTTTGCTCTATAATATGTGGAGTAAATCCAAGGGTAAACTGTGAGCTGAGGTACAAAGGCACTCTGGATTGATGGACATAAGCAATTAAGTCAAAGTGAACCTCTTAATGGAAATCACATTAAAAGGACAGAATTTATATTAGCTCATAAGCATCATATTATGTAAATGCTACAAGAACCTGTGCATGTGGCTCTTTCATATGAAATCTTAAAATAATGTGTTTTTTCTTCTACTGGTTCAACACTTCACAGTTGAGATTAGGGCTGTGTGTGTTTCTGTGTCCTTGTGGCCTTTGGGGAATGCTTGTCTCAAGAGTATGGGGTCTGTGGCCCTTTGCTCAGGGTTGTCCGGTCCCTGTGCAACCGGAGTAGGAGCTGTGCAAGCAGTAAGTCAGACCTGTATTCAGTGGATGTTGGACTCCCCCAGGGCTGCCCTTTGCACCGGTTCTGTACATTGTTAATATGAACAGAATTTCTAGGCGCAGTCAGGGTCGGAGGGCGTTCAGTTTGGGGACCACAGAATCTCACTGCTGCTATTTGCAGATGATATTGTCTCAATGCTTCATAAAACCAGGACCTGCAACATGCACTGGGACGGTTTGAGCCGATTTTGAGGAACTGGGACGTAACACAAATCCAAGACTATGTTTCTTGACCGGAAAGAGGTGCTTTGTCCTCTTTTTTTTGCCCCAAGTGGAGGAGTATCTCAGGGCCTTCTTTACGAGTGACTGAAGGATGGAGCTCACACTGACAGGTGAATCGGTGCAGCATCAGCAGTGAAGAGGACGCTCTTTCAGACTGTTGTGGGAAGAAGGAGTCAAAAGGCAAAGCTCTTATTTACCAGTCAAACTACCTTCCAACCCTCACCTGCTGTGATCATGAGCTTTGTGTTGAAAGGACAAGATCGCAGATACAAGACGTTGAAATTAGTTTCCTCTGCAGAGTGGCAGGACGCTCCCTTACAGATAGAGTGAGGAGCTATGACACACATGAAGAACCCAGAGTAGAGCCGCTGCTCCTTCACATCTAGAGAGCCAGCTGAGGTGGTTCAGGCATCTGCTTATTTTGGCCCCTGAACATCTCCCCGCGGAGGTGATCCGGGCATGTCCATGTCAGGGAAGAAAGCCCTGGGGAAGATTCAGGAGTGGAGGGTTATGTCTCTGTCACTGGCCTCAGAAAGTCTTGGGATTCCCTGGAAGAGCTGGAGGAAATCTGCAGGGAAGTCTGGACCTCCAACTCAGACTGCAGCATCTGTGACCTGACTTCAGATAAAGTGGAAGAAACTGAAATGGATTCTAAATAATTGACGATTTGACGTGACTTTTAGTTTGACTGTTGCCTCTGGATGAATTGCCCAGCCGTGTTGAAACACCAGACTGTTCTGCCCTTGACTCTGAACACAGATTATTTATCTGTAAACATGATCTTCTATTGGCTGTTTTTATTCTGATCCTGAAGCACGTCTCACATTTCTCTGAGCAGCACAATCTCAAGACATCAGATATATTTATGTAACGTGATGAGCCGGCGAAAATGAAAATAAAACTACTGAGTAAAAATAGAATATCTAAAGCAGAGACAAAACCACAGCCTTCTGAAAACACAAACTCATCTGTGAACAGTAACTCAATCAGCTGCTGCTTTATTAGGATTAACGGACTATTATGTTGTAGCAGCCGCACCAGAGAGAGAGAGAGAGTCTTGTTCATTACAGTTTATTTAACAGTTCAATAGTTCAGTGCTGCAGTGAAATAGGCCACTTTGACTGTCTGACTCACTTGATGGAGATGTTAATTTGAAGTGTCTCTGCAAGTTTCAAGAACAGGAAGATTTCAGGATTCAACAAACAAACATCCAGCTCTAATCATAAATATGTGAGACGTGAAAGCACACTAATACACATATTAATTTTGACGTTAAAGCTACCAAACTTTTTTTTTGTTCAAACTTTGTAAACTTTATCATTTCCTCTAAAAACGATATTGTAAACACGCACTTTGGGAACATTTCAGATTGCTGTGTACTGTCTGAATAGAGTAATAAGAGTATTTTATCTCTCAACTAAAAGCAGGCTCTGATTGGCTGTGCTTGGGTGGTCAACTTTAGTTTCACTTTGCTCTCTGTAAAAAAAAGGTTCTTCTGCGAATGCAGCAAAAAGTGAACATACGTGGATATTAACTGTGTGTCGAATCATTGTGAGAGCTACAAAGTGGGAAGGATAGTCTGTGGACGTCACTTTCAACTCTGATGCGAATGTGACCAGCAGAAAGAGTTGCTGTCTGTTTAGTTGCTGGGAAACTTATTTGATAAAAATAACAAAACTGAACGAGAGCAGCTGTTTTGGATCAGGTTTGAACGGTCTGACAGACGTTTGGTACTGAAGCTTGAGACAGTGTTTTCTCTGTGTTTTTTCATCTGAATGTAACGTTTATGGGTCGCAGAGTCGAATATAATTTACAAATGTTGATTTTGCAGCAGAACTTTTGTTTTCTCACAGTGATAAACTCTTTAATTACTGACAACAGCTCTGGCTAGTGTTGCTCAGGAAACAAAAACTCTTTCTGCTATCGGTGCACACACATCCCCTGTGTTGATGTGTTGAGTAACAAATAATCCCTCTATAGATTTCAATACTTACTTCCCGTTTTGCAGCATGAAAATTAGGTGCCCAGCTTTACGCTTTAAAAAAGTAGAAATAACTGAATTAAAAACAAATATGATGTGTATTATTTGTACTCTTCTTGTCTTAAAAAGATGTTCTCCAGCAGAGTTGCCAAGTCTGCTTGTTGTTTAGGGACATTTGAGTATCCTTTTTTTTTTTTACACTTTTGTAAAGAAAGAAGTGATCCAGTTTTGATCCACAAATATCTACTTACTTGTAAATGAAACCCTAATTTAACATTATGGCAAAACGTTTAACACCTGTTCTACGGTGGTGACAGAATGTTTAAATGAATTATTTGTTATGTTCTCTAAATCAGGAACTGACAGTGCTTGAGAAATAATCAAGTTAATCTTGCCTGAGTCTGGAGGATTTATGGACTTAAAAACAGAGCAGAAGATTTCAGAGATCCAGCACATCACAGATTTAGGATATTTAGAAGAACAGTGCTTTCTGAGGCTCAGAGGAGGAAAAAATGTTTATAACCCCTGTTTGTTTATAAGCTGTTTATAAGCTATTCATCTTATAGCTAACAAAACACCAGCTGTATTTTTGGTGAGGCAGCAAAATGAGCTTATCCTAGGCTATATTTCACATGCTATTAATGGAGAAACATGATAAAACAGCAATCAGACAGAAGCCCAAAATGGTTAACCCAAACGCTCTGATGCACTGTTAAAGTAAATAATTTAAGAGATGCTTGTCTGTTTGGTTTCATAACAGGCAGTAGCAACATAAAAGTGAACTGTGGCAATTAACAAGACCCAAAACCAGCTTAAAAACACAAAAAAGCAATAAAACTCAACTCGTACCGATAAACGCACACATTAATAATGTAGATCGGCTAATTTTAGACACTTACTTCAGTCATTGTCGCTGGTGTTTTTATCCGATGTCCATGTTGTCCTCAGAGACACTTTGGCTTCGGGGTTTTCAGAAACAGACGCTTAAATAAAACATAAAAATAAATGTTTTGTGTTGCTGCTGAGCGTTGCAACATCCAGCTCCAGACTCTCACTAAAGCCTCCTCCAGACTTAGATTCTGCTGCATAAGCCGAAGCTGTGCACTATTTATAACTGTCACATCTGGAGAAGCACGAGACCGGCCCGACACTGGCTCTCTCCGGACGGAAAAGCAGGTCCACTCTCCACGCACGAGCCTCTGGTCCAGCAGCAGCAGCAGCACCGCTTCAGCTCCGCTCCGCACCGCACCGCGCACCGCCGCTGGAGGAGGCGCTACGTCATCACGCACTCAGCCAATGGAAACAGAGGAAGAGCTGGCGGACGTCCAATCACCGACACCTCCGAGGATAGACCAGTTACTCCAGATGAGAATGATAATAAAATAAAAAGTGGAGGTTTAGGTGCGTTTTGAAATTATTTTACTCCAAACTCAGAATAGTTGGTGAAGGGCCGGGCGGACATTGGTTTATATATATATATTAATATATTATATATATAATATAAATATATAATAAATATATATTATATATATATATATATAAAAATCTCATTATTGCAAAACATTTCTTTTTTCTGAGAAGAAAGTTGAAGTTATAAAAAGAATCTATATTATTAAACTTATTAAATTTGAAATTTTAGGAGTTTTAAAATAATAATTTAACGCTAAATATTATTGTTTATTGTTTTATTGATCCCCATTAGCATTGTCTTCCTACCCAAGCATTGTCTTTAAACCCAAGTTTATAATCTTACAATAAGAGGCATGGATGCAAGAAGAACAGAAAATATCTTATTGGAATAACAATTGTTTCTAAGAAACTATGGACATCTGCATCTGTAATTACAACTTAGTATTTTATTGAATGTAAGTTTAACTTTGTAGCTCTGTAGAACACAGAATTTGTTCTGGGCAAAGGAAGTTTGAGATTACCATCTACTGCCCTGCTAGTCATTGGCTGTGATTGAATCAGGACTTGGACTTGGATGAGTCAAAGTTTCCAAAAAACACACAACAGATTTATATTTAAACAACGTTCCATGATGCAAATTACAATATTAATCTCTTAAAACTTCAACTTAATATTGAAAAATAGTTTTCTATGAGTGACCAGACGTCCCATCCCCTGGACAGTTTCACTTTTACATACAGCTACAACAAGTTTTTGTCGTAGCCAGATTTTTGTATCTTAAACGTCGTCCTGCATTTCTGTTTTTCAAAAACATGCCAGGGGCCTTATTGAAACAAGTCATGGGCCACATTTGGCCCCGGGCCACAGTTTGCCCAGGTTTGACTTAGCTACAGGCTATTTCTGGTCTTTTCCATTTCTCCTGCACACTTGATACGCTACTTTCTGTTTAAATACCAATATTAGAATTCCACGTTTGATCCAAAATGAGACAAAAAACACCCCTAAAGTAATGTTTTTATAAAGTTATTTTCCTGATGCTGTAACTAAGAAACTTAATTATTCACATTTTTTTAGTTGACCTAGGGCTCGGCGATATGGACAAAAAATAATTTTTTGACATATCTCGATGATGATATTCAACCGATATTATTTCAAACCAGGCATCCAGCTTGTGTTTAAACTAATTGCAGTAGTTGACTACAGACATTCTTGGGACTTAAACATGTATTTCAAATGAATTAGTCCACTAAAAGCAAAACTAGCCTCAGTGCCTTAATGATATGTCTAACTCTGACTCAAATAAAGAAAAAAAACAGCAAAAGAAGATTTTGATGCAAACAAATTCAGAAAAAGTTTGCACTGGGCTTTCATACAAATTTGGTCAACTACGACACCAATGAGGAATCAATTGATAAAAATATCACCATCTGCTTTTTTTTTTTAACATTTCCAATGTAATTTTCTTAATTTGTTGTTTTTTAGCAGCCTTTTTTGTTGCCTTTTTACCACAAACGATATACTCAATATTACATTTTTGCATATCTTCAGACAACAATCACGATATTATCTAAAATTCGATATATTGCTCACCTCTAAGTTGACCTGAGTAGTATTTAGTAGAAAACCACTTTTTTTTTTAAGTAACTGCTCCAACACTGACAAAAGGTGGAAAAGCCCGCCTTCTAGTGGTTATTGTAAGCATAAAAGACAACAGACCAAATTTTATTTAAACGGATTTGATGCTCAAGACTTGACCAACACGCAGAAATGATCTTTTGGTTTGTGTACAGCAGTTACGCTTAATTTGTTTTATATAAAAAAAACTAAAGCTACGAAAAGATAAACACGACAAGTTATAAAATGTAGTTGTGTGTCTGAACACAATAGGCTATTAAACCCAAAACTGCATAAAAAAGTTTTATAAAAAAAGAAAAAGGCAATTATTTTACAAACACATTCCTTGCATTGATATATTTACATTCTGACATGACGCACAGTTCACATAAATAGTGCAAAAATAAAAACTATAGGATGTTTTTGTATAGATTTAGTATATTTTGATAAGAAAAACACACTTATATATACCGTTTCCTGACTAAAGCAGATGAAAAGTCGAAGCCAGATTTTACTGTGTGTACTGTTTAGTTCAGTTACAGCTCTGTTTGTCCAGGCTTCTACATCCACGTCTGCTCCGGGACATGTAACTTTGGTCCAAAATACACTTTCAATCACATTCAATCAAACAGATGCAGACTCGCTGTTTCCGTTTCAAGACATTTTCCAAAAGGAGCAGGTGTTTCTTCTGTGGAAAGTAAAAGATGATATAGCGTTAGTCCAAGAGTCATTTAAATGCACAAAAAAACATTCACTTAAACTTAAAAGGAGACATATGGAGCTTGTTAACTGTTATAACCTCTTAATCACGCCACATCAGTGTTCTCTCATCATTGTTTGTTGTATTTGAATTGAACCATACATGTTCTTGACAAAAGTTAACCTGTCCAGTCAAATTGTCTTGTTTTATTTGTGATTTCACACCCACAAGAGGATTTATCTGGACCCCCAGGGGATTGTTTTGCCATTCAAACACCTGGTTTAGTAACATTGCAGAAGTTAGCAAAGACAAAGGTTGTAAATGTTGATTGTAAATAGTAAGTATGTATATGCTTTTAACATGTCTTTTTAGGGTGAGCATGTACATCTGTCCAGGGACTATGGATGAAAATTAGCCTTGGGCTAAATCTGGTGATTTACAGAAATGTTTATCAATGTACACTATCCCTGTCAAGTAAATAAATAAATAAACAGTAAAGAAGCTGAATCAAACAAAACAAGATGGTAGCTCCTGTGGATGTATGTGTTTCTGCTGCTGCTTTTGATTCTGTTTTTAGCACACAAAAAAAACAGAGTATATCCTTTTTGACAAAAGAGCAGAGGTGTCCATGTGTGACACTTGTTCTATCCCACCCAGATGTTGAATTATTACGTAATTTCGATTTGTTGCTGAAATTTAGGGTGGGCAATTATTTTTCCCTGAGGGCCATTTTCAAAACAGACAAGTAGTGGAAGGCTGGGCCGAGGTAATTGGTTTGAAAAAACAAAAAAAAAAAGATCTATTTACTGTGATAAATATTAGAACAAAAAGCAAGATCCATGCTCCAAAGCTACTGTAAGTTAATCAAATAAAAGAAAGAGCCCATAAAAAGTAACACCAATTCTCAAAAACATGCAGGGGCCAGATTAAAACAAAGGGCCACATCTGGACCCTGGGCGCAGTTTGCACAGGTCTGCTTAATTGGTTAAGCACAAACTGAGGTAGGTCACACACCAATAGGCATTTTATTTATTTATAAGTATTTTATTAATTGTCCCATCTTTTACCAAACTCTTTCAGCGGGGGAAGTTCCAGATGGATAATGTGGAAGAACCATAGTTCAACACAGATCCATTTTACACGAGTCAGGTAAAGCATTAAAGACACCTGATAAAACTCCTTTTCTGGGACGTTGGGGAGAATAAAATAGCTTTTCTGTTGTCATGGCAACAGTGGAGACTAAAGCTAGTTTATTTGCTAACAGCAGTTGGAGATTTAGAATTTTCTTTCAAATACTTCCCTCATGGAACAGATTTAAGCATAAAAAGTAATGATAAGTGAGTCTGAGCGTCAGAGAGAAATGTGACTTTGACATTTAACCTGGAAGTGCCACATGCTCGTCTCCATGAAGAAATCAAAGTTCAAAGTGAAGTCAAACACTAAATCAACTATTTTTGACTATTGTGTGCACAGAGTGTTAAAAATAGATTGGCTGTCATTACATTCTTTGTTTGTTTTTGGATTTTGCAATTTTAGTACAAGTTGAGCAAAGTAGTAAGTTTCAGGTCAAAAATAGTCACCAGACTGTGTGTCACTGCTGTGGAAAGTGTCATCTACACTTGTGACATCATTATTTTAATAAATGTATTTGACGTGAACAAAAAGGAACCGAAGGAAAGTAACCTTAACCACTTCTCATTACAGTTTTTTCCCCTTCACACGTCTGACTAAAATTGGTAAAATTTCCAACTAAAACTGTTTCTGATCCTTTGGAGCTAAAGCAAATGTCTTAAGTCTTTTTTTTTAAGTTGTATCTCTGTAGTTTTAGCTTCTGAGACTAACAGACTCTGATCAGAAGTGAGAACTTTCTCCAAACAAAAGAAAAACAGAATCTAATTGCCAATGTTTTGGTAAATATAAGGATTGGTAAAGCTGCTGTTGACAGCTGAGACCTGAAATGACTCTAGATTTGGGATATTTGGGGTTTTCACAATTCCTCTGCAAAAGCTGAAGGTAACTGAGTTAGAAATGAATTTTAGGACCTAAAATTACTCAAAAAAAAAAAAAAAAAGTAGGCGGAGCCAATACAAAAGTAGTAGAAGTCTTAAAAATAGTCATCTGGACAGTGTTTTCCGAAGATCAAGATGACTACTTTGAAGACTTCTACTATGGATCACTCCTGGATGAATGAGGGACTACACCGTCTAATACAAAAGTCTTATTATAATGTTTGAATTTTTGGGGAATTTATTTTTATTTGTGAGTTTACAGTAGAAACTGAGTCTGATTCGTCCCAGAGGCTGATTTGACTCTAAATAAAAGGGACACAATGTGACCTTTATGTTTAACCTTTCCAGGTGCTTCATAGTTTGTTTTGATCAGATATTGAACAAAAAGAAAAAATGGGACAGCCCTCTGAAGGGACGCTGGAATGAAACTTCTGTAATTCATCTTTAATTCGCACTTGCCCTAAACTCACTCGTCACCAAACGTCAACTTTGTCCAATTTAGAAATGACTCTAATGTTGTATTTTGATACTTTTTTTTCACTGCCCTGATGGTTTCTAATCACAAACACCTTCTGTCAAACCACTCTCACACTATTCTTTACTTTTCCTGCTGCTCATCCATGTATTTAATATTCAGTAACTGACTGTAATAAAAGCACCATATGTCTCCTTTAACACCACTAATAAAAGCTGTGAGCGTTGTTACCTGCAGAACTGTGTCCCACACTCCGAGTGTTCCCTGCAGCTCGCCCCCACGGCCTTCAGACTGTTCCATCGCCATAGCAACGAGCGCTTCGTCCTCAGGATCACACCGGTCCAATCCTCGGGAACCGGCAGGGAATTCACCTGGGAACAGAAAAAAAACAAAATCAGACATGTTTAGATTAAAAAAAAGATTTGAGTAAAAGGCAAAGCTTTTTAGTTTATCTGCAGTTTTATTTATTTGCATTTTTTCTCTTATATAAACTTTAATGTGAAAAACAACACAATCGTCCAATCGCTCCTAAAGACATGTGATGATTTCATTTAATCTGCTTACTCTGAAAAGTTTTTGGAATATCGTAAATTCACAGGTCATTCTGTAGCTCCAACAGAAGGATTTATTCTAAGTTGATTTATTACTCTTTATTTTATCTTCTCCTATTCATCAGTTTTTTGTCTGTGAAATTCACTTTTAATTTGCATGGATGAATAAAATAATAAATGAAAGAGTCAAATTAAATTTTTTAGCTCATTTTCAACAGATCATCACATATCAACACTTATTTAAATTATAAAGGAAATCCCTGAGATTCACAATGTCTTTTCAGAATCCTAGAAAGGATCCACTGGAGTTTTTCTCAGTAAAATTATCTGTTTGCAAAATCTAACACATTTAAACTGAACTCTCCAAATCTCTGCCATTTCCAAATGCCTTATTTCTGTTTGAAAACATATTATGAAAAACATGCATTTATTCATTCATTCATCATTTCTGCCCCGTCGCAGTATTCAGTGACTTTGGGCCTTAGGCGGGCAACACCCTGCAGTTGCCAACTCGTCGCAGGGTTAGAGAAAAAAAAATCTCTTTTTTTTCTCTTTTGTGTAAAATACAGCCCTGTACTTGTCACACATTTATGCAATATTCACTTTGACGTTTTAATCTTGTTCTAACATTGCTGTATCATCACAAACACTTTTCTTTCTCCTCTAAGCCTCAGAAAACACTGCTCTGATGTGATGTCATAAGTAAATTTCTGAGATCTTTTGCACCGTTTTTAAATCATCCAAACTCTTTTGAGCACTTCTGCAGCATTAGGATATCAGGCAAGCTCGCTTTGATTATTTCAAGTGTTTCAGTTTTATGCAGCTCAGATCTGGAACAGTCTTCCAGATGATGTAAGACAGGCTTCTACTGTGACAATGTTTAAATCTCGGCTCAAAACATTTCTTTTTATCTGTGCATATGACTGAAATGCTTTGTCTGTCTTTTTCTTTACTTCTTTTAAAGTAAAATGCTGATTATTTATATATTTTTAATAATGTTGTATTGTAATTTTGTTGTATATTTTCCTGCCTTGTAAATCACTTTGAATTGCTTTGTGTATGAATTGTGCTATACAAATAAAACTGCCTTGCCTTTCTCGTATAAGTTCCATTACAGACAATAGATGGAGCTTTAACTAATTCCCTGACATGAAAAACACATGACTGTCGTGTGCTTTACTACACTATTTAAACAAAGTTCTAATACATAAGGTTAAAAAGTGAAGGTCAAAGGGCAGGTTTAACACAGATAAGAACAACACAAATAAAACATGATATTTGCAGTTTAAAGTGAAAGTAAAACAGTCTTTACCTGGACCGCCGACATCAGCACCAGGACCACAGACAGAACCACGACCGTCTGCTGGAGAGTGGTCATTCTGACGAGAGGTTGAAGTTCTCTTGTGCAGACGCGGCTTTGCTCTGTAATAAAGGCTCCGAGTGGCTTTGGGAGGAGCTTCTTATCGACGACTATTATTCACATTAATGATCATTTATCCACCTGCTTCACCACTGCTTCAGGCTGGTTCTTATCGGCTTAATAATGAGGGTCAAAGATTGTCCGCCGCTGAGTAAACTGGGTTATAAAGGACCTTCCACGTTGTAAGGTCGGATCTGTGACACAACATGAGAAAATAAAAGTGTCTAAATATGGTTTCAGATCTTGAGTAATTCATTGTTTATGTAAAATAATGAGGATGATTTACAGTTGTGTCTGTACTGAAGTGGATAGTTACTTTTACTCGTTTGAGAGAACTTTTTACTTAGGGGAGAGCGGGGTTGGTTGTCACATTTTTTACTTTGATTTGAATTTCTCAAAAACAGCAAATCTCACATTAACCATTTTAACAACAGAGAAAAGCTCAAAGTCTTGTGTAACTAATGAATCCAGCTGCTGTTCTCTGTCTTATTCTGATCAAAGTTATTGATCATTAAATGTTAATTATTCACCTGTGACAACCACCCCAAGTCTGGGTTGGTTGTCACAATGTTATGTCAATGGGAGACAAATGTGTCTTGTTGGTTTGATTTTTTATGTTGGATTTCATTTTGATTCAAGAATGTTTTACATTTTCTGAATCAGGAGACGTTAAATTACAAGAAAAACTGTAATAAAACACTGGAAATTTAAAAGATGCATTTTGATCAAGATTCTAATGATAATGTAAAACTATATTTTAATGTGAATTGGTGATTAATAACTTTTGAACAGAAAAGCTCCATGACAATAATTAGATTTATTTTTTGGTTGAAACTTTACACTCATTTCCTGCATTGAATTGGAATATTTAAAATACAGTATTTTTGAGAAAATCTGTCTTTTGTAAAAGTGTGACAACCAACCCCGACTGGACTGTTTTACTCTCACCTCAGATTTCTTCTACATTTTTAAACCAGCTCAGAAAAAACAGTCCAAACTGTCACTCTGACTCTCCTCTTTGTAAAGTCAATGGTTTAAAGCTTTCAAAACAATTTTTGGAAAAATAGAAAATTTTTTCTCAACATCTGAAAATGTACTTTTTGCTACAAATTTTTTTGATGTCGTCTTATCACAATCTTGAACAAATGTTTACAAATGATTGTGACAACCTACCCGTGTGACAACTAACCCCGCTCTCCCTACCACTTGGCAGAGGTGGTAGAGCAGCCAAAATAGTACTTGAGTAAAAGTTAAGTTACATCTAACAGAAATGTGAACTTGCAATTATTGATAAGGACTTGAGTCAGACTTAAGTCACTGTTTTGATGACTTGAGACTTGACTTGAAGCTTAGTGACTTGAGACGACTCAGTGACACGATGTTTCTCCTCAAAAAATAGTTGAACAAACTAGAACATGTCTCTTCTCACTTCTTTTTTGTGACCAAAAATGGATTTTAAATAGATATAAATCATTGAAATGGTTGAAATACAATAACCTGGACAGCTAGATGGATTCTCCCGCAATATTCACTAATTCACAAACCTAAAAGAAATCCATCTGGCCCTCCACCAGTCGATTAGTTTGGAGTCTGAACCAGCAGTGTATAGCCCAATCATGGTCGGACTGAGGGGAGATGTTACCAAAGACGACAGCAAGTAGCTCCTGAATCAAAACTGCTCGTATGGATTGGTGTTTCAGTTGCTATTAATTCTGTTTTAGTAGAAAAATATTTCCACTTTTGTATTTCCCAAGACAGTTGTTTTATGCCATTGGATACGTCATTATGATTTATTGCTGTGATTGGTTTAAGCACAAACTAAGGAGGCACTAGTTGACAAGTCACCCAATTAACTCAAAGTATTCATTAAACACATTCTTTCGTAAAGCTTTCATTGAGGAAAATTTCAGATGGATAATGCGTTAGAACTCAAATTGGAGTTCAACATGTATACTGTATATCTAACCTGACTCACTCCAGATGGATCTGTGTTGAACTCTGATTTCAGTTCTTCCACAGTATCCATCTGGAAATTGTATTCGCGGAAAGTGTTAGAGAAAAGGTGGGACGTTTAATGAAATACGTCACGCTGATTGGATGAGCGGCTGACCTTATTTGTGCTACCAATCACAGCAATGAATCATAACAAATCCACGAGAGCTGTCATCTTTGTTTTGCTTGAACAAAGCGGTACTTCCGTGACGTTGCAATCAACCCCCTCAATCCCCTGCTGCGATATGATTGAACTGGTCACCGCTGTGTTGGACTCCAAACAATCGGGCGGCTGGGAGGTCAGATGGATTATCTCCAGTTTGTGAATTCACAAATATCGTGAGGTAAACCATCTGACTGGCCAGGTTAGTATACTGTATATCTATCTTGTATGAACCAGGTTAGAAATACAAAATGTATTACGTACTTTAATATGAAAACTTTAAACTCAAAGCAGAGGACTTGATTGGACTTGGCAGTGATAAAACAGTAACTTGGTCTCACCTCTGCTTCTACTGTAAATAAAACTATTAAAGCACAAACTGCCAAATTACTCAAATAAGACTAAAAACGTTTTGACGAAACTCAAGCCCGATAAACTGATGAGTTTGTGAAGTCAGTTTTTAATCTTATTCTTGTTCTTTCCCTCTGAGCATCAGAAAACACTGTGCTGAATGTGTTTTGTATGTCATAGGTAAATCTCTGAGTTCTTCTGCACTGTCTTCAAATCCATTAATCATCCAGGCTTGTTTGGAGCATTATCATATCCATCCATATGTATTTGATTGCAGCCAGTATGACTGTCGTGTGCTTATCTTATTGGTGTCGTCTTCTTCTTCTATTATTATAATTGTTAATTTATAAAAGAAATGATTCCCGCTTTGTATGTGTGTGTACTTAAGCTTAATTAACGAACAAACACAAAACAAATATGTCAGTAAAACACTAAAAAAGTGAAATTCAAAATCCAGTTATGTAACTTGAACAAGTTTATTGAACATTTATAAAGTCAGCACAACACACTGTCGTTACATGTTTGACCTATGGATGTGAAAGAGTTAATATGTTCAGTCTGCAGAACCTGTAGTGTGATTATTAATCGACATGCAGCAGCAGCAGCAGCACCTCACACACAAATACTGTCTGTGGTCAAGTACAAAAATCAAACAACATTTATTTAAGGCAAGAGCTACTTAGAGGAACAAACTCTGTTCAGAAAAGTGCAATCATGCTGAATCACCTGCAGTTATAACAGAGCCGTGAGTCAGTGTTTGGATGAATTGAGACTTGATCAAATGGACTTGGGACTTGGACTTTGAACTCTGGGACTCGATGTTTCGCCTCAAAAATGAAACAGTGCAATTTACCAGGAACAAATGCATCATGTCCCTCTAACTTCATTTAAGTTGCTAAAAAAATGTACAAATATTTACTTTAGATGCTTGAAGAGACTTGAAACTCAAAGAAGAGGTCTTGGACTTGACTTGGACTTGCGTCTCTCACAGTGAGCCTCGTTTGTCAAGCGTTTGCTCACGTGCAAAATATAGATTATCGCATATTTCTACTTTTGACTTGGCTTGGTGTGATAGTCCTTGTGGTAAATGTTTATCATAGTTTCTAATCAGAAACTCTCCACATGTCATGGAAAATCCAATATATAATATACCCACGACTCATTATGAATCAATTTTACATTTTACATTCACACAGGACTAGAATTACCTGGGGACATCTGAGTTTACAAGACATTTTTACAGACATGGACAGTTCAAAAACAGAAATAGAAACTCAAAGAATGTCCATGTAATTATTTCACTTCACCTGCGGTCCTGAGGTAAAACTAATCCCGTGAGAATAGTATTTATGTCTTATCCGTTATTCAACTCTGTTTTAAAAGATTATCACCAGTTTAAAGTGCGTACGACAGGTTTGCATGGTTTAAGAGTATCAACTTCATTTGGAAGATAAGCACCTGTTGTGAACATAAATGATTGGTCAGTGAGAATGCCAATTCAAATTGATAGTTTTACGCCATTGATCTCCAACCTACAGAGCTCCTGCACCACGTGACTATAAATTCGCTGCGGCCGTCATTACGGCAGTGACGCTACCATTGAATCTAATAAGAAGAAGCGAGAAATTCAGCTTCTGTGGCATTAAATTAGGCCCTAAATATCCATACGCCAAAAACACATTAGCAACCATTTTGTGGCCCAACTTTACTTTTCACAAGTTTAGAAAGCGTAAACCACACTCTGAATCTGCCATTGTGGAAATCTGATTTACTTTTCACCTTTCTATATCATTAAACGCTTCCCTGATGATGTTTGTGTGAAATATTAAACATTCTGATCTTTAGACATGAAAACATGGGCTTCGTCTAATGAAGCTTTAGTACGTGACAGAAGCTTACGCCAATCAGGAAAGTAAGCGCAGAGAAAAGTTTAAAAATATGTTGGAAAAAAAAAAAAAGCAGAGTACTAAGCCAGTGACGGCAGTACAAAGACCCCCAATAATATCTTGAATTTAAAAAGTTATTGGTGGTCATGTTTTAAATATTTTGAAGGTTCAGGGAGGACTTCATTCACAATAGAAAACTGATCTTCTGGTCATACAACTCCCTCTTTCTCTTAAACAATGAGACGGGGATACTTAAAGTGCTAAACGAAGCTTCAAAGAATTTTGGACAAAAAGGTTGAGAAACACGGATGACATTTTTCTATTTAAACAATGTCATCATTTAAAACAAAGAAGGAAAGCTTGAATTGTAAAAGGGCTAAAACAGTCGAAAATTGTAAAAGATTTAGAAAAATACAAATATGATTTTACTGTGTTTTAGTGGTATGAGATGTCCAACCTGTCGCACGCACATCATTGTGATTATTGTTACTATGGCTCATGTTTGACTTGTGTCTCTGCACAAGCAATAAAAAATAATACTATAGAAAAAAAAACATAGAGATTTAAAAATACACTAATAATAATCTGCAAAAATGATCCACTTGCTGTGAGAGCTTTAGAGGTTACGCAATGACACAATTTTACCAGATAAAATGTGTTTTTGTTGTGAAACTCATTCATTTTCTACCGCTTATCCCGTTAGGGTCGGGTGACTGGAGCCTATCCAGTGACTTTGGCCTTAGGTGGGGAACACCCTGGACAGTGGCCAACTTGCCGCAGGTTAGACAGACAACATTCACTCTCTCATTCACTCACTAAGGAAATTTACAGTGATTAACCTAAACATGCATGTTTTGAGGTGGAGGAAACTGATACCGGAGAAAACACACAGGAGAACATGCAAACTCCACCCAGAAGATCGAGATGTTGATATGGTCGACCCGGAGTCGAACCCGATCCTTATTGGAGCCAGAGCTCTAACCACTTGGCTACCGTGCACCCACGGTTGTGAGACTGTGGGAGATTAAATTTATGCAGCAAAGTGGAAACTGACAGTAGTTTTTCTGTTGTCACAGCAACAGTGTAGACCTCTAATGTGTGAGTGTGAGTTTTAACTGTCACACAACAAATCATTTCCTCATCAAACAAACATATAAATGAGCTAAACTGTGTGATCCTAAAGTCTGTATTCATAGAAGCATAAATGTTCACGTTGTTTAGCTGCTTTTCAACCACTGTTTACGACATTTTGCAGTTGTTTATTTTTACAGCAGCTCTTCTTGGTTCGATTTGAGTTTGGAGCTCTTTCAGGAGTCGACTCTCGTGCATTTTTGCCACATTTAGCACACCGTGAAGTCATCTGCGTAACCTCCGTTTTACAGCACAATCAAAAACAATCAGTGGTAAAACTCTGAACAGTATTCCCTTTGAATTCACCCGTAAACTTACTCACTCTGGATCTACGTATTTACAAGTTAAAAGCCGTGTGTATAAAATGTATGAAATGGAGCGTCACTTAGCATTAGTGGTAAAAGAAGGAGAAGGGCAGGTTTTCTGTTCTTCTAAGACGTCAGAAGTGGCTCTCTCTCAGCAGCTGTACTCTGAAATATCAAACAAAACACGTGATTAAATACTTAAAACTAAAACGTAATGGACACAAATGCTGTTTGTGAGTAGTTTGATGGTAACAGATGCTTTAATACATTCAGTTAACGAAGGAAAACAATAGTGTGACATTTTAATAAATATGGAAAAAAGCTACTGAGTAAATTGAATGTATGTAATAAGAGGTGTGCAATATATGGAATTTTAGATATTATTGTGAATTTTGTGTTGGAGATATGCAAAACTTGAATATGGAGTATATCGTGCAGTAGAATGTACTGTATAAATATTAAATAAGTGATGCTGTATTGACCCTATTTTGTCCCGCCCACTTTTCTAGGATTTGCACTTCCTGTTTAGCTCTGTTATGGTAGTTTACATGTTTGTCTGTCTGTATTGTGGGCAATTTCAAACATATGTCATGACAGTTAAAATAAAACTATCGTCTGAAGTCTACAGACTAAATGCAGCTAAACAGGAAGTACACTTCCTAGAAAAGTGGGCGGGACAAAATAGGGTCAATACTTTCTAATAGACAAAGTTAGTTTATGAGGAATTGTACATGAATAATTCAAAGTGTTTCACAAAAGAGAAAAATTACTTTAGATATTGTTCTGATAACTGAACACATTAGAAAACAAGATAATTTGTGCCTGGAATAAGTCATGTTTTACAAGTTTTGAGTACATTTTGATTAGTTTTAAACTAGGTTTGTCAAAGGAAAAAGAATGTAATGTCTTGTTTTATAAAATTTAAAAATTACACACTAACTTGAAGAAGAGAAGAAGAAAGAAACTTGAGAAGAAAAAAAGAAAAAGTTTCTGTTCTTGAAATAAAGACTAAAATGACTTGTTCTTTTGGCAAATCTTTAAGCCTTGCTAACTTCAACCAAAGTTAAACTTTTGGCTTATTTAAGGTTGTCGTTTTTCCAGTGCAGGAACAATTTTGAAGGCATTTTAACTTGTTTATGTTGGACTGACAAAATATTGTCCCAATATCGTAATCGAGATATTATATTATATTATATTCATTTTTGTCCATAACGCCCAGCTCTAGTATGTAATGCCAGTGTCAAACAAAAGAATCTAGAATTTTAAGTTGTCAGCAAAGAAACACATTAAATTAAAGGATACACTTTCCTGCAAAATTCACTTTTTGAGTTTTTAATCCTGTTCTAACATCGTCAAAAGAGTTTTGTCTGTGAGATATTACTCATTTCTGCAGCATTAGCATATCAGACAAGATTAAGGCTGGGCGATATTTACAAAAATAGATGTCTCGATAATTTTTTAGCCTGATTATGATATTCGAAAGCTTTTTTTTTTTAACTATAAACAATATACTCGATTTAAAATTTTTGCATAATCTTCAAAACTATATTCATGACAATATCTGAAATTCGATATATTGTCCAGCTCCAGACAAGATCGGTTTGATAGATTTATTTTATAGAACATTTTGACAGACACATGTCTTCCGAGGTGCTTCACACAGCAACTTCCCTCCTCATTCAGTGACAGCAGCAGCCCCTAGCAGATCAGCAGAAGAAACACCTGGTGCCTCAATCTCATGCTGCATTCATGTTCTCTCGGAAACTGTGAAGTTCCGAGCTCCGACTGAGAAAGACGTGTTTGAACACTGCTCGGGAGGGAATTTCAGCTTAGAAACGCATGCGGAAGTGTTGGCGGCCGAGTTCCATAGTTTGCGTCAAATGACAAGACATGGGCAGGACCCACGGCAGGACCGCATGAGATTGGAGCAGGGCACTGACTCAAAATGACAGGGATTTAGTTTTATATCACACTAAGAGTTCTGTTTCACCAGTAAAACATATTTAAAACCTTAACGCTGACTAAATGAGTTTACATCAATGCACCTTTACAGGTAATGTCTGAAATCATTTATTTATCCGACTTTTACCAACAAGAAAAGATACAGCTCCTCCGTAAATTCATGAGTTACAACAATAAGAGTTTTCACATGACTATTTCACGAATCTGCAAAGAAAATCAAGATGAAGTTATGCAAATGTTTGTTAGTGTCACTGCTCCACGTGTGCTTTACAAGCTGCTGTCATAAACGCTCTGATTTGGGAGGTTCGATCGTTGCGTAGATACCTCCGAGTTTCCCGGGGAACATGAATGCACCATCTAACCACCACCAAACGTTCCTAGCCTGCATTTTATTGGCTGATGGGAAACAGGAGAAACCACCCATCATGCAAGGAAGGAACATGCAAACTCCACACAGAAAGGCCCGGGCCGAGCGGGAGTCAAACCTTTTTGCTGTGAGGTGAGAAGCTATCACTATTCATAGTCTAATTCAATTCTGAGTAAGAACTTCATCATATTTGTCTGATACTAACATTCATTTTAACTCCCTAGCTTTAAACTCTGCATGAGTTGTGGGTCTTTCATTGATTGGATCTGACTTTATTTATCTCTACCCTGTTTTCATAATGTTTTATTGTTTGTGTAATAGAAATAAGCGGACTGGATGTTGTGCTTTACCTCTGGAACTTTCTGCCGACACATGAGAACCATGTAGATCAGTCCTATGAGAATTCCCAGGCCGATCAGAATGAAGGGAACGTTCACCAGGATATTCTGCTCCGTCATCACCGCCTTTAGCTTCAGCACGGAGGCGTCGTCAATGAGAGCGCTCTGACACACAAAGAAACGAAAATAGAACTTTCAAAATCTAAATCGTGTGTTGCAGAGTTTGTATTGTGTGTAAAAGTCTATTACAAACCTCATTGAGCCAAACCACAGGGAAAACCACAGTGTTCACGTTACCGGTCTGACTGCAAGACAAAAAAACAAACAAGATTTACCGGATTATTCCAAAACCATTCACAGATAAAGCTCCTGCAGTTGTCACCACAATATCCCAGCATGCAAAGCGTAACTTCACCACAACAGAGAAGGTGGCGAGACAAATGCACTTAGCAAATCACATCAAGAGAAAATTTCACCAAAGGACTAAAGTGTGTTTATAAAAGGCTGTATTTGTCTGTCAATGCTAATGTTTGACACTTTAATAAAACCCAGCTTTAAGTTAGTTTACATACAACGAAATATGTGACTTTCAGCATAAAAACAATTATCCTGTACAAAAAGGCTTTACACTCAATGTGATTGTTTTATTAATTTAGTCAGTTCTCCAAAACACAATAAAAATGTGAACTCTAAACCAAATTCTATTGCTAAAACATAAATCGCAAGTCGACTTACAATCGCAACACTGGTGAGAAATATCGTATACGATCACCATTTCTAAGTCACTGTAAAACTCAATGTAAACGTACGATAATTCCGAAGCGCCAGGTATTTTCTTTGTCTTATCTAACTTGAGTTTGCCTAAATAGTTGAAAAAAACCTCAGGACTGCACAACTGCGTCTGCTCCAGTGAGGTGAGGCCACACTTAAAAACACAATCACAATGGAGACATCGAACAAAGAAAAGTGAGTAAATCAATGCTTAATTTTCCTTATAATAAAGTATGATTGAGTTCTATTGATATTTTAAATCAAACTAATTTATGGTGTGAAGAGGAGAAAGTTTGCTGTGTGTATTGCACTAAGAAAGCGATGTTTTATTATTTCACCTTCTCAAATACCTCACAGTTGCGTGAGTATGAAACCTGGCACTGCAGTTGTATTCTAGTCAAATAAGGTGTATTACTTTTATAATTGTACTTTCTTCACAAAAACATCATGTTATTGTTTCAAAATGCAAAACAAACACCAAGTTTTTATTTAATTTGTTAGAACAAGCATAAGTACAGAAAAAAAACAAATGATATTGCCCCACCTCCCGGGTGATAGACCATCACTCTAAATGTTACGCTGTTGTGGCGATCAAAGCTGTTTAGTTGAAAGGACAATATATGATTCTGGTTCAGTCGTGTCAACAGGCTATTTTTATCGCAGAAATCACATTTGTTTTACTGTGAACATAAAGTTCTTTTGGTGTATTTTAAGGCCAAAATAGCTTCTTTTTTGTTATAATCAAGAAATTATAGGTATTGTTGACGGCACACGCTGCTCAAACGAGAAGAATCCCTGAACACAAGTTTTTTTTTTCCTTTGTGGAGCCACAGGGTAAATACCAGTCACACTTGTTCTGTGTTTTTTGTGTTTCTGCAGTTTTTGATAGAATAGATTAATAAGTTAGAAGTCTGATGATGTTGAAAGCTGTAGTACTGGTTGTTTTGAGCCACTGTCACTTTGCTCTTCACATTTTGTTTGCGCAGAACGTTAGCGCTGCCTGCAAACTCGAGAGTGCCTGAGTGTGCAAACTCGAGAGTTTGCACACTCGAGTTGCACGTTAACACACCTCCACATAGACATAGCATTGAAAGTGTTTGCGTTTGAGTCGCGTTCGGTGTGTAAGCAACTAAACAATGCCAATTTGGGACAAAGATGATTGATTGATTGATTAGATTTTTTCATTTTCATTTCATTTAATGACAAGGACAAACTCCCAAATCTAAATTGCAACAACTGTAGTCCCAGAGCTGCAGGAGCTTTATTTAGACATCGTGTTTACTCATGGCAGAAAGTGCTGGTACAATAAGGAAACAAGCGGTTATCAAAAGTCGTTTCATAAGGTTGGATGATTATGGTAATTCACTAGTAACATGCGGCTTGTGCATGACTGAGCCGTGAGTCGAGCTGGACACGTGACAAACAATATGAACGACACATTTACCTGAAAGTGCTCAGTTTCTGCACAAAGACATTGATCTGGAGACGTTTGGCCGCTCGCAGGACGATTCCAGTCAACTGCAAAACAAAATGTGACGTTATACATATTCTTTCAATCGTCACAGTTGTTGTTGTTCTGCGTTTGGTTTGGTTAAAGTACAGTCAGCACCAGATATGAACCCAGGACACGGACACCTTAAGACCTTATCACAAGCACCAGGAACCATAAATCATAGTAAGAGGAGCGTAAACACAATGACTAGTAGCCAGCGCTGGCTTCCAAATGTCAAGATGAATGAGGTCATCAGAGGTCAGTCAGAGATTACGGCTGAGATTGTAGAGTTCAGCTCAGGTGAAATCATAAAATCACTCAGTAGATCTTTGAATACTTGCATTAGTTTGAAGCAGGGCTGCAACATCGATTAATCGCAACGATCGATTACTGAAATAATTGTCAACTAATTTAGTAATCTAATAATCGTTAATTTGTCCTATACAAGCTCCATATCGTCCCAGGAGCCTCAGATTGAACAGACATTTGTGTTTTTGATGTAAAAACCTGTTTGCCTACATCAATTGTTATGATACAACATTTCAAAATAAAGGAATAGACTTGATTCTTGATACTAAATATGAAGTCACAATGATTAAAAATGCTTTTTTCACATCAACTTTCTGTTCAATAGACTGGTATTTTCAGCACAAAATACAAATACTTTCTTTTTAAAACATTTTGGTTTTAAACTAGTTTGATAAAGCTCAGGATTTTTCTAAAACTCCTCTGAAATGTCAAACTTTGTCCAGTTAATGTTAATGTCAAATTTGCCAAAAATCTTGTATTTAGGTCATTTTGTATTCTAAACAACGAATCAATTAATCGAATGAATAATCAACCAACTAATCGATTACCAAAATAATCGTTTGTTGCAGCCCTAGTTTGAAGCAGAGCTAAGAAACTTCCCCTACAGCTCTCTATTCAAAAGAGCTAACTTCTGTACTTAAGAGTATTTGCTGTTAGCCTTAGCATTAGAGAGATCATTGATGAAAATTCTATAGATGGAAATTAGTAGAGCTGCAACTAACAGCTTAGTTACTTAGTTGTATTACCGCCTAAAAAAATTTGCCACTGGAACAATTATAAAAATGTACTGTTTTCAAAAAATAAAGAAGGAAAACCATTTTCTCATATGACAATATAAAAATAGCTACTGTATGTAGAATGATCACATAAATATGTAGCTTTATTAGCTAATTTCATTTGAAGAATATTCAGAATCATTTGACTTTAGTCACATTTACTCAAATCAAGATCAAATTGAGTTAACGATTATTAGATTACTAAATTAGTTGACGATTAATTCAGTAATTCAGTGTTTGCAATTAACTTGTTGCAGCCGTAGAAATGAGCTATAAAAGCTAGAATCCGGTACAAGTATTTCTGCCACTCTGCTTAATGTAACTGTACATTGTCCTACTAAAAATAACCTTTAACCTTTACATGAAGGGTATTCTGACAAAAAGGATTCAGGTTAATGTTCCAAATAAATCTGAGACTCTATCAACCAACTTTATGAAATGGAAGAAATTAACACTTTAGTAATGTGATGGATGTGTTTAACTAACAAATAAAAGGCTGTCGTCTTTGTTTTCACCATAAATCCTCCGCTGAGGTTGGAAAAGACGAGCTCCGACAACCACAAAGCTTCACATTGTTTTTGATCTGACAGCTCTGTGTGTCTCTAGGTTAGATTTGCTCGGCCAACGTAACGGTGCAGTTTGTGTGTCTGGAGCATTTTGGACAAAACAACTCAGTCTGCGTGGATTCTTTGCTGATCACCTCAGTCTCTCCTGCAGAGCCGCTTCAGCAGGTGTGTGAACTGAAGGTCCTGTGTGTTTTAATTCGCTTCATGAGTTAATACAAATAATTTCCAGTTGTCAAAATTTGCTTCAATCGTTAAGTCCATAAAACAAAATCCACTGCAAGAGAGCTTATTCATTTGACTTTTTTTCATGTTATTGTAAAAATATTGCATTATTTTTACATAACATCAGTCACAAAATCCTGTGTATCACAATATACTGTATATCATGTATCGCAGTAGAGCTGTGCAATACAGTATATCGAATTTTAGATAATATTGTGAATGTTGTTTTGAGGATATCTAAAAATTGAATATCGTGTATATTGTGCAGTAAAAATTTGCTAAAAAGAGCTAATTTGCATAAAAAAATATAATAATGCTGTACTTTCTTAAAGACGAGGCAAGTTTAAAGGTGCATTGCGTAAGTTAAAATGTTCAATATTACGATATATTAAATTACAGTCAAATGGCACAAAACGCCAAAGATGGCGCCCTCGTTCAAAACCTTTGCCACTTACGAAGTGCATCTTTAAATATATAGCTACTGTGTCATAATTTGTAACATTAATTACCGTAATTCAAAGAGCTTTATAAGCAGAAAAATGTGTTTATAATGGAGGATTGCTGCACTTTTGTGATTAATTTGACAAATAGTTGTTTAATAATTAAACACACTAGAAAAAATGACCCTTTAAATCGAGAAAACATGAGACAATGTGTGCCAGAATTACATGTTTTGAGTAGATTTTGGTTGGTTTGAACCTGATTGTTCAAACACACTTGATCATTTGAAATTATGAAAAAAAAAAAAAAATTAAGACAGTCAACGTGCTGGAATCACGATAAACACGACACCATCCAGTCCATTTTAAACTGGTTTGTCGTTTTTTCCAGTGTAACTAATTTGAAGACAGATTTTAACACTTTATGTTGAACTGACAGAATATCGTCCAAATATCGTTCCTGAGATTTGCCAAAAAAATTATTCATTTTTGTCAATATCGCCCAGCCCTATATAGCCTTGTATCACGGTAATATTGTCACAGAACTAATTTTCAGTATATTTCAGTCCAACTTTTGTTCAAGTCTGTTTTAGCTATAGCGTTACACAGTGGCCTTTTAAAAGTATGAAACATATTTAAAAGCAGACTGGACGAAGTGTTGTTTCCACATAAAATACTTAAAAAACAGCTTATTTAGTTTTAGGATTTCAGATTTCAGGCTCCAGTTTACCTATTAACCCAGATAAGACGTTCCTCTTATCAGCCGGGAGCAGCCTGGTACCATGCACAAATATTTTAATTTTTAACCACAGCTTATAAAAAGGAGCTTACTACTGTGAACCTCTGCCATCTAGAAATAATTAAAAAAAAACACATACCGGATTTAGATCAATGACAGTTTGGTGCCATTCCTTTTTAGGTTTCATTCCAAACACGTCTGGACAAATTTATCATCAGCCTGGTAGAAATGTGGCGAAGACATCAGAATGGGTGCTCCTAAAAACAAACAGAAGAGTTCTTAATTTAAAACAAAAGTGGAGGGACAAAAAAGCACTGGAAAAGGTTGTTGGCCTAATATTTCCTGCAGAGCTAAGGTGTTTAGCAGAAATTAATTGTAAGCAGAGCTAATCTTTAACAACTTAATTTTGTGTCTCTTAACTGTGCACATGATGTTCAAACAGAACTGTTCAGAGTCATTTCAGGTCAAAACAGTCACAAACTGTGTCACTGCAAAGTCCAGTGTCATTTCTAGACTCTGTGTGACATCAGCATTGATTTGTTCACTCAAAGTGAAGACTGATCAAAGCACCAGCGGTCAAACAATACAATACTGCTGCTCTCCACTCTCAGCCCCTCCTTTCACCTTTTCCACATGCTTTTCATTGAGTTTTCTGTGTTTGAAATGTGTTTGTGGGTGGAGTATTGACCCTATTTTGTCCGCCCACTTGGCTTGGAAATGCACTTCCTGTTATGCTCTGTTAAGGTAGCTAACGTGTTTGTTTGTCTGTCTTGTGGGGCAATTTAATTAAATATAATGACAGTTAAAATAAACCCATCGACTGAAATCTACAGGCTTAATGCAGCTAACAGGAAGTGCACATCTAGAAAAGTGGGCGGGACAAAATAGGGTCAATAGTGGGTGAGCATCACTTTAACATGCTGTTTCTGTTGTCACGGCAACAGTGCATAGCTCAGCTAGCTTGTGTGCTAACAGCAGTTGGAGATTTAGAAAGTTTTCATTGTTGCACAACAAAGAATTCACTCATAGAACAGACTAAAAACATCTTATATGAAGTGAGACTAAAGACACGGTCAGAGACTGACTCCGCCCACAACTGCACTACAAACAGACTCGCTAAAGTGTGAGATGTCCAGAGAACTTTTAAGGAACTTACAGTGGGCGTGAACAAATGTTGATTGACAGCACCAAATATGGACAGCGAGCTTGGCGAGTGATGGTAGTTTTGTGTGGGAACAGTCCTTATGAGCGGTGAGGTTTACAGCTGCTGAGACTGTGCAGCACAGACATGAGTATGAAACCTTTCCTTTACCATGAGCACAGTCGAGCTCACTTTGGATATAATTGTTCTACTAAAATTTGAATTAATGAGATTAAAAAAAACACTGGACGGGAAGATATCGAACCTTCGCACCATAGCAAACTAACCCGCCGTTTTTATCTCACCGCCTGAGTCCGAAAACAAACAGCTATGGTTCAATAGGTACAGTATGGGATAGTATGGGTAATGGCGTTTATTTGTACATAAGGAACCAGTCGCAAAGCAACAAACAACAAAACATAAAAGTCAAAGGAAGAGATGCTCGGTGCCAGGGTTATAGCATGAAATGCTAATTTCCAGCGGGTGGTCCCTGAGCAGGTTGGTTTTAACTGACAGTGTAGCACAGCAGGTGACCGCTTTCCAACTGGCCACAGCAGCAGTGTCAGAGGGAGGAGATTTAATCGCCCACATGGACGGCTCGGCTGTGGCGTCAACTCGTCGGCATGAACTAAAAATGCACTGGCAGCGTTTGACCATCGTGGCAGCACAGTCACGTATTTTGCACACCTGACTGTAAAATGAGCAAGTTTGCACAAAAATGTCCAAAAAGCAAAAAGGCACAGAAACGTATTTCAATTTTGACCCCATACATACAGTTTGACAGTGAAAAAAAGCATTAAGTTTCACTTTAAGCAAAGATAATGAGTTTCTCTGTGAGATGATCCAAAAATCTGTGTCAGTGAGAAATGTGAGAGAAACAGAAGTGTTCCTGTTGTTTTTCCGCTTTCTGCCCGTTTACCTGATTTTCTCTTTTACATGACTTAAAGAGATACAAACTCAATGCTTAGAAGTAGCTGTGGTTGTTTATATTTATTATGAGTCGGTAGCTACTTTCCCCTATTTAAAAAAAAACAAAAAACGCCATTTCTCTCTAGCATTTTCACCACTCACTGCTGACATTTACAAAGCTATGACGTCATCTACGTAACCAAAAGCATTACATCACCTTGCTTGCACACGCTGACGTGAGCACCCCGGAGCCCAGGCAGTTTCCAGCCGGGACACAGAACCCAGCGTTGTCAGGATTCACGGTCAGATTGGCGAAGACTTTACTGGGAGGACTGAAGCGATAACCGGGGAGGCCTTTAACCGTGACGTCCTCCTCATACACGGCGTACAGAGATCTGGACAAGAGACAAGAGTAATCACAGTCAACAAGAACGTCTGTGGAACTGAAACAAAGAACTCTCATGCAATGAGTTTAGAGGAGAATGATTGCTTCCTGATTGAGTTATCATAACGACGAGAGAGAGTGGCTTCTGTTGTGGCAGCCATCTTCTGAGTGGAGCAGCAGCAAAATTCCAAATAAATACAATATAAAAGCAAGGTTGTGAAACTAAAAAGAAATAGTGTAATAATATAATTGTGGTACAGATCTACAGAAACAGAAAGTTAGTCCTTAAATGCAGAAACATTTTAAAATATTGTACCTCCCTAGCATTTCTAATTACCAGAGAAACTATCTCACTTGATGGGGACGCGTACAGATATAGACTCTAATGGTACAGGAGTCTGTATCTCCTGTACCATTAGAGGATACAGACTCTGTACCATGCTAGCCATTTTGGTGCCCTATGCAAGATTTCAAAAAGGTGCCCTCCCCCCTGCTCCAAAAAACAACCACTAAACAGCCCCACACACACAGACACACACACACACACACACTACTAACACTACTAAATCTATCTATTTTTTTAAGACACAGGATCCCACTACATTTTTTCTTTCTTTCTTTCTTTTTTTTTTTTTTACATAATAAATGAATTTTCCTTTTATCTGGAATGTTTTAGAACAGTAAATCCATAAATTAAATTTTTTTCCAATTGCTTTCCAGTGGGGGCCCCCATCTCTCTCCGCCCCTTCAAAGTGCCCTCCCCTCCGCCACTGCTCCCTCTCCTGCGCTCACTGAACACAGCTCAGCATAAGCTGCATCCTCACGCTCCAGTTTGAGGAAATATACTATAGTCGTAACTTTCGTCAGGACAAATACACAAGATTCATGGTTTGCGTTTCCCTCTGAAAGAATCTAAACATAAATGTGGAAAAATCCGCCGTATTTCGCCGCGGTAATTTGCGTGTTCAAATGTGCAGCCGTCTTAAATCATCTGCTGTTTCTCCTCGTAACTTGCCCAATATGCGTCCTATTCTGCAAAATAAAGATTGTCTAAGAGCTTACGAGTCGTAGAACACGTTTCTGTTTTCGATACGGTTTCTAGAGTCTTTGATTTTGCGCTGTGTGTTAATAATCATCAGGTACATGTGTCTAACCAGACTTTCCTGTCACTCATGAGTTCAGCAGCGGGACAGCACAGCTCGGCTTGGTGCCCCCCAGAGCAGGTGATGCCCTACGCGCTCTGCGTTATCTGCGTATTGGGGGCGGCGGCACTGGGTACAGGAGATATTTTAAACCTCAATCTAATCAAACTTTTTTGCCTGATGGACCAAAATTAGCACTTTTTTTTTGACGGGCCAAACTAATTATATGCTGATGTCCAAGATAAAAGTTGTTTTGCATTTAAATTTAATTTGGGAATATATGATGATTACCGTAGATCGTCTTTTATTGAAGGGGACTTAATATGTAAAATATATACTGAGATAAAAATCTGTGGCTTATTAAAGTTACCTTTTACAATGAGCTTATCAGTTCTGCAGTTTTGAACAGGAAGTCAATAAACCGGTTTCCACTTCTAATCTGTTTTAGATCATTTTAGTGTTTTACAAAGAACAAAACGTGAATAATTCATCGTCATAAGCCATAGTTTATTCCTAAATACACAGACAAATCCCAATAGGTTTCCTTGAACATGTTTTCGAAGATTACGCCTGGTTATGTTTACTTTCTTTTTAACACAAAATATATTAAAATAAATAGTCCTAATAAACCTTAGCACTCTTTTGCAGACCAAATAAAACCTTCTGGATGACAAACAAACAAAGAAACAACTACATTTATATTAAAATATGATAAAAAGACAGTCTTGAACAGTAAGACCACACAACGCTACTGACCTAAATTTAAAGTCTTGACCAGCTTAAAAAGATATCCTTAATCTGTTCAAATCCGCATGAAAAAGGCTTATGTGGACTTTCTTAGACTGGCTGAGAAGGAGCCGCGTTATGAGGCTGACCCACACAAAGTGAACTCGTTTGCTTGACTGACCTGCACAGATCTGACGAGAACATGTAGAGCGTCTCATTTTTGGCGAGAACGGGGTGAAAAGAGGCTCCGTTGGTGCCGTTGATCATGTTGCACTCGTCACTTGTCCACCAGTTTAACGAGCTACGCAAAGAACCAGAAAGAAATCAGAATTAATCAACTTATGAATAACCTTACTAACAACAGAGAATGTTATCTTTGGATTCGTAATAGGTTGCGTTCACATGATACCATTACATTCTATAGGCTTATAATATTTAACAAAGGTTTGGACTTATGAGACGTGACTTGGACTCGAGTCAGACTTGAGGACTTGACGCTTTTCCTCAAAAACGAGTGTAATTTTTATGCCTCCTCACTTCTTTATTTCGCTCATATTTCACTCTTGGACTTGTGGGGCACTGACTTGGTACTTGACTTGGACTTGAGGCTAAAGACTTGATTGGTCTAACCTCTGACATCTAAGACAGTTGGAGACGAGCTGAAATTAATATTGCTTAACCCTTGTATTATCTTTGTTTGATTTGTGCTTGTCAATAAAACAAAATTCTCTGATTCTGTCAACATGAATAAGGTGGTACCAGATGTCATTCTGTACAATGTTAAACCATGCACCACCTATAAAAAATTATAGCATCTGTTGTCTTTCCGGGTAATTTTGACCCGAGGGGACCAGGCGTGTGACTTTTTCTCACCAAAAAAAAATTAGAAAAGCTAAAAAAATAAAATTCCTGTCAAACAACCACTGCAGCTCTACCCTCGACTAGTTTGTTTCCCTTTATTCAATATTTTTAAAGAGATATTCCAAAAAAACGTATTTGTAAGGTGCCTAAAACGAAATGTATGTGCAACATTTGTGACACCAAATCAGAAAGAAGCTAAATCAAAAGATGACTATAAAAAAGTTGCTCAACATTACTGTAACAGATTCACAAAGTTTGAGTCACAATGACCAGGAGAAGAACATAGGTGTGTAGCCCTTATGAAGATAACAGAAGGGTTAAATGCAGTTTTCTGTTGTGATGTAAATAATGAATGATTCTAGTCACAACAAAAAAAAAAAAATCGTCAGACTGAAAAAAGGGCTCTTATCCACCATCTGGCTTTATGACATGATCACTTTCTGGAAACTGAACGCAACCTACTGTATTTTTTCTTTCACTTGAGGAATTACCTTTTCCCATTCCATGTGTCCACCCTGGCAAAGTCTTTGTAATCATTCAAACCGGTCATAAAAACATATTCTCCATCGTTGGAATCATTAGTCTGCAAAAGAAATAAGACATTTAGAACATAACGGTGCGTCACAGAACATCAGGAAACAAAAGGCAAACAACAACAACAACAACAACAACAACAACAACAACAACAACAATAACATAACCACCTTGTAGAAGAGTCCAAAAACATCATCCAGCGTGGGCTCAACGACTTTAAGAGCTTTCAGAAGTTGGTCTTCATAGCCCCAAAGAAGTTCCCAAACTGTTCGAGTGTAAATAGGCCTTCACCTGACGACCTCATGTAGGCCGAGATTAAATTAGCGACCACAGAGTTATCTTTGAACCTGTCCATAACAGCCTGTTTGAAAACAAGAAGAGGGTTAGCATTAGGTATTTTCATTTCTTGAAAACGGAGAAGGAAAATTGTTCGAAGTTTGCAGCGATCAAATCGAAAAACCAGAATCGATCTGTTTTGCTCATGCAGCCACTGACTTATACACACACTTTGTAGTTGTATAATACACACAATAATACAATAATTGCCATGATATAGAAAAAAATGTGAACTTGTGCAAGACCTGACTGAATGTACATTATTATGTTGTGTTAATAACAGATGGTGGACCTCTGAAAATTACTGTTTACAGTTCAAATTTTGATAAAAAATACAAGTTCTGACACTAACAACAGTGGCTTTGTTTGAAATGTAATTTATTGTGGTTGATTTGGTGTTTTAAGGAAAAAAAAAAAAGTTAATATAGATAATTGTCCCATCCCTTAAAAAGAATAATTTAGCTTTTATTCAATAACATCAGTGATAAAAGCAGTCTAAAAGCAGTAGTTCATTTTTATTGACTATAAACAAAAATGTTGGTACTTTTGTTTTTTTTACGACCATAAACGAAAAATATAACTATAAACAAAAATATTGTGTGCATGTATGAAAGTAGCATACACTCATTCTAATATGAAGCATGAGTATATGCCGTAAGCACTCCAAGCAAAATATGTATGTATTTATATTTGTGTACAAGAGGGTAGGATCATTGAACTTCCACCTACTCCTTTTGAGCATTACATTCTGTTGCTGAATTTCTTCCTTGTAGCTGTTCTTTTATTTTATGCATTTCTATGAACTGATTGTTGCTCAAATAAATCACAAAAAAAAAATGTACAAGTCTCACCATGGCAGGGATGTTGACCGTTCTGATCAGATCCGTCTCTGGGCCTCTTGACATATTTGGTTGAAATATGTAAGTCTTAGGGTTGACAGCTGATACTTTGGTTCCATTTTCTAAAAAAGTCACTTCCTCCATGGGCCGATACTCCCTAAGAATGAGAACATATTGTTGCAAGGATTGTGAAGAATTAGGTTAACAGATTATTTTCCATAATCCCCAAGTACAAGTAACAGAGAAAACTGGAGCAATGTGGAGTCGTGATGTATTTACTGCATTTTTAACAAAACAATGCATCACTTAATCACTTACCCACGTGTTAACGATCCAGACCATTACCGGTGAAATGCTAACACAATCATGCACTGAATAAACAAAGCATGACTGATGGGGACCTCTGTAGATCTCACCTGTAAGTGTAAGGCCCGATCTCCACAACAGCAGGTCTTTCACCATCCAGCACCTCCAGAGGATTTGTCAGGTTAAAAAAGTAAAACTGCATGTAGATGGGAGCTGGCGGATCCTCCCAGGCATTAAACGCATCTGTGCCATTCTTCAAAACGACCTCCTAAAAAGCAACACAAAAGGCACTGGGTCAGACAGTTGCAGTGTAAGCAAATATGTGACTTCTACGCATAATAGTTTGCTGATCAGGCAGTCTACACACATCATATGACAAAAGCAGTCACTGCACAAAGGGCACCTAAGTAAATTTACAAAGAAAGAGTCATTTTGTGGTGCTTTATCTTTGTTTGCTAAAAGATTTGGACAACCAGGTGAAATATGTAGATTTTAAGCACGACTAAACGAAACACTATCACTTCTATGCACAATTTCTAGCTATGCAACACATAATAATAAAAATAAAAAAAAAATCAAGTCAACAATGCATCTCAAACATACAAAGCTTTACATTCAAGATTTTTCATATTATTTCTGGCTAAAAGAAACTAAAAAAATAATAAAATAAAAATGATTAGAGAATTTAATTGATCCAAAAGTGGCTAGCATGTCGTTAGGGACGAAAAAAACATAACGTCACTTGTTTACCTTTTTCGCCACCGCCTGAAGAAAATGTGGAAACACGCTGGACAACACCAAGGAAATACCTAAAATAAGAATTAAAATAGAAAATATTCCAGTGCAATAAACGCAGCATGATGATTTCAACATGATGATGGCGAGTTACGAAAAAAGCAAAGCTGCGATGTCAGTGCTGTGTGTTTTGATGGGTTCGTTTCCTTTACGCTGTTCACCACTTCCGGTTTCGTCGGTAATTGTTATCTTCCGGGTAAGAAACGTCTGATTATTTTACTATATTTTGCGACAAAGTTTGGTAATTGATTGAGAATGCAATATATTAATTAGGAAAGCTTCTTTTGCAGAATTAATGAGCTAGCTCTACGACCGTTACGCTTTTTATTTACGTTTAACGTCCTTTCCTTTGAATATAATTTCTTGACGTGACGTTACGCACTCTTTATCTTGTCACATGACTTCTGAATTTGATTTAATCTCGATAGTTGATTAATGGTAAAATTTTGTAGAAGACAACAATACGATAATATAATGGATATAAAAGCTGTTTATTGATGAGAAAGTCTTGATATTAATTACTTGATTATAAATGGTTTAAAATTAAATATAAAAAAAAAAAATTTACGTTTTGAAATCCAATCTACGTATATACAGACACACACTGATTGTACACCATAAATCTATTAAAATGTATTAATTTCTCTTCGTAGTTTGATGCAACAACCGCTAGATGACGCCATTGCACTGCATTCTGGCTTAGATTTAAGTTCTTTTCATTCCCTTTGTTTTATGAATCGAGTTTGAAAGATGGAGTAGCCTATTTTAACATTTTATTGTTCTAATTAAGTTAACATCTCCACGGTACCGTCTTCAAACAAATCAGTTGTTGTTGAAAATTCACGCAACTTATAATATTAGTCAAATTCTTGGTTTTGAGCGAAACTGTTGAGTAAAACAATTGCAATTTTGCACAGACTGGCCTTTTATTAGATTATTACAGTAGTGGACCAAACATCAGACTTTGCACTTTTGTCTCAATGTTTTAAAAAAAAAAGAAAATATTTACTGTTCAGACTGTTGGCATTTAGACTGCAAATCCAAACCCCCTCAGTCAGTGTTCCCAGAGAGAGTGTTGGCCAGCCTGAACCTGGAGAGACTGTGGGGCACAAACACAACACAATGGAGCTCGAGCACGCACGCACGCACGCACGCAGCGGGGATGACGTCACTGCATTGAAGCGGACGCAGCGGCAGAGAAACCTACAGACAGACAAGCAAGCACCGCGAACACACCGCACACACACAACTTTGGATGTTTGCTTCTGCCGCTCGGGACAGGATAGGACAGGGGGCCAGGACAGGACAGGCACGGCACGGCTTGGCCCACGCACCTCTCCTTTTTACGCACAACATCAGCTCGGCTTTGCTCCACAATAACTCCGGGTTTACTCACATCGACACCGCTGCTGCCGCTAAATCTCCCTCCAACAGCGAATGTGCCACTTGTCTCGCGTGTGTTTCAGTCTGGACTTGTTTCAAGGTAAGTTTATTTTGCACAACTTCTTTATTCAGCGCGCAAAATCACTGCTTACTTGCGCACGTTGTACTATCCATGTGCACCTTTTGTGTGTTGCCTCTCAGAACAGCTAAAACGCGTAAAACTGGACGCTATGTTTTGTGTTCAGGAGCGCGCGTGTTAATGTTGTCTGCAAAATGTCAGGTTAATCATTGTTCATAAGATCCTACTGCTACTGCTGCTTTGTAAATGTCTACACAGAGCATTGTTGCAGAGAAAAACGGTGCCTTATTATTGTCGCCTTTGTGTCCAGTGCGCGTAACAAAATGACATATTTCGTCTGACATCTGAAAGTGGTGAGTTATGTGTGAAAAAACAGTTTGACAAAGCAGTTCAGCCTTGGCTCTTTCTCTGATACACCCACCACCAGCAGCAGCAGCCAAGCTTTTCACTCTGTCCACTACACTGCCCACACTTCAGCCAGAGAGTTAGACAGGGTTCATACAGACATGGAAAACCTGGAAAAGTCATGGGAAACTTATTATTTTATTTATTTATACAGGGAGGCTCATGAGAGTACAAGGCCCTCTTCTTCCTGGGCGCCCTGTTTAAAACAACACAATAAAACAACATTTAAAACATAATAAATACATTAAAATCAACAATAAGAACAACCACAATTATGAAAAAAAAATCTCTGCAACAAAACCATTAAAACACTGTATTCACATCAAAGTCTTCAATTTGGCCTGTTTTGGAAAATTGTTCCATTTATATGGTGCCAAACAACAAAATGCCTTTTTTCCCATTTCAGTCCTAGGACAAACAGAGTTCAGCATTAAATAATCCTGCGATCTCGTGTGGTGAGTTGTCGATCTAAAACTTAAAAGATTCGAGAGGTACCTGGCAGCCTATACAATGTTGTTCGCTTCTGACGGCAAGTGATGTCCAACCTACACTTTTATAGAGATTACGATGCTGCAACACAGTCTCACAAGAAGGCGTACATATAGCACGACACAAAAATAGCGTATTTTTAGCACGATATCAGTCCTGTTTTGCGTACTTATGTTACGCCGTACATATAGCACGATATGAAAAAGTGTAAAAATGACACGAGTTTTGGTTGCAGCCACGTGAGGACGTTTTCTTCAGGTGAAACGGGTAAGTTCAGGCAAAAAGTTACTAAAATGGTTAACATTAGGGTTGGGGCTTGGGGTAGGTTAAGATTAGATGTAGGATTTTGTTAATTTTCATAAATAAGAACTAGGGATGCACCGATCCGATACTGGGATCGAATATTGGTGCCGATCCAGCCAAATTTCCTGGATCGGGTATCGGCTCCATGATATCGGTTCAGCCGATATCATATTTGTGCCTTTAATTGGACATAATTAGACTAATTTATTGGCTGGTGTTGATCAAGAACGTGTCATATTATTGGACATTTTATTCACATAAGTTATTAAGTTGTGGCTTTCACTATAGATAACAGTTATATAACACTGTATGACAAAATGTCTTTTGTTTTAATAAGAAAGAGAAGCAATTTCAGTTATTACACTAGTATCGGTTGATATCGGGTATCGGCAGATACTTAAAGCCAAAGTATCGGGATCGGTATCGGAGCTGAAAAAGCTGGATCGGTGCATCCCTAATAAGAACACATCTTAACAACCACCATTGAAATGAACGGGGACTGTGACGCATACTATAATTACGCAAAAGAGCCGTAAACTCGTGCTAATCATACGCAATTTACATGTTGCGTTATGTCGCGGTATATGTACGCTTTCTTGTGAGATCGGGCTGGATGATGTGTATTATACTCAGCACCTGTTATGAAACAAAGAGCCGAGTGATAAAGTGTATCTAATGGTTTCAGAGTAGAGGTTGAAGCCTGCATATATACAGTATATTGTCCCGTAATCTAAAGTAGAAAGTAACTTTGCCTGGACAATTTCTTTTCTATAATTTTTAATAGAACACTTGGTGATAGTCAGAGGTTGAGGCGCCAGGTGTTAGGTGAATCGCCTCTGCTGAGTTGCCCCAGGGCAGCTTACTGTCACTGAGTGGGGAGGGAAGGGGTTCATCTCACTATGAAGCGCTTTGTGACTCTGTCTGTGAAATGCGCTATACAAATAAAGATTACTTACTTACTTACTTACTTACTTACTTACTTACTTACTTACTTACTTACTTACTAATTTAAAATAATTTTGAACTTCATTCAAATCTTTCTGTAATTTTAAAAATGCTTCATCAGCAGAAGAGGCACTTATTACAAAATTACATCCAATGTTATTCATAAATATTTTAAAAGTAAAGGGCCCAAAATTGAGCCTTGTGGCACTCCTTTGTTTAAAGTTAAAATCATCTGCTACCACTGCCTGGGTTCTATTTGTAAGATAGCTTAGGAACCAATTACATGCAGCATTATCAACTCCGCAATGTTTCACACATTTTAAATCTAAATTCCAGGCCCTAGAAAGGTTTTGGGGTTCTACTGGTTCTGGAAAAGTTTGGGAAAATTGTAAAAAATTTTGAGTTAAACAAAAATGAAAATGGTTACTATAACATAATTCTGCTTGTTTTGGCTAAGACAGAAGAAAAAAAATGTGTCCATGAAATAAAAATAGGATGTGCTGCAGTGACTTTATTACATTTATGATTTTGACATCTTTAGCACATTTGTTTAAAACTAAAAAGACTGATTTTGAATTATTGTGGTGACTATATGGCTTTGAAACAAAATGATTTCAAGCCATATAGTCACTTTATATATTGACAAAAATATGGAATGTAGCATTGTTGAAAATATGTCTCTTGCAGTAGATGACATTTTTGAATGTATAACTGTAGAAATAGTATTGAAAAAAAGGAAAAACATAATGGTAAGCTGCATCTACAGAACACCGGGCTCTGACATGAATATATTTTGTGAATGGATGGAAAGATTATTTAGTAATATTAGAAGGATGTTGTAATATGTGGTGACTATAATATTGATTTACTGAATACAAAACACACAAACCAACAGAAGAGTTTATAAACATGATGTTCACCATGAATATGTATCCACTAATCACAAGACCTACTAGAATAACAACACACAGTGCAACTTTGATAGATAACATATTTGTAATATTCTGGATAAAAAAATAATGAGTGGTCTTTTAATTAGTGATACCAGTGATCATTTACCAATCTTCATGGTGTGTGATATTAACTGTAAATTAATTGAAGACATAGAGAGAGTTTGTTACAAAAGAATTATAACAGAACAAACAATAATGGCACTGAAAAATGACTTAGCAGCTCAAAACTGGCAAACTATTTATGATGAGTCGGATGTAAATGCAGCTTACAGTTGTTTTCTTGATATCTTCATTGCTCTTTTTGACAAGAATTGCCCTGTTACAAAATGTATTATAAAAAATTATACCAAACACCTTGGATAACTAAAGGGCTATCAAATGCTTGCAAAAAGAAAAATAATTTATATAGAACATTTCTTAAAGAAAGAACAATACAAGCTGAAACGAAATACAAAAAATACAAAAACAAATTAACTAACATATTGAGATCATGTAGAAAGAGTATTATACTAAATTATTACACAGTAAGAAAAATGACATTAGAGGAATTTGGAATGTTTCTGAATACTGTTATTGGACGCGGTTCCAATTGCCATGTTACCCAGAGTATTTTGTGGAAAACAATATAATAATAAGGGATAAGGATAACATTGCAGAAGGATTTAACAAGTTTTTTGTTAATGTTGGGCCAGAGCTGGCTGAAAAAATTCCAACTGATAACGAGCCTCTGGGAAATTTAATTGAAGTTAATTCTAAATCAATGTTTCTCACCCCTACAGATGAAAAAGAAGTTCTGGACACAATTAGAAATGCAACAATAAAACATCACGTGACATTGATGATATTGATATGAGGACTGTTCGAAATGTTGCTCAGGAATTGTTAAACCATTCACTTACATTTGCAACTTATCTTTTCAGTCTGGACTTTTTCCTCACAGAATGAAAATGGCCAAAGTTATTCCATTATTCAAATCGGGTGATAAACATTGCTTTACGAACTACCGACCTGTCTCCTTACTGCCACAGTTTTCCAAAATATTAGAAAAACTATTTCACACTAGACTCTGTAGTTTCATTGAAAAACACAAGTTACTATCTGACAGTCAATACGGATTCAGACCAAATAGATCAACCTCACTAGCTTTAATTGACCTGATTGAGGAAATCTCAAATGGAATAGAAAAAAATAAATTTGTAATAGGAATTTTTATTGATCTTCAAAAGGCCTTTGACACTATTGATCATCACATTTTATTAGCTAAATTGGAAAACTATGGCATTAGAGGATTGACGAAAAAATGGCTTAAAAGTTACTTGGGTGAAAGGCAGCAAATTGTGCAAATTGACCAACATAAATCAGGGTATCAATATATTAAGTGTGGGGTACCTCAAGGGGTCAATTTTAGGCCCCACATTATTCCTAATGTATATTAATGAAATTTGTAAAATATCAAAAATTATGAAATTTGTACTTTTTGCTGATGACACTAATATTATTTGTACAGGTGATAATCTGGGGCAACTGTTGGCACAAGTAACTGTTGAAATGAACAAGTTAAAAAGTTGGTTTAACAAAAATAAATTGTCTTTGAATTTGAAAAGACAAAACTCATGTCATTTGGATTTCGTAAAAACCCTATGCCAGTCCAAATTACTATTGGAAACACACTCATTGAAAGAGTGAATCAAAATTCATTTTTAGGAGTTATAATTGATGAAAAACTTGACTGGAAAGCACACATTAATTACTTGCAAACAAAAGTTGCTAAATGTGTCGGGCTGATGAAAAGATCAAGTCATTTGCTTGATCAAAATGCCTTACTTTTATTGTATCATTCATTTGTCATGTCATATTTAAATTACTGTGCTGAAGTCTGGGGAAACTGTTATAAGACTCATTTATTGCCTTTAATTAGATTACAGAAAAAAGCTCTTAGAATTGTTCACAATGTCCACTAGAATGAACATACAAACCCACTGTTTATCAAATCAGCTGTGTTGAAGTTAGAGGACATAGTGAACTTCAAAACTGCTCAGATCATGTTCAGGGCATCAACAAACAGTCTTCCTGGAAATTTAAAGAACCTTTTCCAAGACAGAGATGCTCATCATAAATATAAACTCAGAGGAGATAAAAATTATATCAACTAAGATTAGAACTACATTAAAATCTATGTGTATTTCGGTCCGTGGGGTTGCTATTTGGAATGGCTTACCAGATGAATTAAAATACTGTACAAACTTGACACAGTTTAAAAACTTTTTCAAAAGGATGTAATCAGGAAATACCAGGAGGAGAGAGAGTGATGCCTCAACACAGAGCCAGAAAAAGAGGGGTGTAGGGTCAGAGAGTGTTTGGGCCTGTTCAGTGTCATGTCTGTTTGAGTGGGTGAATGGATTGTGTTGTCTGTCTGTTATGGTACTATTTGTGTTTTATTGTCTTTTCTTTTTGCATTATAATGAATATATATTGTCATGATGTATTGTGATGAGTGGGTGGGAGGGGATTGGAACTTTAAAAGCTTTGCTTCATCCATCCCCTTTTCAAACCATGCATCTGTGCTTGTAACGATTATTAACTATATGGTTTGAAATAAAAATTCTCTATCTATCTATCTATCTATCTATTGCATTTCATTTATTTAAGTAGTTACTGAAAAAACTAGTGCTAGGACAAAAAAAAATCATGATTCCTTTCCTCTGAGATATTGTTTGACCTTTTCAAAAACAAAAACTTTTAATATGTCAAATTTATTTGATTTTTTTAAACTTCTATTAGGGATGCACTGATCCGATACTGGGATCAAATATCGGTGCCGATCCAGGTAATTTTGCTGGATTGAGTATCAGCTCCATGATATCGGTTCAGACGATATCAGAGTTGTGACTTTAATTGGACATAATAATATTTGACTTTTATTCTCTCTCTCTCTTCTCAGTCTCTTCTGTTTCTTTTTTTTCTCTTTCTCTCTCTTTCTTTTCTCTCTCTCTTTCTTTTCTCTCTCTCTCTCTTTCTCCCTCTCTCTCTCTTTCTTTCTCTTCTCTCTCTCTTTCTTTCTCTTCTCTCTCTCTTTCTCTCTCTCTTTCTTTTCTCTTCTCTCTCTCTCTTTCTTTTCTCTCTCTCTCTCTTTCTCCTCTCTTTCTTTCTCTCTCTCTTTCTTTTCTCTTCTCTCTCTTTCTCTCTCTCTTTCTTTTCTCTTCTCTCTCTCTCTTTCTCTCTTTCTTTTCTCTCTCTCTCTCTTTCTTCTCTCTCTCTCTCTCTTTCTTCTCTGTCTCTCTTTCTTCTCTTTTTCTCTCTCTTTCATCTCTTCTGAATATGATCAACATTCTTATGTTTTGAAAAGGAAAAAGAGCTATTTCAATCTTCACACAAGTATCGGTCGATATCGGATATCGACCGATACTTAATTATAAAGTATCAGGATCGGTATCGTATCAGAACTGAAAAAACTGGATCGGTGCATCCTTAACTTCTATGTCAATAGTCTGCCTCAATGGTTGACTTTTGCTCCAAATCACACATTTTTACTCTTTTGATCTTTTAATTCAAAGGATACAAACAAATAATTGGTGATTCGATTCTCTCCATTTCTTAAGTAATTGCCCAGCCTACTGAAACAAATAATTGTTTCGAAATGTGTGTGTGAAAAACAAAATTATGGAAATGTTGGAATTTGTTTTAGAAAAGTCATTGAAAAGTTCTGAAAACTATACATTCAAATCTGTACAAACCCTGATGCTGTGTTACTTTACCTAATCTAATTTTAGGCGATGTTAGGGTCACTTCTGCAATTCTTACTAACAAGATTGTTGTTGTATGAAAGGAAAAGTTGCTCTGATGGGCTTTCAATGATTATTAGAGAGGTCAATCAGTGACAAGGTTAACTCTCAACATCAAATTCCTGGAGGTAAAAGCATGTGGACAATCTGCAAATAACAATGCACAGCAAGAGAATGAACCTGGAATAAAACAGAAGATGGTCAGCAAGTAGTTTGTCCACAGTTGTGCTTTACTCCTGTCCAAGCTTCAGTTTCAGTCATGACTTTTGTTCTGATTGTTCATGATCACACTTACAGTCTGTGCTCCCAGTTTGTGTCTTTCACTTGTGGAGTACATTTGCGAAGTTAATTCTGTAAAAGTTGCAGCATACTTTAATTTCATCTGTTTGCTTTCAGAGGCACTAATTGTCCGTCCTCTCCAAAGCAAATAATTATTCTAATAATAGTGATTATTATTTGCTTTGACACTGCGCGGTGGCACAGTGGTTAATGCTCTGAAAGCAGAGAATGTCCTTGGTTTGACTTCCGGTTGATCTGGGGCTTTTCTATGCGGAGTTTGTATGAGTTATATTTTCCCTGTGTCTGTGCATTTTTCCTCTTTACCACTAGAGCATGTCCAGTAGAGCCTCTCCTCTCCCAGAGCTCCCATCTCAGCAGGACTTCCCTGCAAAAAAAGGCATTACACTAGAATAATCAAGCAGCTCTAAGTTGATAGTGCTGGATAATTTCTCCAAAAACTGAGATTGTCAAATTGTAAATTGTTTGATAGAGGATTTGTGAGTAAAAACATGTGGTTTGGACCAGAAGTCAAATTTTGACACATAATACTACTGATATAAGTTATCATTCTTTCTATTAAATGTAACATTAGGTTTTTTAGATTATTAAAAGCCATTTTTTTAAATGAATAAATGAAATTGAATCAAAAACTTGAGACTGATTGGTAAAAAAAAGTGAGTATTCTTTCACTCAGCACTAATACTTGATACTAAAACTGCTATTGAACCCAGATACTCTTCTGAACAGAAGTATCAATACTTAAACAACGTAAGAGCATGAACAGGACACAATCTGATTTTAAACTAGCTAAAATCCAAAAATTATAGATATAATAATATAGAAAGTATTTGTATTTTGTATTGGAAATGTGAGTCTTTTGCATAAAATTGTACTTAAAGTTTCACTAGTATTGACTTAGTTTGGTGTGATAGTCCTTGTGGTAAATAATTACCAACATTTTACAGCAAAACAGTTGCAAATTATGAAGAAGAAATGACCATAAAAGTTGAAAATTACAGGAAGTAAGTGTTGTCAAAAAGACAACTGACACACTTATTCATTAATTTTCTCCCGCTTATTCCCGTTAGGAGTGGCAGATGACTGGAGCCTATCCCATGACTTTGGGCCTTAGGCGGGGAACACCTTGACAGTGGCAAATTCATTTATAGGGAGAATTTACAGTGAAGCTCAATTAATCTAACATGCATGTTTTTAGAGTTAGTATCCGAAGGAAACCCACGGTGACACAGGGAGAACATGCAAACTCACCCAGAGAGAATGTGAGATGTTGATAGAACTCTTAACCACTCCGACACCTGCTAACGACCAGAACAGCTGTAAAAGACTTGTTCTGAGTGTGTGTTTGGTTTTTCCTGCAGTGAGAGAAGAAGTGTGTGACTGCATGGACTGGACCGAACATGAAGAGCCTCAAAGCCAAGTTTAGGAAAGCTGATGTAAGTAGCACATGTGTGAGGAGGAATCTGCTGCGTTTGTGTGTGTTTGTGTGTGTGTGTGCGGCTGACTCACAGTCTGTCTATGTTCTACAGCTCAAACTGTGATTTATACCTCTCTCTCTCTCTCCTCTTCTCTCTCTCTCTCTTTCTCTCTCCTCCTCTCTCTCCTTTTCTCTTTTTCTCCCTCTCTTTCTGTCTCCCTCCTCTCTTTTTCTCTTTTCTCTCTCTCTCTCCCCTCTCTTTCTCTTTTTTCTATCTCTTTTTCTCTCTCTCTCTCTCTTTTCTCCTCTCTTCTCTCCTCTCTTTCTCTCTCTGACCCCCTTTTTCTCTCCCTGTCTTTCTCTTCTTTCTCTCTCTCTCTATTTCTTTCTATCTCCTCTCTTTCTCTTGTATTTCTTTCTCTCTCTCTCTCTTCTCTCCCTCTCTTTCTCTCTCCCCACTCTCTTTCCTTTTTTCTCTCTCTCCTTTCTCTTCTTTCTCTCTCCTTCTCTCTTTCTCTCTCCTCTCTCCTCTCCCTCTCTCTCTTGTCTCCCTCTCTTTCTCTCTCTCTCTTTTCCTTCTCTCTCCTTCTCTCCCTCTCTTTCTCTTCCCTCTCTTTCTCCTTTCTCTCTCTCTCTCTTTCGCCCTCTCTTTCTCTCTCTCCCTCTCTTTCTCTTTTTTCTATCTCTCTCTCTCTCTCTTCTCCCTCTCTTTCTCTTTTTTTCTCTCTCTCCTTCTCTCTTACTCTCTCTCTCCCTTCTCTCTTTCTCTCCTCTTCTCCCTCTCTTCTCTTCCTCTCTCTCTCTCTCTCTCTCTCTCCTTCTCTCCCTCTCTCCTCTCTCTTTCTCTCTCTTCTCTCTCTCTCTTTCTTTCTCTCTTCTCTCCTCTCTTCTTCTCTCCTCTCTTCTCTCTTCTTTCTTCTCCTCTCTTCTCTCTTCTCTCTCCTCCTCTTCTTTCTCTCTCTCTCTCTCTCTCTCTCTCTTCTCTCTCTCTTCTCCTCCCCTCTCTTCCTTTTCTCTCTCTCTCTCCTCTCTTCTCTTTCTCTCTCTCTCTCTCTCTCCCTCAGGGTTAGTGCAGTCACTTTATGGTTTGGGGAAAATCTCTGCTTCATATTATTACTTCTATTTAAATCTTGTTTTACACTGGAGCAGAAAGATTTTGTTTCATGTTTTAAAACCAGAATTCTGTTCAAAGTTCACATTTTAAACATGATCAGGTGAAATGACAACATGAGTAATGATTTCTTTGAACTGACAAACTAGAAAGAACCACATGAATATCAGCAATGTTGGTTTGATTTGGATGAATTGTGCTGCCTTACTTTGCTTGTCTTGTTCCTAACATTACACGTTTATGTGGATTTATAACAGCTGTTTTTACTGACATTTTAATGGCTTTAAAGTGACACTGTGTAACTGTTTGGCCAAAAAACAACTTGAACAAAAATGTGTTTTGTATTTGGATGTTTTTGTTGGACTAAACATGATAAGAATGTGCATCTTTACCTTAGGCGACCTTGCATCTCCCTAAAAATGGATTCTTTAATGGTTTAGAGCAGAAGTGTGAAACTCAAATGGAGCTGAGGCCAAACTGATCAAAGTCAGAGTTGGTTAAAATATAAGTTCTGTGTTATAGTCAAATAGACTATATAACCATAACATAGCACATTTACTGTGTGTCCAGATTTAAATTGTATCACACTTCATAATGTTGCATCATATTGTACATACTTTCCTTTCAACGAAATATTGGTCACATTGAATGCAATTTACAGCATTCCAGAGTCAAAATTCAGCAATATAAGGATTTATAATTCTACAGGTGTATGATTCATTCTGGTCTTTAGGCGTTTTCGCACATGAAAGTACTGTAATTTCTGCCCTATTGAGCGCACCTGAATATAAGCCGCACCTACTAGATTTATGTAAGAACAATGATAAAGTACAGATATAGGCCGCATTTGTTATAGAAAGTCCATGAGAATAGTTCGCATAGTTCAAAGCTCAAGAAAAAAGTAGCGGCTTATAATCCAGAAATTACGGTACCTAGAACTAGTCCCAACATTCCTTCAGCCCCTGTTCAGTCAGAGGAACTATCCCCATGTTTGTGTTCACACCAGCAGCAGTTTCTGAAAGTAAGTGGTGTTCGGAAAAGAAAAGTTGTCTTTTTCGATTCCACATAAAACTATAATGTGCAAAACTTAAGTAACAATTAAATAAATTATTCACTGTATTTCCTATCAATAGTATTTTAGGCTACTATTTACAAATTAAATAAATACATTTGGGAGTTATTGCTTTTAAATCATTTTTTCTTAGGGGCAGGGAAAATGTATCTAAATGTGAAAATGTGTAAAACATGTTTCAAAACTAAGTTAGTATTGATAGTATAGACTGAAAAGTGCCCAGAGCAGGAGCTAAAAAAGTTCCTGAAGTGTGGCCCCAGTCCATAGTTCCTGCTCTGTGTGAATACTCCCAAAATCGCACAGGTACTAAAAAATTGCTAGGAACTGAAAAAAGTTCCTACAGTGGGAAAAGGCCTAATGAATTTCTTCTTGTCAGTGCTGGGCTGCAGTGCATTCTGGGACTTGTAGTTCAATTGTTGCTCCTTTCATCCCGGGGGCCACACTTGGCCCAGGGCCCCAGTTTGACAACATTAGCTTAGGTGAATGGCTTGTTCTGCTTGTTTCCATAGAAACGTTGCTCCTTAAGCTATAATATTCCACAGTGTAGCTTTAAACTGAAGTATTGTTTTAACTTGCTATTTCACTGAGATTACAATACAGAGATGATTTAAATCCTCCAACACATGCTTCATATCAACATGTATTCATTTTGGCTTAAAGCATCTTTTTACAAACAACAAAGTAAAACTGGAAAGGACCACCCAAGCTCAGTCAATCAGAACACAGCATTCAGCTCCAGTTCAGACAGTACACAGAGGTCTCATTTTTCACAAAGTGCAGCATTTATCATGTACGTTTTAGTGGAAAACACAAAGATTAATAATTTACAACTAAAGAGGTTAGTCGCTTCAACTTTAAAGACAGAGGAATTGTAGTTCTTTAGCCATTCTGTCAATCATATTTTCACTCTCTGGTTTTCTATTTGCCTTTGTATAATTTTTAGTCTGTTCCAGCACAGTTTGGGTCCAATACTTAAAATTAATTATATAAGTAAATGTCAGATGTAAAGAGTGAAATCAGAACTTATAGAAGAATGAATATTGACCTATCTTTAGTTAATATTCATTTATCTTTTACAATATTGTCAATACACCTCCGACCTATTCTCTCTCAGTCTAAGCCCATATAGTTAGTTTAAATGGATTTTACCGACACTAAAGCAGGTCAAAGTAAGACAAACAGTGTTTTTAGGCTGAGAGCTCTGAGGGTCACTGTGGGCTCTTTAACACTGTCACAAGAAATGTCTGTAAAGTGTAAAAGCTTCCATATGTTCAGCAGCCTCAGCGTCCAATCACACACCAGAGTCTTGTTTTGTTTAAATGTGAAGATCGAAGTAAGGTTACAAAGAGAATTATATTGTTAGCAAAGTATCTGAAAATTTTTACATTCAGTAAGTAGAGAGCATGGATGAAAATTAACCGAAGAAAAATCAGCTTAAAGGTCCAATGTTGCACAAAATGGTCTCTGCTGTTGAGTTTTTAGCCATGTTACAATGTTTTTACCTCATCAAAAACTTACCTGAAGTTGTGAGGTGTTTCCTTCACAAATGTTTGAGTGAATTCTTAGTCTGTCTCTATCAGCAAAGCTCAAACTGCTCTGCTGCACTGGTTTATGCGACGCATTCTACATTTACACTGGGAGTGATGATATGGATTTTTGAGACATTACTGAAAACCAACGTTTGGCTCCTGTTGTAGCCAATAACCAATTTTTTCATCATAACATCCATAGCAAGGATCACTAGATAAACAGTTTTATAAATAAGAAAAACAAAATAGATTTAATAGTGAAAAAGCTGGCAGTGCTCATGGATAACAAACATACTCATCAGGATCCACGAGAACAAGACATCACAGAAGAAATAAGTATAATTTAATAAACACCAACAAAAGGTCTTTATTAGGGCAAAGTGAACAACACTCAGGTGCATGACCTGTATTTAATGGCGTATGTGACCCTTATCGTATGACCATAGGTTAATTACAAAAATATTTTGGTAAAAATGGCAGAGGAAGGCACTTAAAAACCACTTTTGTAATTTGACTTTCTGACCAGAAAAAGTTCTGGGACTCCCTGCTCTCTATACCGCCCCTCAGGGTGTGAGCCACTGATTTGGCCACTGTGAAAGAGGACAGCAAGAAGGTCGTGATTCGATTCCTGCAGGACCAGGCCTTTCTGTGTGGAGTTTGCATGTTCCTTCTTGTGTCTGGGTGGTTTCCTCCGGTTTCCCCACCAAAGTACAATAACATACATTTAGGGAACACTTGGTGATAGTTATACTGTCATGAGTGAGGAGGGGACATCTCACTGTGAAGCGCTTTGTGTGCAAATAAAGATTACAAAAAATTTAAATTTAAAGGGAATATCAAGCATTTTTTTGATGTTTTTATCCTTCAAACCTGCTTCTCAGCAATCTCATTGGAATCCCAGGCACCCAGAAGCAGTAAAAAGTGGATAATGACAGTGTTTTCTCACATCAAGAATTGAGTTAGACCTCTATCTTCTGCAGGGATTACACAGGTAAACTATGAAACCATCTTGCCTGATGTGCTAATGCTGCTCAAAATGAGTGTGGAGACTTAAAAACAGTGCATAAGATCTCAGTGATCTACCTGTGTCATCACAGATCTGGTACATTCAGAGAGTTTTTTGAGAACGAAAAATACCACACAGACAAAACTTCAGCTGTGTTTTTGATGAGGAAGCAGATTTAGAATAGGATTAGAATCTTAAAATAAAAAGATTTTGCTTAATACGTCCTTTTTAAAGTGGTATATTTTGTATTAGGTTTGACCATGGTGTAGTTCAACAGAGAAATACTGTTTACGACTAACAGACAAAACTCATTTATTACATTTATTGATCAAGTCTGAGCCTTTGTAGTGCGTCAGAGGATGAGCTGTTTTCCAGGCTCCATGATTCTTTGCTCCGTGTAACTGTGATGTGTGTATGAATCAGAGTTTTGGGAGAGGTTCCTGTTGGGTTCACTGGGTCACGGTTCTTTACTCCTCCAGCAGGAAGTGAGCCTGACTCATGTAGTGTCAGAGCGTTTGGCCTGACGAGGAGACAGACTCTGGATCCTGGGTCTGGGGAGTGTCGTCTGTGGAGTGTCGTCGTGGGAGTGTCCACAGGAGAGGAAAGACTGACAATGAGCGCTGCCTGGGATATGAAGACTGTCTTTAAGAGATTAAGTGTGTGGTGTGACGCAGCATCAAAAGCAAAAGATCAAGAGACAGGAATAGTTCAGGATAGAGCCACCAAGCTTGTCATTTGGACTTTGATTTGGTTGTGTCTAATATTAAGAGATTTTCTTTCATATATATTATTAAATCCTGAGAGAGTAGACGATATCATAGGGCTGTAGTCGTTTAGTCGATTAATCGGGTCCGATGTGTCTTGGTCCGACCAAAATGTGCATTAGTCGAATAAATCTATTATTTAGACTTGAAGTGGGAGGTGGGAAATCAATAAAATTACCGGTAATTTCTGGGATTATAAGTCGCTACTGGTTTTTTTTCATGAGCTTTGATCTATGTGGCTTATAACGTCGGACAATGCAAGCAAAATTATAGATTCTCATAGACTTACTATTAACAAGTGCGGCCATATATATGTACTCTTTATCATTTTTCTTACCTTAAATCTAGTGGAGCATTGTATATCTGTCTCAGTTAACCAGTCAAAGACGTCCCACTCGGTTAAGCCATTAGTCACAGTTATTGGTTAATCAGTTAACCACGAACATCCCTAATTTAAAACAATGCATTGTTCGGCATGTGGCCTTCAAGACATTTTTGTTTGATGAAGGTCACAGGCCAAAACATCACATTGTTTTAAATAAATTTCACTGGTGTTGCAAGTGCACGGTGTGATAGACTTTCATTCATAAAGTTTTGCCAGCCTTGCGCGAGCTTTTTCCTACGCACTTGTCTCTGAATGATGTGCTAGTTTTTTTTTTTTTTGCTTTACTTTCCTGAAATAACACCATTTCAGCAATCATACAGACTTAGTTGTGACTCGACCTTAAATAGTTGTGCTCAAAATACACTTAAATCACCAGAAAGTGTCTTAAAAGAGTGAGAAAGTTGCAGTTACCAATGAAGTTTATGGATCTTTAACATTGAAATTCCCCCACATCAGGCCACGCCCACAAATACGACTCATTGCCGACTGTATCTTTATGTTTATCAGGGTATATTTAGGATTGCAAAATGTTGTGAATTTTCAACATTAGCATAGCAAGAGGTAATTGGGTGGAAACATTAGAAAAAAACTGAACTCGGAGAAAGGTGGCATAAGGTAACAATTAACCATCTTTCACAACAAGGTAATTGCATTCAGAAACATGTCCAACATCAAAGCCTTTTCCTACACAACCTTATTTCCATGTGTGCGAGGTAGTTTTTCCCACATATATAAACAAAAACAATATGTATCACAACTGGAACCATGTTCTTTTACCTTATGTTTCCAGTCCAGGTGTGTTCGTCTACAGACTACTCCACCTTCGTATGTAAACCCGCTTGAACTCGCAGAGGCCTAATATTAGATAATTATTGCAAATTCATTCAGCTATGTGGAGGGGACAGAGCAGGTCATTGTTCTGGAGAATGTTTCACAAAGTTCAAGGACAGAGCGGATTCTCAGAGCGTTTTTAAATCTACATACTTTTCAGTTTTATGCAGCTAAGATCTGGAACAGTCTTCCAGATGATGTAAGACAGGCCTCCACTGTGACAACGTTTAAATCTAGGCTGAAAACATGTCTTTTTATCTGTGCATATGACTGAAATACTTTGTCTGCACTTTATTTTTGATTGCATTTTCCTGCCTTGTAAAGCACTGTGAATTGCTTTGTGTATGAATTGTGCTATACAAATAAACTTGCCTTGCCTTGCTTGATTCTCGCGTTCTTCATAGCGTCTTGATGATGAGAAATGCTTAGATTGAGCTTGTTTAGTTTTTACTGTGATAGGAAGAACAAAAGGCAGAGCAGACTGTGGAAGTCGCTTAGAAACCAGACTTTTGTGGTTCTGAAGGTCTTTCTCAACATAAGCTGCTGCTGCTGCTGTTTGCTTTGATTTATGTTATTGAATTTGAGGTGGACAATATTACAAAAAGTTAATGGTTGTATGTAAGGAAAGACAAATCCAATATGTCTAATTTGCTTCGCTAAGTCAGTATAGACAGCCAATGACCATCATGGTGAGTATCTGAATCTGATTGGTTGAAGCGTCACAAGGCAGAAGTTTCCTGGGGTCTGTAAAAACATGAAAAGTAACAGATAATATTACATTTACATTTTAAAGTTAGATCATGATACAAAAAGCAACATATGCTTGAAAACATACTATTTAAAACAGTATTCATTCTGCATCACTGTTCTGGCATGTTATTCTTTATTTAAAACTATTGTTTAATTTTCCTTTTAACTCGAGCTGCTCTTCTGAGCAATCTGGAGCTTTTTTAGATGTTTCTGTTCAGCATTATGCTGCATTCACATCAGAGATTAACCTGGCTCACGCCAGATGTGTTGAGCTCCTATCTGAGTTCTCACTATATCCATCTGAAACTTTACTCACTGAAAGCGTTCGAGAAAAGGTGGGGCATTTAGTGAAAAACTTCAAACTGATGGGGTAGCGGCCTACCTTATTTGTGCTTAGCCAATCACAGCAACAAATCGTAATGGTGTATCCAATGTCTGCGTGAGATAGAACAAGTACGCGTCACACATACTGTTCTTCTTTCAAAAAGAAATAACTCCGTATTTTGCTAAAACCGCATCAAAAGCAGCAGAAACACGTACATTCACGAGAGCAGCCATCTTTGTTTAGCTTGAATCAGACTCGGCGGCGGCGCCGGAACGCTAACAGCCTGTGTTAGCCCGCCCTGCTACAATGTGGAAAAACCACGCTGCTGCGATGTGAGTGGGCCGAAACAACACCAATTCAGACTCTCAAACCAATCGGGCGGCTGAAAGGCCAGATGGTTTATCTCGTGTTTGTGAATTGACAAATATCACGTGATAAACCATCTGGCTGGCCAGGCTAACCGGACAGCGTATTTGCGTCAACATTTGTATGTAAAAACGTATTTTGAATTTTCGAAGCTGACACCCAAATAGGTGTCCAAAATGCCCCAATGCACTTCGAGACACTTTTAATGCTCCAACACACTTCTTTGAGCTCCCGCTTGTTTGCAAGCTTTGACGCAAAGACGCTGTCCAGTCTGAACGCAGCATTAGACCAAACTACAGGACGGAAATAGAGATGAGATAAAACTATACTTTTTGGCCATGACAATGAAGAGCTCATTTTCAAATGTTTTAGAGTGAAATCTACTAAATTGTAAGCCACATCCCCAGCACTATTTTGGACATAGTATACCAGCTACAATTAAATCCTTTCTCTATTTTGAATTGTTTATCAGTAACAAAAGAGGAACACTCGCCCAATACTACAAATAACCTTTTAAGACATACCTTTTTCATGAAGTCACACGTGGTGCTTCAGTTGTAATCAGAGCTATTTTATCTACTCTGCTATTTTGTACATCTATTCATTTAAATGAGCTCCAAACTAAACAAGCGGCCTGTTCTCCATCACTTTTCCTTAATGTGACAGAAAACTGAAAAATGACCAGATCTGTCGACTGCTCCATGTTGTTCCTGTAAGATTAGACTCCAAAGTAAGAGATTAAGCAAACATCATGAGAAATTTAGATCTGTCACCAGAGACCGAACTGCTGACGTCACTTTCACAGTCCTGTTTGTTTAACTCTATAATTAAAGACTTGTGACGAACTGTATGTTATCAAAATAAGAGGCCGGCCAAGGTGTTTGTTTAGTGAGATAATATCCTTGTGGCTCGAAGGACTGGAATTTGTTTACACTGCAGTCTAGTGACAAATGTAAAGTTGAGCTGGATTCTTTTTGTATTTATTCACAGTCTGGCCAAATCATAACAACAACATTAACTTTGTGATGAGACAGGCTGGTGTCCTGGTGCAGTTCATGTAAGTTTTAGTTTTACACGAACATCTCTGAATCCATTCTCACCTGGTCTGTGTGGTACGTTGGAGCCACTACAGGGACAGACGCAGGGTCGTATTTTGTTCTCAATCGTAGTGTAACGGTGATGCTAAGAGTTTTGTCTGTTGGCTGCTAAGTTAAAGTAGGGGTAACTACTAACTAGGGCCCGACCGATTTATCAGTTGACCGATATTTTGGCCGATATTTAGGACATGTTGCGCCTCATTTTAAAGCTTAGATCTTCCAGAATACAACCATTCCATTCAATCACCAATCAGATCAATATTTAGCGCGGTTATTACATTTATTTGTAGAGGTGTTTTAATGTCTGACTGCACCTGAACGCAGCACCAGGTTGACGCTCTGCATCAGTGCCTCAGAGGGCTTTTTGTGAAGACTTGGGATCTGAGAAGAGGTTATCTGGGCGGTGAGTTTTTAAAACGTGTTCGCTTTAAAGGTGGGGTAGCTAACTTTTTTAGTTGTAAATTTGTAAACTTTGTGCTTTCCACTAAAAAGTATGTAGTAGATACAGCACTTCTGAGTCCTGTCTGAACTGAATAATAAAGAATTTTAGTTCTAATCAGGAGCTGAATGCTGCTCTCTGATTGGCTGAGCTTGGGGCGGTCACTCCAGTTTCACTTTGTTGTTTGTAAAAAGACATTTATAAGCCATAAATGCAACCAAAATGAATACATGTCGATATTAACCATGTGTTGAAAGGTTTATGAGAGGAAGTTGTCAGATTTATAACCTAAATTGTATTTGCAGTGTAAAAATCAGCTACCCCACCTTTAACTTTCAATGTAACTTGTTACCTCACTGTAGTTAGCGGTTAGCTCATGAGGCTACAACAATTGCCTCAGCTCGTTCTCTCAGAGGACTGTAAAGTGTTGTGTCTGTGTTGATGATTCATGGACGTACATTGACATGTAAATTAGTCATGACGTCTTGCATATTAATGAGGCTAACTGCACCTTTAGCCTCTTGAATTCACTTCAGTTGTACAGGACTATCAAATATAATGTTATACAAACAAGTTTCAAGCCTTTAAAGTTACTCATAAGAGGCGAAGTAAGACTAAATGTGCCATAAACAAATCCAAATTAAGATCACTAAAGTCATACAGAGTTTTCTTTTAACATCTGCTTCTATTTCTTATTATATCGGCTGTCATATCGGTTATTGGCACCCCAGCTTATGCTATAGTCTATCGGAATCAGTATCGGTAAAAAAAAAAAGCCATATCGGTCGGGCCCTATAACTAACTTTTTTAATTCTAAATTTTTGTTTTTCACTAAAAAGTCTGAAAAAGTCACTGAGTACTTTCTGAATAGCAACTTTTTTGTTAGATTGGCCTAATCATAATGCCTACTGTTGTTAGAATAGCCATCGCCCAGCCCTCATTTTACTGTCAGAAATAAGTGATTCAAATATTACAATACAAAATGTTTGCAACAATATGAGTGTAACAACAAAAATATTACTTCCTGATATAAGAAAGTCTAGTTTAAGAATACTTTGTGCTGGTTTACACAAGCATTGTAACCTCGAGCTCGGCTTTTGTCAAAGATTCACATCCATGACCTAAAAAGACCTTTCCTACCACCGAATTCTTCTCATTCTTTTGCGGCTTCCTAGTGCGCTGGCTGTGTTTTAGGGAGAAAAAAAAAAGTCGAAACAGTGTGTAAAGTGTCCTGAAGCACGCACACACACAGAGAAGCCGTGTCTCTTCTGCAGGTTAGCTTTAGCGTTAGCACATTCACAGTCTTCTGCAGGTTAGCTTTAGCGTTAGCACATTTACCTCGGCCAATGCGCCTCCTACGCTCTTACAACGCCAATCACAATGTTAACTGTGACGAGGCAGGAGATTATTCTTGTGTGAGGATTTGGTTCACGGTGCATTTGAAATAATCTGATGTAACAATCTTATGTATTTGAAGTATTTCTTTAAAGGAAAACTATAACTTTAAATCCACTTCTGAGTTTTTAAACAGTAACTACACTTGTCTGGAGCATCTACTTTTAATTAATGACTGTGATTGGTGGTATATCAATGTTCACTGGACATACTGTGTCAGATAAAAAGACACAAAAAGAGATGCTTATGATTAGTATTTACACATATAATAATTGTGCATATTAATGGTCATACCAGCTTGTCAGCAGGGTGCACAGAGGGTAGAGGTCTGGCTCAATAAGGCGATCGTGGGTTCGACTTCTGGGTCGGACCATATTAACATCTCACAGTCTCTTTGGGTGGAGTTTGTTTGTCCTCCCCGTGTCATCAGGGGTTTTCTCAGAGTACTCTGGTTCTTCCCACCTGTAAGAACGTCCATGTTCAGGTCAATTGGGCATCACTGTAAATTTCCTCAGTGAATGGTTTTCCCTGCGAAGAGTTGCCAAAGTCACTGGGATAGGCTCCTGTCACCCACCACACTAATGGGAACAAGCAGTAAAAATGAATGAATGCACTAGCTTGCCAAAGCTTGATTTAGTCAGATCTCACAGATCTCAGAAGCTACGCAAGTTGGCCTAGGCAGTACTTGAATGGGAGATCACTGGAACCTCTGGAGCCACAATGGTTTGATTTGAGGAGAAACTGTCATTGTGTCCTGAGGCAAGAGTCAAGACACTTGACACACATTGCTTGGTGTGAATGTGAGTGGTTGGTGGTGTCCAGAGGGGCTGATGTTGCAAATTGGCAGCCTTGCTGTCTGCCCCAGTGGCTACAAAAGTATCTTAGTACAACCAAGTGTGGAGTAAATGAAGAATGCATAATGTGAAGAGCCCCTGGGTGTCCTGAAAAGCGCTGTATAGATCCAATGCATTATTACTATTTTTAACAAATGAATGATGAGTGATTTTATTTCTATAGCACATTTACACAGACTGATGTCTTCCAAAGTGCTTCACACATGAACCCCGGCATTCAGTGATGGCAGCAGCCCCGGGGCAGCTCAGCAGAGGTGATTTGCTTAAACACCTGGCGCCTCAAGTGTTCCCTAACATGCATGTTATTTGTGCCCGGGAGGAACTCCACACAGAAAGGCCCGGGCCGAGCGGGAGTCGAACTCACAACGTTCTTGCTCTTGCTGTGAGGATGTGTGCTGTGTTTGTAAAAAGACAGACACAGTATTTCCCTGTAGCAGTGTTTGGGCTTAAGCAGAAGCTGTAATCCTGCTTCTGGGAATAGATTTGGACCAACGCCACACACAGACTCAGACATTGTTGTGCTCGGTTTGTCAGAAACACTATGACATTCTCTAATAACATCATAAACAACAGTTCTCTGTGTTTAAATGTCGGTCATATTTATTTGTGCAAAAGAACGAGAGAAAACTAATGAGGATCAAAAGATGAGACAGCATTTATCAAACTCTGTTTACTACTGTGTTACTTTTTCTGAGAAATTGATAGTTGTACATTTGAAGTTTTTTTTTCCAACATTGACCAGACAAAATGAAAGGAAACATACTCTTTGTGTACATAAATGCATTGAACTGTCAGAAATAAATCTACACATACCCAGATATTTTGGAAAAAAAAAATTCACCTGACAAAAATCTCTGTGTCCACACACAGTGTTTTGATTTTTTTTTTATGGCAAAATATGGTATCTTGTGTGGAAATGACAAACTAACCTAGTTGTTATATCTCAACAGACACGATATTGGACTCTAGTTCTCTTTTCAGCCAGTAGCTTTCTAAACAGGTGTTCCTGCTAAACTGGTGTCAGCGGGCTAACGCCTCCTGTACACTTACTGTGAGGCTAGTTCGAGGTACATGCAAGTTTCTTGTGAAGTGCCTTGTGCACCAGCTCCAGTCCACTACGGTTCGTTTTAGCCCAAAGTCACGTGGATTCATGTGGATTCCTGCGAGATTATTCGTGTTATGACAGGAAAGTTGTCGACCTAAATTGAAAAATAGAGTCTCTACGGGTTCTTTCCGTGCGCTCACACTGCTCTGACGTCTGTGTACAAGTGCGTATTCCCGACTCTCACTGAACTCAGACTCAGTGTACAGCAGGGTAATGCTGTACACTGCAAAAACACTGTTTTGCAAAAAACTAGACTTTGGCTGGTCATGTGGAGATTTCAACAGAGGAGATCACCAGCTTCATGTCAGTATTTATTTGTTTGAAATACAAACACTAATCATTAAGGTTGCCAAATTCACCAAACTAAAAGTGACTTGTATAGTGCTGCAGAGGTCACTGCTGCTGCATCTGAAGCACAAACACTGAAGGCGCTGTGTTTAGACTGCAACATCAATTATTTAATTTAAAGACAAGTAAAACGGAAACTGTGCAGAGGAGCTACTGCACCAGAACCGATCAGAGCTGGACCAAACCAGACCTAAACCAGGATTATGTCTGAGTCGGGTCTGAAGACATATTTCTGTGTTTTAGAAGCAGTAGCCTTTCCTATATTTATTTATTTAGCCCACTCGAAATCTTTGGCAGCGTTGCTTAGACTGTTTATTAGCAAAATAAAGACTTAAAAGAGCCAGGACTATAAAGATCAGAGCTGGGATCCGTACAACTGTGACTGAGCAAATAGTGAACTAACAATCTGTGCTCAAAACCACTACACCTTCACTAAACATTTACCACAACAAATCCAAAAGGCCCAATTGTAAGAAAATATCTGCATATAAAAAATATCTGGGGACAATTAGCATTGGCCTTTGTTTGTCAGTAACACACAATACTTTCAGCCCTAGAATGTTTAGCTCTGCCTGTTCCATTGAGTCACAGCCTTTATATTGAGTCAAAACATGCAACGCCGCCATAAAAACTAAAAATACACGTTAAAGCCGGGTTGAGGTTTGTTTATGAAGTCATGCAGATCCAGTCTGAGCTCATTATCAGCCGCGTCCTGCTGTTTTAACACCGCTGCTCCAAATGACTTAATTCACTCTGACTATTCACTCTTACTCCAGATCCTTCAGGGGTTGCCAAGTCTGATTCGTTTTAGCAACTTTGGGCTTCAAGAAGTGAGATGATTTTATTTTTCCAGATCTGGTTACAGTAATAGACACAGAAACGACCATGAAACAAAATGTCAAAGGGTGCCTATTGTGTAAAAGCTGCTTTTCTGAGTTTTTGACCATTTTCTCTCATCATTAGTTTGTATTAGGGATGTCACGATATCAAATTGTAGTGTTACGATTATTGCAAGACAAAATGTTATGATTTGGCGACTATCCACGATTATGACCACATTTTATTCTCATTGTCAAATATGTCACTTTTCCTCAAGTTAATGACCAGTTTTATGAAATCAGATTTATCCTAATGAAAATAAAATGCTAATGAGACAGTTAAAAAACGAATATTGCCTGCCTCTAAAATGGACTGAAATACAATTTTGCTTCAGAATTATGACATTATTTAATTATTTATTTATTTTGGCAAAATTTTATTGACCTCTTGCTAATTGTTGATACCAATATTTGAATTTTTAAACCCCAAATTGTCTTTTCAGTACAAAATACCATCAAAACATACCAACATATGTGCCAAATATTAGGTTTTGGGTTTTTTTTGTAAACCTAGCTGTTGCCAAAACTGTAACTGTTATTTTGTCCAACTCTACTTTCTATAGAGTGAACTATAGGAATTTAATTTGACTTTAAAAATTGCCATGATTATATATTTTTTCTTTTTACGATTACCATAATTTCTGGATTATAAGCCGCTACTTTTTTTTATGAGCTTTGAACTATGCGGCTTATAAGGCAATGCAGCAAAATGATAGATTCTCATAGACTTACTATTAACAAGTGCAGCCTATATATGTACTTTATCATTTTTCTTACTTAAATCTAGTGGGTGCGGCTTATATTCAGGTGCGCTCAATCGGGCAGAAATTACAGTATATTGTGACTTAAATGATCACAATTATCGGTTAACCTAATAATCTTGACATCTCTAATTTGGATTCAGTAATCTTGTATTGTTCTGCAGCTGATGATTGAAGCGTCATAAAATCCCTGTCTTCACCTACCACCTATCCCCGCCCACTTGTTTGTATTTACTTGAGTTTTCTCAAAATTAGGATTCCAAGTAAAACATGTAAGGTTCAAATTGTTATGTAGACACATTCCGACAACGTAAAATTGTCATTTTTAAATCTGTGGCTTATTAAAGTTAAATTTTACAATGAAAAGGCGAGGCTTATCAGTTTTGAACATTAAGTCAGTGTATCTGTTTCTACTTTGAAGCCGTTTTAGATCATTTTGTGCTTTGCAATGAACAAAATGTAAACTATTGACCTACTTAGTATGCCATAGTTTCTTCCTAAATCCACGGATTCTTTAACTCTTTTAAATCGTAGTCTGCCAGGATTTTTGCAAATTTCTAAACAATCTTAATAGAAAACATGCAAAAGGAAAAACATGTTGAAATAAGATGAAAAGAATCCTGGCACAGCTCTACTGGCAACGCTGATCCATCCACACACACAACAATTATTTTGCCTGTGGTGAATAGTTCCGGCATTAAACCCATCACCAGCTCTCGTTACACTCACACAGATTTTAACCAGTCCCACAGCTGCTGAACTATGAGCAGGATTAACCGAGTCTACACACGCACCCTCCCGCACGGGCTGTGTTTACGTGTGTTTTAGGGATGTTACCAGTCTGGGGTAACGCTTTAGGCCTTGTACACATGAAGCCAAGGTCAGGTGTGTCAGAACAAATATTTGACCAAAACCACACATCGTCCAAACAAAGCAGGAGTTTACTGAAAATGAATATTTCTGAAACCAGGTCCCAGAGTGAAAAGATTTAGCGTCTCCGCAGTTACGCTGTATCCGCAACTTTTTTTTCCTCATGTGCAGAATGTACTGACCTTTATATGGTGTTCACTGCAAAAATCTGCAGTCTCATTGCTCCATAAACAACAGAAGACAGGAAAAAATTATACAAATTCACTTTCTGTGTCTCTATGTTTGAAAGAATTTTTCGCGACGTTCCTGTTCACATTCAGCAACATTTCCGTGTATGCTCAGTGTCATGTCTTCCTCTAGTTTTGTGGTTTCTGTGTCAGTGCCAGAGCGCCACACTCTGGTCAGTTACAGACATTACACTGGCTTCAGGCTGGTTTTACTGATTCGTGTGGACGCTCACAAATCCGAAAAAAGCTCCATGTTTACGCACATTTTTTTTTCATTCTCATTGTGTTGTCTTTGTGCGGACAAGGCCTTAAGAGTTCTCAAATGACTTTTTGGGGTTGAAGAGTAACTTAACATTTTTTGCTTTCCCAGGTACTATAGTACTTAGTTACTTATTCATATCAGTATTGCATTAAATTTTAGTTCCAGCTGCTGCAGTGTCCTACTCCAACGCCTCAGATGATTTTGCTGGGGGCCTCCAAAGGCTGTTCATGCAGCAAACTGCACAAAAAACTGACTTTGAAATAATTTTTTATTATTAACTTGCTTCATTTACTAATCCATACTTGTCTTGGAGAAAAAAAAGTGCCGAATTATTTTGAATTGCATTATTGGGAAAACCTTGTACAATCTTTGGGCAAATTGGAAACGGCTGGTCTAGTGCAGTGATTCTTAACCATAGGGCCAGGACCCAAAGTTGGGCCACGAGCACATCCTTAGGGCCACACAATCAGTAAAATACTATACATTTAATATGAGATTGGGCCCCAGGTTACTTTGCACATCAATATTTGGGCCTCAAGGTCAAAAAGGTTAAGAAACCCTGGTCTAGTGTAGGGCTGCAGTCAACCAAAGACCTTTTTGGTTGACTTTTTGGTGACTTAAAAAGAGGCATGGCCTGTAAAATCTGTCAAACAAAAAAGTGTCTTTTTGATCTGATAATGATCTGATTCTTCTAGTTCTTGAAAAGACTAAAATCCACTGGAATTTAGGCAAAAACATTGCTGTATGAACAAAACAATAGGTATTTGTCCATGTAAAAAGACATTATAACCAATGGTTTGACCCACATTTTCAGCGAAGCCACATTTTTTTTTTCTGTTGTTCTATATAAATCCTTATAATCTTTAAAAAAAATAAGTAAGTCGACGAATACAAATTTTGGTTGGACCTATAGCCCTAGTCTTGTGTGTAAACAGACTTTTGTCCCCACAAAGTGAGGAACACTGGTCCACACACACAAAGCCCACAGTTTATTTCCCATGATGCACCAGTAGACGTGCACCCCCACTCGCTCTCATTAATGAGTGGACAGATTAAGGCGACTCCTCTCACCGCTCACAGCTGTTTGACCCGTTCATGCTCCGGTCCTCCACACGACACCACTGTGAACTCTCAATTTCAACTATTTCTTTTTCAGGGTTTTTCTTATGAGTTTATTAAATATGTCACACTGCGCGTCCGATCCACAAGTAACACAAGACCTCCCTCACACACTCGTCCTGAAACTCAGATCGCTCCTTCTGCATCCATATCTGACCTCGACAAGTTCTAGTCCTGGTTTGTGCCGCTCAGAACAGTGCGTGAGTGTGGTGGAAAAGCACAAAAATCTGATAAATGTGGACTGCAGAGTCAGCCACCACAACAACTCAGGACAAACAGCCTTTATACAGCAGACACAGGCCCAACAGTGAGATTAGTGAGATATTTCAGACATTTTTAAACGTGAGCAAAACTGCAACCTCACCTTACTCATTAGAACACTGTGTGGCACACTACTGCCACTGATTTTTGACACTGACGTGGATTGTGAAATCAGTCACAAAGTGTCATTTTAAAAGTCTAATGACTGAATATTAAAACTTAGTCTGACCACAACATAGTTATAGGTATATATTTTTTTTTCCGTCTAGTAGTGACTTACGAATTTGTCTAATTGTTTTCACTGCTCATTTGTTTGCTTTTTTTTTCATTGTATTTGGAAGTGTTATGCAAACATGGTGGATCTCCATAGTAACGGTTGTTTTTTTCACAATCAATCCCAAGTTTTAGTCACATAGGGATTATTTGTTTATCACCACGGGGGATGCGCAAGTAACCGGTTACCAGATAGAGTTTACCGTACCTGATTGACACAAGCTGTAGCAGCAACACTAGCCAGTGCTGTTGTCAGCTAACTACACACACAGTTTATCACTTTGCAATTCGTCTTTACGACTCATACAAGTTACATTCAGGAGCCAGATGTTCGTCAGACCGGTTCAGACCTGATCCAAACATTTTTTATTTATTTATTTTTTTGGAGTTTTTCCTTGCAGAGAAGGAGGGTCTAAAGACCTGAGATGCTGAGGGCGACACGATGGCGCACAACTAAAAAACATGTCCCATAATGCCTCCCCTGACCCTTCCCCAGGGCTCCCCTGCAAAAGAGATTCTGAATCTCAGTGGGAACTTCTCTGGTTAAATAAAGGTCAAATAAAAAAAATGCTCTGAGACAAGTATTCATTTGCTTGGTTACTAATAATCTACTTTAACATGTTTGACCAATCAAAACTACTGCCTTGGTTTCGACCAATGACTGTAACATGCCTTCTGTATTAGAACAAAACTTGCACATTTAGGAAAATATATGTGATTGTAAGCTTTGTAGTTGTAGATTGTGACTGAAATTATGATTTATTTAAAACAATACTTTAAAAAATAGTCTTTTAGTCGCATCTATTTGATTGTGAAAAACTTGCGTCTCCAGTACAAATCCATGTTCTGTGTGTTTCTGGGCTAAAGTCTCTCAGGTTTCTCAGAGCTAAAGTATGTTATAGACATTAGCCATTGCAATGTCAAAAATGCGAGTGGTATTATCATTAAAATGCGAAAGTGCTTGTGGCTTCTCTTAAAGACAGACCCTGAACACTCTGCACTTGGCTTTGTTTGCCTTGGCTCGGCTCGGCTCCCTTTGGCACGGCCTGGTTTGTTCTGGCTGCTCTGCTGGTGAATAGTATTAGTTAGTGACAGTAAAACCCAGACAGACTCACATTAATCTGGGGCTGGGGTGGATCAGGGGGGTATCAGCAGCAGGAGACATGAATGTAATCTGCTTCTCACACTGGGGCGAGCAGTCTGCGGGAAAACACGACTAGAATTTAGATTAAACTCGTCTTTGGACATTGTATCTGTAGTGTAGTGTGTTTCAGCTCAATTCTGGTCAAACTGACGTGAAGAAAACATGGTAACACGTGAAATAAGTCAGCAGTATTTATGTGTCACTAAATAACATTACAGACGGTTTCCAATGGCAACAGTTTACAGGAACAGCTTAAAGAGCACATATTATGCAAATTTTACTTTTTTGAGTTATTAAAGTGCCTATGACAAGTTGAACCACTCATTTCACTAAGCACTGCACAAAGTTCAACCCAGTTTAGCCATTTTTTAATATTAAAATGTACTTCCTGTTCATAGATGATGACATCACACAATGGAGTTGCCTAGCAACCATGTAATAAATTGGACTAAACACCTCTCATGTAACAGACTTTTACTTCTTAATACATATAAATATGTACACTATAACATACTCAATGAGTTAAATTGATACTCCAAAAAGGTTCATTTGGTCTTCTTTTCTAGATTACGTTTCAAATTCCTATTCAGACCAGTGGTTGTTTATTTGTCAGACCTTTACATGTTTCAGCTGCTTTTTGCAGTCATCTTCAGAAGCGTCACTTGATGTTACTGTGACGTGTCTTGCAGCTGATTTACACAATCTTTGCCGCCATTTTCCTTCTGAGAGAAGAAGAACAGATATGAACAACTAAAATATGCAGTTTCTGAGAGAACTGTAATAATAAAAAAAATAGTGCACTGAAGTTATATAGTGCTTTTCATGACACTCAAAAGACATTTTGCACTATTCATTCACTGCACACTAAGTCATGCTAAGCTGTAGCCACAGCTGCCCTGGGCCAGACTGACAGAAGCAAGGCTGCCATTTTACACCATTTGCCCCTCTGAACAACACCAACCACTTACACATCAGATCCACACTAGGCAATGTGGGTAAAGTGTCTTGCCTAATAACTAGAGCTGCTCGATTATGATGAAAATAATAATCATGATTATTTAAATCATAACTGAAATCACGATTATTCAAACAATAATTTACTTAGAGTGTGCAGAGCATTATTGCTCTTAATATGCACAGAGAGAGTGAAGAGATAAAATGAAACATGGTAGATCTCATACAAATAGTCTGTAGTAAATGTATGATACAGTTGTAAAGAAATTGTTTGGGACCTACTTTTCCAACGAAATGTACGTGCGCTTAGGTCACACTTATGAGTCACGGTCAATAATCACGATTACTCGATTACACCATTTTTGTAAACGATTATGGCAATCATAATTGAAGATCCATTAATTGCACAGCCCTACTAAGAACACAACAGACATCCCTGTGACACATGAGGTTCCATCAGTTTCCATCAAGTACTGCTCAGGCCCGACCTGCTTGATGAGATCAGGTTTTGACAAGCTAGTATGTTCACCAGCTTGTCACTGTCAGCTACATGACAAAAACCTGTCATAGGCACGTTAAAACTAAACTGTAGCTGCTCCTGACATGACAGAACTGTTATTTATGTCTTAGATCATCACCAGTCGTTTAACAGCCATCAATTTACCTCCAAATCACAGAACAGAACAGAGTCGGTGCCAGAAAGGCTCATAATGACTCGTACTGTTGAAGTGAGGTGCCACGCCCTGTAATCGTCTGGACCTCTGGGATATACAAAGTGGTTCACAACTTTCAGAGGTATAATTCTCTGACAAATTGGCATGTTGCCTTGTCGGCTGAAGTGCTCCTAATTTAAGTCCAGGAAAGAACATGTAACTAAACTATGGGCAAATGAGCTAATAAAAGTGAATGAGTCAGTTGCAGAAACTTGTGCTGCAAAACTGTTGTTGCTTTTCCCACTTTTCATATTAAAGTATCAAACCCATGCTTAAAGGTTCACTGTGCAACTTTTTAGGCAAAAAATAGACTTAAAAGTGCTATGATAGGTTTCTTTGAATTTCCCATTTCATTTAATTTAGTTGATAAACAATAGTTGTAAATATAAATGACAGTTTTACATGAATCTGGAACGAGTTTGTGAAGAAAAGTTTAAAAATATGTAATAATAAAAACAGGAAGTAGAAGAGAGTTCTAACCTGATGACAGATGAGACGAGAACATTTACATTTTTTACACAATAAACTTATTTGAATGACCCTGTAAACATAATTTAATAACATGCATGTGTTGTGTATTGTTTTTATGTCTCAAGAAGTGAAAACCTGTTACAAGTGTTTTGGCCCAATTTATAGAGGGATTTTCGGTCAACATCACTACTGTGCATTGTCCATGCAGAAAGAGCCTTCTTTGAATAAAACAACAAAACAGGATGAGAGCAACTGTTTTAATCAGGTTGAACCGGTCTGACAGACGTCTGTCTCCTGAAGTTTGAGAGAGCGGGTTTTTTTTTCATCTGAATGTAACTTTTAAGGGTCATAGGATCGAAATTCATTCACAATTGTTGATTTAGCAGCATAACTTTTGTTTTCTCACAGTGATAAACTCTTGTCGTTCGCTGACAACGGAGCTTTTTTGACTATTTCCACTGTTGTGTGTATGAGCAGCGGCTCTTTCTGCATAACAGGTGCGCGTGCATCGCCCATGTTGATAAACAAAAATCCTCTATAACAAGCAACTCTTTAGCATGATGTCATCATCTATGAACAGGAAGTAAATTATATGTGAAAAAATGGCTAACGCGATGAACTTTGCAAATTAAAGAACCCGAGAATTTTTAATGTTTTTTCAGTTTCCTTATATATCAAAATAAAAAACAAAAAAATCGAAAAATTACTTTATAAACTTTACGAAAATATCAGGAAGACGCATCATTTTTACAAGCAGTGCATTATGGTGTATACGTAATGTGTAAACAAAGTTATGAACTACGACTGAAAAAAAAAAAAAAAAAAAATGTGACAAAAAAATGAACAATAAAACTGGGTGGTATGAACTGCGATGAAATCTTATAGGGGCCTATTAAGTTTTTTTTTTTTTTTTTTTTTTTTTTTTTTTTACCGTATTTTTTTTTTTTTTCTTAACTATAAGATTTTGACTTTGTATTAGTGAAATGAGTAGTTCAAACTTTAAGCATGAAACAAAAGCACATTTTACTTGGGACTAAAAACATTATGGAAATGTATGTTTCTATAGAAACGAGCGAGAGAGTGCCCCCTCCTGCTAGTTTCTATAGAAACATTGGAAATGGAAAAGTTACATAATGCGTAAATCAAGGAACGTTTTTTTTTTTTAAATTATGCATTTGATTTGTTTTTACCACAGCTACTGTAAACAAAAAGCAGTACTTATTTTTAAATCCTCACTTAGAAAGTGTAATCTGTTACTGGTAGAAGCGTGTTCCACAACTTTCAGAGCCAGTGTGAGTTGATTCACGTTGTACGCAACAAAAGCTAACGTACTATAGTAGTGCCACATATCAGTCTCAGGTGTAGAGCAGGAGGAAAAGACTTCTGACCGCTAATCATTATTTTTGATCTAACAATGCATCATATCATGTTTGTATTTATCAGTATTTTACCGTTGATGCTCAATAAATGGTTTAGCGACGCCGTCTGAACATTTAAGTCATACTTTGTTATCTGTAAGCACCACAACACAATGCATCCTGGGTTTTAGCGGCTTCGCTGCAAACCAATTTTCAATGCTGGTGGTAAAACACGTTGTCATTAAAGCTGTCCAAACCCAAAAATATAATCTACTGAGGTGAAAAAATGAACAGGCATTCTAACATCGTAGCTAAGGATGCAATTAGAGCAGGAAGTCCTCTTGGGAACGCTTTATTCCCTCTCATTTGTTTACACGAACCACAAGCCTCCACAGCCTGAGACTCAGAGCGAGGCGGCAGCAGCCAGAGCGTGTGTTTGCATGTTTATTTATGTTTACACGAGTCTGCACGGGCCTGTCTTCGGTCTGCGAGGGGGAGGACAGCTGCAGATATGTCATGAGTAACAGGATCATCAAACCTCGCTGGATTCATTTGGTTTGGAGAGAGTAAAGAGGGATTTGAGAGGTCATAGTTCATATTGTGTAGCTACAAAACAATGCAGCTCTGCTTTAGAGCTTGAAATCAGTATAAATCAGCAGAATTTAACTCAGCCCAAACAGTAGATTAAACTTGGGGTTTACGCAAAAATAATATTCTGAAAGTGAAATATGTATTTAACAGTAAAAATCCAGCAGGTTATCAAGCTAGCCCCCTATTTTTTTTTCCTATATTATAGTTTGCACATGCTTTCTATATTTTGACGATGAGTCTTTTTGAATTTTTGCAGAAAACAGATGCAATTTCCTATCATCTAATTTATAAATAAATCTTTTACAATGGCTAACTTATGTGTCTTTTTACATTAATTAATTACAAAATGTAGTATACCAAAATTCTAATTGTCTGGGGCTCCTAACTGTATGAGCGTTTGTCTGAGCAAATACCTTCCTGTTTTATTGGGTTTAAAAGAATTAAGCAGAATAAAGAGAAATGCGCTGTGTGGTAATTTGAATATTTAACTCTACAGACATTTAGCTCATCTGCGATTTGTGGTCGTAATTCAATGACTACGTGTCCTATTAAAGTTGAGGAAACAACTTTGTTAGTTTATATTTTTAACCTTTATGATTTCGTCTTAAAGGAGACCTATTGTGATTTATCTGTATATTTAGGAAGAAACTAAACACCAATTCAATTCATTATTTTGGTTCATTGGCAAAACACAAAAAGGTTTGTTTAATCACAACTTAGAAATAGAAACAGGTTCATTGACTTCCTGGTTCCAAATTGGGAGAACTGATAAGCTCCGCCCTCTTCTCTGTACACATCTCCTACTATTTGTATAACACATGCTCCTACAATTTCTCTAGAATCACATTTAACTTACTTGTCAATAAAGTCATTGAATTGCTCGAACGCTAAATTTGGCAGTTTCTGACCAGCATACAATAGAAAAATTTAAACTATCTCTGTATGTTGGACAGAGTGCTCTACAAACAATATTGTGAAAATTACATGGTTTTTCCTCACCACTTTTAATGCAAAGTAAAACAACAGACAAGTGGGCGGGGATAGGTGGTATGTGAAGACAGAGATTTCTGACCACTTTAGCATGCTGCAGGACAACACAAGATTTTCAAACATGCAGGAATCAATCCAAGTACAACTTTGGGTAAAGTAACGATAAGAGAACACTGTTGTACATGGTTAAAAACTAAACGATTTTACACAATAGGTCTCCTTTAAAAGTATTGGTAAATGCAGCACTTTGTGAAAAAATCTGACCTCTGAGAACTGTTGGAATTGAAAAATTGCGAATTTTAGGTCACAAAAGGAGACAAATGCTGAGCTCTGATTGGCTGTCATTGGGTGGTCCTCATAGTTTCACTTTGTTCTTTGTAAGAAGTGTTTTTTAAGCCATAATTTAACCAAAATGAATACATGTCGACATTACTAAAAGGATTGTCAAAGGATTTAAGAAAGAAAGTTGTCAGATTTGATACCTAAATCAGTTTGCTGTGTTAAAAATCAGCTGCCCCACCTTTAATGTGAAATAAAGAGTGGCTATCAGCTTATGGGTGGTAGAATGTGATTTTAGTCACAAATGTTTTTTTCCGAGTTTTTGATTTTGTGCTCTGTGCTGTGAATGATCAAGTGCAGAGATTTAAGTCACTCTTTGAGCTTGTGGAAGAAGGAGAAGTTCTCAGTCTGAGCCCTTTGTATTTTCCTAAATACCAATATCAATAGACCAGCCTGTTCTCATGGATAAGTGTGTCAATACCACGTTATTGTAACAGCTGTCATATGAACGCACTTCTATTTTATGCGTGTGTATTTGACGTGTTTCTGTCCCAGTTCATTTCAATGGTGAATGTTAAACGTGTTATTATTCATGAAACACACAATCCTAATCCTAACCTTAACCAACTCCAAGCCAAAGAGCTAAACTTACCCATTGTTGTAACTTCAGACTTAAATTTACCATTAATCCCTTGAAAAACCATGTTTGTCGTCAACCACTAGGCGTGTCCAGACCACGCTGGAAAAAACGAGCGTGTAATTGCACGCCAAAACAGGCAGAGGGCGTCGTTGTGACACGCAATTTGTCATGGCGTGATATTTTACGCATTCCATGAAAACACGGTTTCGTAGTTGTTGTTTTTTTGTCTATTGTTTGTCCACAGAGCTGGTGTTTTGCAGAGATTAACTTTATGCTGCAAAACTTAAACTGACGTAGCATTTCTGTTGTTGCAGAGACTGTACAGAGCCTGGCTAGCTTATTTGCTAACAGTTGGAGATTTAGCATTATTCAACTGTCACACTACAAATAATTTCCTCATCAAACAGACTCTAAACTTCTTATTTAAGGATAGAAAGTGAATTAGTTCAACTGTGTGTCATCTAAAGTCTCAGTGAGAAGCCTCAGTGTGCCTGTTGTTTATCTGGTTTTCCACAACTGTTTACCTGATTTTTTTCATTTAACATGTCATACAAGTTTATTTTTTTTAACAGTTGTGGTTGATTATATTGTTTTGTTTATTATATTTGTTTTCAGTCCGTAGATGCTTTTTCCCATTTTAGTCAAACAAATCTCGATATTCACTACTGACTCTTACGCATTTTTGCCACTCACTGCTCACGTGTAGAGCGCTGTTGTTTGCTAACCTGGCTCAGACCTGTTTGGAAATATTTTCGCACAGATTCGGCCCCACAGACTCGGGCTGATAAAGTAAAGGTTGTTGAAACGAGAGAGATAAAGAACAAGCCAAAACTGATTGTGCAGCGTTGTGAAAGTAAGAACACAAAACAAATGAATGAGGCAAGAGAGAGAGAGAAGGAATGAAAGAGAGGCACAGAGAGGGAGAGAGAAAGAGAGAGAGGTAAGGAGAGTGAGGGAGGGAGAGAGAAAAAGTGAGGAGGGAGGAGGGAGAGAGAGAGTGAGGGAGAGAGAGAAGGAATGAAAGAGAGAGGGAGAGAGAGAGAGAAAGGGCGAGAGAGTGAGGGAGGGAGAGAGAAAAGGCGAGAGAGGGAGTCAGAGAGTGAGGGAGAGGGAGAAAGGGAGAGAGAGTGAGGGAGGGAGAGAGAGGGAGAGAGAAAGAGAGAGAGGGAGGGAGAAGAAAGTGAGGGAGAAAGGGCAAGAGAGAGAGAGAGAAAGTGAGGGAGAGAGAGAAAGGGAGGAGGGAGGGAGGGAGAGAGGGAAGGGAAGGAGAGAGGGGAGAGAGGGAAGGAGGAGGGAGGGAGGGAGGGGAGGAGGAGGGGGGGAGGAGAGAGAAGGAGGAGGGTGGGGGGGCAGAGAAAGGAGGAGAGACAGAGAAGACAGAGACAAAAGAGGGAAGGGAGAGAGAAAGAGAAAAAGAGGGAGAGGAGGGTTGAGGGGGAAATGGAGAGAGCAAGAGGAAGAGAGAGAGGGAAGGAGGAAGAACGACAAAGAGAGAGAGAGGGGAGGCATAGAGATACAAAGGCAGAGAAAGGAGGAGAGAGAGAAGACATAGACAAAGAGTTAGAGGGGTGGGACGCAGAGTGAAAGAGAAAGAGGGAGAGGGGGGGCAGATAGGGACAGAGAGAGGGAGAGAGAGAGAAATGGTCAAGAGAGAGAGGGAGGGGAGGAGCGAAAGGTGTTCATGAGAGAGGTAGAGAGCAAGAGGAAGGAGAGGGAAAGAGGGAGAGATAAGAGAGAGAGAGATGGAGGGTGGCAGAGAGAGCGAGAAAAAGGGGAGAATAGAGAGGGAGAGAAAGAGAGCTACAGTAAGAGAGAGTGTGGGAGGGAGTGGGTGAGGAAAGGAAAAAGAGGGGAGAGAGAGTGTGTGAAAGAGAAGAAGGAGAAAGACAGAGAATGAGAGAGAGTGCAGAGGGAACAAGAGGGACAGAGCGAAAGACATGGAGAAGAAGAGAGAGAGACACACAGACAAGTTGTAATTAGATTGATTCATGCATATTTCAGTAATCTTGTATTGTCCTGCAGCCTGCTAGAGACGAGAATTATTAGTTCTGCAGTTTTGAACAGGAAGTCAATGGACATGCTTCTATTTCTACGCTATTTTAGATCAGTTTTGTGTTTTGCAATAAACATGAATTACGGATCTAAGTACATAGAAAAAGTACAGCAAGTTTCCTTTAAAATGTTGAAAAAAAAAAAGTCTTGAGTGAGAATCCAGAAGAACCGCAGCACACTCTGTTCTGACTCAGATGAATATCATTCGTCGCCCTCTTCTGTGTTTTTATGAGACTGGGGCACACAGTTTATTTATGGCTCAGGAAAAGCTATTTGTGCAAAGAGGAAGTGCTGCATTTGGGCTAACCATTTAACAGTTCGTACAAGCTGGTGAGACATCATGTTCATAAACAAAAACAAGTATTGGATGTTAAGATAGTCAGATAGCAAGTCTTAGATCTCAGGACAAACACAAACTTCCTAAAGTTATGACTGCAGCTTTTGTTTTGAGGATATGTAAAAATATAAAACTTATCTATGACTTACTGACCTTTATTTAAGAGATTTAGAAAGAGCATTTCAAGCATAAAACAAAAATAAGACCAAAACAAAGCAGAAATCCTTCATACGTTGTTCTGTCTCCAGGGGTTAAACGTCTAATCAAAATGTTTGCTTCATCAGCGTGAATATAAATGACATCCTCCAAGCTTGAACTCTGACCTTTGACCTCATTAGACCAGAGGTATCTGGTAGAGGGAACTGTGACCTCATCTCCTTTGACGAAATCATCATATTGTGAATAACATTTCTCTAACGATGGTGTTTTTTTCATCTGTTTCTCTGATTGGTCAGTCTTTGTAATGCGCTGGATTTAACCAATCACAGTGAAGCGTGAACTTTCTGAAGAACCACATGTTGAAGACAACAAGAAAGTAGACTGTTTGGGATTGGGACTAGGATTAATCTTCAACTAATTTAGTCATTGAATAATCATTTACATTCACAAGGTCCAAACAACGTGAGCTGAGAAAATAAGCTTTATGATAATAATAATAAGCCAGTACAGAACTAGTTTATACCAAATCAAGCAATACACATTTGACAAAGGCTATTCACCTTATTTTGCCCTGCCCACATTTCTTGGCAGCACACTTCCCGTTTAGAAGCGGTTAGCCGGTTAGCCCCTGTTATTCGGGATCATGCTAGTTGTTAGCTTGACTGTATTTTCATTACTTAAACAGCCAGAAATGGCTAAAAATGTGTCTGTCAGTTGTAACTTTAGATCACCAATCACATGAGATAAAAGTCCGTTAAGAAGGTTTATTAACGTTTGTTTTTAATAGTCATGTGAAGTCTACACTCATAAAAACATTTAATTTAACACTTATGTCAGTGACCTCAAAGTTTCATTCCGAGCTGTTTGGTTAGGATTATTAACAATTAAATATTGTGTTTAAGCTCAGATTTAACTTAAAATAAGCACATTTAAAAAGTTAATGATAAATATACCATATTCTATGTTGTTTGTCCTTGTAGGAGTTGCCGTAGTCAAACACTAACGTTTATGCGCTTGTGCAGAAGCTTCTAGGCATGTGAACATCGACTTTTGGGGAATGATAGACCCTGTAGAATCTTCAGTTGCTGGGATTATTTTGACTGTCGCTATATTGATCTGAGATTGCCCTGAAAGACAGAAAAGATAATATGTTAGCTCTCTTAACAAAGCAAATTAGGAAGTGGGCGGGGCAGATTAAGGTGAATAACAGTATTTACTAAAATTACTGAAACAAACTGTACGTGGATATTTGGTACATTTTGCCAAAATGTTTACATGCTGTGTAGTTCTACCCGATCCACAGGCCAATTTGGTCTCGGGAAAATTAAAGCAGAACTAAGTAAACTTTTACCTTGTTACATGTCTTTGTAAGTCTTCGTGATGATGGTTACATTGGTATGTAGGGGGCGTTTGAAGTATGTTTCTACTCTCAACTGCTTCCATTTTAAATACGGCAACTGCAGCTTCTACGTCTCACACCATCCCGACCTGAATTACTCTCCTGGGAAACTCTGGCTCTTTAATTTTGTTATTTGGCAGCGCAAAATATGTTTAGATGTGTTTTTGCTGCCTTATTTCAATCCTAAAGTTACATACAAATGAGAAAATAAATAAATAATGTTACGTTTCGATCGAGTAGGCCAGTTTAATAACACAAGAGAGCTGTCATACCCAGTTCTGCCACATCCCTCACCCCTGATCTGATATCAATTTCCTCCCCCATATGGCTACAACAGTGTGCCAACAAACCCTCCTCAAACAGCCCAGCCTGGTCCAGTTTTCAGCCTCTTATTCTGAGAATGCCCATCTGGTTTTGGTTGAGTGGCCATGTTTTAACCTCTCGTTGTTGTGGGCTCAAGTTTCAGGCCCCGTTGAACCATTGTCCTGCTCCTGCTGCTGCTCCTGCTGCTGCTGTGTGTGTGTGTAAATGTGAATATGTGTGTGAGTGTGTTTGGAGCAGTAAGCGCTTTCAGCTGTGGTCCCGCTCAAAGGACGCATTGTTTGACGACATCTGAGCATCTGCTTTGTCGGAGATAAGAGACTCCGAGTTAACCTCTGCTTGATCACGGTTCAGGCGCTTTTGGAGACGGATACTTTTACTTTTTTTGGTTCTTCATCCTGACTTCCCGCTCCGTTTCCTGTGCGGACACTCTTCCTCTTTTTGCTCAGACAAAGACATTTAGGGTTGCCAGGTTTTTAGAGAGCAACATGTGTTTTAAAAAAGACCAAAACAAGCAACTCCAGCAGCACAAAAGTTAATAGTTCATCGTTGTGTGTCACTGCTAATGATATGCACATTAACTAAGTCTCAGCCGGGTCAGTCTGGACAAAGCTGACTTTTTCCTATTTTCATTCATTCATTCAAGTTCAGAAAGTTCCTACTTCACTGTCAATGGCTAGCTGACTATTGTTGCCAGATTTTCAGAAAGAAACAAGCAACAAATCTTTGAAAAAAATTCCAAAACAAGTCACCTCAGTCCTTCAATAAAAAGTTCTCAAATTAATCAATTAATTAGAACATTGTGTGCCCCGCAAAGCAAGTTTCTGACAATAAACTAGACATAAAAGTATGATAAAAATCCATTTCAAATCAGAAAATTCACCTCTTAAATGACTTGAAAGTGCAGCCCAAACGAACACAATCTTTCAAAAAGCCCAAAGTCGCTATAAAGAAGTGGACTTGCTTACTCTGAGACTAAGAGAAGTAGGATGGGGAAAAAAGTCTGTATTTAAAGTGAAGCTCCCCCTGTAAACTCAACCTAAAACACATTTCAAACACAGCAAAAACCATTGATTTTTGACTGTAGATGTTTGCAAATAGAGCTGAGTGGACAATACACGCTGATGTCACATATGGTCAAGGAATGACATCAGCCTTTGCAATAAGATGAGTCAGTTTGTGACTGTTTCGGCCTAAAGTTGGTTAGTTTGCACTAAAATTGCAAAACAGACAAATGCATTAAACAGAAATGGGAAATCACAATATGAGAATTTCATCAGAAAAGCAGATGAGCTCACAATTCGTTTTAGAACGATGTTGCTCAGACCTAGTTACACATACATTTCCAGAGGTGTAAAGTTGTCAAAGTCATGTCTTGGACTCGAGTCAAACATGAGTCACTATTTTGATGACTTGACCTGATAAAATGGACAAAGACTTGAGACTGGACTTGGACTTGAAGGTCACTGACTTCCTCTACTTTTCCAATGTTTCTGTTTGTCTCTAACCAAAAAATTTTCCGTTGCTAAATCAGTAATCGTGTGAAGTTCTCAATGTGTGTGTTGTGATTTTGGACTCCACAAAGATACAGTGGCCCCTCGTTTATCGCGGAGGTTAGGTTCCAAAAATAACCAGTGAAAGGCAAAACCTGCGAATTAGTGATCTTCATTTTTTACCAGTAGTTTCAGTTGATAACCTGCCTGGTTATGATATTAGTGTCTTTGTACAATAATGCACTGAACACATGATTCACTGTGAGATACAACAGCACAAGTCGTTTTTGTGACGTTTAAAGAGGGACGGTGCTGTGTGCATTCGCCTGCTCTGCTTTTGACACGTTGCCTGTCCCGCTGCGCTCCACAGCCGACCGCAGAGCCACGGTACACACGGGCTCCAGAGCCGACACGAAACACATCCGGACTCTAGTGAAGTCACAACACGCTCCTCAAACACATCTCTGAACTACACACATGACGTTCCAGCGCGAACAAACTTATCATCGTAACTACGAGCTCAAAGAGTCAAATCCTCACCTGGAGAAACGTCCGAGCGTCAGGTCAGCTTCCCCTGCATGATCCAAACTGTCTAAAGTTTTATAAAAGAGCTTCTGTGCTGTTGCCTGTGAATGCTGCGATGTCACACGGTCCTCAAACATTTGCGTTTGAGAGAAAAGCACGCTTACAGCGCACATCTTAAGGACCGTGCACTAAAAAAATCTGCGAAGCCGCGGAAAGTGAACCGCAATAGAGCGAGGGACCACTGTAGTCCCTCCTCACTTATTTGTTATGACCAGAAATGTATTTTAAATGTGACACTCTATAAAAAACATTTATATTGACCCTTTGAGGGCATATAATATTTATTTTGGCTCGCTGAGGAAAAACGTTTGGGCACCCCTGATATAAAGACATGAAAATATTTAAAACTTTAATCAGAGGACAGAATTTGGAACTGAAAAAGGTTTCAGTCAAACGCAGCCATTTAAAACTTCCAAAATATGTTTAAATGTTGTATCCCAGTCATTAGTGGGTATCTTAGTGCGTATCAAACCCGTTAAAAGGCAGAAAATCACTGTTTGCATATAAAAGAAGCAGATTTAGCAGCTATAATTCAACAGTCAATGGAGCTCTGTGTCATTTGCATGTCTCCTCCTCTAACCTACTTTCCGCTCACATTTATTTACGTCGATCTTTCATCTCGTCGTGTTGGTGGCGCGGCTCCGTTTACATGAACATCACAGCTTGTAGTGCTTTATCTTCAAAGGCTTTCCACAGAAATCCCACTGCAGACTAAATACTCCACTTCCAGACAAACATGTGCCAGTGTGAGACAGTCTATCAGTCTCTTCTTCAATGCATCTGTTTTAGGGATTTCTTGAATATTTGAGCTCGGCAGTCATGGTTTGAATCTACAAAGGGACAGCTGGAGGAAAAGTCTTGGTTTGGGTTTTCTTGTGAGATCTGTGAAAAGGCCGTTTGTGTGAAATCCAGGTCAAAAAACGTCCCACTCAGCGCTCTGCTTCCACTGTTTGCTTTTGTTAATGAAACATAGATCTTCATCGAGGCAGGACACACTACTGAACATACAGGTGAATAAAGATTTTTGTATGAATTCTTGTCGTTGCTATTCAAGATTCCAGTGCATCATAAAACTGACACATTTATCTCATTTCACTATGTTTAGAGAACCTAAATTTTGGTAGAAACCTCCAAATAACAGCTTGTTTTCTAACAAACACACCCAGACGTCAGCATCACCCTGTTTCTTTTTAATCTTCATTGGCTTCCAGTTTTTTTTTTCTAATTGATTTAAAAAAATTTGTACTCCACTCAATGAAGTACAATTGACCAATCAGAAAATGATAGCATTTACCTTCTTACAGCAAACAAATTTCAATGTGTGATTGTGGCTTGAATAATCACAAATATTGATCAACTTTCCTCCCCACCTGTCTTTGAGATTAGCCTGTTCTTGTCCTGTCAGATGAGTTGTTTCCCTCTAATGAATTCTGACTCACAGACAAACTTTTTGCAAACGGATACGTATAATTTCTGGTCACATCTACAGCCTGTCCGTCCATGAGAGTAGATCTCTCCTTTTTTTTTGGTATTTCCTTGCGAGAAGGAGGGCTAAGGACTGGTTATGCTTTTTATCAAAACCCCACTTTTGTCTTTGGTGTTGAACAATCTGCTTCTGCATGTTTGACCAATAACTTTTCTGTCAGCTAAATATTGTAAAGTCCTCAGAGTTGACTTGTTGTAATTTGGGGTTCTACAAAAATAAATTGGATTGATGTATGATCTAATAACTCTGACGCAGTGACAAGTGTATTTTTATTCAGTGGTTGTATAGCTCCTCTCTTGATGGAAATGTATCATCTATCATGGATCAATCATAAAAAACACTTCTTCTCTTCAGCGATGTCCGTTTTCGTTTGTGCCCGACGATTTAACTGGAAATGTTTTTAGTCGGAAAGCCTATTCATGCCCAAGCTCATTGTCCCAGTCCGTTTCCACGTCTCGCTCATTGATTCTTCCCGTCCCCTCCTGCTTTTGTCCTTGTCCTCGTCGACTGCCTCTGGTGTGGACAAACAGGAAGCACTTTGGGTTATCACTGAAGTCTTTGTGTTTAAACGAGTGTCAGGCTAAAGACAGAGGGGTTCAAACACGCCCTAAACTCTCTGTAAACACACTTATCTCGGCTCGGGAGACTAGACCAGGCCAGGCAGGAAGTCAGATCCATTTCACTTCCTGTCTCTGGAGGCGTAATACTAGGATTTGGGAGTAATAGTCTTTTGTTGGTAAACTGTCTTTCTATGATGCCAGTCAGTGTTGGCAATGACAATGAAAAGCAACTGGAGTTTGTTTTTTAAGAATTCACTCATTCATTCATTAAAAGGATCTATTATGTAAAATCCACTTTTCTAAACATTTAACCATGTTCTAACAGCTTTTCCTCTTTATTAGTTTCCTCAAAGTTGTATTTGGGATGTTTCATGCATGCTTCAGTAATCTTATACTGTCCTGCTGCTGATACTCAAGTGCACCTGCCACCTATCCCCGCCCACTTGTCTGAATTTACAGTACTTGTGATTACTCCAAAAATTCAGATTTTGAGCTTTACAAATGGGGTTTTAGGCGAGTCCTGGAAGGAGAGGAGAGAGCGCTATTGGACATGTTTTTGTCGTAAATGAAACCAGAGTACCCTGAGGAAAGGTATGCTTAACAACATGCAAACTCCGCCAAGAGTAGAGTGACCGAAAAATTCAGGACAGTCCCAAAATTCACACATTTGTCTCCAATCCCAAATCTTGTCCCACAGGTCCTGAAAATCATCCTAACCTCGAGTAACACCTCACAGATTCTGTGCGGCACGTCTTTACACCAGGCTACACACATGACACTGACAGCTGACAGCACACAAATCAAGGAAGTCTAAACCTTTTTGACCTCGAGGCCCGAATATTCATGTGCAAATAACCTGGGGCCCAATCTCACATTAAATGTATTGGTACTCATTATATAACCCTCAAAGAGGTGCTCGCGGCCCAACTTTGGGCCCCGGCCCTTTACTGCTCTAGTCCTTGAGGCGGCTCGCAGTGGACCTTCACCATTGAAATACTAAAGTCAGATACTTGTGTCATGACAAATAGTCTCATGTTTTGCATGGCTTGTAAAATAATTAAACTGCAATATGGTCAAATCTGACGCTGTGTTTTGCTGTGCTAATTTCCTGGTTAAATCTTCAGATCTATTATTATTTATTGGGTGTTTTTGGTCCTTATTCAGCCATTTTGGGACAGACTGACAGACTGACATGAATTAATGAGATTCAAACCCATGGTCTTCTTATTTGGAGGCCAGAGCTCTAACCACTCTGCTACTGCGCACATTTTTAAAAAAGAATTACTTGATTAATTATTGCAAACAAACTGCATAGAAAATGTCTTGAATTTTGTGCCAAAATGTCCACTTTAACAAAGTTATTTGGATTGATTGTATTTTCTCTACACTGCTGCCTTTTGTGGTGGATATACTTCTCTTAATTGTCTCCTCTGCTGGTTCTAAAGCGGGGCAGGTCTGATTGTTGGTGCTGACACGGTGGTGAGTGGCACTGGTCGGGAATGTGGCCTGAAACTGGAGCAGTGCATTCCGCTCCACTTAAACCCGTCCAATACAATGCATCACAATTAGAGCAACGTCACTTCAGCTGAGAACAAATGATTGGCTCTTACACACAGTCGTATCTGTCTGAACCGTTAACAATCTAAGGTTTTATAGGGTTTTATAGTTTAAAGTGCGTGTGACAGGTTGGACTGTATTTTCAGTAAAACATAGTGAACATAACTGTATCTCATTATTTTGTTTCACCGAATTCTTTTGTTCGATAAGCATGACATATGAAGAGGTAATTCTACAACTGTTACCTAGCAACCACTTTAGTCAAAGATCGAGGAGCTAAAATATGTCGTGATACAAAAGCGAATGAGTCTAGTCACTAATAAACATCACCAGACTGAAAATGTATGAAGTGTTTTTTTGTTAGGAAAAACAAACTAATCGAATTCTATCTGAAAACAATCTATTGAAGTAGACCAATTGTGTTTTTTCTTTGTATTTATGAATAAATTGTAATATATGTAGATCAGTAAATTACATTTTCTTGGGCCAAAATGCAAAACGCTATGTGTGGCAGAAACCTAACACTGCTCATGACTCTAAATACCATCCCCACGTTCAAAATACAAGTGCCAGCATTATTTTCTGGACATGCTTTTCTTCAGCAGGGACAGGGAATATGGTCAGAGTTGATGGAAAGATGGATGGAGCCAAATACAGGGCAATATTGGAAGAAAACTTATGGAGTCTGAAAACACTTGAGACTGGGGCGGAGGTTTATCTTTCAACAGGACAACAACCCCAAACATAAAGCAAGGCTACATTGGAATGGTTTAAAACAAAACATATTCATGTCTTAGAATGGCCCAGACAAAGCCCAGACCTAAATCCAATCGAGAATCTGTGGCAAGATCTGAAAACTGCTGTTCACAAATACACTCCATCTAATCTGACTGAGCTGGAGCTATTATGCAAACAAGAATGGGCAAAAATGTCAGTCTCAAGATGTGGAAAGCTGGTAGAAAATACCCAAAGAGACTTGGAGCTGTAATTGCAACAAAAGGCGGTTCCAGAAAATATTGACTCAGAGGGGTTGGATAATTTTGCACGCCTACTTTTCAGGTTTTAATTTGTAAAAAAAAAAAAGTACTCATGTTTGACTGCCCTTCTTTTTCACAATTGTGTGCAACTTAGTGTTGGTCTTTCACACAAAGTTTCAGTGAAATATGTTTATGTTTGTGGGCCTAATAAGAGAAAATGTAGAAAAGTTCAAGGGGGTTGAATACTTTTGCAAGACTGAACACAGCAAAAATACTTACAATTGTCAAAACATTTCCAAGGCAGGACAGTTGGACCCTGTTTACCTACTTTTATTTACTTTATCACTTGTGTGTTTGATGAAAAATGTAAACAATGGATGTGGACTTATTAGAATATATGCTTCATTAGGCTTTACATAGGCATTTACTTATTTATTTAGAATAAAACAAAGTGAGTTAAAATCTGACTTTGATTATTTCGGTCCCAGCTATATTTGAGTTTGAGACCTGTTGTAAAGTGTCTATGTGTATATTTTGAACCATACATGCTTTACTGTGAATCTGGATATTTTGAATAATCACAATTAAACACAGACAAGTGGGCGGGGATAGGTGGTAGGTGAGGACAGCGCTTTTCTAAGCACACAAACATGAGCTGCAGGACAAAACAAAATTCTGACAGATTAATCGACTAAACGACTAAAGAACTACAGCGCTAGTCTTTTGTTTGTGAATTGCCTTTGCATTTTGTTGCTTTTTGACAACACATGGAAGATTCTGCTTTAGATTCAAATTACTTCCTGTAATTTTCAACTTTTACTTGTTATTTCTTCATAAATTGCAGCTTAACTCACCTCTGTTGTTTTGTGCTTTAGAAACAAAGTGGATTAACTGGGCCAAAGCTCCTCTAGTGTGCAGAAGTCTTTATTTTCACGTTTAAATAGTTTACAGAGCGTTGACGTAGCCATGAGGACAACATATTTAGGTTCTGCAGTTATAATAAATGACTACAGAGACGACTGAACGCTAACAGTACAGTTTATAAAGTTCAAGCGAGGTAAAAGTTTTCCAAACACATTACAGGAACAGTCATCACTGAGGCCTGTCCCATTCACATTTGTCTTTGTCCCAACCTTTCCCCCTGAACAGTTCACTAACAAGCACCAGCAGCAGCAGCAGAACAAGCTCAAATGTGAGAGAGAATACAGTCAGAACATGGGTTTTTGTTTTGGATTGGAGCCATAAGTGAGTGACAGTCTGTAAAACCACACTCTACATTAGTCCACATCTCTACAGTGTCTCTCAGGTCTGTGCGGTCGACCACTTTTTATAGTGGTTCTGCTCGATGCTTGTGGCTTTCTCTGTAACCGGAGCTTGTAAAAATCACTGTGATGAGGGTGTAATGTCATTTCAAGATGCTCCGAGAACAGCTAGCAGAGTGTTTAGTCAATTTATGCAGTTACAATGGAGTTTTCCTTCAATATCATACTATCTAAGCTATTAACCCTTTTGGTGCTGCAGTTTTTCAGTTAAAGTACATTTCTGTAAATATAAGTCATACAATTGTCACTTGACAATTTAAACTGATATTTTCTGTATTATTTTATAAAACTGCAGCTACAGACTGAGCTTGGTATTTTTCAAGCTTCTTAAACAATGTACAATGTTTGCATTTAGCACAAAGGCAGAGATGTTTGTACCAGATTCTAGCTGTACAGCTAATTTACATCTGTAGTCCTGGGGAGGGGAGGCACATTGGACATGTTTTTAGTTGTAGGAGGAAACAGGAGTACCTGGAGGAAACCTACGCAGACACAGGGGGAACATGCAAACTCCACATAGAAAGTTTGTAGTTGTATTTTGTCCAGCAAATATGACATGAAGAGGTGAACCTACAACTGTTACCTGACAACTGAATTATAAATGTACTTAAATGACACAGATGTTATGATTTGACAAATGACAATATTTTTGTAACACTTTAATTGAGTAAATTATAATTTAAACTCTCAGGAAGTTGTGCCAGTTGTGTGTAACTTTTACTTGGTGCTTTTTGACACACTGGGGATTCTGTTTAGAACTCTGATTACTTCCTGTAATTTTCAATATTTATAATTTGCGATTTAACTGCTGTAAAACTATGATAAATATTTACCACACAAACTATCGCATCATATGAGCTGTAACCTAGTAATTTGCTCACAAATATTCTGCTAACTCAATCCTTTTTGATGCTCTTGTTTATTAATTAGTCGACTGATAAATATTTTGATCTTCACCCTCGACCAATCAATCAACCTCACGATACAGACCTACAGAGAGGATGGTTCAGTGTCTTTGTGGATTGTACCTAACACCAGCAGCAGCGGTTCCACCCATCCTGTTGGAGCTTTATCAGAAGATGAGAGGATTAGTGAGGCCTTTTCTTTTGTGTTTGCCCCTGATGCCCTGGTGCCTGAACAACACAAGACTGTCAGAGTGGAAATCATAAGACTCTGGCACTGACCGCATTCTCAACTCTCACTGTGAGAAACTATTACCACTGCAGCACATGACACGGGCCTGATTATTACTGTGGCAGTTTGCTCCAAAATGATTCATGATCAAGTCTGTTCCCTTTAAAGAGTTGGACAAACCCTCTTCAATCAAAATCTAAATCAGTCTGAGATGGTTTCTTTTAGCCTTTCAGACGTGGGACCGTGACCTGGGATATTTTGGGCACGTGTCGGTACTCAGGTCCCTGCAGCCTGTGGGACACCTGCTGGACGTATGTCTCTGTCAAAGCTCAGCTGGGCTTTTGTATCCAGTGTGTAGCACCTTCTACTCGTCTTACACCTGCTCCAAATAGTTTTTCTGTTTGCAGCGCTGCTTTGAAGTCAGATCACAAGACGTGAAGATGATCAAATACAGTATACTGTATGAGCTCCGGTTTACAGACAATTTACCAGTCGAACTTCCAGGAATGGCACAGTTTCACGTCCAAGAACACTTCTCAGGGATCAGATGAAAGTTTCACTGACCTCCTGCTTCATGTGCAGATCTGAGCTGGTCATGTGACCTCGGGGGTTTTTATAGCTCTGCTTTTTCCACCAGCTGGGCAGAATGTATTGCAGCAACTGCATTTGAGCGTGAGCCGTGAAGCTATTTACACTCTGGGGATCGCTGGGCTTCCTAACATGGGGTACAGTGTGCCTGGACAGATATTTGAGGAGTCACTGAGTTTACTCACAGATCATGTGTAGGTCAGTGGGTCAGATTCAAGTGTGAGGAGTCACAGTCAGGTGTTAAACCAAGTCTGTTCTCAGCTTAGAGAAGGTTCTGATTTATTGCTTGCTTCGTTTACGGTTTTAAATTCATTCTGTTTGCACTACAGAAACAACATACTCTGTTATTTAGTTTGTGGGGAAAAAGTATGAACTGATATTTTTGATAGAAATTGATTTTGTCATGACTTCTATCTATCTATATGATATGCAGGTAATATATTTAGAATCTTATTAGGATTGTTTTTTCCGCATAAAGAAATTACAATCACGTGTCACTACCAGACTCTGGGTTTCTTTTTGTGAAAAGTCACTTGTGAATTTCATTCTATATATAACATATACTTTTATCACAAAAATATAATAACAGCTAACATATTTTTCATCCTAAAGTTGTTAATAATGTCAAATATACTATTTAAACTGTGTGTGTGTCATCAGCACTCGTTCTGTAGCAACATTTTATTTATTAATTCACAATATATTAGGCCATATGGGGTATACGTTAGCAGAGAGACCGTGCTACAAAACATGTATGTTTAGGTTAAATGACATCACTGTAAAACTCCTCTGCTGAATGAAGATTGAGAGTGAATGTTTGTCTGTGTCTATCTCTGTTTCCCGTCTAAAGCCCAAAGTCACTGGGACAGACTCCAGTCACCTGTGACCTCAAACAGGAACAATCAGGAGAAAATAAATGAATTCATTAATATGATAAGAAATGTTTTGTATGAACCAAAACAACAGAATAGACCGAAAGCATTACCTCAGTCTGTGCTGTTTTAAATAAAGTTATCTAAACTTGAATGTTCTTCTTCTTCTTCTTCAGACAAACGAGTGGAACAAGAACGATGAGCGCCTCCTAGCTGCGGTTGAACATGGAGAAGTGGACAAGGTGACGTCTCTGCTGGCCAAGAAGGGCTCCAGCGCCGTCAAACTAGACAGTGAAGGCAAATCAGCGTAAGTCTTTATAAACATGATCAAACATTGTGTGTGTAATTAAGTTTAGCTGAAGTAATGCTGGGTGGTACTGACAATATTAATGTCTCAAGTTTTTTGTGATGTTTGGTCAAAACTATTTTTGTCCGAGAGATGATTGTGCTTTATTTATAGCACTCAGATATTCACTTAATAAAACCAGAAGAGTTAGAAATCTATGGTCTGGCCACAGTTTGAGATGTCAAATTATTTAGTCAAAAATAAAATAAAATAAAATAGAAAGAAAGAATGAATGAATGAATGAACAATTACAGACAGATAGACAGACTAATCAGTTTGTTTCACTTAGTATTTCTTTTCATTATGTAATGCACTTGTGCATTTGGCCAGTACATTTAGAAATTATATAAAGTATATGCCCACTATTTTACCAGGAAGTCCCTTGAGTTAAATCTCCTTTTCAAAGGAAACTTGGCCAAGAGTGTAACATTTTTAGTCTAGTTCCTCATTCTCAATAAAACCTCAAAGAGCGGCACTGATGTCATTAAAGAGCCACATGTGACTCTGGAGCCGTAGGTTGCAGAGCCTTGATCCAGGCGTTTGTCTTCAAATTAAACTCAAACATAAGACTAAAGGCTACTTATCAGTTGCAGGTCAAATACATTTTGTGTTTGGGGTTGAAAAGGCTATGGTTGTTATTAGGAGGTCACGACTGAGATTGAGAATTACTGGTGATGGTCGGAGGTTGAGGCGTCAGCTGTTTAGTGCTGCTCCTGTCACTGAGTGAAGGAGGATTGAATGAATTGAAATTGGACAGTGTGTTTAAGAGGAAGCTTTTAGGTTGAATTAAATGTTAATTTGCCATTGTCATTTGTATTACTGGTTGTTTTTATCAGAAATGCTCCATGTTTAGGATTATACAGTATTATTAGGGCCGGGAATCGATTAAAAAAAATTAACTAATTAATCGCAAATCCGAAAAAAATTAATCGCGATTAATTTTGATTTCGCATACCCTTGTAAATGCAACTAATCACATTTTTTTCTTCGTTTTGATGTTTTAAATAGTTAATTTAGACTTTTTGAATGAGTCCTATTCATCTATAATTAACTTAAATAGGTCAAATATTGTATACTGAAGCCTTTTGAATTGATTTAGGTTATAATTTATTTTAAAAAGACACCAAAATAATATACATTGAAATAATACACGGGTCCTTTAATTAAGTCCTGCCCCTTTAAGAGGCCCGTTTGTCTCACAGAACGAGCTCATTCATGAGAGATGGCTCAGATACAAACAAACTGATGTGTGTGTACGGAGCAGTGGAAGAGCGCGGCATGAGACGGGGGAGTGGCAGGGAAGAACGCCGCACGTGAGAACGAGGTAGGAAAGAGCACGGGAGAACGGACGGTCCACGGGAGAACGAGACTGTCCGCGGGAGTACGGGGCGGCCCGTGGGAGAACGAGACGGTCCACGGGAGAACGGGGCGGCCCGTGGAGAACGAGGCGGTCCGTGGGAGAACGGGGCGGCCCGTGGGAGAACGGGGCGGCCCCGTGGGAGAACGAGGCGGTCCGTGGGAGTACGGGGCGGCCCGTGGAGAACGAGACGGTCGCGGGGATTGGGATCCGCGGTACGGCCCGGGAGATGCGGCGGATCGCGGCGATGGTGACTCAAAACTGCACGCACGACGCACGCATGTCACAGCACACGTACAGAAGGAAAGGAAAGGCAGAAGGCGCTTGTCCTGACGCCGTCTGGCGCTTAGATGCGCGCACCTCGGCAGGGGAGCGAGTAAAATTAATCGATGCGTTAATTTATTTTGACGCGATTAAAAGAAAAAATTAATCGCACTGCGTTAACGCGTTAATTTTCCCACCCCTAAGTATATATATTATAATATATATCATGAGAAATTATAACATCGTAACAATGTATAAAACTATTTGTGGAGCCTCTAAAACATGCCCAGGGACCCACTTTGAGAACCACTGTGCATAGCATGTCTTTAATTTTTTAGTGCAGGTTTAATTAGACAAGATATCTTTTATTTGTCCCACAATGAGGAAATTCCAGTGTTCCAGTTTAAGAACAGCAGGGAAAATAGAAACATGCAATCAAACAACATCATTTTTAAAATAACTTAAAAAACTGTATATATAAAGTAAAAAAAAAAAACTCTTGTATACATTAAGTGTTTGTCATGGCACAGTGCAGAATATGACAGGATAGTTAGATGACAGATAATGATCAGACAAATGTGAATATCAAAAAATCTTCACAATAAATGTAGTTATCATTTTAAATAATTTTCATATTTCATTTTTGCATCACCCAAACCTCATTCATAATATATTTGATACATTGTCATTGCAGTTATTATTATATATGAATACTGGACTCGTGGTGTTTTACAAAAGCACAGGTTTGACTCTTTCGATCCAGAATGAGTCAAAAACAGATCATTTGTTCTGTTCCTGTTTCATGACTGAGAGATTTATTATTATTATTAGTCATGTTGCAGCAGACACAGCTGGTCTTGTGCAACGCCAAAGAAAAACTATGTCCTGGATTACTGATACAAATGAAATGTTCTTTACAGACAAACAAAGACTAATAAGTTCTTATAAGATTAAACATGATCCACATGCAGGACGTTTATAAAGTATTTGTTTTGTGCTGAGCCAAGGACCAGGACCGTTTGTACTTCTGCAGCACATTTAAAAAAAGCATCGTTGTTCTAAAAATAAGTGTTGCCTTGACTTTTTAATGGATGGTCCAGGTCCAGGACAGAAACTGCAGGTTCAGTGCTGCATAAAGCTTATTCGGCTCAGTTCTGCTGTTTGTGTGACCTCAAGCAAATATGTAACTGGTCTTAAAGGAGACTTATTAACATTTATTAAGTTTTTAATCATGTTACAACAGTGTTCTCTCATCATCATTAGTGTAATTGCATTAAGTTGATTCATACATGTTTGAGTAAACTTGTATTGTCCTGCAGCTGATGCTCCAGAGTGTCTTCACCTACCACCTATCCCCTCCCACTTGTCTATTTACTTGTGATTACTCAAAAGTGAAACATGTAAGACTCAAAATGGTCAAGTAGACGCTTTCCAACAACAATAAATATTTTTATTATTTTTTAAGTCTGGGTTAGAAAAGTTACATTTAGTAATGAAGAGGTGGGGTTTATCAGTTCTGCAGTTTTGAACAGAAAGTTAATGGATCTGTGTCTTTTTCCGTTTTAAGTCGTTTTAACAAATGCAAAATTTTGGCAATGAACAAAATGGGAAATATTGATCTGCATATGTCATAGTTTCTTCCTAAATGTACAGAAAAATCACAATAGGTCTCCTTTAAACATTTAAAGGAAATCATTAAGTGCATCCTGTAAAATATGACAAACTGAGCTTTTAAAAAGAAAGAAAGAAAGAAAGAAAGAAAGAAAGAAAGAAAGAAAGAAAGAAAGAAAGAAAGACTTTAAACCTGCTGTAGTTTATTCTAGTCACTTGCAGTGTAAAACTGAAATGAGGTTGTTCAAACGTGGTACGAGCTTTAGGAACTGACAGATTTATGAAACTGTTATATCTTGATATCTTATCTTATATCTCTGATATCTTGATAATGTAGCTCATCTATTCAGGTGGAAATTATCGTAATTTCTGGCCTATAAGCCGCTACTTTTTTCTCAAGATTTGTACACTGCGACTTATAAGGCAATGCAGCAAAATTATAGATTTTCATAGACTTACTATTAACAAGTGCGACTTATATATGTACTTTATCATTTTTCTTACTTAAATCTAGTGGGTGCGGCTTATATTCAGGTGCGCTCAATAGACAGAAATTACAGTACTCTGCAATGTCTCGACTCTAATAATGTCCCGTTTGATCACAGCTCTCCACCAAGTCTATCTGTTGTTGTTGTTGTTGTTGTTGTTGTTGTTGTTGCTTTATGGGAAGCTTCCATTAGCATACTGGCATTGTCTTGATCCTAATAGCTGTGGTAAAAAAAAGCTTAAAACACATTGTGATGATGAACAATTCAAAGGCTCAGAATGCATCAGATAAATGAGCGAACATGTGACTGATGTAGGAAGTTTAAAATGAATTATTTCTGTTTACATTTTAAGGAAGCAAAAATAGGATATAGCACCATTAGTTATTTGTTAATTGGTCGATGGAGTCTTTTGTTAAAAAAATGACCTGAAGTCCTGAAGACATAAAAGATATGTTTACAAAATAATGTACAGTAAGAAAGGAATTCAAATCTAAGACTTTAGACCTTTTAGACTAACCATGAGTTCAAATAAATCATGTGAATCAGCTTTTACCAAGTAAAATATGAAGATAGCCTGAAGTTTGAGCTAAGTAAAAAAAAAGTACAAGGGGGCGGGGAAAGGTGGGACGTGAAAACAGAACAATAGGTTGGTTTCAAGTTCTAAAATTCAGGGAATTATAGTTCTGGTGGAGACAAGAAGTAGCCGCAAAGTTACCTATTATTTGGCCTATTTCTATAGAAAAGCAGCTCATTTAGCTGTATATTTTTACATTATGGTATAAAACTTATTTATCTCCAATAAGAATGTTCTAAAGAATGATTTTATCTTCTAATTTTCATTGAATTGTGAAGTACCACAGTACACCTTTAAGGAAAATAGGCAAAACTGCAGGTGAAAAAGAACAAAAATACAAGTAAATCTGCACTAGTTTATTCACACAAGTGTATCAAAAACGTTTTCATATAGAAATAAGGCATTTTATGTGGAAATGATGTACAGCAGGGTTGGCAAAAACAGAAAAATGTTTAAGTTTAAGTTCTGTTTGTTCGTTGACATATTAGATTCAAAAGTTTTAGTTAGTTTTAGTTAAATTCCAACTTTGACACATTTTGTAGACTTGACTAAATCAAACTTAGATTCAGACATTAATCCTTCTGCAAAAACATTCAAGATCTCGTTCAGTCCAAGTCTGTGAAGTTCAGTTTGTTTGGGAGCGTTCTGTGTTGCATTTCAAACAAACACATCCAGACAAAAGTTGCAGTCTGGAGGTATTTCTACATCCCAGCGGCTCTTAAACGCAGCACTATTTCACACGTCTGAATGAAGCTCTCGTTGTGAATCACACCATTGCGTCTTTTCTGTGGTTTCCATGGCGATAAAACCTGATTGAAAAGGCATGTGTTTGTAGCGCTGGTCTGGCACCGGGACCGGGCCGGCCGTGTGTGCGCAGTGAGCTGGAAACAGCGTATTGATCGGCCACATTTGCACAAACGGAGCCGATCTAAAGACAAAACGGACACTTCTGCTGCTCCTGTGGGACGGACTGGACGTTTCTGCAAACACAGCTTCACCTCTGCACTGAACGAATACACATGACTGACAAGGAAATGGTTAAAGACATCTTATGGTTTACTTTTAGCTGCTTTTCTAACTGTGAGTTTATTTAAGTTTATTTAAAACAGAGCCATTGAATAAATCTCTAGATCAGCAGTGCAGCTTACAATGAACAAAAATATGAAATGAAAATCTACTTATGTTATATTTCAGTAATAAGTACCAGAAAAAGCATGATATGTGTCTTTAGAGCAAAGCTACTTGCTGTGAAGTCCACTGAGGCCAATGAGCTAACGGAGCTCAGTATATGCAGCACACAAAGCACTTGTTACACCCCAACAGCTCCAACTATGCAGACTTTAATCTTTAATTCTGACAAACTACTGTCTCTGCGGCCTCAGACTTAAGCTGCGCTTCAGGCAGTTGGATATTTCCCAGTTTAAAGTGTTCCCACTGAATTAATTTGTATGTAAGGATTAGGACTAATGCTCACATGCAGGCTAAACAAAAGTAACATTAAATGACCTGTAATAGTTTTTCTGGCAGTTAAACCCCCAGATTCACTGTTTGTGGTGATTGATGATCTCGTATGAGGAGTGGAAATCCCTCGACCAGCTCCAAAGTTGTACTGACCAGTTCAAGTGGTGTCCAGTGCATTTTTTCACGTAAAAGGTAGAACATTCCAGTTCCCAGTTGCTTGGAACGCACCATCATTTGTGGGCCTGTCCCACTAACAGCTCTGTATCCCTTAAAGCAGACCGGACACGAAGGAGACAGTGTTTAAATCTGCTGCGCTGCTCAACCTGCCTGATCTAATTAAGCCAAAACATAAAGCAATCATGGATCTTTAGTTTGGAGTGTTTTGAAGTATACAGTGTAATGCTCACTGGCTTTTATGAAGATAACGTCATGTTAACGAAGTTGTGACCTCACTGAAAAACCCAATTCATGCACTCGGAGAAGGTTTAGCCAAATATTTAAACATGTATCTTAAGTATTTATGAGATTAATCGGCAAAAATACAAAATAACTGTTATTCTCTCTCTTGTATTTGTCCTCAGGCTTCACGCTGCAGCGGCTCGAGGTCAGACTGACTGTTTAGTGGCCATTCTCACACATGGAGCCGATCTGTCAATCACAGACGCTGCAGGTAAAATGATTACTTAACTATGTGTTTGAAAAGAGAAACATCTTCAATCATACTCACAATGAACTGTTCCTCCAGGTTTAAGTCCTTTACATCTGGCAGCCAAACACAATCACGTAGAATGCTGCAAAAAACTCATTCAGGTAAGAGCTGCTGAAATGGTATTTTTTAAGATTCCTCTGCCATGTTTTTTAAAATGATTAGGTAAAATGGCAATAACTCTAACAACTCTAAACCTCAAACTTTCTCATTCTCAGAGCAAATGTCCAGTAGATGCAGTTGACGGCTCAGGAAGAACAGCGCTCCATCATGCTGGTGAGTTTGACTTTTTACACAATGTTCATATTAACGGATCAATACAGATTTTCACTACTTAAAGGGATAGTTCGGGAGTTTTGACATGAATCTGTAGGCATCCATCACCAGTGTCGTGCATCCACTCTGTCTTACCCCCGACAGCGTCCGGTGAGCAGACTTCCTGTCCACTTTAGGTCCAGACGAAAGTAGTCCGCAGTTTACTGGGACATAAAATAAGACTATTTCTCAAAGCAAATGTGTTAAAAGAGTGATATATGTGCAAACAAAACCATTGTCCACAAAAAGTCAGACCTCGTAATCGCTTGCACTATTTTCTCTCCCTTCATATCACTGCACGCTGCCGCCAGCTGACAGCTGCTTTGTTTACCACCAGTAAAAGTTAGCGACAACATGTCTGACAACAACAGCGACGACGAAAACACTGACTTCAGCACACAACAAAGGGGATATCTTTATGAACATGATTATACCGATGCCGAAATTCGCCAGATGGAGTTAGAACGGGCAGAGAGAAGGATGGACAGCGAAGTGGAACAAGTGGCACACATATGTTGTACTTTTGATCAATGTTCTTACCTTGGGACAGGGACAGCAGCACTCTTCAACACACGTTTATTCCTCTGTCCTGGGTATGAAGAAACATAGTCGTCCTCGCTGAAGTGTGCACTGCAAACACAAAGCTTTTTTTTTCTTTGCTAGTTTGCTGTTCACATTGAAACCTAGAGGAAGAAGCTAAAGTTTCCTCGAAGGCAACGTCTGTCACGGGAAAACGTTGAAATGTGTGCGGAGATTCAGCCACATTTTAGTTGGTACAAGGGATAGTCAAAGTTCGCACATAGCTTGTTCGCATGAGAAACAACTAAAAGTATGCGCGGCTGTCAGCTGGCGGCAGCGCGCAGTGATATGAAGGGAGAGAAAATAGTGCCAAGCGATTACGAAGTCTGACTTTTTCGTGGACAACGGTTTTGTTTGCACATAAATCACTCTTTTGAACACATATTATTTTGAGAAGAAAAAGTCTTTATTTTTATGGCCCTAAACTGGACAGGAACTCTGCTCACTGGACACTGTCAGGGGGTAAGACAGTGGGATGTACAACACTGGTGATGGGATGTCATACAGATTCATGTCAAAAATCCCAAACTATCCCTTTAAATGCACTTACACTTCATTTGTGTATTCTGGAGCCTATAAACCACTGACCTACACTTCTGCACATTTAAATTCAAGCCAGTGGAACATTTTTCTGCCAGTCAGTGCAAAGAATATAAGATTGTGCTCAGTTAGAGAAAGAGCACATTGAGGCACACTCTGAGCATTTGTCAGCTCGGGCAGAGTCCCAGTGCAGCTAAAACCGCAGAAAGAAAGGCTGGGCTTCAGCTCCAAATACAGTACATGTTTTTACTGACAGACTGCACAGGCCTACTCAAAAGGGACATGTTTAGAAGCGAAGTATCATTGTGTCAAATGGTTAACTTCTTGAGAGAGGCTTTCTTCACTTGCTTTCGTAATATTCAAACCACAGGAAATTGATAAGGTTAATTTGGATAAGCTTATAGGCACAATTTTAGGATTGGTGTTGAAGTGAGAATTAACAACAATAAAAAAAAAATAATCAAATTCCCAAAGTAGCCGGAGCTAACTTTAAACAAGGACAAAACCATTTCGACAAGGTGGACCATCTAAATACGACACTGGCTTACCTGGGAGAGCAAAATTAACGTTAAAAAAAGTAGTTTGTGTAGCCTGCTCTAACGCATTACGCCAACACTGGTCATATAGATGTAACTGTGCAAACAACAACTTTATGTTAATAATATTTCAAAGATTATGAGACATCAACATCAACCAGTAAATTGTCTCATTACTGTATTTTCCGGACTATAGGTCGCACGAGCCAAAAAATGCTTACATTATAGGAGACAAATACTTATATAAGTCGCACCGGACAATAAGTTGATAAGTCATACTTTTTTGGAGGAAATTAATTTTTCATAGTCCAACACTAAGAGCATGGGACGTGATCTGTAATAAGTATTGTGTCATACCTACTTGTGGCCATACCTGTTTGTCAAAGCCTGACCTTGTCAGATCTCAGAAGCTAAGCAAGTTAGGGCGTGGTTAGTACTTGGATGGGAGACCGCTGAAACACCATGTGCCACAGTGGGATGACAAAAGTGGATTGTCGTTGTGTCCTTGGACAAGATACTTAACCCACATTGCCTCAGTGTCTGCGTACATGGGTGAGTGGATCCCTGATTGTACCTTGTAAGGTAGAAAAGTACTATGTAAACAGAGACCATATTTAACAAATTGTGATGTAGTATTTCTTATTGAAGCAAAGTTCTACACATCTCTTTCTGCTAAATCCAGTATATTTTGCCCAAACTCCAAGTTATTTCTGTCTCTCCGTGGAAAAACCAGTCCTTCATTGATTCGTCAGGAAAGTTTTCCTTCACTCTGTTTCTGCTGTCGATCTGCAAGTGCTCACAGCTGAGCAGAAACAAAGAAATGCAGCAGCAAGTTTTGGTTGTGTACATCAGTCATCAGGCAAACATTAGTGTTTGTCTTTCAGGCGATCATGATCAAGAAAACGAATCCTCATGAAATCAGACCGATTTCAAGATTACACATTCTCTCTTAGATTTTCTCTCTGTCCCGCCATTTTTGTTAAATAAAGTTCTCGTCTCGAGTTCATGAAACTGCGGTTTTATAAATATTAGCTCCGCACTAGCACATTATCCCTCGCTGCATTTAAGAGAGAAGGAAAGTCCAGTCGGAACCCCTAATAAATTTAAAGTTATTCACAAATTCACATTATTTTATATATATAAGTTGCACTTGAGTATAAGTCACACCCCCAGTAAGACGATGAAAAAACATGCGACTTATAATCTGGAAAATGCAGTACTTCCGGTTAAATGCACCTATCCGAGTATTGTATCTGTGCCTTTTTAGCTCAGATGGTTAAGACTAAACTAACTCTTCTTCTTTAATTTTTGCTCAGCTGCCAGTGGAAGTGTCCAGGTTGTTCAACTTCTATGTGAACTGAACTCTCCAGTCAACATCAGAGACTCGGTAAGTGTTTTTAATATCTAACACAATATTTGAAGCTCTTTTCTAAGTTAGAAAGTCCTCTGCTTACATATAGTGTGTCCAGGTGAGTGTTTGCTCTTTGGATTCTGGTATTTGATTGATGGTGTGAGAGTTGTGAGAGCAGGACGTGGCAGGAGGTCAGTGCTGTGGGAAGCTGGAGCCGCAGACATGTGGTCTCCATTGAGGCTCGATGCTTGTGGTTTTTGCCGACGGGACGTGAGAACATGAGACTGACTTACAAGAGAAAGTATGATCGTGTTAGTGACAACATTACACATTCTCTCTTAGATTTTTCTCCCTCCAGCAGCAGACGCACAGAGTAGGATTGTCCAAACCAAAGACAGACTTTCTGGAGGTGAAAATGTAGCACAGCATAGCATCTACTAAAACATTACAGTCAGACCATTTAAGGATTATACAGTGTAAAATAATGTCTGTTTGGATCATTAAAGGACTTGTACCCAAAGCTTTACATTTAAAATCAGCATTACTCAGCATTACTCCAGTCCGGCGTACGGAGGCTTTCCATTTCTTGAAAAGTAATGAGAGGCTCTCATATCGCAATCCGTTCGGTCCTGCGAGCTGCGCGCTCTGCTCCGCTCGTCAGGATCGCTTCCGTTTCAATGAAATTTTTCCGGACTGCCGGAGCGCTCCGGAGCCCTTTTTGATGAAGTTGTGAAAACAAGACACGACAAACAGGAAACCAAGCGCTCGCGGATGAAGAGAATCCGGTAGTTTTCAAAGTAAAACATTACGTTTATGCTACTACAACAAATACGGCAAAATGCTCGACATATGCGCGACGATTGAACACACAGGAGGCAAATAAAAGTCCCGTACTTACTCATTATGTGGCGAAAAATCCAACAGAAAATGACGTGACGTGAAATAAACCCAAAGCTCGGCGCATGTGTTCTTGTTTACATATCCATGTGCCAGAGATCACGTAAACTCCCTGAAACTCCCAAGTTGAGTGTGAATCCCCGTGAACTCGTGGTCTCGCGAGGCCAGCAGAGTGCGTACATACGCATGCATATTCTGGTGGCAGTGTGAGTGACGACCGGACCCAGACAGATCCGGATCTGGATCTGGAGGCAGTGTGAGCCCGTTGTTAGTTTGCTTTACCGTGATAGCAAAATTGACCCTGTGCCTGTTAGCTGTTCATTTTCAAATTGTCAGGTTTTTTATAAACACACTTTGGTCCTATGATAAAGTTTCTCCTGATTTGTAAAGTCTTTAACATGTTTTCAGAGAAAACAACCAACAACTCAGTATTTTTAAATTTTAGACTGAGTCGGAGAAACTCCATAGAAATGAACTAAACAATAGATACAGTCGGCATCAAGGCCACGCCCACTAACGGACCTCCGAGAGTAAATCAGAACAACATCCGTCACTGCTCAAAAACTACAACGGCAAACATGGACTTTAGGAGATATTGTGTCAAATACAGACATGAAGACATGAGGATAAATAAGTGATTCAACCTTCCAAGTATGTAAATATATCTAGCAATGCTAACGGTAGCTGCGAGCTAAATGCTAACGTGATGCTAGCGCCGCCTGGCGTCTTTTAGCATCTTTTTAACTTATTGTTTACTTTTCTGACATAACACATCTCAGTAACCTCCGTTTAAACCTGGTTGTAACTCGACTTGAATTAGTTGTGCTAAAAATACATTTAATTTGCCAGAAACGTCTTAAAGAGGTAAACAGTTTAGCTTCCCATATGGTGAGGCAGGAGATGTTTTCCCCCTCGGCAACCAACAGTTGCTGAGGGGGAAACAACAGTGATGCGTTGCCAACTGTATCTATTGTCTCTGTGCACGGAACTTCAGTTGGCTTGTTTTGTTCAAAATAGCTAACTTCTGTACATACAAGCATTTCCTATTAGCATTAGCACTTATATACAAACACGTCTCTTTTTAAACACAAGTGTCCTCTGGTGAATTATTCTTCTGATTTGTGAAGTCTTTAACTTGTTCACCACATTCACCACAAACTTACTGTCACTGTCTGAACTTCTGAGTATTTATCGTTTTAAGCTGGTGTAGTGAAAACCTCATAGAAATGAACTGAACAGGAAATGCTTGTATGTACAGAAGTTGGCTAAACAGTTATGAAAATCAGATGCTCAGAATACATGAGGTAAATGAAGAAAACATTTTATGAATGAAATAGTTTGAAGTACATTGCCTTTAAAATCTGGCAGCGTATCGAGACTAATGTTTCCTAGTACACGGGTGGGAGAGTGTTGCCACGGTGAGAGTGACTAGGTCATGGGTTTGGGTCTTGCTGTGTGGAGTTTGCATGTTTCTCCTTGTGTCTGCGTGGTTTTCCTTTGAGACATACGGTTTTCCCCACCAACCAAAACCTGCACATGAGGGAAAGTCCTGGAGCTATGGTGGTTGTCCTAACTGAGCCAAGTATCTGGAGACACTAGGGACAAAACCTTAAAAGATAAAAAAATAAATAAATCAGATATGAACACAAACACAGAAAATGTACTGAATAGCAATAAAAATACAACTAACAATGATACAAATTTAAGCCTTGATCAAAAGAAGAGTGACTAAAAGGAAATTGACTTGCATTGGCTTAATCGGTTGTTGTTTTTAATGTGGTTGCAACAGAACTATTCCTTAGTTTGACATGTTAGTATCGTGACAACCGAAGCCCACAGTGTTTGGAGAGAAGACAGTGTTCACGTTTCTACAAAGAGCTTAGACAATAGAGCGGAGATGATTTAATGAAAGCCTCTCAGACCTCGTCCTTATCTTCTAATCTCCACGGAGCAGCTCAGCAGGAGTCTGAGTTTGACCCACTACTGTGCACAGATCAGGAGCATGTGTCTGACTGTATGAAGTGACTTACAGACACCAGAGCATTGTGTGGTCCTGAACATTTGAGCCTGAGCGCCTGAATTTTATTATATTTAGGTAAACATCAGACTTTGCATTGAAAAGAGCAGCATTCAGAACATCTGCCAGGTCAGACTATGTTTATAGAAGGATTATTATGGGTTGCAAGGCAAAGATAACTGAAATATCCTCACTAAATAAAGGTTCAGGCTAACAATACATGTATATAAGCATGTTTTTGTCATTTAGATGTTTTTGATGCACTAAATAATCAAAATATGTGTTTTTACTTTGGGTAAGCCTGCATGGCCACAAAATTAACTATTATTTTGCCTCCTGTTTGTTTCCATAGGAAAAAAAAAATCTTCCTTTGGCTATTTTTTGTACATTATGCATTACACAATTATCACTTTGAACAATGTTCCAAAGTTTGGTTTTTACTTTCTATTTCTACTGAATTGTGTAGTTGACTGTATGCCTCCAGATATTTACCCAGTGCCACTGAGTAACTTTCTGGACCTATGCTAAAGCTAGTATAAACTACTAGAATAGGATAATAGGCCAATAGGACGGGGCATGGCTCTGAAAGTTTGTAAGGATTGAACTAAGAATTGTTAAAGGCCACATGGGATGTGTACAGAGTGTAAACCTGGACTTGTTTGTCTGTAACAGGGATGGTAATAACCTGGCCAGCCAGATGGATTTTCTCATGATATTTGTGATTTCACAAACTCAAGAGAAATCCATATTCCACTAGTGGAGTTGGTTTGGCGTACGAACCATTGGTTTAACCACTACCTGGTGCAATCAGATTGCAGCAAGTAATGCCTGAATCAAAACAAAACAAAGATGGGAGCTCCTGTGAATGTACCTGTTTCTTCTGCTTTAGAGGGATTATCGGTCGATGTCACTTGTCACTCTACTGCGCATGGTCCACGCAGAAAGAGACGTCCATCAGGTTGGCTGGGAAATTTCTTTGATTAAAACAACAAAACGGGACGAGAGCAGGTGTTTCGGTCAGGTCTGAACCAATGTTTTCTCGCCATTTTCACTTACCTGAATGTACAGTAACTTTTAAGGGTCGTAGGGTCGAATTTCATTCACAGATGTTGATTTAGCAGCAAAACTTTTGTATTCACACTGTGATAAACTCTTGTAATTAACTGACTACAGCCCTGGCTAGACTTGTTTCCACTGTTTGTGTCTTTCTACATATCGGGTGCGCGCATCACCCATGTTGATAAACAAATAATCCCTCTATTAATTCTGTTTTAGCAGAGATACAAAGTATTTCCTTTTTCACGCACACACTGGATACGTCATTACAGTTCGTCATGTGATTGGTTAAACTCAAACTAAAGTAGGCACTAGTCACCCAATCAGTTTGAAGTATTTCATTACGTCCCAACGAGTCTAGATGATTTATGGTCTTTAAAACAGTGCAGATAATCTCAGAGATTTATCTATGACATCACAAATCTGGACATTCAGAACAATGTTTTCTGAATCTCAGAGGGGAAAAAGTATCTGGCAGATAGAACTCCAGCTGAGTTTTAAAAATCTTGCATTATAGGTGTTCTTTAAGTGAATGTAACTGATTACTCCAAAGTGCTGCTGTTGTTTTAATATTAATCTGACAAATGACTGTGAGGTTTACAGAGGAAATGTATCGACATGTAAGTGAGCGTGGTAAAACATGCCCGACCTCCAGGCTGCTTCTCGATACAGGAAAATTCAGCAGACCTCCTTGAGTAATCACATAATAATACCAAACGCATAAGCCACACCAGGGCAGCGACTGCACAAACGTTTGAAGAATGTCTGCGCTGAAAGACTGCTGAAGATACTGGCAACGCTCAGAGGAACCCACAACATATTTGGCCGTTCTGTGGTCGGAGTGGAAACAGCAGCTTTGTAACGTAACACACAACTACACACGGTTCACACACTCAAACTATTCTTCAGTCTCACTGCTTATTTCCAGTCAGCTTTAGTCTGCTTTTAGTCAGACGTTTGTAATATTATTTTTAAGGATATTACCTCAGTCTCATGACGTTGTTTGGCTGCAGGTTTGTGGTCAGATGTGATTCATTAGGAACAAATTGTAATCTCTGAAACGCAGGTGATCAGGTCACGGCTGGGAGATTTACATTTTGTATCTGACAAAAGGCAGCTGCCACACGACTTGTTGTACCACATTAAAGTAAGTGTAGTATTTGTATTTATTTGATCTTCATTAGCTGTATTAAACAGCGATTCTTCCTAGAGTCAGTCTAGGAAGTAGCAGCCAACACATTGAACATAGTCTTTGTTAACACTAGGCGCATTAGAAAGTGCATGAGATCAGGTCTATAAAGATCTAGTTTTTTTGAATGCGTCTAGTATTTGACATACAAAAGAGACAGCATTATTCATTTAGATTACAGATTTTTTCACAATACGCTGACAGATTATTTAGGTATTAGAGAAAGATATTTGATCTTTAAAATGAAGAAAAGACGATCCTACTGGATTGGAGGAGAACGAAACATGCAGCGAGTCTCGAGGAGAAATACTAAACTTTCTCTTCTGTGAGCGATCCAAAAGTGGTCAGAGTAAGAATTGTATTTGTTCGTGTTTGGAGGGTTCAATATAATCTCTGCTTTATTAAAGAGGCAGAATCTATAGAATCTGCATCAGAAAGTTGAAAAGGACTGTGCTGCCTCCTTGTTTGCAACACAACTTTTGTTGGTTTAAAGATGAAAAAGACACTCGTTCTCATTGTTTTAATCATGTAAACCTTGTATTTTTTATCCTAAAAACATTATTTCATTGTAGTGGCTCATATTCTTTCACCAAAAGTTGAACAGACAAAAATAACACTGACATCAAGTTTGATTTATTAAAAGTCTGTTATCTCAAGCGTTTGCCTCAAATGGTGAAATCTCATGAAAACAAGGAATTTCAAATGCCTATTAAAAGGGAACAGATTAATGTAGAATAACATATCTTTTTTAAATTGAAAGTAGACACTTGTAGGTCTCATTTGATGTACAACATGTTATGATTTCAGTTGCACAAAGTTTTTTGTAGAGCTGTGAATATTGCTTAAAATGAGCAAAAGGCCTGGCAGGAAAAGGGGTCAAAGTCAGAATAGGTCTGGTCGTGAAAGAGTTAATTGCAGCACAGGGTCGTGGTGGCCACATATATAATCATCTTATGTACGCAGATGATTTGGTTGTTACAGCCCCAGCAGCTTTGGCCTTTAACAACTATTGAATGTCTGTTCTCAATACAGCACAGATAATGATGTTATGTATAATGAGGCTAAGAGTTATGTTCTGATTGGACCAAGGATGACAAGAAACTAACATTTCCCAAGTTTTCTCTGTGTCAGTGCCCTAAGTGTCACTGAGGAGGTCATTATATCACCAGTGACTTAACTGATGATAAGGACATGCATAGGCAGCTTCACCAATTATATGGTCAGGCAAATACACTGTCACGCAAATGTGTTCTGCTGGAGATAAAGTCATGTTATTCAAATCTTACTTATATATGCTCCAGCCTCCTCTTTACACAAACTGGACTCTGTGTGTCACTAATGCAAAGTCTCTCACTCATCACTGCACTCTGTATGGTTTAGTTGGTTGAACATCTTTGTCAATTCGTAGAAAACAACATTGGTATATGGAATTCTGGAGAAAACTTCCTGGTTACCTGAGTAATCTCTTCACTCTCAGCTCAGGGAGTTACCGGCTTTGTTCATCTTTTCAACTACTTTACAACCTGCCTTGATGCTTTATTGAACTGGGATAAACTGCTTTCTCATACTCATCGGTCAATGACAGAATCATTGGTCTGAATTGCCGTTTTATATAAACACACTGTTTCCTCTTCCTCTTCAGAGTTGTCACAATACTCACATTTCCAACCCGATTTGATACTAAGGAATAAACTTGATTCTCGATACCACAATGAGAATTAGAATGTCCTTTCAAGAAAGTCAGATTTTTATACAATGGACTGACATTTTAAACACAAAATCCAAGTTTATGATCAAACATTTTGATGAAACTCAGATTAATTTAAAACTTTTCAGAAAATGTGATTTTTTATTTTTTTTTTTTTTGAAAAAACATCAGATTTTGTTCAAATGTTTGTCTAGTTAATGTTATCTGTATTTGTTCAAATGAGTATCTAATTTCATCACCAGTTTTAGTGTTGATTTGCAATATTTTTGACAACTCTACTTTTAGCTTCAGAGCCTTTGCCACGCCCCCTTTTGATTAATCGGTCGATGGGACATGTTTTTAGTCCAAGATTTCTTTGTTGGACTCCAGTCCTAATAGTGCTAATTGTTTTTGCTCCAGGACGGCCTCACGCCTCTGCTGTTGTCGGCCAAACATGGACATGCTGAAGTGTGCTCGCTGCTGCTGGACTGTGGAGCTGAAATCAATGTGTCTGACAACAGTGGGAGGTAAAACACTTTCACTTTAACACGTGTAATGTATCATGTGTATAATGTGTGTGATCTGTTTTAGGACGGCTGTTATGTTGGCTTGTGAGGCCAACTCTGCTGCTGTGGTGGACGCTTTACTGCAACATGAGGCAGACGTGTCCTGTGTGGACTCCCAGGGACATGATGTTAGTCACTATGTTAAACTGTCCTCCTGCTCTGAGCTCAAAACTGCTCTGACCAAGCAGCCGGTCACAGGTGAGCGCAGATACTAGTGTCTTAAATAAGCCAACACTGCCCTCTGTGGGAGGTTTATTATACTTACAACATTTACTCTCCACAGATCCAAGACCCATCAGAAGTCCCCAGGTAACAACTAAACACTTTTAATTATTATGAGTCTTTAGCTGAGAATAACACACAGTTTACAATCAAAACAGCTTTGATTTGTAACAAGAACATAGTATTAAGGCTGCAACAAGTTCATTGATTAATCGCAACTAATCGATTATTGAAATAATCAACAACTATTTAAGTAATCAAATAATCATTACCGTTCTTTATTCTAGTGTTGTCACATGTAAATTACTATTATACGGTTTTAAACACAATTTGGATACCAAGGAATGTACTCAATACCCAATGCAAATGTCATACTACAATTCAAACATGCTTTTTGACACAGACATTTTCAACAAAAGTAAGTTTTTTTTATTAAAATTTATGTTTTGTTCTAGTTGTTTTTTTTTTTTTACTCTTGAGCAAAGGCCAAATTGTGTTTTCTTAAAGTAATAATCGAGAATCTAGAGAATCTAGATTAGATAATAGCTTTATTATTGATTACTTTGCAATTTTTTTATACAATGCTACTTTATATAGGTTTCAAACCGTTCAAACGATCAGACTGAACAGCATTAATGATAATAAAAGTGAAAATTGTGTAATTAGAGTGTTTTTCGACGTAAACTCTAGTTCATCTGTAAATCTGCATCTAGAACGTTCTTAAGTGACATTTTCTCGGCTCAAAAGTCAAGAGACTTTTGCATTCTAAACAACTAATCCATCAAAAAATAATTGTCCACCTAATCGTTTACCAAATAATCTTTTGTTGCAGCCCTAATAATATAAACATATATCTTTTACAAATCTAGTCTGGACTGATTCTCTTCCACTAACCAGCACCGATCAACTAATCCTCTCTGTCTCTTTTGTCTTTGCTGACTCCTCAGCATGATCAAGTAGCTAAGCTAACCGATGAGCGGATCACAACTCCCAAAAAACGAAAAGCACCTCCACCTCCCATTAGCCCATGCAGGTAAACGCCTGTGCAGGTATTGTCTGGAAGCACTGTAGACGTATGAGTGAGTGTGTGGGACAAATGCTGTGGGACTGAACTCAGTGCAGGGCTGAGACAAGTTTAATGATCAATTACAACTAAGTGATCATTGAAATGACTTTTGTGTTCTAAAGAATACTCGCCCCACTAATAGATTGCCAAAATAACTGTTAGTTGCAGCCCTAGTTGTGTGTGTGAGACAGAACATTTGGATCAAAGTAAAATAAGTCTGTACTGTTACTAACTCTACAAAACATACAAAGATACATAGAAACAGAAATGGTGTAACTGGATGTTTGTGTTCAGAGCTCTGGACCGTCCTCTCCTTCAGCTGCACCTCTGCTGGGACGCCTGCCTCGGGCCAAAGTGACACTCCAAAACGCTTCAATTACAAGGTAAAGCAGACCAGAAAACAGACAAGGAAAAACGCTAAACTGTGGAATGTATAAGTAATCTTAGTTACACACGTTTGGGCAAACTACTACAATGAATGTTTTTTTCCCTTGATTAGAATGTATTTGCTGGCTAAATAGTGATAGTATTGTTGAATAGAGCTGGGCAAATCATATTATGTCATTTGAGAGATATTGTGATTTACATGTGGATAATATGAAATCTGGAATTATGTGTCATAACTACACTTGAGCTACATTCAAGAGACTTACACTCTCTGTGGAGGAGCAGGTGCTAAAGAAAGTCAAAAATATCATGGGGCAGCCTCAGCACACTTTGACTTCTGACTGTGTCAAGAGCATCTGGCTGCAGACAAGTGCTGCCCACCTCCCTCTGCAGATCAGACCGGATGCCATTTTATCAAGCCACCTCTGCATGTGGCTATGCTAGCAAATGTTTATATTTTTCAACATTTATTCCCCAAATATGGGTAAAGTTTGGGTTAGGATTGGTGTTGGAGTAATCTGGCAAGCTTTGTGAAAAGTAGAGAGTTACCAAATATGGCGTCCGGTCTGGTCCGAGAGCTACTTCCGGCCTGTAATGAGAGGTGTGCGGGGCCTCTCCACTTTGTTATGATACCTCCAGGGCACTGGTTTTGCACGTGTGCACTGAAAACTAATTGTTTTCCAACTCTTTTGTTCCTTCTGCAATTAATATGTTAAAATTATTCGTAATAGAAAAGTTGTGTATCTTTTGAGGTTGACTCAATTATTTTTTAAAACTGTAGCATGAACAGACACAAGGTCTGTTTGTGTATACATGTGTGAACTGCTGCGAGGAAAGCTGCAAATGAGTTGCTAATAGGATGAATAAAGTTTTCTGATTTCGAATAAGATTCAGAAACAAATTACAGCTTTAGCTTAAATCAAAAGCTTCCAACCATTTTCCTCAACCCCCCCCTGTATTCTATTATCAAAATTATCGGCGTTAATTTGAGATAAAAACAATCTTAGTGTTAGTGTTAGGTCTTTCAAACAACACAACACAACTGTCGGCGTCGGTAGGTGGAGCAACGCGGTGTCTGTTCAAGTCTCATTGAACTGCACCGATGTGAAAGAACATTCACTCAAACACAATCCAATAGACCACCATTCTCTGAACAAAGGTGGGTTTATGAGTGAGGTAATGCTTGACGAAAATGACGAAACGTAAGTTGCGCGTGAGTAAAACTCTGATGGAGAACAGAAGTTGCTAGTCTTGTTTCACCCCACAAAAGCTGCTTTAGATAGTGACAAGGAAGCAGAGTTACCTGACCATGGAGTTCAACTTTGAAAACTCTCTGTCTAAATAGTAGCCATTCTAAATACTTATAGCCCGTGTAAGTCCCGAATCTGTGCAAATAACAACAATCCATGCTCGGCTAAATATTTTTCATGGTTTTCCAGTGCACTGATTCGCTTGTTAGCCAGTAGCCACGGCCAATCAAACATGCAAGCAAATCTTAAAAAACCTGCCTTCGTGACCTGCTCCGCGATCTCTGACCCCGACAGCCTCATTCACACCAAACACACATGAGCTGTCTGCCTGCAAAAGTTGCCAAACCAGTTTAGACAAGCGACCCTCGGCTTGGTGTGAAAGACGCTTAAAATCATATTCATATATATGGGCTTTTTGCTAAAAAAAACCCCCAAAACTACTGACTACTCTAACCCGACAAAGGGAAGCACTGACTATTTTATAAAGACAACTAGGTCTTAGGTACACATTTCGCAACGTATCTTTTAAATTGTGATAGAGAATAAATAGTTGTTTTGATCTGACATTACATTACATCATGAGGACCTGAACAATAATTAAGCATGATTTATGATAGTCTAACACGCCAACTGTGCTGAATATTACCTTACCTACTTCTGCGTTTCTCTCTCTCTCACCTCTGCCTGGTTCTTCTCTTTCTCATTCATCATGTGGCCAAACCCCCTCCTGTCCACTCCTCTTTCCCGCTCTCTCTCTCACTCTCTCTCACTCGCAGGAGGATGAACTCAGAAGAATGGCACAGAAAGACCTACAAGAAGAAGAGAAAAATATGTTACTCGACACCGCTGTAGATCCCAAACGAAACGTGGAGCAAACAGAAAAGGTAAGACTCAGTTCATCGACGTGTTTGTTTGTTTGTTTTCTGTGGGTTAAGTTACAACTGATTATTTCAAAACAAGTCAGAACAACACGGTCACGTCTCGCTTCCAGGTGCATGTTTGTGTCTTTTCTTTAACTAATACACAAAGTTTGATCTGGACTAATCTGCGCCACTGCAAAAAATGTATTTCAAGATGACATTTTATTTATTAGCTGGATTATTTTCCTTGTTTCAAACTGTTCTGGTGTTGTTTGAAGACATTATTTTTCACCAACACTGCAAAAATTATTATCCAATTAAGTTAAAATGTAATTAAATAAGAAGCTATGATTTAGATTTGAGAAAATTTACCTCATCAAGTACAAATATCTTCCAATGAAACATAAATAAGAAAATTAATTTTAATATTAGTTCAGTCCAATTTTAGTCCTGGTTTTCCTGGTTTAGTTCAGTTTTAGTTTTGATAGTACTGATTGTCATCTGCTGGGATCAACAGAGGCTGTTTTAGTCCTGATAGTAATAATTTAGTCTAGTTTTAGACCTCGTCTAGTCCTGGTTTACTCCTGTTATTGTCCTGGTTTAGTCTTGATTTAGTCCAGTTTTGGTCCTGATAGTCCAGGTTCAGTAAATTCATTACGTTGATCAAATCAATTAGTTTGTTTCATTGCATAAAAGTTTAAATATTTTAGAAAATATATTAATATTTATTTATTTATTCCCATCCGGGTTCAATGAGATTTTCAAGATGTATTGTCCTGAAACAAGTCTTTTTCATCTTATTGAATAAAAAAAAAAAGTCTACTCTATTCACCTTATTCTTCCCCGCCCACTTTTGTTGACAGTGCCCTTTCTGTTTAGCTCTTTTAAGGATGCTAACATGTTAGCTTGTCTGTCTTGTGGGGCAATTTCAGACAAACATAACAACCATAAACCCCAGTTAAACCGGAATCACGCTACAAGAAAAGTAGCCGGGCAGAATAAGAGGAATATACTGCTAATAATACAACAAATGAACAAGAATAAGATATGTTTTTGCAGTGTACTTACTCTAGTGGCAATTTCTTTTCCCTATTTGAAGACAAATTCTCCAAGAACAGTGAAAAATTCTAAACTATTCCATCTTATCCAGTTAAAAATCCAGACTAAACTCTGAATCCAAGTCATTTTACTCAAGTCTACATAAGTATATTTTCTGCAGTGGCTTTGCTAGTGCTTTGTTGAACTTCTTCACCTTAGGCATTCTTGCAGTGGCATAAACTAACGCTTCAGACATGTCACGGCACGTTTTGTTTTGCAGAATGTAGCTAGTGGTCCCGCCGAACGTAGCTTTTATGTCTTTTGGGGCCTTTTGCATGTGAATGTGTCGACAGGACGAGAACAGTCTAACAGCATCCGCCGCGCTGGTTTCTACGCTGCAAGCAAAGATTACCGCTCTCACTCTGGAAAACCTGCAGCTGCTTAAGCACAAGGGCAAAGTAAGTCTGTGGTTAACATGTAACTAAACATACAAAGGCTTTGGCAAACACGGGGCCTGGGGCTGGATCTGAACTGCTCTGCTCTCGCAAGAATGTTCACAAAACACACTAACACGGTCTGTCAATGTTATGTAATGAACACTGAAACTACTGCTTTGATCAATGAGGGATTTGTATTACTAAACCAGGATGTATAACTAGACCAGGACTAAACTGGTCTAAATCAGGACAACAAGACCAGAACTAAAATTGGACAAAACCAGAATTCTACCAGGACTAAAACTGGTTTAAACTAGGACTAGACCAGAACTAAAATTGGACTAAACAAGAATATCAGAACAAAAACAGGGACTAGGACTATACAAGAACTAAACTGGACTAAATAAGGACTAGACCAGGACAAGACCAGCGTATTTACCAAGCGTAAGACCAGGACTTAAACTGGACAAAAACAAGAACCTAGAGCCGGGCAGTATATCTCATTTTAAATAATATCGTGAATGTTGTTTTGAAGATATGGAAAATTAAATATTGAGTATATCGTGCTGTAAAAACATGCTTTTTTTTAACAATAAAATTAATAAGTGGTGCTGCAAGTTTAAATATACTGTATACTGTATCAGAATTTGAACATTAAGCAATTCAAAAGCTATTCTATTCTATTGGGAGATTGTTGTACTTTTGTGATTAATTTGACAAAAATGTGTTTGATAATTACCCACACTAGAAAAGATGGCCATCTTAAATGAGAAAACATTGTTCTGTGCACAGAATTAGTATTTTACATGTTTAGAGTAGATTTTTACTGGTTTGAATTTGAGTGCCAACAGAACATGAATAAAATATGTCATTTTGCTTACAGAAATACACACTAATTTGAAATTATGAAAAAATTCTTGTGTTCTTGAGATAATAACTAAATTTACCTGTTCTACGTTATTTAAGACAGTCAAACCTGGTCAAATCATGACAAACAACACATCGTTCAATCAATTTTAAATTTATTAGAATATTTAAGATTATCTTTTTTACAGCATAGCTAATTTAAACACAGATTTTAACACATTAATGTTAAACTGACAAAATATCGTCCAAATGTTGTTGATGAGATTATAGAGATATTCATTTTTGTCAATATCGCCTAGCCCTAATTCTACCAAGACTCTAGTCAAACTAGGACAAGACCACAACTAAAATTGGACTAAATCAGGACTAAAGCTGGACTGAACCAGCACAGGACCAGAATAAAAATTGGGCTGAACCAGGACTAGACCAGGACTAAAACTGAACTAAACCAAGACTATCAGGACTAAAACTGGTCCAAAGTAGGATTGGACCAGGACTAAAATTGGACCAAAATGAGATTAGGACAAAAACCGTTCCAAACCAGGACAAGACCACGACTAAAACTGGATCAAATCAGGATAAGACTAGAGCTAAAATTAGACTAAACCGACCAGGACTTAAACTGGACTAAACCAGGTTTATACCAGGACTAAAACAGGTCTAAATTAGGAGTAGACCAGGACTAAAATTGTTCTAAACCAGAACTAGCGTTTGTGTAATTTATGTAGGTTTTAACCCAATATGGTTGCCAGGTAACAGTTGTGGAATTGTCTTTACATAATCATATTTGACAATTATAAACGTCAAACTGGGTGAAAGAAAGAAAAAGTTTTGTGAAATCCTAAACATAATCATGTAAAAGAAGAGTTGAATGTTCTTAAATACTAGATTACATAGTTTGCTCCTCCAACTGGACTGAGACTGAGAGAAAATATTTGGAAAATATGCGTGTTTACTTGACACAATCAGACTTCTTGTGCCTCCCTAAAACACAGACATATTTGCTTCAAACAGTTTGACCAGATACTGCACACAGTACTTCTACAAACTCAAGATTTTCAGTCAAATCCATAAAAATAGAAAAGAGTCCAAAGTCCAGACTGACAGCTCATAAAAGGTCTATCGGTTTATAGGTTCATAAACGTACATCTTTAAGTGCACATAGGGGTTAGTTTATCTGGTAAATTATACAGTGTGTATATAAAATGTACACTTAAAGGTGCAAGACATTTACACAGACAAATATCTTCCAAAGAGCTTCACAGAGCAGCAATCCCTTCTTACTCAATGAAGTAAATCCTAAACACTGTATATGTTTAATGTTGGTCTCGTACTACCAAACATTTTCGACAAAGCAAAAACACCACCACAAATAGTTTGGTTTACAGACTATAAGTTTACTAATGTGTCCTTAACTTTGAGTGGATTTGCTCCAGTGGAGGGCCTGCTCTTGTATTTTCCATAGAAAAGGAGTTCTTTAGTTTAGTCTTTATTTGACAATATACAGACACATAATGCTCATAAAACAAAGATTATTTGCACCAGACTATAGCTAAGCTACTAGTTTTCATTTGCACTCCTCGAAAGTCCAATTTTAGCCGTATTGTTTCACATTTTAGTACAAAACATTATCCCCATTCAGAGTGTTCCAATGTAGGGTTAGTAACTCTATTTCTATAAAATTGTGGACTCCAGAGGGTTAAGCAGGGCATCATTCATTCATTCATTCATTCATTCATTCATTTAATCATTCATTCAGTATTTTATTGATACATTAAACAAAAACTTGAGCAGACTCGCCACAAATCTGATTTCTTTATTTCAATTAACAATGAAAGAAAAAAAACTTCAAAACTTGCATATCTTTAGAGTTTAACATAGGTACCTATTCATTTTATTTCCATTCCCCTGCTGTGTCTCGACTTAAAGACACCAAAATAGTCAATATTGTAAATAATTACTTTCACCATGTTTTAGTGACAGTGCAAATAGATTATAGATTAGATTATATATAATTCTAAATTCATAGTGTGGACTTCTGTATATTAAAATATACATTTTATTGCCCTTCGTCTACATGTCCTACACATTCTTTGGACCCAAATGTAAACTGAGCATTATTCTTATGTTTCAGCCGTTTAACAGCGATGAACTTCTAGAGAGCAGCCGACCCAACAGCCTCACGTCCAACTCATCCTTCCACTCGACCCAGGACGAGCTGGAGGTCCCGTCCCACACAGACAGACAGCTTGAAGAAGAGGACAGTCTGAAGGGAGCGGGCAAAGAGGAGATTCAGCTGCTGCGCCAGGCTTTAGAGAGCGTGCAGGTCAAACTGTTAGAAACCCGAAAAGAGAACCGCTCCCTCCAGGCCCAGCTGCGACCGGACAGACTGCGGGAGGAAGATGAGGCTCTGAGGGAGAAAGAGAGAGAGGCGGAGCTTATGGAGAGTCTGGCAGAACTACAGGCAAAACTCACGGACACTCAGGAGAGGTACCACCAGGCCCTGGAGGAGGTGGACGAGCTCAGGGCGTGTGTGGGACCTGCAGCCGGTGACGAGAAACAGGAAGGACAGAGGAGAGCGCTGATGCACGAACACGAAGTGAAACAGCTCAAGGCTCAGCTCCTGCAGGCGGAGAACCAAAAAGAGAAATGTGTCCTGCAAATGAAGCACCTGGAGGAGGCGCTGAGGCGAGGAGACGACCGGCACAACGGGAAAGAACACAGAAGCTCACGGATCGAGGAGATGTACAAAGAGGCTCAGGAGGAGATCAGAATGCTTCAGGTAAGACTAACGTATTAAAAAGGATAATGTTCTAGATCAGTCATGTGCAAAATGTGTTCCAAGTGCCTCAGATGCATTTTTGTTTGTTTCTGACTTCCTGGAAAATAGGCCTGCTCAAATAATCTTTTTTGTCTGTTTTGCAAACTTCTACCAACATGACTTCTATTTTTTCACGTCTTTGGGTGTAGTTGCACAACCTGTTACCACTTTTGTAAAAAATCAGAATTGTACACAAAATCCACTGTACTAAAATCTATTTTCAGTAATGTTAATAACTACTGCTAGAGCCTGTGCTAGATTTGTGTTGCTCTACAAAATGTCCTGAACCTGAATTTGCCAAATCTGAACCAAGAGTAACTGACATTAAGTCAATACCAGGCCAATTCTAATGCAGAATACACCAAATCTAAAATAGAATAAGTCTGGTCTGTAAACACAAAAGATACAGTATGTATATTTGGACCTTATATTTAACAGGTCTAACATAGATGCCTAAATTTGAATTGTTGATTCTATTGACCACTTTCTCCATGACCCTCTATTTTTGCATATTTATACTGTATGTGGACTTGGGTTGTAACGATTATTTTAGTAATCGATTAGTTGGGCCCGGGCCTTTCTGTGTGGAGTTTGCATGTTTCTCCCTGTGTCTGGGTGGTTTCCTCTGGGCACTCTGGTTTCCCCACCAACCAACATGCAGGTTATGGAACACTTGGCGGTGGTCGGAAGTTGAGGCGCCAGGTGTTTGGGAGAATCGCCTCTGCTGAGTTGCCCCAGGGCAGTTTACTGTCACTGACTGGGGTGGTGGGAGTTAATCACACTGTGAAGCGCTTTGTCACTGATTCTGTGAAAGCGCTAAACAAATAAACCTTACTTACTTACTATTTTTTCAATTACTTGTCTTGAATGAAAAAATTACTTTAATTTAAATTTTTTGCCAATTTGAGCTGAAAGAATGTGCTTGAGGATGTCCTCAGCAATATTTTTTTTTAAATAAAAATCAAAATTAAAACTGGTATTTGAAGTAACACTCATTTGAAACTCATAAAAAATAACATTACGGACAAAATGTTATATTTATAGTGTTTAACTTTTCCACAGCATGATGTTTGAAATCTAATGAAAGACCAGTTAACGATTATTTCCTGGTTAAATAAAGGTTAAAATAAAATATTTAATTACTGAATTAGTTGGCGATTATTTCAATAATTGATTAATTGCAATTAATTAATGAACTTGTTGCAGTCCTGCTGTGGACTTAAAGTTGGGGTAACTAACTTTTTTAGTTGTAAATTAGTAAACTCTTCCACTAAAAGTATATGATAAATGCTGCCTTTGTGGAAAAATAAGACCACTGCGTCTGAACTGAACAAAAGACTTTTAGTTCTAATCAGAGCTAAATGCTGTGCTCTGATTGGCTGAGCTTGAGTGGTCCTCTCCAGTTTCACTTTGTTGTTTACAAAAGAATCTATAAGCCATAATTGGAACCAAGATGAATACATGTCGATATGAAACAGGTGTCAAAGGATTTATGAGAGGAAGTTGTCACTTAGTTGCTACCTTACCTTTAATTACAGAAGTTTGAAACACATTATTCAAGGATGTTCTGAAAAGTCCTTGATGTATGAGATTACGCTCACACCTGATGTAGCCGACTAAAGACTTATGTTTGTTTGTCTTTGTTCAGGAGGCTCTGAGGGGGACGGTTCCTGTGGAAGCTGCTGCTAAAGACTTTGAGGAAATGAAGCCGAGTTGAATGAAGTGATCTCAGGTCTACAGCGACGTCTGCTGGAGCTCTCACACTCGTACAGCGAAACCAAGAGTCAGCTCAGCGCGGCGCAGAAACAGCTCTCTGACAACAGCGCTTCTTCCTCTCCGACCTCAGACCAGCAGCAGGCGCAGGCGGAGGAGCTGAGGAGCCGAGTGGAGGAGCTGCAGACGTGTGTTCAGGAGACAGAGAGAAAGTACTCAGCTGCACAACAGGAATCTCACAGCTTCAGCAGGAGAATCAGAGGCAGATGGACAGTTCAGTGTCTCTCACCGATCACACACAGGTCGTAGCTTCACTGGGAAATGCATTAAGGAACTGGAGAAACAACTGGAGGCAGTGAAAGAGCAGTTACATCAGAAGTCTCTGCAGCTGGAGGCTCTTCAGAACGGGTCAGGAATAACTCAGGCAAATAAAAGTGAAATAATGTAATATAAAGACATGCTAAAGTCCTGTTGCTTCTTACAGAATTACGACAGACAAACCGTCCGATGACTCTGTGTCTCGTACCGAGCATGAGTCTGTGAAAGAACAGCTGAAGGGTGAGGTGAACCATCTGACGCAGCTCCTCCAGGGGGCGCTACGGAAGCAGGACGAGATGGCTTTAGAGGCGGCGGATGCGTGGCAGCAGGTACTACAAGTGTCACATCATTTAATAGTACACTTTCATTTTCAATCAGTTTATTTGTACTGCCCAAAATCACAACAGCAGTTATCAGAGGGGTTTACTTGATTGTTGATTTACACAGTTAAGGCAAAACTAAGACTGCTGCACACTAGGAGTTTAGGATCTTTTGCGATTTTTTTGAAGAGGCCACAGACTTAAGACATTTATAACAATTATTTGTCTCACAGTCACATCATGTCGCAGGGCAAGACCTGAGCAGAGAACAGTGCGTGTGTCACGTGATCAAGCGTAGAGTGTTTCTTTCATGTGCGCCGTTATAAAAGTGAAATTATGAAATGTGAGTGGATTAAAGCAGGTTTATAAAGGTCACAGGAGAGCAGAGGATCACACTAGAAGTAAGGAGCTGTTACACTGACGCATTGTGGGTGTCAAATGAAAAAGTTCCAACAAACTCCGTGTTATAGTAGGCTAAAGTCAGTGCTTTTCACATCATTGAAGGAGCAGGTGCGTCGGAGATGACGTGTGTAATGATCGTAAAAAAGAATCCCGCACTTGGACAACTTCCATAAAGCGTTACATTTATTTACAGATGATGAAGCAATGTTTCTTCTTTCTTTTATTTGCACATGCACATGCAGTATGTGAACTTCACGATGATGCATCCTGACAAAAAGTCGCAGTGACGCACAGACATAAGGAGAGAAATGACAAAAATCTCTTACGAAAACCCTTATTATGGCCACTCCTCCTCGAACTCGTAGAGGGGCACATCAAGCCAAAACTCCTGTAGTGTGCAGCCGGCTTTAGTAACATTTTTACCTTGTTAAATGTCTTTGTGATTTTGGGCATTTGCAGCATGTCTCAGCTCTCTGCTGTGTCCCACATTATTGTAACTGTCTGTGTTGCCACGTGCAATCCAAATTCTGTCCTGAAAACTCTAGCGCTTTATTTTTGTATTTAGCAGTGTTTGCTAAAACATGTTTTTGCTGCCTTATTTCAATCCTAAAGGTAAGTAAGAAACTAAATAAACACTGTTTAATTTCAGTTTGTTAGTCCAATTACACAAATGAGTTAAAAGGTGAAGCACTGCCGCTGAAGTTGCTTAGTTCTGCTTTAATAAAACTGATCTCCACAGGCTCGAGACAACCGCGCTGAGAGAGAAGCTCTACAGGAGCTGGTGATGTCCAGAGAGAAGGAGAATCAGACTCTGACCAGCAGACTGACTGAGTCCCAGGACGCTGTGAGTCAGCTGAAGCAGCTGGTGGAGAACCATGTGGCCTCAGAGAGAGAGAAGAACAAACGGGTGAGTGTCTCTGTGCCTTTGAGCAAAGCACAGCGTTACAGAGCTGACTCTGTCTCCTCTCACAGATTGACGATCTGTCTCGTGAGGTGTGTAAGCTGAAAGACGCTTTGAACAGTCTGTCTCAGCTCTCCTACAACAGCTCTCCGACCAAGAGACAACAACAGAACCAGCAGGTGGACACGATGCAGCAGCAGATCAAACAACTGCAGTATCAGCTGGCAGTAAGTCATTACAATAGTCTTGTACTTTTACAACAGATACAAAGGACACACCAGTAATGATCGCCATCTCTGTTTTTCTGTAGGAGTCAAAGAAACAGCACCATGAGATCGTCTCCGTTTACAGAATGCACCTCCTCTATGCTGTCCAGGTAAATTATTACTAGGATTAGAACTAACAATGCACAATGGGCCTCATTCATGAAAGTGTCATGATTATTTACATAAAAGTACATAATGCATTAAGGAAGATACTTCCTTGTGGCAAATGTGGGCCGGCTGCAGCTGCAGGACTTCTCTCACGTAGTGAAGAGGAAATGAGGAAGTGCAGCAGCGCGTCTTCCAACTTTCGCTGATTAAAGTTAAAGTTGGGATAACTAACTTTTTCAAATCAAATCAAATCGAATCAATTTATTTTTGTATAGCCAAAATCACAACAACAGTCATCTCTGAGGACTTCCCAAGATTATTAATTTTAGCAATATAATAGGAAATCAAAATAAACAATACATATTCAATGAAACAATACACATTCAATATGAAAATTTGATCAGCATGTCAAAGCAGATTATTAGTAGAGCAGATGAATGATTGTCCAGAACATCCCCTGTCCTTAGACCCTCCTTCTCGGCAAGGAAAAACTCAAAAAAACCCTAAGGGAAAAAGAGAAACCTCGAGGAGAACCACAGTGAAGAAGGGATCCACTCCCATGGACGGACAGGCTGTAGATGTAACTAAGGCAAAGTTATAGAGTTTATGTTTGTGGAGCCAGAGTCCATAAGCAGAGGGAAACGACTCGTCTAGCAGGTCAGGACAGGCCAATCCTGGAGAGGAGGTGGGGCGGAGGTCCAAGCATCAGTGGTCCGGCCCACGTCACTTTTTACTTGTAAATTAGCAAATTGTGTGTTTTCCACTAATAAGTAAATGCATCACTTGAAAAATGAGACCACTTTGTACTGTCTGAATTGAATATTAATGAATTTTAGTTCTAATCACAAGACAAATGCAGTGCTCTGATTGGCTGTACTTGGGATGGTCACTCCAGTTTTATTTTGTTGTTTGCAAAAGAAGTTTATGTGCAATAACTGCAGATTTATGAAGGAAGTTGTCAGATTTAAAACCTAAATTGTGTTTACAGCGTGATAATAAGCTACCCCACCTTTAAACGTTTTTTAAATATGTCAAAACACACTCAGGGGAAACAGATTAGAGTCACAGATGTATTAAAACAACGCTGTGATTTTGCCGTTTATATCGCGTATCGCAATTGATTACAATTTTTGACTGAATTATATAAGAATAAAAATCTGAAACAAGCATTTCTTGTTCTTACGAGTGCTCCTGAGTGTTCTTAGGACTTGGTCTTACAGACAAACATTTTCCGTTAAGAACAACTTTTGTGAATGCCAAAAATGTTCATTAATTTGTTCATAAGAACATGGCATGAATAAAGTAATTATTAAGAAACTTATCCTATGCCTTTAGATAATTTCATAAATACAATGACAGGTAGTTTTCGCCCAATATCCCTGTTTTGATGAGGTTTATAATTGTCTTTTCTCCAGCAACAAGACATGTAGTGGTAATTGTTACCTACAGTGTTACTACATATGGCCAAAAACACATAAATTACACAGTTGATAAATTATAATATCTTGTAACACTTTCATTTTATTGATGGATTGTTTAATCTGTGCCAGTTGTGTGTAAATTGCCTTTGCATTTTGGCCTTTTAATGACATACAGTATGTGGAGGGATTCTGTTTCAAAACTCAAATTACTTCCTGTAATTTCCAGCTTTTATTTGCCAATTTCTTCATAACTGCTTTAACCATTTAGTATCATACAGTCTATCGTTATAAATAGGCTGCTCTGGATCTTCTCACACAAAATCCACTCCGCCATGTTTACAAGTGTTTCTTTTGATCACATCCTCCTCTTTTTCTGCCTGTTTGAACCGTAACTGTTGTTCTCGCAGGGTCAGATGGATGAAGATGTCCAGAAAGCCTGAAGCAGATCCTTATGATGTGCAAAATGCCGAGCCAAGCCAAGGAGGCCTGCTGAGACTGTGACCACCCAAACCACGTTGCTGCTTTGTGCTAATTCCAAGGCAGCATCTGGACAAAATCCCGCGCGAGGAATTGTTTACAGTCATACTTCTGCTGCCTTTGCCAATGTCTTCTCCTTTCTGACCCATCTTCAGGTATCGAGTCATCATCAGTCACACGCCGAAGATACGCTAGGTAAACTTTAGCCTCCAGATGTTGTTTGAACTCGGAGGACTTCCTTGCCAAAAGTTAAAATCAAACACTGTGGATAGTACGTGCTGAATCAGATCGTGTTGTGCCAATACGTGTCCGTTAATCAGCCTCTTCAATCTGTTACTTCTTTTGTTTTTAATCACTTTTATGACGGCGCTGCTTTGATCTGGTCTGTTTTTGTGGTCGCCGGCGTTGGTGGTGTCTAGTCCAAGTCCAAGTTGTAGTTGAAGATTTTCTGAAACAATCAAAATATTTGTGCACTGTAAAAAGCTAGCTTAAAAAAGAAACAAGTTCATAAGTGCTTGAAGGTAAAGCTGGGTTTAACAGGACAATGTACAATTACGTTAAAGACAATATTGTGCATTTTTTGTATAGTTCCTGTCCTTCAAATCTACTTTGGAATCCCTGGCACCAGAATCAATAAAAATAACGTAGTAAAGCACAAATGAGTGGTGTGTTTCCCACATCAGAAATCAAGTTAGAGCTCTGTCTGTTGTTAACTGCAAAGAAAATTTCTCAGGCTTAAACAATCAAATTAATCTTGTCTGATATGCTACAGCTGCAGAATGCTCCAACGCGTCTGCATGATTTATGAATGATGATTTATCTATGACATCACAGATCAGGGGCATTCAGAATGGTGTTTGTAGGGGAACGAAAGATATCTCACAGTCAAAACGTCAGCTGTGTTTTTAACTAGGAAGCAATTTTAGCATAGGATTATTAATAACTCAAAAAGTTGTTTTGCATAATATGTATGTGCCTTTAAGCACAATGTCAGAGATGCTTGTACTAAATTAGCTTTTACAGCTAATTTCACTTGTACCTCTAGGGCAGGCGCTACTGCTCATGTTTTTAGTGGTAGGGAAACTGGAGCACCTGGAGGAACCTACACAGACATGGTGAGAACATGCTAATGCACATAGAAGGCCCGAAGCTGCCTAGGACTCAGAACCTTGCGATGAGGCCAGAGCGCTAACCTCTGTGCCTCCGCGACACCCGAAAGAAGTAGAGTTTGTCTTCTTTTGTGTGTAGTTTGATTGTGTTCAAAAAAGGTTGGTCAATGAGACAAGCACAAATTATCTAGTTTTGTGATTACTGGCCAAAACAAGAGGCCAGAGTGTGTCAGATATTGGTAAAAAAAAAAGTCAGTGGCAGCTGATGTTTTAGCCTTGTTTAAACTGCTTGATCACGTGTTGCAACAGAAAATATTGGAGACAAACCTAACAGTGAGTTACTAGGGCCTTTCGATACAATACGTATGCCGATACAAGGGTCACAATACGATACGTATCCAGTACAATTCCCTCAATACAATAAGCACGAAGATATATTTTACTGACCAAAATGAGAAAATATAGAAAAAAACTATTGAAAGTACAGCATAATAACTGTAAAAATGTTTTCAACATGTTTTTAAGTACAGGACTCCTTAAAATCAACATTAAGAATGTACCTTTGAATATGAAGAATAACAAAATGCAGAAGCATTGGATTATCACACTGCTGTTTATGTTACATACAAGTGTTCTATGCATAACTCATTTTTTACCAGTTTCAGCCTTAAAGCAGCAGCCCAGGTTCAGAAGTGTAAAACTTATGAGTTTAAGTATCTCCATCAGTATTCTGATATGCCTCCCTGTATTGATACGTGTATTGCCTACAAGTTAGTCACGATATATCACGATCCCGATGCATCGAGTACAGCCCTAGTTACTACTTTAGCTGTCAGTCATTTAGAAGTGGACACTATTAGGCATTTAAAGATACATTTACAGTAGAAAAAGAATGAAATCAATACAATTTGAGTAATTAAATGTAAAATGTATGAGCTAATATCCTTTGGAGAGCTACTGGTTGCTCATGAGCTACTGTTCTGTTACTTTAAAACCACATAATGACATCACAAGCTTTGCAGATGGAAACTGGAGGATAGTTCAACATTTATGAATGAAAGAAAACTCAGGTGTATGTTGTGATGAGGAAAGAACAATCTAACTTTGCTAAAAGCACACACAAGTTCATTCTTAGTCAAACCGTGCTCAAAAATCAGACTTAATTCAAGCACTTTTGAACTAGTTTAAGCTTATTTAAGTTAGTTTTTTCTCCAGTGTGAAGTGTTTTCATGCATGCGCTTCAAGCCGAGTGTGTGTGTGTGTATTTCTCTGTGGAAAATGCATGAGACTGTTTGAACTGCTATTTTTTATTAGCGAGACTTAAATGAAACACTATATGCTTTTCAAGTTACTGTATCATTGTACCATATTGTATTGGAGACTGATGAGTGTGTATTGAATGAATTATTGTCCATTTCTGTTCACGACAAAGCAAGACTTTACAAAGAAAGGTCACATGTTACTGTAAAACGTCTAACTCCATTTTCTGAAGTTTACTTGGACATATATTTATATCCAGTATTGTCCCAGCTGTCCATATAATATTTATACTGGCTTAAAGGAGACATATTGTGTTTTTTCTATGTATTTTGGTAATTAGTAAGATACATTTTGTTCACTATAAACACAACATTTATTTAAAACAGCCTAGAAATATAGATAGGTCAATTTACTTCCTGTTCAAAACTGCAGACATCATAAGCCCCGCCCTTTATAGGAAGGGCAGTGGGACTTGAGGAGAACCACAGTGAAAGATCCACTCCCATGGACAGACAGGCTTGTAGATGTGACTAATGTCTTATTCACACGACGAGGTAATATTTACCTCAGGATGTCTGTCAACTTTAAATGATCCCACAAACTCAGAGTTTTTTTTAAAAGGGACCTATTGTGTTTTGTTTTAATATTTAGTAAGAAACTAGAACTTGTGCAGATGAGTAATTTACCTTTTGTTCATTGTAAAACACAAAGTTGATCTAAAACAACTTAAAAATAGAAACAGCTCTATTGACTTCCTGTTCAAAACTGCAGAACTGATAAGCCCCGCCTCTTTACTTTAAAATGTAACTGTAAAAGCAACAGATTTTTAAAACTATTTTTATTGTTGGAAAGTGAATATGGGAGAGTTTTGAACCATATAAGCTTCACTTTGAGTTTTAATCTTTTGAATTATAACAAGTAAATACAGACAAGTGGGAGGGGATAGGTGGTAGGTGAGAACAGGGTTTTCTGAGCACTTGAGCTGCAGCTGAAGAACAATACAAGATTACTCAAACATGAATGAATCAATTCAAATATAACTTTGAGTAAACTAATGATGAAGGAAGGCTATCATAACAAGGTTAAAAACTTAGAAAAGTGAAATTGACATAATAGGTCCCCTTTAACGTGAATCAGACTCTTTCTTTTAATCATTTACAGTGAAAACACCAAACTTTGTAGCGTTCTGTCCAGACTTTTCCTCAAACATCTACTGTATCTTCTCATCCTTTCGTTGCTACGACAACGGCGTTTTTGTACTTTCGGTTCTCGGACTTTTAATCGTAGTGTGATTATGCTTTAGCGTTTTAATTGTAGAAAAAAATGACCATTTCATTCAAAAATGATCTGTAAGGAATAGTAATAAGAATTTTGTTAAAATCTTAATGTAAAATAAGCAGTAAAGTTTGTTTGTTTGTTTGTTTTTATTTAGAACCCCATTAGCTACTGAAAGGCCCAGTAGCTATTCTTCCTGGGGTCTATTCTTTCTTTAAGCTACCAATGCACAGCATATTCTTTACAATATAGACATACAACATTCACACACAAAAACACAACTAACAATACATTAAAATAAAACAAGATGTGTAACAACCAAAAAACATATATAAAATAATACTAATAAAATAATAACAACCATAATAATAATAATAATAAATAGTAGTAATAAATAAAAATAAAAGCTCTACAGCAGTAACTTAAATAGTTTTAGACGTGTCTTCAAAAATTTTTCTCGTTTTGTTTTGTTTGTGTGTTTGTATGTATGTTTTTACATTGGAAATTACAATACATTATTCTTGTGTAAATAAAAAGAGCCTCACCCTCTTATGAAAATTTATAGTAAACATTTCAGAGATCAAAAACTCTGGCAATGAATTCCATGCCACCATTGCTCTATAGCGGACTGTTCTTTGTATTTGATTAGTGCGACAAGCAGGCAATAGAAACCGACTTTCACCTGACTGTCGTGTAGAATACTAATGTACATCACTGAAAAAGGTCAGCTTACTATAAAGAATTTCTGGTGTTTTAGTTATGATTATGTTCCTAATGAACTTAACTAAAGAATATTTTATTCTGCTCTAACATGCAGCCAGGCTAATCGATTATGCATCACACTGATACTTGTTCTAAAAGAACAATTTAAAACAAGCCGAGCTGCTTTATTTTGTGCTATCTGCAGTTTATTTAAATTAGCTTCTGTGGAATTTGACCAAATAACTGAACAGTAGTCTAAATGAGACATGACAATTGATTCTACTAATAGTTTTCTTATTGTCTGGGGTATACATTTACTGCAGTGTTTGACCATAGCCATACTTCTGCCCATATTATGTAAAATTTGCTTAATTTGACTATTCCATGTCAGTTTACTGTCTACTGTCACGCCCAGCAGCTTGACCTCACTTACTTGTTCAATTAGATTGCCTTTCACAAACAAATTCAACACAGGAGAATCTTTTAGATAATAATTTGATCCAAAAATCATACATTTAGTCTTTCCAGCATTGATCACCAATCTATTTCATCAATCCAATGTTCTATTAATTTCAACTCATCATTTAAAGCTATATTCAAATTGTCTATATTTGTGTCAGACATATAAATGGTTGAGTCATCAGCATACAGTGCAATGGTAGCACGTTCCAAAATAAAAGACAAATCATTCGTAAAAATTGAAAATAAAAGTGGCCCGAGGCAACTCCCTTGTGGCACTCCACAACACAGCTTTTCTGTCTCCGAATAACTACCATTAAACAGCACAATACATTTTCTATTAGTAAGGTAACTTTTGATCCACTTAATTGCAGAGTATTCAAACCCATAACAAATCAACTTCTCTAAAAGCAAATCATGGTCAATCAAATCAAATGCTGCACTTAAATCTAATAAAACAGTCCCAATTATCTTTTTATTTTCTATTTCATTGATCCAGTCATCTGTAATTTGAGCTAACGCTGATGTTGTGGAGTGCCCTTTCTTATAAGCATGCTGATATACTGAGTTTAATCCATTATACAAAAATATAAATTAATTTGATCGTACACTATCTTCTCCATTATTTTGCTTAAGATGGGCAGAATACTTATGGGCCTACTATTCTTTCCACAGAACGGCTCCTTCTTGTTTTTTGGAAGGGGCACGATTTTAGCAGTTTTCCAGTCCGCTGGACAAATACATTTATCCAAACTTAAATTAATTATGTAACATACCGGCAGAGCATCACATGAGACACTAATTTTAGCAATCGTACATCAAGTTCATCAATTCCTGATGGTTTTAATTTCATTGATTTTAAAACATCTTCAACAGTAGCTGTGCTCACCTTTCCAAATCTAAATTTACACAATTTGTTACACATAATTTTCCTTTTGATTGTTTGACAAGATAATTGAGACTTTAATTAAAATCCAGGTTTTTCCGTAAATTTTGAACTTTATTTTTAAAATAATCACATAGGTGATTAGCTATATCTGTTGGTTTTGTCAGAAATATCCATCTGCTTCCAAAATGTTGGAGCAGATTTTACTTTTTTTCCCATCATTTCATTTAGTGTATTCCATATTCTATTACTATCTGATCTAACATCCATGAATTTATTCCCATAATATATCTTTCTTTTTGATCTATTCAGTTTGGTCACATAATTTCTCAACTGTTTGTATCTGTTCCACAATTCACTGTTGTCTGATGAGATTGCTTCAGCCTTTAGTTTATCTCTTTGCTTCATGTATTCTTTCAGTTCAGGATCTAACCAGGGGGACGCAGTATTTCTTACAGTTATTTTCCTCAGTGGAGCATGTTTATTGATAATTGGCATTATTAAATTACTAAAAACTCTAAAGCTTATCTGGATCCTGCTCCAATAATACCTGTGACCAGTCAACATTTCGGACTTCTTCCACGTAACTTATTTCATCAAAATGTTTGAAAATTCGCTTAATAATAATATTTTGCCCTGCTTTGGGACCTTAGTTTTTCTATTAATTAAAATTAAATTATGGTCACTAAACCCAACACAATTGAACTTGCTTTTGAGCACAACTCTACTGAATTTGTAAACATTAAATCAATGCAAGTAGCAGTTTTTGTTCCATCTGCTTTATAAAAGACTCTAGTTGGCTTTGTTACAACTTGCACCAAATTACATGTATTAGTAATAGCCTCCAACTTATTTTTTAAAGAACAATCCATTAAACTCCAATCTATATTTAGGTCACCTAAAAAATAAATTTCCCTGCCTAGGTCACATATTTTGTCTAACATGAAGCAAATGCGATCTAAATAAACTATTGGTGCATTTGGAGGTCTGTAGCAGGAACCAATTAGAACAGGCCTGATGTGTGGCAACTGCACTTCCAACCATAAAGCTTCAACACCAATACAGCCAAGATCAGGCCTAGTTTTTACAGGAATCTGATCTCGAACATAAAAAGCCACCCACCCCGTTTATATTCCTGTCATACCTGTAAAATTATATCCATTTACATACAAAGAGAATTATCAATTGACCCATCCAATGTGTTTCACTTAGAGCTAAAATATGCAAATTGTTGCTCTCTAAAATATCTGTAATATCCTGAACTTTATTTCGCAAACTACAAATATTCAGGTGAGCTATTTTCATCCTTTATTTGAAAGTACATTATTTCTCATCGTTTTACTTATGTAATTCTTTAAATCTAATATTTTCATAATTGTAGAGCAGCAAATAAACAAAAAGACAAACACAAAGAACATACAAACATCCACTGACACACACACACAGCACACACACCCACTTTGCACGCATTAATAGCCACAAAAATAGTTACGCCAGTCCAAACATGAAACAGTTCTTTACATGACGCCTGTGGTCATTCAAAATCAAAACACAATGTCCATAACCATCTAAGCACAAGGAAATGATTTGCAAAAACCTAATTTAGCTGTAACCTTCAGACGGCTTTCAAATATATTGATACAGCCAACAAAACAAGTCTGTACCTGTGCGTAAAACACGCTTGGCCAACGAAGATCATCTCATTCCTGGTAGGCTATGGCTTCTCTTTTTCAATCACAGTTTTTACATATTCTCCGCATGCTGATGGTCGGTAACTTTTGGTTTTCCTTTAAAGTCAGGATCAAAGTGGCCGGGTGAATGATGCCGTGTTTCACTCCTGCGCTCCATAGTTTGTTCCTAACTTCTCAAAAACTGGCACGTGCCTTTGCTGTCTCCGCCGTGAAATCAGGAAAAATACGCAGCTTCATCCCACGAATCACAAACTCCTTCTCGTTCTTCGCTATGCGTAAAATCTCCTCTCTCGCAGCCAACCTCAGCATCCTCACAATCATGATGCGCTGTCCAGATTTATTCACGGGTCCAGTGCGATGCGCAATTTCAACTTCAGGCGCGTATTGGAGCTTGTCCTTGAAATGTTCTTTCAGTAACGCGGACACGTAGCTTGATTCCCTCTCTCGGCGTCTATAGGAATACAAGTATGCGGATATTGTATTTCCGACTACGATCCTCCATACGATCAGCTTTGTCTTTCAGATCTTTATTTCTTTGCCAAGTTCCTCATTGGCCTTCTCCAGATCTGAAATACGGCTCTCCATGCCGCTTAACGACGTCTCCAAAGCGAAAGTTTTGTTGTGCACTCGTTCAAATCTCCTTAAGGTTATCAAGCTGCGGTTGTAGTTTTTCCATCGCTGCATTGATCTCTTCCTTATTATTGTCCGAATTAGAGAGACAATTCCTCAGAGTTGACATCTTATCAGCAGCCATGTCAGTCACCTGTTGATCGAGTGCACTTTCACTTGCCTTCGTTTGTGTCCGTGTTTTCTTCGGTGGAGCATGCCACAAAATAGATAGGCTAATTTAAATCAAATCAACCTTCATTCTCAACTTATGTTGAAAACTGAAAAAGAGTTTACTTTTACCACAGTTTGTGCAATTGTCTGGAACCGGCGTCATACCCGAGCAGCTCAGCCTGACGCATGCTCAGTTCTGCAGTCATTATTCATTCTTTTTTAAACGGTTCACGGGATGAAAACACAGACAAACACATTCAACACGGCTTTAGAATTACAGGACGACGTCTGAGTTTGGAGAATTACAGGAGCTAAACTTGGTGGAAATTTTACAGACATTTTTACAGACATGGACGAGACTAGAAACTCATACGTCTGTGAATAATACAATTTACATGAGGTCTTAGGTAAATATTATGACTGATGTGGATCTGACTGCAGAGATCAAGAAATATCTTTATATTCAAGTTCAGCATAACTTATTTTGTTCTGTCTTATTCTTATTGTAGCACAAGCCAAAAACTATACTAATACCTTCAAAACAAGATTTATAATATGATTTATTTAAATATTCTGCATAACTCTTGTTAAAACCAGAAAAGTGAATTTTACACAATAAGTCTCCTTTAAAAATGATTTTGTCTGTACGTATTCAAACAACAAACATAATCTTCTCCTCACCTGTGTCCATAAGCGTTACTGCGGTACTTCAACCTGAGTCTGAATATGTAAGTGCGGATCACATTTTATACGCTGTGCCTTAGCTGCACTGTATTTATTGTCTGGCAACTATTTGAGCACTCACAAAGCACATTTCAACAAGTTACGACTGGCTCTTTGTGTAAAATGTGCGTTTGCGTCTGAGATTTGTGCATTGTACCGAGGAAAAGGCGTTTGTCCGTTTGAAGAGACAAAAATACTGTTTCTATGGTATTTAATAAACTTTTTAAACATTATTAAACTAAGTGTGTGTTTGTTCTTCTATGCAAAGTCACAAAGCACTAATGTTCAGTTTTTCATTCATTCATTTTCTACTGCTTAATCCGTTAGGGGTCGCGGGTAACTTTGGGCTTAGGCGGGGACCCTGGACAGTGGCCAACTCGTCGCAGAGTTAGACAGACAAACATTCACACTCTCAGTCATTCTCTAAGGGAAATTTACAGTGATGCCCATTAACCTAAACATACATGTTTTTGGAGGTGAGAGGAAACCGGAGAAAACCCACAGTGACACGGGGAGAACATGCAACTCCACCCAGAGAGATTGTGAGATGTTGATATGGTCGACCCGGGAGTCGAACCCACGACCTCCTTATTGGGAAGCCAGAGCTCTAACCACTTGGCTACCGTGCAAGATCCTGAATATTTGCTGTAGCATTCTTACTAGTTTTGTACATCTATTGTGCCGTATATACTCTTCATTATCTTGTCCTTTTAAACGTTTTTACTGCAAGAAAAGTGTTTTAGTGTGTTCCAAATATTCAGCTGTAGAGGTGTGCAATATATAGACTTTTAGATATTATCGTGAATTTTGTGTTGGTGATATGCAAAACTTGAATATCGAGTATATCGTGCAGTAGATTTACTGTATAATATTAAATAAGTGATGCTGTATACTTTCTAATAGACAAAGTTAGTTTATGTGGAATTGTACATGAAGTAATTCAAAGTGTTTCACAAAAGAGAAAAATTACTTTAGATATTGTTCTGATAATTGAACACATTAGAAAACAAGATAATTGTGCCTGGAATAAGTCATGTTTTACATGTTTTGAGTACATTTTGATTAGTTTAAACTAGGTTGCCAAAGGAAAAGAATGTAATATTTGTTTTATAAATTTGAAAATTACACAATAAATTGAAATTATGAGAAGGAAAAAAGAAAAAGTTTCTGTTGTTGAAATAAAGACTAAAATTTAACCAAATTAAACTTTGGCATATTTAAGGTTGTCGTTTTTCAGTGCAGGAACATTTTGAAGACGTTTTAACTTGTTTATGTTGCACTGACAAATATCGCCAATATTGTAATCAAGATATTCATTTTTGTCCCAGCTCTATTCGCATATTGAATTATTCTATAGCACATTTTTGAAGATACCAATGGNGGACCTGCAGCCGGTGACGAGAAACAGGAAGGACAGAGGAGAGCGCTGATGCACGAACACGAAGTGAAACAGCTCAAGGCTCAGCTCCTGCAGGCGGAGAACCAAAAAGAGAAATGTGTCCTGCAAATGAAGCACCTGGAGGAGGCGCTGAGGCGAGGAGACGACCGGCACAACGGGAAAGAACACAGAAGCTCACGGATCGAGGAGATGTACAAAGAGGCTCAGGAGGAGATCAGAATGCTTCAGGTAAGACTAACGTATTAAAAAGGATAATGTTCTAGATCAGTCATGTGCAAAATGTGTTCCAAGTGCCTCAGATGCATTTTTGTTTGTTTCTGACTTCCTGGAAAATAGGCCTGCTCAAATAATCTTTTTTTGTCTGTTTTGCAAACTTCTACCAACATGACTTCTATTTTTTCACGTCTTTGGGTGTAGTTGCACAACCTGTTACCATTTTGTAAAAAATCAGAATTGTACACAAAATCCACTGTACTAAAATCTATTTTCAGTAATGTTAAAACTACTGCTAGAGCCTGTGCTAGATTTGTGTTGCTCTACAAAATGTCCTGAACCTGAATTTGCCAAATCTGAACCAAGAGTAACTGACATTAAGTCAATACCAGGCCAATTCTAATGCAGAATTACACCAAATCTAAAATAGAATAAGTCTGGTCTGTAAACAACAAAAGATACAGTATGTATATTTGGACTTATATTTAACAGGTCTAACATAGATGCCTAAATTTGAATTGTTGATTCTATTGACCACTTTCTCCATGACCCTCTATTTTTGCATATTTATACTGTATGTGGACTTGGGTTGTAACGATTATTTTAGTAATCGATTAGTTGGGCCGGGCCTTTCTGTGTGGAGTTTGCATGTTTCTCCCTGTGTCTGGGTGGTTTCCTCTGGGCACTCTGGTTTCCCCACCAACCAACATGCAGGTTATGGAACACTTGGCGGTGGTCGGAAGTTGAGGCGCCAGGTGTTTGGGAGAATCGCCTCTGCTGAGTTGCCCCAGGGCAGTTTACTGTCACTGACTGGGGTGGTGGGAGTTAATCACACTGTGAAGCGCTTTGTCACTGATTCTGTGAAAGCGCTAAACAAATAAACCTTACTTACTTACTATTTTTTCAATTACTTGTCTTGAATGAAAAAAATTACTTTAATTTAAATTTTTTTGCCAAATTTGAGCTGAAAGAATGTTGCTTGAGGATGTCCTCAGCAAATATTTTTTTTAAAATAAAAATTAAAACTGGTATTTGAAAGTAACACTCATTTGAAACTCATAAAAAATAACATTACGGGACAAAATGTTATATTTTATAGTGTTTAACTTTTCCACAGCATGATGTTTGAAATCTAATGAAAGACCAGTTAACGATTATTTCCTGGTTTAAATAAAGGTTAAAATAAAAATATTTAATTACTGAATTAGTTGGCGATTATTTCAATAATTGATTAATTGCAATTAATTAATGAACTTGTTGCAGTCCTGCTGTGGACTTAAAGTTGGGGTAACTAACTTTTTTAGTTGTAAATTAGTAAACTCTTCCACTAAAAGTATATGATAAATGCTGCCTTTGTGGAAAAATAAGACCACTGCGTCTGAACTGAACCAAAAGACTTTTAGTTCTAATCAGGAGCTAAATGCTGTGCTCTGATTGGCTGAGCTTGAGTGGTTCTCTCCAGTTTCACTTTGTTGTTTACAAAAGAAGTCTATAGCCATAATTGGAACCAAGATGAATACATGTCGATATGAACCAGTGTCAAAGGATTTATGAGAGGAAGTTGTCACCTTAGTTGCTACCTTACCTTTAATTACAGAAGTTTGAAACACATTATTCAAGGATGTTCTGAAAAGTCCTGTGATGGTATGAGTCACACCTGATGTAGCCGACTAAAGACTTATGTTTGTTTGTCTTTGTTCAGGAGGCTCTGAGGGGGACGGTTCCTGTGGAAGCTGCTGCTAAAGACTTTGAGGAAATGAAGGCCGAGTTGAATGAAGTGATCTCAGGTCTACAGCGACGTCTGCTGGAGCTCTCACACTCGTACAGCGAAACCAAGAGTCAGCTCAGCGCGGCGCAGAAACAGCTCTCTGACAACAGCGCTTCTTCCTCTCCGACCTCAGACCAGCAGCAGGCGCAGGCGGAGGAGCTGAGGAGCGAGTGGAGGAGCTGCAGACGTGTGTTCAGGAGACAGAGAGAAAGTACTCAGCTGCACAACAGAGATCTCACAGCTTCAGCAGGAGAATCAGAGGCAGATGGACAGTTCAGTGTCGCTCACCGATCACACACAGGTTGTGGCTTCTCTGGGAAATGCATTAAGGAACTGGAGAAACAACTGGAGGCAGTGAAAGAGCAGTTACATCAGAAGTCACTGCAGCTGGAGGCTCTTCAGAACGGGTCAGGAAAAACTCAGGCAAATAAAAGTGAAATAATGTAATATAAAGACATGCTAAAGTCCTGTTGCTTCTTACAGAATTACGACAGACAAACCGTCCGATGACTCTGTGTCTCGTACCGAGCATGAGTCTGTGAAAGAACAGCTGAAGGGTGAGGTGAGCCATCTGACGCAGCTCCTCCAGGGGGCGCTACGGAAGCAGGACGAGATGGCTTTAGAGGCGGCGGATGCGTGGCAGCAGGTACTACAAGTGTCACATCATTTAATAGTACACTTTCATTTTCATCAGTTTATTTGTACTGCCCAAAATCACAACAGCAGTTATCAGAGGGGTTCACTTGATTGTTGATTTACACAGTTAAAGCAAAACTAAGACTGCTGCACACCAGGAGTTTAGGATCTTTTGCGATTTTTTTTGCGAAGAGGCCACAGACTTAATGACATTTATAACAATTATTTGTCTCACAGTCACATCATGTCGCAGGAAGACTGAGCAGAGAACAGTGCGTGTGTCACGTGATCAAGCGTAGAGTGTTGTCTTTCATGTGCGCCGTTATAAAAGTGAAATTATGAAATGTGAGTGGATTAAAGCAGGTTTATAAAGGTCACAGGAGAGCAAGGATCACACTAGAAGTAAGGAGCTGTTACACTGACGCATTGTGGGTGTCAAATGAAAAAGTTCCAACAAACTCCGTGTTATAGTAGGCTAAAGTCCTTTTTCACATCATTGAAGGAGCAGGTGCGTCGGAGATGACGTGTGTAATGATCGTAAAAAAGAATCCCGCACTTGGACAACTTCCACAAAGCGTTACATTTATTTACAGATGATGAAGCAATGTTTCTTCTTTCTTTTATTTGCAATGCACATGCAGTATGTGAACTTCACGATGATGCATCCTGACAAAAAGTCGCAGTGACACAGACATAAGGAGAAAAATGACAAAAATCTCTTACGAAAACCCTTATTATGGCCACTCCTCCTCGAACTCGTAGAGGGGCACATCAAGCCAAAACTCCTGTAGTGTGCAGCCGGCTTTAGTAACATTTTTACCTTGTTAAATGTCTTTGTAAGTCTTCGTGATGATGGTTACATATGTATTTTGGGGCAGCATGTGTCAGCTCTCTCTGCTGCGTCCCACATTGAGTACAGCAAATGCAACGTCCTGAGAAATTCTGGCTCACTGTATTTTGTATTTAGCTGTGTAAAATGTGCTAACTTGTTTTATTTTTGCTGCCTTATTTTAATCCTGAAGCTAAGCAAAAATTAGAATATAAGTAAATAATGTTTCGTTTCGGTTGATTAGTTCAATTACACAAAAGAACTGTAGGGTAGCACTGCCGCTGAAGTTGTTTAGTTCTGCTTTAATAAAACTGATCTCCACAGGCTCGAGACAACCGCGCTGAGAGAGAAGCTCTACAGGAGCTGGTGATGTCCAGAGAGAAGGAGAATCAGACTCTGACCAGCAGACTGACCGAGTCCCAGGACGCTGTGAGTCAACTGAAGCAGCTGGTGGAGAACCATGTGGCCTCAGAGAGAGAGAAGAACAAACGGGTGAGTGTCTCTGTGCCTTTGAGCAAAGCACAGCGTTACAGAGCTGACTCTGTCTCCTCTCACAGATTGACGATCTGTCTCGTGAGGTGTGTAAGCTGAAAGACGCTTTGAACAGCCTGTCTCAGCTCTCCTACAACAGCTCTCCGACCAAGAGACAACAACAGAACCAGCAGGTGGACACGATGCAGCAGCAGATCAAACAACTGCAGTATCAGCTGGCAGTAAGTCATTACAATAGGCTTGAACATTTACAACAGATACAAGGACACACCAGTAATGATCGCCATCACTGTTTTTCTGTAGGAGTCAAAGAAACAGCACCATGAGATCGTCTCCGTTTACAGAATGCACCTCCTCTATGCTGTCCAGGTAAATTATTACTAGGATTAAGAACTAACAATGCACAATGGGCCTCATTCATGAAAGTGTCATGATTATTTACATAAAAGTACATAATGCATTAAGGAAGATACTTCCTTGTGGCAAATGTGGGCCGGCTGCAGCTGCAGGACTTCTCTCACGTAGTGAAGAGGAAATGAGGAAGTGCAGCAGCGCGTCTCCCAACTTTCGCTGATTAAAAGTTAAAGTTGGGATAACTAACTTTTTCAAATCAAATCAAATCAAATCAAATCAATTTATTTTTGTATAGCCCAAAATCACAACAACAGTCGTCTCTGAGGACTTCCCAAGATTATTAATTTTAGCAAAGGAAATCAAAATAGAACAATACATATTCAATGAAACAATACACATTCAATGTGAAACATTTGATCAAGCATGTCAAAGCAGATTATTAGTAGAGCAGATGAATGATTGTCCAGAACATTCCCTGTCCTTAGACCCTCCTTCTCGGCAAGGAAAAACTCAAAAAAACCCTAAGGGAAAAAGAGAAACCTGGAGGAGAACCACAGTGAAGAAGGGATCCACTCCCATGGACGGACAGGCTGTAATGTAACTAAGGCAAAGTTATAGAGTTTATGTTTGTGGGGCCAGAGTCCATAAGCAGAGGGAAACGACTCGTCTAGCAGGACCAGGACAGGCCAATCCTGGAGAGGGAGGTGAGGCGGAGGTCCAAGCATCAGTGGTCCGGCCCACGTCACTTTTTACTTGTAAATTAGCAAATTGTGTGTTTTCCACTAATAAGTAAATGCATCACTTGAAAAATGAGACCACTTTGTACTGTCTGAATTGAATATTAATGAATTTTAGTTCTAATCACAAGACAAATGCAGCGCTCTGATTGGCTGTACTTGGGGTGGTCAATCCAGTTTAGTTTGTTGTTTGCAAAAAGAAGTTTGTGAGCAATAACTGCAGATTTATGAGAGGAAGTTGTCAGATTTAAAACCTAAATTGTGTTTACAGTGTGAAAATAAGCTACCCCACATTTAAACGTTTTTTAAATATGTCAAAACACACTCAGGGGAAACAGATTAGAGTCACAGATGTATTAAAACAACACTGGGATTTTGCCGTTTATATTGCGTATCGCAAGGAATTACAATTTTTGACTGAATTATATAAAAAATAAAAAATCTTTCTTGTTCTTACGAGTGCTCCTGAGTGTTTATAGGACTTGGTCTTACAGACAAACATTTTCCGTTAAGAACAACTTTTGTGAATGCCAAAAATGTTCATAAGGAGCCCTTAGGAACAAATTTGTTCATAAGAACATGTCATGAATGAAGTAATTATTAAGAAACTTATCCTATGCCTCGTAGATAATTTCATAAACACAATGACAGGTAGTTTTCGCACAATATCCCTGTTTTGATGAGGTTTATAATTGTCTTTTCTCCAGCAACATGACATGTAGTGGTAATTGTTACCTACAGTGTTACTACATGTGGCCAAAAACACATAAATTACACAGTTGATAAATGTTAATATCTTGTAACACTTTCATTTTATTGAATGATTGTTTAATCTGTGCCAGTTGTGTGTAAATTGCCTTTGCATTTTGGTGCTTTTAATGACATACAGTGTGTGGAGGGATTCTGTTTCAAAACTCAAATTACTTCCTGTAATTTTCATCTTTTATTTTCCAATTTCTTCATAAACTGCTTTAACCATTTTAGTATCATACGGTCTATCGTTATAAATAAGCTGCTCTGGATTTTCTCACACAAAAATCCACCTACGCCATGTTTACAAGTGTTTCTTTGATCACATCCTCCTCTTTTTCTGCCTGTTTGAACCGTAACTGTTGTTCTCGCAGGGTCAGATGGATGAAGATGTCCAGAAAGCCCTGAAGCAGATCCTTATGATGTGCAAAATGCCGAGCCAAGCCAAGGAGGCCTGCTGAGACTGTGACCACCCAAAACCACGTTGCTGCTTTGTGCTAATTCCAAGGCAGCATCTGGACAAAATCCCGCGCGAGGAATTGTTTACAGTCATACTTCTGCTGCCTTTGCCAATGTCTTCTCCTTTCTGACCCATCTTCAGGTATCGAGTCATCATCAGTCACACGCCGAAGATACGCTAGGTAAACTTTAGCCTCCAGATGTTGTTTGAACTCGGAGGACTTCCTTGCCAAAAGTTAAAATCAAACACTGTGGATAGTACGTGCTGAATCAGATCGTGTTGTGGAAGGTGCGTGCCAATACGTGTCCGTTAATCAGCCTCTTCAATCTGTTACTTCTTTTGTTTTTAATCACTTTTATGACGGCGCTGCCTTTGATCTGGTCTGTCTTTGTGGTCCGCCGGCGTTGGTGGTGTCTAGTCCAAGTCCAAGTTGTAGTCAAAGATTTTCTGAAACAATCAAAATCATTTGTGCACTGTAAAAAAGCTAGCTTAAATAAGAAACAAGTTCATAAGTGCTTGAAGGTAAAGTTGGGTTTAACAGGACAATGTACAATTACGTTAAAGACAAATATTGTGCATTTTTTGTATAGTTCCTGTCCTTCAAAATCTACTTGGAATCCCTGGCACCAGAACCAATAAAAATAACGTAGTAAAGCACAAATGAGTGGTGTGTTTCCCACATCAGAAATCAAGTTAGAGCTCCATCTGTTGTTGACTGCAAAGAAAATTTCTCAGGCTTAACAACCAAAATAATCTTGTCTGATATGCTACAGCTGCAGAATGCTCCAAACGCGTCTGCATGATTTATGAATGATGATTTCTAGATCAGGGACATTCAGAATGGTGTTTGCAGAGGAACGAAAGATATCTCACAGTCAAAACTTCAGCTGTGTTTTTGACTAGGAAGCAAATTTAGCTTAGGATTATTAATAACTCAAAAAGTTGATTTTGCATAATATGTTCCCCTTAGGCACAATGTCAGAGATGCTTGTACTAGATTCTACCTTTTACAGATAATTTCCACTTGTAGCCCGGGGCAGGCGCTACTGCTCATGTTTTTAGTGTTATGGGAAACTAGAGCACCTGGAGGAAACCTACACAGACACGGGGAGAACATGCTAACGCTACATAGAAAGGCCCCAAGCTGCCTAGAACTCAGAACCTTGCGATGAGGCCAGAGCGCTAACCTCTGTGCCACCGCGACACCCGAAAGAAGTAGAGTTTGTCTTCTTTTGTGTGTAGTTTGATTGTGTTCAAAAAAAGTTGGTCAATGAGACAAGCACAAAATATCTAGTTTTGTGATTACTGGCCAAAACAAGATACCAGATATTGGTAAAAAAAAAAAAAAACAGTAGCAGCTTATGTTTTAGCCTTGTTTAAACTGCTTGATCACGTGTTGCAACAGAAAATATTGGAGACAAACCTAACAGTGAGTTACTAGGGCCTTTCGATACAATAAGTATTCCGATACAAGGGTCACAATATGATACGTATCCCAGTACAATTCCCTCAATACAATAAGCACGAAGATATATTTTACTGACCAAAATGAGAAAATGTTGACAAAAATATTGAAAAGTACAGCATACTACCTGTAAAAAAAATGTCAACATGTTTTTAAGTACAGGACTCCTTAAAATCAACATTAAGAATGTACCTTTGAATATGAAGAATAACAAAAATGCAGAAGCATTGTATTATCACACTGCTGTTTATGTTACATACAAGTGTTCTGTGGATAACTAATTTTTTAGCTCCATAGTTTCGGCTTTAAAGCAGCAGCCCAGGTTCAGGAGTGTAAAATGTTTAAGTATCTCGATAAGTATCCTGATTTGCCTTTCTGTATTGAAACATGTAATACCAACAAGTAAGTCACAATATATCATGACCCCGATGCATCGAGTACTGCCCTAGTTACTACTTTAGCTGTTAGTCATTTAGAAGTGGACACTATTAGGCATTTAAAGATACATTTACAGTAGAAAAAATAATGAAATCAATACAATTTGAATAATAAAGTGTAAAATGTATGATTCAAAATCCTTTGGGAAGCTACTGGTTGCTCCTTAGCTACTGTCCTGTTACGTTAAAACCACACAATGACATCACAAGCTTTGCAGATGGAAACGGGAGGATAGTTCAAACATTTATGAATGAAAGAAAACTCAGGTGTATGTTGTGATGAGGAAACAACAATCTAACTTTGCTAAAAGCACACACAAGTTCATTCTTAGTCAAACCGTGCTCAAAAATCAGACTGAGTTAAAGCACTTTGAACTAGTTTATTTAAGTTTAAGTTTTTTCTCCAGTGTGAAGTGTTTTCATGCATGCGCTTCAAGCCGAGTGTGTGTGTATTTCTCTGTGGAAAATGCATGAGACTGTTTGAACTGCTATTTTTTATTAGCGAGACTTAAATGAAACACTATATGCTTTTCAAGTTACTGTATTATTGTACCATATTGTATTGGAGACTGATGAGTGTGTATTGAATGAATTATTTTTGTCCATTTCTGTTCACGACAAAGCAAGACTTTACAAAGAAAGGTCACATGTTACTGTAAAACGTCTAACTCCATTTTCTGAAGTTTACTTGGACATATATTTATATCCAGTATTGTCCCAGCTGTCCATATAGTATTTATACTGGCTTAAAGGAGACATATTGTGTTTTTTCTTTGTATTTTGGTAATTATTAAGATGCATTTGTTCTCTATAAAACACAAAATTGATTTAAAACAGCCTAGAAATATAGATAGGTCAATTTACTTCCTGCAGACATCATAAGCCCCGCCCCTTTATGGAAGGCGGACAGACAGGCTTGTAGATGTGACTAATGTCTTATTCGCACAACATAATATTTACTTTGGGACGTCTTTCAACTTTAAATGATCCCACAAACTCAGAGGTTTTTTTAAAGGGGACCTATTGTGTTTTGTTTTAACATTTTGTAAGAATCTAGAACATGTGCAGATCAGTAATTTACCTTTTGTTCATTGTAAACACAAAGTTGATCTAAAACAACTTAAAAATAAGAACAGCTCTACTGACTTCCTGTTCAAAACTGCAGAACTGATAAGCCCCGCCTCTTCACTTTAAAATGTAATTGTAAAAAGCAACAGATTTTTAAAAACTATTTTTTATTGTTGGATGCTTCACTTTGAGTATTATTCTTTTGAATTATAACAAGTAAATACAGACAAGTGGGAGGGGATAGGTGGTAGGTGAGAACAGGGATTTCTGAGCAATTGAGCTGCAGCTGAAGAACAACACAAGATTACTCCAACATGCATGAATCAATTCAAATATAACTTTGAGTAAACTAATGGTGAAGGAAGGCCATTATAACAAGGTTAAAAACTTAGAAAAGTGAAATTGACATAATAGGTCCCCTTTAACGTGAATCAGCTTAAGTTTCCTGAGCTGCTGCAGCGTAAATGTGTCTTCTCGTCACGTCGTCGTTCAAAATCACATTCACACAATCAGATTTTTCATGAAACAGTCGAAGACTCTTTCTTTTAATCCATTTACAGTGAAAAACACCAAACTTTGTAGCGTTCTGTCCAGACTTTTCCTCAAACATCTACTGTATCTTCTCAACCTTTCGTTGCTACGACAACGGCGTTTTTGTACTTTCGGTTCTCGGACTTTTAATCGTAGTGTGATTATGCTTTAGCGTTTTAATTGTAGAAAAAATGACCATTTCATTCAAAAATGATCTGTAAGGAATAGTAATAAGAATTTAGTTAAAATCTTAAGGGAGAATAAGCAGTAAAGTCATTATTCATTCTTTTTTAAACGGTTCACGGATTGAAAACACAGACAAACACATTCACACGGCTTTAGAATTACAGGACGACGTCTGAGTTTGGAGAATTACAGGAGCTAAACATGAGGTCTCTAGGTAAATATTATGACTGATGTGGATCTGACTGCAGAGAGTCAAGAAATATCTTTATATTCAAGTTCAGCATAACTTTTATTTTTGTTCTGTCTTATTCTTATTGTAGCACAAAGCCCAAAAACTATACTAATACCTTCAAAACAAGATTTATAACATGATCTTTATTTAAATATTCTGCATAACTCTTGTTAAAACCAGAAAAGTGAATTTTACACAGAAAGTCTCCTTTAAAAATGATTTTGTCTGTACGTATTCAAACAATAATCTTCTTCTCCTCACCTGTGTCCATAAAGCGTTACTGCGGTACTTCAACCTGAGTCTGAATATGTATGTGCGGATCACATTTTATACGCTGTGCCTTAGCTGCACTGTATTTATTGTCTGGCAACTATTTTGAGCACTCACAAAGCACATTTTCAACAAGTTACGACTGGCTCTTTGTGTAAAATGTGCGTTTGCGTCTGAGATTTGTGCCATTGTACCGAGGAAAAGGCGTTTGTCCGTTTTGAAGAGACAAAAATACTGTTTTCTATGGTATTTTAATAAACTTTTTAAACATTATTAAACTAAGTGTTGTGTTTGTTCTTCTATGCAAAGTCACCAAGCACTAACTAAGCACTTTTTCATTCATTCATTTTCTACCACTTAATCCCGTTAGGGGTCGAGGGTGACTGGAGCCTATCCCAGTAACTTTGGGCCTTAGGCGGGGAACACCCTGGACAGTGGCCAACTCGTCGCAGGGTTAGACAGACAATGATTCACACTCTCAGTCATTCTCTAAGGGAAATTTACAGTGATGCCCAATTAACCTAAACATACATGTTTTTGGAGGTGAGAGGAAACCGGAGAAAACCCACGGTGACACGGGGAGAACATGCAAACTCCACCCAGAGAGATCGTGAGATGTTGTTATTGTCCGACCCGGGAGTCGAACCTACGACCACCTTGTTGGGAAGCCAGAGCTCTAACCACTTGGCTACCGTGCACCCCTGTGTTCAGTTTTTACATTATTAAAATTATAATATATAGTAAACGGTAGCACAATGTCCATTATATTATAGGCCAGACTTACAGTATTTAAACACCATACTGCCTTTTGTGTCCTTAGACAAAAGTACACAAAAATCATCAAAGTGTGTGTTTAGATTTTTAAATGTCTTTTTAGAGTGTTCAATGTCAGATTGTGAACTTTAAATATGTAATTTTTCAGAGAATATATATATATATATATATATTTTTTTTTTTTTTAGACATTTTAGTGACCATTTTTAACAGTAAAATACCACCCTGTCTAGAGCTGTGCAATATATCGAATTTTAGATAATATTGTGAATATTGTTTTGGAGATATTCAAAAACTAAATATCAAGTATATCATGCAGTAGAATTAAGTAAGTAATGCTGTATATTTTATTAAAGACAAGGCACTTTTATATGAATTTGTATATGATTCAAAGTGCCTCACAAAAGAGGAAAATTTGACAAAAAGAGGAATTTTTCAGATAATTAAACACACATCTTCAATTAGATAAAACAAGGATTTATGCCTGGGATAGTAATATAATACTAATTTATACTAAGTTATACTAAGCACATTTTGATTGCCAGTGGAACAAGCATGAAATATGTTGTTTTATCTAAAATATGAAAAATAAATAACTTACATTTTTGAAGAAAAGAAAATGCTTCTATTTTTGAAATAAAGACTGAAATGATTTGTTCTATTGGTAAATCTTTAGTTAAAGTCAAAACCTGTTGAAATCACTATAACACTAAGTAATTCAACCAGTTTTGAAGTTATTGGCATATTTAAGGTTGTTTTTCCAGTGTAGTAACAAATGTGAAGACGTTTTAACAGGTTTTATGTGGGACTGACAGAATATCGTCCAAATATCGTTATTGAGATGCGCCAAAAATGTATCGAGATATTCATTTTTGTCAATATCGCCCAGCCCTAACCCTGTCACATTAACCTTGTCTCTCTACAGAGCGTGTGTCGTTTCCTCAAATGGCATGAGAAAGATTAAAGTGACATCTATAAAGCCACCAGAGGCACCAATGAAGCAAATTCCAATTATATTTCTTTTTTAAATCTTAGATGAGGACTATCAGTCATAACTATGTCACCCTGTCACGCAATAAACAGCAAGAAATCTTTTTTTGTTGTTGCTGTTGCTTCTGACACCGCTTTAAATACATGTAAAATGTAGTTTAAATGTTAATGTTTGATTTACCTCAGCTAGCTAAACCACACAGTGACCTGCAGCCATTTTACCATTTTGTCACAAACTGTCAAATATCAATGTGACGGGATAATACAAAAAAAAAAAAAAACATCTTTTATGCCTGAGGTGGACAAATATATTTTTCTGTCAGTTTAAAATGTCATTTTGGTTGTATGTATGTAAAAAATTACGATTACTTGAGATGAAAATTTGTGAGTCAAAAGGCAGTTTCTGTTGACTGACCCAGTAGAGTAGACAATTTTATTCACCTTATTCAGCCCCGCCCACTATTTTTTGTTCGTTAAGGTAGCTAACATCTTAACTTGTTTGTCTTGTTATTAATTTAAGGTTAAGGTTAAGGTATACTTTATTGTCCCCGTAGGGAAATTTGTCCTCTGCATTTGACCCATCCTTCAATGCCTCTGGGGCATCTCCTCAGGAGCAGTGATCGCCACAGTACAGCGCTCGGGGACCCATCTCCAGATGTTCTTGCTAGGCTTGGTCAGGACTACCGTAGCTGGAGGTTATTACCCTAACATGCATGTTATTGGTTGGTTGGTGGGGGAAACCGGAGTGCCCGGAGGAAACCCACCCAGACACAGGGAGGAACATGCAAACTCCACACAGAAAGGCCCGGCCCGTGCGGGAATCGAACCCGCGACCTTCTTGCTGTGAGGCGAGAGCGCTATCCGCTCTGCCACCGTATATATATATTTATACAAACTGCAGCTCAGCCGGACGTCCGCTGTCAAGAAAAGTGGGCGAAGCATAGAGTATAACTACGAATAACACTATAGCTACACAAAGATAACACAACAAATATGCATGTATTGTCGTACATGTTTTTAGCTGCATCCCTAAACTATTCCACTGTCGAACTCCACATACAGACTTTTTCTTGTAAAACGTACAGGTTGTATTTTGAAATTACCATCTTCTCTCAAGATGTAGCAGCTCACACTTTTGTAGAAAAGATCTTGAATAGTTGCTGCTAGTGCATTCTTACTAGTTTTGTACATCTATTGCATCGTATATAACTCTACATTATCTTGTCCTTTTAAACGTTTTTACTGCAAGAAAAGTGTTTTAGTGTGTTCTAAACATTCAGCCGTAGAGGTGTGCAATATATCGACTTTTAGATATTATCGTGAATATTGTGTTGGAGATATGCAAAACTTGAATATCGAGTATATCGTGCAGTAGACTTTACTATAAATATTAAATAAGTGATGCTGTATACTTTGTAATAGACAAAGTTAGTTTATGTGGAATTGTACATGAAGTAATTCAAAGTGTTTCACAAAAGAGAAAAATTACTTTAGATATTGTTCTGATAAATGAACACATTAGAAAACAAGATCATTTGTGCCTGGAATAAGTAATGTTTCACATGTTTTGAGTACATTTTGATTAGTTTTAAACTAGGTTTGCCAAAGGAAAATGAATGCAATGTCTTGTTTTATAAAATTTGAAAATTACACACTAGCTTGAAATTATGAGAAGAAAAAAAGAAAAAGTTTCTGTTGTTGAAATAAAGTCTGAAATTAATTGTTTTTTTTGGCAAATCTTTAAGCCTTGCTAACTTCAACCAAAGTTAAACTTTTGGCATATTTAAGGTTGTCGTTTTTCCAGTGCAGAAACATTTTTGAAGACGTTTTAACTTGTTTATGTGACAAAATATCGTCCCAATATTGTAATCGAGATATTCATTTTTGTCCATATCGCCCAGCTCTATTCAGCCATATGAATAATTCTAATCACACATTTTTGAAGAATTACCAATGGTTGTCCCAAACTTCACTTACATATGTTAAGTATGTAAGGGGAAAACAAGACTATAATACAGTAAGAAGAGACTCAAAATGTAACAATCTATGCACTGCGACACAATAAAGATCCACTAGAGGGCAATATTTGTCAAATATAGCACCTGTTTTCACTCAGTTGAAGGCATTAAAATAAAGCTTCAATGCAGGTTTAGCGTCAGTGGAGTCAGCATGGCAAAAACTTAATGTTGTGTTCAATAAATATAGAAACAAACTTTAAGTAAAGCTAAAACAAATACCACTGACCATTGCACATTTCTTATATTTTGTTTTCCCTGATGTATGAGCAACACCTGCTTAATCACTGCTGTTTAAATGAGAGATTATTGTTTTAAAACTGTACTAGTGTCCAATAAGTTCAACTTTTTTAACCCAAGTAAATGTGTAAGTCTAATTGAAGTGAAGTTGTCAATAGGATTCTACAAGATTACAAAATGACACACTTTACATAAGAAGCCACAGCCTGGTCTGATAACAGGCAAAGTAAATAGTGTCTCGTGTCAACGCACTTTCTATTCCTGCATGTTTTTATCAATAATAACACAATCCTAATCTTATCAAACTACAAGCTCAAACCAAAGCTTGAAAATGTCTGTAACTTTAGCAAAACTTCAGCAAAACACGAGTCATTTCAAAGCATTACTCGCCAGAAAAAAGGAAAATGTGTTGCCATGACGGTTATTTACATGGCGTGGCATAGACAAGTATTTCTGTGAGATTATGCTGGATGCCAAAGAGAAGATTCTTAAGAACATGTCTAAAAAACAAAGACAATGCAAATGGTACATCACTTATCCTGGTTCACAACAGACAGATTCGTGTATAACTGCAGATTCAGTTCTATGCATTTTCAATCCGAATAAACTGTCGTTGTCTGAACATCATGATGAATATTTAGAGATGATTTAATGAACTGTCAGATGAGAAATCATGTTTTTGGTAAATCCAGATACTGTATCTTTCATTCATTTATTTTCTATTGCTTGTTCACATTAAAGGTCGCGGCTGACTGGAGCCTAAGGTTAAGGTTAAGGTTAAGGTATATTTTATTGTCCCCATGGGGAAATTTGTTCTCTGCATTTGACCCATCCTTCAATGCCTCCGGGGCATCTCCTCAGGAGCAGTGATTGCCACAGTGCAGCGCTCGGGGACCCATCTCCAGATGTTGTTGCTAGGCTTGGTCAGGACCTATTCCAGTGACTTTAAGCCTTAGGCTAGAACACCCTGGACAGTGGCCAACTCGTCACGGTTAGACAGACAACCATTCACTCTCTCATTCACTCACAGGGAAATTTTGCCTAATTAACCAAAACATGAATGTTTTGGACATGGGAGGAAACTGAAGAAAACCCACAGTGACACGAGGAGAACATGCAAACTCCACCCAGAAAGATTGTGAGATGTTGTTAATATGATCCGACCTGGGAGTCGAACCCACGACCTCCTTATTGGGAATCCAGAGCTCTAACCAATCTGCTACCATTTGCAAATGCAAGTCAAAATGTTCGAATATCTGTTGGCGTCGCCATGTGTTTCGGCACAAAACAACAATGCTGCTTTGTGATTGGTTCAGACTCACAGTGACTGTTTTTAGCGGTTTGGCTTTGGTTTCTCCAGCTGTTGTAAAATTTTTGTGAAACAAATAATAATATCACAATAATGTAAAAATCAATTTGTTAGAGCCAGGTCACATCACTTGTCCTTTTAACAATATGAAAACTAACAAACAAAGACAAACAGAGAAACAAAAATCAACCTGTTTCCCTGTCAGGAATTGAGTTCGAGCTCAGTCCAGATTACAAAGGAAATGATATAGAGGAAATAACAAAACCAATCTTGCCTGATAGTCTGATATGCTAGTGCTGCAAAAACGAGCAAAATAAGTGTATAATTTATGGAAAAAACTACTTGATCAACTTGTGACATCACAACTGAGGAACATTCAGTGTTTTCTGAGGCTCAGAGAGGAAAGAAAAGTATCTCACAGACAAAACTCCAGCTGTGTTTTCGATGAGGAATCAATGTTACAAATGATTAGGACACATTTGTGACCGCTTCACAGCCACAGACAGAAAGTACTTTAATCTCCCAAGAAATCATTTTTGTTTCTGTTACAATCTTCAGTTTGCTAAACTGTTAAAAAATACATTTTTCTTAACCACGCCAGAAAAGGACATCTGATACATTGCAGCTGCTATAAAAAACAGACGATTGGAGCATGTAGTGTGTCACATACGTATGAATCTAGAGACTTACAGTGAAGTTGTAGCAGAAGGTCAAAACGCAGCAGAGGATCAGGCCTGAAGGAGTCAGTTTGAGAGGAAATGAGAAAAGACTGGAGCCAAAAAAGAGAGAAAAAACACCAGGTTAGGCCCTACTGAATGAACTATCACAAAGACATTTTTACATTAAAGCTCGGATACCTAGTTTTATTCTGCAAAGTACTGAAATCTATTAAAAACACTGCAATGATTGGGCACACAGTTTAAGGCCACACAGAGCGCAAAGTGAAACTGGAGTGAAGCTTCCAAGCACAGCCAATCAGAGCACTGCTATTGTCCGTAAAATAAAATACTCTATTATCTGATTCAGCCAGTACACAGTGATCTAATATTTTCACAAACTGCTGTGTTTACAATATGGCTTTTAATAGAAAAGACAAAGTTGACTAATTTGCTAAAAGAAGTTAGGTGGCCCAGCTTTAAACAAACTAGTTCCATCTTATGATGTTCAGGGTCTTGTTCACAGTGAGGGGAGGAGCCTGAGATTGACACACAGATTTGTGCTTGTGTGTTTTTGAGACTTACTTTATTAGTTGAAATGTTTTCGAGGCCAACCACCTACTCAAATATGACCAAATCAAACATCAAAGCAAATATTTAATATTGTCTAATTCACTTAAAGGGGAACTATACAGTAGGGGTGTCAAATTAGTGCATTAATTGAGATTAATTAATTACAGACATATTAATGTAGGTAATTTTTTTAATTACATTAATCTATTTTGAAATCTTTAACTTCATTGTTCATATGCGAGTTGTAAAGTGACATAAGGGTTGTTCAACTTGACAACTTAGCAACTAAAGACTTCCTAAAGTCTTCATTTTTTACAATATATTAATATTTCCATCTGCAACAATAATGTAAATAATTAAATTGGATAAAAACAAAACAAAAACACACTCAGCATTTTTTAGGTGAGATTAAAAATAGATTATTAGATTAATTAATTACAGATCATAATTAATTAATCTCTTCAATTTTTTAATCGCTTGACAGCACTACTATAGCTTTTGTGGTAGAGGGCCTAATTTTTGTGCTGGAATGACCCCTCTTAAAGTATTGACAAAATCTTTTAAATTTGGTTTCATTTTTGGTGAATAATTCGATTAAATCTGTTTAGTCTTATTTCATAGATTTAATTTTGGAAGCTGCACACCTGGCAGTGTCTCAAGGCACACTAGTGTTCCCCGGCACATTGGTTAAAATCACTGGTCTATCAGACTGTTGTGATGAAGAAGCGAAGTCGAAGGGTAAAGATCTCGATTTCAATCAAAGTTCCAGTGCTCACCTATGGTCATGAGCTCATGGGTAACGACCGAAAGGCCAAGATCACAGATACAAGCGGCTGAGATGAGTTTACTCCTCACGGTGGCTGGGCGCTCCCTAATTGTGCGTTCACACATAATGCAACTACGCAAGTTGATTTCAAAGCTAGAACTGAGGAGGGGCAGAAACGCGCGACCCGAGCAGAGAAGCAGAAAATACACAGCCGTCTATGTGCAACCAACATGTGAAGAGCAAAGTGACAGTGGCTCAAAACAACCAGTACTACAACTTTCAACATCATCAGACTTCTGATTTGATCAATTATTCTAATGAAAAACTGCAGAAACATAAAAACACAGAACATACTGTATGTGACTGGGACTTATCCTGTGACTCCACAAAAGAAAAAAAGAATACTCATATTCACAAAGTTTAGTCCAGGGATTCCTCTTGTTTGTGTGTTCTGCTAATGTCCATAATTCATATAAACTAGTTCCTCGATTCAGGCAAAGTCACAAGGCTTTTGACTGTGAACTACAGCAAATTAACTTTACGTTCACAGCAAAACAAATACAATTTCCACAGTAAAAATAGCCGACTGAACACGACTGAACCAGAATCTCAACAATTCAACAATTCTTTATTGACTACTGCGATGACGTAGCTTACAAATCGTTGGTCTCTCATCCGGGAGATGAAATCAAACGTGCTGCTCCGTGTGTTCACATGGACCATTAGAGATAAGGTGAGGAGTTCAGTCACACGGGAGGAACTCGAAGTAGAGCCACTGCTCCAGCTGAGAAGCCAGCTGTGGTGATTTGTGCATCTGTTCCTCCTCAAAACAAATCAAATCAATTTATTTTTGTATAGCCCAAAATCACAACAACAGTCGTCTCTGAGGACTTCCCAAGATTATTAATTTTAGCAAATATGAATAATAGGAAATCAAAATAAAACAATACATATTCAATGAAACAATACACATTCAATGAAACATTTGATCAAGCATGTCAAAGCAGATTATTAGTAGAGCAAATGAATGATTGTCCAGAGCATCCCCTGTCCTTAGACCCTCCTTCTCAGCAAGGAAAAACTCAAAAAAACCCTAAGGGAAAAAGAGAAACCTGGAGGAGAACCACAGTGAAGAAGGGATCCACTCCCATGGACGGACAGACAGTAGATGTAACTAAGGCTAAAGTTATAGAGTTTATGTTTGTGGAGCCAGAGTCCATAAGCAGAGGGAAACGACTCATCTAGCAGGACCAGGACAGGCCAATCCTGGAGAGGGAGGTGGGGCGAATGTCCAGAAAGAGGAGGGAGTCCGGCGTCAGTGGTCCGGCCCACGTCACTGGAACAGCAACGATCTGTGTAACGCGTGTCTAGTGAAGTGTTGACAGGAGGCCTTGAGGAAGACCCAGGATACAATGGCAGGACAACATCTCTCGACTGGCCTGGAAACACCTCAAGATTCACCCGGGAGAGTTGTAGGAGGTGTGTAAACAGAGAAGTCTGTGCCTCCTGCTCAGCCTGCTGCCTCGGCGACTCAACTCCAGATAAAGTGGAAGAAGATGGATGTTTTGAACTCCACACACCTTTTAATGATGATTGATTAAAATGCCTGATATCTGACGCCAGGAGACTGCTTAATACCGAAGACAACAACGAAACCATGATTTGACAAAGAGAGAACAAATAAAAGAAAATAGGAAAATTCTAACATAAACATTAAGAAGAGAAGTGGATGAAAAGATTTGTGGGATCACGCTGCACTCAGAGCTAAGATTCCCTTGTGTTGATACTACATTCACTTGTCATGATGTGATGTCCAAGGCAATTAAAAAGGCCTGAAAATGCCTCCGCGCAGACAATTTGTTTACATTGCACATTTCCGGATCTTTCCCAATCTGTGTGCTGAGTAAATAGAGTTTTATGGCCGCTCGCTGATGTGCGTCACTGGCCGGAGTCCCACTCTGAGTAAGCAGGCCTATCTGTGCTAATGTTATTCTGCCAATGGGACTTCTCCACCAACACTGTGTTTGTCTAACTGCACAAGAAAGCCACGCTGTTTCCTATTTCTGGCTGCTACGAAAGTCATCCAGGAGAGCTGAGGGAAGCAGGGCAGGTACAAGTACTGACAAGTCTGCAACTACGTATATTGATTAGTTGGTCAATCATTCTTTTGATTAATTGTGAACTGCAAAAAAAGAATTTCAAGTTAAAGTTGCTTGGTTCTAGGATTTGAACCTAATTTCAAGCATTTTGACTCATTTAACCGTGACTTATTGCAGAGACATACAATATTTTCCTAGTTTCAAAATGTTTCGAACTGATTTCAAGACATTGCTTCTTTATTTGCCAATGGGTTAAGAAATTGTTCTTACCCCACTGGCAAATCTTTGTTCTTATTTTAAGCCAAATTCTCTTAAAACCTGCTAAAAGTGTCTTGAAACCAGAGAATTATTCTACATGACACAATCAACTAAATCTTGTTCAGTTAAAATTCTGATTCCAAGTCAAGTCTAGATTTATAGTTTTTGCAGTGTTTATGTTTAGAATGCTTAAGTTAGACACATTTTTAAACAATTTGACCCAGATAAATCTGAAGTAATGTCACTTGGGGACATCGTAGAAAAAAGTACAAAGCAGTTTTTCCTTGAAAAAAAAACTCAAAGTTTACACACTTCATGTCACTGCTAAGCAGGTTGGGCCTGGGCAGTCCTTAGATGGGAGACCACTGGAACCTCAGATGTCACAGTGGGGCGACCGTGAATCTATTATAATATCTGGATTCAGTAAATCAGCCCCAGTGGTTGTTCCATTGTTACTGCAGCTGGAAAATCCCTCTAAAGGCTAGAAAGCATTTTTTCCCTTTCAGCGCAACACAAACACAAACTGCTGATATTCAGCAGAAACAGCATCTACATTGCCTGACCAGTCCTTCCCTCCTACATTCTGTTACATTCTGTTTGATGCAGAAGGGTCTGAAACCGAAGCCTTGGCCAATAATTTCCTCGTCCAATGTTAGGACGATCCAATCAAGCACGGCAATTCTGACACGTGACACTAAAAAGTCGTAAGTTGTTTGCAAGCCCCATTTCAAAACATTCAAGAAGGCGAACGTAGCTGATTCAGCTCGTGCTTCGGTTTTGAACAATGAACGCATCAATTCCTTAAAACCTGAGCAGCAAACCGTGTTCAGAGACTTCAGACTGTTTTGGTGGAATTTCCGGGTTTTGTGTGTTTGGTTGACTCAGCGCTCGGAAAGGCCGCCCACGAAATTAATCCTCGGCGCTCCGCTCCCAGACAATAGACGCACAGCACAGCGCCCACCGTGTTTGATCCCCGGGTCCTGGGGGGTTAAATAGTGTCATTAGGCAAGATACTTCACCCACATTATGGATCTGTGGCGACAACAGCATATGGAATGAAAAATGAACAGTGTGAACTTTGGTAGCCCTGATCAAGCACTATTTAAGTCCAACGCATTATTATTAATATTGCCACTTAAATTAAGCTTATTTTTTTAGCTCATGGTTTTGGAACCTATTATTAAAATACTAAACTAGTTGACAAATATTTTGATAATGGATTAGTTGCAATTATTCTGTTAACTTGTTGCAACCTTAGTTATGTTTATAAGTTTATTTGGAAAGGTACAATTAAGTCATTGTTGCAGTTGAAACTACAACCAAGGACACGTTCAAAGCTAAATTGGAAAGATGGAAACCCAAAACACAGACATGGAGGCAAATTTAAAAACATAAACATAAAACCATAAGCTCTTTTTTAATTATTACGTGTAAATATGTAAATGTTTTCTGTTTATATAAGGTTTGGTTGATGAAAACAAAAATTTACTTTGGCAAAGACGGTATTTTATGTATTTTTTTTTTACAAATATTGAGTCTTTTGTTATTTTATTCTGCTGGTCAGTTGCAAGTCAATAACAAAAAAGAATTTCCCCTTGGGGACGGAAAAAAGTAATTCTGAATCTAATACTTTTTATATAATTCTGCATAACTTCCTTGCATAAAGCTCATTTTTCCATAAGCCCTGATATTTTGTTGTCTTGACAAGACCTATTTGTTTTGTCATCTGCTCTGGCTTGTGCGCCGCATTCTTGACGTTGGAACAGCTCTGAAACCGCAGAAGTGCTCACACATTTTGATGTGATTGTAATGAATGCTCCGACAGTAAAAGAAGGCAACAGAGGAGTAAATCACTGACAAATATGGCAGCGGATTCGACACAACTCTGCAGAGACTTATTATAAAAATCAAACCACTTTGGAAAATGTGTGAAACATGTTGTTGCTATGTTGAGCTTGTTCACCAGAGCGCGGAGTGTCAGTTTGTCTAGAGTGAGATGGCCTTGTAACCAGAGCCTCACTGGACCAGCGGAGGGGCGTAAGAGACGCATGCAGCTTAATTGCTGCAAGATGTAAGTTGGCCTCCAGCCGACTGTGGCCCACACTGCACATCAGAGCGGGCACTTGAAAGCACTGAAGACGCACATAAAAACAACACTCAGATGTGAAGCAACAGACACACTGCATCTGAGTTTGTCAATGGCATTTTTGGACAAACAAGATCAAATCAAATCTCTACTTTTCACACCAAGAAAAATAGCATTTGTCTTCTCTAGTATCACCAAAGCTGATCTTACTTATCAATCTAAATTTCCTCTTGTAGATAAGTTAGTTTTAGTGATGATTTAGCCAAAAAGGCAAAAATTATTATATTTGACTGAAATAAGCTGTGAAATCACCAGGTACATCTACTTCAGTTTGATCAACATAGGGCTGGGTATTTCCAAAGCCTTCCATACAATACAGAGGTCACAATGTAGAAAAAAAAACAGTCTGAGTTATAAACAGTCTCTAAAGCAGTGTCAAAAATGTAAATTGATTATGTAAAATAACAAAATGCAGATGAATTTATTTTCAAACTGCTCTTTATGTTTGATACAAGTGTCTATCAAATAAATCAAGCTCAACAGTTTCAGCCTTAAAGCTGCAGTCCAGGTTCATAAAGGGAAAGTTTTGAGTTACACTTCCCTGTAACGATACTATTGCCAACGACTTTGTGACGATAAATCCGACACATTGAGTACAGCCTAATCAACACTGCTCTAGCCTTTGCTTAACCTGAAACATTATATTTTAATGGATTGTTAATACATTAGCTCATAAACACACTGAGTATCAAGTGATGAGTCAAGACAAACTTTTGAACTTCTAATTGTTTTTCTCCTGAAGACTTTTATATTGATTCAGTCATATTACATTTTTGGACATATTTCTTGATATTTTTCTCATCTTGATTATCACTTCTGGCAGATCACCACGGTGACATCACACAGTGACCTCACACGGTGACTTCACAGATATTAAAGTCCTTAAATAATTTTGAGAGAAGGAGCCATTATAAGGATAATAGTTTTAAACCAATGTTCTCATTTTCCTCAAAGCTTGGTCGCACCTTTAAACAATCATAATAATGAGTCCAGCACAAATTACATATTGATTATTCTCAAGCAACCAGCAGGTCCACCAAACACCAGTGAGACTTAAATCAGACATGTTACGTAATGTCAACTTTCATATATTATTTGGATGGGGTCATGCATGTTTGAGTAATCTTGTGTTGTCCTGCAGCTCAGAAAAGTCCTGTTTTCCCTACCACCTATCTACGCCCACATCTCTTTACTTAGATTTAAAAGTAATAATATATTTCCCAATGTCTTAGGGTTGTAAATGTCACATCATGACACTTTTCAAAAATAAAAACACGTAAAGTGCTACTTGTAGTGAAATGCTACATAAAGAACGGAGCTTATCACAGGGTTTCTGCAGAGATCTAGAGGTCAAATTTAAGACTTTTTATGACCTATTCACAAGTCAAGATCTAAAGTATTTAACTCTGCTGCTTCCTTTGCAGGCAGCTTCTTAAGATATCATTTTATTTTTGCCACAATTATGAAAAAGCTAATGAATTAACAAAACATATTGCAATTTATACAGCAACTGAGGCATCGACCAAATAACAGTAGATACAAATCGATTGCGTTATACTACTGCAGAGATGGCAAGTAACTAAGTATTTTTACTCATTGTACTTAAGTAGTTTTCTTGAGTATCTGTACTTTACTTGAGTATTACACAATCTGGTGACTTTTTATTTTATTATCTTATATTAGTATCTGTACTTTTTACTCCCTACATTTTATAATCAAGTTAGTAACTTTATAATCCCATAAACATTTGTTATTCCACTTTAATATCAGGATTAAACTGGCTGCTGCTGTGTACAAAGCTTTGTGAACAAATTAACAAGTGAAAAATCGCCAAAAATGACGTTTATCACACGATAAAAGTCAGATAAATTATAATTAATTTACTGTAAACCCTATTTGATGTAGATTATAAGACTTGTTTTGATGTGTTTTCTGCCTTGTTTCAATACATTTCTTCTTATTTTAAGTGAATTAATTTGCTAATGAAGTAAAAACATTTTTACTCACGTCATTGACAAATTTGATTCAAGCTCAAATCTATTGAAAACATCAGAAATGTCTTGAAACAACTGAAATAAGCTGAGAAATATCTAGTATTCTAGTAGTTTTATATAACTTTTGGCAGAGTGATGCTTTTCTACTTAAGTATATTTACACAGGTTTACTTTTATATTTAAGTAAAAGAGTTTCAGCAGGACTTTGACTTTTACCAGTCGTTTTTTACACAAGTAACTGTACTTTTACTTGGGTAGTGCACTGCAGTACTTTTGCCATCTCTGTACTATTGAGGACATTATTGACAATGTTCTGACACAAAAAGCTGCAGTAATGTTAAATAGAACAGAAAATCGGACAGAAATTGCTTCATTAAAAAATTTCAGCCCTGTGCAAACATTTTTAAGACGTAAAATGGCAAATTTGACCCTTTTTTTTTTGGCTTTTTTAGACCTTGCAGAAACCTGTTATCAGTTCTGCAGGTTTGAACAGTCAGTTAACTTGTTTCTGTTGTTTTGCTGCATTAGATCAACATTATGAAACCAAATGCAAAGTGACGACCTCTAAAGCACAATATGTTTCTGTGGGGAAGTCTTCAGGGGTCAGTCCAAATGTATTCTCCAAAGCGTGGCATCCCAGCTGTGTACCCAGAGCGCTCTGTAAAGTGCTAGGATCTGAACCGAGGCTCTTGGCTGTGGTCTCAAACCCCAAAGATGTTTATTTCTGCATTTGATTTAGCACAGAGTGATTGCAGCAAAGCGTCTGGAGGTGGGGTAATAGCAGTGGGTAGAACAAGGCCTTTGATCACAATATTTTCATGTTTTGTTTTACATTATGGCATCTTACAAATATGTTAATAGTGTTGTCAGTTCAGACATGTCCCAGGGCACCTACTTTGTACACTAATCAGCGAAGACAATGTAATTATATCGGAGAATATGTGCATGTAAACATTTGGCCCACAGCCACAGGACAAAGAACGCAGAGGAGAGAAAACATGGGAAAAGTGGCAACAGCTCCAAAACGGCTTCATTTCACTGTAACTACACACTTCCATGTGCAAACTCCCTGGTCATACATGTGTGCCGAATGTACACTACCTGTGCACTGAAGTGGTCTTGAGATTTAATTAGCGGTCCCATTCCCAGTTCAGGCTGCCCTCTTTCCCGCCAGCCCCACATCAGGTTCTGATGAGCCTAACTGCAAACACGTGCTGCTCCCCAACAGATGGGACAATATCACATTATTAATGACAGAGACAGGACCAGCAGAGAGCTGGGGAAGGGAAAGTCTGCCTCCTCAAAGGCCTTTCTCTTAAATAGCTCAACACTGAGCTGCTGCTGCTGCTGAGGAAGTTATTATAGAAAGGAGAGCGTCTGTGTTTGCACTGGGAATATCCTCTCAATCTAACTCAATAGTCAGAGGCTTAGCTCCATGTCAGACTGTTAAAGCCGCTGAACTCTGCAGCACGGTTCAGTCTACACCAGTGAGAGCACGGTCTTTTCTCACACACTCGTAAATGAGACTGAACAGCAGAACAAAACACAGAAGAAACTGAAGCTTATAAAGCTTAAAGAGGATATTTTATGTCAAATCCACTTTTCTGAGTTTGTAACCATGTTTTCATCGTTATTTACTCACAGTTGTATCTGGATAGATTCTTGCATGTTTGAATAATCTTGTGTTGTCTGCAGCTGATGCTTACGTCCTCAAAAAAATCTTGTTTTCACCTTTCACCTACCACTATCCTCATCGTGTGTATTTACTTGGTATTATTCTGCACACTTACAGCAGACAAATGAAGCTCAACAGTGGAAGATCCCCTGGTAAAGTAAATTGCCCCATTGTAAAGTGCCATAAGCTTTTTAAAAATTCAAATATTAAGAGTTTCAAAACATACCGGGGTAACCAGCTATGCTGAGATTCACAGCGTGGTTGTTTTCAGTCTAAAAGTACAGCTATAACTTAAAATTCAGCAAAATGTCTTAATCACTTTGTAGTTTATAAAGCTTCTGAAACGTATTTTAAACAAAAATGTAGGTCTTACGTCTCCATACAGACTGTGAGGCGAGTTCGGTTCGAGACGTGTTCGAGTTTCTTGCAATGTCCTTGTACACCAGCAGCAGTCCACTGCGGTTCGTTATTGCCCAAAGTCGTGCAGATTCACGTGGATTACCCGAGCTTGCTCGTTTTATGACTTGAAAGCCGCATCAGATCGCTGCGACCTCCGACCAAAATAGACTCCTACGGATTCTTTCCTCACATTCACGCGACTCTCGGACGTACGCTCGCACTGCAGCGAGGTCTGTGTACAAGGGCACATTGGTTTTAAGCTCTTTCTAAGTCTTGCAGGAGTTGGACTCAGTGTACGGCAGGGGTTATGCTCCTCAATCAAGACCGAGACAAAACGAAGACTTTTATATGTCGAGATCGAAACAAGACCAAGACCGCAGTCCTTCAAGACCAAATCAAGACTTCTATGGATTTTTTTTACTTATCTACTGATCTTGTTGTCAGCTTGTTGCTGTATCTGGGACATGTCACTGTGCTCCTTTGCAAGTTTAGCAGAGCGCGATGGCAATGAAATGTGGTCTCAGTGTCCAAAACAAGACTGAGCCCAAGACAAAACTGAGTACAAGCACCATCGAGACCAAGACAAGACCGAGTCCAAATGTGCTAGAGTCCGAGACAAGAACATGACCTAAAAAAGCGGGCTTAAGACCGGTCTAGGACTTGAGAGTACTACAAGACTACCGAACCGAAGTACACACAGGATGCAGTGTGAGCCGGTATAATAATGTACCGCTTGTTCACTAAAATGTAAAAGTTTGTCTTGTATTGTTATTAGCATTGTTGCAAACTGTCATTCAGGCATGTTTGCTCCAAACAGGTGTGAAAAAATCCTAGAAGAAGTCAACAAGAACAATTCAAAGGCTCAGAGTGCATTAGAGAAGTGAGAAAAAAAAGTAGAGACTGAAATAAAATGCTTAGATTGCAATATTTCGGTTTGCTTATGTTTTCTAAGAAAGCACAGACCGTGAAAAGCACCTTTAAAAGTTGAAATTGCGTTGTCTGTAACTGTAAAAGACCAAACACATGTCTTGTTCTTGAGCTGCAGGTGATTGTGGTGGTCCTCTGCGCTAATGGCTCCCTCTCTTCCCACCCAGACTGATTCACTCTGTATCAAAGCGGCGGAAACTGTATTTACCCTGAGTCACTGGTGCAGCCCGCTCCCCCTTATCTGTGCGCACACATGCACTGTACCCCGGCGAGGAAGGGGGTCTCCAAGTTCACAGCCAAGTGACAAAGAATTTACAAGCCCGCTGCGAAGGCCCGACCGAGCGGCTCGACGTGCGTGTGACAAAGCGTGTGAGAGACAAAGAAGAAAGACTCTGACACTTGTCTATGAGAGGCTTATTAAAAAGGTGAGAAGTGAGTGCGCTGTCTGGAGGAGAGAGGTAATTGTACTCTTAAAAGAAGACTTCAAAGAGAGGCTGGTGTCAGGGCTGAGGGGCATGAGACAGACGCGCAGAGGAGAAGAACGGCCGTGAGGAGGAAGAGGAGGACGGACACCAAGACACGCTGACACCACAGAGACAAGAACCTTAAGGTGGTCAAGTATCAAAAATCAGATATTATTCGATACTAGATACTGTTTTGAAAAAGCATTGATACTTAGTTTATAAATAGTTAATAATAATAAACAGGACAAGCAGTTGAAAACCAAAATGTTTTAAATAGTACTTGTTTTTGAGTTGAAAATGCCAATCTAAATTTTGACTTTTTTGATTATTAGTGTGGTCTATTCCTTAGTATCAAGTTTGACATTTTTGGATTGTTACAAAACTACTACAAACACAATCAGGGGACACTTGTAAGCCTTCTTCTACACACTGAAGACGTTTTGGTCTGATTTGCTTCTCCATGCATTCGAGGAGGCGTGGCCTGAGTAACAATTCTCGTAAGAGATATTTGTCACTTGTCGTGTCTGTGGGGTCACCGCAACTCTGTTAGGACTTTTTGTCAGATCATATAGTTGTAAGAAACAGTGTCTGTCTTCACTGCTGCTGCTTTAAAATGTAGAAAATAGCCAACTTTGATCCTTTGACTAACAGAAGGTTAGCTCCTTACCTCTAATGAATATTTGCTTTCCTACGGCCTTTATTATCTTTAACATTTTCTTTTAATAGGTTGCGTTCTTGTGTATACACGTCCAGATGATAGCCAAGACACAGTTTTCCTATTAATATGATTGCACTTTAAATATAAAATATCGAAATAGTTCAGCACGCCAAGGTGCTTTTTTGTCAGTCCATATACAACTACAAGTGCTGTTTGTTTGTTGCTGCCCTGGATTAGTAGTCTTCTCTCGTTATGTCTCCCAAACCTGTGCAGAAATAGCATAGCTTTAGGAGACACAATGTTCTCAAGCGACATCATGTTTTTGTGTTCCTGTGGCCACTGAGCCCTAAGTGTCATCTGGTCAGCACACTGTCCACGTTTGCCTTGGCTCTGACAACTGTTATTTACCATGACGGTCGACATTTAAGTTCGACGCACGATGTCCATGTCTCTCTGGACTTTGTCTTTTCAACTGAACTGCTGGTGCTGCCACCAGCGCCTGCTAGAGACTGTGTGTACTGTTGATGCTTCTGGCACAAAGTATTTCTGGAGGACAGCCTTTAGAACTACACTCCCTCATCAGATTCACTGACCTTAGCACGAGCTCAGCCTTGTAGATTTGGATGATCTGCCCAGCCTCAGTCCCGCTGCCCAGCACAGTCTCAGTCAGAGTTGGTCTGGTTTCTTCACACTGTTTCTGCTCTAACACAGTGCTGCTGGTTCTACTTCATCCTGCTGTGACCCTCCACTCTCTGTTTCTCTGTTCTTTGTGTTTGGAGCGTAGTTTAAATTTTAAATGCCACGCTGACGATAAAAATCATACATTACCCATCTCTATTTTAATGCGCTGCAGGTGAGACTGCCAGTAAAATATTGCTCAACTGATGTATTCAATTATGTCTCAACCTTATCATTAACTTTAAACAAAATAAAAACTCTTTACTTTCTTTTCAGCTCGAACACTTCAGTCACTCACAGTAAAAACACAAGCTTTATGAGGCAGAGAGGATTGAGTATTATCATTGTTCTGATTAGAAAAGGCAGCTGTATCACAGATGGTGCAGCTCTCAGACTAAACACAAGAGAATGGGAGGACTAAAAGTATTCAACTGTGATAACTTTGAATGAGAAAAAAGCCACCAGTGTCTTCTAATAAAACACAAAGAGTAAACATCTGCTTGGAGCTCATTATTACACACAAAAAGAGAATGAAAGAAGTGAGGCGAGCATCTGGTGTGAAATCAATTAGGATTTACACCAAACTGTACAAAGGCCACTCACTGACAGATTGGATTAGTCCAGCGTATGTGATGTTTATAGAGATTTGTGTCTGAGAGTCAGTTTGTGGAAAAGACCACCTCCTCCACGACGGGCAAAGACATCCACCTGTTTCAAACACATTCTAGAAACAATCTCTAATTAATTGTTTGAAGAACTTGATTATTTTCTTTAACAAACACAGATTATAGCCCAGTTCTTTGAAATATTTGTGATTAGATTTGTGGTTATTAATAACTTTCTAGTTAGAGTTCAAATACTGTATATCAAGCAATGTCAGAAAATATTGTTTCTGTAAATTCCACAAATATAGAGCAGCTCCAATTCTAAAGGGAAAGGGAAAGGGCCGCCACGCACAAATGAATGCCAATGTGCTGCACCGGCAGAGCCATCCCGGTTTTTGTGTTGGTCTTAGGTGGTCTTGGCCCAAGGACACAATGATTCAGATGCCTATAGTGGCATCTGGTCATCCAGAGGCCTCCCATCCAAGTACTGAATCAGGTCCTGACTTACTTAGCTTCTGGAGCGGTATATGACAAACCAAAGTTTATCAAAGGACCCAATAAGCCTTTCTTTGATGAGTAAATATGTATTTTTTGTTACTGACTTTTAAATATGCCGTTGAACACTTGTACTTTGGTTTTCTCAATTTTAGCAACCGATGTTTTACATGACATATCTTTGACAAGCTAATGCTGGACACCAATTGTAAAGTGAGCTGACGGCAGAAACAAATCAAACGAATGATAGACTTAAAAAAAAAAACAGATTTTCACCTATGGCATATAAAGTGGAAATCCAGTGATTCCATTATGTCATCAAGCAAGACTGAATAAAGCTAAATACAAACCAGTGTGTTTTACATAGGATAGGACAAGGCCATATGGTTAACAGTTCCAGCAAATCGATCATGCAAGTGTGAAAATCTGACACATGAAGGCACAGATCACACACCCGTTTACCAGAAGTATTGTGACAGATTCAACCCCGAGAACCCAGGGTACACAGATTATACTAACGTCTGAAGGAGAACTCTATCAGAAAATACATTTACTCCACTTCCCTGTCTCTTGTGTAAACTGTGAACCCTTGGAGACGGAGGCTACACAAACTCCACGTGCTCAGACCTCAAAGTGTCAAACTCCACAAGAACACGGCGAAGGCTCGAACGCTCCAAGTGAATCTGATCTGTGATGTAAAAGGCTCTTCAGTTACTCCTCCATTACAGTCCAAATCAGGCCTAAAGACTTCCATGCAGAACGTCTGAGTGATTCATGATTGGGCCGTGTTATTTCACCTGACACTGATTACTTTCCTTTATGACAGATGGTTTTACAGTCGATCGAAGTTATTTAACCGCAGAGAGGGGAAAAAATGGAAATATGATTTGTAGCTGGATCACTGTTGCCTGTAAGTGTCTTTTCCGTTCCAGAGTAAGTAGTTCAGAGCTGTTGGAGCACTTTGGTTTGCTGTGATATTAGCAGGTATGGCATAACGTCTGGAGAAAAAATTACCCAAACTTCAAGTGGTTTCCACATGTTCCATGTCTGTTTACATCTACATTTGTTTCATCAAACATACGCCACAGAGACTTAATAGCTGAGCTGGTACCTGCTTGAAAACATTCATAATTTAAAGATACATTTGTTTAACTTCTGTGGTGGATTGCGCAACACTCTACGGAGCTATAATTGCTCTTCCTAACTCTTTCCCTGCCAATAACGAAAATACCTGTCATTGCGTGGCCAACCGTAGCCTGCCAATGACGTCTATTTCCGTCATAGTTCTTTTATTCTCTGCGGCAATAGAGGACTCTCTAAAATGCATGTGCTGACTTCGCCTGCAGTCAAATACATCAAACTGTTTAACAGATTCAGCAGCAGAGGGGAGTGTAGTTTGAGCACAAAGACCCATAAGTCACATGACCACAAAATACAGGTGCTCTGTTGACTTTTAGGCAGCGCAGTCGGCTGTGTTTACATGATCTGCTGCTTCTAAAAGGCTGGCTTTCTTTTCAAACAGATAATAGGCAAAAATCTTGGACTACAACCATTGTTGAGCTCGTCCTCGCTAACAACAGCAACACGAGTCTTGACAAAACAGCTATTTGATCTTTAAAATGAAGAAAAGACGATCCTACTGGACGAGGACTCTGAGAAGAACAGCACATGTAGCTAATCTAGAAACTTCCTCTTCTGTGAGCGATCTAGCAAACTACTGTATATGTTCATGTTTGGAGGGTTAAATATAATCTATGCTCCACGAAAGAGGCTAAATCTACATAATCTGCATCAGAAAGTAGAAAAGTGATGTGCTGCCTTCTCGTCTGTAACTCAGCTTTTGTCGGTTTAAAGATGAAAAAGACGTTGTTCTCATTGTTTTAATACTGTAAACTTCGTATTTTTTATCCTAAGGACATTATATTTGTCAAACGCTGAAATCTAATGAAAACAAAGAATTTCAAATGCCTATAAAAACAGATGAATGTATAAAAATTAAAAGTAGACACTTGTAGTTCACGATTGATGTACAACACGTCATGATTCCAGTTGCACAAAGTTTTTTGAGGAGCTGTAAATGTTGTTTGAAATTAGCAAAAAGGTCTGGCAGTGAAGGAGGGTCAAAGTGAGAATAGGGCTGGCAGTGAAAGAGTTAAAATGTTGAGAACTATAGAATTATGCATATTGTATTTATTAAAGGTCATTAGATATTGTTTTTGTTTTGCTATTTATTTTTTTTTATTTGGCCTGTTGGTTTCCTTCTGCTAGTACCATAGTTTGTTTAAGACCATAGTGCAGAAGATTCTTAACTTGACTCGTTCTGGATGGATGTATATTTAGCTCACTAAATTCATTTATTATATTTCCATCTGGGACTTCCCGCGCTGAAAGCTGTCAGTAAAAGACTGAGCGTCATGGTGAACATTTGAAGCTGGTTATTAACTTAATTTGGAATGAATATTATTGATGTGGATGGTTTATCTATTTTATACCATTTATACCACTAAAGAATTCTATTTCCACTGCGCATGTTCAGTGTGTTGTCTTTCTGATGACGGTGCAAGATAGTAGCACCCTCGAAACTTTTTTGATTTATATGTAAGTGCACTACAGAAGCTACAAATATGAAGAGAGTGGATGGCAGAAAACATGAAACACTAACCTTTTTATTAGAGAAGTGTAACCTTTAGAACAAGAATGTACGTGGACAGAGAAGCTACGCTGAAACAAGTGAAACTGGACTAAAATCAGCTCACAGAACATTACTCAGAGCATGATATATGTGATTCTCCAGCTGCTGCTTAAAGACAATCATCAGAACGACTAAAAAGTTAGTATCATGTTTGCATCCATGGCATTACAACAAACGCAGGTGATAAAAAGCCAGTATCCAGCGGATGTCTTTTTCTGGTGAACGTAAACGTAATTACATAATTACATATGTGCTCTCCCTGTCCAATCAGAACTCTTGACACAAGGTCAAAGAAGAACATGTAGGGCTGACTATTGCCAATAGCCTTCCGATACGATTTGTATCTCGATTCTGGGGTCACGATACAATATGTTTACCGATACACGTATATCCCGATACAATTTCCTCAATCGTCACGTTTTAAGATATGTATTTTTGAAAAAAAAAAAAAAATTATCATGCAAAAAAAATAGTTCATTGATATATTTTTTATCCATATGTTAAAAACTAAAAGTATTGTATCTTAGCTGTGAAGATGTTTTCAACATGTTGTTGAGTATAAGCTTCTCTGAAAACAGTGTTAAAAATGTAACTTTGAATATGTAGAATAACAAAATGCAGAAGCGTTGTGTTTTTACACTGCTCTTAATGTTAGCTCAATAGTTTCAGCCTTAAAGTAGCAGTCCAGGTTCATAAGTGTAAATCATATGAGTTTAAGTATGTCGCTACGTCTCCTGATATGCCTCCCTGTACTGACTGTATGCCAATGAGTTTGTCAGGATATATCCTGATATAGATACATTGAGTACAGCTCTAATATACAGTGTGCTCTCTCAACTCAGGTTGGATGTGGTCAACACATCGCTGCTTCATCTCTGTTCATGGATTGGCCCTTGTGCTTCCTGCTGTTGGGGCATCATCTGCTGTTCTGCGATGCCTGACTGAACTAGCAGCTGGAGTGAAATGAAACGAAGCAACAATTGTCATATGATTGCAGGAATGTCTGTGCATTCATGTTCATTTCTCTAGAATCCATTTCCAAAGATATTTCAGAGATTTTGGCAGCACAGACATCTACTGTACTCTGTTACCTTTATATTTTGGTTCAGTCATGAGAAAATGTTTCTTCCTTGGACAGCCTTTTCTGTCAAACGATCTCCGTGATGCACAAGGAAAGAATTGGCCACCAACTCTACTGTAAATTCCCAAAAAGACAATATGTTTCAGATAACCGTGTGTTAAGTAAGTGTTTCTTGGCGCAAACGTTGATTGCACTTGATCCATGGAGTGAGTGAACAAAAGCTAGAAAACTATCACACTTGGGGCTGGAACAAACAGTCTGCCGTGTAATGTTCGCCGCCGAGGTGCTGGTCTGACAGTAATTACAATGATTCATTTGGTTTTATTGTGCTAAGAGACGTGACTCTGTGTGTGTGTCTTTGCCTCGGGCGACTCGAGCTTGTCTAAGTGACGGCTCTGTAATTACCAGTGCAAACAAACGACACTACGTACATATGTTGTGGTTTACTGTAATGAGGGAATCACCAACATGAAAACAAGAGATATCGGATTTATCATCTCCTTTTCTCTCGTCCAGTATAAAGCAATCATCACGAGACAGGTTTAGTAATCAGATCGAGCTACAGTATATTGCTTTGATCCATTATGGAGTTAGCCTCTGGCCTCGGGAAAGGATTCTCATCAACCGCATGTGGTTCTAATAAATCATCATTTTTCTGGACCGAGTTGTTGCACCAGGACTAGTTTGAACTCCTCCGTCTGACGTTCGGCCGGCGGACTGGATGAACTGTGCTAATATGACAGATATATAGAGTTCAAGAGAAGGTCTGAACTATAAACAACGTTAAATGCCCACCTACACTTAACTTCCTTCATTCATAAAACCTGTTCTGTTTGTACCTTTTGCTTTCTTTTTTTTTACATTCATAGATCACAGAGAACTACTAAAACCATACATAAATACGCAATCAAAAAAAAGGAATGAAGTCTATCCAATTGCTAAACATTTCATGCCCTCTACACATTGCAAAGTCTGTCAACTAAAAGTGATGGTGCTGGAAGTAATCCCCACAAACATTCGAGATGGAGACAGAATCCGTAAACTTCATCAACGTGAAACCTACTGGACTGATGTGCTTCACGCCACACAATTCCCTGGTCTTAACTATGAACTGGATTATATTTGGAAAATTCATTCTGTCTTCTTCTTAGTTTATCTTTATTTTTCATGTAATAAGCTCATGTACCTGTTTTGGCGGCAGGACTTCCGCCTTCGTCAGAAGTGACGTCTGGTGTTGTGACGTCTCTCTTATAGAATCTTCCCAGACGTGGCCAGTCTTTTGTGAGAAAAAACACATTATGGACTGGGACAACGCAAAAATAAACAGAAGAACACAAATACAAAAGATGGACACGAGAGGCTATTGAGATCAGGAAGCGAGGCACAAAGACCATCAACAGAGATGAAGGAGCTTTTTCTTTGGCTCACACATGGGACTTACCACCACCAGGCAGGGGCAGACGTGGTCAGTCTGACAGATCTGTCAAACCGTCCACGTCTGGGAAGATTCTATAAGAGACATGTCACAACACCAGACGTCACCTCTGACGAAGGCGGAAGTCCTGCCGCCAAAACTGTCAGGTAAATGAGCACTCAGCTTATTACAACTGTCTTAATAAAAGAAAAATAAAGACATGAACTGGATTTCTCAATCTTCCACAATTGTAAATGCAGTCCCAGCCTCAAGAGACTTCACAACATTTCTTAAACTTGACAACAAAAATTTCTCATTAAAAATAATAACGTGCAATATTTCACTACAATTTAATGCTCATGGGCCAATTCATGAAGAATAAAGAGTGCCTTAACCTCTTAAGCCTCATCATAATTCAATATTATTGTTGGATCTCCTGATGGGTTTCATGGTCTTTTTTGTAAAGAGTTGGATTATCTTTACCATTAACTTTGCTCTGACAGTACGTTGTTTTAAACATGGATGAAATCTAAATTATTCTCTTAATCATCCATGTATCATTGTAATGTTTGTGCTGTTAATTGATGATGTTTTATTTCAGTTTCATGGCATGTCGTGACTGCAGCACTTGTTTGCCCTAACGAAGATCTGTAAGGGGTTGAAACGCGTCGGCCTGTTCTTGCTATAGTAAAGGATTTTTTTATGTTTGTACATCAGAGTGTCTTGGTTCTCCTTTTTTGCTGAACCACTAAGACCAGTTCTATCAGGTTCAGTGCTCTTGTGGTGGGGAACCAGTAGAAAATGCATCAAACTTGCCCTTTAATCTCAGACTTTATTAGGTCAGAATTGCAAAAAAGCTAACCTGGCTCACACTAGATGGATGGACTAAATGGAGAACCTGAATAAATTGTGCTTACATATTCATCTGGGACTATTCTCACTGAAAGCTGTCAGGAAATGAAATGACAATGATGAAATTTACACCACAGAGCTACGGTAGATTGTGTGTATTTTTGAAAGGCCATAATTGTCTGTATTTCTGTATTACTTGCATCTTTTGCTTCCACCCAAACTGTGATTGGTCCTAAAGTGTGCAAAACGTTGCTGTGTTGATTTAGGATGGGACAACGTGCCTAAAAACGTTCCTGTCGGCACCCATAGTTGTTCTGAAGTGATTTTTTAAAGCACATTAGTTGGTTTATACCAAATATACCCACATAATTAAAATTCTCACTTATTACTGCAGCTCGTGGAAAAATGATTTCAGCATTCAGTGACACGTGGGCTCAGTTGCTATAAAAGTAAAGAGCTGGTTTCAGAATGATAATAGGCATGTCACTGTTATTTATTTAGTCAATTATAGACAACTGACACAGTTGATCTTAGCTCTTCAGGAGGATTTCTTGAGTTTCAGTGAGCTCAAATATCACTGTGACCAGCACCACAAGCCGCTGTGAGTAATGCTTGGCCTTTAGATGTCTCTCACACAGAGAGACACGTCACAATCTGCTAGTAAATGATTATTCAACATCATTATTTGGGCTAGTGCGCTGCGATAGTATATTTCCCAGAACAGTAGGATTTTTACCAGATCTGAGTCGCATAAAGACACAGAGGACTGGTGCAGCGTTACAAGTCCACAGCGACGTTTAGGAAAGAGAAAATAAGCTGTTACATAATTTATCAATCAAGTCTTACATAATGTTAGCACAACAAACTACAAAGACATGCTGAGTTTACCTAGAAACAATATGGAATCAATCAGTATAAAACACATACAAGAATCATAAAGAAGAATATCAACGTGTTCACATGAGCCACAGCACACAACAGTATTATACACAATAGACTAAAAGTAGTAGTGGAACCTAACTATGTTAAAAGTAAAAGTACTATCCTCAGTTTAAGTCAAAACCCACTTGATTTATTTGTCTTTTTAATACTATCGTGTCCAGATATTTTACTTGATATTATTGCTTTTTATTAGGGATGCACCGATCCAGCTTTTTCAGTTCTGATATTGATTCCAATACTTTGTCTTTAAGAATCTACTGATACACGATATCAATCGAACCAGTGTAAGGACTGAAACTGCTTTTCTTTCTTTTAAAACATAAAAATTTTGTCATAGTGTTATGTAGCTGTTTTTTACAGTGCAACTTAACAACTGAAGCTGAATAAAATGTAAAAAATATAAGACGTTCTGGATCAACACCAGTCAGTAAATGTGTCTCATTATGTCCAATTAAAGAACAACAATGGTATGGCTGAACTGATATTATGGAGCAGATACCTGATCCAGCCACATTCCTGGATCGGATTTGGCACCAATATTCGATCTCAGTATTGGATCAGTGCATCCCTAGTTTTTGTGCTTCAATACTTTATATATCGTGATCTATTTGACGATTTGGCCACCCTATTTTAGTAAAGCACTGTGATGATTTTCTGTGGAAGGATACTTTACCTTTTACTTCACCACATTCAAAGCAGCTACCTGTACTTACTACATTTAAAAAAAAAAAACTGAAATAAATATTGTGTCTTAAAGGTACTATAACCGATGTTTCCTTAAAAATGTAAACATGATTTCAGAAATCCTTCATATGGAGCGTATACGCTTCATAATAAAAGACAAACAAGAAACGTTTGATAAATCTGGCTACCGTTTGTGAACTACTTGATTGTTAAAGATTATTTGGATGAGTCTGGTTGGGGGACAGACCAAGTGGGTAGGGAAAAAAGACAAAAAAAAATGTAAAAAAAAAAAAAAAAAAAGCTTTCTACAGCAGTCTATGTTTGCTCATTCACCTATAGCATTCTGAGTCTCCGAATTATTCATCACGATGTGTTTTAAGCTTTTTCAACAGCTGTTAGAAGCAAGATGTGTTGATATGCAGTTAACCTCAATGCTAACAACAACAACAACAACAACCAAACTTAGTGGAGTTTGGTGAACAAACGGACATTATTAGACGTAGTCAAGACGGACGGCACGGTGGCTGAGCGGTTAGCGCTCTTGCCTCACAGCAAGAAGGTCGCGGGTTCGATTCCCGCACGGGCCGGGCCTTTCTGTGTGGAGTTTGCATGTTCCTCCCGTGTCTGGGTGGGTTTTCTCCGGGCACTCCGGTTTCCCCCACCAACCAATAACATGAATGTTAGGGTAATATCCTCCAGCTACGGTAGTCCTGACCAAGCTAGCAAGAACATCTGGAGATGGGTCCCGAGCGCTGCACTGCGGCGATCACTGCTCCTGAGGAGATGCCCCAGAGGCATTGAAGGATGGGTCAAATGCAGAGGACAAATTTCCCTACGGGACAATAAAGTGTACCTTACCTTACCTTACCTTAAGACATTGCAGACTAATTTCCACCTGAATAAATAACTTATCAAGAGATTTCTGCTGAGGAGAAATTGATTTTAAGTTATTTTTTTGCTAAAAAAAAAATCAAATACAGTCCTTTAAAGATCGAATTTTGACAAGAAGGCATAAATACTATTACAAAAAATACTTCCTACTTACATAGAGTGATATTTTTAACTTTTACTTGAATAATGTTTTGCCTTTGTAGCTGAACTTCTACATAAAGTAGTTAATCCACCACTGGTTAAAATAATATCTGAGGTAAAATAAGTGACAAAAGTGTTTAGTAATGGGACTGACCCTGTGAGAGTCCCACATTCGGAGGCTCCTGCTGATTTCACGCTCCTGGCTGGATATGCTGGATGTTGGAGACAGACATATATAACGTCAGGCTCACTCTGACAGATTTACCACCACAAGGATCATTCAAGGATTACATCTGCCGGCTACACGTGCAAACACACAGCTCACTGGGAAAGGGACAAACTTAGAGCTGCTAAACTTTTTAAATTGTATTTTGATTAATTCAGGTCTTTAAAAATCGACGATGTGAAAAATAGCCAAATTGTATCATCGAGATTTGCAAAGCTCTCCTCTAACCTCTCATAGGCGGTTCATATACCTTAATCTGTAAAGCTCAGTCTAGCGGACATTTTGTGGAAAAGTCCCGCGCATAATCTAGCATCTTTTTGATTTTCCCCTCAATGTGTGAGTAACTATGGCGACGCAGTTTGAGTGACCGGAGTGAATGATGGACACACGCAAGTATGTACCTTTTAGATATGAAACAACAACAAAATCATAATGATGGAGATCTTAATAGATGCAAATGCTAATAACCTGCATGCAGTAACCCTTTTTATTAGTTTCAACAAATAAAGCTCATTGGCTCATCCTTTATAGATACTTTTAAATATCATGAGCCCATAATAAAAAGCAGCAACCATCAATGGCTTCAAATAAAATCGTCCAGTGTTCGAAAAAACAAAACAAAAAATAATATTATTTTTTGCTCATATCGACCAGCTCTATGATAACATCACATTTTATGGATGAAAACTATTCTATTCTGCTCAGCTATGACAGGCTAAACTCTTTTACCACAGCACAGATAATTAAACTCAAGCCCCTCACCTTTTCTTTCAGCAGTTCAGGTCACAAAGCCCTCCTCCACCTCAGCACCACTTTTGAATCATGAACTTCCCATTCATCGCTCATCATTACCTGCTGGAGTTTAAGTGACACATTTATTATCATTTGATATATAAAGCATTGTCCTGTCAAGAGTAAATTAACTAGTCTGTAAGAATTTTAAATGTCATACATATGTTTACTTGTTTGTGTCTCTGTTGTCATTTCTTTCTATAGTTATTTAATGTATCTTTTCCTGTCCTGTAAAGCAGTTTGAATTACTTTGCTTGCATACAAACTGTACTGTACAAATGAACCTCATGAACCAAAATGGTTTTCCTCACAGTCCTTCCTCTTCAACTTTCACGTTGCTTCTGGAAAACTCCACCCAGCGACACTTATATAACCATAAACTAAAGACGCCATAACTCGACAGCGCGTTTGCAAACAGTCACATGGTGTTATTAATGTTCTAATAATATTAAACATCTCAAGTGTTGCTTAACTGTCCTGTATACAAAATATTCATCTCTTGCTTGGTAGGTCAAACTTTGAGAAAAGCTTCTGAAGACCATGGTCCAAGTCCCTCCTCACAGACACAAGTATCTCACTTAGAATGAGCCTTTCAGGCTTAGATTTTGCTGATCAACAGTGGCGCTGCAAGGATATAATGGGGCCCAAAGCGAAAAATAATTGGGAGTCCTCATGCCCAATAATAGCACAGCAATCAGACAAACTATTGTGACAAAAATATTAAATTGTTTTAATTTAAATTGTAGAAACAATGAGAAAAATACAGTCAAAATTGTAATAAAGGCTCTTAGCTCATTAAAGGTGGGGTGGCTAACGCTTTTAGTTGTAAATTTGTAAAGTTTGTGCTTTCCTCTAAAAAGTATATAGTAAATACAGCGCTTTGGGAAAGTACTGTTTGAACTGAATAATAAAGAATTTTAGTTCTAATCAGGAGCTGAATGCTGCTTTCTGATTGGCTAAGCTGTGATGTCCTCTCCAGTTTCACTTTGTCGTTTGTAAAAAGAAGTTTATGAGCTAAAATTGCAACCAAACTGAATACATGTCGATATTAACGATGTGTCGAAGGCTTTATGAGAGGAAGTTGTCATATTTAAAACCTAAATCGTGTTTGCAGTGTAAAAGTCAGCTTCCACACCTTTAAGGCTAATGAATGAGGTAACACTAAATATCCCTGAACTATAAGTAAACATAGTGACAAACAACAAGCGAACATAAAAACATTGTGCAATAGAAAATCCTCCACTGACCCAGATTCAAAAACCTTGGTTATTGGTAAAGTGAGTAGCAGGCGAAAAGTAGTGCAAAGCAGCAGCAAATTAACAATTAGCATGTGTAGCTCAGCGCGGGGGCAGTGGGGTCCTCTGGTGGGGGCTCTTTTGTCTTAGGGGCCCCAAGCAATTGCCTGGTTTGCCTGACCTGTAGTAACGCCTCTGTTCCTAATAACATTGCCACTGATATCTAAAACAGGCTACTCAACATATGGCTCTTGGACCAGTCAGGCCTTCCAACCAAATATATCCAACCCCCAAGCCATCATCCAAACGTTAGAAATATATATATTTTTTTACTGGTTTGATTTGAAGTTTGTTTTAGCTTAAACATGACTTGATTCTAGTCTTGCCCTCATTTAGTTTCTGTTTAGTATCCAAATGGAAATATGTAATGTTGGTAAAGACTTATGGCCACTACAATGTTAAAATGTCACACAAACACAACTTATTGACTCTGCAGCAATAAGTTGTTTGTTAGCTTTTGGAAAGCTAGTTTATCATACTGAACATACCTCCTCCATACTTCCTGTTTAATTCATATCTAGGGTTTTGAAAGATAAGTACAATAAAATCAGGAAATTAACAGTAAGGTATGGTGAATGTCTTTATAAACATTTAGTTTGTGTCTCACTTGCTAATTGCGAAGAGGTGTGGTCTGAAATAGAATGATTGTTTTCACCAAATGTACAGTGATCACAACTACTAAGTGTCTTCATTAATCCTTTCATTTCTCAATGGACATCACCAAGACACACGTTTCAGTGTATTGACTTTCCCTGGAAAGGCAGATAAAACAACACTAACATGGGACTGTTTTGCAGAACACATTTTCAAACTGTCAGAAGTCTGCTCCCAAAGGACAGAAAGATCACAGGTCAGAGACTTGACACCTGACAGTGAGACTACTGAACAGAAGCCCAGCAGAAACAAACAACAGGGTGATGCAACATAAACTTCTAAAAGTTAAGACACACAACTTCATCATTGTGTTTGGAGAGCTGCTTCTGTGAATGATCAAAGTTTTATGTACAAGCTGGAGGAGTAATATAATCACTGATCAATAATTGTGGAAAACTCTATTTTCTTTAGATCTCCTAAAGAGAAGCAGTTATTTAAATATCACAGGAGCCGTTTGTCCACGACAGGAGCAGGTGGTTAATGTGTCTGATGGCATACTTTCATTCTGTAGCAGACGCAGCTGCTTCACTCTGTCACTCAGAGCAGCTAACAAAGTAGCCCACAATTAGCTCATTAGATTAGTCCCAGTGTATCTTGTACATGTAGCTATGTAGCACGTATACTCTGACTGCTTCATCCACAGCTGACACGTTTTATTGTTTCTATTGTTTAAAGACCATTTTTCTGCATTGAGGGTTCTCAAACGGTGGTAGGTTATTTAGAGACAAATGTTTTGGTCCTCTTTTGGGTTAGAACTCTTAAATCAGATTCTGCCTCATTTTAAACCATTTTGAGTTTTTGTTTAGGCCTAATGTAGCGTCAGGTCTGATGTGGTGGTATTATCTGCAGTAGTACTTGGAGCAAAAGTTTAAGAACCACTGCTCTAAGTAACATGAATGTGGCTTCATTGCAAAGTGACACAATAGTAGCTTGATGCATCAGCTAGTTTCATTTCACTCTGTGGAAACCGTCTGACGTCGCACCAGTGGGTTTTGTTTGCACCAGAGTAGGCTGAGACTTTTTTGCTTTAACCATTCGTGGCAAACACATAAGTGTAGTCCAAAAGGAAGAGGTTAGTGTAGTCCAGAAGGAAGTGTTAGAGATCATTTCGTTTATGAGCAGTAAATGTATGAATTAATGGAACAAATTCTGAGTTAATTTGAAGGTCAAAGTCTGCTTTATCAACTTTGGTTGGTCCTGGTTATTGCACCCCTTCATCCCTGTTCACCGATTGGTCGATTGTATTTCCTGCTTTTCAGGAATCGCTTGCAATTCTGCGATACCTGGCTTAGTAGCTGGAGTGAAATAAAACTGAGTGGACGCACTAAGTGACGCTAATCTGGCTAATACAATACATCCTTTACTAGAGGTGGACCGAGTCGCTGTTTTGCAATTTTCAAGTCTTCAGAATCAAGTTCCAAGTCAATATCCCACAAGTACAAGTCTAGTCTCAAGTCCTCTGTTATTAATTTCAAGTTTTTTGATGTTGTATAAAACTGCTGAATACCTCTAGCATTTTTGCCTTTTTAGTGTTTTAGTATAACTTATTTGGTCACAAACAAAGAAGTGGGGAGGGGTATGTTCCACTTTGCAAAATTCAACAATATTTCTTTGACAAGCATCAAGTAATCTCAAGTCACTGACCTTCAAATCCAAGTCTAGTCCCAAGTCAAGTTTTAAGCAAAAAAAAAAAATAGTGGCTTAAGTCTGACTCAAGTCCACGTCCCAACTTGCAAATCTACACCTCTGCCCTTTACAACAAAGATACTGCCTTCTGCTCATCTGCGTTGGCTTGGACAGGATGTGTGTAAAGTCAAACATCCTTTAGCAGCAGAGTTTCCTTGAGGACGCTCTGTGGCCACATCACTCAGCACAGACACAGGCACCAGAAGCAATCAGAACCACAATCCAAACAAGGCTGACTGTCTGTTTGTTGTGGCTCAAGTTCACAACCTATAATGCAGCAACGCGTGTTAATCCATTTCTCTTCTATTCGACATTAATCACGTCTTTCCCAAACATGTGGCCTCGGCTTTTTCTGAATCTTCAAAGTTTTGCCTCCATATGAGCGAGCTGGCATCTGTTCACACTGGCATCAGACTGTAAACTAGACAAAGACAAATATAGACTCTCAAAAGGACTGTAAAATCAGACATAGCACCTTATATTGTATTCTCCTATTCTGACCAAAAACATTGAATTCTGAAATTAGATTTAAACACAGTTTAAAGTGCATGTGATTCTTTTATCAGTTTGTCAGTTCATGTTTTAGTCTTTTTGTCAATTATTTTGTTTAAAACAGTCAGATATTAAAGAATGAATCGTCCTGAGACACTGCAGAGAAACAGGATAAAGAGCAATTGGAAAAAGTTACTTCAAAATAGAGTTGAAACGATTAGTCGACGTAATCAATTACATCATTAGGATGTAAAATAGAGCGCGTAAATTCGTCACTTTATGAGCCGTGCCTCTAAATAATGTCCCAGCTTTAATTGATCTATGCGCGTTGTGAACATATGCGCTTTATTTTTTACCCAAAGTGCATCATTACATAGTAAGTAAGTAAGTAATCTTTATTTGCATTTCACAGACACAGAGTCACAAAGCGCTTCACAGTGAGATGAACCCCTCCCCACTCAGTGACAGTAAGCTGCCCTGGGGCAACTCAGCAGAGGCGATTCACCTAACACCTGGCGCCTCAACGTCCGACTATCACCAAGTGTTCCCTAACATGCATGTTATCAGTTGGTGGGGAAACCGGAGTGCCCGGAGGAAACCACCCAGACACGGGGAGGAACATGCAAACTCCACACAGAAAGGTCCGGGCCTGAGCGAGAATCGAACCCGCGAACTTCTTGCTGTGAGGCCAGAGCTATCCGCTCTGCCACCGTGCCACATGTGAGAAACACGCTCTACAGACCAGCAAGAAATATGTAAAGTCTTTAACATGTTTTCTGTAACATTCACCACAACTGTCTGATCTAAAGAGGATTTATTTGTTTTAAACTGATGTAATGAAAACCTCGAATTGAAAAGCATTGCATAGGAAGTGGTTGAGTGTACAGGATGTAGTATTTTGAACGTACGCAAGTCAACTGCACTGAGCCAATTTTACTTTTCTGAACACACACGCTCCTCAACTCGGAGTGTTTATGTGCTCGGTGCCATTGGCTTGCTTGTCACATCTCTGTGGATGCTCACCGTGAAGTGCAATGGCGCAGGCGCTCGTCGATACAGACATGGCTTTCTATCAACTATTCATCAGATACATGATCAGACAGGAGCTGAGGGTGCTACTATACTCCAGCCTGTTGCACTGAGCTGTGTCTGTTTGAAACCCTCATAAAACATAAGACTTAATTTCATGCATATACATCTTATAATTCTTATTCAAGTTGCATGTAATACTTGTGTATTATTTTTTATTAAATATTGAATAATTTTGTTTCTTGAGCAGTATTATTAAATGTATGACATGACAACATAAATAGCAATGTTCCTAAATCAAAATATATTTAGATAAAAATCAACACAAATAAATCATAATAAATAAGGCGTAAATAGCCAAAACAGAAAGTAATAATTTAACAAACCAATTAATCATTAGACTAATCTATCAAAATAATAATAATATTAATCGTTAGCGGCAGCTCTACTTCAAAATAATATTACTCAAGTAAAACTAAGCTTATGTTATGATTTTCTCAAATGTCCTGATTCAAATGTGAACAGAATCAGATTTTTCAAACATAAATTGCAAATCAATTGGTATCCGCAATACCTCCAAATCATGTAGTTCTAATTTATAAAGCCATTATTCTCTTTGTAGATATTTGTCTGTCAGTCTGACCCAAGGCATGATTCGAATGTTCCGTGGACTGCTTTTGACTTGGCCACGACATAACACACATGGAGAGGCCACTGGACGCCATATGAAAACATCCCTGAAACTGGAGAAACTTGAAAGGATTACCAACCGTCAAACTGTGCATTGCAGCATTTTTGTGAGAAAGTTTTACAATTACTTTTCCGGTTTTCAAAAAGATGGGAAATCTGTCAGAAGTGTGACACTCCAGACTCATGCTAACTGTAGCTACATTTTCACCAACATGTTCTCTATTGCAGTTTATCTTTTAATAAAATCAATACATGGGTTTGGAGTTGGTTAGTAATAGGATATTCGTTTCTATCTATAAATAATAACACGCAATTACATCCACCATAGAATTAAACTGAGCCGACAACACGGGCCATAGATCAGGGGTTCCCAAACTTTTCAGATCAGGACCCCCAAAATAACAGAGTAACCAACTTGCGACCGCCACTGTAATTAAATAGTATCTGTAATAATTTCAAGTTAAATTGGACTAAAATGCATTTGTTTTAATAGTTTATTACGACATACAACCAAATTTCAAGTAAAACCTGATTAAATGCCAAAATTATAATTGAAAACTCAATCATCTCGCGACCTCCAGATTTTGCTTTGTGACCTTCCGAGGGGTCCCCATCCCAAAATGTGTTCACACGACACACTATTTACATTGCATGGTATAGAGGGATTATCTGTTTATTAACATGGGGGATGTACGCACATTTACCACATAACAAAAGTTATGCTGCAAAATCAACATTTGTGAATTAAATTTGTCTTTACACTCATACACGTTACATTCAGGTGTGCGAAAAAAATACAGTTTTAAGCTTCAGTAGCCAAACGTCTGGCAGACAAAACAGATCGAAACAGCTGGCTCTGGTCCCGTTTTGTTGTTTTTATCAAAGAAGTTTCCTAAGGCAACTAGACGGACAGAGCCTCTTTCTGCAGGCGACATGCGCAGTAGAGCACGAAGTGACTTCAACCGATAATACCTCTACAGACACATGTTCCATGAGACCAGGTCTGAAAATGTGAAAATTGACCTTTTAGATATTTTATGGCGAAGTTCTTAATATGAAAAACCTTGCTCCTTCCCACCATCTGGTCTTATGACAATACATCTAAAACCTGAACCCAACTTATTAAACCTAAATGTATATCATTATTGTGACAGGAACTAAAAATATTAAAAACATCGCCTAGCCTTATTACTGACAAGTCCAAGTCAAGTCCCAAGTCAAGGAGAGACAAGTCCAAGTCAAGTCCCAAGTCAAGGAGAGACAAGTCCAAGTCAAGTCCCAAGTCAAAGAGAGACAAGTCCAAGTTATATTCCAAGTAAAAAAAGAACAAGTCCAAGTCTTATTTCAAGTCAAAGAGCGATAAGTCCAAAATAAGTCTTGTTGACATTTTCATTTTTTGTCAACATCGCTCAGCCTTATGGCAAATACTGCTAATATTTTAATACAGAACCGATACAGATATTTGAGAAAAGCCAAAGATAATGCCGATATAACTGATAAAAATAACCAGAATACCATCCCCTAAACTCCATTTGCCCTTTCTGAGAGGAGCTTTTCATCACAGACTGGTGCAGGTGAAGTGGTCACCTGTGAAAAGGCAGGAGGCACTGGCCCATTTTAACATGACACCTGAAATCCAAGCTCATACATGACTTGGTCCATCGCTGGAACCAAACACCTGTCGCTCTGCGCGTGTGTGTGTGTGTGCGCGCGTTACAAAAGCCGGTAACTTTAGCAAGGAGCTGATAGAACTTCCCATGTCTCACTCTTTCCTCTGACCTCTCACCCTCAGCTGACCCCGGTGCAAATGGTGTATTTGGTTGGGCTGGGTGAAAATGAAAAAAATTAATATCTTAACATCTCGTTTACTTGAATTTTTTCTGCGCATATATAGGCAGAATTTTTTGGTTTGTTAAAAAGGTTAGACAAATCCAAGTCCAACATTCATGTTTTCTCATGTCTTTTTATTAATATGCTCTGTCCCAATCAAATAAATAAACAAAATAAGTCAAGTCCTAAGTCAAACAGAGCGAGAGTACTTGGGCGTTTGAGTGTAGGAACTGATATTTCAAATTTTCTTCTCGAAGCAACTTAACCACTTCTGAATAAATTCAGACTCAGAAGTGGTTAAGTTGTGACTTGCACAATAAATAACAGTTACATAACACTATTTGACCAAACTTTAGTTTTGACAAACTATTTCAGTCCTTAATCTAGTTTTGATCAACAAAGGGTATTTACAGATACTCAAAGTTAAACTATTGGGATTGGTATCGGAACTGAAAAGCTGGATCAGTGCATCCCTAACCAAAATCAAGAGAGAAAACCAATTCAGCAAAATTTCATGGCTCAGCAGAGACATTGGATCCCAGTATCGGATCAGCGCATCACTGTAAGAGTTATTTATTGTACAAGACACAGCTTAATTTGATGTGAATAACATTTCAAACATTATGAGACATTCTGGACTAACATCTGCCTGTAAACAAGTCTAATTATGTCTAATACAAGCCACCATAATCGAATTGGATATCAGTGCCGGTGGAGGAATTTTTGTAGAATCGGGTATTGGCTCCATGATATCGGTTCCACTGATATCTTTCATTGGACATAATGAGTCTAATTTACTGACTGATGTTGATCTAGATTCTAAAACATCTCATAATGTTTGACAATAAATTCAGAGATCGGCAGATACTCAAAGCCAAACTATCAGAATCATCAGAACTGAAATATCTGGATCAGAGAATCATGAGACCAGAAAAAATGTCATCGATCAGCACAAATATTCAATCCACACGTCAGATCAGTGCATCACTTTGCCAAGAAGAATTATCAAGTCATCTCAAGACACAAAGCTCTACTTCCCAAGTCATTGACCTTCAAGCCCAAGTCCAGTTTCAAGTCATAGAACTTCAAGTCCAGGTTGAGTCCCTTGATTTTCTGTTGTTAATTCGCTTTTTTGTAGCTTTTTTTTTTACTACATGATTTTCTCCGTATTCAAATTGGGAGAGTCTTAAATTGTAACAACGTACAGGTTTGAGGACATTACTTCTTACTTTAAGCCAAATCATTTCAGTTACCCTATTGGCCCAATTTTATCCATGCCTTGAAACCAGCTACATTTCCTACATTACATAAGCAATTAAATCTTATCCAGTTAAAATGACTCAAACTCTGAGTCTAAACCATTTTTAGCAAGGATAAATATAGATGTTTTTGCAGTGTAATAGTTGTGTGATGGAAAGCAGGATGTTTTGGGCTTTAATGGTCTGGTAGTGCTTTGAACAAACAAGCTTGGGCACATGGTGATACACACACCTGGCCTCCATTTTACCTCCGTCTGACGCAACCTTCTACGTCAGCGTGCTCTGGAGACTCTTCACTTACACTGAAACATGGATGAGGACAAACTATAGACGATGTGCGGATTCAGACAGTTTTGGTTTGATAATAATTGCAGCATAAGCGATTGGAGCAAGTCAGTATTTTGTAGGTTTCAATGAAGTTTGAAGTCTTTTGGCCTGAAGTCCGAGTCAAATCCTAAGTTAAAGAGAGACAAGTCCAAGTCAAGTCCAAGTCTTACATATGTATTTTTGCACAGCTAGGGGTGTAACGATTCACCTTCATATTCGAAGTATCGATACACAGCTCTTACGATCCGCAGCATCGATAGGCGTTTTACTTTTTGGCCTCAATCCACACATCGATGCAACTTTGAATCGCTTCGAGTTTAAGGCTAAAGAATCGATTTATTTAGATACATGGCGAAACATAAACCATACAGACAAACGGCATTCTTAGTAGTGTATTTTTCACATAAATGTTTAATTAAAAGCGCTTTTAATAAGATGGTATTCCGCGCTGCGTCATCATCAAGTGCCTGCAGCTTGTTTAACATGGAATCTACTCCCGGACGGCACCGCCGCTGTACTGCCCAGCGGAGGAAACAGACAGCGCAACAACGTTACGAGGGACAAAGCCGAGGAGGTGACGCAGAACTGGACCACACAGGTAGCGCTGCCCAATGACTCGAGCTCCGACACACTTCCTGAATCTGTGTGAAAATGATTCTATATGGTGAAATGTGGGTCACTTATTTTATTATGATACTAATCTTGTGTATAAGTGGGAAAAGTTGCAGTTTTTTATGTGCAATGTAAAATAATTGTGTTATATTTATATGTGAATATCTTTATAACCCTTACCCTATCATATTGAGTTTTTGATTTAAGGCAAAATCTTGGTAACTATAATTTTTATGTCGTAAGTTATCAAACTGCATCAAAATATCGTTTTTTAAACTGCTGTATAGTTCTGAATTGTATCGTTTGTATATTTTGGCTTCATATCGAAATGTATCGTATCGTTCTAAAAACGTATCGTTACACCCCTATTACTTAATAATTAAAATCCTGCAACATACATTGATAGAAAAAAATACATATATAAATTGATAGGTAGAGCTTCGGGATCCACACAAAGCAGTTGTTCCGGGCGTCTGTAAATGACACTTCTTGAAAACTCCCAGCATGCAAAGATCTCAAAACACCATCTTATGTCCTACTCGCAACCCATGACCCTCAAGTAAATTGCAATAATTGTTCATTCACAAGATTTGCTAAGCCTTAAAAATATTTCAGCCAAATTTTCTGCTTTTTTAGAGAACGGCCAGCCTAGCCTACTACCAAATGCAGTCCTTGAACCAGCGGTGGTACACAAGCCACAGTTTGAGACACAACTACTGTCTGTCACAGAACAAACTTATAAAAACATCACATCTACATTAACGTCCTTTTCCTTGTGAGCCAAATATAACTCCATCAGTCATTCCAGTTACACAAACCGTACAAACAATTTTTTCCTTGACATATTCCGACTTTCTGGCAATTCTATAGCAAAGTGGTATTAGATTAGTTTTGGAAATAGTTTTTTAAAGATGACCACATTGATTGGTTGCAGACATCCTTGGCTCTCTGCTTATAATTTTGTGCAATACACAAGAAAGAAATGACGGTCATCAATCTTCAAAGAGCATAATCTGACTGCTCTGGCTCAGTGCGATCGTCTTATTGCCCTGTGTTCCTCACAGGTCTGGACTGTGACACATGGGCCAGTTTACACTTTATGTCAAACTTCATTAGAGTAACAAAACAAGGCCCTCTGTACAGTTGTGCAGCGCGAACAGCTCACGTCTGTGGGTAAAAGGCACAAGGGGAAACAACAGAGCAATGCTAAAAATAATTTTAGTTTAATACGGTACTTGTTAAAAAGGTACAAATTCATCCAAGAAGCTCATTCAGTCGCTCTGACAACTCAACTGTGTGTTAGTTTTTTGTGCAGTTAGTAACTCACTTCAATCAGATATTTGAAAGTCCTGAACCTGCCAGACTAAAAGGTTTTGCCCCAGTGCAGTTTTAAAGTCAATGTATGTATGTATGTATGTATGTAAGAAGCAACTCACATCTCATACTAAATATCTTGGTCGTCAAATGGACAAGTTAGCATAAACATGCATTCACTCACTCCAGCTACTAAGTCAGATACAGAACTGCAAATGGAAAGTACAAGGAAGTACAATCAATCAATCAATCAATCAATCAATCAATCAATCAATCATTCAAACAGAGATGAAGCTGGCCAGAACCAATCTGAGTTGAGATAGCAGACTGTATAGAGGGAGTATTTGTTTGTCAAGGTTGGCGATGCACGCGCACCTGATATGTAGAAAGAGCCGCCGCTCATAGACACAAACAGTGGAAGCAAGTCGAGCCAGCACCGTTGTCAGCTAACTACAAGAGTTTATCACTGTGTGAAAAGTTCTTCTGCTAATTCAACATTTGTGAATGAAATTCGACCCTGCGACCCTTAAAAGTTACATTCAGGTGAAAAAACTGCGAGAAAAACAATGTCTCAAGCTTCAGGAGACTGACGTCTGTCATCAAGGTTCAGACCTGATCCAAACAGCTGCTCTTGTCCTGTTTTTGTTTATTCAAAGAAGTTTCCTCAACTAACCAGATGGACAGCGTATCTTTCTGCCTGAAGCATGCGCTGTAGAGCGGAAAGTGACGTCGATCTAAAATCCCTCTCCTCTCCTTCATTGACCTTGGATCAAATATTAACTTAGAATTTCATTTTGTACTTTTAATTCGTAAGCTTACCTAACAAAAATTACAGTGATCACTGACAAACATGTTTATGCTATACAACGAGTGGTTAAAGCAAACAAGTTCTCAAATACCACGGAGCGAAGGAACCCCAATGATGTGATGTCAGACAGTTTCCACAAAGTGAAATGAAACTGGATGATGCTTCAGGCTACAAAAACAACAGAAATTGATCAAATAACTAAATCAATACACAATTTGACATCTTTTTTTCTATTGCAGGTGACCAGGTGATGCCATGACCGGTTAGCATACCTTTTCCAAAACCTTTAACTTAACCAAATTAAGTTAATCTTAATCCTTAGTCGAATTTCTGAATTAAACATTTTAAATTATAAACTTTTTTTCTTCCAATATAAAGTGATGACAAAGTGATAACTGGGCTGTAGTCCGCAACTCTACCAGGACTACAGATGGAAAGTAAAGTTAGAATCTGGTACAAGCATCTCTGCCATTGTGTTTAATGAAGTTGTCCTAACACAACCTTTACCTTCACATAACATTATGTCAGCCTTCTCTTTCTTGTAAAGCTGCTTCAACAGTTTCCACAGCGTCTCTGCCCACGTAAAGCCCTTGTTCTCTCTTTGAAGAAGTTAATGTTTTTTATGTTCTCCACTCTTTTTATTATTTGTAGATCTTCCAGCCCACTTATTAAAAAAAGATCAGTTTTGGCTCGAGAACTTTGCTCCGGGCCGCCACCTTGGAGTGCGTCATCGGGTCAAAAAGGCAACGCAACAAGAGTGCGCTGAATGACTGAAATCCTCTTTTAGGCAGAATAAACCTTTACATAATCGAGAAACAAAGTAATCCACTTACTACGGAATTAAGTTTGAATCCGAACAATCATCATTAGGAACATTCTTGGGATCATTTTAAAGTGAAATACTTTTTTATTCAAAGTTTTAGATGTTATGTAAATGCTGGAATTTTGACCAACAACTAATAAAATGTATTTTTACTTTACTTGCCGAGAAGGAGGGTCTAAGGACAGGGGATGCTCTGGGACATTTTTATGTGCCTATTTGTTGTTGAACAATCTGCCTGCATTTCCTAATAATGATTGTTTCTGACTTTCCAATGTGTCTGTCGGTATAGACCCTTTTTATGCCACGTCACAGTGACGTCACAGCTCTAGCTGGAGGCAAAAAAGAAAAAGAACCCATAGCCGACGCATTAAAAGCTCAAAGTTTTATCGTGGTTAAAATGTTGTTTGTTGTGTACTGTAACTAGGACATCTGTGTTACAGTTAGCCTGACCTTACCCAGCCGTGCAGGTGCAGTTTCATGTACAAATTGGTCGGTTTTATTTAGAAATGTAGCTAATACTGAACTGTTGTCAATCATTCAATTTTATACACAAGACCCGCAAAGCTTTTGACAAGAGTTAACAGATTTTTAGAGCTACAAACAACCAATTTTGTCGGACTAGCTAAGTAATTAAAAAAATAATTACTAGTAAATCTCTGAAGCACTTAATGGGAGGTACACACATTAGCATATTTAGCGTTAGCTTCAAGACATGAATGAACCATTAAAAGAAGCATTTTAGCCACGACTGGGTCTAGCAAAGTAAAACGAACCTCAAACAAATGTAAAAATCCCCTCTCCAGTCACGTGAGTACATCCTGATTCAAGACGAACCACACAAGCTCAGACAAAATGCTTTCTTTCACCAGAAATAATTCATCAAAGTTTGTGTCAGGTTTTACAGAGTAAATCACGATATATAGCCTGATAGCTCCGACTAGAATCTGCCATTTTTTTTGCTTTTGTGTTTAAAAATCCCTCCAAAAACGAGTTAGTTTACACTGGTTTAAATGGAGGGAACGTCTTTTTCTGCCCCCGGCTAAGCTCCGCCCACCAGAATTCAACGCAATGTTACTAACATGCAAGGTCTTTGACCAAATGTTTTATTGTTTCATTTTCTGACAAATTTAGTTTGCTAAATCAACATCTTGTAAAGTCCGCTGAGATACAGTAACTGCTGTTGTGATTTTGGGGCTATACAAATAAATTACATTGAATTGAACTTGAGTGTTTAAAAATCTGGCCACTTTTAACTTCGACGTCTTACATTTCAAGATTTATCTGTACTTTCTACCTTCTACATTTTAAAAACACTTTATAAGTCGTTAAATCAGTTTTTTCCCTCTTAAAACCACTGCAGAATATCACAGGAAGTAGTTTGAAGTTCTAAAACAGAAAAACCCTCCACATGTGTCGTCAGAAAGAGCCCAACTGTCCGTGTAAATTAACACTTTGTGAACACTTGTCATTTCTAACAATTACATATTTTAATTCATATAAGTCCTTATCACTTCGAGAAGCAACAAATGAAAACACACTTTTATGTCACATAAAAAATGTATAATAATCAATGGAAAAATGCCTAAAAAAAAAGAAAAAATACATGCTTCTCACATACAAATACAAGTCAAACACCATTAACATGAAAAAAAAAAAAAATAGATTATATCAAAAGAAAAAGCCATGTGTCATCACTAAACACTATATAGTGTAAAAAAAAAACTGAAAAAATTTATAAAAAAAAAAAAAAAAAAAAAAAAAAAAAAAAAAAAAAAAAAAATAAAAAAAAAAAGGAAGAACATTGTACGACAATCGGTTAACTGTGATTGATTTTATTGCTCGATCTAATCAACAGAAATCATTGAAAAAAAAACGTACAATATAATAAAAATGAAATGCAAAAAATAGTAAACTCAAGGAAAGTTAAACCTGGATTTTAATCTTTATTTATTTATTTTTTGGTTAAGATGCTTTCACTTCATGGCCTTATTTGACTTGTTTCGAGGTGTTTCTGCCTTATTTCAAGCTAAATTATTTGCTAAAGAGGCAAGATATTTAGCTCACTTCATTGGCAAATTTGAGTCAGATCAAATCGATTGAAAACATCAGAAATATCCTAAAACAAGTGATATAAGCTGCTAAATCTCCAGTGTTTTAGTAGCTTTAACCAAGACTAGATACTAGTTTTTTGCAGTGTGAGTGTACTTTTTATTTAAGTACATTTACACTGGTGTACTTTTATATTTTTACAGTAAAGCAGTTTCAGCAGGACTTATACTTTGAGGAAATGTTCTTTTTAGTGAACTTATTACTTTGTCATCTCTGTATAATGATCTATTTATTTTTATATAGTTAAATATATGTGGTAGTCAACCAAAACATGATTGGTTGACTAAAGAAATGTCCGATTGACCGATTTCGAATGGCAAAAGCTATGAAGCTGATCTGACCACGTATTTGATCCAAACTACTCAAAAATTTAAAAATGCCATTGAGTTCTTGCAAAAAGAACAATTCATTCATAAAATGAAAAAGAAAAGGGATTTGTATCTAAAAGTGAACTGGATCAATGTTTTGGTCCCAAATTTTCATTAGTGTGTGTTACTGTTCAAAATAAACTAAAGATTAAGTCAATAATAAAAACTTTATTATTATCTCCAACAACTAAACAACTACAGCGTTAAAAGACTTGACACTTATTTTAATCTTAATGTATGTCTGCAAACTAGCTAGCCTTATGTATTTTTGTGAGTGTTTTGCTTGAACATTTGTAGGTTCGCAGAAACACGAAGCATTTCCAATAAGTCTAGAACATTAGCTGTAGTTTCAAAGTTAATTCTTTTGCTTTGTATAATAATGTTGGGCGATAAACAGTCATGTTCATGGACAGAACACACAGGCCTTAGATTATCCCATTGTTGCTTTCTCTGAAACTCAAACTAATCCACCTGTTGAATTATTCACCCGGAACCAACACTGCAGACATGAATATTGCAGTGGAGCCTGCGTTGCTTTACTCAGGGTGAAAATGAACAATCAGACGCTTCGTGACGACGGATAAGCTTTCATTATTGTCATTTAGGAAGGTCAGGATCCATAGAACTGCATGTTTATGTTCATCACACAACAGAGGAAGGGTAATGTCCCAGAAGATAAATGAAAGTCAATTGAATCACAAATAATTCTAAAATAGCTTTGTTTCTTCTTACACTAATTACTAAAATGCTTACTTCTTTTTTCATTGCGACAAATATACAGATCACAGCAGTGGGACTAGACCAAATTCCAAACCAATAAACCTATTCTGTATTTGGTTTACATTATGTAAACTACATTTTGAACAAGACTAGGCCACAGAGACTAAACCAGGACTCTAATATCTTAACTATTAAAATGACAAAACAGAAAACTGAAAAACAGCCCATCAAACAATATGATCCGGTTCATGGTCTATATTTCATTGTGCTGGGCCAAAACAAATGCTTGGTGGGCCATATTTGGCCCCCGGGCTGCCATTTGAACAACCCTGGCTTAAACTATATTCTTCAGTAAAACATAGTGAACATGATTATGTTCAAGTCAGTACAAAACAATACTGTATGTAGCGGTAATGCCACAGTTGTTATTGTAAATATGGGCCACATACAACACAAACATTATGATTGACAAATATTGTATTTTGTAACACTTTACTTTTGCTAAATGATTTAAAGTCCAAGAAACTGTGTCAGTCATTGACAGATTGTATTTTGTTTTGACGGAAAATTTCCTAGGCTCTCCATCATTTTGATGGATTGAAAATAAAGCTGTGCTTTCACATACAGCCTACGAGTTAGTGACTGCATCCCGACTGGACTCGTGCGCTCCGCTGCTCAAATGAGGACGAGCGAGGACAGGTGCTGCTTTGAATCCTGTACATGTGCGCTGAACCTTTCAGCGTCACCACAACACTGACGCCTGCAGCTGCCACTTACACCAATACATAGTTTATAAATCTGTAAACGGGAGACTGCAGTTTCATGGACGACACTACTACAGAGAGTGCAGATAAGGCTTCATTCCACAAAAGTAACGGGACAGATACCGTTGTGTCGGTCTGAATTTAAGAGGATTCGTTCCTTTGACCACGATCGTTGACAGACAAACAATGATGTTTATTCAGATCCATAAACTTAGCAAAAGTCGCTCCTGCAGTTTCCTGGTTTGGTGTTTGTCAGATCTGCGACTGCATCGACTCGCATCAGAAAAACGTTCCCAGAGAATGAAGGACTGACTTTTATGCAGGAGAAATGGAAATTACGAGTTTGGGCTGATGTGGATTAATGGAAATGGAGATTTGATTGAACTTTTGTGTTTCAGGTAAGAAATGCATTGCTCATCAGTCACATTGTGATTGTTGAATGTAAAATGGACAATTTTTTTGCAGAAGGTATCTTAAACTAATAATGCAGTTCAGTCATTTTGTGTAATATATCTTAAGTCTCATCTCTGTGACCCGTGCGCCTCTGTGCAGTCTCTGTGTCAAAAAACAACAACAAAAACAGGCAATATTAACAAAAATATGTCGATTTTTGGGGATTAAGTTTAACCACTGGTGTAAATAGTCTTTGCATTTTGCTCTTTTTGACGACACATGTGGAGAGATTCTATTTTAGAACTCAATTTTCCTGTAGCTTTAAACGTTTATTTGTCAATTTCTTCATAATTTCCAGCTTAACTTCTGTAAAACTATGATAAATATTTATCACAAAAGCAATCACACCAAACTAAGTCAAAACTGGAAAAATGTGATAATCCGTCATACGAACTTTAAACAATCCAGTCTGAGAAAATCCTGATCTGTTAATATTCGTAATGAACTGGTTGAAAGGTTTAATAATGATGTAAACGTGAACAAAAGAGCCACATGAGGCGTGACTAAAGCGGACACCTGCTGCACACACTCGGGATGTCCTCTGAAGTTTATGTTTAGTGTGAATGTAAGCTTCATTATGGTACAAGGAAGTGGCTGAAACAGACTGATCTGTGCGGCAGATGTTAATGGGTCACGTCTGTACCGCAGCTGCTAACTTAAGCGCTCGAATCAAAATACTGCAACACGTTTTTTTTTCTTCTTTTAAATCAAAACTATAAACAGCTTAATAATGATTTCATGAATAGAGTTGATTCTAAACAAACACTTGGATAATAAAGGTCCCACAAACGAACTCTTGTGTTAGAATGTTCGCTGTATTATGTTTCATGCATTAGGCTGTTTACAACTTCAAACCTTAAAACTCTCTGTTCCACCTTGTGATGCCTTGAACATGTATTTTGAAAGAGGATTATGCAAAACAGAAATGCCTGCAGAAGTTTTGACGAGGGTACACAGTAGGGCTGGGTGATTGTGCCAAAAAACATAATTGTGACTTTTTTTTTTTGCGATTTTCCCATAAAAACAAGCACACAAGTAACACAAGTTCAACTATTTATTATAAGATTTGTTACATTTGGCAAGAAATGTACTTGTAAAGAGAAAATTTACAATATAATTATTAAAGGAGTTTATTTTGAAGGTGGTCTATAAAAAACTATAACCAGGGCTGCTTTTTACAGACAATCATACTGAACTTCTGGCATTTCATTGTGTGATATAAGTAAGTTATATTTAATTCCAAAGCTACCAAGGTCCTTTGACCTTGTGTCAAATACTAACTTAGACCAGTGGTTCCCAAAGTGGGGGTCGGGACCCCTCGGGGGGTCGCAAAGCAAAATCTGGGGTTGCAAGATGATTTCAAAATGTATTTTTTACAATTATGACTTGGCATTTTATCATTTTTTTATTTTGAAAATAGTACGTTTGAGTGAAAGGAGATTATATAAAGTAATACATTATCAAAACAAACACTATTTTTATTTATTGTGCAATCTTCTGTTCTTGTTTGTTGTTATTTTTTTAATTTTTAATGTTTTGTTGCCTCTTGAAAAAGAGATTTGTAATCTCAATGAGGCCCCCCTTGTTAAATAAAGTTGAAATAAATAAATAAATAATAATAAAAAAAAACAATTCAAATGATTTTGTAACTTGAAACAATTACAAAAGCATATATTTTTTGCTTTGGGGGGTTGCGATTTGGTTACATCATTATTTTGGGGGTCCAGGGCTGAAAAGTTTGGGAACCCCTGACTTAGTCAATGATATTGTGTCTTTTAATCTGCAGTTTATCTAATAGAAACAGTAACAATCAATCAATCAATCAATCAATCAATAATCAATCATTTTATCAATCAATCACTGGATACTACTATTTAGTGCACTAGTTACGTCATTTTCGAATGTACAGCAGGTCAAAAAGTAGTGGACTCAAAATGTCCCACAATGCATCTGGAAAAGTAGTGAGCATCGATGACTAGACTAGAACATTCAATACAGACACAATTCATTGCGAGAATCGGAAAAACAATGTAGACAGCTTCAGAAACACGACTGAAGTAAAGATGATAATGAGACGCTTAAACTCACTGTTGAGCCCGAGAAACAAAAAGAAACAAAACACTGGTAACTGAAAGCCGTTAGTTTGGGCTGTAAAAAAACTAATTATCCAGTCCGTTTGTGGTTAAATGCTTTGTCCAAGTTAAACCAGACTTGTATTATAATTAGTAGTCCATAAATATGTGCGTGTCAGAAGGACTTGACCAGTATTTATTGCAAAAGTTAATTTTTATCAGACTTTTGCTGACCGTTATTTTAACTCAAGGGGGAGAGTCACGTGGCCAGCGGTCAGGTGAAAGTAGTGCACTTCGTATCCAAAAGACCAGATGAATGAGTCACTGACCAGTCACTGAACAGGGCTGGACTGTGTAGTGACTGAGTAGATAGAGAACGAGTGTGGACGATCGAACACGGCCACTGACACAAGTTTATGCTGTACTTCCTGGTTGACAAAATGACCTAACAGCAATGACTGGTTAAAAAGTCTCCGTCTTCTGTAAAGTTTCCTCAAAGTGAAATTAAAGCGACTGCTGCATCAGGCTAGCATTCTGTCACTTTACAGATTGTACATATCTAAGTGGAAAAAGTACTGGTCTTGTGCTTGCGGTGCAGGAGAGGGAGAGAAAAGGACACAGATCCTTCAGAGCACGGGTTCCATCTGTGTAATAGTGTCACAAACAGACAGATGTTTACTTTTAAGCAAAGAGAAACAGATCAGTCTGTATCACTGTTGCGCTGCTGTGTGTGTGAATCTGAAGACGAGCATGGATGAACTTAACGGGGATATTCAAAGTACGCACAGTGCATTCAGGCGCACACCTGCAAGCTCCACTGACGCACAACCAACTTTAATGAGCTTTTAACCTGACAGTATTTCTTCATCATTAGCTTACTCATGTGAGCTTGACACCCCTGTAGAAAAAGTACCGCGTGCTTCTGCAGACATGAATGCCAACCGCAGCAGCTCACAAACCAACAGTTTTAATGAGTGAAAGTTTAGGTCAGGTCACAACTTTTAAGCTCTACTCTACTTGTTTTTGATGAGTAGACAATATTAAGACAAATTTAAAAATGACCATAATTGACCTTTCGCCGTGCCCCGCCCCAAAACGGCTCTTGTCCAATCAAACATCGTACAACCGTTGCTATGTAAATAGGGCCCGTCAGATCTTGAGCTCCAAGCAAGATGATGAAACAATGCGCCTACGGTTTATGTACATCGGACGCAGATACCCCGAAATATTGACCGGAGAAGTTGTGTTTTTTTTCATTTCCAAAGCTGAAAACAACTGGAGCGCTGCATACAATGGATTAAACAGTTTAATAGCTAAATATATCGTACAAACGTATGCTCAAAGGTAAGACTAATGTGTAACTATAGCTATGGAGTTACTGTGTTGTTAGATCTAGAAGCAAAAACACAGACTAGACAAAAGTTATACCACGATGATGATATAATCGGCAGAAGGTACGCTCTAAGCTGCTACGTTTAGCGAGCCTCTTAGCTTTAGCCAACACTGGTAGGTTTAGCTCGCCAACAACCCTCGTAAATGACCAATATTCTTGCAATAGAGAAAAATAGACCTTAACATATGAAAGTGAACTTACCCGGCAGTGCAAGAGCAGGACAAGGCTGTGCTTGTTGCATTTGAGGTAACGTTAAAGATCATGGGTTTCTCTGATTTAGCTTGAGACCAGTAGCATTAGCCTCCATAGGAGTTATGTTGTGTATTTTAGGGTGCATTCACAATACAAACCGAACCGAGCTCGGCTCGATTGGGAAGCAAAATTGCAACATTGTATCTTTCTGTAAACTGGCCCGGTTCGCGTTCACAATACACTTTTTGCCAATCGAACCAGCGCAGAAGAGACACTTCTGCTCCTCGCCTGTAGAGGCGCTGTGTGACAGAAACACGTTACGTCAGCAGCAAAGAAGACACCGGCTTCTCGGCTAACAGTGGCTACAGCTAACTTACATCAGAAACAAACACGCTGCTAGACTTTATATTTCTGTTTTTATGGATCTATCCCACAACTTCTTTCACATTTACGGGACCAGAGTGAGTGACAGACGAAGTGTCGGAGCGGACAATGTGGACTTTCACTTTAGACGAGAGAGGAGGGCTAGGCAGTAAAACGTAACAGTACAACGTAACAGAAAGTTCATCAATTTGAGTGAATCTGGCTCTGAAAGGTAAGTCATCTGCTCACTTAGCTGTGTAACTACATATTAGATGAATATAGAAACTTTCCCCGCGGTAATGTGAGCTGTAGTGTTACTTTCTGTACTCGTTTTCATCTAAGAGTTATAACTTTGTTATTTTTGTAAATAACTCGAAAAACAGTGACATACGATCGTGTGATCATAATTAATTCGACTTAATCATCCCCCGTCCTTCTCCTGTTACTTTCATGTGTTTTTGTGCATTATTTGTCTCGTTATCGATCTCACACAGGCTGTTTGTTGTGATTCTGAGCCTCACGTGCGTCTCAGCGTGATTCACGTCTGTGTTCACTTCCTGGTTTTGTTTCGCTCTCGCTCCGTTTGCGTTCACAAAACAAACGAACCGCTCCAGAGCTCGATTCAACCGAGCCGAGACCGACCTCTCCAACCGAACCAGATTTGGACATTTTGGACCGGATCAGAATTCGTTTGCGCGTTCACAATTACCCAATCGAACCGAACTATCCAGGCAACGAATCCTGATCCGAATCAAAAGTGTATTGTGAATGCACCCTTATCTTTTGATAAGTCCCTATGCTGCAGATTCAATCCTTTTTGCCTCGATCTAGAGGATATTGCGGAAAAATTGCTTTAAAATAGCCACTAACGCGAACCGGTGTACTTCTTTCTGTCATTGAAGTCTATGGCACTCATCATATTTGACGGGCGTAGCAACAGTAGCTAAGGGGGACGGGGCTTGGCGAAAGGTCAATTAGGCCAATTAGGCCGATTAACTACGATGTACATAGTTGAAGACAGTTGTGGCTGAAGAAGAACAGCCTGGTCTAGACTGGCCTGTGTTGTTTGTTTCTATTGGAAATGACCTTTGAGCCAGCCAACTTTCACGTCTATTTATCCACTCAGCGACCAGCACCTCCGAAACATTTCCTAAGATAATCATCCAAAGCTGACATCAATGACACCAAACAAAGCCGTGTGACTCCATCTGCGGTTTTATTTCCAACTTTCAAAGCCTGGTGTCAACAACAGTATCCAGATCATCGACACGTAAAAGTGAGGATATGAGCGAGTTTACTTAAATGACGTGAGGACAGCATTATTGGGATTTGTCCTTTCTACTTCTGTGAAATGTGTGTTGGCAATTATAAACCTGCTGCTCTTCACATAAACAGCGCGAGGTGAGCAGTGCAAATGCAGTGATGTGATGAGTTTCCATTTCTCTTACTAATCTTTGTTTATGTCAGTTCACTCAACACGTTTAACCACAAGAACATGTGAAGAACAAACTAGATGGAGTTCAGAAACAGAATGATGGTTTAACAATGACACGCTGATCTTAATCTCAAGACATAAAAACAAACAAAAAACAAAACAAAACATGAGGTTAAGTTCATAGGGATGCAACAATTTACTGTATTGACCATTTGCACGTCACATGATCACGTGGGCGCGCCATGACGGAGGCTGAATGCAAAACCGACAAATTCTCACAGATTTTTTGAGTTTTTGCAAAGAAAGCAATGATTACTTCTAGTGCATGTTCAGTAATTTGTCTGTGGAAGTAGCACATCTTTTACACGCACAAAGCAAGGTATTTGGAAAAGCTAATGAATTCAGCTGATCCAAACTTCTTCCACCTATGTTTGCCATTTAATAAATTTACAAGTTTCCCTACTCTACTAAGGCGTCTGAGGATTTGAGGCTTCACCAAGAGTGTTGAGGAACTTTTACACCTGCACCACTGAGAGCATCCTGACTGGAAGCATCACTGTGTGAATGGGGGAACCACAGCAGGACCGTGTTGCTCTCAGAAGAGTGGTTAGATCAGCAGAAAAGATCCTTAGAATAAGCCTGCCCAGTTTGGAAGACATCTACACTGAAAGATGTCAACGAAGAGCGCAGAAGATTGTTCAGGACTCAAGCCATCCTGATCACAATTTGTTTTCGCTTTTGCCATCAGTGAAAACCGAGAGGATGAGGAGGAGCTTCTACCTGAGGCTATCAGACTGTTAATCTGACCACTTGTAAAATTCTCCTGCAGTTATATTACTGGATTTGTACTGTATTTGTTTGAATTGTTGTTTGTCTATGTCACTGGAGGGTACAAATGATTTTCACTACATGTTGTACTTGTGCAAATGTATGTGACAACTAATAAACTAAACTAAACTAAACTAAACTAAACTACTCATTATTTGTATCATTCTGTGGTAAACAGGATTTACACTGGAGCAGATTTAAACAAGAGTTTGTTTTTTTTATCATGTGAGGCTGGTGTTAGCCACACAAGTTATTTCCGATATTCATTGCATCTTTTTATTCAACATCATGCATTTTTTCCCACATTGGCACTGACTTATCTTGACGAAAATGGTTCTGTGTAAATCTATGACAACTTAGAGCGATTCCAGTTCTTTCGATTTATTGCTGCCACACATTGGCGTCTTCCACCTTCATCAAAATGTAGGATAAAAACTACATTAGGCTTACAACCTCCTGCCTGTTAGTGCAGCCAGTCGCACAAGATTTTACTCACCCTAATACAACTGAAATATGAAGTAACGCTGAAACGAGCAGGGTTTTCGCAAAGTTTCTATAGTTGTAATGCACGCAGACAACACTTTTGTCTCCATCATGAAGAAGAATTTTGATGATAATACTGTATTATGGACTAAACACAAAAAGTCAGTTTATCAAAAACAGTGGTTTATTAAAACTACAATGAAGGGACAAGCCAGTCATTGTCTAAAAAGTAATTTATTGACAGGGGCTCCGACTAATGTGCTTTCTAATCAAAATGTGTCTTTCTAAATCACAAATGTGTATCCATTTCTGGCATCAAGCTACCATACTTAAATTGTCCAGTAAGGATCCCCCAAGGAAGCATTTTTGAGCCTATTTTATTTTCAATGTGTATAAACGATTTACCTGAAGTGTGTCCTAATGTCAATATTCAGATGTTTGCAGATGATGCAGTTATAGTTATTCATGTCAAAAACCCTCAGGAGGCCTCACAAATTTTAACATCTGCAATGTCCCTCATTTGAAACTGGGTCAAGGCCTCATGTTTACAGCTTAATGCAAAGAAAAGAGGCTGCATGATGTTCAGTAAACATCCTTCTGAACGTCAGCAGTCTAATGTTTTTCTTTACGTTGAGGAAATCAGCCGTTTAAATCCTTAAATCCTCACAGACTTAATCTCTTTTTAAAAAGGCTGTAAAAAACAATTAATTTCAACACTGCATTATTTTAGATAAGCATAGTTTACTCAGTTTTGATATTATTATTCATTAAAAAAAGCAACAACTTATGTTTTATATTTAAAGTTCTACATGGACTCGCTAGTACTCCACTGAAGGAGTTTATTAAACCAAAGATGAAGTGGGATGGGCACTAGGGTCAGGGAACCACACAGACGAACTACATTTAGACAAGTGGTGCTCTCTGTCAAAGGAATTTGTTATCGGAATACTCTGCCTCTGTCAATAATTGAATGTCCATCTCTGCCTACATTTCAACTGCACCTTAAACTGTGGCTGAAGATTGTGTTGATTTGTTTTGTCTTTTATGTATTGCAATGTTTTCTGTGTGACCTGTGACAACAAATAGAAATTAGCATTTTTGCTACAATCTGACATATTTACATGTGTATTTTACAGATGTTCACTAATATGTACAGTCCCTATTAAATAAATAAAAGGTAAATAAAAGCATCTTTTCCAGGAAGTTCACACCAAATGAATGAAGAGAATTATGTAGGTCATTTTAACCTCAAAAAAAAAAAAAAAAAAAAAAAAAAAAAAAAAAAAAAAAAGTGTCACTTCAAATAAAAAGATAATTAGGCCAAAAATATATCAGATTTTCCCCAGCATATTTCAATTTTATTGTCTAGGTTATTACATATTATTGTCTAGGCATTTATCATAGACTTTTTAGTGGAAAACACAAAGTTTACTTCTTTACAACTAAAAGTCCCAACTTTCATTACCACTACAAGACGAGTCCACTACAAACATAATCACAGCTAGAGATTAAGACCAGGAACCGACCACACAACAACCAGGTAGTTACAACAGTCACATATGTGCAAAGTCTTAAAACACGGCACCACAGGGAACAATTGTGTGTTCACTTTCAGAAGAAGGAAGAACTTCCGCTGCTTGACCAATAAGAGCTGAAGTAGATCAGCAAGTTAACTTATCCTAAGATCTCTAAGTGCCTAAATGTGTCTGTAATTAAACTTAACTGCCAGGGCCATTTCAGCACAACTGTTGGAAGACCATAATGTGCTCAAAGCTGCAGCTCAATCCCAATGAAACAATTAGAACGACTGGGACAAACTGCAGGTCTCCAGAGGCCTCGTCTTTCTTGTGCAGAGGGAAACAACTGAAGATAAAACAGCAATGACACGGACTAGTTTTTCTAAATAAGGAAAAGTTTAGCATTTTTGTCATTTGAGGCAGTAAATTATTAGCTTCATCTTGTCTTTATTTATATTATCAGAAGCTTTTTTCTCATCAGAAAACTACATGAGATACATTTACCTTTGACATGATTATGTTACAATCTGTTAGCCATCTTCAGAATTGATTGTGATGAAAAAAGCTACTGCTAATATTAAGTGATTGACATTAACCCCTTGGGCCCATTTTACCTATAAAGTTTGACTAAAACTGTCTAAACTTCACTGAATATGTGTCGGAACCCTTTGGAACACAAACAAATGGCTGTAGTTTTGCTGTCGGATTGACTCCAGTTTTAAAGGTGCACTGCGTAAGTTAAAATGCTCAATATTACGATATATAAAATTACCGTCCATTGGCACATGTCTGGATATGCGCCATTCTGTTTTGTAAACTTATCGAGGTTGCCTGTATAAGCGCAGACAGGCTCATAAATGTGAGTGGCGCTGGTCGCATTTTCCCGCGCTAATCCTCCTTCACTGGTTTATTGTCATTATTTCTATTTGTTTCGCTAACGCTCTCGGATTTATACAACAGACAAATGTTGTAAACTGTTTAATAAAAAAATTAAATAAATAATCAGTGGTAAATACTGCCATCTAGCTTCCGAACAACACAGAAGAATTAGCCATAGGTCCGATTAAAACAACCGGCATGAGCCGACTGACAGAGCCGAGGAGCACTTGGACATGTTTTTGAGAAAGAAGAACTGTGCAGGAGATCAATAAGACGTTCATCTGGCAATTATTTTCATTAGAAGGTAAGACTCTCAGGCCTGTCAAAGTACATCGCACATTTAGTCAAAGCTTAGCTTAGCGCTTAGCTGTTTGTCTCGGTAAGGTTTATGTTTTATTAGAGTAATAATTTGTCATTGAGCATTTAGTTTATGAGAAATGAGTCCTGTAAAAACTTGTTTACAGTTTTCTCTCACACTAAAACAAAGCTTTTCTTGAAACTCTCAATAATCTTTCCTTGTGTAACTTTGGAGGAGAGAAAACTGATTAGTCAGTCAAAAAGAACAAATAAAATGTCAGCATCTACTTTTTCATACAAATAACTTTGTCTTCTTAGCCAAGAAAATATTAGCAGAAAGTAACGATGTGTCAAAAGAATCTTTTAAGCCTAAAATACGTCTTCAGCTGCTGATAGTAGGGTGGGTGCAGTACCATAAAACGCCAAAGATGGCGCCCTTGTTCAAAACCTTTGCAACTTACGCCATGCACCTTTAAGTGAGAAAAAGCTCTGCACAAAAAAAAATCAGTTTTTAAAATCTTTGAGAAGCTGATGTGTCGCAGCAAGAAGGTCACGGGTTTGATTCCCGCTCTGCCCGGGGCCTTTCTGTGTGGAGTCTGCATGTTCCTCCCCATGTCTGAGTGATTTCCTCCGGGCACTCCGGTTTCCCCACCAACCAATAAATGCGCTATACAAATAAAGATTACTTACTAAACTAAAAACATGTCCAATGTGTCCTCCCTCTCCCCTCCCCAGGACTACAGATGAAAATTAGCTGTAAGCTAGAATCTGGTACAAGCATCTCTGCCAGCTTAATGTAATGTACATTGTCCTTAATAAACATTACCTTACTACTTACTTACAAACAACTGTCTCCGTAGTTTTGGTCTTTGATGACAAACTGACTTCTAGCTATAACTGAAAACAAGCTCTGCATTAAAGAAGATGAGATTTTAAAGAGCAGTAAAGCTGATGTCAATGTCTTAAGCTTGACTGACACTGGCCTTGGTATCTGGTGGGTTTTGACAAATTCTTTTCCATTTTTTTCATTAAAATAACTTTTATGGACATAATTTTAAGGTTGAGGTACACTTTATTGTTCACTCAGGAAAATATGTCCTCTGCACTCAACCCATTCTCTAAAGCCTCTGGAGCATCTCCTCAGGAGCAGTGAGCGTCACAGTGCAGCGCCCAGAGACACATCTCAAGATGTTGTTGCTTGGTCTGGACTGTAGCTGGAGGATTTCCCTAACATGCATGTTATTGGTTGGTGGGGAAACATGCAAACTCCACACAGAAAGGCCTGGGCCTTATGGGAGTGCTCCACTTTGCCACCGTGACTGTAACTATTAAAGTCGTTTTATATTTCTGGGGTATTTTTCTATTGTAAGCTTAGAGTAAAAACTGAATGGTTGATATGATAGTTGACTTAATAAGAGGTTTCAACTTCTTTTTATCTTTAACATTTACAGAGCTTGATAATTATTTTCTTTGAGATGACAAACAAAAATGAACAAATTGAGAAAACGTGGGAGGGCCTCTGGATCGATCCTCTAATAGTTTTTATCAGATGGTGGCACAGTGGGAGGGTCCGCTATCTTGAAGGTTTTATGCAATCTTTTAGAAAACAACAAATACCGTACTTGTTACAAATCAGTGACAATTCTCAAGGAAACCCCCGACTTTCAAAAGAAAAAAAAAAAACATGAAGTGCATCCAAAAAGTTGTTTTCTGGTGTGACGAAACATTTTTCCTCTCATGGATGACTGATTTCAAACATCTGAATCTCGTTAGTCGTCCTGAACAGAGCACCAACCGAGCTGCGAGCGCACTGAGGATCAATATCTCTGATCAATGAGTGATAATTGCCCCAAGTGTGACAAACGCTTCCTCTCTCCGCACAGACAAATGCAGCTTTCAGCGAGCAGCAGATGAGCGTAGAAGTGGGTTGTTTGTTGTATGAAAGCGTTTGACACCCAGAGTTAAGCCACATGCCACTGACCAGATGTGTTCTGCATTTCATCAGCTTTACTCTCAGACACATTTGCTTTTCTTAAGGGATTTCCTACTTTCAGTGTCATTGTTGACCTGTGTTTTGAGATCGTAATATTTTAAAGATGTTTTGTCTGATAAGCGTTTGCAGATACTTCAGAATAAATAAGCAGATCTTTTAAGAAGCAGGATTTGTTGACCTTAATACAAATTTGATCTTGACGCTTGGAGATTTTTAACTAGTTGTTTTGTATTATTTTCTAAACGGGTGATTAATATTGACAGGTCTTTCATTAGCGCGTGTCTTTAAGTGCTGTCCGTGGTGCTGAACTGTCATGTTGTTTTGATGTAACTGCTTTAGTTTTAACACCTGTCAGTATCTTGGCCTACACGGCACAATTCAGCTTCATCCACAACTTTTCTAGAAATGACAATGTACAAGTTAATATTCTAGAATGGAAAGAAATTTGGTATTTTGTGTTGTAGTTGGGCCCACTGCCAAAATAATTCACTCAAATGCAATTTGATATAAGGTTCATTGGGTACAGAGCATTTTCTCTGGCCTCTGTGTCAGGTAGTTATACAACGTGTGACCAACTTTGCTAAAATTTAAGGTTGCACAAAATATCCACTGTGCAAAATCTGTTTCAGTTTTATTAAAAACTACTGCTAGATTTGCATTGCTATATTAAATTTCCAAAACAGCACGAATCACGCCGGGCTCACACTGAATCCAGTCCGCACTCTGGTCCGGCGTTTGGAGACTTTCCGTTTCTTGAAAAGTAATGAGAGGCTCTCACATCACGATCCCTCCAGTCTGGCGAGCCGCGCGGCTCTGCTCCGGTCGTCCGGATCGTTTCCGTTTCAAGGAAATTTTTCCTGGACTGCCGGAGCGCTTCTGAGCCTTTTTGGTAAAGTTGTGACAACAAGACACGACAAACAGGAAACCAAGCGAGCGCAGGTGAAGAGAATCCGGTGGTTTTCAAAGTAAAAACTTTACGTTTCTACTACTACAACAAATACGGCAAAATGCTCGACATATACGCGACTATTGAACACAGAAGATGTAAATAAACGACCCGTACTTACCCATTGTGCAGGGATGTGTTCTTTGTTTACATATCCATGCGCCAGAGGTGCTGTAAACACCTCAAATCTCCCAAGTTGACCGTGAATCCCCGTGAATTCGTGCTCTCGCGAGGCCAGCTGAGTGCGCACATACGCATGCATGTTCTGGAGGCAGTGTGACCCCGGTGTCAGAATTAAACAAGGGCTAAACCAACTAAACAGGATCAGATCTAAAGTACACACAGAATTATCTCAACAAACAAGAAAAATGTGAATATTTGCAACACATAGAAGTATTTTTGTGCAATCTGGGAAAAATTAGATACCGTTTTTTTCTTCATACCATTCGATCTGAATTGAACTACAAACAAGACTTGTGTGCTGATACAAATGACCCTGGAAGTGTTTGCAGACAATCCACGAGTGAGCACAAGTGCTGCAATATGCTTTTTAATTCTAAACTCAAAGACAAAAGTTTTATCCGCATGAGACAGTCGCAAAATACGTGTGTAAATGAAAATGTGTCGCTTGTGAAGTGGAGAAAAGGGAGAGAAAATAACGAGAGAAATGCAGGACTAAACATAATGTCAGCATCAGTAGAACAGACGAGCGTTGCTGCTGGAGACATACAGGTACAACACTTCACACATGAAGCCCATGCCTGTTCTGTCACTAAAACCTTGCGCTGAACTTATAAATGTCTGGTTTAGAAGTGGGCTGTGCGGTCCCAGCCTTTGGGCTCTGGCTTCAGACACATGGGGCTTGATGTTGTCTTGACTCGGGTTCAGTGCGTGCGTTGTCCTGGGCTCCTGCCTCAAACACAAGGGGGCTTAGCTCTGGTTCAGTACGCACACACGGGCACGAAGAAAAAGTGTGGCTCTTTATTGTAAGTAAAAGCTAAAGGCTTCATTAACATTTACACCTAAAGACTGTAAGGCAGGAAAAAGTGTGTACTGGCGCTTGTTTGTATAAAGAGATGCACTGATCTGATACTGGGATCAGATATCTGTGCTGATCCAGGAAATTTTGCTGGACCAGGTATCAGCTCTATGTTATTGGTTCAGGAGATATCATTGTTGTGCATTTCATTGGACATAATGAGACTAATTTATAGACTGGTGTTGATCCAGAATATTGGGCATTTTATTCAGATTTTACACTTGTATCGGTTGATATTAGTATCGGCAGGTAGTTAAAGTCAAAATATTGGGATAAGTATCGGAACTGGAAAAGCTGGATTAGTGCATGTCTAGTATAAGGCATTTAATGTCTGCTTGTTCTTTTGATTGACCGAAACTTCCAGATAAGAAAGGCTAGCGTAAACATCTAGTGGACTGCAACTCCCACTCTGTCTCGCGTGCATTTACTACATTGTGATTGGCTGATGAACCTGTCGATCTTAATGCGCATGCCTTATCATCGAGATCGAACACAGATTGTGATTGCAAGATTAACCTCACGCCAGATGGATTTGGTGTTGAACTTCTGCTAAAACCGCATCAAAAGCAGCAGAAACACGTACATCCACGAGAGCCGCCATCTTTGCTTAACTTGAATGAGACTCGGCGGCGGCGCCAGGGCGCTAACAGCCGTCTTAACACCACTGACACACCGCTGGTTCGGACTCCCAAACCAATCGGACGGCTGGAAGGCCAGATGGTTTATCTCGTGTTTGTGAATTCACAAATATGGCGAGATAAACCATCTGGCTGGCCAGGTTATTGCAAGATGGGTTGAGGGCCGGATCAAATCTAAGTCTAAGACAATTGAAGTTGACATCCCCCTATCTATATAAATGTAGTGAGTGGAAGTGGTGGAAGGGGCTGACTGGATGATGATGATGTTCTTATTACTTACATATATGACCTATAATAACACAATAACGGTAAGTGATGATGACTGCACAAAATTGAGCAGAGAGCAGCAGCACACAAATGAAAAAGGCAGCAGCGGAGATATGGCTGTTGTCTGACAATGTGAAAAGGAAATTAAACAATGTTGGGAGCAGACAGTAGACCTGGATCCTTTAACGCTGCACACTGAGTGACACAGATAAGAAACACATCCTTTCATCCAAGCACATAGATGTTTATCTAAAGATTAGTCTTAAAGAATACAGCCAGCCACTGCTGCCAAACAATGTGAGGAGACTTTATCCTTTCTCTGAATGGCTCCGAGTTTTACCTCGAAGGCTGGTCGCACACATTCCTTTCACAAAGATACTAAACAAAAGTCACATTAGGCCAAACATGAGTGAAACATGAGTAATATTGTCATTTACTGTTAAAAAACAAACACTGTATTTTTAGTGCACCTCTGTGATTATTCTAGAGCAGCGTGTTTCACAACCAGGGGTGTGAGGACTCCAGTGTTACGTGAGCAGGGAGATGAGAAAGATTTTCAGATAATAAACCAATGTGAAATTCATCAATGGTCTCATCAAGATGAGTGGCATAAAGGTTAAGGATCATGAACATTGACACAACGATAAACCACTGGAGTGGTTCCACTGTATCATCTGACCAAGTCCTGTTCTGCTTAGCCTCTGAGTTCTGACAACATTAGGCTTTGACAAGAAGGTATGGCCAAGATGTAAATATATACGCTTTGTAAATCATGCTTCCTTAAAGCCAACTAGAGGAGCAAACATAAAGACATTTACAACGATTATTTGTCTCACAGTTGCATCAGGTTGCAGAAGAACAGAGACGACACAGACTTGTGGAGTGCAGCAGCGAGCAGGAGAACAGTGCGTGCGTCACGTGATTGAGCACAGAGTGTTTTCTTTTGTGTGCGCAGTTATAAAAAGTAACAATGAAACGAAAGTGGATTAAACCAGGTTTACAAACGTCACAGGGAGCGGAGAGTCATTAGAGGTAAGGAGATGTTACACTGACACAGAATTCTGGGGTCACATGAAAAAGTTTAAACAAGCAGTGTTGGCCATGTTCTATAGTCTAGTAAAGTTGCTTTCACATCATTGAAGGAGCAGGTGCTTTGGATATACATGTGTAATGCTCCTAAAAGAATCCTGCACTTTGACAACGTGCACAAAGCGTTACATGTATTTACAGATGACGAAGCAACGCTTCTTGGTTATATTACATTTTAAGAGTCGCTTTCACCAGGCAGATGCACCTCGCGCTCTAGCAGCTCACGATGATGCTCTCGACAAACAGTCGCAGTGACGCAGACATAAGAAGAGAAGTGACAAAAACCTCTTATGAAAGTGCTTACTCTGGTCACGCCTCCCCGAAGAGGATTAAAATTGAGCCAAAACTCGTGTACTGTGCAGCCGTATGTATGAAGTATGATTTGTATCATCTGGTCATGAATATTTTTTTAATCAAGAGACTATATCGACTAAATACACAACAAACTATAAAAGTTATAACTGACAATGTACTACTACATATAGAATAAACAGTATTTGCACAAGATCCAAGCTTGGGCAAAGAGTGAGACAAACTTAAAAAGGCAATCGAGACCAAAAAAAACAAAATGTTGGGATCTACTTCTTCAGACTATTGATGGAGTAAAAGAAAAATGCTAAAAACTTACTTCAAGCTAAACTTTGCGTCTAGTGTTACTTTAAACATGCCCAAAAGCTCTCCACTTATCAAGCACCAGAACCAATAAAAAGCAGTAAAACACACATGACAGTCCTATGTTTTCCACATCAGGAATTCAGATAAAGCTCCAACTACTGGCTCAATCTTGCCCGAATTATTGCTAATGCTGCACAAATGCTCCAGTCGAGTCTGGATGATTAATGGGCTTATAATGGACTTCTAAAACAAAACAGAAGATGCAACTATGACATCACTGATCATGGACATTTCAATAGTTTCTCAATAAAAAAAATAGGTAATGAAGAAAAAAATATTGCAGAACCGTGTGTAATTTAAGCGAAAAGAGTTGAATTTCGAGCCACTAACTGCTTCATTATTAATAAGAATGAAGCCTTGGGTTAGCCTAGGTACAAAGTAAATGTTTTCTTCTCTTCAAACCTGCTCAGATCAACTGGTGGGCTTTGGTCTGGGAATGGGAGGAGACACAGAGAGAGAGAGGGGGTAAAAGAGAGGGGAGGGTATCCGAAAACGGGGAGGGAACAGACATAACCCCACTGGATACCCACAATAAGACATGCACACATTAAAAAAAAAAAAAATGCTGCTTGATGATCGAGAACAACATGTGGAAAAAAGCGTCGTGGATGTGCTGCGACGGAAAAAATGACAAGACCTGCTCACCTCGGAGAAAGTGCAGATAAGCGGAGAGTGGTCCAAGATCTTATAGAGAGAGAGAGAGAGAAGAGAGGGGAGAGGTAGAGGAGGGGGGAGGCGAAGGGGGGAGGTACACCAGCAGAAGAGAGGCAACCGCACGACTCTGGCTCTCACACTCCAAGAGGCAAGGACACAGGCAGGCAGCTCATTTACACTCAAGTAACTTCAGCTGATAAAAACTGCCGCTACAAAGACGAGACAAGAAAGAAAGAAAGCGAGGCTGGATTGGGTAACTTTTTTGGGGGGAGGATTTCTTCAGACATTGCATTATTTGTTTTGTTTTACTTCTGCCTAAAACTGGACAAGGATTTAAAACACATACACGAGCGAGAAGCATTTTGAAAGCCGCAGCTCAACTATTTGACGCAAGTGTGAGTGCCATCAGAGGAGCAGCTGCAAGTTGGAGGAGAGAGGGAGGAGGTGGCGAGAGATCTTTCAGGCAAGTTTCCGAGGTGATCTGAGTTATGGATGTGGACACATTCTTGCGCCGCTACTAAGGATTACACGGTCGGCTCGAGAGAAAGGGGAAATAAACAAACTCATTTCTGCGCTTGTAAAAAAAAAAAAGGAGGAAGAAACAAACAAAAAAAACATCTTCGCGCAGTCAGGTCCCGGGAGGGTGGCTGTCAGGACCGGACTGAGGAGTTGTGGGTCTATCCAGGCACCAGCTCAGCATGCCCCAGCCCCGAGCGCCTCCACAGCTCCGCCAGCTCCACTACCATGCGTAGATGGACAGTGACCCAGGGTGCAGCAGCGGTCGCTTGGTTGTCCTCCTGCCCCGCTTGCAGACTCCTCTTCCTGCTTCTCGTGCTCCTGCTCAGACCCTCCTCCTCGTACCCTCTCCCGGACAGACAGGATGCGTCCGGCGGTTTGCCCTTTTCGTCGCACCTGCTCCCCTCGCCGGCCCCGCTGCACACGTCCTCCGCCGCCAGGTTGCCGCGGGCGACCAACGCGTCCCTGGCCACGGCGGTCGGGCGGCATGTGCGGAGCAGCTACACGCATCTGCAGGGGGACGTCCGCAGGAGGAAGCTGTTCTCTTACCAGAAGTTCTTCCTGCGCATCGACAAGAAAGGGAAGGTCAACGGGACCAAGAGTGAGGACGATCCGTACAGTAAGTGACTTTAAAAATTAACTTATTTTACAACAGCTGGGAATATAACTGCATGTGCTCATTCTCTTCTATTCAATCTCAGTAGGTAACAGTTTTATTCATGGGAAACTATGAGGCAGGTGGATTGGCAGGAGAACAAATAGCAAAGATTCATGCTTCAAGTCATTCCAGCGAGTGTAGACGCTCATATTTGCCAAACTACCACGAGTTTGGAGAAAGTGCATTATGAGGAAAAAGAGGGGAAAACAAATGGGTTAGCCAGAAACACAGAGACGATCCACTGGAAGCAATTAGATATTGCCCAGAGAGAAAGTTCTTACACTGTGGGAATACAGCATTTAGCTAAATGTCATGAAGTTATTCATCATTCTTTTGGAAGTTGTAAACCACACTTTGGCCAGTTTTAAACTCCAGAGGTTCTTTTCAAACAGACGTATCAGATTTTTACTTTGCTATAAAAATCGATTTAAAAAGTTACAGTGCACAAACTCAGTGGATTCGCTCAGAAAATTCCTTGTAACTGAGAGCATACATGCTACAAACCTGTTTTAACATTACACATGAGTGGGACAGCTGCATATAAAGGAACTACAAAAGCACCTCCTCTCAAAGCTACCACCAGAAGTTCTGTACAATGAGCTGAAATATAATGATATTAATCTTCCATATTTCTGAGTTTTCAATGAGCTGGACTGTTGCGACACTAGCTGCAGCTGTAGTTGGTGAGAGAGAACAGAACAATTCCTAAACTTACCTGTTTTGTTTCATTGCCATTTTTAGATATTATTTGGGTGTATCAGACAAGTGTTTAGTTTTAAAGATGAACACAGGCCTTGTGATGCTGTAACAGTCTCCAGTCCAGTGCAGGGGTTATGACTTGCAGATATTGGAAAAACAGAGCAAAGAAGCATGTCAGTGACTTCAGACTTCTACTGTACATTTGTACCTCTTCTGCAGAGGCACAGGCTCAGCTCACAGAGGCCAATCCTGCACATGGCCTCCATATGGCAAAGCCCATTTTTATTAGGGCCAGGGCCAGTGTGAATATGTGTGTACATATGTGTGTGTGCCACTCAGACACCACGACTCTGCCAGACATGGCTGAAGGAATTTCAATTAGCGGCTCTTCCTCCTCCCTGTTGCCTGCAGTCCTAACACACATGCACATAAAGCACAGCACCATTAGGGTGCAACGTGTCACCAGCTCAGATGACCTCAGGTCACGGCCTTATGGGCACAGTACATCCATTTCAGCACCATTGTCACTGGGTTGGTCTGTTGCCAGGTCTGAGCTGGAGCATTGATGTGTGACAGTTACACTCACAGAAGGTATAATAAGCTCGCAGACGTTTGTAAGACAACACCAAGTGTTGAATTTTGACAACAATTATGGCTTCATTCATGGACTTGGTACATGAAGTCTAAAGCAGTATTGTGTTGTTCCGAAGCATTTGACATCCTCATGCTTTAGGGCTTTTTATCTTGCTACCTGGATATGCCTTTTTTTTTATAACTACATTAACTAAAGATTAACTGATTTACTTAGTCTAATTAGTTATGTTGTTTTGGACCGCCACCAATTCAGAGTTTGTAAAGAAAAACGAACAAATTTATATGAAAAAGGGTTTTAAACGTGTCAGAGGTGACAACAGCAGAGCTTCACTGCATCATGTAATAGTTATAGTTTTGGTTTTATCTTGTTCACACTGCAGTCCTGATGGTTTATTACCACCACTGACAAAGTTTATCAAATCAAGAGAATTATCCATAAATCTGTGTATGCTACGTGTTTGCAGCGGCAGCACAGTCTGGTTGTATTACAAATGGTGCCATCAGTCACAGTTTGAGCTCTATGGCCACCCGCACAGTCGGCGCTGTCACACATTCTTATTGCTTACATTAATCACAGCAGACACATTGCCTGGTTTGCCCACTGACGTACACATCCAACAGAACACAACTCACGGAGATTCTAATAACCTGACGTTTTATCTTTCTCTCTGATTTAAAACTGGCCATGTTGTTAAGCCCAGGCTAATCACTCAAAGCAGCCCCCCTGATCTGACCTCTACCTATTGACCCAAGACAGGAAGCTTAGTAAATGGACAAGTCAAAGCTATGGGGAGGAGGCATTCACTTGGGACAGCAGTGTTGGCTCGGCTGGAGAAAGATTAAATACAACAGAAAGGGCTTAAACAGTATTACAGTACTTTGTAAAATCTACTTTTCTGAGATTGTAGCCATGTCAAAACCGTGTTCTCTCACTAATGAGTATTAAATCTTGTATTCTCCTGAATCTTGAGTGCTCAGAAAATTCATGCTTTCACCTACCACCTATGCCCGTTCACTTGTCTGCACTTACAGCACTAGAGATTAAAGTAATCAGATTCTACACTGCAAAAATGGCCGTCTAAAATTAAAAAACAAATGAAAATGGGTTAGGGCCTGAAATAAGTAATAAGGTTAGGGCTACTAAATTGACTAAAACTAAGATTGCCAATGGAACAAGCATAAGAAATCTTCTTTAATGCTAAAATACACACTTTTTCAAACTTGAACTGAAAAATGTCTTGAAATACTCAAAAAGCCTGCCTAAATCAACCACTCTTTAACATAATAGCACATTTAAAGGAGACTTTTTGCTTTTGTTCTATGTATTTAAAAATAAACTAGAATATATGTAGGTCAGTAATTTAAGTTTTGCTTTTGTAAAACACAAAATTGATGTAAAACAGCTTAGACATAGAAAGAGGTCTATGTACTTCCTGTGCAAAACTCTGCAATGTAAAATTTACATTTTAAATATAAAATTTTTATTGTCATAAAGGTTCTATGTGACTATTTTGAACCACGCATTTACTCCTGAATCAGATTTTTTTTTTAAATAATCACAATAAAAAACAGACAAGTGGCGGGGATAGGTGGTAGGTGAAAACAGGGCTTCTCTGAGCTGCAGGACAAGACAAGATGACTCAAACATGCAAGAATCATTCTTAGAAGGCCGTTATAACAAGGTTAAAACCTTGGAAAAATTTTGGATTTTAAGTCTACTTTAAGGATATTGTCTTTAATTGAAAGTAAAACCTTTATGTTCAAAATTGTAATATAGTCACCCCCCCCCCAAAAAAGTGAAAAAAAGAAAAAAAATGTGAGGCGGAGCTTATCAGTTTAAATCAGGAAGTCAATGGACTCGTCTTTTCTTCTAAGTGGCTTTGATCAAATTTGTGTTTTACAAAACATAAAAAACTGATCTTTGTAAATCTAGATATTATTACTATAATATGATTTTCTGTGCGAGTTTTTAAATTTGTGTTTGTGTGCATGTTTCTGACTTTGTGCGTTTGCTTGAGTTTGTATTTTTCAATTCATTTCAAAGAGCCAGGGTTCTCAGGACAGAAATTCAGGTCAGGAATAAGTTAGGGAGGAAGGTTGCAATTGCTGTAGTTTCTGCTGGAGAGAACAGAGAGCCGACAACGCCCCAAAATAAATACTACATATGTAGCCATCATCACTGAGACTTACAAAGACTTTTAACCAGGTCAAAATGTTATTTAGATCTGCTTTAAATTTGCCTTTTTGAATGTGCGTTTCTGTTTCGTAATTTGTATTTATAAATTTCTGTTTTTCAGTTTGCAGTTTTGAGTTTGAGTATTTCATTTTGCATGCCTGTTTTTGCCTTTGTGCTTGTGTTTTTGAAAAACATACGTCTCCTTTAAAGCTTGGGTACCCGAACTTCAAACCACGAAATCAGAAGCAGGTCTTTAAATACATTTGTCTAACTAGTTCCTAGCTCTCTTTGGCACATGGTTTCTAATAACCAGACTGAGTTTTGGCATCAATCATGGCTTTAAAACAGCTTCTTACAAACAGCAAAGTGAAACTGAGGTGGACCACCCAAGCACAGCCAATCAGAGCACTGCTTTCAGTTCACATTTGTTTATTAAAATGGTTTAATACTACATTCAGACAGGGCACAGCAGTTAGATTTTAATCATAAAAAGCTACTTTCGCAATATACTTCATGTTGAAAATAAAGTTGAAATATTTACATACAAAAATATGGTACCCCAGCTTTAAGTTACTCCAAATAGCAATAAGAAAATACTTTATGTAAACAGGTCAAACGCATTGATATTGTAGCAGCAGGCCATAACATCTTCAAAAAATTAGTCTCAGTCGTTGGAGTGATTTACTCGGCCTGTTCCTGCCTGTTCTGGGGCTGATGACTGCGTTTAGGGTTCTCGTGGGAAAAGGTAACAGTGTGGCCCATAAAAGAGAGTTATGGGGAGACACTGGATGCACCAGAGTTTAGTGTCAGTGTTGCTTCTCATTCACTTACTTTGACGTCTTCATAGAGTCTCGTCTCCAGCAGCAGTAAATTAGAGAAATGCTGGTGTGGCTGCAGTCTTAAGTGAATCCCAGCTCACGAGGAAGCACAGACGAAGGCCCTCAGCTGAACTGTGAACTGAACACACAACAAACATGAACAAATAGTGTTAGTTAATCCACAAATGATCGCTGAAATGACTAAATATCATCGTACTCGTTCAAAAACATGTCAGTGTTCTAATATAGTATAAATCGTGAGCTCAACCCTGTGACAATCTGCTTTGTTTATGAAATCATCCCAGTTTCTGTTGATGCAGCTGTTTGTTCAATGTTTTTAACCCATAGTCAGTCTTGTCCTGCTCTGACTGAGTTACAGCTCGATTTAACCAACCATAGACTGGGAATTCGAGGGGCTACAAATATTTTTATATTGAGCAATCTTGACTTGTGATTTAATTCAAATTTAAAAAAATGGCTACAAAACAAAAACAGGAACGCTTCATGGACCTCCAAACAAGAGTAAAAGTAGTAAAAGGTGTCATTGGTGAAACAGTCATAGTCATGCATCGACTTATAGAGGATTTTTGTTATTAACACGGTGATGCGCGCACACTCGCCTGTAGAAGAGCCTCCGCTCATTCTCGGGTTGGACAGATCATCGTGACGTTTTTTGTTGTGGCAACGCCAAACGCCAGTGTCACTGAAGGGGAAAACAACAACGTAAAGTAACTTGAATTTAAACTTCAATTTCCACAGCACAGTAGTTGTCTACAGTTTCAAAACTTTAATAATTGAGCATCTAACTCCAGTCGTACCAATCATTTCTGTGAACAGCGAGTTGATGTTTTCCTGGCAAACAAACACGTCATCAGTCGACCTCGAGAACAGACACAAACAGTGGAAACAAGTCGAAAAAGCACCGTTGTCAGCTAAGTACAAGAGTTTATCTCGAAAACAAAAAGTTACGCTGCTAATTCAAGACTTGTGAATGAAATTCGACCCTATGACCCTCAAAAGTTACATTCAGGTGAGTGAAAAAACTGCAAAAAAACCACTGTCTCAAGCTTCAGGAGACAGACGTCTGTCAGACCGTTCATACCTGATGGAAAAGCTGCTCTGTCCCTTTTCGAGGTTTTATTCAAAGAAGTTTCTCATGTAAACAGACGAAGAGTGGGCTTTCTGCAGAACGTATGCGCAGTAGGGTGGAAAGTGTCGATCGAAAATCCCTCTATAGAAATCATCAGGGAGACAAACAGAATTCATGTGTGAATTCATCAACATGTGATATTATATACGTTTTCCACCAATAGCGCTTCACCATCTAACAAGTTAGAGTGAGAAGTGGGCAGTAGCATATATGTACCACAAGATGGCGGTGTGGAAAAAAGTTTATCAAAAAGTATACAATATTACAAGTTCACACAAAACTACAAAAATACAGTAAAATCAAGATCCTCATTTAAACCAGGGTGTTTAGTGGCTTGCAATTTATAAATCCAAAAGTCTATTACCTTTTGTATTGTCTCTGGTGATGGTCAATACCATTACTTCTAAACTGGAGGGGTTTTTGTTATGGAATAAAAAAATATAGGCTTTTGGTAATAATTTCAAGAACTATAAAGCAGTTGAAGACAGAAAAATATTTAAATTTTGTCTGTCTTCAGCTTCAAACCACACATTTTCACTGACACAGGATAGCTGTTGCAATATTAATGGATACTTTGCAAAAGTTAGAAAAAAAGCAAATAAATTAGTTTTATCTGTTCAAACATGCAACTAATCACAATAGGTCAGAAAAAGAGCAATTTATTTTTTCCCAAATTGTGCAGCTGTATTCTGAGATCTGACAGGCCAGCTGTATGTCCACATCCACCTAAAGAAGTGTTGTCACGTTTATAATACTTCAAACTCAAAGAGCTGTGATGTACAATACATATAAGACACTTCCTCTTCACTCTCAGAATCTCTGCATTGTGCTTCCTGTAATATACCTTGTTCTAATCAAATCAACCTTTATCTTCATTTGTCCATAAACTCAACTGTGCTCACAGACACTGCTAGTTTTGTAAGAACGAATTTCCCATTGTGACAACTAAAAATGTATTTATTATATAGGGATGGACGAGATCAATTGTCACGATGTGCAAAGAATGGTCTCGCAGTCTTGAGAATGTTCATAAAGGGTTCAGTTGTGTATCTTTGAGCAGCTGTAGTAAAACGTCTCCTCCACATACAGACTTGTAGAGCACACAACCAGACAGAAACAGTCTAAACTCTGACTCGGTTTTTATTTAGTATTGATAGGACAAATATTGACGGAGATTATTAGTCCTAAACATTTTAAAAATTAGCAAGGTTGCGGACATCCGAACGCGCAATGTTTTTTACATTTAAACCAAATTTAAAATGATCCACAAAGAGATCTCTGACTTTATTGTATCTAAAACCTGGTAAAAAGTAGGACAGACGTGCTCCTTCTTCTCTGTGAGCGTCTGTCTGCAGCAGCAGAGGGGAAGAGAAAGGGGCGGAGTCTGAGCCAGAGTTCAGTCAGTCATAGCACTTCAAAAATAAGAATACTTTTTTAGAAATGCTGAAATGTAAATCAAATAGACAATAATAAGCAATTTGTAAATTGCTTTGCTAAATTTCAAAATTGAAACAATTCATGCAAACTATTTTAAAGTCTCATCCCATCCCTTATATAATGCCAATGATCTACTGATTTAGGGATGGGACAATATGTGGTACATCGTCACACTGTGGTATTAAAATGCTGAGGCATCAATACAATCATTAGCACAGAAGACTAGCACCAGATTATGAATGTACTTACTGACTAAAACTGCCAACAAAACTCAACTGATCCTTTATAATAATTAGATTTGGCCAAATGTATATCTTACTAAAAAATTATATTGTAGTTTAACGTTTTAGTAATTGAATAATTAATAGTTAGATGAGGAAAGGCTCAGAAGGAACAATGACAAACATTTTGCAAATTTTGTGTTTACGTCTGTGGCAAAACCAAGAGCAACACTTGTTTGATTCAGAATGACTTAGTTTTTATGAATCATTATAAATGCTGAATGTCATAGTATCATAGAACCATCAAAGATTGTCACTGTTATTATATCGAGGAAATTACATCCAGTCCAATATAATAATAGTTCTATACATGAACTGATAAACAGGGAAAAAGTAGTTGTTGTGCGGGCTTTCTTTAAATGAATGAATGACCTTTGACCCCAGAGCACAGGGTCACTCACAGACCACCTCTGTGCACACGCTCACAATGTGCTTATACTTATTCACTTGGGCCTCGTTACACCAGCAGGGGCGTGATCAATGAGAACATCCATTAGTTGAGTTGTCAGATGTAAGAAGTGTTTGTGCTGGGGGCTGTGGTGTTCTGGAAGAGGCTTGTGTTAAAGCAGAGTTATCTCTTTTCTATAGCTCAATCACCAGCTCAATATGATCCTTTAGAGATAACAGAATATCTTAGTAGTAGTACTGTAGTTCAGGTATGTAGCATGTTCTACTCTTGTACCCTTATTTTCAGACTTCTCTCAAATGCGTCTTAAGATGCTTACAATGTGCATTCTGAATCAAATCTAATAGTTTTTTTTAAACATTTATTGTAAATCCATAGCAAACAAAGACAAACTTTTTTCCCAAAACTTCCATTTTTTAGTGTTTTCCAGTGTTCTACAACTGTCTGTTATTTTATACATATTTGTAATTATCCCAATCCTCATACAAGGCACAAACTATAGACATAAGCAAAGACCACAGTTTTTGTTTTTCACACAGATCACTGGCGTATTGCAGGGCTATTCAACACAAGACCCGGGGGCCATATTCGGCCCTTAACTTATTAAATTCGTCCTGTGACCTATCTTACAGAAAAATAGGAAAAACAGTTGTTCTGGCAGAATAAAGTTACACAGTCCTGACCTGTGGTTAGGGGCTGACTGAAAAGAATACTACCACCGTATTCCCTGCGTGTCGTAAAAGGCGACTAAAAGGGACGGGGCGAGAGGACTGGGAATCCTCTCCCCCGTAACAGTTTTCCCAAAAACAGACAGGGCAGAGCAGGGAAGGGGAGGTTGACTCCCCAAACCCTCAGGTTTGGGGCCTTGAATGTGCGTGGTGTAGTACGAATGAAAGTAAAAGAGATCTGATTGGAAGGATGTTTGAAAGAAGGAGAATGAGCGTGTTAGCACTGAGTGAGAAGACACGGATGGGATGATGGACGGGGTGAGAAGATGGTTGAATGCCAGAGGAAGACTGTTACGCAAGGAAGAGAGGTGCTAGAGATAGGGATGAATGGAGAGCGTTTGTGTATGCATGAAGAGGATGAAACCTGCTTGGAAGGGTTCGTGTATGAAGTGGCAGGGGTAAACCAGCTACTGCTGAGGCCCTGTTGCAGAGGTCTCATGTGCTTGCTGTACAGCTGACCCCAGTGCAGTGCAGTGCGGAGAGTGAACCTTTCACCCAAGGAGGATTGGCACGAATGTGGAGCAACACGTACACATACTGTCAGCCTTTTTATTATAGTCTGTCTTTGTCTCTCGTTTTCTGCCTCTGCGGGGAGATCTGTGTTTGTGCCTGTGTTTTTCCGTTTGTCTGCCTGTGTGGGGGAGGGCTTGGGAGGGTGTGGGAGGACCTTGGTGGGGTCATTGGGACCTTGTTGGGGGGTCTGGGGGTACGGCTTGCTTGGAGTCTGGGAGTGGTCTGGGCTACCTTGTCGCTCCGGGTTTTTCCTTTGGGTGTATCGCGGTGCCGACTGTGGTGTTCCCCGGGTCGGCTTTGACTGGGTACCTTTCATGATTGTTATGTAACTGATTGGAAGCAATTGATTCAGACCTGGAAGCTCCCAGATTGTTTTAGATTGTTTTAATGCATCATTTTAGAATCAGGGAAAGTCAAACTCCCACTCAGGCTGGCAGGACAATGTCTGCCTTCTTTTAATGCAACTTAGACACAACGTAGCAGCAAACACACAGCACACAAGAACAGGATAAGTATAGGGACTGAAACAATTTCGGAGCGAAGGAAAATAAATAAAATATAATCAGAGAGGGGAGGGTGGCCTGAGGGGGGCCGGCCCTGGGGGGCACGTGCAGTTTGCCCTGTGGTATGGCTGGGAGGGAAGTCCTGGGGTGGATGATGGTCCGGGTCGCTCTCTGGTCTGGTGGTCGTCCCTTGTGGCTCCTCAGACGTGTCCCTGGTGGCTTTCGTTTGGTTCTCTCGCTGCCTTTTTTGAGTTCTCTTGCTCATGGCGGGCGGGTGGATGGATGCCGGGGCGAGTGGGTCTCCTTAGCCGAGGTAGCAAATAATAAACAAAGACTAAACAGGATTCTGGAACAATGACATAATAAAAAGGCTGTACAACACAAACATACACAAAACACACAAGTCACACACACACTCATACACTCAGATCATGGGACCAGAGGGAGGAAGGGGGGAAAGAGAAGGGTCCCTGTCTAGGCTACCTAGCTGGCGATCTGTGAAAAAATATAATCACGATTTTTTTCTCATATCGATCGACTCGATTTTCGATTCAATTTAGCCTAACCTTTTCAAAAACAAATGAAAAATGCCATTCATGAACAAAACAAATACTAAAACTTTTATATGTCCCATTTATTAGATTTTTGAAATATCATTATTCTGTCTCTAAGATTGACTTTTGCTCCAAAACTACATATTTTTATTGACAAAAGTTCGTTTTCAATCTTTCGATTCAAGACCCATCACCAAATAATTGACGATTCGTTTCGATTCGATCCGATCTCTCGATTTTTCGATTAATGGCACAGCCCTAAGGCTACCCCATGTACATGGGACACAGCCTGGTATATAGTATATAGATAGATAGTCCTGACCTACTGCCACCACTCATGAGCTACTTAATGTATGAGCTTCTGTAATTAAGACAGCCCAGTGCATTGTCTCTTAACATGTTTGTCATACTACATTTTTTAAACATTTGTCATAAAATCTTACAAATAGGCTAGAAACTGTAACTGCTGAGCCTGATTGTGATGCAAAGATAAAAGCGTGTGCTCAGCACAAACTCTAGTGCATTACCTGTGTGTGTAATAAAACCATACGACTGAAAGTGTCACTCTGGTCTCAGCCTGGTGCATGTGAGCCAGCAGGACTCAGGCCAGTAAAGCAGCAGGAGGTGAAGAAACAGCATCTGTGACAGATAACATCCAGGTCTGGTTCGTGATAGACATCAGAGCGTAGGAAAAAGCCCCACACACATGTTGTGCCCTGCTACATGTTTCATTCACCCCTAAACTGCTGCACACAGCCTCTGAATACACACACCTAATCTGAACACAGACCTTCTGAACAACACCACCACCTCCTCTGAACACACACACACCACCTTGAACACACACCCTCTGAACACACTCCTCTGAACACACAGCCTCTGAACACACCAACCACTTCTGAACACACCCTCTGAACACACACCCTGAACACACACCTCTGAAAACACATCACCTCTGAACACACACCTCTGAACACACACCCCACCCCCTCCTCTGAACACACAGCCTCTGAACACACACCACCTCTGAACACACACCACCTCTGAACACACACCACCTCTGAACACACAGCCTCTGAACACACATCTCCTCTGAAATCGCACACACCTCCTCTGAACACACAGCCTCTGAAACACACACCTCTGAACACACACCACCTCTGAACACACACCTCCTCTGAACACACAGCCTCTGAACACACACCTGAACACACACCTCCTCTGAACACACACCTCTGAACCACACCTCTCTGAACAAACTTCAAACACAGCTCTGAACAGCACGACTCACGTCTGGACAGGCTGCAGCTGCTGCTGAGTTCAAGATAATTGCAATTGTGTGTCTGCGTTTAGTGTAGAACTGTTTTATACTTACATATAAATATAGCAAATTCAACACTGAATCATGAGCCCTTAACATAGACCCTTACACGGTAAAGTTCCTAGTATGTGGTCAAGTGTGAAAAGCCCAGAACGGAAACACGGTATATTTGTCCTGGCATTTGATCCGTGTCGATACCTAGTAACATTACCGGGAACAGTCGCGGGACTAGTCCGTGTTGACATGTGTGAAAGCAGAATGTGACTGCCAGTACAATCCCCATGGCAACAGAACAACTCACACACTCACAGAGAACGAAGCACGCTCTTATTTGCTCCTACTGCGCTTCAGACCAGCCTTAAATCTGAAGGATTAAAGCGTTACGATATATCCTGCCCTACTCTTGAATCAGCTGACCTTGTCACAAAGAAAACACTTGTTTCATTTTACTAATAGGCTATAAAATGCAACTTGCAAACTCACCGAATGTACGCGCGGTCAGACTGAAGTCCAGAAATCCTCTAAAATGCAGTCTTGACATTCTGCGTAAAGAGCTAGTCCCAAAACCAGACTCTGGTCCTGGTTCGCCAAACCGCGGCAACAGGTGGCGTCTTGTAGGGCTTCCTCCACCTTGTGCATTGCAGTCCGGTGCAGACGGGCCATAGGCTATCCTCCCTTCTTGTGCGCGAGTCACGGTACAGACAGCACGGGGCAGTATCCTCCCCGCGAGCCCACCAGTCCAGGTGCAGACAGCACGGCCGTATCCTCCCCTCTTGCGCACGAGTCCGGTAAAACCATGGATCTGTGGCACGGACAGTACGGAGCCTCCTTCCGTGCGCGCAGTGTGGGACACGCGTTGTTTATCCAGGTCCAATGGTTCTGCACGATGCCCGCGCTCTGGGAGTGTCCACAGTCCATCCTCGCTGTGCCCAACTGTGTGGACGAACTCCTGCGTCACTCACGCTCCCTGCTCTGACGGCAGGTAGAGCTGACGGCTCCTCCGCTGTCTCAGGACTATGTTAAGCCCATCCAGCCACATTATGCGGTGCCTTCCTGTTTCATACCGGCCTCTGCAGTACGCTGCATTCGCACACCAAATACATCCTGCCTTTCTCCCCGCAAATAATGATAGGTCATTAATAAGCCACCAATGTTGCAAAATAGGCTAATAACCTACATAAAATATGACAATCAAACAATAAAAAAGCATTTTAAACAAATTTAAAAGTGCTTATGTGCTATATAGTCGAGTTTGTGCCCAAAGCGTTCCATGTTGCCGAGTCATATGTGAATGGTGACGACACGGTATTGTTCTGGGATGATTTGCATATATAATGGGCAAATGGTGAAGCATACCGGCAAACAAGACACGGTACTTAACGGGTTCAATGTGTGAAAGGGCTATGGATTTGCTGCAATTTTCTGCAATAAAGCCATTAGCTTAGGCTGTTGCTTGGATATGCACAGTAAACTTTACTGGGGAGGCAAAACAATGAAATGCAAGAGGTACTACAACTTTAAGTGATAAAAGAATGAAACTTAATGTCCATCTGACAGGTTTTCATGTTTACTGTACTGTGTAGATTCCAAACGTTATATGTTGTAGTAAATATGTATCATAGTTTTAAATGTAAATTGTTTGTGGATTTGTCTTTTGTCTAGTATAAATGAGGTAATTCCATAACTTTTACAAAGCAATCATATTATAAATACAGAAAACAAAAAAGGGCAAGGCAATATGAGCTAAATATTTTTATCACGGTATAAAAAGAACTATTGCAGTAACGATATAGTTGACGATATAACTATTCTAGTAAATAGCATTTATCATTGTTATAATTATGTGTTTCAGGCGGTTTCAGTTACAGTGTAAGTTCCCCTTTTAAAAAACATGTTTTACTTCTTTCATTATTTGTTTTAGCCTCTGCAGAGCCTTCACTGTCTGGACAGGGGTTACTTTTGTTCAAGGCTTTGAATTTTGACAGTCAAGGGTTGTGAATTTTAGCTTGAAAAAAAATTTAGTGTTTTTTTTTCCCAAGTTTGATCCACAAAAATACCCCCACTAACGACTGAAATATGAATCAAATGGTTTTGGCGTTTGTCGAACGCTTGTAGATATTAATCTATGTTATGAATTGGGTTGGGTTAAATCAGAAGAAGAGTTCGGCTCTAGGAGTGGAGGAGGAGACTGAGACAATAAATTAGATTTTGCTGGTACATATTGAGTTGACAAACAAAACACTGACAAAACAATGACTATAGTGAACGGTCATAAATATTTACAATCCAAGTTCAGAAAAATGTACATTCAACAGTTTTTCCTTCGCTGTGAAAATTCCATGAAAATGCCAGAGCGCTAAAGTTTGGATGTCCTGATTGGTTTGTTACACGTTTGTAATCCATGTAAATCTAAGTGGAAGTGCAATAGTGAGCACGAGAGAAGGATAGTGCGATTCCTGAGTGGCTGCGAGCAGCGGTCAATCAGGACAAAAGAATTAAAAAAAGTTCAAGGATGGCTTCAGAACCCTCCTACCAGCCCAACCAGAGCAGGAAAGGTTCCTGAGTCAAGAGTCCTGGGCTTGAGTAGAGAACTGGTGCAGGTGTGTTGCTTTGGGTTCAGTTAGGCTCAGATCCTTAGCTCATCATCCGATCGGTCATTTTTGAAGTTTCTAGTGGATTCGCGTTCTTTTTGTTAGTGGTCTGGACTCGGTAGTCAGCTCCTGTAGCATGTCACACGAAAATCATCACCTCGCTCTGCGGCATTTAACTTCCGGTTTTTATAGAGAAAGATTTTCACCTGGGTTACACTATCACGATATTCTAAAGTTAACTTTTCCACACGAATATCGAAATATATGATGATATGATAGTGCCCAGCCCTAGGCCAAAATGTACTTAAATGACAGTAGTTATAATATGACGACAAATATATTATGCTGGAACTTTTTATTTTGATAAATGATTGTTAATACTCCCAGGACACTGTGTCAGTTACGAGTAAATTGTCTTTGCATTTTGGTGCTTTTTGATTACATATGAAGAGATTCTGTTTAAGAGCTGCAATCGTTCATATGGGCTTACAATACATTTAACAGTCTAGGTATAATCCAGTTTGTAGAAAAACCGAACAGCCTTTGAGCTTTGCATCTGCAAGCGTAAACTTCTCTTTTCTTTTAAACCCGCAGTAGTTGCTTGTCCTTACGAGCCAGCGCACCACTTCTGGTAACTGGTAACAAGGCCATAAAAGGGCCCTGTGCTTGGTTTTCCACAAACCACATCACACACGGGAAAGAGCAGCAGTTCAAACAGGTGGCTAACACTAATACTGCGCCGACGCTCCGATCACTGCTCACTACATTTTAGTGCCAATACATCACAAGCTAAATGCATATTAAGGAATCTCCGGCAAATGTCATTCTCTAAAAATAAAATAGTTCTGAGAGGTCTTAACACAAACACTGGCGCCTTGCTTGCCAGAAATTAATGACTGCTTATGCTAACACTCTGGTAAAAACAAACAAGACCATTTCCGCGTTTCTCTTTTTTTGATTCTGGCTGCAGTTCCATGAGCGTTCAGCCTTCAGGCACCAGCAGATGAAGTCCCTAATCAGTTGTTGTTATTCCATTTTACATTATTATTACAGAGGTCATGACTTTTTTATTCTACGTCATTGGTGACTGCTGCTTTTTATGAGCTCATAATATTTTAAAGCATCTATAGAGGATGAGCCAATTAACTTGTTTAATTCCTATTAAAACAATGTGTTTGCTACAGCTGCAGGTTATGAGCATTTGCATCTATTAAGCCCTATTATGATCATCATCAATATGATTTGTTGTTGTGTCACATCTAAAAGTTATAGGTTTGCGCGTGTTAATCACACACTCCTGTCACTCAAACTGCATCACCATAGTTACTCACACACCGAGGGAAAAGGGGCGGGGCCTGCTGCTTTGGTGAGAGGAGACTGCCAAACTTTAACTTTATCAGAAAAAAAAGCAAATCAACAAGACGCTATATTGTGCTTTTCCAGAAAATTTGACCAACTGCCCTAAAGCTGTGCACTCGGGGCGCGTGGCTGGGAATGGCGCACTGACCTTAATTTTACGAATAGCGATTTTTTTAAAGACCTGAATTGCTTAGTGATATTGACAAACATTAGCATGTCAATAATTTTTTGGCAAATCTCGATAACACTATTTGCACAATATTCTGTCAGTCCAACGTAAACATGAAAAGCTGCTGTACAGCTGATTAGCTGGGGAAACTTCTTTGAATAAAACAACCAAACAGGACGAGAGCAGCTGTTTGGATCATGAACTGGTCTGACAGACGTCTATCTCCTGAAGCTTGAGACAGTGTTTTTCTTGCAGTTTTTTCACTCACCTGAATGTAACATTTAAGGGTTAACTTTTGTTTTCACACAGTGATAAACTCTTGTAGTTAGCTGACAACAGCCCTAGCTCGACTTGTTTCTACAGCTTGGTCAATGAGAGGCAGCTCTTTCTGCAGGTCGGGTGCACACATATCGCTCGTGTTGATAAACACAAAAATCCCTCTATAAATAATACTCAGAAATCATCCTGAGGCCACATTTGGCCCTCGGCCGAAGTTTGACACCCCGAGTTAGTGTCTATTTTCTTATTTTATGTAAAACAAGATATTTTAAACTTGTTTCATTGGCAATCTTAGTCCAAACCAATCAAAAACTATTCAAACGACATAAAATACTAACGTACTTTTCCCCGGCACATAGACCCTTGTTTTCATTTTTCTAGAATTTAATTATCAGACACATATTTGTCAAATTAATTACAAAAGTAATTGTGGAGCACTGACTTGAGACTCGACTTAGGCTTATTTCTCTAATACGTATACGTAAATTACGTATGTATAGTAATAAACTCATCTCTAAACAGGTTAAAGGGCACATATTATGCAAACTACAGTCTTTTTTTACTCTAGCTCTACCACTGCTTTCTCACAAAAACACTTTTGTCTGTGAGGTGTGATGTCACAGATCGCTGCTTAAATCTGTCTTACATAAGAAAGTTGCATCACACTGACACATGTATGTTTTTCTTTGTGGCTTCTCAGGTATTCTGGAGATCAAGTCTGTGGATGTCGGCGTGGTGGCCATCAGAGGCCTCAGCAGTAACTACTATCTGGCAATCAGCAAAAAGGGGGAGCTTTACGGCGCGGTAAGAATTCATCTTTAGACTGAATATACTTCTAAACTCTAATATGAAGTGTTACAAGATATTATCATTGTCAAATCATAACTATTATGTCATTTATGTGGGGTTTTCGCTCTTTTTACATTTTGTGGTTGGTAGATAACAGTTGTGGAATTACCTCTACATATTTACTGGACAAAGGACAATTACTAACCTCATCAAAACAGCCAAAATGTTTTAATTGTTTTACTGAAAATGTAGTCAAACCTGCTGCGTTCAGTTTAAGAGTCATGATACGAACAGGGGTATTAGTCGTGTAGTTGAATTATCAGTTGATTGTGTTTTAGTCGACCAAATATCTCTGTGTTGACTATTTTATTTAGATTGGAAGGACTTAACTGCATATGGTCCAAAAGCAAAAAAATATAAAGTATGTTGTGATGTCGCTGCAGAATTGTCTTTTTACCTACACATTTAAGATAAAACATATGTTGAGTCTAACAAACCAGTAGTTAATTGCCCAATTTAAGCCAATTTAGCCTATTTCAAGCTTGAAAGACAAGAAGTCAAGAATCTTAATCAGGACAAAATGGGTTTGTTCCAATGGTGAATGGAACTTACTTGAAGGAGATTAAAAAAAAATGTAAATAATAAATCCAGTGTGTGCAAATGTGATGTGAGTCTATTTGTGAATCAGATACATGCAGGTTTTGAGAGTTTTTAGCTGTTACATATAGATGACTAATTAATCAATACGACATGTCTTTAGTCGACCAGAATTTCAGCTCGACATATCAGTCACTATATGACAGCGTTTCGCTTAGGTTTATTTGCATAGCAGGGCTGGTTGGGAAAAATATAGGCTTATAATGCAGATTTATCGTTATTGGGAGTAATTATGGACTTTTATGTCTACCAAAGCAGTTAAACTGATATGAATTTTCTTCTAATGATATTGTAGAACATCTAAAACATGAAATAAATATCTCTAAATTAAAAAAATGTCCTATGATAAGCAGGGTGGTGGATGTTGTTAGCAAGGTGGGCCATCCTGCTTGTGAAATGATTTGGGAAACATTGACTCATTTGGGATGAGACACAAACTGAAATATGTCAGTGAACAGTCAAATTAATGAAATAATGTTAAGGTTAGTGTTAACAGTTTTAAGATATGTTTGTATGGATCTAAGCGATAGAATTAACAGCTTTGGTGCAGAAGATCACAGAATATTTTGTAGCTTGTGAGGAATTTATGGTCCGTCATACTACTGTATATCTTCAGTGTGCACTGTAAAAAGTCTCCCATAGCATTTCATTAAAAAAAATGAGGTAACAAGTGACATTCATAATAATTGAATAGATTTTACAATCTCAATTTTGAGTAAAACACAAAGAATAAATCAGTGAAGTACAAACAAAATATTAGTGCTGAATCTACAGCAATCAGAGACAAAAATAATTTAATTTTATTAGATATTTGAGTAAAATTGATTAAATTTACTAAATAAATTGATCCACCTTCATTAAAAAAATTAAAAAAATGATTTACATTTACTAAATATATTTGTCTATTTTTATTAAATATTTGCGCAAAAATGATTTACCTTTACTAAATATATGTGACAACTTTTATAAGATATTTCAGTGAGTCTGGTTAGAATTTACTAAATAGTTCAGTAAAATTGATTTACTATGACCAATTTGCAGCTTTGTATTACACATCTGTCTGCAAAAAAGTTGTTAAACAACAATGAAATGTGCATGAAGGTTTATCATATCTATTCAATCAAATCAGATGTCACTTTGTTACCTCAATTTCTTTAAGACTAATTTAAAGTAAAATTTATGTTAGATTTGCACCAACAGAAAAGTAATAAAACCAAATATTATTCAACATGAATATTTATTGTTTGCGAACATCTTAACATTTTGCTGTACTAGTAATAGTAACAACTACTTTTGAAAACATTTAACAAGCAGAAAGACATCCCTAAAATTACAATTCTAGGTATATTAAAACCTTTTCACACTAAGGACAACAAACCCCTTTGCTTAAATTGTGCATATAAAAATCACATTAAGATCCACTGACTGATAATCTAGCAAAAACATGCTTTTAGGATTAGGACTGATGGCATACGTGAGGCCGATAAGCAAGTTGCAAGCCTTTGTAAGGTTTTCCACATTGGTGATCACAGGCACACCTTCTATGAAGCCAAGTTCCTCTGGAGCTGATGTGTTGGGCTTGAGATGATAAATGTTCAACTTGTGCTGGGTAAGGTCCACAGACACCCCATCACCCTGAAATGAACATATCATATTAGAGAAAGGTTTAAAAGAAACAACAACAACAACAACAACAACAACAACAAAAAGAGGGACTACTTTTACAGAGATTAGTACCATCTACACCACCTGCTGTCGGAGATATGTGCACAACATTCTGAGGAACCAGCACCACCCTGTACATTACCTGTTCTACCTGCTGCTCTAAACCTTTGATGTCTAACATATGCACATCACTAATACAAAACATGGGTCCATAAAGGGACTGTACCTGATTTTTGCATTCTAAAAATGTAAACAAACAGAAATAATTAACCTTTTTCCTTCAGGCTACATGATTTCCTCACGTAGCTAATGCATTCTGAGCTTCAGAATTGTTCATCATGATGAGTTTTAATGTTTTTTTCACAGCTTTTAACAGCGAGGTGAGTCACTATGCTAACAACAGTTAGCCACAATGCTAAAAACAAAAACAGAAAAGCTGCACACAAACAATATTTTATTAGACATAGACAGGACTTTGGGGACTAATTTCCACCTGATTAGATACATTAACAAGGCATCAGTGCTAGGGGGGAAACTGCTTTTAAGTTATCTTGTTGCAAAAAAATCGAGTATAGTCCCTATAAGGACCTGCATTCAATGTGATTGTTATGAGTGTTTCATTTTCTGTATTTTTTCATTTATTTTAAATCAATTTGATTTATGATTAAAATTCTATGTATTCTTTTAATATTTTTTTTACTAGTACAGGTCCATATTTTCATTATAAATTACTTTTTTTGTACAAATATAATAATAACTTCTATTATTACACCACGTGCAGAATTATTAGGCAAGTTGCACTTTTGAGGATTAGTTTTATTTTTTAACAACAGCAGTGCTCTTGGTCAATCCAAAATGTTATTAAACCTCATACCTGAATATTTCATGAAGTAAAAGTGAGGTTTTAGCTTTTGTATGAGAATATTTGTACATTAGGCAATTATTACTGTGCACAATTATTTGGCAACTTGAAGAAAAACTAAAATATTCCCAATTTGTTTTTATTTTCATCTTTTAAAATACATACATACAACACATTATCAGAGACCTTAAATTACCAGTGGCAAAAGTTTTACACGTTTTACACAGCATACTTTACAATATCGGTAAAACAAGCAGCATTTCATCACACAGTCACCCTAAACACAAGCAATATAATGTGTTTTGGAATTAATTCATTATTTAAATAAACTAAAATAATAAGTAACACAGCTCTTACCTTCACAACAGTATTCTGCGCAGCATGCACCTCCGTCTCGGCAGAAAAATGTGGGCGGAAGTCATCATTCAGTAAGTTAAGCCTCCTCAGTGGTTAGGCTTTATCAATTTTTTTATGTTGAAACCAATGCAAAAATATAAAAACAAAATTAGCGTATTTTTTTAGGCAGATTTTATTCTAACACTTTTGATTGAATGCAGACGCCTCAGTGGTTAAAGTCTATCAATTTTTCCATGCTGAAAACATTACCAAAAAAATAAATATAAAATTTGGCAACTTTTCTAAGCAGATTTTATTCTAACAAATTGTGATTGAATGCAAGTAAAAATCGTTAGAAAACTGATATGTACAAATGAAAATGCATGGTAAAATTATGTTGTTGATTGTTTTATGCAGGTGTAATTAATATTTATGTATCATTTTTAATTGAGTCAAATCCCACTATTTACAGTGTGGTTTACCTCCAGGTTTCCCCAGTTTTCCTACCTGATTTTTTGAGTTTTTCCTTGCCGAGAAGGAGAATCTAAGGACAAGATCTGCTTCATTGTTTGATTTTCTAGCATTGCTGTTTGGTAAATCAAGAATTTTGTGAACTCTGATTTTTGAACTTTGATTGGATACTTATTATTGAGGAGTGCACGGTAGCAGAGTGGTTAGAGCTTTGGCTTCCCAATAAGATGTCGTGGGTTTGACTCCCGGGTCGGATCATATCAACATCTCACGATCTCTCTGAGTGGAGTTTGCATGTTCTACCCGTGTCACATACAAAAACATGCATGTTTAGGTTAATTGGGCATCACTGTAAATTTCCCCTGTGAGTGAATGAGAGAGTGAATGGTTGTCACTATCCAGTGTTCCCCCGCCTAAGGCCCAAAGTCACTGGATAGGTTCCAGTCACCCACGACTCCTGGCGAGAACGAGCGGTAGAAAATCAATGAATTCATTAATTTGACTAATTGTGAAGCCCTTAATGTGTTTGTACTAGCAACTGAAGGATGCATAAGAAATGTTTAAATATTTCTTTTTTTTCAAAATTAGATCCGCCTGCATTAATAGTGAACAAAAAATATTCTTTGCCAAAAGTGTCCAAACGGTTTGTAATGTGTTGACAATGGTACATTTCAGAAACAGACAGCACTTGTAGTGGAGGTGAGACCAGTCTCCAGCAGCTCTCAGCTCCATTCAGAAACAGGAAACACAATCCTTGACTTGCCTATTCTGCTGCGGTCCCTCTGGGGTGAGCAGCCCTTGTTTCATCTATTTTCTCTCTCTTCTTTTCTTCATCTCATCTTTGCGGCCTTTTTTCTCCTTTGCGACTTTGAAAAGCAAACTTTCAGCATGTCTCTCTAGAGTCACACCACAGATGAAATGACAGACGGTAGAAAAGAAAGAGGCATTCTGTTGCATGGCCTGAAACTGAATTCCCATTACGTCGTCCTGATGCTGCAACTTTAGCTCCAGCGGCGTGATGGTGGAGCTTACGTTACAGTTGATGGCTGCACACAGTGACTTCTTTATCCTCGCCCAATCAAGTGGAATCATTGTCAATGTGCGTTTGCAGATTAACAAGATTATTTTAGTTCAGTTTTAGATTTTAAACTATTTTGCATTAAAAGAACAAACGTCATGTTTTGTTCGCATTGTTCATGTCTTTTAAACGTGCTCTTGAGAATAATTTATTAGAACTACATAAAAAAAAAAAAAAAAAAAAAAACATAAAACAGTTATGTTTCCCACCCTGAGTCAGAGCTCCACCTACTGCCTGCAAAGTAAATTACAATGGGGAAGTATTCAAACCAATCTTGTTTGATATGCTAATTCTACAAAGAAAGCTCAAAATGACTCTGGATGACTTGGATTTAAAACCAGCACAGATAATGTCAGAGGTCACAGAAATGGGCAATTTTGAACAGTATTTTCTGAGGCTCAGAAGGCAAAGAATAGCATCTTATAGGCAGCTCCAGTTGGGTTTTTTAATGAGCAAACTGTTACAACAGGAAAAATAACTACTTAAATTTTACTTTCATTTACTTACATTTCACTTTAATTATTCTTAAAAGCTGACTTTAGATCAACACACTGGCAAACTAAGTGCCTCTATTGGCAATGCGCTGTCCCTGAAGATGTCCCTGGCAGCATCCGTAGTTTCTTCTTCCACGATTCATAGAGCACAATAGTTAGCAGCTTGTCTAAAATATAATCAGTGCTCATGTTAATTAAGTCACTTTAAATTTAAACAATTAAATCAATTTATTCACTCATTCACTCACTACAATGGCACATTGAAGGTATTGTTTAATTGAAATCTGTTTTACGTCAGTCACGTTTTGCTCACTGCATTCTGAGCATCATAATTCTTAACCACAATACATCTAGAAGTGCTTTTTCTCAACTTTTAGAAGCCAGACCAAATAGAACTATGACGATATACTAACAGAAGCTAACTCATGCTTAAAACTAGGAATGTACCGATCCAACTTTTCAGTTCCGGAACTGATTTTGATATTTAAGTATTTGCTGATGCTGATAATTTTGACCGATAACAGTGTAAGGACTGAAAATAGCTTTTGTTATTCTTAAAGCTTATTTAATTAGTAAGAATATTGGTCACATAGTGCTATGCAACTGATATTTTTTGAGCAAATAACTTTATGGGGATGAGCTTCAAACAAAATAAGATGCACTGGATCAACATCAGAAAATAGTCTTACTACATCCAACCACGACTGAACCATGAACCCAAACAGCAAAGTTCCACAGATTCTAGTATTGGTTTAGTGCATCACTAGACAGACAGCTGAACTTTCAACCAAATAGATACTTTAACAATACAGTAATACAGTAATCTGTAGCTGTCTTTATACAGTAATACAAAAAAGGAATCAGGAACTTAAAGATGTGGGTAATATCTTTGTTTTGCTTTTGGAACATGTAGATTTAGTTCTGGAACCAATCTAAACAGCTGTGGCCTGAACCAGAGAAAATCAGTTACTATATTGTGAATGTGCTTTTGTACATGATCATTGTGGACGTTGCCAAATAAATATCAAATGTTGTTGTGTGTAAGAAACATTAGCTTAAGCAAAGCAAGGAGCCTTTTCAAGTAAACCGAACAATGATCCTGTATATACTGATTTTTGGACACTCAAACCGCTTCACATTTGTTATCGGTTTGATCTCAGGTGATGTAAAAAACTATTTGTAGTCACAGCTGCTCTGGGGTAGACTGACAGAAGCGTCCACCACATTCAAACTTAAGTGGGTGAACTGTCTTGCCCAAGGACACAACAGAAGTATGTGCTTGTGTGAGCCAAAATGTTCTTTGAAACGTTAGACGACAAAGGTATAAATCCAGTTTATTCAGAGTGACAGTAAGCACTGAATCAACTTTTTTTTTCTTGTTTTCACCCAGTTTGGCTTTTGTCTTTTGAAGAACAAATATGAAATACTGTATGTAGAGGTAATTCCACAACAATTACCAAGCAACCATATTGTAAATATGAGCTAAAATTCACATAAATGACTGATGCTAAGCACATATTTATTTTGTTGAATGATTCCCAGGGAACTGTCAGTTGTGTGTAAACTGTCTTTGCATTTTGTCTCTTTTTGATGACATATGTGGAAGGATTCTGTTTGGGAACTCAAATTTCTTCTTTGATTTCTTCATAAATTGGAACTTGCTGTAAATCTATTATAACATTTACCACAATTACTTCCACACCAAGTCAAAATTAGAAAAATAGGATAATCTGTCATATGGGCTTTACAGGTACACTTGAAACATTGGGTGAAGGGTCTGCAATCACCTTTTCAACACTGAGATTTTATTACTTTGCCTATGGAATGTTGCACAAGAGTAAACCTCGGGGAACCTCAGGTCAAGCCAGGCATTTCATTTATAAAGCATGATTATGTACAAAAATGTTGCGAGTGTCAGTTTCTGCTTTTGCAATTTATATAAAGCAACTTGTCCTAGAAATGAGCCTCAGAGGTTTGTGGAAGTTTGTGTTTTGTTTGTACATACACCAAAGGTTATGATTTTGTGGAGTTCCTCAGGGATCTACTCTCGGCCCCCTTTAGTTCTCTTTGTATTTATTTTTGGAGTCAATTTTTATGAAGTGTGTGATTTTGTTTCATTTATGTGCAGTTGACTGGATCATGTCTATTGTCCTTTGAAATGTGACAATATATTCTGTTTGAGTGTCTGAATGATGTCAAAGCAAGAATTTCACTAAACCTGTTAAAGTTTAATGACGACAAAAAAAAAAACAAGCTTTGTCATTTGGCTTTCCTTACAACCTCTATGACCTCTTGATTTGGGCCCTTTGGATGAGTTTGTGAAACCTACAATCACAAACTTAGGAATAAAATGCACAATTGTTTTCAACTTGAAACACAAATAAAAGGTGTGATGAAGGGATGGGACGATTCACTAAGGTCACAATTCGATTCAGTTTTCGATTCTGTAGCCATGATTTTCGATTTTGTTAGTTTATCTATATTAACTTTTTTTTTTTCTTAAGACACAAAATAAACCATGATACATGACATTTAAAACAAGGCTTTGTTTTAAATGTATGTTGTTTTAAACTGTTGTTAGAGCTTAGAACTAGTGTTTTTGTCAACATTCAAACAGTACACAGTCATATTTAATGTCCATATTTAGAGTTGTTAAACCATCAGTTGTTAACTCAACATAATAATTCACATTCTGTCAGATCTTGCACAAGTTCAGGCTTTGTTTCTTCAAACATTGTGACTATTCTTGTATTATTGTTTGTATTATACAAGAGAGCGTGTAAGTCAGTGGCTGCATGAAAAAACTGATCGATTCTGGCCTTACGATTCGATCGATTTTCGATGTTTTCGATCGATTTTCCATCCCTATTCTAAACAATAGGGATGGGACGAGATCTCGTGCCGCGAGATCTCGCGAGATCAAACTGTCACGATACTGTGCGCACACGTACTGATCTGTCTCGTGAGATTTTATCATTGGTCCTGAAATTAAGTTTTGTATCTTTGAGCAGCTGTAGTAAATATTCTCCTCCACACACAGACTTGTAGCAGACTTATTCTGACAGAAAACTGTCTAAACTCTGTCTCAGTTTTTATTTCGTAAAGATAGGACCAATATTGACAGAGATAATTAGTCCTAAACATTGTAAAAGTTAGCGCGAAAAATATATAATCGTCAAATACGCGCGGACATCGCGGGAACAGCGCAGTGTTTTTCACACTTAAACATAGTTTAAAATAGATCCACAAAGAGATATTTTGGCCTCTGTCATGTAAAAAGTAGGAAAGTCTCCTCATCCGTGTGTGTCTGGTCCCTGCAGCAGCAGCGGCAGCACTGTGAAGGAAGGGGAAAGGGGGCGGAGTCTGAGCTACACACGGAGGAGTGGATCAATTTCAGTCAAAACTCAGATCGTTCAAATAATAAAAATCCAAGGTGATACACATAATGAAAGGTAAAGCTAAACTAAAAGAATATAAACTAACAATAATAAATAATACAAATCAAATGTTGTAATTTGCCTTGTTTAAATTCTAAATTGAAACAATTAATGCAAATTATTTAAAAATCTTGTCTCGTCTCGATCTCGTGGACCCAATCTCGTGGCTCGTCTCGTCTCGTGAAAATTCTGTCTCGTCCCATCCCTACTAAACAATATTTTAAAGATCCGATCCATGCTTATATAACAACTCGAGTCAGTCGGGGTTTTCTTGGGCGTCTGCAGCTTGTGCAAAAAGCTCTTAACTGGCACTAGAAAGCCTAACTACATTACCCAGATTCTTGCATCTTTGCATAGACTTCCACTGCTTTTTCAAATTGATTTCAAATTTGTATTACTTGTTTTTAAATCGTAAATACTTACTTGTCTGCTCTGATCCAGTCGAACAATCCCTCTCGTGCTCTCAGGTCGGCTGAACAGCTGATCCTGACAGTCGCCAAAACAAAAAGAAAACAGATTAAGTCTTTTCAGTTGCCAACCCTCGTCTCTGGAACACTTCATCTCTGTATGTAAAACAAACACCCTAACAAAACATTTTAAGTCTCTATTAGAACACATTTTATTGGAGAATTTTATCCAAAATTACTTTGGTCACCCATTTTTTTTTTTTTGGTTTAAAGGACATTAACTGGATTGGAAATATTACTCCAAATCTGTGGAGTGTCTGCTGATGGTAATGAAGACAATAAAAACACCCATATTGTAATAAATTCTAGATAGGACTTATATGTTTAATGTCGTACTAGGGAACATTCCAGCCAAGCAGTAACATCAAAATGTAGTCAGGTTGAGCTGGGCTCTGTATATGGAATTTCAGATAATATTGTGATAGTTGTTTTGAAGATATGCACAAATGGAAAATGAGAGATTAGAATATTGTTTGTAGTAAAAAAATGCTTCAAAAATAGTAGTTTACAGTTACAAATTAAGAAAGTTACAACATTTTAAATGTTCAAGTAAGTGTAGAAGGTGATATAGCCAATTAATTGCAAATCTATTCAGAAGTTTTTATATAAAAATCTTGTTTAGCTTGTGAGGGCAGTTTGGGTCACAAAGTTGGTCAGAACATTGAAACACTCACTAGTTTTGAGAAAGGGGGTCCTTTTAGCTAATTGATAGCACATGTCTTAAATTGACCAAAAATGTCTTTAGTCAACAACAGACTAATTTCTGTTCATTAAGCTTCAACTAATACATTTACATATGTTTGAACATTTTCAGCTTGATTTGCAATAATATTATCTGTACAGCATTATCAAGATATTCATTTTTGTCAATATCGCCCAGCCTCTACCACAAAAGTTAACAGTGAAACTTTAAAGGTTGTTATATTGCTCAGAATTAGAAACACTGGTGCTGGTTTAGAATATTTAGTCAGGGTTAAAAAGAAACAATACCAGCCACCAGATTTTTTGATTTTTTTTAAACTTTGCCATTAAAATGCTGTTTAGAGAGGCTGTTTTACTGACGTCTTTCTCTGTGTCTGTGTGTGCAGAGCGAGTTTGGTCCGGACTGTCGCCTGATCGAACGCATTGAAGAAAACAAATACAACACATACGCTTCGGCCGAGTGGAAGAACAAAAGAAAGCACATGTTTGTTGGACTTAACCCAAACGGCAAACCCATGAGGGGCAAGAAAACTCGGAGGAAAATACTGCTACACACTTCCTGCCCATCATGGTCCTACCGCGATGATGAAGCTTCTCTGAAAACTATGCTGAAGAGTCTATGTGATGCACTGAGACGGAAAAGATGCAAAATGATGAATTTCTGTATTGAAAAAGACGTTTATTTTAAGATAAAGAAATGAGATATATTGGTATACAATGTATATTTTATTTTGCTTTAAGTTATAAATGTGGGCACAGCAGAAACATGAAAGGGAATTGACTTCTGTGCCAAAAAAGCTTTGCGAGCTGAAGGAAAGCAGAGTGACCAAAGGCTGGACAGTTGGGAAAAGTTGAAAAAAGGTCTTTAAAGTTGTGCGTTGAAGAAGCAGTGATGCAGTAAGTCTAATACTATGATATTTTCTTCAAATTTATTTATTTTGTGTAATATTTAACAAAAAGAAAACCCTAAAAAAGGACAAGACTTGTCTTTTTTACCATTTATGCTTCTCTTTTTAAATACTTGTCATTTAAACTTCAAATAAATATATTTGTCTTTTATGTGTATGTGTTGACATGTGTCTGTTACGATGTAGGTAAAACACAACAGTGACTCAAAGGAAAACAATCTCTATAGACTGGTTTGGTCGGACTCTTCAGACCTTCTTCAGACCTGTTTACTCAGAGAGAGAGTATAGAGGGATTATTTATCAACACGAGAGATGAGTGCGCACCTGGTATGCAGAAAGAGCGGCCGCTGATTGACCAAGTTGTAGCAACAATTCTGGCCAGCACTGATATCCACTAACTACAAGAGTTTATCACTGTGCAAAAAATCTGCTACTAATTCAGCATTTCTTTACGACTCAAACACCCAGTTTATGGAGCTGTTTAGATAAATTCAAGTGAAAATACATAGTTTTGTCTTGTCTAGCACTACAATCTGATTATTTTGGTAATCGATTAATTTGTTGATTGTTTCTGCCAACTGATTAATTTGATCAATATGAAGGTATAAGAAACACCTTGAGAACATCATTTAGAAAAAAAAAAAAAAACATGTATATTATTAAGAACAAACTTTTACGTCTTCTCTCAGCACATGACAGGCTTTAGAGTTAGTGCATAGTTATAAACAAATATTGAATATAATAGTTGTGATTAATTGATTAATTTGTTAAAGGGCAGAGTGGTTAGCACTCTTGCCTCACAGCTGCGGATTTAACTCTCAGGTAAACCGGGTCTTTCTATGCGGGTTTCATCTGGGCACTCCAGTTTCCCTAAACATGCTCCAAAGGGAAAATCCTCCAGCTACAAAAGTCCGGACCAGGCTCACAGAAGAACCGGAGATGTGTCCTGAGTGCTGCGCTGTGGAGCTCACTGCTCCTGAGAAGATGCTCCTGGATATGCAGACATAACGTGTATCTTAACCTTTAACCTAGCTCTAGAATTTGGTCTGTTCTTTTATATCTGCTTTTTGTTTTGCTGGTGAAAGCTAGAGCCATGCAGTTCAGTGGAAACACTTTCAAATCATCTGGATCGGCTGCAAACAAACCAAAAGAATGAACATTAAGACACTAGAGAGCGACAAAGACATTGACACAGTAAACACACCATATTAACACTTGAAATGTTTAAAACAACAACAGTAACTACTGACATCGTATAGTCTAAACTCACAATCTATCACATTTGCATTTATTGCTTTGTTTCAGCTAAAACCTGAAAACTGCATCAGGATCCTTGCTTACGGTTTTAGGCACTTTTAGCTCTAAATTCTTTGGAATATGAAAGTAAAGATTCACACAAAGGCAGCAGTCAAGACTTTTCAAAAAGAAATAATAAATACAATACTGTTTGTCTCTCCACACCACAGTATCACAATAAATCACACAGTGAGATTGCATATTGTTACTAAGCACAGCTAATGATTACTTTGGTGATCAATTTTTGTGATTTCTCTATTAAGTGATTTGTTGTTTATGTCACAAAAGTTCAGTCATGACATTTTTATAAACTTTGTCCAATACTGCAAGAAAAAAAGATGTTTGGGCAAGTCAAAATTGATACATATTGTTTTGGTTTGAGCAGATTTTGCTTGTCAAGTGAAATTATCTGCCAATGGATCAAGAGACAGTTTCTTTTCAAGTTAAGAGTTGTTTTTTTTAAGAGCAAGATGTGATTTTATTTATTTTTTTCTTTATTGGCATTGTTCCACTGGCAGATAATTTAACTTAAAATCTGCTAAACTCAAGATAACATTGTCTTAATTATTTTTTTAGTTGCCCAGAAACAACAACCACTTAAAAATAAATAAATAAAAAATAATAAAAATACTTTTTGCATATGTCCGTTTTGTCTGAATCTAAACCTCTTCTCTCAGTACTTGACAGGTTTTAAAAGCTGTGTATATAAATGATCATACCAGCTTAACAAAGGCTGATATCATCAGATCTAAGAAGCTAAGCAGGTTGGGCCTGGGCAGTACTTGGATGGGAGATCACTGGAATCTCAGGTGCCACAATGGGGCGACTAGAAGAGAAACTGTTGTTGTAATAACCAGTAGAAAGTAAATGAATAATAAATGAAAAATGCAAAATGTGAAGGTATCACGAAACGTGCTACATAAGTCCAATGCAATTTACTATTGTTGTAGTTTTGAGGTTAGAGCTCTGGCTTCCCAACAAGTCTAGATCTCTGGATCTGTCTGGGTGCATGTTCTCTCCGTGACACTGTACTCTTCCTCCCACTTCCAAAATTAGGCATGTTTAGGTAAATTTCCCCTGTGAAAGAATGAGAGAGTGAATGGTTGTCTGTCTCCAACCCTGCGACAAGTTGGCCACTGTTCAGAATGTTCCCCCGCCTAAGGCTCAAAGTAGGGCTGGGAGATATGGACAAAAATTATTATCTTGATATAAAATATATATCTTGATATTGACTGAAATAAACATTTTTTAAGTAACACTTTTCTGTAACTGTTTTTTATGAGTTTTAGAAGCTTTTTTTTTACCCAAGATTTCATTATCTCAATATTTACGATATGACAAAATTCATATCTTGTTCAGTATCTCGATATACAAAATATATCAATATATTGCCTGGTCCAAGACCAAAGTCACTGGGACATGCTCCAATCAACCGCAAAAAAAAAAAGATTACTAAATTAGTTGACAATTATTGGAATAATCAAATAGTTGTGATTAATAGATTAACTTGCAGCAGCCCTAGACTTTGTAAATTTCACCTATGTCAAAAGAACTCCCTGAACTCTTTGATTGATGGGCTAAACATCCATCACTGTTACCTTCCACTGATGTAATGGACTTGGCTGTGAGCTGTAACACAATGTTGTTGAAGATGCAGATGTTTTCTAATGGGGAGATGCAGACTTTATGGTTCAGGCAGTGCATATTTAAAAGCATATTAGAGTAAACTTCCAAAGCCAGAGCTGTAATAAACATATAGGTTGGTTACATAACAAGGTATTTATTGCTGCTAATTTCTCCCATGTAGGTCTTCGCTTGAGATGATTTGCTCTTGTTTCTATTTCAAAGGTCAGGTCAACTACTTCTTTAAAGTATCTCAGACATCTTCATCCAACTAATCAGCGCTCTAACAAACTACAAATAAGAAAACCGAGTCTTTCTCCAGCAGACGTTTGGAAGTCTGTAAGTAATTACCCTCTCAAACCTGGCTGATGAGTTCAGGGGTTTCAGTTCTCGGTGCAAAAACTTCCCTCTTACAAATACGACATGGCAAACACGGCTCTGTGCGGGTTAAACACAGTGTTTTATGTGATAATGACAAAGCGGCGGCGGGCTTTAGACTGAGCTGAGACGAGGGGACGTGTGGTGGGCCGGCTGAGGAGGTGCGCAGTGCCTCGGTGTGGTCGAAAGCAGCTGGAAAAAAGGCCTCCTCCTTGACCTTACTTGTCTGAAATCTGTTGCTCTGCCCCCGAGAAGGAGAGACACATGGAGCAGGGCATATGGCGTAACGTAAATATCACTCTGCGTTTATCACCTGACTCTAATTAACTATGATGTCATGTTTTCTTTATACCTCTGGCTTCATCTCTTGATTTTCCTTGGACTTGGCTTGTGTTTTAGAGGTCTGTCTTCTGCGATATCTTCACACATACGAAGAAGAGGGCTGGCATTTGTAAAGCTGCACTGTGGGACTTTATGGAGGTAAAACGTTGATTACACAATTCAGTAGAAACAGAAGCCATGCTTTGGGACATTGTTGATGATGATGATTACTATGTTATGCCATAAAATAACTTAAAAAACATACAAGAGCAAATTAGTTCATTTGTGGCATCCAAGCCTAACCTGAATCATTTTTGTCCATATCACCCAGTCGTAATCACTGTTTAATACATTTGACAACACTACTGTGAAGAAGCATATGCAGTGTTGAACAGGTCAATGAACCAGGTTTTACTGAACTTATTTACTGTTCTCAACATTTAGTATGAAGGAACACAAGATACAATGTATTTCTTTGACTGCTGTTGGCCATTAATTGTCCGAGGAGCATTTAGAGTTTACAGTGCAGAGTAGGGCTGTAGACCTTTAGTGGGTTAATCAGTCGATAGAGTCTTGTTGTCCAAAATTTTTTTATTTAGATTCTATTCGTTTTAGATTATTATTGAACCGCAACAAAAAGGAGTCAGTTAGCCTAAGACTGAATCATGGTCTAGTCTGGATTTGAGATAAAAATACAGTGTTTCCTCTTCATTTTCTGTGCAAATAGTTGTTTTTGCATGAAATCCGTTGGTTCTTTTAGAGCATTGTTTGGCCAAAAAAAAAATACTTAAATCAAAAGATACTTATAAATTTATAGTTTTGCTGCGCCCTCTTTTTAGTCGATTAATCGGTCGTTGGAACATGTTTTAGTCGATCAAGAATTTCTTTGGTCGACTACAGCCCTAGTGCAGAGCTTAACTAGCTTGTTTGCTAATAGAAGTTGGAGATTTTGGACATTCCCATAGATCTATTAACAAATCTGGATAGGATATTGCCAGCTTAAAACTGTCGGAAGTTGTAATCGTGGCCACTTCATTATACTGCAGCGAAAAAATCACTCACAGTCCAGAAAACATTTTTCCACAGAGTGCAATAGGCATAAACATGAACTTCTCCTACTGAGCTTGCAGGCACTTGTAATACTCTATTTTTACTTTTCATTCATTAGCTCTGTTTAACTTCTAGCTCTGCTCTAACTAATTCTCACCCTGATTGGTCAGAGTAGAAGTTCCAGGCTCACTCTCGTCATGCAAAGCATCATGGGAAGCGGCACAACTGCGCACATTTGTTAAATGAAGAGCAACTGAAGCTTGCCTGCAGTCAGGTGCTAAACTCGCGACCACTGAGCACAGCCAATGACACAAATATTTTTTCATGAGGCTTGGTAATTTCCCACTTTGAGGCAAATTTCGATCATGCATGTCCACAAACTTCTGCCCAGGAGGATAAACTCTGACTACAGCAATACTACGAGGACAAACAACACTGAGTATACAATATGCATTATTTACTTTTTAAACATGTTTATTTAAGATAAAAATGATTAGTGTTCCTGTTGTTTTTCTGCTCTACTACCACTGTTTACCTGCTTTTCTTGTGCAACATGTCAGATACAAAGTTTGATTGTTTTATCTGTTATCAGACTATAGCTGCCGTTTCCTATTTTAGTTGTGTATTGAGCGTTTACAGGAGAAAAAGTAATTCTCTCAATTGAATCTCATGCATTTTCGCCACTCACTGCTGGCATTTATTTAGAATGTGATGTCCGTGGCATAACCTCAATGGAGCTCAACAATGACTGTCCACTCCTTCCAGAAGCAGTGAATCTGTTTCAGCACTCTAGAAACCATAAAGTTATTAAAACATCTTTTTTAATTTTAAGATTTGCGTGTGTTTACACTGAAAACAACCATAACAACAATATTATATATAGCTGGCTAGCCTTCCGATACAATATGTATCCGACACAGGGTCAGGATACGATAATGTTTGATACAGGTATATCTCAATTTCTTTAATACAAAACATAAAGATATATTTTATGGACCAAAATGAGAAAATGTAGGAAAAATATGTATATTTAGAAAAGTATTGTATATTACATTTAAAAATGTTTTCAAAATGTTTTGAGTGCAGGACTCCTTAAAATCAGTGTTAAAAATGTCATGTAGATTGACAAAAGGCAGTGTCTAATAGATAAGTAACTTTCAGATCAACAGTTTTAGTCTTAAAGCAGCAGTCCAGATTCATAAGTGTAAATTATAAGTTTAAGTATCCTGACACACCTCCCTGTAACGATATGCGTATCGCCAACAAGTTTGTTACGATATATCCCGATATCGATAATCAAGTACAGCCCTACTAGTCTGTGATATCTGCAAATTTCAATTCATTCTTTATTGAGAACTCAGAAAATATGGTTTATACATTCTTAAAATAGATTTTTTTCTAAATCCCTGTTTCAATTGATTTAAAGTTATTTATTGTAAACATAGGGCATAACGCCTTTAGTCAAACTCAAATAATGAACTACTTACACTATCGTTTGGGACTAAGCATCTGGAAAAGCATAATATGTCTCAACAGCCAGATAAAAAGCACATCTCCAAGCATTTGCAGAAGAGTATTTTTAGTTGAAGGGGAATTAAGATTTCTTCTGCCCCGCTGTGTTTATTACAAAAATGTCCTGGATCTTCTTTTAATGCACCAGAGTACTCAGCGTAGCCCTCATGTCAAAACGTGAGTAAGTATGATGCATCAGAGGGAGATTCAGATTACCTTTCATCCTCCCGGGGCATCTAGTCCTTTGTTTATACGATTACTTGGGTGTTCTGTAAACGACATATCAAGTACAATTACACTGAAATGTGTTCAAGACACTGATCCCCCCTCCTTCACCCTGTTCCCTCCCTCATAAAGTTCAAGGGCTGGCATTCCAAAGCAAACATGTCTTTATAGTTTGGTGGCAAAAAAAAGGAGTACATATGCTAACAGGTCGCTCTGGAGGCCTTACTCAAAAACAAAAATACATGGATGCAGTTAGGTTTAAAGGACACGTAGTATGCAAAATGGACTTTTTCAGTGTTTTATCCTGTTTTATGTAGCTTCCTCATAAAAAAACACAAATGGAGTGCTGTCTGTGAGATACTATTCTTTCCTCTTTGGGCCTCAGAAAAGACTGAATTTCCCAGGTTTGTGACGTCATAGATGTTTTTACCCCTTACCACGGAGGCCCATTTATCCTAAATGCTGACTGAACCCTTTGAGCACAAACAAATGGCTGGACTCTTGTGAAGCTGAGTTTGCAAAAAAGAATATAACATTTAAAAGTGAGCATTATTTTTTCTTGGTAAAATGCTGGTGCCACCTAGAGTCTTTAAGTCCAGCTACTAGGTCACGTACCACAGAACTGCAGACGATTCCTGAAAAACAGCTCATCAGTGAACAGGAATGAAGTATGTAGTGTGACTTTAAATTAACGAAAACATGAATTTTCTGAGCATTAACAGCAGAACAAAAATAGATCAAACATGTAGAATTAATTCAAATACAGTTTGAGCAAAACTAAAATGAGAGACACTGTTGCAACATGATTAAAACTCTAAAACCAGGCTCACACTGCCTTCAGTCCAAATCCAGATCCGGATCCATCTGGGTCCAGTGGTCATCACGCTGCACCAGAATAGCATGCGTATGTACGGACTCTCTGGCCTCGCCAGACCACGAGTTCTCGGGGGTTCACGCAATCATTGTGCCATGTATATGTCAACAAAAACGTCACTTCATTTTTGCTTACACAATAGATAAGCACGGACGCTTATTTGCCTCCTATGTGGTATATAGTTGTGTATACAGTATGTCAAGTATTTTGATGTAAATGTTTTAGTAGTAGTAATGTAATGATTTATTTTGAAAACCACCGGATTCACTTCAGTCGCGCTCGATTGGTTTCCTGTTTGTCATGTCTTATTTTCACAACTTCATCACAAAGGGAAAAAGTTCCTTCCAACGGAAAAGCTTCAGACGGCCGGAGCAGAGTCGCACTGCTCGCCGGACCGGAAAGATCGCTGTGTGAGAGCCTTCTGGAAAAATAGACTCTCTACAGATTCTGTCCACACACTTTATTTGATTTATGTAGATTTTGGAAATATTTACAATGTGTTTACTAGACAATTTCCTGAACAAAAGACAATTAAACCTAAACAAAACATCCTAAATGATTGAAAACGAGCAAAATGTTTAGTGGAATCTTAAATATAATCATGTTCATTATGTTTTAGTCTAACCTGTCATGCGTACCAAACGATAGCAGTTGTATTAAAAGCATATTGTAAGTGCTTGAAATAGTTCATGTATTTTTACTGCAGCTCTAGCATGACTTAACACAGACGGCCTTAAGCTACAATGCATAAAAAGACAAGCATGTGAGGCAGATGTTACATGCTCATTATCGACGCATCAGACATTAGCATCAGTCATCCAGCGGCTTTCTCTACCGTTTCCCTGTCCACCAAAATGTCCCCAAAACTGTTTGCCAATATCATTTTGAGTGTTGTGCTTGGATTTGCTCGGTTAGGTCTTGGTTTGTTGAGGCATGCGGTGAAGCCCAGTATGCGGTTTCTGTTTTGACTACATCAGGATCTATCGGACCTGTGTCGGACCTCAAATGAAACATACACCATTGGCTTCACACGTTCACAGCTTCTCTGTTTGCGCAGAAAGTCTTGTGGCCGCGCGACCCGACCGCAGCAGCAGCTGTGAATATTTTACATCCCGGGGAGAGAGAGAGAGAGAGAGAGAGAGAGAGAGAGAGAGAGAAAGAGGGAGAGACGGTGAAGGGGACGAGAGTGTAACTTGGAACTTTTAAACAGAGTGGATTTTGTAAAAAGTAAAAAACTGAAAGAGCCACAGTCCAAGGGGCTTTTACAGCAGCTGAGGGGGGTAGGAACCACGCCATGAGGGAAGGAGAGAGAGAAAGAGAAAGAGGGAGAAAGAGAGATATGCAGAGCCAAATCTAGGAAAATGTGACTTTGGGTAAGGGGTTGATTTGAACATGTTTGCAAGACGACAATAAAGGTTGATATCACAGCATTCTAAATGTCAGCAATGTCACGTGAGAGTCAATAGAGAGAAAATACATCTTCTCCTGCAGCGCAAAGCAATAATAAACAAGAAAAAAAAAAACAATGTGAAAAAAAAAAAGCTACTTTATTAAATACTGCAAAACAAATGCTCCAGACGACAATGTTAAGATCCAAAAAGCTAAGAAACATATTTCATCAGGTGCTCTTATGTTTTTGCAGCACATCAAACAAGACACACATTGAATGCAGCAACTCTTCAACGATCCACATCTGTAATGGGTGATATTGACTTGTCTAAAATGCATTCGTTATCATGAAAGTGCTAAAACATAAGTATATACAAACGACTAACTATAGAGGGATTTTCGGTCTACGTCACTTTCACACTACCACGCATGCGTTATGCAGAAGACCCGCTCTGTCTGTTTACAAGGGGAAACTTATTTGAATAAAACCTTGAAACGGGACGACAGCTAGCTGTTTTAATCAAGTATGAACCGGTCTGACAGACATCTGTCTTCTGAAGCTTGAGACAGTGTTTTTTTCCGCCATTTTTTCACCTAAATGTAACTTTTAAGGGTTGAATTTCATTCACAAACTTTGTTTTCGCAGTGATAGACTCTTGCAGTTTATCTGACAACAAAGCTTTTTTGACTTATTTCCACTGTTTGTGTCTGAGAGCGGCGGCTCTTTTCAGAAGCGATGCTGCTACCCAAACCATCAAAGCGGGTTCTAGGCAAAAAGAAAAGCGCAGCCACACTTGTATGTGCATGCATGGTGCTTAGAGTCAAATATTATAATAATATAATGCCATTCACATTCACAGAACACATTCTACAGCATGTGAGAATTATATTAGTATAAATTGCAAATCACAATACCAAAAAAATCTACATTTTAAAAATAAATATATTTGAACTAACTGGTTCGCACTAACATGCTCCGTAGCTTCTGTCCTGTTCTCGTCCACAGCAGCTTGAACCTGGAGCAGAGCCGAAGCTCCATCTCCACATCTCCAGAGAGCTTCAGGTTTCCTCAGACAGGTGGCTCAAACATTTGCCTTGGCCTGAGCTGAGCTAAAGCCTGTGTTTATCAATTCAGAAGTGACAAGACCAACAAGAACATGGCAAATGTTCTTGTTGCTCATAACATAAACAGCTTATAATAACTGATGCATGTCAACACAATTATGATTACAGTACATTGTTGTGGCTTTTGATTAACCCATCAACTGTATTAACACAGCTGAGAGTAAATACTGTCTTTTTACTTCTTAGATTCTTCCACACACCTATAAACACAGACTTTTCCACCGTCTCTCTCCAGGGGAATAAAACTGCAGTCTAAAAGAAAATATATTTGTTGCTTACGTTGGCTCTGGCGTGTGTAACTCTTCTAGTGTGAGTTAGTCTTAGACCCAGGGTCGCTGGAAGCAGATCTGCCAGACCAAAGCCTCTCTTAGTCCTTGATCACTGGCTGCCTGACAGCAAAGTCAACATTTCAGGCATTAGGGCCTGACATGGGGTCAAATATAGACTAATTTATTGGGTACTTTGCTTGTACTGTAAAACTAATACATGACTTTTTATTTCTTTTAAAAGCAATAAAAATTACTAAAAATATATTTCCAGTAACTAAGAACAATTGATGGCTTTGCCCTACAGCTCTTTAGAGTAAATACACTATCAAATCAAAAGTAAAAACCTTACTATTATTATTATTATTATTTATAATGCAACAAAATAGTGCTAAACACTCAAACAAAGAGCCAGGGTTTTTTCAGGAGAGCTCATGTCGGGTCGGGATTCTGAAATTGCAAGTGCAGGATTTCCAAAAGAAGGTCAAAACATGATTCAAATGCCCAGATAATACATAATACAACCACCACAGAGACTTGAAACAAATAAGGTAGTTGTACTTTAAAGAAGAAATCTCTTTTACTAAACAAAACTTGTAGTGAGGATGGAACTACTTTTGAGTAGAAATGAGAATTTAACAACTAACCAATATCCATTTCATAGTGCGCAAAGTGAGGCATCTAGAGTTACATTTACTTTAATAATATCCATCCTAATAAAATCTATTGTTGAGAGCTACCTCATGAACTATAGATTGGAGAGCCCAGCATTAAAGGATATTATGACACTGCAAAGGGAGAAGTTACACAGCACAGGCGTAATCTGGTCGGTCGGTAGGTATTACACCAATATCAGCCTCTTTGATCAGATGGAGGTCATTAGAACAGATGTGGCCATACACACATGGGTTTAATGTGGTGCCCCATGTTGTGACTCAAAAACAGCAAAACAGAAGTGCACACACGCTGTCTGGGTTAAAGCAGAATAAGCCTATTACAAAGTCAATTTAATGCTATAATGATCTAAAATGACACATTTAAAAAAGGTTCTTTGATTTCTGAACTGATTCACTCCAAACATCAGGACAACAAAGCACCACACTGCTTCAACTCTGTTAATTGACCCTGTGCATAGAAGCTGTTTATTTTCTGATTGTCAGAATTCAGCATTAGCATTGACAGACGAACAAACTGAACTTAACAGGAAATGAACATGCCAGCAGGAAGTTAGCATTTTTGAAAACAAATAAGCCAACTGACTTCTGTGCAAGCATGGGATGTCACGGCCCCTTTCGTAACGGAAGACCCAATTCGTACCTTTAGTCTTACTTCTTTTACATTGTTTTATTTGTATTGAAATTTTAATAAACACAGATGAAACTAAACTGTTAAACACAAATACCTACAGATTTCAACAAAGTAAATGATTGTAAATGAGATTTTTTACCGTTTAAAGCCATAAATGCCTGATTAAGCTAGTTCCGGCTGCTATCTGCTAGCTTAAAATGGCAATAAATAAATGTTCCGTTTTGGGCTTTCTATTGGCAAACTTTTGCAAGATTCATTCTTAAATATCAATATAAAGAAATAATATTAACTGTACATTTTTAAGCACGAATGTGTTTAAAATATGCAATTTCGGCCTGCGCATGCGCTGTTGGCCTAAAAAGGAACTTCCGGACGAATCGGGCTTCCGGTACGAAGGGAATGAACATGCCAGCAGAATTAGCATTTTGAAAACAATAAGCCACTGACTTCTGTGCAAGCATGGGAGACACTCCATCAGAACTTAGATGTAACACCTTGAATGTAATGTCTGCAGGACATTTCTGCACGCATTATTTATAATTCATGTTGGATATATTGATGGATGGACTGATTGAGACATCCTGAGGAAGTAACTTACCAACATGTGGCTAACCACATGATCTTCGAAAACGCTGTCCAGATGACAACTTTGAAGCCTTTCTATGATGAAGCAATGTTTTTTCTTTTTTAATGTGTACGTGTACATGCAGCATTTCCTGACAAATAGTCGCAATGATGCACAGACATGAGAGAAATGACAAAAAATCTCTTACGAAAATCCTTACCACCACACCTCCTGAAGTCGTAGAGAGGCACAATGGGGTTAAAATTTAGACCAAAACTCCTGTAGTTTGCAGCTGGTTATAGACAACTATCAAGTAAGAAGCAAGAATCATTTCAACTAATCAACAATAGCTAATAGAAGCTGTGTAAAATCAACAAAAGTTCAAGTACAATTAGAGTTTGTACTTGAAGTATTACCTGAAATCAAATTAGAAACGTATTAATATGATACAGCTTTTCATGACCAAACAGCAAACTAATAAAACCCGATTGTGAAAGGACAGAGTGAGTATGCATATTACTGTAAAAATTCCCTGGTCAAATGTAAAACACATGCTGGCTCCATATGAAAGTAATATACCACTTCTGGCCCGATGTCCCCAGCTCCAGCCAACACACAGTGACTGCATCAGGCTACACAATACTATTATTGCACTGAGCTATTCTGAGTGGGACTTTCTGGGCCCCTGGGCTGAACAAGAAACGCTAATTTGCCATTTACTGAACACTTCAAAGCCTCGATTCAAGCTTAAGGAACCAGACACTCGTGAAGCTGCAGCGCTAAGAACATTACTCCACACAAGAATTTGATCAGTTTAAAATTGGCAAAGTGATTAAAAATAGAGTTTACAATATAAATACGACAAGTGAGACTGCAACAAGTTAATAGACTATTGCAACTAATCAATTAGTAAAATGACAAATAATTTAGTAATTTAATATTCGTTAACTTTACACGAACTTCAAAGAATGTGGAATCTGAGAGAAGAAGTTTTAGCAATCAGACAAAAGATAATTCCTTCAATGACACTAGATATGTAAACACTTCTTTCTTAGGATTTTTTTTTTATCTAGGAAAGTTATAGTTTCATGAATTAAAACATGATGCCTTGAGTAAAGCAGATTTTCATTTTCTGCACGTGCCAATTGAGCAAGACTTTTTGAATCTAAAACAAGAAAACACATCTTAGTTATAGAGCTGAGAAACATATCCAACTTTAGATAATATCTTGATTGCTTTGAAAATATGCAAAAATAAGGTAAGGTAAGGTTTATTAAGGACAATGTACAATTACATTAAGCACAAGGCAGAGATGCTGTACCAGATTGTAGTTACAGCTAATTTACATCTGTAGTCCTGGAGAGGGGAGGCACATTGGACATGTTTCTTTTAGTTGTAGAGGAAACCGGAGTACCCGGAGGAAACCTACGCAGACACGAGGAGAACATGCAAACTCCACATAGAAAGGCCCCGGAGTCGAACCCAGGACCTTCTTGCTATGAGGCCAGAGCCTATAAAATAGCTGTTTAAAGATACAAATGAAGAAAGTTACAACATTATAAATTATATTTTAGTCTGTGAATCACTCACTGGTGTCTTAGTTAAATGAAAATCTTGTGTAGCTGCATTCATTCCTTCATGAACAGTAAATCAGCAGCATGCAAACCTCTGAGTTTGTGTTCTTGTGAGGGCAGTTTGGGGTCAAATATTTGGTCAGGACATGAGACACTCACTAGTTTTGAGAAACGGGGAATCTTTTAGTCGACTAATTGATTGATAGCACACGTTTTTAGACGACCAAAAAATGTCTTTAGTCAACTACAGCTAACTAAAACAATTAAATATGTGCTTGAACATTTTCCGATTGGTTTGAAATAATATTGTCTGAATATTGTAATCAAGATGTGCCAAAAAAATTCTGGGGTTACAGTATTCATTTTTGTCAATATTGCCCAGCCCTACTTAGTCACCAAAAACTTAAAATAAAGAAAACAGAAATACTTGACAAGCAAAATCTGCTCAAACTAAGATAATATGAACTTATTTGCAATTTATCTTGCCTAAACATTATTTTTGTAGTATAGTCAGACTTCACAAAAATGTCACAATAACTACAGTATTCCTTTGAGATATAAACAACTAATCCATTAGCGAAAGAAATAGTCGCTAGAATAATCAATTATCAAAAAAGTATAGGTAAAAAAAATGTTAGTGAGCGACACTACAGTCAATTTTGTGTGGAAACAATGGTCCAATCTACTCTTGAAGAAGTTTTACTTTTTAAATAAACGTAAAGTAGATGTTAAAGACTGTTTTCTCAAAATACATTCAGCCTCTAAAGTTCAGAGCCTACGTCATTTTTGGGGCGGAGCCGCACGGTGCCCTCCACAGAGTTTCCCCACAAGTTTCTATACAAAACAAGTAAGCTGTACTAACGATATTAAAGGGTTAGAAAACTTAACAATGACTTCAAACGAAGCTCTGATTATTCCTAATGTGTTCCTTGGGTTTGCACCTGTTGACACATTTTATAACTTGTGATTTTTCGGGCTAACTAGCTTGCCGCTAAATCTATAGAAATAATGAGGGATCACTATCAAAACAAATACATCACCTCAGAGTCATGTAAGTATATCCTTGGAGTCTTTTATACAATAATCTTCTGTAGAAATCAGCACAAAATAATGCAACAGGTGCAGTTTACTGTGAGTCTAATTTTCCACTGATAATTGATAAATAATTAACACAACTTACACAAAAATCTTAAGCAATGTCACGGTAACTCACCTCCTGAGCTTTTCCTCAAATTACATCGTAAAACTCATCAAGGGATTTGTAGCTCAAAGCTTTTGATGTATAAAACTCACACAGTTTTATACATCAAATATAAGTAAATATCAGGTGGCTGAATATCAGGACACTTACTAACGTCATGCTAACATTCAGTAGATAACTGTACATGGATCTGGAGTCACTTGCCGTTCGTTAAATTTAGTTTTTAAAGAGAGTTTTGCGATGTTTTAATGAAAATGCACCTGCGTAGCTTGAAAAGCCTGAGACTGGGCACCACTCAGGGCACCAGTTAGCGCGCGCAGCCATCTTTGTTTACTAACAGTAAATGGGTCTATAGTCTTGGATTGAACAAGATTTAAAAGGTTTTCAATGAAGGATTTTTAGTATCTAAATCTAAGCCTGATTTATTCAAGTTTAAATAGCTAAAAAATTTGAAAAACATTTTTAATTCTTATGCAAATTTTCATTCAATTCATGATATCTAAAATCCCTTTTGTGCAAGCTTTGATTCTTATAGAGTATGTCAACAAAATAAATACAAAATGCAATTTTGGCAATTTTTTCCACATAAAATGTTTTATTTTTTTAATGAAAATGAGACATAATGAAAAACACAATATTTTTCTTACCTGCCTAAACTACAGAAGAAGTTCTAAATTGATAGTTAACTTTATTTTCTATTCCCCTTTAACACTAGAGCTATAAAAATAATTACAATACTTTTGAAGATACTTTCCCAAGGGTTTAACACACAATAACAGAACACAAACTAATCTGTTTCTACTGTAGCACGTTTTCTCTCTCTACAAATACACACATCGCACATAAAATGTTTAACTAATCCCAGCTGTGAATAGCTCCGTTACAACAAGAAACCAATTAATGTGGAGAAGCAGCAGGACATGCTGACCTTCTAAACAAACCACACTGGGAAGAGACAAACAAGAAAGTGGTCAAAATAAACATATAACTAATCACATGTTACACAGCAATCCATCAAACGTGTCCTTAAATGTGGCTTTAACGCCTTGGTTGAGGTTGAAACTTGGATCTGAGTGTTAAATTAGGGATTTCCCAATGCACTTTTTAGACAGAGCTGATTTTATAGATTGAACAGTGTGGGTTTTTCTTTGACTGATGCCGTTTTTTAAAAATGTTGTCAGCCTATGCCAATTTCAGTGGCCGATTTTGAGGGTGCTTTCCTTTGCTTCCTTCTACTTCCTCATGTCTGTAGTTTGTAAACAATTTAGTGTTGTAGTCATTTAGTCGTATAGTTGATTAATCGGTCGATGGAATCTTAGTCGACCAAATTGTCATTAGTCGACCCATTAGAGCCATTAAACTAGCCTATACAATGTTCTAGCAACATAATAGCTAAAGATTTGCTTGCCTTATGCGTTTTTTAACATAAACACACTGTTTCTTATTCTTTTTCTGTATAAATTGTTGTTTTTGCATGAACTCAACAACATTTTTAGTCTTCAAGCATATTTTAAGTTACAATAAAGATCAGATCAAAAGAGATTTTTTAGCTTCAAAGATTTTGTTGTGTCATCTTTTTATTCGATTAATCGGTCGATGGAACATGTCTTTTGGTCGACCCAGAATTTCTTTGGTCGACTACAGTCCTAAAACAATTCAGTTCATTTCAATTCAACAGCCCCAAAGTATTCACAAAAATTTTAATTTTTAACCAAGATTGTCAGAAAATTAAACAATGAAACATTTGTTTAGTAAAAAATCAATACCTTGATACTAAATGATGCTAAAACTGGTATTGATACTCAATTCTCATTTGAACAAGTATCGATAATTCTTTAAACTTCAGCGGCCGGCGCAGCTCTGTCACAGAAAACTGTCAGACAGTGCAGCAGAATGAGGATTTAGCTAGAGACCTGCTCTTTTATACACTAAAGCCGGCTGCACAGAGGAGTTTACGATCTTTCGCGATTCTTAGACATGCCAAAAAAAGAAGAGGTCACAGACATAAAGACATTTACGAAGATCATTTGTCTCACAGTCGCATCATGTGGCAGAAGAACAGAGTCGACACAGACTTGTGGAGCACTGCAGCGTGAACAGAACACTGCATGAGTCATGTGATCGAGCGCAGTGTTTTCTTTCTAGTGCGCGGTTATAAAAATGAACATGCATAAAAATGAATGTCGTTCAAGGATCAGGTGTATTGAAAATGATGTGTGTAATGCTCGTTAAAAAGACTACGTGTACAAAGCGTTACATTTATTTACAGATGATGAGGCAATGTTTCTTCTTTGTTTAACATTTTAAGAGGCATCGTCACTAGGCAGATGCACCGGATGCTGTCTCCTTGCGCTCGTACAGCAGGTGAACGTGTCAATGATGCGCCCTGACAAATAGTCGCAGTGACCACAGAAAATGACATAAAAGCCTTACTCTGGCTCCGCCTCCTGAACTCAGAGGGGCACATCAGGCTTAAAATCAGGCCAAAACTCCTGTAGTGTGCAGAAGGGTTTACAAAGCAAAGTGTGAGCTCACTGTCAGTCTTTGAATTATGTTTCAAGCCTTTATGATCATAGAGAAACGTCAGGTTAGTTCTTAAAAACATACTGGAGATTTGCAGGGCATAAGCAGGGCATCACATCATTGTAGCCATGAGATTTCTCTGTATTACTTTATGTAAAGACATGTTATTGATCAAATCAAAGCTGTATATTACAATAGACATGGCGAGAGATTAAAGTTTCATTGCTTCTCAGGTTCATCAGTCTATATTAAAAAATCAACATTGAAACTTTGAACAGCTGTACAAGTCTTTTGCACAATTCTGTTCTAAGCAGAAAAACTTGAACTCGCAATTAGTATCACAATCTGACGCACAGCCCGATTTTAGCTCTTTACTGTGTTTGAAGTAGCATTAGCAGCATTAGCTCTGTCAGAGTCTAGCCATTGAATCAGCCTGATTTGTGTGATTGATTCTGAATCTATCCAAGATCGCCGACCAGAAAAACAGCTATTTAACCAATAGTTGATATTTTCCATTGCATACAGTTCAGACCGTTGTGTTTACACATTAGCTGTCAATACATCACTACAATTAGACTTTGATCGTATAAAACTGGAGCTTTAAAGTTCTAATTACCTTGTTATTCTACAGTACAAATTTAACAAAGGCCAAACAGCTGCAGGGCCTAAACATGTGCCTAGTTAGCCGTGCACACTCTGTAAAGCAAACAAATAATGCAATAATCACCTCCCAACAAACATTTAAGAGGTGAAGTCAACCACATCGCAGCAGCTGTTCTGATGTGCTCTTGTGCATGATATAAAACAAAACACGTCCAGAACCTGAAGTGCCTTTATGGACACGGCTCACACAGGCTCACGGCCCACCCAGGGTCTTCTAGTGTTAAAGCTTTCAGAGACTGGCTGGATTTCAACGGCTATAACACTAAAATATGTAAATGCATCTTAAGAGAATGAAGCCTTTCTAACAATCGTGATCTTTTTAGCAATCAACAGGATCATGATAGTTTTTATCAAGATTTGTTTTAGCTTTATCGTATAGCAGAGGTGTGGACTTGTAAATCGTGACTTGAGTCATTATTTTGATGACTTGAGACTTGATTTAATAAAATGACTAAAACTTGGGACAACACTTGAATTTGAAGGTCAGTGACTCAGGACTAGACTAGAGCTCTGTGACTTGAGACTACTTAATGCTTCTCCAAAAATAAATAATTTAAAATAAACCGATCGCTAAATGTCTCTCCTCACTTTTTTGTAACCAGAAATTTGTCTTAAATGGGATAATTGATCAAAATCTATACAATTATACAAAGTGAATTTGGTAATTTGACATAAAGACTTAAAAACGAAAAGTAGAGGGTTTGGACTTGGCCAATGGGCGTACCCTGAGTCTGGTGACTTAGAAAGTGCTTAAAACCCATGTGCCCTTTTCCACAGACCTCAGAGCAGTGCAAGCGCACGTCCGAGAGTTGCGCAATGTGCAGAAAGAATTCGAAGAGAGATTATTTTTTCTGGAGGTCACATCAATTTGATGCGACTTTCAAGTCATAATGCAAGCATTCTTGCAGAAATCCAACTGAATCTGCGCAGCTTGGACAAATAGGAACCACAATGGACTGGAACTGGTGCACAAGTCACTTCGCAGGAAACTCGCACGTGTCCCCAACCGAACTCGTCTCGCAGTCAGGGTACGGGAGACATAGCTCCACATCTTGCATCTCCACTCCGCCACAGAACAACTCTGACTTTGGGCACAAAGCCTGAACCACTGGATGCATTTAGTTTCTGCCGGGCAGTGCTCGATTGGGCTGCAAAACCCAGAGGAGCACAAGAAGAGCATGCAGCATAAAAGTTCTCTATTATGGAGAAAAAAGTTCTTTACTCAAAAGCAGGAGTGTAGATAACTGTTTAGCTCACATCACATGCTACGTGAACAAGTTTGATAAAAAGGATTCTCGACTCACTGTTAGTTACTTAAGTACAACTGGTCAGAATAATGGCAGAGTGAAGTGTTTTACTTTGTCAATCCAGACGTAGTTCAGACATTTTTCTGTGCGTTCTGATCTGTGGAGCTTTATCCACCCGGACTCGGATGCAAAAGATTTTACCGTTGATCTGCAATTTTGTCGGAGGGCGCTGGAATGACGGAGATGAGACACAGCGCATCTGCAAAATGTGGCCGTGCAGTGGTTAGTTCTCTGGCCTCATAGCAAGAAGATCCTGGGTTCAATTCCCAGGCGAGCTGGGTCTTTCTATGTGGACTTTGCATGTTCACTCTGTGTCTGCGTAGGTTTCCTCAGGGTTTCCCTATACTACCACTAAAAACATATCCATTAATGCCTCCCCTCTCCCCTCCACAGGACTCCTTCCAAAAGAGATTTTGAATGTCAGTGTTCTGGTTAAATAAAGGTCAAATAAAAGATGTGAATTAGCCCGTTATACAATGACTTGGTTCCACCTTCGATAAAAAGAACACCCGCAGTGTGAAATGGGAGGAAAAAAGGGCAAAATGGTCAAAGTAAAAAAATGACTTTTTTCCGCAGTTTTTATGTAAATTTGGCCTGTACAGCAATTCACTGAACTTTGATTTAGGCGCGCTTTAAAAATAAAGGTGGATTGAACTTGACCTCACAAGCTTTTGAGAATGAAAGAGAAGAAGAGCCTTACAAAACTGAGTTTAACTTTAACAACCTGAGACAAATATTATGAAAACCCTAAGACGCCTCAGGTTATTGCCAAATATATTAACACAAATCTTCTCTATTATATTGTGATAAAAAAGGTAAAATACAACATTCCTCTGCACTGACTCGACATGCACGACATGAAGCAAGTACAAGTTGTGATTAAGTATTTGGAGTGCCCAGTGGTGGTCCATTTTCCCACAGTTCTCACTGTTGATTCAAAGGTTTAGGTAGGAGTGAGATCAGAGCAGTGTGTACTTTGCTTTTGTCAGACATTAACATGAAATTACAGAGAGTCAAAGCAGAGAAAAAGTACAAAAAGAATAGAAGACAAATTTACAGAAAAAGAGAAAAAACGTGCCTTGAGTTAGAACCACAGAAGCAAAAAGTGTGGCGAGCCGGTGGTCCAGTGGCCTGTTTAAAGCCATATTTAATTACCAAGTAGGAGTAAGTTCAGCACTCCAGAGGATCAGAAGTAGGAGTAGCAGGCTTTCATCAAAGCAGAAGTCAGTGCCTATTAGAATATTATTACAGAACAGGCCCAGTCGTCCAGTGGGCTGATTACTGACTGGGTCCAATGGGAGGCCTCATTTGACTGGAATGTTTGGAGGATGGAAAAGAGACCAGCCAAGCACAGAAATAGAAATTCGGATCACAAGAGCTTAAGGCTGCAAAGATTAATCAACTAATTGTGACTAGTTGACGCAAATAATATTGTTTTTATAATAATAAGCTATTTTTCACGCAGCTGCGGCTAGGCTAGTTACAGTTTGCGTAACATTTATGGATAGTTCATCTCGTTTCATTCATTGCGTGTGGCAAATTTGACAAGATGCGCTAAAATGTATTATATTTTAAAAACTCAAAGTCGAGAGTGCATTTCAACTGAATAATCACTGCGTGTTCAGAGCTTCAGATACGAGGCAAGTACTTCACCAGGGAAAAATTATGTGTTCAGAAAAGTGCACAGATTTGATGCAATGCTAAATGATAAAAAACAAAATTTGTGGTTGTTTTCTGCTTTGGCTTTTTGTAAAATATTTACGTAAAATGGCATGGGAACGTGCTCATCATACGTTTTTGATGTTTAGTTGTATATACGTTTTTTGGGAGACTGTGTTGCAATGTAACTTTGATTATGTAGAACAGTGGTGCCCAACCCGTCGCTCACGATTGACCGGTTGATCTTTGAAGCAGTGGAAGTCGATCCCAAAGGGTTAGGGGCTTTTACAAACTTTAGCGAGCAACAAGTGCAAAACTAAATGCGAACTACAAGCTCAATCTACAAGCGCAATATGTGCAAACTAATACTGTATTAAATAACAGGTTTAGAAATTACATTTTATTAAAATATTAGTGCACTATTCAAAGAAAGTCTATAGGCCAAGTGTGTCTGAATATAGACTATTCTCTCAATCTTTTTTTTTTCCCTACCACTTAATCCCATTAGGGGTCGCGTATGACTGGAGCCTATCCCAGTAACTTTGGGCCTTAGGCGGGGAAACACCCTGAACAGTGGCCAACTCGTCGCAGAGTTAGAAAGACAACCATTCATTCTCTCATTCACTCACTAAGGGAAATTTACAGTGATGCCCAATTAACCTAAACATGCATGTTTTTGGAGGTGGGAGGAAACCGGAGAAAACCCACGGTGACACGGGGAGAACATGCAAACTCCACCCAGAGAGATCGTGAGATGTTGATATGGTCCGACCCGGGAGTCGAACCCACAATCTCCTTATTGGGAAGCCAGAGCTCTAACCACTCTGCTACAGTGAATATAGACTAGTTTAAAATGAATTTTTCAACATTGTTGAAAAAGACACAAAATAAGCTGAAAGAATATCCGATCCATTGTCAGATCATTTTACCCCAAAAATCTGCTCAAACCAAGATATTATGCATCGTTTTAAACTCAAGAAATTGCCTAAACACTATTTTTTGCAGTATTGGTCAAATTATGTGAAAACTTCATAGACCAGCCCTTTGTGACATAAACCCTTACAATTATTGAAAAGAAATAACCAACGGAATAATCGGTTATTAAAACAATCGTTAACCACAGCCCCAAAAAGCATCACCTGATTAAGTTCATGACTAGTACAAACGTGAGACTGTGTCTGCTCCTCTGTACCTGCTTTGATAAACGACATCGTCTGGGCCAGTGTCTGGATAATCTGCTGTACATGTACATGTTTGATACTCAGACTGGAAGTTTTAGACACTGAGACTTGACAAAGAACCTGGACAATAAAAGATGTAAAATTTGGCTTAAATTGACTTGGAAATACAAACAATTTCACTGACCTTCTGAACTGAAAAGCTCCACCTCTTCATTGTAAATTTAACTATGACAAGCAGCAAATTTTAATGCACTTTTACTGTCAGAAAATGGCAAAATGACAATTTTGAACCTGCCATGTTTTACTCTGAGTCTACTTTTTTGGAGTAATCTCAAATAAATACATACAAGTGGGTTTGGAAAGGTGGCAAGTGAAAACAGGAACAATACAAGATGAAATAAGCATGAACAAATCAATCCAAATACAACTTTGAGTAAACTAATGATGAGAGAACACTGATAGAAAACCAGTATAAGGCTATGAACCACTTGGCAAACCCCCAAAATATCCCCCCAAATCATATAATGTACCTTTGTATCACTCCTAAAGAACCATCAGTGCTTTTTTAAGTTCAGGTCTGCACATCCATTAGCCTGTGTAATCATCATGTCAACAATTCTATTTCAAATATTTACAATAGAGCCTGGTGAGGAGGCGTCCAGCCAATAGGATGATTCACCCTTTTGTTAACACAAGCATCCCAAAGCGTCTCAAGACCAACTATGAAATATCGCCATTAACAAGATAAAGTTACTGCTGAGTTTTACGTCACGCTCTTCTGCTTTCATATCAGGATTTCCTTTGCAGTCAGCCAGCCAGACGTTGTTATAAACATCATTATTCTGCTCTGTTATAGTTCCTGAATGTTTAATATAATAGTGCCATCTCTGGACTGGTTCAGAATAAAAGTTGGCACAGGTGGAAGATATTTTGTGAGTAAACTAAACTAGTGATAAGCTGATCTATAAATTTCTTAGCGGATAACGATATCTAATGTTTGTCCTGTTACTGTGGCTGACTAACAATAAAATTTTAGCAATTCACTGGCCTGAATTTGGAGGCTAGGGACCTCGCATGAAAATCAGGCAAGGATCCCTTTGCATTCACAACAATAGCGTCACAATGAATTTGGAAGGTCATATCATGTTTATATATGGGTGATTCTCTGAAAGTGGACCATAAAGTGTGACATCCAGGCTAAAAATTCAAACTGCAGCAATTGTTTTATTTTTAGGTTAATTTCCCTCTTTGAGAAGTGTACTGACAGGATCTATAATGGTCAAAAAAGATGCAGAACTATTTTTTCCAATATAGCCATTTCATTTTTTAATTTCAATTGCTCTCAATGGAGCATATTTTTGCATGTAGCATGGACACCAATTTGACGACATTTTTTAGCTGAGAGAGTTGCTATATACTAAATAAAATATTATATATATTGTATTATAAGTAAAGGAACTATGAAAAGGAACACATTTTAATCCAAGAAATTGAGAAATTGAGGATCAAGTACACCAACAAGCAAAATATTTTAGTTGTAATACCAACCAATTTCATGTCTCATTCAATCACAAATCCACCAAAAATTATGTGTTGTTGCTACTCACGGTGATAAAAACACGGAAAAAGCTGAATATAACATGGGCTCGATGTCTAAATCGATAATTCCAAAATTATTTACGTTACCTTAGCTTTCATTCCAAAATAACAAATCCATATTAATACCAAGGTAACATTTTTTCGGCGAGTAACAATACGGACACAAACTTTTCAACGCAAATTTTGACTTTTCACTGCAATATGGAGACGCGTGTTGTTGTTTGGCAAAACCGCCGTAAATCGTGCCATTTCAGATGACGCAAAATCCAGAGTCGCCGTGCTGGATTGAAATGAAACTCACCATGTAACATCGTATTTTTAAGACACAAAAACAATAAGGTATGTTTTTCATAGATATTTTTTCTTTCCGAATGTTGATTTTTGAGATATTATCTCTGAATACACACATTAGTGGCGTTTATCCGCTGCAAGGTTCCTGAGCGTTGAAAAGTCTTCACTTGCTGATAAAACTGATCATGTCCGTGTGTAACTTTTATGGACACCAACAGTTACATTCGGATACCCAGGAATTTGGCTGTCGTTTTCACAAAACTGAATACAAAAAGTAGAAAAATGAAATGCAAAGATATTTTCCAACATTATTCTTCATTTTATTGTGTTTCAATGCAGTATTTTATCGAGTTTACATGAGGAAATTACATCATGTTTATTGCTGGATAAAAATGTCACACTTTTGGTTATGATTTAAGCTATTTTTTTGGAAAAAAAAGGTTGTAAAAAAAGTTCCATCTTATCTTGGGCTGCAATTTTTTAAAATCTTTTAGAGGCACATTAGTAGTATATATTACATAAAAAATTAAAACAACATTATTATTATTTACTTAATGAAAACCTGTCAAATAACCAATGGTCAAAACGGTCCCACTTTCAGAGAATGACCCATATTAAAACAAAGACTTATTTTTAAATTAAAAACACTGTGCTTTTGAGATAATACAGGACACAAAATTGCAATAATCATGTAAGAGTCAATGTAATCCTACATTTTGGGGGCCTCCCAAGACATGGCTCAGACGTCCCCAGGTGTCCCCGAACCTCACTTTGAGAGTGTAAACCAGGAGTGTTTTTTCACAATAGTGGGCCGATCTGAGGCATATGAAAAGGGAACATACATTAAAACTATGTATATATTTTATTAAATTGAGCAAAATAATTTTGAATATAACAGCCACAATTCAATTGGGATTTGAGAAAATGAGGATTATTTTGTGCATCTACAAATTATCCAAATAGAAAAAAACTAGATCATTTCACTGGGTTGACAAAACTCAAAAGAAGGCAAAAGAAAAGTAGATTTTGGCACCAAACAGACTAGAAGTGAGTCACATGTTGTATATTTAATAAACCCCAATGGTACAGAGTAAGATGCATCAAGCATAGTTTTGTTTTTTTAAACTAGGTGTAAAATGCATGACTTATTGCTGTTTGGGCCAATTCTTCAGAAAGTCTGAGGGCCAACAGATTTGGTCTGAAGGGGCCTCATTTGGCCCCTGGGCCACAGTTTGGACACACCTGATGTAAACAGACAGCCATGTATTTGTTTACTCATTTCCTTTCCTACTAGAGATGGGACAATCCTTAAAGGGACTATACAAGATAACTTACAAACAGTTTCTCCCTAGCACTGATATCTTGTTAATGTATCTATTCAGGTGGAAATTAGTTCGCAAAGTCCTGTCTATGTCTAAAAAAATACTGTTTGTCCCCAACTTTTTCTGTTTTTGTTTTTAGCATTGTGGCTAACCGTTGTTAGCATAGTGACTCACCTCGCCGATAACAGCTCTGAAAAAACATTAAAACACATCATTATGAACACTTCCAAAGCTCAGAATGCCTTAGCTAAGTGAGCAAATCATGTAGACTGAAGTAAGAAGCTTAAAATTAATTATTTCTGTTTGTTTACATTTTAAGAATGCAAAAATCAGGTACAGTCCCTTTAAAATAGCATCAAATTATTTGATGCTAGCAGGGGCGGCTTTGAGCATAGGCAAGCTAGGCGGCTGCCTAGGGCACCATCTGGTGGAGGGGGTGCCAAATTGCAGCCATCAAAAAAAGTGAAAAAAGTTATACCACCTGTAACTATTAGCGAGTTTTTATTTTGCAAAAAAGGGTTAGGCCAGCACTGGATATTAGTGTTTCAATTCACTTCTGGCATTGGGTTTGATTATTTTATGTGACTTTGTATGTAACTTCTGTGCAGTTAAGAGACTGATTCAAAAAAAAGAAAACAAATTTATTAATAGAGAATTCAAAATAAGTCTGTTAGAAATGTACTTTACAAATTACTTTCGATGCTAATTAATGTAAAGCATCTTTCTATGAGCAACTTTTCCATCTAAAGAAACGCAAACATGCAAATCGAAAGCGCTGATAAAAAATAATCACAATTACTGTACTTAACCAAATTTTGAAATTGACTTCAGCAATGAATGACAAAATAAAACAGAAATGATGGACATGAGAAACTGCACCAGTGACTGAACTCCACAGCAGTGTCAGAGGCCACCCCAGACAAACCACACTTACACATGAAAACAGCAACACTTCTACTTTGGGACACCCACAAAAAAAATGTATAAACAATCGTCAGAAGTGACTAAATATTGAAAGAACATTCAGTCGCGTCACACGTGTCGGCGGTAAACGTGAGCTGAAGTCTACACACACATATACAAGCTGACAACATCCACTAAGCCACACGTAAACACGCTTAGGGCCTGGATGTTTATTTGTCTGTCTGCTTGCTGGGCTTTGTACTCACTAAAAACAATAACAATGCAAAACAATCTGACTGACATGAGGGGCAACAGGGCTAAAGACATACAAGACTTACAAGTTTTTTTCACACTGTTCATGGCTAGTTCTTCTCACTTACCGCTCCATTCATTCACTGTGGATGATTACCTGACACAGTAAGGCTGGGGGAAATGGCAAATAATTAATATCACGATTTTTTTGGAGCCAGATTCATAAAATGAAATAAAATACATTTCAATAAAATGATGTCAATGGCTAAATCCAACTGTCAAAGGTTTACAGGTGTTGCCAGAATTTCGGAGAGAAACAAGCGACCAAACTTCAACCTTCAATAAAACATTAATATAATAATCGATAAATTGAAACATTGTGTAACGTTGCAAAACAAGAACTACTGAAACATCTTCTTCGCTTTTTTTAAATAGCTTTCTAACATTATTAATGACTTTTCGACATAAAAATATGCTAAAAATCTGTTTCAGTCATAAATGGATTTATTTTCGGAAAGCACACCAGAAAAAAATGCCAAATTCCACGTAATTTATTACTTGAAAGCACAGCCCCCAAAACACAACCTTTAAAATTCAAGAGACTTTTGTACAAAGTCACTATATAGGGCGATTTTTTGTTTATTCACATGGTCGATGCACTCGCACGCCGCCTCCAGAAAGAGCCGCCGCGCATAGAAACAAACCGTGGAAACAAGTCGAAAAAGCTCCGTAGTCAGCTAACTACAAGAGTTTATCACTGTGCGAAAACAAAAGTTATGCTGCTAAATCAACATTTGTGAATGAAATCTGACCCTAAGACCCTTGAAAGTTACATTCAGGTGAAAAAACGTCAAGAAAAACACTGTCTCAATTAAGATTCAGAAGACAGACGTCTGTCAGACCGGTTCAGACCTGATTAAAACAGCAGCTCTCGTCACGTTTCGTTTATTCAAAGACGTTTCCCCAGCTAAGCAGATGGAGAGCAGGTCTCTCTGCATAACACATGCGCAGTAGGGCGGAAAGCGACGTCAACTGAAAATCCTTCTATAAAGAAGCAGACTTGGCAACTCTGAGGTTGAGAAAAGAAGGTTGAAAAAATAGCGTCAGAGATGAGCTCACTATTCATTTTTAATAACTATATTTCCCACCAGCACTACAGACAGGCTAACATAACGTAACATTTAATTGACACAAAGTTAGTTCGCAGAGTGGTTAGAGCTCTGGGCCTGGCCTCCCAGTAAGGAGATTTTGTGTTCAAATCCCGGGTCAAACCAAATAAACAGCTTGGATTCTCTCTGGGTGGAGTTTGCATGTTCTTCTTGTGTTAACGCGGGTTTTCTCCGGACACTCTGGTTTCCTCCAAAAACATACATAACACAGTAAATACCCCTAGTGAATGAATGAGGGAGTGAAGATCGTCTGTGTCTGTCTCTGCGCGTTAACCCTGCGATGAGTTGGTCACTGTCCAGTATGTTCCACCACCTAAGGACCAAAGTCACTGGGATAAGCTCTAGTCACCCATCAGCCCAGACAACACAAAGCAGAAAACAAGTTGTAGCTAGATAATCATTTGCTGTATGTTCAGACCTTCATATCCTTCACCAGGGAAAAAAATACATGCCTAATTAAAGCAATTACGGCAAGAATATTGTGGTTGAGCTAATACATGACAAGGTTGATCCAGGAAATCATGTCTCATGTCGTAAGTGAACTTTCAAGATAAGGTCAAATGTGTCAATCTGACCTTCAGTAAAAACAAGATTGCAACAGAGGCCCAGGTGTGGTGTTACACAATTAACACAAAACACAAGTACGAAGCACATGCAAGGCAAATGGTGGCTTTCTTTACTCACAAGCTTTTTAGAGTGGAGTATGGGACTTAATACTGCTAAAAGCTGTTTCTCAACCAAGAGTGATGCTCATAAGCACAACAATTTAATCAAAGACTTGATTAGAAAATGTTCATGCTGAAACACAACAGATAATTTGGAAGTAATGTAGAAAACAAAATTCACATAAGCAGTTGTTCATCAAGAACAATGGGCAAAATATCGTAGAAAAACAGTGGGAGTGACTGGCAATATGTGTAAAAACTTGGCAGAAAAGCACTTGTGCAAAGATGCAGTCATAAGATGTCCAAGGCACTCTGTGACCCTAAAAGTCCTTTAAAAGTCCAACACCCAAGTCCTAAAGAGTACGTGTCAAAATGCATAGACCAGGGCTATTCAACCTAAGGCCCGGGGGCCAAACAGACACTTCAAACTTTAAATCCGGCCCTCTACCTTATCTTTCAACATAGGAAAACATACAGTATTAGCTCTTCCTTGCTGGTTGAATTCTGGTACTAGTTTGGTCCTGGTTTAGACATTAGATTCTGGTTTAGTCTTTGTTCAGAGCTTGTTTTAATGTACCAAGTCATGTCCAAGCTTAGTTCTGGTTCAGTACTGTGAATAATGTAGGCAATATTAATAGTACAAAGGATTCAGAGTTGTCATATGAACAGCGTATTCGAAGATCGAGGCGTTTTGATTCATTCAAAAGTCCTTTTCTTGACTCTCATGACTTTCAGCTGAGAGTCGATATGTCTACATTTTCTAAAGTATGCTTGTTGTCCAGATGACAATTTGGGAGCATTTCTAATATGGATCACTCCTGGACAAATGAGGAATTACACCGACTAGGCAATATTTAGTTTTCCCCCAGAAAACACAAAGGATCAATAGTTAACAATGTTAACAGTTGAATGTTGAAGATGTTTTATGTGACACAAAATAGTACTATATTGTATTTATCTCCGGCCGACAAACCAAGACCACCCCACCAAATCTGGCTCTCGGGAAAAAATTGTTGAATAGCCCTGGTGTAGGCTTTCTGTCCATGCAATAATAAAGAAAACAGAAAACATAACATCTTATAGCTGCATCTGTGTGTTTTTACATATTGTGCCAGTCACTTCCATATATGAAATGTTCATATTTGAAACTGGAATTTGATTAATTGCACAGCCCTACTGAGTCTTGCTGAGAGCAACAGCATCAGTAAACTTGTCTTTGACTGATGTGAACAGTTTTCAAACTAGAGCTTGGAGAGGAAAAAGTTCCAGAAATTTCCCATCGCTCTGCAATCCTCTTCCCTGCACCTCTTCAGTCCCGTTCCTTCCCTCTCTTTTTATCCTTTCATTAGCTTCAACAATGTATATTTAGAGTTTTAGAAGCAGATGGACAATAAAAGCATGTTAAAAGGACCCACTCTCACACTGTTTATATTTCCCAGCTGTAGGTAGCAAAGACACAGCTCAGTAAAGATACTTCAGTGACAAGGTTATTGTGTCCACATTTATCTCTCCTTGTGGCTTTTTAGTGCCTTTTGTGAATCTTTTTCATTTGTGTACACCAATATTTACGAAGCTTTGAACAGCTGCTCGGGGCCAATGCCAAATGACACCAGAGACTAAAAATGTCTTGTTTTGAACATCAATCAAACTACAATGTATTACTGCATGGGAATAAAAAGCAACATTAATGAATGAACAAACTATATGCAGTAAGTATAGAGAGCTTGAACTTCTGTCTGATAGCCAACAACAAAACTGACCGTCTCTACAGGAGCCTGTACTACAAAACTCGCTGAATTTTTTTGGATAAGCTCTACTACAAAACAGGTTCACAACACAATCTGCCAACCCTGAATTTTCTTAATTAAGTTGTGTGCCTTAACAGAGCATACTTACAAAATGCAAACCAAATTAAACAATCTGCAGCTTCACGAGAAACCGAAACATAACTGACCAATCACAGACAACCAAGTTATGACACAGAAAAAGTTCATTTGACTATTATTCATCGATAAAAAAGAGCAAATCGCAAATGAAGCATTCATCAGATCAACAAGTAAAAATGACAACTGTAAAACACACGGCCAAATGTGCACAATGACGACCAGGCTACACAAGTCTTCCAGATTCTAAAAGTTTAGAGCAAAGGAATTTTTTAACCTAATTGTAACTGATATTAATTTAATGCATTTACCATTAATTTAATACAAGTTACAATTTATAGGCTGTCCACTTCTTGTTCACAGAGTAATATTTTTAACTTTCTTTCGGGAACTTACTCTGGTCCGGAGCAGGTTTTGAGGTACCGTAAAACCAGGTTTAATCCCAAATTTACTTACCCAAAGATGCTTCACCACCTCAGCTTATCTCTGAGACAAAAACATCTGGTGCTATGCTATGGAAGCTCTTCATTTAGACAAGCAGGTGACAGAGCCCTCACCTGAAAAGCTAAATATAGTGTGCCTTTATACTTTTAGCAGGCCTGTGTCTTGATTGAGAAAATCAGTGTGGAATTTCTGCACTTAAGTAAACTGTGTTAAATCAGCTACAACTGTCAACATCCTGAAAACAAACGTTTATTCCCCTGCATGGTTTCCCACATTCGAAACAAGTGTGGACAGAGAAAGACATTAGCTCTGACCAGATAAGAACAAAAACTGAATGGAAAGACCACATTAATGGACTTACATACCAGCTTTAGTTTGTTGGTGTTTTGATCTACTTGATTCATGTCATTTCAGATCATTTTTGAAAACAGCTTTGGAAAATGTGATCAAATGCTCAACTTGAAGTTTGCTCATTCATAAAAATAGTATCAAATACATAATTTGGCCTGCGCTAAAATGTCAGAGAATCCTTCGACTGAACAGCAACAATAATAAGTATGAGCAAAGTTTTTATTCTTCCCGAAACTTACTGAAAATGTGTAAAGTTACTGACTGTGGCATCAGAAACAAATTTGATCATAGAAAAAATACCTGAAAGTCAGCGTAGAAACTGCAGGGCCAGAATGAATGTTGTTTTTTCATGCAAGTCTGTCCAGAGGCTTCTTGCTTGATCCAAAAAGAGTAATGTATTCTTCTAGAAGCAAGATAAAAAAATATATTTAATAAAGTATAATGATACTGTAGAATAAACATTGAATGTGTTGAACAATCCCTACACTTACGATATATATTACTGGAAAACCGGTCACGTTGGTCATCTTCACCTGTTCACTGAAGGAAGCTCACACCTCACATAACAGACACCTCAAAGAAAGATAAAATGTAATAATTATTCAAACCGAAAAACACTTCTCCAGACTAAAAACCGTCAAATGGTGAAACACAGTTTAATAGTTAATTCAAGGAAAGATGCATCAGATTTCCTTAGCATTAGCTCACATTAGCATAGTAGCAGTAAGGCTAAAGCTAATGTTATTTGCTACATACGAAATTGTTATCATAGCAGTTTATCAAGGTAAATACTGGTGGATGATTTCAAGAGGAGTTCATGAGTTGCTGTAACAGGCCTCGCATGATAATAAAGCACGTATAAGATGTTTTTGAATAGGTATCTTTTTCATTACCTGAATCCGATTCAGTGAATCGTGGCCCCCCGTCACGTGGACTGTGCAGTACCGTACGCCCATCGTGAAGCCCACGCGTCAGCCTTACCTGCAGGACTTAATATTGTACACAGACAGTATATGTTTTGATAGACAGAGTTGAGTGCTGCTTGCATAGTTTTATGATTTCCTTATATTTATATTTGGAAGGTTAATATGTAAATATAAATCAGTTTTACACGAGTTTGTGTGGAAATATGGTGAAAACAAATTAGAGCAGAGTTCTGCTGACATCACACTGTAGGAGACAAGGCAGGACATGTGAAAATTTTGATATATTTCACAAAAAATATAGTTTTACAACCCTTTAATAAAAAATGTAACAAAATAAGTGTGCGCTGATGCATTTCAAATTTGTCAAAGACATTACTTTTGGAAGATACTTATTACAAAATAGTCCTTTTGCAACTTCCTTGCAAAAGATAATGTACAAATCCTAAGAAACTGATAAACTGGGATGAATTTATGATATTCACATAGGTCTTTTTTAATTAATTCCACCATATTGCAGCAATATTACTATGCTTGTAAACTGTTGTCTTACTAAATTTCTCGACTGCACAAAAAAACAAAGACATGTTGTCTTCACATAAAAAGCATCACGTCAGTAAGACTTTTCATTGATTAATGAAAAAAAAACAAGAGAGAATCTGGTGTAACATGTTTATTATGAATGAGGGAGTTCTGTGACAAACGTGAAAACATTCACAGTAATTCTTTTTCAAGTTTCCACATGTTCATTCCATCGACAGAAATGCTTAAAACAGACTTAAGAAAAATAGGGGATGCACTGGAAAGAATAGATTAACCAATTCCCTTCATTCAAAGCCCATATGACAGATTATCACATTTTTTTAATTATGCGATGCATGACGAAATAAGAGGAAACTATTTTAGTTTAAAACAGAATCCCTCCAAATAAGTGATTTTATTTTGTTTGTCAAATTATAACGTTTGCGTTCTTTATGTGGATTTTAGGCAGATACCAATTGTGGAATTACCTCTACATATGTCATATTTACTGGACAAAAGACACTTATAAACCTCATCAAAACCGCCAAATTGGATTAAAAAAAACTTAAATATAATCATGTTTATTATGTTTGCCTTAAAAATATAGTCTAACCTGTCATATGCTCTTTAAGAAATTAAAGAGCATATGACATATGCTCTTTATGACAGTCAGATTGACAAAAAAATATTTGCAATTTGACTTGAAAACCCAAGTATTGAAACTCTACAGCATAGAAAATACTGCGGCTTGATTGATACATGCACAGAAAAGGAATTACATTCGAAAATGCAGCGAGAAATCACGTCTACAACACGTGAGGGCAAAAAAGGTCCTATGTTTGTAGAGGTAGGATAGTTGCCTCGGTCGACTTCACACACAAAAACACAGAACAGTAACTGCCTCCCAGCACAAGTCGTTTTTAATACAGACAGTGACGGCAACATTGCTCCCTCAAAACCATTGGAAAATAATGTCTACATGCTGTAACCACCTTTGCAACTAACGATTATTTTGGTAATCAAATAACAATAGGAGATTTTTATTAAATTGGACTAAAAAATAATGTTTGGGCAAGTTAAAGCTTCTTGAATTTATTTACAGATTATCTTGAATTGAGCTTATTTTGCTTGTCCAGTAAAATCAAGAGATTCTATCTTAATGCAGGCGACATACAATTTCTTTTCTTACTTCAAGTTAAGAGAGTTGTTTTTTAAGAAGAACAAGATGTGTTTTCTTACTTTGAGTACAAAAAGTCTTGTTCCATTTGGTTCTGGCAGATCATTTTACTCAACAAGTGAAATCTGCTAAATTCAAGATGTGTTCTTAATTTATGAATATTTGACTTGGCCAGATGTTATTTTTTTTAACAGTAAAACTACTTCTTTCCATTAAAAAGACGTCTTTACATATGTCTAGTATCATTTTGAAGTAATTACTTATCATCTGATTCCTAAAACTCCTTCTCTCAGCACTTCACAAGTTTTGGAATCTGTGTAAACACATTTTTGATTACTGTAATAATCGATTGGTTGCAAGGAATGGATTAACTTGTTGCAGCTTTAGTACAGAATAAATATCTTCTATTACAAATGATTAGTAATGAAGACACACGGTGGAGTGGTTCAGAAGTTGAAAAGAGCAAAGAAACAATTTCCATCCATTTAGTTTGACCTAAAGAGAAACTGTATTCTTACACATGTGTAATTGTGCTTATGGGCCACATGAATACAGTAATATAAATGTCGTAATCAGGCTTTAATATATAAGTGCTAACCTTGTTTGAATGTTTGTGAATTAACAATGATAAACCTCGATGTGATTTTATGCAAGACTATTCACCTTATTCTGCCCACAGAGCAATCTTACATAGATATCAACCCAGACACTGATTTCCACAGGACCTAAGCCAGAGCAATTCAGAAGGCGGCCCACAGAGCAGTGTGTTTTGGGCCAGTGTGAAAAAAAGACCATGAACCAGAACATATAGCTTCATAGACACCATAAAGGGGTTTTTCGGTCGACTTCACTTTCCGCTCTACTGCGCATGTTTCATGTAGAAAGAGACACTGTCCATCTAGTTAGCTGGGGAAACATCTTTGAATAAAACAACAAAATGGGACTAGAGCAGCTGTTTTAATCAGGTCTGAACCAATCTGACAGACGTCTGGCTCCTGAAGCTTGAGACAGTGTTTTTCCTCGCTGTTTTTTCACCTGAATGTAACTTGTAGGGTCGAATTTCATTCACAAATATTGATTTGGCAGCATAACTTGTTTTCGCACAGTGATAAACTCTTGTAGTTAGCTGACAACAGCGCTGGCTAGACTTTTTGCTCCAGCTTGGTCAATGAGCTGATAAACAAATAATTCCTCTATAGTCCAGCTCTGTGTTAGCTGTTACTCAGTAGCGTACTGTACTACTATTTGAACCAGATTCCGTTAAGCAATTTAAAAAGTTTAGACCTCATAGTCCTGGTTAAGTCCCAGTTCAGGTTCTATGGTCTAGTCTTGTTCAAGATGAAGGTATCTTTGATGTAAACCAAAGACTAAGTCTAATTGTGCTTTCGGTCTAGTCCCACTGCTGCTCTGATTCAATTCTGGTTGATTGAGAAAAAGTTTGCTTTGGCCAAGTGCTGTTTTTGTATTTATTTCATTGAAAGTATTAGACTTTTTGGAAATGATACCATTGCAAGCTGTTTGTGGAATAGTAAAGTAGCCCGGCCCACAGACCAAATATGGCCCGCTGGCGTGCTGGTAATTATAACTGAACAGTTCCGATCTAAGCTTGTGCAGCATGTGTATATGCATTGTGAGTGATCAATACATTTCATGTTTGATTGTGACTAACTTAATCTAACCGTAGCTAAATTAGAACTACACACAAGTACACTCAAGAGAAGTGAGCAGGGCACAATAAGGTCAACAAGTCGGCACAAACTCAAAGTACATTCCACACAGAAATGTGATCAAATGGGCAATCATTGAACAAATTGTTTTAAAATGGACAACATTTTTAAATTTAAAAAATCCTACAAAGGTAACCTAGAAAAGTAGTTTATCTAACATGTTCATAAAATACATTTACATTAAGAGGTAAGCAAAACACTTTTAAGTTGTTCCCTACAGCTCATGCTTGGTTATGGAATTCCTCTGTCTGAACTAGAGATGGACCGATAATATCATTTGGTCGATATATTGGAATGATATTTGCCCTTTTTAGTTTTTTAGTTATTGGCCTTAATTCTACAGGCAAGGTTGATGTTACGTTTTGCTAAACAATCAGTATCGGCCAAGAAAAAAATACACAGTCAATCTCTAGTCTGAACAAACATTAATAAGGTCCCAAGTTAATTCATCTCATTTACCAAAGGATTCAAGACATTCTAATCACTAAAAATGTAAGTTAGTAAAAAATGTGAACAGGAAAGTTCACAAAAGTCTTGTATTTTCTAAGGTTCCTGCTGTCCCTGTAAGTCTGCGTTAAAGGCTCAGGTTTTCGCGGACCCGGGCCTGCAGAGCGTCACATGTCTTCTTGGCGTCTCCTAGCAACATGGCGGTATTGGGCTTGTAGAAGATGGGGTTGTCCACGGCGGCGTAGCCCACACCCAGCGAACGTTTCATCACAACCACCTGGATCAAGACAAAAAAAGTAAGCAGAGATCAAGCCTTGGACATATAAATTCCACTGACTAAAACCCCATTTTCCAACCAATAATACTTCACACAGATGTTTGCAGCTCAAATAAATCTTGCTCAAAGTCAGTTTTTGTTGTAATACAAAAGTGATCTGGTCTAGTCTGGAAATCACCAGATTAAAACAGTTTAAATGATGTTTTAGATATTTCATGACATAGTTCAGTGTTATTAATCAAAAATCTTGTTCACCTTCTAGATTATTGCCATTATTGCATTCTACAACTTGAACGCAGCCTACTGACATAATAATCGCCTGAATATCCTTATCGAGATATGCCCAAAAAATATCGAGATATTCATTTTTGTCAATATTGCCCAGCCCTAACCTGGCCAGCCAGATGGTTTATCTCGCGGTATTTGTGAATTCACAAACACAAGAGAAACCATCTGGCCCTCGTCCGGCTCGATTGGTTTGAGAGTCCGAAACGGCCGCGGTTCGGCCCAATCACATCACAGCAGCGTGGTTTTGAACCAATCACATTGTAGCAGGGCGGGCTAACACGGGCCGTTAGCTCCCCGGTGCCGCAGCCGAGTCTGATTCAAGCTAAACAAAGACGGCGGCTTCCGTGGATGTACGTGTGTCTGCTGCTTTTGATGCGGTTTTAGCAGAAATATGGAGTAATTTCTTTTTGAAAGAAGAGCGGTATGTGTGACACGTACTGTTCTATCTCACGCAGACATTGGATACACCATTACAAGTTGTTGCTGTGATTGGCTAAGCACTAAGGTCGGCCCCACACCCAATCAGCTCAAAGTGTTTCACTAAACGCCCCGCCTTTTCTCGAACGCTTTCAGCGAGTCAAGTCCCAGATGGATATAGTGAGAACTCAGATAAGAGTTCAACACAGATCCATCTGGCGTGAGCCAGGTTAGCCCAGCCCTACTTTCACACTAAACGGAGGGCTGCCCGTCTAAACTGGTCGAGGAACTTTTCCTGACAGGCGGCTCACGTGTGTTTGGTGTGAAGGGGGCTGTGGGGGGTCAGAGGTCGTGGAGCAGGTTGTGGAGGCGAGGTTTTGAAGACTCGTTTTGAAATCATGCAGAAAACCGAAAAACAGTATTTACCCGATCAAGGATTGTTGTTATTTACTCGTGTTGAAACGGTACGCGAGAACGGAGGAGAATGGCCACTATTTGGTCCAAGTAAAACAAAGACGAAGGAGTTGCAGCGACCACAGCACGAAGGCTGTGACGGGAAATAGAAGTTGAGCTTAAACCGTGAGATAAGATCTGTTTTTCGTCAGAGTTTGAAAACTACCCACGTGCAACACCGTCATTTTTGTCACACGTATGCTCAGTCGGCATTTGTTCGCCGACTGTTGGCTGTTTGGATCGTGATTGTGTAAATGTTCTTTCACATCAGTGTTCCACAAAGAGACTAGAACAGACGCTGCGTCGCTCCTCTCTACCGACAGCGACTGGGAGTTGTGTTGATGTGAAAGACCCTTCACTTAAGGATGTAAACTATGAAATGACACTGTGCAGCTTTAAGGGGGTGAAAAATAAAATGTTAAACCACTAGCTCAGGGCATTCTTTATCAATGTACATCAGTTTTGCGAAAGATAATAGCTAGAGGAACAAGATTTACATGGAAACAAGCATGGTAGGCTCCTCTAGGACACAAACATTTAATTAGAAGGAGATGCAATCTACCTACGGGTACCAATAAAGTAACCTAACCTAACCTGCAAACCTGCTCAGAGTAAAAGGATTAGAATTTATAAAGTATTCTGCTCAAGCTTTAAGTACTGTATTTTTGATCAGAAGAGCGGGAACAGACACTGAGTCATCCCAGAATGTTCAATTTGACTGTAACTAGCAACTAAGCAAGTAATTACATACATTTTTAAAGCAAATGATAAACAGTCTAGCATTGCAAATGTTCTCTTCTATAATGTGAAAAAATCAAGTCATATCACCCTTTAAGCAGTAATGTTCTTTGTTTAATACCCAAGACAAAATTATTTAGACGTAACTGCAGCACAAATCTCATCAATGTTAAATTTGACTATAAGCAGCAGCAGATTGTAACATCTCCACCCACGTCTCACCTGTTTAGACTTCCAAACCTCCAGCACAGGCATTCCAGCGATGATGGAGTTTGGATCTTCCTGAGCAGCCGAGTTCACCGTGTCGTTGGCACCGATCACCAAAACCAGGTCAGTCTCTGAGGTGCAAAAAAAACACTTTATTTAAAATCTGCAGTGTCTCTGTACAATTAATGCTTTAAAGTCTTGAGTGTTTTAAATTTTTAAAAAAGGCTGAAATATGAACTGACAAACTAATAAGAGTCAAATGTACATTATTTGAAACCATGTTTTTACATTTTAAGAACAAAAATGGAACGTTATAAAGTACACTGCTAAACCACCACATATTAATACCATTAAAATGTACAGAATTAATTGACTCAGTCTGAGGCTTAAACAGCTCTTCTCACAGACTGTGCCAGATTATTAATGCACAATATTCACTAAAAATTCCAGCAAAAGTCAACTGATCCTATATAATGAATTAATTTGGCCAATTTTCATATCAGAAGCCTATTTTTCTAACAAAAAGTCCTGATTAAAGTCAACATCTTAAGCCTGTGATTCTTTGTGCTACTTGTGGTGATACAAGGTGGCAAAGCCTGATCTCATCAGATCTCAGAAGCTAAGCAGGCTGGGCCTGGGCAATACTAGGATGGGAGACCGTCCGGTGGAACGTGAGGAGCCACAGTGAGATGACTGAAGGAAAAACTGGTTGTGTTCTTAAGCAAGACACTTCATCCACGATGCCTAGTATAGATCTGGTGTGAGTGTGAATGGTTGGTGGTGGTAAGAGAGGCCTATCGTGCAAAATGGCAGCCTTGCATCAGTCAATCTGCCCCAGGGCAGCTCAGGTTACAATACTAGCACCATCATCGAGTGTGGAGTGAATGAATAATCCATAATGTGAAACATGTTTGGGTGTCTTGAAAAGTGCTCTAAATCCAAAGCATTATTCTTATTACGTGTGTCTTAATAACTGAGCTGTAACAAAACAAAAGAATAAAATACAGCACTTTTAAAATGAGAAATACTTTGTCTTTGTTAGTCAATATAAAATGCATAATACCATGACATACCATCACATCATATTAATGTTTGTCATGATCATATCATGGGAAATTTCATACCATCCGTCTTTCAGAACTAGATGTATTTAGTCAAAATAACATGAGGTTTTACTGTGGGGAATAAAAATAAGGCTGTGCAAAAATTGCAGTCTTCACTAATCGTATTCATTAATAATTTCATTTAATTTCAATTCCATTGTGTTTAATCATGGCAGATCTACTATGGGTTACCATAGAAACAATCTTTCTAGTCATTAACTCAAACTCCTTGTTTATAACTTTCATACAGGAGATTCAGCCGTACAAACAGTTCATTGCAATAGCCAAAGAGAAAATAAGCTGATTGCTATTATCCCGTTATGTTCTGGCTCATTTAGCCGGAGAATATGCATGACATACTCTGAGATGCTCAGCTCAACCCTGTAATGCAAGTTTACAAAATATCTCGCTACGGAAAATGTTAATAATTAGTGAGACCAGATGCACTCGATTTGCCTCAAGGGGAAAATATCCAGAGTTTCCACAGCAAGTTTCACAAAAATACCTCCAAGATTTTAGCAGTTATTTAAAAACAATTAGAACCCATTTAAAGTCATAGCGTGGAAATGGTAGAATCCACAAACCTGGGAAGTCCTCGTTGATCTCCTCCATCTCCAGCACGATGTCATACGGGACGCCAGCTTCAGCCAGAAGGACATTCAGCTGACCAGGCATCCGGCCGGCCACAGGGTGGATACCAAACCTGGAGTAGAAGGACAATCTCAGAAAAACTCACTTCAAAAAACTTAGGCTGCTCAATTATGAAGGAAAAAAATGTTCACGATATTTAAAAGACCAGTGAAAAAAAAAAAAAAAAATCTATTTAATTGTATAAACTGCTTAGAATGACTCCTGCATGTTTGAGTATCTTGTATGTTGGGAACCCTGTTCTAAATTTGTACAAATAATGACATAAGTCATTTTTAAATCAGTGATTTTCAACCAGTGTGCAGCCGGGAACACTAGTGTGCCTTGAGATACTGCCAGCTTGCCTTGAATAAATTCATAAATGTAATTGCAAAAAAATAAAATTTTTGAAAACCATTTTGCAAAGATTAATTCAAATCATCACCATTTTAAACATAAGTTAAAGTGTAATGGCAAATTTCTGACATTAAATAGCCTATTATGTTAAATCTGACTCTAAACCAGTGTTTACACGGAACACTGGTTTAGAGTCAGATTATGTTGATTATTGTTTGTTGTTTGTTTGTTTTTTCATGAATTAAGCAAAACAAAAAACTAGTAGTAGATCATTATTTACTTTGCTCATTGTAAAATACAAAATTAATCTAAAAATAGTAGTGAAAAGAGGGATTTTTTGCCCAAAGCCACGCGGCTTCTGTGGATTCTCTCAAGGATGCTCGTATTATGACTGAAAGTCCCATCAGACCGCTGCGACCTCAGGGTCGCAGATTATTTCGACACACTCACGCTGCTCCGAGATCTGTGCACAAGGGTACATTGGTTTTAAGCACTTACTAAGTCTTGCAGGACTCGCGCAAGTCTTGACCTGCACCAAACTCACACCAAACTCGCACTCAGTGTGCGCAGGGTAAATGTCATAATGCTGGAATATTGTATCAACTCAAGACTCATCTATATTTTTGGAAGAAGATACTCAGATATAGGAGCCTTTCACTGTTTGAATTTTGGGTAAAATATATTCATTAAATTGCCCCTAAGTTGTAGAAATTGTGCTGCTCAAACATAAAATGCTGAAGATAAACTAAAAGAACAAATTAAAAAGCTGTGACAAAAAACCTAACTTGACTACAGATCTTCAGACAGTGCATTGCCTCCTGTTAGCGCCACATCACAGTCAATGCTGATGACTTAGTTAACATCAACGATAATATAAACAGAAATAACAGAAAACACAAGACAAAAGAGAGTCAGGATATGCAGTGGTCTCTCTCTTCGTTCTCAGGCCACCCACTTCCTCCTTTAATCAAGTGCAAATCCCTAAGTAGCAGCAGCTGCACGAGAGATCAAACGGCTCAGGAAGGACAATTCACACACTTCCGGTCCACTTCTGCTCTATTCTACTCACTGTTTAAAAATGGACACAAACCTAGCCTGTTCAGTCTTTACAAGCAATACAGACAAAGTTATCACACCGTTCAGTCGTGAAATATGCATTATTTACCTGACTTTTTACCAGCTTCAGCAACATCTTCACCAGGCTCTGCGATGGGATACTGGGCCTTAGCAGCACAGAGGCCATAACCTTAAAGAGGGAAAACAGATTATAAAAACTGCATATTGTGGAAGCACCTGCCTGAACAGGAAAATCCCAGACACATACGTTTTGGCCTTTTGTACGCGAAAAAGGCAGAGACTGTAGTGCCTAGTTAAATTTATCAGGCCGCATCTAAACGTTTCCACAGATCTTCCGAGTGACATCTATAAATGTCACGTCAGGACCAGACAGCTCCAATACAAAACTCTTCATTTGCCAAGCTCGCTGTTCATATTTGGCGCTGTCAATCAATGTCTCTTCAAAGGCCTCCGGCATCTCCCACTTTAGCGAGCCTGTTTGAGGTTCAGTGTTGGGCGGAGTTAGTTTCTGAACGTGTGTTTAGCCTCACTTTAAAGGTGGAGCAGCTGCTTTTCACACAATTTAGGTTTTAAATCTGACAATTTCCTCTCAAAAATCTTTCAACAGATGGTTAATATCGGCATGTATTCTGTTTGGATGCGGTGTTTAGTTTATAAATGTCTTTTAACAAACAATAAAGTGAAACTGAAGTGACCACCCCAAGCACAGACAATCAGAGTGCAGCATTTGGTTCCTGATGAGAACTAAAATTCTTTATTATTCAGTCCAGACAGCACACAGTTGTCTAATTTTTTCAGAAAGTGCTGCAATTATTATATACGTTTTAGTGGAAAGCACAAAGTTTACTCATTTACAACTGAAAAAGTTAGCTACCTCAACTTTAAATCACACAGATATTTTTGACAAATTAACACTTAAACTCTCAGGAAACTGTGTCAGTTGTGTGTAAATTGTCTCACCAAACTGTCAAAACTCAATAGGCTTTAAGACCACTCGGTGAGCACTGCAACGCTGCAGTCCTATGCAGGCTGATTTCCTGTAGAATTGGTTCATTATCGTCTGAACATATGGTTTGAAAACAGCTTTCAAACGTGTGACTACCACAGCACATGCAGGGTCTTTTGAGTTTTTTCAAAGCACTGAAATATTTCAGTTTTTCATTTGGACAATTTTAAGTAGTTTCCTCTAAAGTTAGCATTTGTTTACAACAAGCCCCTCAACAATTTAGCTGGAAGCACTAATTTACAGGCCGTGTGCTCCTAGTCTGTGTTTACGTGTACCCACGTGAGTAAAACAACCCCTGAAATTTGACATGTTAACAACAGTCTGCGAGAGCAATGAAATGTCAGTAGGCCACACAATGGTGAGGTCAGAGCAGCTTCAGGGACACACTTTCACAGATGAAGACGCCTCTGGGGGATTTCATGGTTATTTCAAATATGTGAGAAGAACAAATGTTCATCTGGACCCACACTTAAACCCTTAAAAAAGATCTGCAAGCCTCTTCTTAGTGTTGCTTTTGAATTGTCAACAAAAACCCACCAGCTCGCCAGTTCCATCTAATTTTGCCTTGACCTTGCGTATATACGCTGCACTGTAGAATGTCTATTTACCACGGGCCGCCGACCACACAGAACTGCGGAGCGTGTGTGGCTGCTCTACCATGACTTGTCAATTAGCCCAACGGTGATGTAACATGGGTCAAGCAGAGGTTAAATAAACAGAACCCACACTTTGCTAACACAGGAGAGGGAAAAAGGATGGCAAAGTCAAAGTATCATGTTTTTCCACTCACTTTCGAGCGCCTCGGTGTGTGTAGGTGTGTGTAAGTGTGTGTAAGTGTGCGTGTGTGTTGTGGAGTGTAGGAGTCTTATACCTGGAGTGATGATTATGTTCTGAGCCTCTTTAATCATGTCGACAGTTTGATCCACGTTGACCTCAGTGTGCGTTCCTGTGATCTCCATGGGTTTTCCTGTGCCGGTGGAAGATGTGCCGTAGCCTCCCAAAATCACATTAGCCAAAGATCGGTTCATCGCCTGGAGAAGAAATAGAGACGTCAGACTTTGTTTTAGGGCTGAACGGTTTGTGAAATATATCTAGATGTAATTTATTTTATTAATTATTTAGTTTTTTTTTTTTTTTTTGTTTACCAATATTGTGATTAGGAGATGATTTAGGACAAAACAACTGAATAATGTTGAATGATGTCTATGAACTGACAAATAATAAAAACGTGTGTTTTGTGAGAAACAGATGAAAAGGAAAAAGTTAAAAGCTTTTAATGTAAAAAAAAAAAAGAATTCTTATCAAAACATAAGACATTTGGTCAAGTAGTGCCAGGTAACGGTCATTTATAGTGCAAATCAGAATTTAACATACTTGTGTCAAACATTATGAGACACTCTGGATCAACATCAGCGGATAAATTAGTCTCATTATGTCGATGGTATCGGCTGAACCGATATTATGGAGCCGGTACCGGATCCAGCAAAATTTCCTGGATCGGCACTGATATCCCCTCCCACTATGGGATCGGTGCATCCCTAATATGAACAAATCCTTCTTGTTCAATCTTGTTCAGTCTAAGACGGACAAGTTTGTTGTGTGCAGAAGCTGCTTTAGAGGCTGATATCGACAACCTCATGAAGAGAATATATTTTCAGAAAACAGCTTTTGAAATTACAATGTTCCATTGAACTATGGATTTAAAACGACAATGGAACACTTTCAGGAGGCAATGTATAAATTGAGTTATTTCCTTTATAAAATCCTATAAACTGAGACCAAACTGACCAAAATAAAAAACAAAAGTAAAATTTAAGAATACTAACTAAATATAAGATGAATGCCTCAATTTAAACAACAGGATTGACTGAAGGAAATTATGGCACTTCAAAAACTGCAGCCTTTCTCTGTAATCCCCATTATTGCATTAATATATAAAAAAAGATTTTGATTATTTAACAGCGCCACTCACCACACACATGATGTAAGACAGAATGGCTCCAGAGGATCCGATAAGCGCTCCGACAATGGTCAGCAGGTTGTTGTTGAGCAGAAATCCTTCAGCACATAAAGCCCATCCTGAGTAACTGTTGAGAACGGTGATGACCACAGGCATGTCAGCGCCCCCTATGGCCGCTGTCAGAGTCACTCCCTTTGGACAAAAAGAGGGAAACAAATTATTTACTGCACATACTGACTCTTCACATATTATACACATTATACATATTTGTCTGCAACAAAAAAATAATTAGTAGCAGTAAAGGATGCACTAAAATAGAAATGTAGAGTCTTCAGACCAATACTAAAATATATTGCTGCTGACTTTAGAATTTTAGTACCGATACTCTTAAACAGATATCAGGACTAATTTTTGCATTTGCAAATGTTAAGGCAGGACATAACTTTAGTTTTCTTTTGTGTTGGTGTCGTTTCTTCATAGTTTTGTGTCAAACACACTTCTGTTATTGATTTCTGTGACATCCTTGATCCACTTGTTTTCAGCTCAGATAATCCGTGCTCTGTCCCAGTCTATAGAAGTAGAAATCAGGAAGCGAGGCCCAGACTGGCATTCCCAGGTAGGTGAAAGGTCAGTCAGAGTGACCCAGGTCGCATCGGGTTGACCACACCTCCAGAAAGGCACTAGGCTTGGTAAATTAATTCTATCTACTTTGATTACTAATCGTATGGTTTTTCTCTGATAAGACACATGTAATAAGGTATAAGCTTGTACTTGACAGTTTCGGCAGACTTTGGTCACCTCTGACGAAAGCAGAAGTCCTGCCGCCAAAACTGTCAGGTACAAGCTTATAGCGTATTGCGTGTGTGTTGTTAGAGAAACATCATACGTCCAGAAAGTGACATCTAATAAATGACACGTCACCACGGAGACCAGTGACGCTTCTGAAGAAGGCTCACAGCTAGCAGCCGAAACATGTCAAAAAGGTAAATACAACTCACTAAAAAGTTGACTGAATAAAAGAAATAAGTTACTGCTAATACTATTGAAGACAAGATGAACATTCTAAAAGAAAGAAGCATTTTTAATTCCTGTGGTTATATATTCAGTAACAATAATCAAGTCTATTGTTTTCATTTGATATTTAGTTTCAAAACACTTGATGTAGCAAACATGTTTTTACATCAAAAACACTTATTTCTGTCTAAGCTGAGACTCATGAGATGTTTGGAACATGTATAAAGACAAGTTAACGATTATTCAATTACTAAATTAGTTGACGATTATTTAATTAATCAATTAACTTGTTGCAGCTCCAAACTAGACAAAAGACATGTTACCGTAAAAACAAACAAATACAATACCTACCATGACAGCAGACAGAGCAGAGACAGACCCGAGGCAGGTGATGCCAGTGGTGTAGCTGGGATCGAGCATGTAGGGAACCATCCCACCGACACAAGCAGCCATCAGACTGGCATTCAGAGCGTGACGACCAGGAAGCATCAGAGGAGCACTGTTCAGAAGACCTGAGAGAGGTCAGACAGTCAAACAAGTTAGTAAAACACTCAACAGTGACCGCCAAATATAAAAAATATATATAGTATGTATACGATATAAAAAGACACTAAATCTTGCTGAAGGCTAATAAGCAACATGGCAACTAAACATTATTCTGTGGCAAAAGTGGAATGAAGCAAGTGTAGTTTATTCCTCAGCGCTGACGACAAGAAAGCTTACAAAATGTCTGAACAATGCAAAATACAAAAACCAAGAACCAAGGATCAGTAGCACCTCTATCTCTGTTTTCTTTTATGAGACCATTTCTCCCTCAGGAACATTTGCTTTAGGAGCATTTGCACATTTGCACTGCTTTAAAGAAAATCATCAGAAAATTCAGAGAGAGAAATAATCTACAGAACAGCCCTCACTGTTTCTATATTAAAACAATTGATCCTGCTCTGTCTATCAGCTTCACAGTCTTCATTGAGACATGTTTTTTACTGAAATTAGCCCTAAAAATGTGTATTTTTTGTTTTACACTTAAGTCTACATTTTGTTCATAATTATCATAATATAATCCACATTTTTGTTTAAATGTTTTAAAATTAGATCAAATACAGAATAAAAACTGCATACATACTGTAAGACATCTTTTATAGGAATAGAAAATCTTTAAGAAATCATATGAATAAGAGGAATCATCAATATCTTATCAATTCCCATTCCTAATTATCAGTCATCATCAATAACAGTTTTTATGGTAGTAATTTTGTTTACCTTGCAGTTTGCCATAAGCAACCAAAGAGCCGCTGAACGTGATTCCACCGATGTACGTGCCGAGGTAGGCCACAATCTTTGTGAGATTAGCAGCAGGATCCGTGGCAAAGTGAGGATATTCGATCATATATTCAGCCACACAGGTGAGCACTGCAGCCAGACCGACCAAGCTGTGGAAAGCAGCAACCAGCTGCGGCAAGTCTGTGATCTGGATCTTCTTAGCAATGGCCAGACCTGAACAAACAAACAGATAAATAAATGTGTTTATAGTTAAAGGTGCACTGTGCAACATTCAGTAGAAATAGAAAGTTCAAACCATACCATCATTAACTTAATGATAATTGTGTGTAATGTTATCTAAAATAAAAATATACCTAAAAGAACATATTTTCCATGGAAACAAACAAGAGTACGCTCTCTTCTAGAAAATGCACTTAATTTTGCAGTGATGCCAGGGGCGGCTTTGAGCATAGGTGAACTAGGTGGTTGCCTTGAGTGCCATCTGGTGGAGAGTGTGCCAAACTGCAGCCATATAAAAAGGGAAAACAAGTTTTCATTCATAAACTATTTGCCAGTATCTATTTCATGTAGGACTCACATCATTGAGCTGCGACCACAAGGTGGAGAGGGCTGGGGCCACACTACAAATTGAATCCTGGTGAGGTTATATAATACATATTATTGTACAACATTACACAGAAGTTGGTCTAAAAGATCATTCTAGATCAGGGGGGCAGTAGCCAGGCTGGCACCACCTAGTGCCTTCACTCAAATTCATTTCACTCCAGCAACTAGGTCAGGTATCACAGGACTGCAGACAGTCCCCAAAAAGCAGGAAGTACGATCGTCCAATCAGCTAACTGTACGGTACCTTTTAATTTGCAAGTTTACAACTTAGAAACGGGAAGAATCACTGTTTATGCTTTACTTGTTGGACAACAAAATGACCAAAAAGCAGGGACTGGTTAAATAAAAAAAGTTCCCGTCCACTGTGAAGTGAACAAGACCGACTGATGCATCAGACTAGTCGCCTGGAAAATCCAGACGATATATTAAAAAATTATCGTCTGGTCACCGTGTCCCTGTTTCGGAGTTCTGTAGTCATGATTGACAGATTAATTAGCCAATCAGAGACACGCATCTTCCGCCGTGTAAAAACCAAAAAATACATGAAAAAAAAATCACGTGAAACTGAAAAACATCGCGGATTTCTGCAGAATCAATGAGCGAAGCAAAAAACTATTTTAATGTGAAGTGAGTGAAGTTAGATTTTTTTTTTTTTTTTTAGACCAATCAGCTCCTTTGTTTCATCTGCATCATGCTAATAAGCTAATCTGACGACGATGTAGATTTGATCTGAAACGCAGGCGGAGGGCTAGGGGGACGGGGGTGTCATATAAAATCTTGCCTTGGGCTCAAAAAGGGCAAGGGCCGACGCTGAATAATGCAAGTTCACTCAAAGTAAAAAAAAAACCCAACAACATATTTGTATTTAGTACATCCAAACATCTAAATGATAAAAACCTGCTTTTATTCAAGCCCACTTTTGTTCACATTGCACTTTTTAACTTAACTTATGACCCTATAGAATGTTATCGCAAGTTGTGCAGAGTCATGACAGCTGCATACATGAATATGAAATGTAAATGTTAATTCAAAGCAGATTACATAAAAGTAGTGCTGGGAAAAGGTCGTACGGAGCCAGGTGCAGCTGATGGAGACCATTTGGAGAGATTCCGTGTTAGTGAGTAGTATACACCGTGTAGACCTCCTTTGAAGCTTTTTAAAGAAGTAAACAGCATTGTTGTCCGTGCAGATGGTTTAGTCTGGGGTTCAGGTAGTTACTGGAACAATTAGCATTTTGACCATTAAACTGTCAGAAGAAACTCTGGGAAAGTGAGTAATGCAAAATGCAAAAGGTCTTCCTCAGTCTGGTTAGAATTACTCATGTTGTGTTTGATGTAAACAGTCTTCACCTGCTGTTCTCATATACATGCGCATGTGCAACCCAATTAGCCCAATCAAAGGCTTCTTATCACTTCAGTCTGGCTCCATTTGATGTGGACACACTTACCGGCAGTTCCTCCTACAGCCATGGCAGCACTCATCTGAGTCAGAAGTTCAGGACTTGGCTTGAGGGCACCTAACGTGGCCACAATCCCCCCTGCAACGCCCATCATGCCCAGTGCGTTTCCAAGACGTGCTGTTTTCTGGTTGGAAAGCCCAGCCAAGGCTCCGACACAACACAGACCAGAGCCTAAATACATCATCTGAGGAGACAGAAAATAAAAGTCATAGTGCAAAAATAAATGAGAGAAATCAAGTGGAGAATGCCTGTACAACATCTGTATAAATAGCACACATACTTGACTGACACAAAGCTAATATGACGAAGGATTGGTTTATTTAACAAAGTAAAGTTGACACAGGACATTAGATATACAGCTTAAATGTGGCTGGACAACCTCGGCTCTCACACCTGCTCAATGTTGTATCCAGACTGCAGAGCCGCAGCGTAGCCTCCAACAAACACACCACCAGGAAGTAAGTAGAGGTAGTTATGCTCCGGGGGATCAGTGGGACGCTTAAACATGTCCAACATCTTCTGAGTCACAAGGAAGCCACCTGTTCAAGACACAAGAGAAGAGAGGGAAAAGCACAGAACAGGAATTTAGCTTATTTTGACACTTATGTCTACATTTCAAGTGTATTGTTAAATAAAAACATGCTGCAAAAAGCTCTTTCACATCAAAAATGAAAAAAAGTACTTGCTTAAAGATAAGGAAAGTTTAAATATATATTGTATCATAATTTGTACATTAACCAATTCAAAGAATTTAGTTTTGCCGCACTTTTGTGAATAATTTGACAACCATTTGTCTGATAATTAAACACACTAGAAAATATGACCAACTTTAATGAGAAAACAAGGGATTATCTGTGCCTAGAATTAGTAATTTACATAATTCAGGAGGGCATTGAAGTAAGTAAGAGGCTGTTACACTGAAGATTAAAAAACATCCGTTAAGAAAGTTTAATAATGTTTATTTTTGTAAAATCTCGTACTTTCTACACTCACAAAAACATTCCATTTAACACTGACGTTGGTGAGCTCGAAGTTTCACTGCTCTGAGCTGTTTGATTAAGTTTATTAACAGTTAAATTTTGTGTTTTCACAAACATTAAGCTCATATGTAACCTAAAATAAGCACATTAAAAAGTAAAGGATAAATATAGTATATTCTATGTCGTTTGTCCTTTTAGGCGTTGCCTTAGTCAAACACTAAAGTTTATTGCACCTGCGCAAAGGCTTCTAGCCATTCAACTTTTGACTCCAATTCGGCACCGGCTCCGATTGGGGAGTGACACTTCAAAAAAGAATGCCGCACTGTAACAACGTGCACAAAGCATTGCATATATTTACAGATGATGAGGCAACATTTTTTCTTTATGTTACTATTTAAGAGTCGTCGTCACAAGGCAGATGCACCAGATGCTGTCCCCTTGCGCTCGTGCATCACGATGATGCGCCCCGACAAATAGTGATGCACAGAGAAAACTCTTACGAAAATCCTTACTCTGGCCACGCCTCCCCGACTTGTAGAGAGGCACATCGAGTTTAAAATCGGGCCAAAACTCCAGTACTGTGCAGCCAGCATAAGCTGTATGTTAATGGCATTTTGTTTTTGCATCAAAAAGTGCTGAATATTTTGAGTTTTGTTTACAAAGTTAGATTCTTCAAACCTTCTCAGCTGTTTTGTGGTTAAAATTAAAAGTTTGTCTTTTTTTTTTTTTTTTGTAGATTTGGTCAAAGTACAACCAACTAAATCGGTCTAAACCTGGCATTCTAATTTAGCCTTTTTTCTACATGTTTTGTCAATCGGTTATTGCCTGTTGTCTCTTAAACAGAACACCTTTGCTAATCTAAAATAGACTTCGCTTGTTAAATACTAAAACCCTGTTACACGCATCATTTGAACTGATCCAGCCATTTCTGGTCACAGGTGTTTAAAAGCCGAAAGCCGCTGCCAATGCCAATAACCAATGTCAGGAATTTAATGGATCTACTTTGTGTCAGTGTAAATATTTTAAGAAGAAAACCTCAAATGTGTTAAAGTAGACCCAGGCTCCAGCTCAGTGCTTTTGGAAGCGATCACATTACTGTTGGCACGGCTGCCCTTTTCCTATGGCACGTCTGCAGCCAAATGTGCGCACATACATTAGGAGGTAAAAGAGAGGGCACGAGCTGGATTTTACGCTTCGTTTCATTTTCATCTCAGCATTACACTTGATAGTTTGTGTTATTACTTGTTGTGTTACTTGTACTACATACTTATCATGTTACATACTTTGGTTTCTGTTAAAGCTAGCAAGACGATAAATACTGGAGCAGCACAAATAATCACTATTACACTATTACAATGAATGCAATTAGCAAATCGCAAAGGCTGCAATTTTTGAAGTTCAACAACAAAAGTAGTGTGTACTGCATCAAAGCTTTTATTCTGTGGCTTACATATGAACAAACGTGTATTAAAACTGCTTTATTTATCTTCTTTTACTAAAATTGAAATTGCCATTTGAATCTGAATCACAATACTGGTTCGAAAAATTTCACTTAGATTTTTGTCCGACAAATCTTAATCCTATTTCTGATGTTACTTATAAATACAGTGCAACACGCTCACAAAATAGCAAATCAAGCTTCATTTATAAAGCAATTTTCATACAAAAATGTAACACAAAGTGCTTTAAAATGCACTAAAAACAGTTCCACCAATGGTCATCTGAATGCACAAATACACAACAGTCTCCCAGCACACGCACCCTCGTCTCTCATGCTAAAATGCATTTGGTTTCATTACAATAGGTTATAATAAACTAGGTGGAGATTAACCAGATGAGAAAGCACAATCAGAGGAGCAGAGGCACCAGCAGTCACAGGACACCAGCCCAGGGCCCAGAGAAGCGATGATCCAGCAGCCACAGTCAAGTACAGCTCCCAGTGCGTGGAACTACTCAAAGGAAACACTGAAGTGCTGATTTTATCTTCGTAAATCTGGGCCAAAGAATGTTTCTTTAGTGAAACAACACTAAATCAATATGTGTACTTTTTTTGGAGTTTAGATTCTAGACCCAAACCCGGGCTGGGCTCATATTCTCACTCGGTTGTCGGGTTCCTCCGGAGTTAGGTCAAGACGCAGAGCCGCACTTACACGTGCACTCCGCGTTTGATTGACAGTTGCTCCAGAACACAGAGCAAAACCACCACAGTGGCAAACTGCGAGTGTCTGAAGCGTGTGAGAAGGGATGGTGCGTGTTTGATGCGCGGAGTGAGGAGAGAAACAGAAGATGCAATTAAAAGAGGAAGAAAGAGAAGGGAAGGTGCGTCTTTCATGCGCGCAAACCAAGAAAAAGAGGAGAACGAGAGAAAGAGGGAACGTGCATTTGTACACACGCAGCAAAGAAAAGATGACAAAGAGAGAGAGAGAGAAAGTGTGTACTTTACGTTATGTATGTAGTGAGAAAAGAGATAAAAAGAGAGATGTGCAGTAGCAAGGAAGTGCTTCAGGTTTTAAAGACACACTGTAAACATGTAAGCACAAAAGACACATTAGTAATGCACTTTTTCTATCATTAAAACGTCAGAGTAGTGAGTGGATGGGCTCGCTGACTAAGGTGCTGGTCGGGTTCAGTCTCTTTAAGTGTGCAGGCTCAATCCGGGTTGAGTTAGATTTTTATCGTGATAAAAATCAAATCGTGAGCTCATGTCTTTGACAATCTGCTATTTTCATGAAATTGTCACATTGTGATTTCTTTTTTCAAAGTTTCTTACAAATTTTGAAGGTTGTGGGTTTTTTGGGCTGCACGTTCAAATCATAAAAGAGTTTGATTTGCAAAAATATATTCATCATGACTAAAACATTGATTTTTAGTATATTTTAATGCTCAAAACTATTAAAATATGCAAAAATCATTGTTTAGTGGCAACACACAATGTTAAAAAAATATATTAATTATTTTTTTTAAACTGTGTTTTTATTGAAGGGTTGAGATTGCTTGTTTGGAGATTTTTTTTCAAAGGCTTGGTCACTTGTTTCTCTCTGAAAATCTGGCAACAAGACAGACTTTAACAACTGGATTTAGTCATTGACAAGAAAAATCAGACACTTCTTTGTACCTCAAAGGCAAAAAATTATGAAAAATGGACATTAATCGTGATAAAATTGAAATCATGATCTAGCGCCAAGAAAATTGTGATATAATTTTTTTTGCCATATCGCCCAGCTCTAGCTCGATCTAAACTCTACTTTTTGTCATTTAAATTGCATTGCCTACTTTTCAATCTTAGCTTAACCTAGAAAAATCTGCTGCATTTTGATCATGTTGTCAAAAACGAATAGTGAGAGCACCCTTTGAGGACTACATGTGAATAGCCCTGGACTGCTTTAATTACGGCAGGTATTTCTAAGTCCAAACACCTGCTGCAGATACTTGTGTGTCTGACCAACCACACTGTCACACCTCCAGACTGCACCCTGTCGAAAGTGTCCTCTGGTTTATACTTACGACACTGAGAAAATGGTGTTTGAGAAGGCAGATTTTTTACATTAGTATTGTTTTTTTAGCCAATCGTGAGTTGACAGTGGATTGTGTTAAAGACGTGACTCACCAGCGATGTTGACAGAGGAGATAAATGCAGCGAGCACGGCCAGAGTCTGAGCTGTAGTTTCTGGACTGTAAGCTCCTCCCATCAGAGACAGACCACCCACCGCCGTCAGACCTGCACAACACACATTAGTTTAATGATGATTTGAACTGTTACACGTGGAATGCACTACAGGTATGAGGTTCATTAATATTACAAAATCTAAAACATACCAGGGGTTGCGTTTTGCTTCATTTTTCTCAAGTCTAACACACAAATCCTGGACATTATAAAGGCTGGATTCTTCTTTCAATGTAAAAACATGCCACTACCTTTTTAAAGTCCACACACCTGCATAAGAATCACTTTGAGTCATTTTTCTCTGGTTGGAGGTGCACAACATGTCACCACTTTCAGTATAACTTGGTTTCAGACAAATACCATCTGTTTTAACATTCAAATAATACTTCATTTCAGACAGATTCAGTCGGCATCAAAGGCCGCGCCCACTAACGGACCTCCGAGGGGGAAAGCTAACACTGAGAGTGAATCAGAACAACAGCTTTATCACTCACTGCTCAACAACTACAACAGCAAATGTAGACTTGAGGAAGTATATTTTGTCAGGGCTTAACTTAGTATAAATACAGCCAGTCTCAGTCTACTTCCATCAGAATGAAAATGACTTTCGGATGAGAGTCGAAACGTCTTGGAAACACTGTCCAGATGACTACTTTGAAGACTTCTACTATGGATCACTCCTGGATGAATGAGGGACAACACCGTCTTATATCCAACAATCCTAACAGTATCTGCGAGCTAAATTCTAACGTGATGCTACCGCCGCCTGGAGTGTTTTAGCAACTTTTTTTTAACTTTCTGCTTACTTTTCTGACATAACGCCACATCAGCAACCTCCATTTAAACCTAGTTGGGACTCGACTTGAAGTAGTTGGACTAAAAATACACTTAATCTGCCAGAAAACGTTTTAAAAGAGGGAAAAGGTTTAGCTTACGGTGTTTCCCACAAGTTTATGTCGAGATCATGGTGGTACAACTGGCCCACGTGAGAATATATGTTATCTCATGCAATTTTTGTTGCATAAAAGTCACTTTTTGCCTCTACTGATCAAAAACATTGTTATAAATGAAATATAACTCCTATACCTATGTTTATTGCAATGCTACCAGCTTTAAGTAATATTATATCCCCATCAGTCAAAAGTTTTAGACTAAGGGGGCAAAAATCAGACTATAATCTCCTCTATGAATGGGAAACACTGGCTTACCATTATACATGGAAGATAAACTGTTATATTTATACATGGTAAGGCATGAGACGCTTTCCCCCTGAGGCAGGCCCCCAAACATGACACGTTGCCGACTTTATCTATGCTGAACAAAAACTAAATGAGGGCAAGACAAGATACTAAACAGGTCTTAACCTAGAATCAAAATACAGCTCAACAAACAACTACAAACCTCAATTTAAACCAACAACTAAAAACAAAAAACAGGGGCCAGATTTAATTGGTTGGAGGGCCTGATTTGCCTCCCAGGCCTTACGTTAAAAAGCGCTGTTGTAGAGTATTGTAGTATAAACCAGTTGCTGCTAACATTAGAACTGCCACATAATGACATCACAAGGTGGAAAGATGCCTTTTGAGCTTTGCAGGATTAGTTCAACATTTGTGAATGAAAGAAAACACAACTTTAGGTTTGTTTTTAATCTGCAAACACAATTGTAACACGGCAAAAGTCTCACACACAGGAGTAAATTCTGCGTGACATAGGACCTTTAAAATGCAGAGACACATGTCAACATTACTTTTTACTGTTTTCGTCTTAACTTAACCTTGTTTTGAGTCTGTGGAAAAGGTTCAGAAACACTAAAAGACTGTTTACCAAAACAGACCCAGGAAACCTTGATAACATCAGGCCTGTAATGACTTACAGCCACTAAGATACAATTCAAAACATTCACACAGACATGTGTGTGTCCAATTCAACTCTATCTTAGGTACAGCTCTGAATGTAAGAACTCAGCAAACATCAAGAGAACATGCAATGAAAAGGTTCTACATATAATATAATGTCTATATTATAGACTAGTTGAAGAATGTAATTAAAACTAACTGCAATTCAATACATTTCACATTTCAAAACACATTCTTGTGTTGAAAGACGCACTAACTGTAATGTAATGTAACTTTCTGGAGAGGAAAAGTCAACTCCACTAGAAATAGAAAGATCAAACTAAAAATTTTGGTGCAGTGTTATAAGTGTTAATTGTGTCCTAATGTGAAAACTAGAACTAAAGGAACATCTTGGAAACAAACAAGAGAAGGCTCCTCAGGACAAATAATAGTTTATTCTGTGGCCATGCTTTCCTGCTCAAAGTTAAGAAACAGATTTGTGTTATTTATTTAGTGCATCAAAGACATCTAAATTACAAAAGCAGGCCTTTCTTCAAGGTAATTATTGAAGCACCTTTGATGTTCTGTAAGTATCATTATAAACTGAGCTGTGGATCTGGTTGTGTTTTGAAAAATAAAACAATTTTAACATTTCCTTTTTTAAAAATGACATAAATAACCATTAAATGCAATAATTTGACAGAGTTGAAGGAAAACTGGCACAGCTGAAGATCGAACAAATACGTTTTACAACAGAAATTGTGAAACATATCAAATAACAAATTGTATTGTCTGCTCCAACATGTGGAACAAGCTGCATTTAACAGCACATAGTTCATAAGAAGTACAATAAAAACACTATAATGCAATAAGCTTGGTTTTAGAGGTTCTGTTTGAGTGACAACACAACATTCTCAGTGTTTCCCATTAATAAAAGGGACTATCTAAACACAAGATGAATAATTTATTGGTATTTCAAATGATAGTTTATGGCTGCGGCATTATCACATTCGGCAGCTGTTTATATTTTTATTTTCTGATATGTAGAGGCAATCAATTACATTAGACCCCCCAAAAATATACAAAATAAAATTAATCAAATACCACATGAAAGTACAAAGAACTAAGTCCCCACCTTCGTTTAGCCCTTCTTTAGTAAGAAGAACTACCGTGTCCTCGTGTTTGCGTTCACACAACTTCAACAGCTAGTGAAACTGGGGCTAAATAACTTAAACATTAACATTTGTAAAGTCTGGAACATTTAAACACGTCATCAAGGTGTCTGAGGAAAACAAAAGTTGTTTTTTCCCTTACACTACTATTAAAAAATCATTGAAATGAATAATAAAGCACAATTGTTCAATGTTATTCCTAAAATTTGTTACTATTTACAAGTGTGAACATTCATTTTTGAACTACAGATTTTAAGTTATTTTTCTCAAGGATAAGGAAAGTTTATCTAAAGGTCAGAATATATAAACCATGTTTCCACACAGTCGTAGTGTCGTAAATGTGTTCGTGCCATCAAAAGGTTCCTGCTGACTGGAAAGTACCTGCCCCAGAGCAGGAGCTAAACAAGTCCCAGTCTACGCCTATAGTCTCAGTATTTTACTGTGGGGAAAATCTGATTCTACAGGCCATTTTTTATTTAAATGATAATGAACAGATTTTAAATTAGAAATTATGTTGGGGTAATTTATGCCAAAGTTATTAGGACAATATGACATCATCAAAGTCTAGAACGTGAAACTAACCATCAATTCTCTTACTAATTGAACAAAAAACAACATTGTTACACCTTTTAAGCTCAGACCAATGCATTTGGCCTCTGTAAGCGACATGTTGGCCACAATGAAAGTAAATATGTATTTCCACATGTTTTGATCAAAAAGCCGCTCTAATCACAGTCTAGAGGCGGTGCCACAGTAAAACAGTCCTCTCAGGTAGATAAAAGTGATTCATCAGACTTCACATTATTAAATATGCCAAAGCAAAGCCACTGATATGAAGCCAACATGACCCACCAGTCTGACTCTCTCCTGGCTCTATAATGTCTCTGTGAAGAATGTAACTGTCCCTCTGCTAAAAAACTAAATTCCAGTATGATTGTCTAATGTCTGTAAATGATTGTGTGCCTTTATAATGCCTGGCAAAAGCGCCACTGAAACTCTGCAAGATGTTTCCATAATTCCATCCACTAAGTAGCTTAGCATGAACAGGTAAAATGCAGGAATAAGTAATCAATCTATATTAAAATTAAAAAAATATATATTATATTGCAGCCGTAGATAGAATAATAGTAAAAAATGCTAAACACAATTACTGAAGAAGAATCTGTTTAAAAAATTCCATTCAATCTATGAAGTGCAGAAAGTGTTTTTTGTGCTGGGCTGGTATTCATCACATTGTGAGGACCAAAAGTTGTATACACACTCACTTTACAGGGACCTGCCTTCCTTACGGGGACAAAAAGCAGGTCTCCATGATGTAAATCCTTCATATAAAAAACATGGTTTTAAGTTAAAAAAAGGTTAAAGTTAGAATTAGGGTGAGGGTTAGGTTAAGTTTAGGAGATTCACTAAAGCTAAGGGTAGGGTCGATGAAATGAATGTAAGGCAGCCAACATAACGTCCCCGTGACATATTAAAAAGACAACATCTCTGCACTGTGAATGCAGTGTGTTCCAACAGCAGAGACACAGGAGAGAGCAGTACTGTACAAGGCTCGACCCATTCTGTGCTTGTGGGTCACTGTGGCAGTGCGCTCTCAGGACGGGCCACTGAACATTTCAAACCAGAGGATGACTTTGCAGCTGTGAACACCATGCGTGGAAACGAGGAAGCGCTAAAATGTTTTGAAAGAGCACATTTGGCACAGTCTGCACCACAGCTCCACGCTGCTCCATTTTAACCACACCATAAAGAGCATAACCAGAGACCAGACACAACTCAAGGCTCGTCTGTACCGGGACTGCAGTGCGCACACACAGAGGGTTACCAAGGCCCGATGAGCCCATGTTTGTACAAACTGCACTGGTTATTTCAAGAGCTCTAAAACTTTTGCTTGGAGATAATGTATTTCTAGCAATGAGTTGATACCGATATCCGATATTTGGCCTTCTGCTGAGGCTGATAACCAATGTTAGCCGATACTAGGGATGGAAAATCGTTTGAAGTATGCAGCGATCGAACTGAAAGGCCAGATTCTGTTTTGCTCATGCAGCCACTGACCTACACACACACTCTGTAGTTGTATAATACACACAATCATAATAGACACTATGTATGAAGAAACAAAGCATGAACTTGACTGAATGTACATTCTTTTGTTGGGTTAACAACTGATGGATAAACCTCTAAATAATAAAAATGTTAATGTTAATATTGACAAAAGAACAAAATCAAACAAAATCGAAAATTTTGGCTGCAAAATCGAAAACCAAATTCAATCATGGCTTAAGTGAATCATCCCTTTTCTAGCCGATACCGATATTTACATTTCAAATTCTATAGCACAGCTCACAAGATGACATATTTAGTTTTAACTTTAGTACAAAATAAAATTTGCGATATTAAATTCTGTCAGCTGCTCTAATCTGATAAAAAACACACTGACCCCCCAGACATAATGAATGACACAACAAATAATCTCATAAAAGAACCATTTCTCAGATATTCCTTCTTCAAACTCGTGGAGACCCAAATCTTGCTTATTACGGACCAAAAGTCCACTTGTGTGCTGAAGTCGAACACTTTTAAAACAACCCTAAATGAAAGGAACCATAACTGTTTAAGATAGTGTGAAGAAGTGTAAAGGGCAGCTAATAAACTTTTAAAGGTGGTGAAAACTGTCCATTACAGCGGTCGCACGGCTCACGTCTGGCTGTGCGAATGAGCGACCAGCAAAGGACTTGTGTAACCTGCGAGATCACCAGTGTGTTACTTCCTACCTCCGAGCGTTGATCAAAGACACGGGAACACACACACGCACCTACCTCGCTAAACCTCTAACCCCTGTGTGTCAAGACAATAAGGACACATTCTTTCATGTTTTATTTGGGCTGGATTTGAAAGAACGGCGCGGCGTGGGACCGAGCAGAGAGTTTTTATGTGGTGGAGGTGGCGGATTAAACTAACCTGAGATGGCGTTGGTTACAGACATGAGGGGAGAGTGTAAAGCAGGCGTGACTCCCCAAACTGTGTGGTACCCGACAATACCGGCCAGGCCAAACGTAGTGACCATCTGAGGGAAGGCGGCGTTCGGGGCAGAGATACCAAGACCCAGCATGGTGGCAAAACCTGAAACAGAGACAAAAAAAACTGTTTTAAGGCTGTTACTAACGTCTTTATGAGTAGTTGATTTTTTTTTATTAGCCGACTAGTCAAAAATTAAACATTAACTTTCAACCAAACAAAAAGGAGAAACATGGAAACAGAACGCTTATAGATGGACTATATTTACCGATGAAGTGCTAAAAATGACTTATTGTAGAAAATGGAAATGTACTAAAACATGACTTGTCATTGGACTTAAAAAAGCTGACCATTTAAGCTGTAAATTAGTGTTTTCCACTAGAAAGTCTATGATAAATGCAGCACGAGACCTCTGTGTACTGTCTGAACTGAATAATTAATAGAGATGCACTGATCCAGCTTTTTCTGTTCCGATTTCGATGTCGATATTTTTGTTTTAACTATATGCTGATACCCGGTATAAACCAATACAAGCGCAATGACTGAAATTGCTTCATTTTTGTTATAAAAACATATAAAAACAAATACATTTGGTCTCATTGTGTCATGTAACTGTAGTACAAATCAATACTTAACTTAATCTGAATAAAATGCCCAATATTATGAGATGTTCTGGATCAACATAAGCCTGTAAAATAGTCGCATTATGTCCAATTAAAGGCACAACCATGATATCGACTGAACCGATATCATAGAGCCGATATACCCGATCCAGCAAAATTTCCTGGATTGGCACCAATATTCAATCCCAATATCGGATCGGTGCATCCCTAATAATCAAGAAATTTAGTTCTAATCAGGAGCCGAATGCAGAGCTCTAATTGGCTGAGCTTGGGTGGTCCTCTCCAGTTTCACTTAGCTGTTTGTAAATAGATGTTTATTGACCATAATTGCAACCAAAATGAATACATGTCGATATTAACCATGTGTCGAAGGATTTAGGAGAGGAAGTTGTCAGATTTAAAACCTAAATCATGTTTGCAGAGAGAAAATCAGCTACTCCACCTTTAATGCGTTGTGTACCGAGTGAATGCTTGGGGGATGTCTTGGTTAAAGGCTTTACCTCCCACACAGTTTGTGATGGAGAAGATAACAACGCAAAGTCACTTGAAAATGTTTTGACTTATGGGCTCCTGCAATATGATATTTTGGTTATTATGAAGAGATTCATTCTGTCTTCATATTTTAAGATTCCGATAAAGTGTTTACTTTTTGTCAGACAGGAGCGTTGTTACTTTACCTGCTTTACATGTTTCAGCTACTTCCTGTAGCCTTCCTCAGAAGCGCCACTGGTTGGTTGATGACGTGTCTTGTAGGCTGCTTGTCTGGCAAAACCGTGTAAGCAGCCTACAAGACATCATACCATTCAGTGACACTTCTTAGGAAGGCTACAGGAAGTGCTGAAACATGTAAAGCAGCAAAACAAACAACACTCCTGTCTGACAAAAAGAAAACATTTTTTGGGAATATTTTGGTTGATCACACAAATAATGAATAAAATCATGGTTAACTTTTACTACTGGTTGTCTCAAATTGACTTAGGACTGGGTGATATTGACAAAAATGGACATCTCGATAATTTTTTTGCATATCTTGATTACGATATTCAGACATATTATGTCAATCCAACTGAAAATGTTCAAACATGTCTTTAAACATATAGTTGAAGTTTATTTCATTAAATATGATACTGTATTAAACTCAAGAAATGTTCTAGTAATTGATTTGTTCGACTAAAAGGACTCACCCCCTTTTCAAAATTTGTAATCACAATGATTACACAATAGTCACAATGATTTAACCAAATATTCACGCTAAATGATTATTCGACAAATAAAAATGCAGAAAAAAAACATGATGAAGCCATAATGTTTTTAAACATAAATTAAAGACCCATCTTTTAAGGTTGCTTACGACTTAATGTAATTTTAACTTATACTTACTACACTAATTCATATTTTATTATTTTGTTTAGAGATGGGCCGATATGAATTTTTATTTTATTTATTTATTTTATTTTATTTTTAGCCGATACCGATATTTTGTCCTCTGATTTTGGCCGATAGCCGATAATTGCCGATAATTGTATTTTAAAGCAGATCAAAGTAACACTTTGACTTTGTTAAATGTCTTTGTTAGCTTGTGTGATGATTACAAATGTATTTTCTTCACATTTAAAGCAAACGGCTGCTCTCTGCTGCCTCCTGCTGGAAAACCTTCACTTATGATTGAGAAACCTGCTCTTTTATTTTACATTTGACAGTGTGAAATATTTTAATATACTTTTCTTGCCTTATTGAAAAATAATAATAAATCGATGATAAAAAAAATAACATAAGGAAAGAGTTGTAGGTTTGATGCTGGTATTTGTAGAAGAGAACTGTAGGGGGCGCTCTACTGCTGAAGTTGTTTTGTTCTACTTTAAAATCCACAGCACAACTCACAAGATCAAAAACGTACAAACAAATATATTTATCTGGGATAAAACATTTTGTGGTGTTCTTATGTGAATATAAAGACTAATTTCAGCTTAATTGTTTGTTTATATAAACTTTTTATTCTTTAGTCTGTTCAAAATGGCAAATATGATGCTTTTAGGTCAAACTAATATTGGCAGATAACGATATCGATGTATCGCCCATCCCTAATTTTGTTTGGTAAATGATGTATTTTTGCTGTGTAAGCTATGCATTGTGCACACTATTTGTGCACTTGTGTACTATGGAAAGCACTTTGAGTTGTCTGTGTGCATGAAAGGTGCTACACAAATAAAACTGAAACTGGTTACAATGAAGTGCCACACTAATAAGCTTGTAACCAGCACTAAAGCCTTTCACTTCAATAAAGCGCCGGCTCCAAACGGTGGCTGTGTGGCGGTGTTCGGTGGGAAAACTACAATGTGTGAAGTGCATTAACTGTGTGTGGTGCGGCTCCGTGAGAAGCCACACCTCAGCTCCACTTCAAACAAACACACAGCGGGACGGGGTTTTACAATGCACACTTCCTGACGCTAACAGGGTGCCTGAGTGTGCGCCCATGTCACTGCTCGTCGCGCACCACATTCCTGCAGCGACCTGAAAGCTGATAATTGACCTACTCTTGACCTCAGAGCTGACCCTTGCAGCAAATTAGACTGTGCAAAGACAGATATTAAAGAGAATAGGGGTTTTCTGTTTCTACAAAGTTTTTTTTTTCACTTTCAAGGGCTGTTTTCCTAATACTACTTAATTACATATTTAATTGTTCCACACAAAAACAAATGCTAATGTTAAAATAATTCAAACTTTCAGTCGCGGTGGCTGCGCGAACTGAGAAGTTTGAGTGACTTAACAAGTACTTTTTAGATTTAATTACTTAGAACTTGATACTTTCATAATGTTGCTCTCTGGAAACAATCATGTGTCATTTAAGCAGACAATTTAACTCTAAGCAACAGTGTCTTTTGTGCTTACCACCAGTGTAAAGGCCAGCTGTGGTGAGTGTCGTCTTAAAGGGAGAGATCTGCGAGGCTTTCTCTGCCTCCAGCTGTTGGACCGTCTTTGGTTTTGGAGGAGCTGCGACAGGCACGTTGTTGGGCTGAGGAGCTGGGAACAGATTCCTTCCATTCTACAAAAATAAACATATGGCACAAAGCATAAATTAAGCTCACAGTTGATATCAAACACAGTATATGTTAGAGTATATTTAAAAGAGGATGAATTAAATGTTTGAGTAAGAGTGGAATGAAGAGAGAGCTTTACATGAGTTTACAGCTGCTGTTTTAGTGACATCTAGTGATCACAATATGCAAACCTCGAATGAATTACAAAACATTTGAGTTTGAATTTGTAGCATTATCTATTGACCCTTTTGCACGAGTGGTCACGCTCTTCGAGGGAACGCCCACTTCTCCATGATGGAGGCAAAAGCGCTGTCTATATTACAACTATGGAAACTTTGCTGAAGATTTGCCTGTTTCTAAGTTACTTTTATTGATTTCAATTGTAAAATGGCTGTATCTTGTGCGACACGCTGCACTAACAGGCAGGAGGTTGTAAGCATAAACTTGGAGCTTTTTCGTTTATATTTTGATGAAGACAGAAGACGCCAGTGGGCGGCAGCAATAAATCGAAAGAACAGGAATCCCTCTAAGTTGTCACAGATTTACACTTTAAACAAAGTAAGTCAATGCTAATGAGAAAAGAATGTATGACATTTGGAAAAAAAATATGCAATGAATACAACCTGCATTATGCGTGGCTAACATCATGAGGAGTAAACTTGTAAATTTTATTAAATCGGCAAACAAAGCTGGAGGAAGAAGGTATGGATCTGCGGCATTCATTAGCTTTTCCAAATACCTTGCTTAAAGATGTCCTACTTCCACAGACAAACTGAACATGCATTAGAAGCATCCATTACTTTCTTTACCAAAAAATAAGAAAATATTTGCTCTGATGCTGTTTACACAAACTTCTGCCTCCATCATGGCGCACCCACGTAGGTGCAAAGGGTCATTTTAATCAAGAGTGTGCATGAAACTATACCTGCATAACAATGGATCCTCTAACAACATGATCCATTGTGCCGTAGTCAAACTCATCCTTCACATCCAGGAAAAAGTTGTCTTTGTCTGGACTGATCGCTCTTACAAGCTTCGTTATGTTGTTGGAGTATAAAGTACTGGACTGTGTGGGCAACCGACTCGGCAGGTCTGTGTAACCGATGTGTGTCACGCCCTGGAAAAACAAAACATTACGTTACCTTTGTATGATTTAATACAGTCTATATATACTGTATCAAACATGTTATAAAGCAAACCCTGTAAACTGAAAGTTCTCCAGGAACTGTGGTCTCAATGTTCCCTCCAGCCTCAGCAGCCAAATCCACCACAACGGAACCGTCTTTCATGCTTTCAACCATTGGTTTAGTGATGAGGATGGGTGCCCTTCTACCTAAGACATACAGAAAAAAAACATACATTAAACTGATTCTAGAGAAGTATAAAGGCGTGGGAGATAATAAGTTTTAATTCAGCCCACTCCTTTTCAAGCTATGTAAAATGTTATTTGTTGACATATGAGATATGTTTGATCATTGGTAAATGTTAAAAATTTGCTCGAATTAAACTAAACAAAAAAAATATATATGCAGTATGTTGAATTTGCCCATTGCAGGTCATGATGACAATGTTTCTAATTGACAAAACTGGCACATGCACCTCCACTAGGGATGGGGAAAAAGTTCAAAAACTTAAAAAATCTTTCAAAGTATGTAGCAATCACATCTAAAGGCTAGAATTGATCAGTTTTGCTCATGCAGCCATGTGACCTATACAAACACTTGTCTTGTGGTTAAGACATGGACAAGGGACATACAGTACATTATTTGCAGTGCATACATACCAGGAATCAGAGCCGTGCTGATGACGATATCCACGTCCTGACACTGTTTAGCAAACAGCTTCATCTCTGCTTCTATAAACTCCTTTGACATTTCCTTAGCGTATCCTCCCTGACCCTCTCCAGACTCTTTATGTCCACCTCCAGAGGTTCTGCTCCCAGAGACTTGAACTGCTCCAAAGCAGCAGCTCTGAAACACAGTTATGTCAACTTTGACACTTGACATTTGTACAATGGCAGTAAGAGTTATACTCCAGTTCATTTTGTTCAGGAGCTGTGCATCATGCTCCACATATTTCATTAAAACAGTGTAAAACAAACGATTTTGTCTTGTTAATAATGTAAACAAACAGAAATATATATTTTTTTACTAATGCATTTTGAACCTCATAATTACACTGCAAAAATAGATTTCAAGACAAGATAAAGTTGATTGATTTATTATAGAGACATAGAATATTTTCCTTTAGATTATTTTTTTGCCAATGGGCCAAGAAAACTGTTCTTACCCCAGTGGCACATTTTGTTATCGTTTTAAGCCAAATTCTCTTATAACCAGTTAAAACATTTTGAAACCAGTGAAATGCAAAAGCAATTAAATCTTATCCAGTTAAAACAGCTCAATGGATAAAATTTTTCATTTTAAGTTATTATTTTTTTATTATAACTACATGTATAAACGGTGTGTTTTGAAGTGGTGTTAGTAAAAACCAACAGAAAATACCTGGTATCAAATCCACGGACTATCGCTCCCATGGCCCTGGCTGTACCAGCAGCTGCTAATCCAGCCACTCCGCCTCCGATAATCAGCACCTGCAAAACACACAGAAAACATCCAATACAGTTTGAATTTCTGAAACTCCCCACATATTTTTTATAAATATTTCTACAAACCTTTGCAGGGGAACTTTACCAGCTGCAGTGATTTGTCCAGTGAAGAAGCGTCCAAAGCTGTTAGCTGCCAGCACCACGGCCTTGTAACTGGAGAATAATAAATATATTCAATTCACTTTGGTTCAGTTTATTTTTGCATAGCCCAGAAACAGACTTCACAAGATTGTTGATTTATTAAACAGAAATGTAGAAAATCAAACTATGAAACGTTGTTATCAATAATGCAGAAGCAGATTATCTATGTGTTACTAACCTATACGATCCAACAAGCAATAAGACAGTTTCTGCATTGTCGTTAAAGTAGGCTGGCAATATATGAATTTTAGATAATATCGTGAAAGTTATTTTGGATATGCAAAAATCAATACCAATTGTATCGTGCAGTAAAACTAGCAAAAAGAGCTCATTCACATCAAAATTTTAAAAAGTGATGCTGTACTTTCTAAAGACAAGGCAAGTATCAGAATTTGCTAACCATTAAAGACAGGAAAATAGTTTTGCTGCACTTTTGTGAATAATTTGACAAATATTTGTCTGATAAGAAACACACTAGAATAAAATGACCTATGCGGCCTAGAATTAGTATTTTATGTTTGAGTAGATTTTGATTGGTTTGAACCTGATTGCAAAAACAAGTATAAAAACATCTAAGGAGAGCCTCTGAGATTACAAAAGAGTGTCCTGGCAAGAGGCAGAAAAACACAAAAACATATTTTAAGACAAACAAGACACAAGTGCATAATGATAAGTAAAACAAAACTTACAAATTTATATAAAACATTTCAAGATGAAAACTGGCCCTCTAAACATCTAGAAGCCTCTATACGGTTTAATGAACCAGATTGTTTAGACCGATTTAATTTGTAGTTCATTCAAGACGTAGGACAGCAAAGCCCAACTCAGTTCTGACTCTTGATACAGACACTCTGAGACCTCACTTATCGTCCTGGGCACCAAATAATCACCAAATATTGCTGAAGTAAACCTAACATGGCTTTATATTAAAAGGCACCAATACATAATTGAAATTATGAAAAGAATTCTTGAGATAATAACTAAACTTACTTGTTCTACTTTATTTAAGACAGTCAAACCTGCACAAATCACAATAAACACTACGTCATTCAATCCATTTTAAATTTATTAGAATATTTAAGGCTGATGTTTTTTCAGTGTAACTACTTAGAGTTTAACACATTTATGTTAACCTGTCAAAATATCGTCCAATATCGTTATCCAGATTTGCCAAAAAATTATCTATCTTTTATGTCAATATCGCCCAGCCCTAAGATAAAGTGAAAAAATAAATGGTTGCAAAGTTTAGGTGTTGTTCCCTCTGCGTCAGGAGGGTTGCAGAAAGTGAAATCCTTACCCAGCGATGTTTGCCATGGAGCTGAGAGCATCAAAACCCTGGGCAATAGTGATTCTGGGAACTTGATCCATCGCCAGGACTGTAGCCTTCTTTTTAGAAAGCATGTCCATCAGCTCTGGGTTTTGAGCCGGGTAGATGAAGCTGATTAAAGTAGCGGCATCTTTCAGCATGTCCACCTCATGAACACCTAGAGCCGGGTTGAAAACAGGGGCACGGACCTGGAGCGTAAAGAAGACAACATAACATCAGGTCTATAACCACAGTTTTTACATAACTTTTGCAAAAGAATTTCCAACATTTGTAATGTAACTGTTATTTATTGTGCAAATAACTATTTAACAACAACTGCCTTCTGCACACCACAGACATTTTGACCCAATTTTAAGCTTGATTTGCCCCTTTACGAGTTCAGGTGTGGTCAGAGTAAGGGATTTCGAAACCTTGGGATAACACACCTGGACCATGACACCTGCTGCACGAGCGTGAGGACCTTTACAACAGAAGCGTCATGTGAATTGCCTTGTGACAGCGGCTCTTAGGATGTCAAATAAAGAAGAAACTCATCATCTGTAAATACAGTAAATGTAGCACTTTGTGCATGTTGTAAAAGCCCAGGATTCTTCTTTATATAATCTTTGGATGAGCATTACGCACGTCATAAGATGGTGATATAAGATGCATCTACTTTAACAGACTAGAACAGGCCAGCACAGAGTTTGTGGAAACGTTTTCATTTCACACCCACAATGCATCAGTGTAACAGCTGCTTAAGTCTAATGACCCTCCACTCTCCTGACATTTATAAACCTGGTTTAATCCACTGGAGTTTCATCATTGTTTCACTTTTATAACCGCGCACATGAAAGAAAACACTCTGCGCACACACTGTTCTCTTCTCACTGCTGCGCTCCACAAGTCTGTCATCGCTTTTCTTCTGCCACATGCTGCAACAAATAATTGTTGTTCTTATGTCTATGGCCTCTTCTATTTTGACACGTCTAAAAATCGCAAAACTCCTCTAATGTGCAGCTGGCTTTAATGTGAATAAAAATTTGAATAAAATTTAAACATTAAAGACATTCTGGGTCTAAATCAGCCTGTAAATAAGTCTTATTACTTCTAATTAAAGGCACAACTACAATATTGACTGAACCGAGACATGGAGCTGATACTCGATCAAGCAAAATTTCATGGATCAACACAGATATCTGATCTCAGTATTGGATCAATAGATCTGCAATTTCTATAAACATGTTTTTCTTCTTGAACACAAGCAGGAATGTGTCAGAGCAAAATGTGTTTTCAAATTTTGTTTTCATATTATCTAATATTTTCAAACTTTAAGAAACTGTAGATTTACACAATTTTTCATAACCCATAAAAATCCATTTGAATTTTTCAAGCCTTTTCCAGATTTCCATGACTGTGAACCCTGTAACCCATGTCATATGAAAGTTGTTTTAAGTATTTTTGCTGCACAATCATACCTTGACCACAACATCTGAGGCCAACACATCCTTCAGCTCTTTAATTGCAGCTCCAGCCTGAGTGTACTGTTCATCCGGGAACTTGGACGATTCACCAGCTCCAGCCTCCACCACGACATTGAAGCCCTGTTTGATCAGCGCCTGAACGCCAGCGGGAGACAGAGCCACGCGGCGCTCGTTCTGGAAGATCTCTTTAGGGACGCCAACTGTGATCTGTTTGTATGGAATTCCTAAAACGCCAAAAGTCAAGAGCAAGAATTAATACAAAAGCAGTGTTAAGTTTTACAGTGCAACATTTAAAGGTCAAATCATTGCCCATGTCTCTTCAAATTAAATTATGACTGTTTAGTAAAGTTTTTAGTTAAATTATGTAGAGTCTTTCTGTGTCAGAAGTTATTCACTTGGTTTCACTTTGTAAACTGATACATATGTAAACATGTCAAGAGTATGAGGTTAGTTAATAATTGAGTTTTTATTGATAAATGATGATTCAAGTCACAGTTTTTCCTCTAGTGAAAAGTAAATCTGTGATTTTGTGAGACAATTTTTGAAACAAAATCAAGCATTTTTTACAACCTGAAAATAAACCCTGTGTGACCAGTTTTATGTAATAGGGATGCACCGATCCAGCTTTTTCTGTTCCGATACCAATTCCGATACTTTGGCTCTAAGTATCTGCTGATACTCGATATCAACGATACTAGTGCAGGACTGAATTACCTTATCTTCTATCAAAACAAAAGACATTGGTCATATAGTGCTATGTAACATTATTTATAGTGCAAGTCCAACTTAACAAATTAATCTAAATCGGTGCATCCCTAATTGTGAAACTGGTAACAACCTTGAGGAAATGTGAGGTTTTAGACAATGAGAATGAATTACAGGGAATGATTTCACTGTTTTGTTGTGGTTATTGTAATTGTGACTAATCACAATAGCTTGTCTTGCAATTATCTTAACACAAAAATTGTATATTGTGACATCACTATGTGTAACACGGATCGAGTGCCGGTTGTTACTGGACATGTCTCATATCAAAGATCTCAACCTCTGTCACTTGAACATCAGCAGCCCTTTAACATTGAGCCTGAAAAATTACAGACAGCTGGTACACGTTCTCACAAAACCAAAACAAGCAAGGCCAAAATGAGAGCAGATGCAAGTGTCCTTTGTTATTATATGCATCCTCTACAAAAACAAAAAATAATACATAAACAATCTGATCATTACAAAGATGTCTAACTTGTAAAAAGATTCAGCAGCGCAACATACTGCTGCAAAACAAACTGTCAAATCCACATTATATGTAAAACACACGTGTGGAAAAGCTTCAAGAGGTCAACCAAACAACCAGTATCAGTTCAGTGTCATATGTACATACAAACTTGTGTAATACACAGACATGCTTAATATCCTCCCTTGTTGTTTTATCTATTGTATTTGACTGATCTTAAATTGGGCTCATTCTGACAAAACTAATTCCAATGTGTTTCAAATGCTGATAAAAAAATATGTCAGCTTGTTATTTTTTGTCTCTGTTTTAGGAAAGTTTGTGACATTATTTGCTAAAAAAAACAACCTCAGGGCCTCAATTATCAAGCATTTGCTCACATGCAAAAAACAACTGACATTGAGCGTGACACGCTCACAAATATTGTTCTTTTTTCAGTTTATACTCGCAATTTAGCACCTGGATTGATAAATGAGAACCTTGTACCTGCACAGAATACTTTATGTAGCTGTTGTGTGGTTTACCTGGACTGGCACATCTTGCCAAGGCTGGGTGGGTCCTAAAAAAACGTAAGCTGGTTTTGACAGTTGAGGCTTTCTGCAGTTTCAGACAGGAGACTCCACTGAACACAGGAGCTGAGCAGCTGGTCACTACGACACGCAGCAGACTCGCCATGGTGAACACATCCAACACTCACCCCAGGACGAGTCAAACGGACAGGCAGCTCCCCTCCTGCAGACCAGAACGGAACAGTCATGGGACTCAACATACAGTATAAAGCTTTACTATACTCTCTATAACTCTCACATTCATTTATGTTTCTCCACTGCAAAAACAAGCCACAGTTTCCATGTGGAGCAGGTGGCAAAAGGCAGGAGTCTGTTTATTTAAAGTGGAGATAAAAGAACAAGAATAGACTGGTACAGCCTTTCTGTTGAAGAGGGGCTTAAGCTAGAGTGAACTGGTAAAAACTACTTCTGTCAACACCAGGCTGCCTTCATACACTCATCCAGTCCAATCTGATAAAAAAAAAAACATGCATAAACTGGAACACATAACACTCTAATAATGTAAAATGAACGCTTGAATTGACTATATCTTTCCAGCTTTAATATAACATTTGCTAATAAAATAAGTGCTTTCTTTTATTTCAAGATCATATGTGTTATTAATTAATGAAAAAATACTTGTCTTTTATCTTATTTTTAACAAAACAATACATATTTTCTTGCTCTAATGGCAAATTTCATCTTAAGACTAAGATATAATCAAATAAAATATATAGAGTCAACAGATACTCAAATACTACCTAATTTAAGCTCTTATTCAGTCACTGTCAAAATAGTATTTTTTCAATGTAAACATTAACTTATTTATTTATATTTGTGTATGACACTGTTTTTGCTTTAGCCCGGGTTATAAAGCCCATATTATGGCTTACAAGGGCTGCTGCGCTGTAGACCTATAATTTTCGTTGTTGATGTTATGATACATGAATAAAGCTTTACTATCAAGTTTAGCTAGCTTTTAAATGAATGAAACTAGATAGGAACAATGCTTCAATAAAGATTTTAGACTAGTGCTGAAATAACGATGCATATGCCAGGGTTTATATCGGTATCTGAATTGTCTTTGCAATATAATTATCCAGATTGTGAAGCGGATACTAAAGTTCTCTTTTTGTTTACCGGTAAAAGCTAACTAAAGCTAACGCGGCTAACATGCTAGCCGCCATTATTTTTACAGCCAATGCAAACTGTCAGAGGGACATATATAAATCCTATCTATACATGCGCATATAGCAAGTCAAAGTAGAGGATAAAATAAATGACAAAGCTGGATATTAACTGTACTGACCTTTTGCAGACGGTCTCCTGCAGCAGCCGAATCGGTACCGACCCGGAAGAAGATGTGTCCAGGCGGCGAAGATTGTGGGAATTTTACCAAATGATGTGCATCCGACGATATGGATGCGCTGGTCTGGCACAACTTTTATACTGTCACAAAAGCAGGGTAAGAGACACGCATTGCTCATAAAACAGCAAACTGTTACCAGTCAGTGCGTAAAACATTAGCTACACGTTTGTTTCCTGCATGTAGGCTGATATACAGGTTAATTAACATGATTGATTGTTTGACAGAAGTCTTGTGGTCAGAAAGAGCGCTTCTCACGTGAAAATACGCAATGACAGATGTAACTCCTGCAAACAAACACTGAGGGGCGCAATTGCACTTTGTACAAGCAGAATCAGCGTTCAAGGAAATATAATTTTAAACGTTGTTTTTATGCATTCATGTAAAAAGTGTCCTATAGATAGTAAAGTATTGTATATGTTGGAGCTATTTGTCTTTCTTTAGTTTAAGATTTTCTAGGTTTATTATGTTTTTGCTAAAGTTAATTTTTTTTCTATCTTAATTATTTACCCTTTAGATTATTTTTATTAGTTAAGTATTTCTAACCAGGTTAATATGTTATTGTCATGGGTCACGGGGTTTGCATAAAAAGGGGAAGGTGCTGCGTAAGGCCTACCCTGCAATGCCCCAGTGGATTTTGGTTATTTTGGTTTAGTTTAAGTTGAGTTATTTAAGTTGAGTTCTTTACTATTTTTGACAAATCGCCACAACAGTATACTTGTAGACAGGGGCGTTGCACCAAACTCTGGGCCCCAGGTAAAAACTTTGTTCATGGGCCCCTATACCATAATCTTGTGTTTTAATTACTTAGTTAGTTCTTGTTATTTTTCTATTCATTTGGGCTTTTGTTTGTTGTAGAATTTTCATATATAGCTTATTTATTTAATTTCTACACACTACACAAAACTAGTGTTAATATTAGGTATTTTTCTATGCTTCAGAAGATCAAATAATGTCTCTAATTTTCAAGATTTAACACTCGCATTTAGACAAAAATAAAATGGAAGCACACTTTTAAATTTTAACTTGTTTTAAGCTTAAAATTGTCTAAATTATGCCACAAATGACTTAAAGAATCCTTTTGATACATGTTGCTGGATTGAGAAGTTGTGATAGATACAGTGACAAATATTCCACAACAAAACCATGTGAATATGCGACTGTTTGTTCACTGAAATCTGAAAAATCTTGTCAATAATAGTATATATATTTGTTTAGCTATTTTCTTTGGCTAAAGTCCATTTGCTACGTTTTAAGGAATGATGGAACACTCTGACATCACATATAATTTAATTGCATTTAGAGGAACTGTCTATCTCACAAGCAAAAATGACCTGCTTTTGGGGCCCTTTTCTGTCCTGCCCTGGGGAAACTAGTACCATTTACACCCCCAGTCCAACACCCCTGCTTGTAGATCTTCATATAAGTTGTTTTTTTTTTTCAGCCAATGTATGTCTTGTTTTTTTAGTTATTAAAACGTAGGTTATTTGCCTGGAAGTCCAAATGATAAGCTTGAATTTCTAGGCAACTAGTTTCCACCCCTCATTCCCAGCAGGTGTACTCCAGGACTATTCCAGTCCAATATCACATGCTGCAGGACTATCATGTGTAAGAATTCAACTATTCAAAATCTATACATTGCAATTGCATAGAACTACAGCTTGTACAGAATAATCAACTAGAAAGGTCAAGCGGGACAACTTAAAGAGTCAGTTGACTAGTCTATGATAGAATAAAACTCATTTCAATCACTTGAGCAGCAACAGAACTTGCATACCACAGCTTGTGTACATTAAATTCTACCATTTCTAAACATTTGGATCACAATGATCATATGTTTCTCCTTAGTCAGTGTTAAGAATGCATACTCCATCTGTTTCTTATTGAAACTATTTTAATTAACAAGTTTTATTTTATACGTTTCAGCTGAATTTGATCTGAATTCCACATTATCTGTCTAAACGGACAACATGCCTTTACACAAAGTCTACCTTTGATGTAAGACTGAGTAATGATACTGCCTGACCTGAGTGTGTCATTAACATGTTTCACCTTTTGACCTTTAATCTTCACATTAGTCAACATTACATAATAGCACAGTGATTTACAGAATGAATACATGCTTGAACAGTAGGTACTTTCCAGATATCAATCTGACAAAGGCTTTTGAAAGGTTATTGTTTCCCACATGTGGCCCCTATCACAACATTGAACTGGTGTGAACCTTTTAAACAGCAGCCTGGTAGAGTTATTTATGACCACAACTCTCACCACAGTGTTAAACAAACAAATGGGGTGGACAAACGGACTGAGCAACACTTTCTGACACTTTTGTGTTTTATGATCTTTTTGAAGGTCAAAGACAATATAAAACAGTTAATGTTGTGTCCTAAACGTACTGTAACTGTACAGGCTGAATGAGGTCCATGACCTCAGTGACCTGACCTCACTGCAGGACCTGCTGCATCAGTCTCCTATTGAGATTACATCAAAACATCTGATGAACAAAGCTGTGCGACCTACAAAAACATAGAGTATGCATTTTATCTGTGGGAGTGAGAGGGTGGGAGTTGCTGGAGTGAAATCTGTTGAAAATGCTTTGAAGTTGAGCAGATTCCAGGAGTTTCCTGTTAACGACAAGGCTGGGGTATAATGTGAACCAGGAGTGTGTGTCGGAGGGAGGACAGCCTCAGTCAGTCTTTCTCAGCGTTTGAGGAGACACACAGCACTTATGCAGACAATATGCTTTTAAAGGGTTATATAATGTTTCAATTTTGACCCAGAGATGAGGAGCTTTTTACCACACAACCTCTAACTGAAACAGCTGACGTGGATATGGACGCTTGAACCATCAACCCTACAAGAAAGATGTCGCTACAATACAAACTAGTTTTATTATTAACTGTTTGGACTTGTGTGCACACTTGGCCGGAGACTGGTCAGAGGAAGTCAAAGTTTTCAGACCCAAATGTCCGAGACTGGGGAGACTATTCAGACCTACCTTCTGGACTTGAACTGGGGCTCGGGCTGGAGGAAGATCAACTACATGAGAAACTAAAGCAGAGCCAACAACAACTCTTGCACCAGAGCTGGATTTTCTGGGGGAATTTGCAGGTAAGACAAGTACAAGTTTAAATATACCAGTCTGATTGTGATTTTTTATAAGGAGCTGTTATGTTTAAGGTAAAAAGAGACTCTGGATTATCACAGCCTCCTCCCATAACGACAACTATCTTCGCATGATGGAAAAACAGCTGGAGGACATGGAACAGGTGAGGCTAATAACACTCAACTCAGACCAGACTGTCGACAAGACGGAGCATTTGTGTTGTATTTACAAGTGTAATCTGTTGCAGTCTGAAATATTTAAAGTCAGTTTTAAGTTATGTCAGTTCTGTTCATGTTACATCACATTATTTAGGCTATTATTTAGGGTTGTACAAAATATCCATCTGTTTCCGTAATGTTGCTGTTTCCTCTGTTTGATTTGAATTGCTTGGCAAACTGTCCAAACCAGCACTGAACCAGATCTAAACAAGGACTAGACCAGTACTACCCAAGTCTGAATCAAGCGTACCTGGCATTAGGCTGGTAAAAGTCCAAAGCACACTAAACACTAAAACTAAAAAGGAAACAACTCAGATATAAGGTACACCACCAGAATTAAAGTTGGGGTAACTCATTTTTTTACTGGCAAAATTAGTAATATTTGTGTTTTACACTAAAAATAATATGGTAATTGCAGACTTTATGAAAAAATTAGACCTCAGTGTACTGTCTGAATAATAAAAAAAGAATTTAGTTCTAATCAGGAGCCGAATGCTGCTGCTCTCTGATTGGCTGAGCTTGGGTGGTCAACTACAGTTTCACTTTGTTGTTTGTAAACAGAGGTTTATAAGCCATAATTGCATAGAAAAATGAATACATGTCGATATTACCATGTGTCGAAGGATTTAAGAGAGAAAGTTTTTAGATTGAAAACCTGAATTGTGTTTGCTGTGCGAAAACCAGCTCTCGAACTTTAAAGTCTGCAAACAAGAAATATATGTATATTTGCAATCTTTGGAAAATGGGTTAAGGACCGGATCAGATCTTTGGAGGGCCAATTTTGCCCAGGGCCTTAGGTTGAATAGGCCTGTTGTAGGGTTTAAATTTATAAAGCCGTCTCCTCAACTATTATTGAATGACTGTTTAAAGTGTGATTAACGATTTCACAAATCATTTTGCCAGTTTTGACCCAATTTGGCTAATTTGATGAGGTTTATAATTGTATTTTGTCCAGGTCAAAATCTACATTACAATTTGACAAATGATAATACCTCGTGACTTGGTTTTGCTAAATGACTGTTTAAACTCCCAGGAAACTGTATCAGTTGCTTTGCTATGACAAACGTATATGGACATATATTCTGTTTAGGAACTCAAATTACTTCCTGTAATTTTCAACTTGTATTTGTCAACTTCTTCTAATTTCCAACGTAACTGCTGAGTCTAAATAAGAAACTTTAATTCTAAAACAGAATCCCATATTGTCAAAAAACGGCAAAATGCAAAAACAATGTGCACACGACTGACACAGTTTCCTGAGAAGTTAGAGATTAACAAAATTAGTGTTGCAATGTTTTATTATTTGTCAAAATGTCATTTATGTGGATTTTGGCTCATATTTACAGTCTGGTTGCTAGGTAACAGTTTTATAATCACATCTACATGCATGCCACTGCAAAAACTATATATCTAGACTTGCTTAAAGTGACTTGGATTAAGAATTTTAATCTGGATTTGAGTTGTTTTAACTGGATGAGATTTAATTGCTTTTGTAGTGTAGAATATTTCACTTGTTTCAATGCGTTTCTGAAGAAAACAACAACTTGCAGTGGGATAAGAACATTGCCTTAACCCTGTGGCAAATAATTTGGCTCAAAATAAGAAGTAAGGTCTTAAAAAAACAGTTTAAACAAGAAAAAGAACCTTGGTCTCTGCAATAAATAGATCTTAAATTAGTCACAATGCTTGAATTTAGTGTTTAAATCCAAGAATTAAGCAATTTTTACTTGTCTTGAAATGTACTTTTTGCAGTGTGTCATATTTACTGATCAGACAAAACCATTATAAACCTCATTAAACAGACAAACTCGATGAAAACAAGCAAAATGTTGAGTGGAATCTTTAATTATGTTATATGAGTCAAATATGTAGGTCTAACTTGTCATATGCACTTTAACTTTTCTTAAATGCATTTTCTTGTTAACAAAAGACTAATGCAACGAACATATGTTCTCAGGAAGGGTTGAACTGCCGTCTTGCAGAGAGAGACACTTACATAATCATCATCATCCAAAACGCCATGATGGAGGGAAGAATCGTGAAGACCACCATGGAGGGTCAGGCGTCAGTGGAGACTCTGGATCCAGACACAGTGAGCAAACTGCTGCATTACCTGGAGCTCACTGGACACGTAAGAAACAACACAAGACAAAGACAGGTGTGAAATGTACAATACTCACGTTTATGTACATTACTTTAGGATCAGTTCATCATGCTGGTGATTAAAAAGAATCTAAGAACCAGCGAGCGCTTCCCTTATCCAGTCCGCGTCGAAGCCATTTTTGAAATCATTGACCAATTTCCAAAGAGGAAGCTGGAGAAGATGACCAGGAAAGGACCCAACATGAGGTGCACTTCACATTTATCTATAAATCTACAGACAGTTTGGTAAGACTTTATTTAGGGTTCACATTTACTCTTTACGTGTTTTAACCGGATTAGATAGTTAAAACATTTGGCCTACTGCTGTGCAAAATTTGCCGACACTGATATTTCTGTAAATTAATCCATAGCTCACCTTACTTATTAACTATTCTGTGGCAATATGATGTAAATATACAGCCAAGTTTCAGTTTTACTTTTTAGACTGTTGAAATGCTTTGAGGACAAAGGCCTCCTCAAAAATATTGGCCGCTGATACTAATATTGTAACATAAATATCAAATGTATGTTTTTGAAATTGTTTTTGTATATGTGCTGTTGAGTACGGGTGAGTGATTTTGAATTTGGGTGCGTGCTTTGCCCTTAGCAGCAAAATAAGGTTAGTAGCATCAAACTTAGCAGTTCATTTATTCATTTAATTTATTTTTAATAGCCCAAACATCAGTTATCTCAGAATGCTACCAGATTGTTGATTTAGCTGACAGAAAAGTAAAAAAAAAAAAGAAAACAGTCATTGGTCAATACCAACAATTAGAAAACCAGAATCAAACATTATTTTGAAATACAGAAGTAGATTGTTCAACAACAAACCTTCTCAGCAAGAAAAAACAAAACAAAAAACAAAAAAAAAAAAAAAAAATTGAAGAGAGTTCCATGGCAGAGGGAAATGATTCATCTAGCAGGACAAGAACGACCAATCCAAGAGAGACAAGTGGGAATTAGTAAGTGAACCCTAAAATAATAAAGTATTACCAATGGTTCAATCAAATGTTTTAACAAATAATATATATTTTTTCATTATTATTCTGTTATTATGCAACACAGTCTCTGAAGAAAACGTAAATAGACAACGAAACCTAAATTAACCACAAATTTTGGTTGACGCCACATGACAACATTTTCTTTAGTTTAACAGATAAGTTAACGCTTCATTACTAAAATGAGTAAGTTTAAGTCTGGGGCTTGGGGTAGGTTAAGATTTACTTGTTAAACTCAAAGAAAATGTTTTAACCACCACATGATTTTAACCATAATTGGCTCTTCACAAAATATTTGCATATAAGTGCATGAGCCTATCACAGTCAGCTGTGTCTGTGTCCTGGTGCAACATCAGTTCAAACTCAAACATGTTCCTGACTCAGGGTTCAAAATTATCTTCTAACAAATCAAACTGGCAACCCAAACAAGAGAGTCATGTAAGGCTCATTCTGCTTTATGATAATCCTTTATAAACCCAAAACAACACATATCTATAAATGAACATCATAGGAAATATAACTCAGATTTACAATGACTTACATTGTTACCCTGTATATATTTATGAAATCTGAAATATAAACATTACACATGATTTTAACCATAATTGGCTTTTCACAAAATATTGACATAAAAAGCGTGACACGGTACTTCGGAGACTGGGCGATATATTATGCCAGCAACTATGTTTTGTGATAAATAATAATTGTTGTGATTAATCTGATAATCATGAGATTCTTGGTTGTGATGTTTTCTGTAATGGGTTTGGAGAGGAGAGAGTGCGTGAGCAAGTGTCTGTGTCTTATGTTGTGTTTTGTATAAATTGTCATTGTATCTGTCTTTATGCATTGTACTTGTTCTATGTTGAAGACTTGTCATAATAACATGGCACAGCTCGAGGGTATTCCATTAATAAATAAAATACATAAATGTTTTGTCTCTTTTCTCAGGTGCAAAATTACAAAGAAAAAAGTGATGAAGAGGAAAAAGATGAAGACAAAAATGGTGCTGAGCTCTCAGAGACGAGGAAATGTGACTTCTGTGATCGCGCCTCAGAGAAAAACTGTTGTGGACAAAAAAGAAGCTCTGAAGAACAAGATCCAGGACATCTTAAATGGACGGTCCAGATTTGTGATTCGCAAAGGCCCTTCTCCGGGATCCACACCAGAGTCGAGCAAAGCGGAGGAAAAACAGACCGACAGACAGCCTTCAGTAACATCCAGCAACCAGGCAGAGAAGTGAGTACTGCAGATTCAATACAGTGTGAACCAAGGCTATTCAACTTCATTTTAAGGACCACGGCTTCTGGGCCAGGTAATTGCACAATATGTCACTGCTTTTGGCATGAGTTTGTGCCAAATATTTAGAGGAATAGATTTTGTTTCTATATTGATAATAAGTAATATTGCAATATATGTTTTTTTGCTAGTAATAACCAAAATCTGAACCTGGAATTTCTCAACATTAAACCAGATTTAAACCAGGACCAAATAAGGTCTTAAGGAGAATTACATCAGGACTGAAAAAGAACCAAATAGTCTAAGTTTGTAAAAAGTGACAATGTTAATCTGGATAATGAATAAGTAAGTGCTCAAATTAAGTCATATTTTATCTTTATTTGAGCATATTTTAATTTAAAACAGGATTTGCCTTTAGAACAAGAGCAAAGGGGATTGTAAAATATAAAAAAATACTGCTTTTTCTCACCGGAAATGAGTCCAAAAATGCTACTGGAATTACACTAGATTCATTTGACAAACAAGATTTGTCAAATGGACAAAAGAGATTTAATCAAATATAATAAAATCCAGAGAACTATTGACACCTTATACTGTAAATTGGACACTTTTTCCTGAGAAATAACACAGAATTAAATCTGCAAACAAAAATATATATTTTGTAATATTTAGAAATCAACTGGCGGCTGAATCAGATTTTTCGAGGGCCGATTCGGCACCCGGGCCTTAAAAAGAAAGATATGTGTTGCCAGAGTCTGAAATGACCCATACTTTACAGACTAGAAGCTACTGACCAGTCAAGAACAAGATTTGCTATGAATCATGGGTAATAACATGTCACTTTCCCAGACACTTAACTATTTCTCGTGGTTTGTTCCCAAGGGTAACATTTGTATTCTAGGTGGTGCCTAATGAGAACTGTGTGGAAACAAGTGCATGAGCCTATCACAGTCAGTCGTGTCTCTTTGTCATGGTGCAACATCAGTTCAAACTCAAACATGTTCCTGACTCAGGGTTCAAAATCAGCTTCTAACAAATCAAACTGGCAACCCAAACAAGAGAGTCATGTCAGGCTCATTCTGCTTTATGATAATCCTTTATAAACCCAAAACAACACATATCTATAAATGAACATCATAGGAAATATAACTCAGATTTACAATGACTTACATTGTTACCCTGTATATATTTATGAAATCTGAAATATAAATATTACATGCAGTTCCTTTTCAGTGTGACCTACTTTGGAAATTGTAGCCTTTACCTTGGTATGAGCAGAAAACAGCATTGTAGTGGATTTATTTATACTGAATCAATGAACTTGTCACTCCTTTTTGACACAGATAGAAAAACGCTTGTCAGACAATCAATCTACAACTATCTACCAATGACCCTCGTTCATTTTTTCCACTCACTGCTGACATTTAGACCACTGCTATATATCACCTGCGTAACATTTACAAACAACTGTACCATTTTGTGTCATTACAGGACTGACAAGGCAATCAAACAAACGCACAAAGAAGACCAGAACCTTGTGCCTGAACCAAACGCAAATGGCGACAATAATCAAAAGCCAAGTCCAAAGAAAAAGGGCAAAGGAAAGAAAGGGAAGAAGAAAGGAAGAGGGAGGAAGTCGAGTCGTGAAGTGAGTGACAAAGACCGAGCGGCGCTGAGAGATTTAGTGGAGCCTCTAAAGGGAACAAGACGACTTATGGTGAGTGTTCTGTTCCCCTCTCACTTCTCTCTTCTCTTCTTACACGTTTATTTAAAGGGGACGCATTTTAATATGTGTAAACAACTTTTTTTTAGTTTAACAATGTCATAGTTATTTGGATTGGTTTGAGTAATCCTGTTTGTTCTGCAGCTGATGCTCGAGTGCTCATAAAATCCCTGTTTTCACCTATCATTTTTTGTGATTTATTTGAAATTTAGCAAAAAATTTTAAGTTCTGAGCAAAACATGAAAGACTGTCCTACAGCCCAGTGGTTCAACCCCTTTTTGCCTCTGATTCTGGTTAAACTTTGCTTCACACGCTAAGGACTCTTAAACTTGTGTGTTATGCAAAAACATGTTTATTATAGTGTTGTGCAGTCAGTTGATCTCTTTTTCTAATTTTATGATCGTCAAATCATTCTACAATGTGGTACCTTTTAATTAAAATACAATGCAATTTCACTTTTTTTTTCAATCTAAACTTCCTCCAAGTGCTCACTCAGTAACTCTGGTTGGAAAACACTCAGGGCGTTTAAAGCAGTCCAGGAAAACAGGACCAACCCGGGCAGACCAATTGAGAAGTCGTAAACCGGTATTCGGAAATCCATTTGGCACACAAGATCTCGACCGATTGTAGACTGATTTTAAACATCGTAAGGTGACACTCTCTGGACATTTGGCTTTGGTGCTAATTTTCCTATAAAAGGTCTAGAAAAAGAGCACACAAGTGTTACTATGGGGAGAGGTACACTGTTTCTTACCGTGTCGATGTGGATCATATAATGTGGAATTGTGTTACTGGTTCATTGATGGTCATAGGGGCCAATAAAGAAACTTTAATGCAATATTGATTGTGATTTGTTTGGTGTCAGTCTTGGTCAAAAACAGTTGCATAGATTTGTAACAGCCTTGTACTTATGCTAAACAAAAAAATAATTATAAAAACATATAAACTGTGGACATGATGAGGCCAATAAAATGCCTGTTAACTTGTCAAGCAAACCCTCAGTGTTCCTCATTGGCCCAGCTGCAGTGAAGGGCATGGCCCTGGGAGGAAACACGTGCATCGCAGGTTGTATAGAGGAAAAATACTCCATACAACCTTTAAAACAGTCCTGCATATCCCAAACAATAATTAATAACAAACTATATTAACAATATTTAAGTAATTCAACATAATACAGCCTGAATCATGCAGTAGTGTTACATACGAATGTACATTCAATTGCATCTAAAACATTAAAATATGCATACAAAGTAGAATTAAACGTTTTTGTGTGATATCTCTCTTTACTGATGAAGTTTGTTTCACAGCTGGTTTCGACTCCGAGTCCAGACGCTAAACTCTACGTGCAGCTGAAAGAGGAGAACGAGAAGCACCACTGCGACCTCGCAATCAGGAAGATCACCATGGCAACGATAATGGGACAAGGAAGTGATGCAACGGTCACTCTCCAAAACTACCAACCCGGTATGATTTTTATATGATTTATACTGTATAGCACATTTACAGACAGATGTCTTCCAAAGTGCTTCACACAGTAACCCTCCCTCCCAAATCAGTGATAGTGAGCAGCCCTGGGGCAGCTCAGCAGAGGCACCTCAACCTCCGACCAACACCAAGTGTTCCCCAACCTGCATGTTATTGGTTGAGGACGTCGAAATGGTGTAAAATGCATTACCTGTTGTTGTTTGGGCAAATTCTTTGGAAGGTCTGAGAACCAACAAAAATTGGTCTCCGGACATGCCTGTGTGACAATGGTGACTCCTACATGTTTTACTTGGAATAAGATTTTTTGAGTAGTCACAAGTAAAAACAGACAAAGGTGGTAGGTGAAAACAGACTTTTCTGAGCACTGGAGCACAAGCTGCCAGACAAAACAGGATTACTCAAACATGCATGAATTAATTCAAATACAACTTTAAGTAAACTAATGCAACACTGTTAGTCAGAAACGTGGATTTCACACTGGGTGTTCTTTAAAACAGTGCACCTGTTTGATGCTGTTGTGTTGAATATAAGTTGTCTTATGTCAGTCTTATGTATTAACATGTCATTGTGATTAGATAACACAAAAGCATGTCACGACCAAAAAGGAAGTTAATGCATGACTTGGGGCGTGTGAAGGCAGTTAAAGTTTAACCATTGATCTGTGTTTGAGCTGTTAGCTATTATTGTAATGTAACAGCCTAGATCATGTTCATTTTTGAGCTTCGTTAGTGCATTGTTTGTGTCAAACAAATATCACACTACTGGTCAACCATTTTGGAACATACGACTGTAATTTATTAAAATTCAAGTACTGCAAGTCCTTTTTACCATGTTATAACAGTGTTTTCTTATCATTAGTTCACTCAAAATTGTATTTTTATTTTTTATGCATGTTTGAGTGATCTTGTATTGTCTTGCAGCTGATGCTCAAGTGCTCAGAAAAGTCCTGTTTTCACCTACCTCCTATTCCCTTACGCTTGCCAGTAAAGTTAAAATTTTGAGTAAAAAATATAGAGTTCAAAATGGTAATTTGGCTTCTTTCTGATAAAAAAACATAGTAATTCAATACTTTAAGCGCCAAAGTAGCAATTCAGCATCAAGCTGCTTTAGCCTCTCTGTTTTTGATAAGTTTCAGAAGCTTTAAATATACCAAATGCAACTCTGCACCAGTGGCTTGTAAACTAATACACAGAAATATTGGTTTTGATTCTCTGGGTGAAAGTTTTAAGACTTTCCTGAAATGCTAACCTGGCCATCCAGAGGGATTATCTTGCAATTTTTGTGAATTCACAAACTCAAGATAATCCATCTGACCTTCCAGCCGCCCGATTGGTTGGGAGTCCGACACAGTGGCTTACCGGCCCAATCACATCACAGTAGGGCGGGTTGAGGGGGTTGGTTGCAATTCAGTACTGCCTGAATCAAACAAAACAAAGAAGCTGGCGGCTCCCATAGATGTTCGTGGTTCTGCTGCGTTTGATTCTGTTTTGCAGAAATCCAATGTATTTTCTTTTGAAAGATGAGCAGAGAGGTGTTTGTGACACTTGTTCTATTCTACCCAGACATTGGATTCGCCGTTATGATTCGTTGCTGTGATCGGTTAATCACAAATAAGGTCGGCCGCACACCAAATCAGCTCAATGATACTGTGGAAGAACTCAAATCAACTCCTGGATCAATAGTGGCAATTTTATCTATCACTCTATTTGTGTAACATTAGACCCACAGAACATTCAACTGATGTGAGATCTCAAGCCTTATAAAGATGGGTCTTATCAGTTCTGCAGTTTTGAACAGGAAGAAAATGGACCTGTTTATATTTTTAATCCATTTTAGATAATTTTTTGTATTAGTGATCTGCATAACTCACATACGTTTCTTCTTAGATGCATAGAAAAATACAGAATAAGTCTACTTGTAATCAAATGTAATAAATTTTCAGACACTTGCACTGACCTAAAGTACCTGTTTCAGAGTCCGGTTCTCCTCAGAGTGGTTTCTCAGAGCAGATTTCAGACGCTGGGCTCATTTCTCTGCTTCGCTCTGAATTCGGGCTCTCGTCACCTGACCTCTTCTCCATGACCGTCACAGACTACGACATCAAGCCCACTGTAAGAAGAACACCGTCTGCAGTAGAAGAATTACCAACGCTTTTACAAATCATTTATCACGTTTAATTCACAGAGAGTCTTTGAAGCTCCACCATCAACTCCTGCTTTGCTCGAGTTCATTGATAACTTCTCATCAAGACGATCAGAAAAAGAAAGTGAGAAGAAAACTGTGTCAGCCTGCTCCAGAAACAAGGAGACACCAGCAGCAGAAAACTCACTATTAAGGTATGTACTGTGCATGTCTATATATTGTGTTTAATGTATGTCTATGTTTATATTAAGGATGGGCTGAGGCAAGATTGTATCATATTGTTAGATAGTAGTGATTCAATATAATGTTGATTGTTGTCCTCATGTCTCCCTTCATGCCTCTGCATTTTCATTTTGGTCCAGTTAGAAAATAATTATTCTCACGGCGATGTGTTCTATCTTTCTGTCAAGTTTTGCTTTATGAAAACTGACCTAAATTCATCTCAGAAAAAAACTTCTTACGCATTATCTTCAAAATTAAATAAACAATAACATTTCTGACTTAACTCAACAAAGTCTTATTTGCAAATAACAGAAAAGGGTTGCTTTTGTTCTCCTTAAGCTTAACAATGGCCAATGCATTGAGACAAAAATCAAATCATGACAAAACAGAATCGTCCCATCCTGAGTCTATGCTGTATATGTTTATGCAATTGTGTATTTAGTAGTATTAAACCCTAAATCCAACTCAAATAAAATGTGACCCACAGGTTCATGTCAAAGAGAAGGCTGTTGCTCATCTCAGCTCCGTCTGAAGAGGATTACTCGTACCAGCAGCAGCTCTCGACTCTCAACGGACAACAGTGTGCTCTGGGTGAGAAAAGCAGCTCTGACAAACCACTGTTCAGGCCACACAAAGATCCAATATTCATTTTTGTTCAATCATGTTCTTTTGTTTGGAGTCGCAAATGACTGGAGCCTATCCTTTTGATTTTAAGCTTTAGGCAGGGAAACACCCTGGACAGTGGCCAACTCATGGCAGAGATAAGACACAGTGGTGTTTCCTAAAGCTTATGTACCATGGCTTTCATCCAAAGTCAAGTTCCTTCAATGTCAGTTCCTTCCAGTGCATAAAGTGTTTAGAAATAACTAGAAGCTAATCCTCTTAACTCCCCCCACAGACCTTACATTACACAACATTGCCAAAAATTGTTCATATGCTAATGTGGATTATCGGTCAATATCACTTTCCACTCTACTATGCATGTCACCTGCAGAAACAGAGGCTATTCGTCTAGTTGGTACCATGCAAACTTTAGCAGCCAAAAAAAAGTTGTTTCAGTGTTTAGCTGCACTTTAAGCATCTGAAAACACATGAGGGAGGACCACATGTTCAGAACATTACTTCATCATCAGTTTTTTGAATCTTATTTGATTGGTTTTACTAAATGTAGTTGTGATTGTTTATACTGTATTTATTATCAGACTGTTGCTGCTTTTTTTAGTGGTGTTTTCAGTCCTTACAGGAGAAATATCTCCATTGACTCTCATTTACTTTTGTCACTCACAGTGACATTTAGAATGCTCTGATGTCGTCTGCTTAATCTCTATTGTTAGTGTCACATAGTTGTTTTTAAAAACTTATGAAAGTGTTTTCTGCTTCTTCACAGGAATCCGACACTTTGCCATGTTTAAACTGACTGGAGCAGCGGACAAAGCCACAGGCACTGTTGAACTACTCCCACTGAACGGTACAAAAAGAAGTTTTCTTGCACACTAATAATATTTATAATAATTTATCATTCGAATAATTTATTTCGCTTCCACCTTGAACAAACCTTTTAGGTCGAAGCCAGAGTGAAGTGGAGCCTTTGTCCAGAGACACGGTGAACAACCTGAGGGAGCAGCTGAAGATCAGTAAGGACTTCTTCAGCATGCTTGTGGTGGGGAAAGATGGAGATGTAAAGGCCTGGTTCACCTCGCCCTTGTGGACCCTGGACAGTGTGTATGACCTGGTGGACTCCATGGATCAGCGCGTGGAGGAGGAGAGGCTGCAGAGGAGACTGGGAATCCACTGCGATGATGACAAAGGCCCGGAGAGCGAGGGAGGGCACTTTGGATACGATGTGGAGGAGACAGACGAGAGGTACTTGTATCAGGGGCCAGAGGAATGACCTGCAGTTTCAACAAAAAGGACAGGAGACAATCAGAAAGACACACCAAGAAAAACTCGCACAACGCTGTGTGATTCAGTCAGAGCAATCAAATATATTTTGATTTTGCAATAAAATTCAAAGTGTAAAAAAATCTTTTGTTGTTCATGTATTTTTGAATCATGGGAGATGTACGCGGCTGTAAAAAATATAGCTGTGATCTGAATCATCCTGTAACAATGCGCAAGCTCCAATGCCCTGCCCACAGGTTGAGTGTAATGTCACCACACGATTTTACAGCTGATTTGGTTTTGTTTTTGACACCAGACCACAGAACTGTGCTCAGTGGTTCAAAGAGATCAAGAAGTCATTATTATGGCCATACCAGCTTGCCAAAGTCTGATCCCACCAGATCTCAGGAGCTAAGCATGTTGGGCCTGGGCAACTTGGATGGGAGACTATTGGAACCTCAGGAGCCACAGTGGGACGAACTGAGAAGAAACCCGCATTGCTTTATATGGATTTGGAGTGAGTGTAAATGGTTGGTGGTGGCACAAAATGGCCCCACGACAGCTGTGCAGTTGTAACTTACCATCATCGAGTGTGTAATGAATGAAAAATGCAAAATTAAAGTATCTTTGGGTGTCATGAAAAGCGTTGTATAAATCCAAAGCATTATTATTAAAAAGGAGAAAGTTTCTTTCATAGATTCCAAAAGAAGGAAGTGATTTTAATTTATTCACCTTATTCTGCTCTACTCACTTTTCCAGGAAACACACGTTGTGTTGAGGTCAGTTCGTTACCTAACATGTTAGCTTGTCGGTCTTTTGAGGCGATCATAAGTAGCCTGTTATAGTGAATAATTAAACCCAGCAACTTAATTCTAAAGGACCTAATCTTTTAAACAAGATACAGCATGTATATGAATGAATGACTTTATTTATATAGCACATTAACACAGACAGATGTCTTTCAAAGTGCTTCACACAGCAACCTCTTTCCCTCACTTGAACTGAGACAGCTGCAGCCCTGGGGCTCAGCAGAAGCGATTCACCTAAACACCTGGCACAACCAAGCGTTCCCTAACATGCATGTTATTGGTTGGTGGGGAAACAGGAGGAAACCACCCAGACATGAGGAGCAAAATGCAAACCACACAGAAAGAGCGCTATCCACGCCGTCACTGTGCCGTAACTTAGGCTGACCGCAGCTAGGACAGTGTACTGACAGAAAAAGTGGGCGGGGGAAAATAAGGTGAGTTGATATTAGACTAACAGCTGTTTTGTCTATGATTAAAACTTTTCTGTTACTCTTGAAATGAAAGTCTGGCTTATTAAACAGTTAACTTTAACTGTGTAAAAGTAAATTATTAGTCAGACAGTGAAGTGCCCTGCCTGATGTTTGGCTAATGTTAAACCAGCATAGCAACTTCATTTCAGCCTGTCTGCAGAAGTCCTGTTGTTGTTCACTGACCTGCTAAATTACAAGACAAGCAACAATGATTTTAGTGTCTTTTAGAGCAGAGTTTTTCCAGCAGAGCAAAGCTAATAATGTTAGCATGCTAGTGTCATATGCCTTAAGGACACATTTTAGCCAAATTGACATTTTAGGTTTTTAATCAACATTTCTAACTCATGTAAACAGACTGAAGTTTTATTTAAGATCCTATTCTTTCTCTCTGAGCCTCAGAAAACACTGCTGTATTGTGATGTCATAAGTAAATCTCTGACAGTCCATAAATTATTCAGACTCACTTTAAGCCTTTCTGCAACATTATCATCATGTGTTTTTCCCTTTGCAGTCAGTAGATGGAGCTCTAACTCAGTTCCTGACATGGGAAACACATGACTGTAAATGTGGTTTATAACACTTTTTTTTAGTTCAAATTCATCAAAGTAAAGTGTGCTGAAAACAATGCAAACATAATACAACACGATTAATTGTAATTTTACTCATGTCACTTACAAAGCACTAATGTTATGAGTTCACACAAGGAAACGGCATGTGTTTGCTCGGGATAGGCAAATACACGAGATCTAACCTCAGAGATAACCGGGTTTCACACAAATACACACACACAGACTAAACACCACACGCACACCCCCACACGCGCAAACACACGCCGCAGTGGCAGGAGAGGAAGTAAGTGGTGGACACACAGCTCACATTAACTATAACTGAAACAAGAGGCAGACGCAGCAGGCTGGGCTTTTGCTTTTGCCCGGCTGAGTTTATCTTTGTCGCTTGTTGGAGACACACCGGCTCCTGCAACATGGTGAGTACAAAGAAGAAGAAAAATGTAGTTATAAAGCTGACTGTTAATATAAACATGATGAGTGTATGGGTTGTTTCCCTTTAAGTTCGACAAATAAGAGTGTTTTCTGTTCTTTAAAGTTCGAACACTGCAAAAATGAATTTCAAGACAAGTTTAAATTGCTTGAATATATATTTTAGATATTTAGACCAATTTAACGGTATACTGCGTCACTTTTAGGTCAAAAATAGACTTGAACAAAAGCATTGTTTTTTACTTGGATGTTTTGTTGTTGTTTTTTTGTTGGTCTTTACTGTGAGCAGGCTTGTATCCGTCTAAAATCAACAGTTTTGTGACCTAGAGCATTGGTTCCCAAACTGAGGGGATCTGGGGGTCATGAAATGGTTTCAGAATGTAACTTTACACTTTTGACTTGAAGCTTTTGTTCACTGGAAGCATCATATTTGACAGAGTTTTTGTCACATAAAGCAAAAACCCAATTTTAATGGTTTTCCAACTTAAATTACTGCAGACATCTATTTTATTTTGCTGTCGCGGGTTGATTACATGGTTAATTTTGAAGATACAGGTTTGGACATTTTGAGAATTCCGGTCCTCTTACCGCTTGTTTACATGGAAATAATGTTTCTTTGCTAGAATATTCCAAAGTGTGGCATTAAACTGCTGCATATCGAAAAATAATGCAATGGGATTTCTATTTCAATGGGATTATTGTCACAGAGCTACACAGTGTCAGCAAATTCAAATCCAGGTTGAAATTTGGAATGAGAATAAATTCAGGAATACTTAAAATACCAAATTAGTGACATAATGTAAGACTAAAACAGTTTATTTGTAGTTCATTGTTTGTTATGCATTTAAATACGGTTTTGGGAAAAATATGACAAAGTATTTAGTATCAGTTCATTTTGAATACATGCATTAAAATATAGGCCTATTTTTTATGTATTCCCAACATTGCTTAAATATAAAATAAGAAAAACTTAATGAGAAATTATAAACAGAAACGTCACACAGATGCATGTGTGTGACCCGTGTTTATGTGACATCTGTAGGAAATAATCAGGCTTCTAATGTCAAGAATATTATAATTGTAATTATTTACTTGTGTTTATTAACAATATCAGACTAGATCTGCTGGACACAGTTTTTTTCAGACTTCAAGGATAAGTTGTAAATCTAACTTCCATCAGGTATGATTGTGGCCAAACACTGATTCAAATACATGAAGAAGTTCATAAAACATCCAGGATATTTACTAAAAACATGTCCACTTCCCTGCAAAAGGGATTCTGAATCTCAGTGGGATTTTCCTAATTAAACAAATGTCAATAACAAGATGAGACTCTACTTATGGTGCGTTCCAAGCAACGCGGAACTGGGATATTTCTTATTTCCCACATGTAAAAATGCCCTGGAACCTCACTCGACCACCTGCAAACTGGGACCTGGTCGAGGAAGTCTCACTTCTCGTACAACGATAAACAATCACCACAAAAAGTGAATCTGAGGATCATAACTGCCAAAAAACAATGCAAACATTGTTTATGGTTATTTAATATTACTTTGTTTAGCCTAAAGGTTAGTGTTAGTCATAATGTTTACATATGAGTTGATTACGTTGGAACACTTTGAACTGGCATTTTTAAACTGGAAAATATCAACACAGTCTCACAAGAAAGCGTACATTTATCACAACAAAAACAGCGTATTATGAGCATGATTTCAGGCCTTTTTTGCAGACTTATGTTACGCCGTACAGTTAGCACACTATGAAAAAGAGTAAAAATGACACAAGATTTCACAGCGTAAAAAACATGAGTTTTGGTTGAAGCCACATGGGGACATTTCCTTCAGGTGTAACGGGTAAGTTTAGGTATCAAGTTACTAAAATGGGTAAGTTTAGGTCTGGGGCTTGGGGTAGGTTAAGATTAAAATCAGGATTAACATTCATAAATAAGGGCTTAAAATACTGACTCCAGCAGATCTCATCTTCTTAGTAAATATGTATGTTCTAAAGAATTTCTTCATGTACTTGTACTTATGGTAAAAAAAAAAAAAAAAAAAAAAAAAAATCATAAAAACATAAACTGTGGACGTGCTGAGGCCAGTAAAACATTGGCCAATAGAAAATGAGGTACCTCGTTATCTATTGGCCTATTAACCTGTCAATCAAAGCCTCTATGTTCCTAAGTTACTTATTGGTGCAGTAATAGACAGTTGCTGGATTTGTCTTTCCCGGAATATCTTTTATACAACCTAGAAATTTCACATTAAACAAGCGAGACATATCAATCCTACAGCTTTAAACAGACAGTTAATGGGCCGTTTTTTAAATTATTTATTTACCTTGCACAAAATTTACAAATCTAATTACGAATCTGCTTAAAGTGAAAGTTTGTCTGTTTTATAAATTAACATAATCTAACTCAGCAAAGTGAGTTTTGTGGAAGTGGATCATTTAGATGGAGCTGTGAATTTTTGCATGATTTTGGAGGGAAAAAATAGTTGTTCCTCATTGTTTTGACCACAGCGCTACATTCTTTTTTTATTTATTTATTTTTTCATTTACTGTCAGGCCGATGGGACGAGACTTATATTAACTTCAAATGTTGCCGAACTTTTTCCAAACAGTGCTCAGATTATACGCTATGCAAAGTATATTTTTCTTTCCTTGTACAAATACAACTGTCAATAGGCACAATAGGCTACTGGTAGAATTAAAATACAAATGACAGGTTAGACCATATTTTGTATTAAATGTGGTGAATATGATTCTATTTGAGATTCCACTAAACATTTTTTTGTTGTCATCCAATTTATCAGTTTTGATGAGGTTTATCTTTGTCATTATCATCATGTCGAACGTTACCATTTAACTAATTATAATATATGGATTCTTGTAACACTTTTGCTAAAGTTGCGCAAAATGCTCAAAGTTGCGAATATCAAGTTACACTGAATGTGCATCATGATGTATTGTACATTCTCTGACGTCACCTTTATCAGTGCAGGAAGCCTGTTAAATGTGAGTGACTCGAGTCGAATGGGCGGAGTGACTGCATTATTGCAATTATTTGTATTTATTTCGGATAAGCTCTCTGTTTTACTGTTACACAGCAGGCGAATGTTTAGCTAATTCAAATTGAGTCAGAACAAAGTTTCAATGGAAGTTGCTGATGGGGCAGTATGTCAGAAAAGTACACTTATTGTTATTAAAATCTACACATATTATTAGACTAATAATGACACCAATTGGCTGAAATTTAAATGTGTGTATTTTATTTGCTTAATCCTTACACCAAAAAAGCATGTTAGGCCGGGCAGTACTTGGATGGGAGACCTCTGGAGGAACCTCAGGTGCCACTGTGAAACACAGAGAAGAGACACTTGTGGATATAATCATTTTTTTAATAAATAATGATTACCAATCATAATGTATAATCAATATATCTATTTTTCAGATTGAAAGTAAACATTATATTTAATTAAACTTAACTTTTTTTTTAACTAAATTTGATAAAATGTATTACTTACAATATCATATCATGGAAAAATTTCAAGTTTCAAGATATTTTTTGGTTGCACTTTAAAAGACCACCACGTTACCTACCAGTTAATTACCGGGTCACCTACGAGTATCTAACAGTGACACTTAGTAGTACTTACTCTGGTACTTATAGTGGTACTTACACCGGTAACTAGTGGTACTTTGAGGGGTAATTGTACCAGCAGTTACTGGTACATAACACTGATAGTTACTGGTACTTACAGTGGTACTTATGGTGGTACTTACAGTGGTACTTATGGTGGTACTTGGTGGGGTAATTGTGTCAGCAGTTAGTGGTACTTACAGAGGTATTGTTTAGTACACTTACCATTACTTTTAATGGTACTTATATTGGTACAAATTCTTACACTTAGCAGTACATATTGCAGAACTTGCCACCTTTAATACTTTGTGGCACACACATTTGTTTCAGTGGTCATTATAAGTACCAGTAACTGCTGACACAAGTACCCCTCCAAGTACCAGTAGGTACCACCGTAGGTACCACTGTAAGAACCAGTAACTATCAGTGTTATGTACCAGTAACTTCTGGTACAAGTACCACTCAAAGTACCACTCTAGGTACCACTGTAAGTACCAGAGTAAGTACTACTAAGTGTCACTGTTAAATACCAGTAAGTGACCCGGTAATTAACTGGTAGGTAATGTGGTGGTCTTTTAAAGTGTTACCATTTTTTTCATTGTAAACAGAAAATGCCCCCAGGCAGCGCTAGCATCCCTTTAGCGTTTAGCTCAAAGCTACAGTTAGCATTGTAAGATATATTTACATATTTTGACCGTGGATCACTTTATTCATCTTTGTGTCTATATTTGACACAATATATTTCCTTATGTCTTCAATTGCTGCTCTAAATGTGTCATCTTTACAGGACAAAAAACAATTATTAATCTCATCAAAACAGTCAGATTGGGAAAAAAAATAAAATGTTGAGTGAAATCTCATATATAATCATGTTAACTATGTTTTACTGAAAAATGTTTTTAATTATTGTTTCCAATAATGCAAAATCTGTTAGGAAACTGTATGTAGTGTGTTAATTGTCTTTGCATTTTGTCTCTTTTTGATGACACACTGTACTAAGCCTCAAATGACTTATTGTACTTTTTCTATTTTTTTTTTTTTTTGACAATCTCTTCATAAATCATAATATTTACCACAATGACTATATCACACCAAAATACTTTAAGTCAAAATGCTATAATCTGTCATATGAGCTTTAAGTACATAATTCATTTCGAAAGCTGTTGACACTTACAGTATGTGACATTTTGGAGAAGTGCCGTGTTTCTACATACGAAATCACACGTTTTTTACCGAATTGCAGCAACACCAGTATTTTGAGAAGTTGCAGCTGACTTGAGAAGGACAAATTGAGACATGTTAAGTTTACTGCGGTGGTCAAAAAACAGAAGCACGAGGGAGGAACACGGTCTTGTTTCTTTTCCCCAAATTTCACACGAAGTCTCAATATGTTTGTATGTAAGAATGGAACAAAGACATGTCACGTTTTTTCAAGTTTTGACTTAGTTTGGTGTGATAGTCCCTGTGGTAAATATTTTGTAGTTTTACAGCATTTAAGTTGCAAATTATGAAACAGAATTCTTCCAAATATGTCATCAAAAAGTGCAAAATGGAAAGACAATTTTACACACACTGTCGCGGGAGTTTAAAAAATCGTAATGTGGAATCTGGCCTGTATTTACAATGTGGTTGCTAACTAAAAGTCAATCATAAATCTCTTAAAAACAGCCAAGACCTCCATTTGGACAAATCTAGAGCATGAAACTGACTTGTCATACTGTAGCAGACCTGGGCAAACTGCGGCCTGAGTTCCAGACGTGGCCCTCAGTCTAGTTTTAACTGCCTCTCGGCAAGTAAGGTAAGGTAATGTTTATTAAGGACAATGTACAATTACATTAAGCACAATGGCACAGATGCTTGTACCAGATTGTAGCTTACAGCTAATTTCCATCTGTAGTCCTGGAGAGGGGAGATGGGGGGCACATTGGACATGTTTTTAGTTGCAATTCTTCATTTTGTTTTGTTGATTAACTGAGCATGAAGCTCCAAAGAGATGAACTAAAAAGGAAACAAACATGCCAGCGGGAAGTTAGCATTTTTGAAAATAAACAAGCCAACCTGACTTCTGTGCACAGAGCCAATTGTCCCTTGTTTTGTGCCATTTTTAGTCACAATTATCATACTGTCGAAACCTGATACCATCCCAGACAGAGTATTTTGCATGTGATGTCTGACTATTATTAATAACACTACAAACAGAGAACTAAGAAATTATAACTGTGATAATCTGAAAGACAAAATTAAAGCCAGGGTTTCTTTGCTGTAACTTTGTCTTTTCCAACAAAAAGAACTGTAAATCCATCAATTTATGACAAAATAAGACAACTACTGTCTGAATCAAATAATAAACTGTTTTCTTCATACATAATCTAAAGCAGCTCTCTGATTGGCTGAGATTGAGTTGCTGTTTGTAAAAAGACGTTCTTAAGACATACAAATGAATGCATTTGCTATATATTTGTAAAAGTCAGTTGTTTTGTAGCAGTGAAAAACACCAGCTTAATTCAATTTTGTCCAAAAATGACTCTTTTATCAGTCTGTTTTTATCATGTTGTGCAACGCGTCACAAAAAAAAAAAAATGGACATAACTGAAAACAAAACTTTATTGTCGTAATAATAGTTGAGCAAACAGTTTTCTCTTGGTTAAACTTCCCCTCACAAATATCCTCTTTGTCAGCAATGTTTCTATAAACATATGATAATGAGCAGTCACAGCACAAAAGGTTTAATAATTACATCATTCTAGTTAAACTGCCTTGAATTAAACATTTTGATCAAAATCCTCTTTTGCTAAATCGGGAGCGTTTAGAATCTCTTTTATTGTGAGATTAACGAGGAAAAACTTCAACTTATTTTTAGGTTCCACTTTATAATAACTGCATCTTAATGAGACTTAAACTTGTTTTCATGCTTCAAAACAGAGAGTAAGAATTAAAAAGTCTTCTAAACTCTCACAAATCTTTGGGCTGAGAAAAATATCCTTCATTTGTCTCACAATGGGGAAATTCTAGTGTTGCAACAGACACTTCATAAACAACTAGACAAAAATATAAAGGTACAACAGACTACAACGCTGCTTTCATTTTGGGTAATTAAAGGCACATTATCTAAGTTTTAGACATAAAATATTGTTTTATTGAATGTTTGTGTAGCACTAAAATATGCATAAAACTTATATTCTTACATTAATCATGCTTGTATCTGAATCATGGCCTCCTGCCTATTTTTATACAAATGATGTTTCTTTAGCTATTATATGTATTTTGAAGAAAATTACTTATAATAAATATTGTGAACATGATTATTTTTATCACTAAACATTTAGCTTGTTTTCACCTATTTGGCTTTTTTGTAGAAGCTTAAAATTATCTTTTATCCAGCAAATACAACAAAAATGGATAACAATAATTAGTATTTAGCATATTTTGAGTAGTATTTCATTGGCTTGAACTAAGAATGCAATAAAATAAGAATTAAAATTATGAAAAGAAAAATAAATGCTTCTGTTGTGGAAATCAGACCTAAATTGACTTGTTCTATTTGCAAATCTCTACTTATGAAAGTCAATAACTTTCATTTTTCTAGTGTACTAACAAATTTGAAGACAGATTTAACATATTTTGGACTGACAATATCGTCCAATCATCATTATCGGATTATGTCAAAAAATTATTTTTGTCAATATTGCCCAGCTCTAGTGACAGTCACAACTGTGGCAGCATGACTGAAGTTACTCTTGTGTAACAGGATCCAATTAGAGACTAATGCGTTTTTGACAGAAAGTCAAAGCAACCAATCAGTGAAGAGAACATGAGAAACCCAGCTGTGTGATTCAAGTGAGACACACTGTAGCATTTGTCAGCTCAGTGCAGAGAATCAAAGAAGTGCTGGGACTCAAAAGAAGCATTACAGAAGTGACAGTGTTGCATCAAAGCCCAATGAACGTTCTGCCTCCACTGACAACACAACAGCCACTATAACTCTGAATGTTTTGTAGGTTTTTCAGAGATCATGCCAATGTATTGGTTTAACTTTCTATTTTCATGAAATCAGACATACATATATATTTTTTCTTTCCAAAAAGTTAAACGTTATCACACTATAGGTTTGACAAAAACATGAACAAATAATGCTTATTATATAAAAAAAATGTCATGATTATTGAAATTATATGACTTTTTTATTAAGATGATCTAGATCAGTGGTTCCCAAAGTGGGGGTTGGGACCCCTCAGGGGGTCGCGAAGCAAAATCTGGGGGTCACGAGATTATGTTAAGATGTAATTTTACATTTATGACTTCTTTTTTTAATCAGAGTAGCATGTTTGACTTAATTTTGGTCATATCAAACATAAAACTATTAAAATATATGAATTTAAACCCAAATTAAATGGTTTTCCAACATGAAATTATTACAGACAATTATTTTATTTGGCTTTGGGGGTTGCAAGTTCATTAAAAGTTAATTTTGGGGTCCTCTGATCTAGATCAGTGTTTCTCAAACTGTGGGAAGTGTACCGCTGGTGGTACCTGAAGCCTTCTGCAGTTTAAAACAATTTTTGTTTTCAGAAACAATTCTTTTCATGTTTTTGCTCTTTTTAAGGTAAACCATCATTAGAACAGCCTTCATCATGATTTGTGCTTGTTTTAGCAGATGTAGTCTTATTTCAAACCATTAAGAGCACTATTGTAGGCCTGAATGGGTCTGGTGCTTGGAGAGCTAAATAATAATTGGTATTTGGTGTGAAAAGTTTGACAACTTAAAACTTATTCTGTGTGCATTTGCATTAAGCCTCATTGTGGAGTCTTATGCACACAGATAACTGATTTCTTTAGACAACTTTACCTATTTTAAAACATTTCTATTCCCTGAAATGTTTATGTTGAGAAATAGGGCTGTGCCATTAATCGAAAAATCGAGAGATCGAGATCGAATCGAAACGAATCGTCAATTATTTGGTGGTGGGTTTTGAATCGAAAGATCGAAAACCGAACTTTTGTCAATAAAAATGTGTAGTTTGAAGCAAAAGTCAATCTTAGGGAGAGAATAATGATATAAAGCTTTAAAAATATATCATAAATGGGACATAATAAAAGTTTTAGTTTCGTTTATCTTCATGAATGGCATTTTTCATTTGTTTTGAAAAGGTTAAGCTAAATCGAATCGAAAATCGAGATCGAGCGATATGAGAAAACAAATCGTGATTATATTTTTTCCCAGATCGCCCAGCCCTATTGAGAAATGTCACTTTCACACGTTCATAAAGCAGCTGTGTAGTTGACCTCCTGCTCTTATCTCCACTTCCTGATTTATCTGAATGAGCCATTGTAACAGCAGTAAACAGCAGCTCACTAACGCCGCCGCTTCCTGTTTGTTTCAGGAAAACAAGGCGGACGTAAAGGCCATTATGGCGCGCTTTCAGGCGAACGGCTCCACCAGCGAAGACCCCCCCTCCGCCACTTCTCCGGGACGTCCCAAGATCCAGACCAAACTATCGAGCGAGGCACTGTTCATGAAGAAACCCACGACAGACAGCGGCGCAAGCATTCCCCCAAAACCTTCTTACATCAAAAACACGCCGAATCTACCTGGGAAAAGCGAAACTCCAGAACCAAGCAAGGCCAAGGCGCTGGCCAATAAATTTGCAAACTCGCAAGAGGAAACAAAGCCGCCTTTTGACAAAAACAAGCTGCCAACAAAACCGTCTTTTATGCAATTATCTGAGCCTAAAGCAGCTTTGACAGACACCAAGCCGGTTTTTCCTAAGCCCGGTTTGAGTAAAGCTGGGACAGAAGCTAACTTAGTCTTTCCTAAGCCTGGTTTAAATGTCACAGACGCTAAGTTGGTCTTTCCTAAGCCTGGTTTAAACGGAACAGAAGTTAAGCCAGTCTTTCCTAAGCCTGGTTTAAATGGGACAGATGCTAAGCCAGTCTTTCCTAAGCCTGGTTTAAATGGGACAGATGCTAAGCCGGCCTTTCCAAAGCCTAGTTTAAATAATACTGTGACAGAACCCAAGCCAGTCTTTACTAAGCTGACTAGCCCCAAACCTAACTGGATCAAAGAGGACTCCGTTACATCTTCTCCAGCAGAAGCACCTCCTACGCTGGCTCCCAAAATCCCTCCTACCCAACTCAAACCCAGCAACAACTTTTTCAAACTACAACAGAAGATGGAGGCGAACATTCAGCACACGACAAAGGCAGAAGTAAGCACAGACAATGCCAGCAGACCCACACTTCCCGTAATGCCTGCCGCTAAGCCAACACCGAAAAACCCGCTGTTCAACAAAGAACCGGCAGAGCAAGACAAGCCCAGCGCGGTCAACAAGCTGGCTGCAAATATCCTGAACTCCGTTGCCCCCACAGTGCCTCCCGCCAGTAAGAAGCCCAGTCTGAGGAAGCCGTCGCCGCGGATTCAAGATGGGGACCCGAATGCGCCGAAGAAGAACCCGCTTCCCAACAGCTTAGCCCTGGGTCCGGCTCCGGCCAAGCCAAACAGACCTCCGAATGTCAACCTGAGCGTGATAAAGAGAGAGACCGACACACCTGCTGATGGTAAGAAATAACTAAAATGTGGTGCTGTAGTTTATTAGTGGATTAATTGATAAATGTATTTGTTTTAGCTGAGTAATTCTTTAATTTAGATTGTAAGTATTTAAATTGAATAGCAACAAAAAGAAGACAGTTGGCTAATATTCTGGGGTCATGGTCTAATCTGGCTTTTTAGATATATTTACAAGTTTATATTAAATTATTGCTTTAGCATTAAACCATAGCATTTTTAGTTTTTTTCAAGCACTGCTTGGGCTGGATGAATAGTTAGATGAAAAAAAACCCTTTTAGCTCCAAAAATCTGTCTTTTAGTCGAATTACTTGGTGGGACATATATATTTAGTCAGCTAAGAATTCTGTGACCACAGCTATGCAAAAGTGTTTGTTTTTTGTCTATATGGAGCAGAGCAGAGAGTGGGTTGTGGTTGGTCTGACTAATTGGATTGCTAAAATGTATATTTTTTCCTGTTCACCTGCAGTGTCTCGACTTAAAACTTCAATGTGAAACTTAAATCATATTAATTGCATTAGTGCATTTTATCTTAGCCGGTCTTAGCCTTGGTCTTAATTATTCCTCTGTTGGCCACTAGTGGCTCTCTCCAAGCTCTATACACTGTCAGTGTAGAAGGTGTGGGTCCAGTCAGATGTGAGGGTGCAGTTTTGTTCATTGAACCTGACACATGCTCACGCCTGTGACAAGTGAGCAGCTGCTTTAGGATTACAGGCAAAAGTAGCTGTAGCAGCAGCTTCAGTTTGGAAAAAAAACAGTAATAATAGAAATCTATTTGGTGAAAGTCTATGTACTTGACAGACTTTAACAACTTTGTCTAAAAATGTGTCTTTTCTTTTACATAAAGTTTGTTGACTTAATAAAAAAGATAATCAGATGTGAGAGTGAACATGGGTCAGTGTGAATGCTATGGAAAGGCCATCATGTATTTTTTAAACCATTTTTATGTGTCAACACGTTAAAAAAATGTTGGCCTCATTTTTAGACAAAGTTGATCAAGTCTGTCAAGTAAATAGACTTTCACCAAATAGATTTCTATTATTGCAGGTTTTTTTTTCAAACTGAAGCTGCTGCTACAGTTCTCTTTTGCCTGTAATCCTAAAGCAGCTGCTCATTTGTCACAGGCGTGAGCATGTGTCAGGTTCAATGAAAAAAACTGCACCCCCTCACATCTGGCTGGAGCCACACCTTCTACTGACAGTGTATAGAGCTTGGAGAGAGCCACTAGTGGCCAACAGAGGAATAATTAAGACCAAGGCTAAGACCGGCTAAGACAAAAGGGCAAGATCGGGCTGATACAGTCTATTGTCTCACCTCGAGTTGGTTTTACCTAACACAACACTTTGCTCCTTCTTACTGATTGGACAACTGTACTTCCTGCTTTTTGGAATAGTCTGCAGTCCTGTGATGCCTGACCTAGAGCTGGAGTTAAATGAATTTGAGTGGAGGCAGTTGGCGCCAGGCTGGCTACATATCAGGGGCAGCCAAATATTTTATTTATTAATCTTTCTTTAACCAGGTTTAATTTGTAGAATAATACAATAAAATTACTAATATTTTCTAATAAGTCCTGGCCAAAGTGTTAGTGTTGAAAAGGAATCTTTGAATTATTTATTATATTTACAGAATACTCAATACCTCCAATAAAATGTATTTTGTATTGTATTCCATTACTAAGTCAAACACACTATTGTATTACATTATATTTATTGTGTAAAAACGTGACTTTTGATTCCTGGTTCACAGTTTGTTTTGCCACAGAGGTTATGAGATAAGAAAACATTCAAAATCGATTCACACAAGATCAGAAATCTCAACTTGCAGATTGTTAACCGTTTGTTTAAAGAGCAGTTTAAAGCTAATTTATAACTACAATAAAAGGTTTGTAAACTCAACAATAACTTGCAAAGAGGCTTTGACTTTTGACCTCTGCCAAATGGGGTTGATAAGTTTGTACCAGTTGACACTCTGCATTATTTTTTGAGGGCTAAACATTTTTATCTGCGGATGAATACTTTAACAAAATATCTGAGCTGGAGGCAAATTGATTTTGAATTATTGATTATGAATTATGCCTTTAACATCAGCTAATTACATAATAGTTTTTAATACTTTGAAAGACTCGTATAATCAATGTAATATGTATGTAACTGTGTTCTGTAAATTCAAATTAGTGTTTTTGACATTATCAATATTTAGCTTTTAAACTGTGAGTGTCTGTTTCCACTTTAGCACAAATACTTCTGTTTTGTTTAGAGGAACTGCTGGTTTCACCTCAGCTACTTTTTTACTTTTTCAGGGCTGGTCAAGAGATTTCTGCCACTTAGTTTGGTCTTTTAATGTAAATATATATCGTGCATTATGTTGTGCGATAATGAGAAGGTATATATTTGTGTAATTTGATAAAGATATTCAGATAATATAATGTTAACCCAACATCTCTGTTAATGAAGCTCATAAGTTATATGTTCAAAATGTTAAAAACAACGAGTACTTCTGTAGGGCGGCCTACCTAAACAGTGCCCTGCTGAAACATAAACACAAGGAAAACACTGAAATCATAGAATATATGTACATATTTACATTATCAACACCTCTAGGACTAGATTGAAACTGGTAACAAAAATCAATTGGTTGCGTTCATATTACACCACAACATTACAAACCAATTATATTTACTACACAGATGGAGGCAAAACGTTAATAGATCTTTATTAATGGGTTATGTTAGTTCCAGAATGCAATGTGAGGCCAGATGGTGTTGATAACATTTTACCTTGCCACAAAATATTCAGAAAGTAATCTTATTTTCAAACTAATAAGAGTAAAACTTATTAAGAGTATTATTGTGTGGAGGTGTGGGGCAACACCAAACCAATGTCCAGCCCTTAGCTGTCCTGCAAAAGAAGGTTTTAAGAATAGTAAACAACAAAGGTTTCACAGAGCAAACAAATGCTCTGTTCATATATCCGTATACAGGTGAGTGTGCTCAAATTTACTGACCTGGTTAATTTTAAAACTGTGCAAATCTTGTATAAAGCTAGAAATAACTTACTTCCTTATAGTCTTCAGAATTTGTTCGCAGACAGAGAGGGAACATATAACCTCAGAAGAAAAAATAATTTTAAAATGCAAAATGTAAGAACCACAATGAAAAGTTTTAATGTCTCAATCAAAGGCGTCAAATTATAGAACAGTTTGAGAAAATTCAGAAAATTTCAGATTTTCAGTAATTTAAAAGAGCGTTTAAAAAGTCTTGTCTGTAGGAGTTTAGCAAGAAAGAATCCTTTTGCCCATAAGGTGTTTTGTATGAAGTTTGTGAGTATTTCTGTTGCATTTTGTAATGTTCATGTTACTAATATGACATACAAATAGGGGGAAGGACTGGAAAAGCTTCTGCTTCTTCCTACTCCTTTTTGATCATGTAGCATTTATGTGCAGTATTCATGATAAATTTAATTGACTAAAGATCATCAATGTCACATGTTTCAAAATAAAGTTAATGAAATGAAATGAAAACAATATTATTTTTTGCTGCTCTTCATCTGTATTAAATCTAGATAGATTATGAAATCAAACCAGCTGTTTCAGACCAGCTGGTCCTGTGATATCACAATCAATAGTCTGAATCCAACCTACTGGACTATAGCCGAGGTTGGCAATTATTTTATCCCACGGGCCATATTTGAACTCAGACTCAGTGGGCCAGACTGTTTCATCAGTGTGACATATTAATTGTTATTGTAAAACAAGGTTTTATGATAAATATTAGAACAACACTTTATAACACTTATTATCAAAAATGTGCTTAAATAAATAAAAAAATATTTTACATATTTTCATATCGTGCAATATATACCGGCATAACATATTGTATACTGTATTCGCAAAAAAGTACCAAAGTCATTAATAACGGTTATGCATACAGTTAGCATCAGAGGCCACGCCCACTAACAGATAACTCTGGGGTAAAAAGCAAATGTGGACTTAAGGAAATATATCGTGTCAGATATAGATCCAAAGACATAGAAATGAAAAAAGTGATCCTAATGGTCCAATTATGTAAATACTATAGCCTATGCTAATACTAGCTGCAAGCTAAATGCTAACATGATGCTACCGTTACCTGGCCAGTTTTTGCATCTTTCTTTAACTTTCTGTTTACTTTCCTGTAAAAATACTCTTAATTGCAAGAAAACGTCTTAAAAGAAGTAAAAAATGTAGCCTCCCATGCTCTATAATAAAACTTCCCCCCTAACCAAACATGACATGTTGCCAATTGTAACTATCACAGCATTCTTGTCAACCGTGAGTGGCAAAAATGCATGAGAGTCAATAGAGACAAATTACAATTTCTCCTGTAAGAGTTAAAGCACTGCTAAAATATAAAAAGCAGAAAAACTCCATTTCTCACGGACTTTAAGTCTAATCACACACACAGAAACTCATTATCTTCTAATCATTAAAAACATTCTTTTAAGTCCTTTTGACGAGTGATTTATTTGATGTGCAACAATAAAAATCCTAAAATCCTAAATTGACAACTGCTGTTGCCATGACAACAGAAAAGCTGTAATTTGCTTCAGCAAAACAAACAGTCCGGAAAATAAAAGGCAAAAAAGCTGAAGAACACATTTCATCAGGTGTTCTTAACAGACTTTTGCCACTCAGTCAGACATTATTTTATTTTTTCCAAATAAAATAATGTCTGTGCATAAACTGGTTCAAGTCCTCCACCTGGCCTTATGACGTCATAGTTGAGAAAGTGAACAAAATCTATTCTAGGATGTGTTGCTTTCTGTGGTACAACAGGTCATACCTGTTTGTCAAAGCCTGATCCTGTCAGATCTCAGAAGCTAAGCAAGAAAGGACCTGGTTAGTGCTTGGATGGGAGACCGCTGGAACACCAGGTGCCACAGTGGGATGATAAGAGTAGATTGTTGTTGTGTCTTTGGGCAAGACACTTAAACCACATTGCCTCAGTGTCTGCGTACATTTGGTGAGTGGATCCCTGACTGTAAAGTGCTTTCAGTGCCTTGTAAGCCGGAAAAGGTCTATATAAATAGACCATTTACCATTAGCCTATTTTACAGGCAAGACAACAGGATGTAGAAAGTCTCCATTCACATTTCACAAGTTATAATAAGCTTAAATATGTAAACCAGTAATTTCTATTTAACTGCAGGACAATACAAGATTACTCACCCCTTTAAATTAAAAGTTCTAGCACCATTGCACCAAAAATCTGCTCTCAGAATTATAAAAAAAGTCTTCTCCTAAACTCAAATTGACTTAAAAACGTAAAACACAGCAGAGTTCTGTGGCTTACAAGCTTGTGCAGAAATGCCCACCCAGAAATGAGAAATATGGTCTAGAATGAACCAGATGAGACGCATTTGGAGCACAGCTGTGAGCTTAAAAGCCTCAGAACAGCTGTGCTCAAAAACTTTCATTTTCTGAGTATTCTCGCACAAGCTCTTTTTATAGAAGCTGGATACTGTTGCTGAAATAGATCTTGTGACAGCCCCGGGTTCCTCTTCTTTAGTGGTAACGAGAGCATTTCCTTTTCACGACACTTCACACTGAACAATGCTGAAGGTGTTAAACAGAAACAGCACACAAATACAACTTATACTGTCAGCTAGTTAGTTAGTTTCTTAGTTTATTTGACGGGGACAATGTGCAAAAACATAAAGCATTTTTTGCACAAATAGTCAAAGCTAGTTTAAATTTGCAGCCCCAAAGCAGGTGAGAAATAGGTTACAATAAAAAATGTAATGCTATCAGTATTCAAGAAACCCCAAGGGCACCCAGTTTGCACAGAACAAAAATACAGAAATGGCTTTTCCATATCTGCTCAGCTCAGCCCCAAATGATAAAAAGATCTGCAGAATAGGGCCAAGCAGGTACCAATGAAAAAGTGAGTAGAGAGACCATTGCAGGATGAATTAGAACTAGCAGCACTGTCTCAGAGCAGACACAGCATGAAGCACAACCACTGACACGGTGCCAGGGCAGCAGGACCAAGATGGGGCCTGATCATTCAAAACTTGTGCCGGACTTGTGCCAAGGTCGGTGAATCCGACGAGGGAGTGTAATCCTGAGGGCTGTTCTCAAGAAAAGAGCTGAGTGCCGGAAGCATCAACAGTATACACAGTTGATAGTGGGCACTTGTGGTAGTGTAGCAGCTAGTATCTTTGAAAAGGCAAGGTACAAGTCGCATGGTCGCTGAGTGACATGGAAAGTCAGAGTTAAAGGAGAGCTGGAGGACAGGTGCAGGGATTAAGGTTAACAAGGACAGTGTGAGCGAGCCGGATGAAGAAAAAGTGAAGCTCCTAGGTGGACTGCTAATCCAGGGTCGAAACAAACAAACAGCATCTTTCGGAGATGAACAAGCACCTTAGTGTGCTGAAACTGTGCGACTGGGCTGCGTCATGTCTCTAGAAGTCCCCAGAAGTCCCCCAGTCGAGGCCATAATTCCATGTTTCTATGGAAACAAGCAGCAAGAGGAGGTCTTGGCCATAAAAGAATCACTTTGTAGCCCATACCTGTTTGTCAAAGCCTGATCCCGTCAGATCTCAGAAGCTAAGCAAGAAAGGGCTGGTTAGTACTTGGATGGGAGACCGTTAGAACACCAGGTGCCACAGTGGGACGACAGAGTAGATTGTCGTTGTGTCCTTGGGCAAGACACTTAACCCACACTGCCTCAGTGTCTGTTACACTGGGTGAGTGGATGCTAGATGTAAAGCGCTTTGAGTGCTTGTAAAGGTAGAAAACGCTATATAAATAGACCATTTACTTATTGATTAGATATAAGACCGCTCATAGTAAAGAAACTAATTTTGTATTAGTAGTCAACATAAGATATTAAAATAAAAGGTTTATTCCTGTGTCTTTTGAGCTAAAAAGTTACACAGTAGGTCTTTAGGTATAATGACAAGCAAAAAAAAAAAAAAGTTTGGCTAGGAGAATGAACTTAAATTTTGTGTTTAAACTAAAAAAAAAATTCAAAGCCAGAAAAAGTTGCAAGTAACTGTAAAAATAACTCTCAGGCTGTAACATCTTATTTATTTTCAAGTGAATGTAGTAGAAACCATGTAAAGAGAAATTTCCACAAGATAAAACAAAATGAAAAAAAAACTAAATCATGTGAAGAAGCAAAGTAATACACAAACATTGTCTATTCAAATCATTTAATAAAGTTGACATAAAGCTTTTGTTTGAGTTGTTCATGATCAGGAATAGTTAGATATACAATTAAATATATTCAAAGGATTGCTCATGTGTAAATGTAACAAAGCAATACCCACATCTGATTATTTACTACTTAGTCTAAAAACTGTGCAAACTATAGTCATTAGCAATACATATGTCTTTATTGCCTGCAGTCTTGTTTTATTGTTTCATGAGGAAGTAAAAAAGAGGTTGTTTTTAGAATAAACACTGTGCACAAGATATGGAGAACTAATTTCACTCCAACTTTAGATTACGAGAATAACAACATTTACCGTTAAAACAAAACCATTTTACCAGCCGATAACTCCATGTGTTTGTTGTTTCAGAGCCAAAGAAGATCGTACCGCCGCCTCCGCCCTCTCACCCCAGTAACCATAGCAACCCCGTGACCCCGGCACCGCCCCCTGTTCCAAGTTTGCCCCGAGAAACCCAGAACCCATGTAAGCTACAATATTATGCACCGCTCTACACTTGACTAATTAAATATGTGTTTCTTATGTCGTAAACTAATTTGTTAGCTTGGTATTAGACATTGGCAGCAAAAATTAGACTTTATACTAGAGTGCCACCAAGCTCCTAATGAAATCTGCACATACACAGAACTAATACTAAAGAGTTTGTCTTACAGAAATCAAACAGAAGACTTTTACGATGATGTTGACGGACTGAGCAGCGCGCCTCCACCTCTGCCTCCAGGTTTGTCACTACAACTTTCTCAAATGTTACAAAAAGCACAGCGATTGAGTAATAATAATGACTAGAAACAGAGTGGGGTCTGTTCACGTGGCAGTTGTGGCAGCCATCTTGTGACTGGAGCAGCAGTAATATTATAACTGAGAATTAAGTTAAAACAAAGACATACACTTTCTGGATTAAAAAAAGTAAAAAAAGTAATTAAAAAGTAATTTATTTGTGATTCTAATAATGCAGAGACCGGTCTGTGTCAGAGCATTTTTTTCTCTGGATTGTGAAGTTACATATTCAACCTAAAAAGACTCTAGGCTTTTTTATGCTGAATTAAAGAAGACTTTGTGGTCAGACACCTAAAATTGAACTACATGCACATCAGTGGCTCCTTCCACACGAAAGAGCGCGGTGGCGTGCAGCGTCCCGGAGGCTCACTCCAAACGTAAAATAATTTTGTTGTAACAAGAGATTCTACGATCGATACTACTTGTTTTTAATGCGCGCTCTTGTTTTTTTTTTTTTTTACGCTGCTTCCACTGCTCCATGTCCTCCCGGCTTCACTCTGCCTGCTCATAGATGAAACCACGTCATGTAGCAGCTAGAGCACATTCTGTTAAACATGCACTAAGCTGCATGCTCACCTGCTATAGTCTGAAATGAAGCCAAATAAACATTTTGGCCGTCTAAAGAATGATGAAGTGACGGCGTTTCCCACTACAGCCACAGGATGCACGAGCTCTCTTTACAGCAAGTTACGTATCTTTGAGCAGCCGTAGTAAAAAGTCTCGTCCACATACAAACTTGTAGCAGGCATATTCTGACAGAGAACAGTTTTTATTTCGTAGCGATAGGATCAATATTGGCGAAGATAATTAGTTCTAAACACTTTAAAAGTTGATCGCATAAAAATCTAGTCCTACACGAGCGTTCGCGAACACCGCAGTCCAGCCGAGAGTTTTTTTGTAATTTGCTATAATAAATGTAAATTGACCTGGTCATAGTAATATAAAATATTTATTAAAGCAGCTACAAAACAATTCGATCGGTATCGGCCGAGCAAATTTCAAATTATCGGTGATCGGCCTTAAAAATCCTGATCGGAGCATCTAGTTGTAATCTTTCTGTTCTGTTCTCAATCTTTTTCAATCACGACCCCTGAAGTAACAAACGTAGCCATTCGCGACGCCCAAATGCGAAATGCTACTTGCAAAGGTTTAATCTAGTTTTTAGTCTTATTTTATGTCTGATTTAATTTAGAAAAGATTCATCTGCAGTCAACCAAATAAGAATCTACATCCATCACTGCGTTTAAGATATCAATGTTTAATTTTTCACACATCTTCATGGGACCCCCAGAAATTATTTTGAGATAATAGAGCTTAACGGTGACTGCCCACTTCTTGGATCCACAGGAACAGGCTTCCATTATAAATCCCTATAGAGATTTTGAAAAATGTAAAATGTTGAAATGTGTCCTAGAGGTTTATCAGCTCATGAACACCTACATTTTTATTTAATATCTGTTTCAGCAGTTTTATAAACTACAAAATTATTAAGACATTTTGATAAATTATAAGTTCTACGTAGATGCGCTTTTAGACTGAAAACAACGGCACTGTGGATCTGAGTTAGCACACAGCTGGCTAAAACGTCTTTAAAACTCTCAACATTTACATTTTTCAAAGTCCATATGGGAGTTTATAATTGAGCACTGTACTTCTTGAACCAGAATGATCTTCCACTGTTGAGCTCCATAACTCTGCTTTGTCACAATTCAACTCTTGGGTTGATACATTACTCACAATGTTGATATATTTTCAATTTCACTGACTCTCAAAAGAATAAAAACGTTGTTAATTTGCTACATAAAACAGGTTTTCAACACCTTGAAATACAACAGCTTTAATGTAATGTATGGTGGGTTATTTATTTAAAATATTTTATTTAAATGGGTAAAAAAGATGTTTGCTTTCTTTCGGAGTGTCGTGACTGCGCTGAGCACAGTCATCTCAAAAGTTAATATTTTAGTCATTTACAAAAATAGACCCAGGAAGGATTAAACCCAGGTCTGCTAGAACCGGCAGTCATAGTCTGGTGTTCACTTGGACACTAAAAACAATCCTTTTCTACTCTTACTGCACGGAAATTACAACTCAAAGACGTAGAGGAACAAACGATTGAACTCAACACCAGAATTGAACTGAAACACCATCACAGTAAAACTGCAAGTGGGTTACAGTCCTGTTTCCTGCAGTGTTAAATTAACTCTTGAAATAAAGCTGCAAATAACACTTGATAGTTAATTAAACTCTGACTAGAGTTATTTTGACTGTATCTCAAGAGATACCCCAACACTGTAGCAGTTATTCTCAATCTTTTTTGTCATGACCCCCAAAATAACAAGCATAGGCATTCTACTGATAAATTAGTCTTGTTTAGTCTATTGTTTGATATTTTTTGGACGCCATAAGCCAAGATAATTTCATTGATAAACCTGTAATCTGCATCTGTACAGTTGAACGGTGTCAAACCTTGTTTAAGATATCAATGTTAAACTTCACACATCATCAGGAGACCCCCAGAAATCCTTCCGTGACCCCCAGGTTGAGAACCACTGCTGTAGAGAACAGGACCGTATGTGCAGTAAAAAACAATTCAATACTAGTACGTATATTAAGAATCATCCCATCACTAGTAGATAATCAATTGTGTTAGTTGTTAATCACAATCTTTATCTAAAACTGTTTTTTCATATTAGTTTAGTAGAACATGAGCATTTAAGTTGAGGTAACTAAAGTTTTTTTGTTGTAACTTAGTAAGCTTTGTGTTTTGCAGTAAAAGTATATAATAAATGCAGATTTATGTGAAAAAATTAGACCACTGAGTCCTGTCTAAACTAAATAATAAAGAATTTTAGTTTGAATTATAGGAGTCGAATGCAGCACTCTGATTGGCTGTGCTAGGGTGGTCCTTTCCAGTTTCACTTTGTTGTTTGTAAGAAGACATTTATTGACCATAATTAATCATTGTTGAAGTTTTTATGAGAGAAAGCTGTCAGATTTAAAACTTAAACTGTTTGTTGTGAGAATATCAGCTACCCCACCTTTAATTATTGTACACAAAAAGTTAGTATGAGCTCTTTAGCATCATTTTAGCTGAACGTTACCCTCTCTTGAGTCATTTACTGTAACACAGCAGTGGCCTTTCGCTTGCATTTTTGTGTGTCTTGGTGCACCTTGTACAGACATGACCAAGTAAAAGCAAAAGGCAGCTCAAACAAATCATAAACCATGAGACATCTTTTTTCTAATAAAATCTCTTCTTTCTTTGCAGTTCACCCGAGCCAGATGTCAAAGGTGAGATGTTTTTTATTGTATTTGTGTGAGAAAACGACATTTGAGTGAATAAATGTACTGGATATAATGCTTCTTGTGACGCAGGACAAAGACGAAGATGACGACGATGACGGTGAAATGTATGAAGACCTCGATGAGAGATGGTAAGAAGCTGTGATCTGTTTTCTATTTGAAGCTGTCAGATAAAGTTATAGCTGATTTTCACTTTGCCAAACAGGAAGTAGGTATTTATAAGTCTGTCCAGCTAGAATCATTCAGCACAAGGTTAATATCCTGCACATGTGTTCATTTTTGGCTGCACTTTTGGAATAAAACATCTTTATCGACTCCACAATCCCAGCACAGCCAATCAGAGCCTGCTTTAAGCTATCTGTGAGAAATAAGGTCTGTGTCCCATGTGCCAGCAAATACATGCAAAAACACAGTCCATTTAGACGTTTTACCATTTTGATATTCCCAACATCAAAGAGGAAAATAATGTCATTTATTTTAGACAAAACTGTGCAAATTACTATGGTGATACAGAGGCACGGTGGTAAGTATTCTGGCCTCAAAGCAAAAAGTTCTGGTTTGACCTGATGCCTCACTTTAGGGCTTTTCCATTAGTACCTGCTTGGCCCTACTCGGCTCGACTCTACGCGCATCTACCCGGCTTATCCCCGCTCAGAGTGAGAGCATTTGGCCCTGGGGTAAGCAGGTACTAAAAAAGTACCTGGTCGGAGAGATCAGCCCCAAATAGAAAAGCTCTGCACCAGGGCTAAGTCGCGCCGAGTAGAGTAGACAGGTTTTTTCTACGGCGGGCCAAAATGTATTATGTTGAAGTGTGCCGAGAGCCAAAGAGGGACGCTTAAAGAGGGACGGTGCTGTGCGCGTTCGCCTGCTCTGCTTTTGACACGTTGCCCGTCCCGCTGCACTCCACAGCTGACAGCAGAGTCACGGATCACACGGGCACCAGAGCCGACACGAAACACATCCGGACTCTAGTGAAGTCACAACACGCTCCTCAAACACATCTCTGAACCACACAAATGACGTTCCAGCGTGAACAAACTTATCATCGTAACTACGAGCTCAAAGAGTCAAATCCTCACCTGGAGAAACGTCCGAGCGTCAGGTCAGCTTCCCCTGCATGATCCAAACTGTCTAAAGTTTTCTAAAAGAGTCTGTGCTGTTACCTGTGAATGCTGCGATGTCACACAATCCCCAAACAGTGAAGAACGCTTACAGCGCACGTCTGTAGGGCCGCACACTGTAAAAAAAGATGCAAAATTGCACACAAAAAAATCTGTGAATCAGCGAAGCCGCAAAAAGTGAACCGCGATAGAGCGAGGGACCACTGTATATCCAGAATTATATTGTGTCTCGTTACATTTTATTGCACATAATTTCATTTTATTGCACATAATTTCATTGCTTTTTGCTGCATTCCAGTGCATATTACATTTAATAGTCACATCTCAGCGGGGCCACTATCAATAAGGGGCCACTATCAATAATAATCTGAAATCATGCTCAGGGACCACATGATATCTTACCCAGAGAAAACCTACGCAGACATGAGGAGAACATACAAACTCAAAAACATAATCCTAACAAATCTAAGCACCCCTTCGCGGGCTAACTGGATCCCTTAGAGAGCCAAGTTTGGCCCTTGGGCCCCCACTTTGGGCACCACTGTTTTCCACTAAAAAGTTAAATGCAGCACTTTGTTAAAAAATGAATTCTACTCATTCAACTAACTGCACTCTGATTTTGTCATAAATAGCTGCTAAAATATACTTTTTTGAAGAAAACGATACATTTACTTACTTACAAACAAAAAAGTCAGGTACCCCAGCCAAAAAAATGTATAGTTCTAACATGTTGTTCCAACAACATTTAAGTAACTAATAAAATATGACATGTATAATGTGACATGCAGCAGGTTGCAAGTATTCTAATGAAATCCAAAAACCCTGTATTTACTGTGTGCGTTGAGTAATGCTTCCCTCTAGTGGATGTTTAACATCACAACAATATTCATGCTAAATCAGATGTTTCTTTTATGTTTGGCAGAAAACTATAACACATCAAGATATGTAGTCTACATTTAGTCTCTGTTCAAAACTAAAGAGTAATTGCAAGTATAGACAAGTAGTAGGCAGATATAGGTGATAGGTAAAAACATGATTTTTCTGAGGACAATAAGCATCAGCTGCAGGACAATACAAGATACTCAAACATGCACAAGTCAATCCAAATACAACTGTGAGTAAACCAGTAATGACAGAACACTAACATGGACGCAAACTCAGAAAAGTGGATTCTAAATTACGTCCCTTTAAAAACTGAATTGATCTAACTTTCTTACTTGACACGTTTGTTCATAAAGGGAAGCAGCTGAACAAAAACAAGAAAAGAAGAAAGAGAAAGACGACAAGGAAGAAAAGAAACGTTTAGAAGCCGAGAAAAAGGAGCAGAAGGAGCGAGAGAAGAAGGAACAAGAAGCCAGGAAGAAGTTTAAAGTGAGTGAATAAATGTTTTCTCTTTTAAAGGAGACGTGTTAGTCATAAATTATTCAGTGGATTATTTATTTTGATTGATTGGTTAGTTGTTTATGTGTCGGCTATGTTGGTTTGAGTTTTGTCAGAGTTTTTTGTGAGAAAATGTAAGTCTCCTTCGACAAACTAATGTCTTTTCTGATTCTTCTTTGAATAAAAAATGCAAAATGTAAAATGTGTTTCCAGTTGGTGGGTCCGTTGGAGGTTCTTCAGAAAGGCAAAGCTTCTGTGGACATTAAAGGCAATAAGACTGACCTGAGCTTGAAACAAGGAGACTCGCTGGACATCATCCGTATCCATGGCAACCCGAGGGAAAGTGGCTGGCCCGCGCACAAGATGGATCCAGTGAGTTACCTGCAACAATACAAGCTTTATCAGTCGCTTTGACACATTTTGTTGGAAAGATTTTTGTTTAATCATTTGATTCAAAACGTTTATCTGAACAAAGACTGTTGTAGAATTTGCTATTTATGCAAAAATTCCGAAAATGTTCTCTGAGCTTAATTACCGTAATTTTTTCCACTACTGAGGGCACCTGATTATAAGTCGCACCAACTAGATTTAAATGAGAAAAGTCATAAAGTACATAGTCCACACTTGTTAACTGGAAGTTTATGAGAATCTCTAATTTTGCTGCATTGTTGTGTAAGCCACAGAATTCAGAGCTTGTGAAAAAAGTAGCGGCTTATAATCCAGAAACTGTGGTTTACTTGTAATTATGGTATACTTTTTCAGCTAAAGGTCCCTTCTTCAGTCAAGTCCGGGTCTGTTGTGTCTCGTGTCTTGTCTTCAAGTCTCCTCTCTAAGTTACAACCATAACCTATAACCCTCATGAAAGAGCCAGTCAGCACTTTTCACACTTTCAAAATGCCAATGATCACACAACACTTACAGAAAAGTAACAAATGGTTTCATATTTTGAATACAGGATAGCATAACATCTTATGAGTTTGTCTCTAAGCAACTTTTGTGATTTAACTTCTCAGATTCACAAGTATGGTTTGTCAAACAAGGCAATATCAGCGTTTTTTCAGCAATATTCCCAAAGAAAACCCCAAACTTTTATGCTAATGCTGCATTTATGTGATGCTTGAGAGGAAAATATGGAAAAGATCAAAAACAACTCGGGAACTTGAGTCAACCTCAACACCTGATATTCAGGTCAGGTCATTTAGCTTAATTAATAAAATGACCATATTTGGGGTTTGCTGTCAGTGTATGATAGAAATAGGCACATTTGTGCCGGAAAGATCCACTATTGTAAGCTTTTGGACAGGCTAACGATAACAGTGCTCACTGTTAGCTACACTTTTTTTTAATTTGGAATTTGGATCAGTATCGGTTAGTCTGGTTCAAGTTGTATTCTGAATGAAGTCTTGAAACAATTGAATATTCATGTCATTGCTGTTCAATCTAAATTTTTTTCTCAGCTCAGCGTGTCTTGAAACCAATGGTCTACAGTATAGAGACCAATTAATATTTATTAAATTCTAAATTTGTTGATTATTTCTCACTTTGGAGGAACTTGAGTAGAGCCGCTGCTTTTCCCCATTGAGAGGAGTCAGCTTAGGTGGCTCAGGCACATGTTTTGGATGCCTCCTGGACAAAACCTCCCAGGTGTTTTGGGCATGTCCCACTGGGAGGAGACCTTGGGGAAGATATAGGACACAATGGTGAGAGTGTCTTGTCTGGCTTGAGAATGCCTTGGGATTCTCCTAGAATACCAGGATAAAGTGTGTGTGGAAAGGAAAGTTTATGCTTAGACCCACTGCCTCTGCGACTGATATAGTGGAAGAAAATGAATAGATGGACAGATGTATGGGCGATTATTTCAACAATCAATTAGTTGTAATTGACTGACTAACTTGTTACAGCAAAATGTTTTCTTTTATATCATATTGAATAAAATAGGCTGTATTGCTCTGTCTTAGGGAGCTCGTAGCAAATTGTCATGAGAACTGTGTCAAAGTGAGCAAAAACAGTGAAAAGTGAAAGTGGAAGTCTTTAATAATAATATTGTTTCAGTTGGTTATGTGAAGATCCCATCGGTGAAAATCGACTACAACTCTCTAAAACAAACGGCTGAACAGGCTTATGAACCGGACGTCTATGATGACATCGACACAGCTCCTCCTGAGAAGAGGTAAACAACACGTTTATATCACTGTTTTAAAAAGCAACTCTACAACAAATGTCTCTTTCTGTTTTACAGTAAAGCCAAAGAGGGTAAGCCCAGTTTTTATTCCATATTTATGTTGTGTAAAAGGTTAGTTCATCACATTCACTTCTGTCTACAGTGGCTTTCCCGCCTCCTCCTGTGATCGGTGGAGAGGAGATTTATGACGACGTGGATCAAGTCGTAGACGTGAGGTAAGGAACATGTACAAGATCAAATGCATTTAAATATAAGTCGCTTTACTTATTAAGAATTGGAGTAAGTAAGAGAAAATGGCTGACTTCACAATATATGCGACTATCACAGAGACTTACAAAGACATTTCACAAGGTAAAAATGTTCCTTCTGCTTTAAATAAACTTAACTGGTGCAACAACAGTTTTCTCTGAGGATAATCTGGAGAAAACATATCTGACGTTTGGTTGGCTGTTGTTCAGTTCCTCAGAGGCAGAACCGTCTCCAGTGAAGCCCAGAGTTTTCCAGTGGATGCTTGAACGGAGCAAACGAGCTCCCAGCAATAAAGTGTAAAATGCATGCAGTAGTAAGATTCCTCAAAATGCTATTAATCTTCCCCTATCGAATCAGAATCAGAATGTTAATCAAAATGAAACTAATATGTGTGTAATTTGCATATTTTTTTACATTCTCGTAAAATTAATGCATGCTGAAATTATTACAAATATTGGTGATCAATAAAAGTGTCTTCTTGATTATGAGAGTAATTCATGTGGTATAATATTAACTTTTTATGTGTTTTATTATTGCAGATTGCCTCCACCAATTCTTCCTTCAGGGCATCCAGGTACAAAATGCAAAAACAATATGCTGTAAGATGCCTACTGGAAAAAATAATCATTTTATAATAGAGGTTTTTTTGTTTATCCACACGGGCGATGTGCTTGCACCCGACCTGCAGAAAGAGCAGTCGCTCATTGACACAAACAGTGGAAACAAGTCGAAAAAACTCAGGTTGTCAGCGAACTACAAGAGTTTATCACTGTGTGAAAACAAAAGTTCTGCTGCTTATTTAACATTTGTGAATGAAATCTGACACTACGACTCTTAAATGTTTCATTCAGGTGAAGAAACTGTGAGAAAAACACTGTCTCAAGCTTCAGGAGGATGTCTGTCAGACCGGTTCAGACCTGATCGAACAGCGGCTCTCGTCCCGTTTTGTTGTTTTAATCAAAAACGTTTTCCCAGCCAACCACATGGACAGCGTCTCTTTCTGCATGGACCATGTGCAGAGGCAGAAAGTGACGTCAACCGAAAAGCTGAGTAGGGTCTGTCGCAGACTGCAAGATGAAGGCGTGTCGTTAGAAGTAGGCGTGCCCTGAGGGGCGTGCCGTTAGTTCTGCGGGTTGCAGACAGATATAGTTAAAAAATCCCTCTATAGTGCTGCAATTGAATCAAAATTGAAAGAGGCTACAATTTTGAAGAATCTTAACGTTATTCTCAAATAACAAAATGTTCTGTCTTATTCTGATAAAACATCTAGTTCTGAAGATTAGATCAAATCAGGAGATTCACCAAAGGACCAAAGTTTGTTTATAAAAGGATATGTTTGCCCGTCAATGCTAAAGTCTTTACATTTTGAGTCAATTCTCCTGAATATGTTTGAACAGAATCAAATTTTTAAAACATAAAGCGTAGATCAGAATCGCAATACAATACTTCAATACTAGACATTTTTTAGAAAGACAATCTCAGCCAATCAGAGCACTGCTTTCGGCTGTGTATGTGAAATAAAATGCGTTCTTGTTCGATTTTGACAAAGCACATTGGTCTGATTCTGTCACAAAAAGCTGCATTTGCAATAGATTTTTTGGTGGAGAAGAAAAAATTTAGAAATAGTCAGGTACCCAAGCTTTAAATCAAGCACTGTTAAACATATTTGCTTATTTAAGTTTGTATTTTTTGTATGTAAGTTCCTGACAATTCATATGTTTTCAGAAAATAAAGGAGGTGCCATTGATGAAGAAATTTACGATGACGTGGACCAAAACTTCCCTCCCCCTCCACCAGTGATAAAGTAAAGTTGGGACTTAAATAAGGATTTCTGAAAACAGGAGAAAACAAAACTAATCCTAATATTCTGTCGTTTTTGAAGCGTATTAAAGGTAGATCCAAAGAAGCAGAAGAAATTAGAGAAAGAGGAGAAGGAATTCAGAAAGAAGTTTAAGGTGGTGCAAACTGTCATTTTAGAGCGCACAATTTTGAAAAATCGACAATCATTACCTGTTGTTAATTACCTGTTGTTTCAGTTTGAAGGCGAGATCTCAGTGCTGGACCAGGTGACAATCATCCCAAATTTAACCAACAAGAAGTGGAGCAACAAGGAGCTGCAACTCAAAGCAGGGGAGAAACTCGATGTCATTGTGAAGGCGGTTGACAACAAACTCATCTGTAGAAATGAAGACGGCAAATGTAAGTTTTGTGCTAGAAAGTAAATCATGTACAGTATATGCAGTGGTGGAAAGTAAAAACGTACAAAAGAAAAAGTTAGAATTGTGAAAAGTTACACTAATCCTCTAAACCCACTCACACAACTACATTTAAAATAGAGCAGTGTGGAAGAGTAAAGGAGAGGGTGAAAGGAAGGGGTAAGAGTGAAGAGAAGCAGTGTGATTGGTTTAAAAGCAAATGTTTCTGATTAGAAATACTCAGAGCAACATGATGATGTCACATAACTTGAAATATCAATGACTTTTGCAGTGCAACTAGTTTGACCCCAAAGGCTAATTTGTGCCTGGTACACCAGCACACTTGAAGAAAAAAACGCAGAATCACCTTTTTTTCTGTCAAACTGTGTATATGGCCAAAATTGAATTATCTACTGTTTCCGCGCCTTTTTTGAACATTTTGCAGTTATGTGCGCAAAAACCGTGATTGTGCTGCCACGATGGTCAAACTCTGTCAGTGCATATTCAGTTCACGCCGACGTCACATTGAGTTCCACCACCAAGTGGGATATAAACACTTCTACTTCTAACACCGCTGCTAACGAAACCTGGAAAGCGGTCGCCCGTTGCAAAATGACCAGCACGCAATAGATCAGCTCGTTTTGTTGTGCTGAAAGGTGCGCAAGTCCAATCCACGATTCCGTATTTTAATTTCTCATTCAATTTTAGAAACTACTCACATGATCACATCTACAGAAGCTCATGTGCTTATGTAGGCTGAAGCAAAGGCTTCATATATGTGTCTGCAAAATAAATAAAAAAGAATCTTGACGTGTAAGCAAGAACTAGATCTGTGCACAGCCTCAGAGCTGTGAACTTCTCCACACGTCAGGATCGCTCCCACACATACTTGGTGCTGTCAATCAATTTCTGTTCACACCCACTGGGCGTCTCTTAAAAGGCCTCCGGGCATCTTGCATTTTTGTGAGTCTGTTTGAGGTGTAGTTGTGGGGGAGTAAGTCTCTGACCATGTGTTTAGCCTCACTTTAAAGTGGAGCTCACCTCCTAAACTCCAGCCACAAAGACATTTCAAACACAGCAAACTCATTGAAAGGCACTGGGACAAGGTAAAGGGGGGTCGGAGAGAAGGGCAGTGTGATTGGTTTGACAGCAGATGTTATTTTACACACTGATGTCACATAGAGTTTAGAACTTACATGAACCTTCATTTATATAGGTCAGTGGCAGTGAGACACGGGAGGTTTCTGACAATTTTGACCTGAAACTTGCTAATCTGATCAGCTTGCACTAAATTGCCAAAAAATGTCTCAGAACAACAAGCAATGTTATTTAAGCTCCATATACAGTACAGAATTATTTTACTTGTAAGTCTAAACGTGATATTTTGTGTATGTATTTCTAGCTATACTTTTACTTAAGTACATTTTTGCTTCTGTAGTTGCACTTTTACTCAAGGTACAAAATGGGATACGCCATCCACCACTGCAAATACTGTATATAGTCATGTAGATTCACTATTAACGTTCATGCTTGTTTTTCATCACAGTTGGTTATGTATCGACCAGCTACATTGTTTCAGAGTAAGTACACCAAGAGAAAAGTACAAGAAACTACAACTTAGCCTACATTTTTTAATATAATGCTTGTTTTCTCTTGCAGTGATGGAGATATCTATGATGATATTGGAGATGGTATGTCAGTAAATTAAGTGAACAGAAAATATACACATCTGTACTGTGTGTGTAAATATTTTAAGGGAATGTTGCTCAACTTATTAATTGTCTTTACAGATTGCATCTATGACAACGACTGATAACATTTAATGGGCCAATGGAACTAATATTTTATTTATTTATTTTGTCTGCAATTGTTTACCTGAACTGCATTTTCTAAAGTTTGTCAGTAGTTTGCATAGTCATGAAGGCGACCTAAAGATGCTTGCAAAGAAGCATACTGTAGCAAATGTCATTTTTATTACATTTACAAGCTTGTAATTATCACTGAGCTTTCAGTAAGACTGTCATGAAATAAATACTTTACATGCTGTGTGTCTTGTTATAAATATTCATAGAAATTGTACTAGTGACGCTGAATATATTATTACGGCTTTGATATACCTTGGGGAAGAAGATGTTCGACATTTTCACTCCCGAGGGCCGCAAGACGTGATGATTTGAAGCATAATGCGTGAGATGCGCTGTGGGTTCGCTTGAAGTGTAAATGTTCCAGCTGTTATTAAGGGACCATCAACAAACTCCCGGATAAAATAGATGTTCTTTGGTTTCCTCAATAACTTTGCCGTTGTGTCAACTGTTGACCTCAAATCAATACAAAAGAGTTAGCTATGACAAGAAGCATAGGTACACCTCATGGAAGTATAATTAGACTAGGGCTGGGCAATTAATCGCATTTGCAATTATATCGCGATATGACAAGACACGATTATGTAATCGCAGAGACGTGCGATTATTGGCCACGTGAGTTTTGTTTTGGAAGTAATTGAAGCGCTGCGTGTGAGTGCGGCCGTGTGACTGCAGCGCCTCCAGTCTGCAGCTTCATGTTACGCTCCTCTGACACCTCCGTGTGCTTGTGCTTCACTTTTCTCTCTGTAATTCGTGTGCTCATGAGATCAACGACATGTAATGACAATACCAGGCTCACCGGTGTAAAACTGTGCTCTTGTTAATACTACAGCAAAGGATTTGGGCTTAAAGCGGCGATGAACGAGGTGAGCCCGGAGCCCTCGCTGTACTCGTTCTTTTTCTCTTTTCTCCACTCTCTCCGCGAACTCTCTTCGTTAGTGACACGAAACATAGACATAATAGTTGTTTCAGGTGAATGTCTATCGCTTCTCTTTGCCTTTTAGCGCGTATGTGCGTCTGCCTCTTCGAAATCCCACCGCGTTACGAGTCCGCGCTGTAACATGAAGTAGTCTGCGGTGACGCGCTGCCAAACGAAGGATAAACTATTTAATTCCAAACACGGAACTCTACGGTTCTCTGCGTGGACAGGGACAGGTAATCGTCCCGCCTTCTGTCCTGTCTGTGGAGCGGGGATGAGCTAGCGAGGGGCAGAGACGGAGAGGGGAGAAGGAGAAGCAGCAGCAGCAGCAGCAGCAGTCGAGAGCCGTGCGTAAAGTTAAAGGGGAACACACTTAGTTTGGATATGAAAGCCTATTTTACACTGAGTAGCTTTGGAATTAAATATAAATTACAGATATCAGTTATTTGAACTTAAATAAAAAATGAACAGTGAATGAATTTGCACAAGTTCAGTATAACTGGTTCATGTCTGTAAAAAGCAGAGCTGGTTAGGCTATAGCCTATATAGTTTTATCCACCTTCACAATTAAACGAGTTAATTAATCTTGTTGATCTAATCAGTGTTGGGGTAATGTATTGAAAAGTAATTAGTTACTCATTACTTTTTACTTTTTGAAAATGTAATTAGTTAAACTACTTAGTTATTGCCTCAAGAGAGTAACTTGATTACATTACTTTAGGATTACTTTGTGTGCATTATTGCAAACATCAATCAAAAATGCGATTTAAAATTGTATCATTGGCATTTAAACAAAGGCAAACAACAAAAGAGTTGCTTAGATTCAAATTCAGTAAAATCAATATTAAAAATGATTCTGTGCACTGTTCCAGCTGCAGATCTGTGTCTCTGTTGTTTTATCTCACACAATAAGTCACTTTTGTAGATTATTTATTTTTTTTACTTAAAAGTGAATAAGAGTATTTTGGTAGTAACTGTAATTTAATTACAAGTCTTTTCACAGTAACTAAATTACACTACTAGTTACTCAAAAATGTAATTACAGTAACTAAGTTACACCTAACACTGGATCTAATTAGTCAAAAATCATTTCACAGGTACATGTCTAGCAAAATATAACAATTCTTATAATAAACTGTTGATTTTGTGTTACTTTTGCTTTGTTTTATGCTGTGGGAGAAAATCGCAAAAAAAATCGCAATCGCAATATTTCCTGGAAAAATCGCAATTAGGATTTTGGCTAAATCGCCCAGCCCTAATTAGAACTATTTATTAGAAAAATTAGAAGGTCTTCTTTATTGAAGATTTTGTACAAAAATATACATTTTTCTTAGATAGCATGGAGGTTTTGTGAAATGTCGATACCAAATCAATTCAAAATAAATCTTAATAATGAAAAGCATCAGATACAGCCAATGAAATCTTTTTCATATGCAAGATACATTTTTTAATCCATATTTTAGTCATAAATATACACTTTTTCTTCAATAGCATTGAGGTTTTGTGAAATATTCATCGAAATCAATTAAAAATTATTTTTAATGATGATAAGCATCTGGTACGGCCAATATGCAACATTATTATGTTTTATTCATAAATTTGTTTTTCTTCGTAGCTTCTAGATGCTATTGAAAGAAAAAGTGTATATTTATGACTGAAAATTAATAAATATATTATTATTGACCATCCCTGATGCTTACCACATTAAGATTAATTGTTAAGTGACTAATCAATACTTCACAAAACCTTCATGCTATTGAAGACAAAGAGTATATTTTTGCACAAAAATCTTCAATATTACTGAAAATACGTTTTTTAATTCAAGCTAACCCACACCCACAGTTTGAAAATTATCACCTTGCGACCCTTGAGAGTGAAAATGTTGCAGTATATTCAAACAATTTCACCGAGGTGTTTTAGATATTAAGTTGAATTTATGCTTGAGTTTAAAAAGGGTGCATTTGAGCAAATATCTAGCTGTTAAAAGTACATTTACCTGGGCCACTTGCTTGAAAAAGAGCAAAATAAAGAGAAAAACAAACTTCCGGTGTGTCTACGCTGACGTCACTTCCGGCTTCATCATGGTCCCTCCGGCTGCAGTTTCGCCTCTTATCAAGGTAAAACTTGCCCGAAAGTAACTTTTTATTCATGTCTGAGCGTGTAAAATAAAAGACAATTTGCACGCAACACTTGTTTAATTTGAACGCTTCCAAAAGTTAATTAAGGTGTCGTTTATAGCGTAGTTGCTCGTGTCCGCAAACAGTGCCGTTGATGATTCATGTACATGTACATTGTCAAATGAATATTACCCATTGCTCAAGTCTGTGGTTTAGCTGATTTCTTATCAAAACAAACATGGAAGTGTGGCTTTGTCCTAATCATATGATCATAATGCGTAATTGGTGTTGTATTTAAACTAAGGGCTAGCTAATTGAATAATAAATATGCATTCAAATTGGAGAGCAATACATGTATTTATTTATTTATTCATTTTTAGGGCTACTTTGGTAATGGACTAGATTAGAATACAAAGCCAGTTGAATACAAGGTTTATTATTGCAATATTTGACCACTTAAAGCTGATGTTGAGTACACACTGAAGATGAGCATTTACAGGCAAACTATTATTACTTCTATATCAAAAGCATCAATTTTACGTATGTCCATGTCATTGCTGTGTAATCTGAGGATTAGTTGATTAACTTGCTGCAGCCCTAATTAATTTATTAATTATGCTACAAGTTGAGGAATAAGGAACACAACCCTGCCCACGTATTCATAGTGCTGTTGTTTGTTTTTGCTCCTAAATGTGTGGTAGTGAGGCTCACCAGTATTTAATCTTTAGTGCTACTCACTGTCCTAAACTAAAACATGGACTATAAAACCCATTATACAGTCTTTGATCTGTTTCAGGCGACCAGATGGTCTGCTCTTCTGCTGGGAGCTTCTATGGCAAACAGAGGTGTAAGTGCAGTTTTGTTTAGAAAAAGCAGCCAAAGTATTTGTGATCACTTGGTCTTCTATATACGTATTGTTTGTAAGAGTGTTTTCTTTTAGTAGAGGGAATTATGGTGGCTTCCCATAGTTTAAAAACAAGCTTAGTAATGATCGGCAATGCAAATTATACAACTATGATTGTGGCACGATTAGTTAGGGATGTTCGTCGTGCGCTTCAGTTGGTAAAACGTAATTGACAAACACAAAAAACCCAATGATTGCTGTGTGACTCAGTGTGATAACAGGTTTATAAGAGCAATCCAAAGAGCTTCTACCTTGTTCCTAAAAAGCCCATATCGAGAGTAGTTTTGAATTTCGGCAATTAGGTGCAGATGGAAAAAACAGTGGGTACTGCCAGCGAATGTCACTATACAGAAGTAGCATGTATTTTATTATGTACTAGAAGAAACTAAGAACATTTCTAATTTTAAAAAAGAAGGTAACATAAATCCTAAATAGATTACCTATACCACATTCTCATTATAATCATATGGGAAACGCTGTGTGTAATTTTTTTTAATTACATCATGTTTTTTTCAGATTATCTGAAGCCAATTGCTGAGGAAGAACGGAAGGTTGAAGAAGCTGAGAAAAAATTGCGAGAAGAGCAGAGCGTATCTACAAACAGCTGTCTGAAGGTAAATAATCATGAATTGAATCTACACAAATGTTGTGCTTTAACCCTGAAATTCATATTTTGTTTCTTTCCCACAGCAAACTCAGACACCATCCTTAAATAGTATTTCCTCTTGTGACCTCTCCTCACTACTGCACTGCTGTCCTTCAGTAGAAGATGAGCCACAAGGAGGAACCATGTTGTAATCCTGGCCTAGTTTAGCTGCAATCCCAGGATTGAGGTCACAGGGCAGTGGTATAAAACGCTGTGTGGACAGAAGCATTACTCGAAGACACTTTGTGCAATGTTCTTACTTACACCATGATCTGGATATAGAGCTTTCTCCAGTTTTAAATGTTAAATGTTGATTATCTTTGTTTTATATTGAGTAAAAAAGGATTCCAGACACGTTATAAAAATACATTTGCTTTATTGTGGCGCACATAGTATTTACATAATTAATAATACAGACTTTTGCACAATTTCAAGTGAGTTAAGCAGGAAGCAATATATTACGTTGTTTTACTACGCACAATACATTGAAAGCAATTTTATTAAGCTGCAAACACAAAAAGGAGAGTAATAACTAATAAGAAAGTTAAATCTTGGCTACAACTCACTGTGTGATTTAAGCAAGAGAAAGTAACTGCCTCAAAGCCGAAAAAAAGAAATTCTGTTTTATAAATCACATATTTCAGGTGTTTCTCATTAGAAACTGTCTGCAGTCATCATTACATCATTATTTCCTCTAACATATGGTAATACTGTTTGTGCATTTTAAGTATTTTAGCTTCATTCATCTGGATGATACGACTTTATACAAAATAAGTTTAAATGGATTATGTTTTTGTTTGCATTTTCTGCACTTGGAGCCAGAGGTGGGAGATATAAAGAAAAATAGATACTGCAAATAATGATATCAGCATCTAATAACTACTCAAAAATATCTCCAAAAAACAAAGAATAACTGATATATATTTTGAGATAAATGTTTAAATACCTGTTTCTTCACTTGCACAGTTCGTTTACTTACTGTTCAGTATTTGAAACATATTTACATTTCTGAAGGACTGCCACACTATTGGGATGATTCACTATTATTTTTTGTCATTATTGTCCTCTCCAATGACCAAAACCATTATCAAACACTGACCAATCAGATTAAACTAAATAATAGACATTGTTGTGTTCAGTGTGATATAATCATATGTTTTTGTAAATATTGCTCTATTTAAATAAATATTAGCTATTTTTTTCTAGTACATTTACAGTTTTGTATTTACAATAAAGGCATCATTTGTAACTACAGATCATTGTGCTGTTAAAACTGTTCTGCACAAAAACCCTGAGCTAATTAACTCATCAAAATCTACTTTTTGCCTTTATGGTGTTAAAGCAATTCATGGAGTAAATCTTGTATGACTGGAAGACATAAATAATAATGCATTGACATTGAATATTTTGTGAATATTTCATTGTCACAAAATGTAAACTTTAGCTAAAGCTCAGCAAATGAATTGCTACTTGAAGAATAAATAAAGTCTGAATCAGCGAGGCGTCTGCCGTTTTGATTTTGGGTTAAAAAATAAAGAGAAAAGAACTGAAAAGGAGAATTTGTTCTGTGTTAGTTTGAAAACTTATTTTTTCTAAATACAATATTTTATTATCTTTTCTTTACAATGTAAATAGGACAGAGTTTCAAGTCAGTCCATCTCAAGTTCTCTGATTTAGTTTCAAGCAATTTAAGTTATTTTTTTTAAGTTTATTTTGTATAACTTATCCCATTTAAAACTTCTGGTCACAAAAAGAAGTGAGGAGAGACATGTTACAGTGTTAATGTAAAATTATAAAACTCTTGAGAAACATCAAGTCACAGAGATCCAAGACCAAGTCAGATCTCAAGTCACTGATTTCAAGTCAACTCAAGTCCAAGTCATGACCTCAGTAATAATACTTTGAAAGGAAAAACAAGCTCCAAGTCCCAAGTCCCAGACCTTTAAGTTCAAGTCCAAGTCTTAGTTATTTTATCAAGTCAAGTCTCAAAGTCTCAATCAAAATAGAACATATTTTAGCTCTTTTTAAGAAGCTAAAAGCTTAAGACGCACACTTAAGAATTGTTAATATCTCTTAATAAATAAATGTTGGATAAAAAAGTCTGTTTAATTTCACATCACATTTATGTCACTTCTGACTCGTAGCAGTGAGTTTTCTTCTTCCACATGGTTCTGACGTCCTTCAGCTCACGCAGCAAGTTTTAGAGCCTGAATTATCAGGCGCTGGTCAACAAAGCAGACAAATTCTCATTAATGACTTAATCACACAATCTAACAAAAGTAAACTTAACTAATCTTACCTTTACTGGCGGCAGCCGCCTGTTTGATGGCTTTTGCATCTTCAATGGCTTTTAGTTTAGCCTCATGTTCCTCTTTTTTTGCGTTCCACTCTTTTCTATTGTTTAGGAGACCGTCCAACATTGGCTGGATTTGGGATGAAACCGTGAAAACTCCTGAAAGAAAATTATAATCTGAATTAGACACATTTACTTTATGTGTTGGGTTAAATGTATTTCACTTGATTACCTTGTAGACAAATGTACAAACAAAATCAATGAAACCACACTGAAGCTTCGGAAGATCAGCTGATTTAGTTCGATCCATCATTGGCTGGTGAATACATGAAATCTTTGTAATATTGTTTTAAAAGCACAAAACGATATAGACAACAATATTGTTGAAAATCATGTTGATTTGAAATCTCACAATAGGTTGCTGTTCAAGCACAGTTCTTTCTAAGTCTCCCTGTTCCCAAAACTCTTCAGCTACAGACAGAGCCACCTACAGAACAGACAGAGCAACATCAACATTAATGAACAAAGACAATAATTTGGCTGTTAACAAATGTTTCTTAGACAGGGCTTGGTCTGCTCTGCAGCTGCTTAGGACCCCAAAGGAAACCGAGAGCCCCGACTTTTTAATAGAAACAATGTGAAATGTCACATTGCATTTAGCAGCATTCCATTAAGCTATTCACCTTATTCTGCCCCGCCCACTTCTGTTGGCAGCACACTTCCTGTTTAACTCTGTTAAAGAGTGGCTATATTCACATGTTTACTCTAAAACACTTATAATATCATCACTTATACAGTATAAATACAGGACAAATACCTTGGAAGTATTTGTTGTTCATCAAAATTGTGTTTTAAAGAAATGACAAGGAGGCTGCCATTTTGCTGTGGTTTTGACATAAAATAGTGTTGTCAAGGTAACAGGCGTTAGCAGGTAACTAAGCAACATGACTTCCTAAGTTAAACCTTTTCAGTTTGAGCCAGAGCCAAATACAGGAAGACGATGTGGAAACTTGTAACACTGAAGATAATCAAGAGGAAGAGGCAAGAACTGGACACTGTCGTGGTGTTTTTGTGGCAACTGTTCACAGATGAAATTGTGGGAGTAACCATGGAAACAATCAAAAACATCATTTTATGTCATCAACCAATATGGAGGCGCCCAGTAGCTTGAAAACAACATTAAAAAAATGACAATTTTATAAAAATAGTAAGCAGTTCTACATTTGTTTGCAATTTATTTTAGTAAACATGAGCAGTACTAGCATTTTAGCCAGATTTATCTTCATAGTCAGGGTTCCCTTTAAGATATCTTACACGTTAGCTTGCCTGTCTAATCTCAAACATAGTATATACTTCTGTAACTGTATATACAGTTCAAATTACCCAGCGATTGAACTCTTTAGCCTACCTGCAGCTAAACCAGAAGTACACTCACAAGAAAAGTGGGCGGGGCAGCATAAGGTGAATGGATGGATCTCAGTGGCCTAATCTACTAAAGCACTTTTAAGATAATTATATTCAACATATATCTAAAAATGTATCTAATTTCACTCCAGCTTTTCCATTTTGTGGGTTTAACAATGATTTTCACTAAGCCAAAGCTCGTCATATACATTTTGTTGTTGTTGAAACATTGCTTGAATGGTTAGAGAAAGAGTTTTTGTGGAAATGGTTATAATTTAGTCTCCTAGTGTTATATAATCAATTTAAAATAAAAAACACATTCATTACAATATACATAAATTATCAGAGTTTCTCACCTTACTCTGCACCTCCCAGGGCTTAGTAATGGCAGACAGGTCACATGCCGTCATCATCATGGCCCTGAAGCATTACACATGTTTTAATTTGACAAGAGTGTAATTATTATATCATTAGATTTGCAGTGTGTTTTTACTCACATCACAATTTCCTTCCTCGTCGTCTCCAGTGACATAAAGTCCACCCACTTCTTTTCATCCTCATACGTTTTTGACAGGTCCACAATTTTCTGAAACATGGTTCGCTTCCTGAATGGACAAGAGTTCACAGTAAAGATAAATGTGAATACATAATGAAGCATGTTTTAAAATACAATGTGCAAACTGACTTGAAGTACAGAGCCAAGTCGGTGGCAATAATCGCAATGTCCATGAGATGAATCACATGTTCTGACTGTCGCCGGTTCAGATTCTGGTAGATGTTCAGCGACTGACGACAAGAAAAGCAAAACAATGTCAATATATCTGAAGATTAGTCTGCTAGAATAATATGTTTTCCTTTTAACCTCTTGAGACAAAAGAAATTTCCCAAACTCTAGATGGTGTCGCTCCAAAATGGAAGAGCCGTGTAATTTTGCCAAAGGATTGCCCGACCTGTCACAGAGAAGACACTGATTCACATTTTCCAAGATTAAAGAAAACTGTACCACTTTGTACTAATAATTATATTTGAATTCAGCTTAACAAAGACTTAGTTATTTATGAACAAACTATGAATTAAGCCATTGGTAGCAATTCTGCAGAAAGTCATTCAGGCTCTTGCATTGCATAAACTAATACATTGAAATATCAGTTTGGATTCTCAAGGCTGAAGTTGTATTTTAACTGACTAATCCGGCAACTGAAAGGATAAAAAAGTGTATTAAGGCTTTGTAACTACTTAATTAAAGGTACACTGTGTATTAAGTCTAGTTTTTTAACCAAAAACAAGACTTAATCATTATTTTAGTGGATTTAAATTGGATTTTATTGGCCTAAATAATAGATTTTTGGATTTTTTACGAAGCTTTAATAAATATTTGACTTAATTCATTCATTTGTCCATGATAAAATTAGCCCTTAGTCATGATTTATTAGGGCTAAATAAGGTGTAGTTATCATACAGAGTTACCAAAGCAACTGATTTTTATTTGAACACTTTTAAAGCATTTGTTTCTTACAATCATGCTCTGAAATCATGCTGCACTTACTTGACTTGGTACAGGTTGTTGGTCCCTCTGTGGTCAATGTCATGGAGGAATCCTGCTGTTATCATGGCCATTACCTCTAAGTCAGTGTAGTATCGCTTCAGATTTCCTGTCTGCAAAAATAGTTTGATTATTTTGCAAAAGCTTAAGCAGGTAATTAGATACAGAAGATATACAGAGGTGGGGCCAAGTCATTGTTCTGGAATTCTAAAGTAAGTCAAAATCTTTGGCCTCAAATCATAAGTCGCTACTCAGTGCCCACAAGTCCAAGTCCAGTCCAAGTTCTCTGCTTTTCAAGTCTTGTCAAGTCTTTATATCAAACTACTCATTACAGGACGTGTTCTTGAAATTATCCTGTTATTATTATATAAAGTTCTAGCACAAACAAAGAAGTGGGGAAGGACATGTTCCGGCGTAGTCATGCAAAGAGAGGTTTAGGAAGCCCTTATTACCCTAGAGCAGCAATTCTCAAACTTTTCAGAGCCACGGCCCCCTTTTTGGACCGAAAATTCCACGAGACCTCCCAATAATATTCAGTACATACAGAATGTTTTTTCTCTCACTTTAAGATATAAAAAAGAACAAGATGATAATTCCTGTGGACTTTTAATTGACCTTTATTTAACCAGGGAAGTCCCACTGAGATTCAGAATCTCTTTTGCAGGTCAAGGTAGGCATTAATGGACATGTTTTTTAGTGGTAGGAGGAAACCAGAGTACCCAGAGGAAACCTACGCAGACACGGGGAGAACATGTAAACTCCACATAGAAAGGCCCCGGTCGACTGGGAGTTGAACCCAGAACCTTCTTGCTATGAGGCCAGAACGCTAACCGCTGCGCTACCGTGTCACACTTAAATCATTTGTTTGGAATGATCCCACATTTACTGCATCTATTTATTTTTATAGAGTTTTTACTAACTATTTCTGACTATATATTACATTTCTGTGTCCTTTGAACGTATCTGAAAAATCTATCTTTCATCTATCTACAATTACAATTTATTTTGTTGAGGAGAAGCTTCAAGTTGTCTCCAGTTACGCAGATTCAAGTCCAAGTCGAGTCCAAAGTATTAGTCCATTTTATAAAGTCAAGTCTCAAATCACCAAAACAGTGATTCAAGCCTGGCTCAAGCCCAAGTCCACAGCTCTGACACAGACATGTTGTTTTATTTACCGTAAGCAGCGTGAACATGGTCTGTCCCACATTGAAGCCGTGACGCCAGTTGTGGTAAGTGATTTTTCTGTAGCCTTTACACACAGAGTACATGAAACGTACCAGCACCTGCAAAGATTCAACACATTTTAAAGGTTTTTCAGCTTTATTTAACGACTCTTGTGAACCGTTAGTGCCGTTTACCTCTTGTGGGACCTGGAACTTCTTGACCACACCGACCTCGTAATACATCTGGACTCCGCACTTCACCAGCTCCAGCTCAGTGCAGTTGAAATCGGAAAAGTGAAAAGCGTAGATCTCAAACTTTTTAACCAGCGGAGGCAAGTCTTTCTTCTGAAATGTAACAAAAAAATAAAAATACCTTCAGTGGCTTCAAACACCAAGCTTCTAAATGATCTGTCTAGATATTGTTTTTGTTATTGCCAGGATTTGTAAAAGTTCTTCCTCTTCACACTCATCAGGCTCACATCCGAAAACATCCCTGGTATTCTGTATAACATAGGTAAAAACAATTAGGATTATGCCAAAACAACAAACATGTTATATTTTGAGGTTATGTAGACTAGAGGATATGCAGATGACATCAATGCATTGTAAATCGATTCATTTACTAATTAAATAATTGTTTACACAGACTCCATAGCTTGTCTTGTGCTAACAGAAGAAGTCCTATGAGTCAGATAAAAACAATAATGCCTTCAGAATGATGCTAGAAACATGTCAAAATCTGTTTTCAAGCAGCATCTTTTTAGCTTCACATTGGTCAAATTTTGTAAAATCTCATGACAACAACTAATTGATTAATCGGAAAAATAAATAAACAGAATAATTATTAATTATTAAAATAATTGATACATGCAGCCCTGCTCTAAACCTAAGCAATCAAAGAGGAAAAATGCATAAATCAATGGTGAGAACATTACTCCTCGACAGTCTACCTGAGTGGTGTGATAAGAACAACTGAAAAATGTGTTTCTTGGCTGTGTGTCTTTTCTGTTGTCGCAACGCAGACTTGATCTGGCTTGTGCTAACGGCAACTGGACCTTTTCACTGTGACATAGCAAATAATTCACTCTTTAAACACACCAAAACATCTTATTAAAGCAGAAGAAAGTGATGAGTTTGTGTCAGTGAGAAATGTGAGAGAAACAGAAGTGTTCCTAGATTGTCTTGAACTTCGATTTGAGTTTTTCCACAGGATCAGTCTGGAATTTTACTCGCAGAAAGCGTTTGGGAAAAGTGGGACAGTTAGTGAAATACATGGAGCTGACTGGCTGTGCAGCCGACCTTATTTGTGCTTAACCAATCACAGCAACGAATGGCTCATCCAATGTCTGCGTGGGATAGAACAGGAGTCACATACACCTCAAAAAGAAAATCAAACGCAGCAGAAACACGTACATCCAAGGAAGCTACCATCTTTGTTTTGTTTGAATCAAGCGATCAAGCCGTATTTCTTGTCGTCATTGCAACCAACCCCCTCAACCTCCCCCGGCTGCACTGTGATTGGGCCATTAACCTGCTGTGTGTGACTCCAAACCAATGGGGCTGCTGGAAGGTCAGATGGATTATCTTGAGTTTCCATCTGGCTGGCCAGGTTAAAGTGTTCCTGTTGTTCGTCTGCTTTTCTTCCACTGTTTACTTGATTTTCTGTTTTTACATGTCACATACAAACTCAGTATTCAGCAGTAGTTGTGGTAGTTTCTATGTATTATCAGTCTGTAGCTGCTTTTGTCCTATTTTAGTTGTGTTTTGACTTTTAAGGAGAAAATGTATTTTCTCTCCACTGATTCTATTCCACTTTTGCCACTCACTGCTGACATTTACAATACTGTGATGTCATCTGCGTAAATTCTATAGTAACATTGTAAATCCTCCTTACGAGTACGTTCTGGATCTCATCGTTGCGACATTTGACGTGATACAGCACCATGTCCTGTGCAATGTCCTTTCTGTTCTCCAGCTTGTTCATCCTGTCGTATGTGTCTGTGTTTAAGGCCGACCAGCCCAAAAACTGTGTCAACGCCTGAAAACACAAGAATATATTATACAAACTGCTGTAATCATCACTTCACTTGAATTATGTGACCTCCATGAGCTGCTCATCGTGATCGTCAAAAGGCTTCCCGTCTTTCCTGTTGTAAAATGTGGCGACACCGACGATTTCTTCTTTTTGTTGACGATCGGCAGAGACAGGACGTTCTTTATGGCCCAGCCGCTTCCGTCAAGTGCCTCAGTCTGAAATGATCAAAGTGAAAAATTACTCTACATTTACTTTGTGTTGTTTTGAGTCAGTGGATTGCAGAGTTGTACCTGAAACTTGAACGTCTCATCAGCAGCTGCGTTCATGATGTTGCAAATCTAATGTAAAACAAGGTTATTTAGATTGTTTTCAAATAGGACAAACTGTGAACCAGGAACATTTATTTTAAAGGAGATCTCTTATGTAAAATTGTGAGTTTGTAACAATGGTATAACTGTTTTCTCATCATTAGTTTGCTCAAAGTTGTAGTTGGATTGATTCTTGTATGTTTGAGTAATCTTGTATTGTCCTGCAGCTCTTTTTCTTAATTAATTCATTTTTGCCTACTATTTAATAAAAATAACTCTTAAGCTCCCAAACATGTTATAGATAAAAATCTAATTGAAACCCTCTTATTTACAGTCGAATCAATCATTCCGGGATCAGAATTAAAATCAATATTACTCTAAACTTACAAATAAAAAACTAACTAAAAAATTAATATAGGACTTTTAAATGAGCTCCGCCTGAACTTTTTTAGCTAGTAGAGGTCCCGAAAACATTTTTTTTTTTAACGAAAATAACTTCAGCTCTTGAGTAGGAATTGTCAAAACCCAAAATATGCCAAATCTAGTGTCATTCTGTCCAAGGCCAGTGACACCAGCGCACTGGTTCTTATAATTACTAAAATAAATTTAGGCAGACTGATGTTCTTTTGTCCCCAGCTTCTAAACTAGAGTTAATCAGACATCAGAGGCTAAAACTACAAACCTCAGCTTCACAAAGAGTCCAGCTCCGTTTGAATTTTAGATTAACTTAGTCAAGTGTTTAAAAAAAATTTAAAATGGGCCCCTCATATCCGCTGCTTGTCACAGTTACATTTCCAATAAAGAGGTGGGCTATTAATTCTCCAGTTTTGAACAGGAAGTCAGAGCCATATTAGATCAATTTTGTGTTTTGCAATGAACACAATGTAAACAACTGATCTACTTATGTCACAATAAATTACTAAATGCATGGGAAAACACAATAGGTCTCTTTTAAAGAGATGATTGTTAAAAAAATCTGCTTTTAAGGTTTGATTAATGTTGTAATCACTGTTTTTATATGTTGTACTTTTGTTTATCTGCCTTTGTCTGTAAATCGTCTTTGAGTGCCTAGAAAAGCACTATATAAATAAAATGTTATTATTATTATTATTATGTGAACTTACCAAACCTGTTTCTGCAACATAAGTAGGAAGACCGCTGCTCAAAGCCCAGTGATCCGCCGGAGGATTTCTGATTGAAGAAAAAAAAAAGTAAATGTTATCATACAACACACTTGTGCCAAAAAATAATCATCAAACTCACTCAAAATCCCCACAAAATACACATTTTAAATTAAATACAGAATAATAATTGCAAAAATGACATCTTGAAATGATCAAAGTATGCTTTTAACTTTTAACCTCCAGAAAGTTACCCAGCGCACCTTTAAAATTGTGATTAAAAGTGCGTTATCCAATTTCATTCTCTGATATGAACGTAGTTTGGTCCAAGTTTTAGTCCCAGTTTTGATGTGGTGAATGTGTGAATCCAACTTAAAATACATTTTTAGCTTGTGACTTACGGTATGACTTTGATGTCCTCTTTTCCGTGCAGAATGTAGTCAATTACTTTGTAAAAAATAACTTCCTAAAAGCAAAAAGGGATATGTTTGTCATTAAAACAAAACTTATAATAATGTAAATAACATAAATTCAACAGTCATTTTGAATATATATAATAAAAAAAGAGTGCAAATCGACTAAAATATGTGATTTTTATATCAGTTGTAATCCAGATGAAGCTGCTTGAGGAAGTCCCAAAGGTCCTATTTTATTCAAAGCCAAAGTGTGAACTTTTAGTTGTGTTAAATGACTGTTACCTTCCTAAAACATGTCTGATGTTGTGTTTTGTTTCATCCAAAAATGTTTGAATAATCCTGCATTTTTAGTCTGTTTCATCTCCAAAAGATCAAAATGCTCTGTTCCACCTTGTGATGTCATCATGTAGTGGAAATTTTGAAGTTAACAGCCTCTTTTAGTCACATTACAACTGTATTATTTTACACGACAATACACCTTAACTTCAACGTATTTGTGTTAAAACGTGGAACAATGTGTTTTCATTTCAAAACAAAAGCACAGCCTGTTAAATGTGTAAATGAAACAAAACACTACACCAGGTATTCCTTTGAAGAGGAAACAATAACTTAACATCAACAAAAATTAAGCATGATATAGGCCCTTTAATAAAGCCTTCATGTTACTTGTCTCTTTATGCTGTCTAAACTGCTCTGATTATTTCTGTGTTGTTAAGCTTGCGAGCAGATGGATTATAAACATTTACCCGTCCGTCAGGTGTAACAGGTCCAGAGTAAGGCGCCTGTTCTCCCATCAGCACCGGCCAAACGTCAAAGAATTCCTATAAACACAACAAATACACAGATCAGAACAATTTCTAATAAAATTACAAAGGCTGAGCAACATTATACGTGTTCGATCTGCTTTTTTTATTAATTAATTTTACTTCTCTAATTGGTCAGTCTTTGTCGAGCTCTAAGTGAGCGACAGGTAAATATAAACAATATACCAACAATGTTCTTTATAGCTGCTCTTCGTCTGTATGAAATATTATTGGCCAGTAAAATATTGCGAATATTAGGCTAATCTTAGGAGCAAAACAATAGTAAGTAATAAGGCAACGTTAGAAGCAAATTAAGTATTTGTAGGTCAATAGAAACTAAGGATGGGAAATACAAGTTTATAGGAAAAAAAGCAGATATTTAGCGAGGACGTTTTTTTAAAATCCCAAATAAAGAAAGAGTCATAATACGCAAAATCGACTTTTTGAAGTTTTTTCCTGTTCTAAAATTGAAGTTTTGTCAGTGAGATCCCTTTCGTTCCCCTCAAAACACCATAAGACACCATCCAGACTCGTTTTGAGCATTTCTGCAGCATTAACATATCAGGCAAGATCGATTTGATTGTTTACCCTGTGAATCTTTCTTTTTAGTCAGTAGATAGAGCTCTAACTCAATTCCTGATGTGGGAAGCACATGACTATCATGTATGCTTTCTAAACTCCTTTTTTTGGTTCTTGTGCATGAAAATACAAAGTGCAGGTGTCAGGAGAAAGTTTGAAGGAAGAAAGCAACACAAAAAATGCATCGTATTTGTCCTTTAAGTTTTTGCTGTAGTGAAAGTAATCTTGTAATTTTGTGAGCATTTTTGTAGATATAAAATGCTTAATCAGTATCAGCAAATATTAGTCTGCCAAAGCAGGGGGTTAAATAATGGATCTCTGCTTTTAAAATTAGGCCTATCCCTAAATGTGGCCATTTCAGAAGCGTAAGTTACAATTGTAAAAATAATATCATTATAATTGTTTTAAAATACAATCTATAAAAAACAAATGAATCTAAATGTTTTTTCGCATTAAAATTTTTGTCATTCAGAAAGTTGATTTCATAAAACTTTCACTGTTGTTTGGTCGTGGTTGTAAATGTAAATAATCACAAAAGAATTTAGTCTGACAATAATAATCACAGCACAAAAATGATATATTGTGACACTCCACGTGAACAGAACCTGCAGAAACCATTGCAGATCTGTTCTGTGGAAATACTGACTCAGGACTTTGTTATCTATTGTTCGTGAAGTTGCACAGATTTATCTACCTTCTCCTTGGTCATATCCAGCAAACCGACTGAATATCGATCACAGTTGAGGTAGGCTCGGACAGTGTACAAGGCTTTGTGAAACTGACGCTCGATGTCGGTCAGCTCTTCAAACACCTTGTTGGCAGACCACAGCAGCATCTACGGAAACACAATCACAAAATTAACCACATAAAGTTCTGCAGTTTTGCACAGGAAGTAAACAGACCTCTTTCTATTTCTAAGCTGTTTTACATCAATTTATTCTTTTACAAAAAATAAATATAAATACTGTTCTTCATATATTATAGTTTATTCCTAAATACATAGAAAAAACATAATAGGTCCCGTTAATTGACCTGTTTTGGCTATAATAACAAAATGAAGTAAATGTATTTACCATGCCTTTGCGCGTCTCACAGCTGTGGAGGTAATTCAGATGGAAGATTTTCAAGTTCAACGTGGCGACTTTTAGATAGTTTAAAAAAATCTGCAAATGAGAAAACAGATTCATTTCAGTGAAGGTGCAAAATACAAGAAAAGTAGTGTAACTTTTGGACTATATGATTTTCACAAGCTTTAAACTCTGCGGTCTATATAATGATGCAGCAAAATTATAGATTCTAATTTCAGGTGCGCCTAATAATGCAAACATTACGTTCATTCCTCCTAATGCAGGGGTGTCGAACTCAAATGGAGCTGGGGCCAAATTGAGCAGAGTCAGATTTGGTCGAGGCCGCAGTTTAAAATAGCGGTCCATCTCTGTTACTGTATATTCAAATATGACAATTGGGCTGTATTAAGCTAATATAACATGTGTGTATATACCTAAATTGTAACACATTGCAGTATGTTTATAGGCTATTGCACAGACCATCATTCCAAGAAAGTTTTGGACAAATTGCCATTTTAGGTTTTATAGTCACATCTCAGTAATACAGTAGTTGAGTCATACAGTAGTTGGCATCAAAGAACTGACTGTAACTATAAATGACATGCAAATAATAGTCTCTTAATTGTTACAAAAGTTACAAAAACCTCTTATGTAACTGTATAAGGCTATAAAATAATTTGCTCTTCATTTCATTAGGTTAAGACGACCACAATACTGCAACTGCAATCATAGGATGAAAATAAATAAATAAATAAATCGTAATACACCTCGTGAGCTGCATAAAAATAACAATAAAGTTGACAAATCTAAAAAAGTACATTATTCGGGTTTTATAGGCACAATATTTCAATAGGTCACATTCACATTTCAATGATGTTTGATTACTTTTCTAATAGGGTACAGCGCCTAAGGTGAAAGATCACTTTCAGTTCAGCAGCTTTGAAAAGGAAGTCAGTGGAAGTGTTTCTATTACCAATCTGATTTAACATTAATTATCTTCTATCGACTGTAAAGGTGAGACCAAGTCACTGTTTATGTTTGGAGAAGCCAAGTCCCAAGTCACATCCCAAGTCTTAGTTAATTTTATCAAGTCACGTCACGTCTCAAGTCATCAAAATAGTGACTCAAGTCTGACTCAAGTCCAAAGTCACAACTTGCAAGTTTAGACCCCTGTCTGCAGCCTTAGCATATCTGACAAGATCAATTTGATTTACAGAAAGAAAATGTAAAATGATCTACTGTACATACTGTAAGTCAGGGCTATTCAACATAATTTTCACGAGGGCACAATACATCACACCTTTTGACTAAATAGTAGATCTGTTTAAGTAATCTATGCTGGATTTCTATTGCTCTGCAAAATGTCCAAAACAGTTCTGAGCTACAAGAACTAGACTTGTACTACCCAAAACTGAAAGTCCCAGCTTTAAATCGGGACAAATAATGTTTAAAACAGAAATTAACCAGGCCTAAACATGGTCTAAAGCAGAGTTAAAACAACCAAATCAAGATATAGTAACACAGAAAATGATATTGGCAAACAGGGGAAAACAGGTTAAGGTTAGAGGGCCAGAAAAGATCTTTGGAGGCCCAATTTAGCCCCCAAACCTTAAGTTGAATAGGCCTGCTGTATGTTATATTCCACGGACAGTATCTGGAAAAAGCACAATAAGTCCTTGAATTTGGTCACAAAAAAATATGCAAAGAGGGACATGCTACAACTTGTTAAAGTGAAATCACAGTATATTTTGAGAAGCATCAAGTCAAGTAACAAAGCTCCAAGTCCAAGTCAACTCTCAAATCATCAAAATAGTGACTCAAGTCCACACCTCTGCTTCTAAAGTATCAGATTATTAAACCGCTCTGCTGAAGTGTTTGCTGTATGTTTGCAGATGTGTTTGTTGATGTGTTTGTTGTGTGTTTGTTGTGTTGGAGTCTCACGTCTTCGTCCTGTTCGGTGAAGTGAGGTCCTGTGGTTTTGTTCAGAGCCATGATCACTGCCACCATGTCTTTGCCGTTCAGGATGGGCGTCGCCAAAACGTTACGAGTCTTGTATTCGGTGAGGTCGTCCACAAACGAGCTGAAGTACTGGTTCTAAAACAGAAAACACAAACAAAAATGTGCAGAATGAACCATAACGAACTGTATTTCAATTCGATATGCAATGACATGTGTTAATATGTTTTTAAAGGGTAGGACAACATCATTTTCGCAAGAAGAGACAAGAAGAAGATTGATAATTTGACGCAAAATTATAATCAAATTGTGCAAATGAATTTATAGTTTCTCCAGTGGTGAAAGTGTGTGTGAGTGGTACATGTACTGGTCCAGGGGTTTGCAACCTTTACCAGCAAAAGAGCCGCAAAGCCACGATTCAAAGAAAATGAAAGTCATAAAGAGCCGCAACTATACAAAACAAGATGAATATACAGACGTTTTTCAAAGTAGACCTATGAAAATAATAATAATAATAATAATAATAATAAATTTTATTTATATAGCGCTTTTCTAGACACTCAAAGACGCTTTACAGACAAAGGCAGTTAAACAAAAGCACAATACATAAAAACAGTTAGTAATTACAACATTAATCAATCATTAAAAACAGATTCTTGACATTTTTCCTAAAAGTGGTGAGGTCGGTGCAGTCTCTGTCCCAGAGTGTGGGCAGTGATGGAAAAGGCTCTGTTGCCCCAGGTTTGGAGCTTGGACCATGGAACAGCACTCAGGAACATGATGTGGTTGGTTCAGTCAGGGCCTTAGCTGGAGGAGCAGGTGCAGTTGGAGGTGGAAACTGAAGTGAGAGAACAGTTGACACAGGTCCAGGTGGATCAGATGAAACTTCTGTTGTTTCAGTCGGTGATACGACTGAAACAGCTTGCACAAACAATCTGCCACTTTCTAACTGCGCATATTCTTAAAAGTCTTGGTCTTGAGAGATGAGATTGGAATATTTAACATATTTTTAATGACATTGTACACCCAAACCCTGAGTTTCTCTTCACTATCCCTGTTTTTGTGTCACATGTCCCTTCTATTGCAATTATCACAATGTGAATTCTGATAAGCATAAAGAAGTACACTTGTCGGCCCTCAATACACAGACAAGTATCACTTTTACACACATTAATACCACAACATGTTCTTTCTTTCTCTCTTAACTTCCTCATTCTCAATCAGACTCCAAAGAGCCCCTCTGGAATCTTTAAAGAGCTGCGTGTGGCCTTTGACCCTGTACTGGTGGTTAAACAAGCTGCCTCTGGTGATACTTGCAGCCTGTGGCAATACTTTACGAGTTTACATATAATGTAATGACACACAAATGTAGTTGTTTGTGTTTATATTCACAATTTGGAAGAAAAATACCCAGACACAGACAAAACACAGTTCTCTGTATTATTTCAGCAATACATATATAACTATAAGTTTAATTGCTTCCTTTATCTATGAATTACGTGACCTGATTTTTACTTTATTTCAAATTTTGCTGCCTCCCACACTCACAAGACGGCTGCTGCAACAAAGATAACAGCTCCCACCCTGTCTTTAGTCATTACAATAATAATAATAGTTTTATTATTATTTGAAAACATTGCTTTTTACATTACTTATTTGAATAAAATTATTTACCATTTTACTTTTCCCATAGGCAATTTAGTTTTAAGCCAAATACTCTTAAAAATCAGTCAGAAATTTTTTGAAACCAGTGAAATATTCTACAGTCTACAAGCAATAACATTATTTCTAGTAAAAAAAAAAAAAACTTCAATCCAAATTAATACAATGTGGGTCAAGTGTCTACAGTCCATCGGTCTGATCAGTGTCAGGCCCAACTTGCTTCTGAGATCTGACACATCAGGCTTTGACAAGCTGACATGGCCACATAAATCAATGTTTTGTTAAGCCTGATTTATATTTGACTGTTGTTAATAAGCCTCCTATAGTTATCCAAATAAGTATAAAGATATCTTTTATTATAGCTATACTAGCCTACATTAGTTGATCTTTTCACACCAAGTAGCACCTGGGAAAGCTAAGCCTTGCCAAATACCACCATATCCATCCATAACAGGGCTATTTCAAATTGAAGCAGATTCAAAAAAGGACTAAGTCATTGGTACTGTAGCTGAATCTAGAAATTACAGTTGACAAAATTCACTCCAAACTTTTTAAAACATGATAAATACTGATGTTCATAATGTGAGTTCAGCACTGGGGCATGTATAAAGTGAGCCTGTAGACGTGGCCTACATCTTGATTGGGTTTATATTCTACTCATGGCTGAGTAAATGCCAGGGGCGTCTAATCCAGAGCTGAAGCAAAGGCCCATGGGATACTGAAATAAATGGATTATGTCTGATATGGGATTTACACATCCACACATACAGTGCTACACATATAAGCTGGAGCTGGAGCTTGTTGGTGAATAAATAGCCAGCTACCAACATATATACTGAATTATTCCTGTGTAGCATCTTGTTAGCCTCCTAGCAGTATCGCTTAAGTATTTTTTTTTTTTTCAAAGTTAAGGGCATAGATGAAGAATATATTAAATGTTTATGAGGCAAAATTGTTCCAGCCTTTTATGTCCATATGTTACGAAAAACCAAAATGTTAGTAAGTTGAACTAAATCCGTTAAACCTAAGGAAAATGTCGCCACGTGGCTTCAACCATAATAAGTTTTTGACATTTTGTTATATTATATCGACGTATTTCCGGAGACTGTGTTGGAGCCGATGAGGGAAGCAGAAAACATTTTTGATGTGAGGTGAGGGAAGTTAGATTTTGCTCTGAATGATGGACAGTCGTTTCAAGTGTGCCATGCAAATAAACTAATATGATTTACTGTAATGAAAGTGCTGCAGAAGCATGAGATCTTGGTGCCAGGCAAACAGACACATATATATTGGGATGTCACAATATTCAATTTTATGATTATTGCAAAACATCACTATTTAGCAAATATTCATTTATAATTGTCACAATAAAACAATGACATTTTTCATTTTCTTTCATTCTCATTGTCTTTTGCCCAGTTTATGGAATCAAACTTGAGAGTGTAAAAACGTAATGTGATGAAATACCTTTGGGCACTTTGGTTTTTACCATTGTAAAACAATAAATGTGAAAAACTAAATTTTGCTTCTAAAATGCCCACATTTAGAGATGTTCTGATTTTTTTTTTTTTAGCTACAACCATACCTATTATTAAACTTTCCACTGTTACAAACCGAATTTTAAGTTCATGGCAAGTCTCAAAATATCACAAATGTATATATCAGCTTTTTCTTTCTATAAAACTGGCCGGTGCCAGATGGAATAATATATTTCCCAATCTGTTGTTTACAGCAGAAAAACATTTTTTTTTATTTTTTTTGAATAATCACAACTATGAATAACCTAATAATTTGTCATCCCTACATGCAGCAGAGTATGCAAAACAGATTTAAGAGAGAAAAAAAATACATTTAACCCTACAAAAATGACTTGGCTGTTGCAAGACAACAGCAAGTCAATGCTTGGAGTGTTGCATGTTTTACTTTTGTATTGTCCTCTGGAGATCTATTATTCTGCCTGCCCACTTTTTTGGAGCACACTCTGTTTAGCTCTGTTAAGGTAGTCTTGTTAGCTTGTCTGTCTTGTGGGGCAATCTAAATCAATGTAATCACATTAAATATCCCCTTAGACTGAATTCTACAGGACTTAAGCTTTCAAACATGGTACAGCATGTGTATATGCACTTATAGGGAGCAGTACAATAAGTGATGTTTGATTGGGGTGCACGGTAGCCAAGTGGTTAGAGCTCTGGCTTCCCAATAAGGAGGTCGTGGGTTCGACTCCCGGGTCTGACCATATGAGCATCTCACAATCTCTCTGGGTTGAGTTTGCATGTTCTCCCCGTGTCACCGTGGGTTTTCTTCCTCCCACCTCCAAAGACATGCATGTTTAGGTTAATTGGGCATCACTGTAAATTTCCCTTAGTGAGTGAATGAAAGAGTGAATATGTGTCTGTCTAACCCTGCGGCAAGTTGGCCACTGTCCAGGGTGTTCCCCGCCTAAGGCCCAAGTCACTGGGATAGGCTCCAGTCACCCGCGACCCCTAACGGGATTAAGCGGTAGAAAATGAATGAATGAATGAATGATTGTGGCTAATGTAGCTAACCACAGCTAACAGGGTCAATAAGGTCAGTAGCAGAAACATTTGAATCAAAGCCTGTTACTCTGTGTGTCATGAGTTTATGACTTACCTCTGCAACATTTTTGACATTGACAGTCTTCTTGGTCTGAGCCACGTGACCCACGATGCCCATGTCCAGAGGATAGACGATCTCTGAGTCTGGAGGAACCACACACTCGTCCAGCTGAGACTTGGCGTTGACGTTGAAAAGCCTGGTGGCCAGTTCTCCGATGCCGTTTCTCTGTCTGTACATGAACAGGCTGCAGCGGTCGGCGTGGATCAGAGCACTTATCCTCTTCAGCAGTTTGAAGATCACTTTCTCCATGTTCACGTTCTCCTGCATGTCTGTGATCACGTCGTAAAAGATCTGGCTCTCCTCCATCTTAGAAAACAAATAATCATTATCAATCACCATCTTTTTCAGGTGTTTTTGTTCCTATTTCATTTTCTAGTCATAGATTTAAGTTTTTTTCTATTAAATTGCACTTAGCTGCTACTTGACCCTATTGGCCCCTGAGTAGACAAAGACAGAGATGGCAAAAGTACTGAAGCTCACTACTAAAGTAAAAGTACAATTGTGTAAAAAACAACTCTGGTAAAAGTCAAAGTCTTGCTGGAACTCCCTTACTTGAGTGTAAGTATAAAAGTAAACCTGTATAAAATTACTAAAGTAAAAAGTATCACACTGCCAAAAGTTATTCTCTAATCTCAGTTAAAACTGTGATTTGGCAGCTTATTTCACTTATTTCAAGACATTTCTGACTGTTTTCAGGAGATTTGAGCTTGAATCAAATCTACCAATGAGGTGAGTAAGAATGCCTTACTTCATTAGCAAATAATTTGGCTTGAAATAAGAACACATTTATTGAAACACGGCAGAAAATACATCGAAACAAGTCATATAATCTAGACACATCAAGAAAAAACATCTAACCAGAAAAATACCAAAAATAAACATTAAAACCCAAGTTTTAAGACATTTTAATTTCTAGAAATTCAAGAAAATGCTTTTTTTTTTTTGCAGTGCATAAAGTTGATTTATAATGTAACAAATTCATTGAGAAGTGCTGCGTGGATCCAGGTAATTCCAATGTTGGACTGGTGCTCTTTGGAGAGGGATAAGTTCAACTGGAAAAAATAGTTGTCTGCGTGTTGTAAAATGATAAAGGCAGACAACAAAAAACCAAAGCACTCAGTCTTGACTGACACAGGTCCTTATGCCTGATGAAGGCCGTGTGGTGTGTAATTTTTTTTATATCAAAGAGCCATGATGGAATAAAGGCTTTTTAACTTTCTAAAAATAGACTGTGCGCCTTGTTTTTTTGTTGTCTGCCTTTATCATTTTAAACACAGACAACTGTCCAGTTGGTTTATAATGTGTTGGAGTTTGAGATGAGCTTTACAGTAAGTTAATTATAATTCATCAGACTTTTAATCAGGAGATAAATATGTAATTGTTTGAAATGTTATTGCTATTTTCAGTTGTTAATTTGTTCACAAAGGTTTAATACATAAATAATAATATAAATGTAAGGAGTAGAAAGAACAAATATTTCTTGAAAAATGTAGGAAGTAAAGTAAAAAGTCTCAAGCAAAGTACAGATACTCAAGAAAGCTACTTAAGTACAGTACTTGAGTAAAATACTTAAGTTACTTGCCATCTCTGACAAAGACGATCTCAGAAACTAAAATTCTCAAATGCAAAAAACATAATATGAAGGCAGAGTTGTGGATGCTTGGTAAATACCTGAGACAGCTGCAGAAAATTGCTGAAGTCCACTTGGCTTTCTGGAAGTCCCGAGGCCTTTGAGATGAATCCGGGACTCATTGCTTTTCCAAAATACTCCTTGGCGAATGCAGGGTTTTCCTGGAGAAACTTTTCTACGTCTTCTTTTTTGCACCCATTCTGTCCTCCTTGAACTGCTTTTTCCTTCTTCTGTTTTCTCAATAATCTTCCAGCTTTTCCAACTTTGCTACCTCCAGACGTCCTCCCTGAAAGTCCAAAAACTCATCTGTCAATCAACGTTATTCTCCTGTGAATGAATCAAATATTAGTCCGTTTACCGGGGGCGCGCACACATTGAGTTGCCCCCTGGAGAGCTGAGTGAACTGAGGGAAAGAGAGAGCCCTAAGACGCAGGCGGAGTCTGACAATCCCTTTGTCATCAAAAGATAGGTTAGCACTGATCCACCTAAACAGTCAGCTGATCATTTATTAGACGACAGGACAGTGTGAGCGCTGCGACTGTGCTCCGGTGCTTAAAGGGGACACAGGGCAGATTAGTGCAGTTTTCTTACTTTGACTGAGTCTGGTGGTTAAGATTTATTTAGTTTTACAGCAGTTTAGGTGCAAATTAATGAAGACACTGACAAGTTTAAAATGACAGGAAGTAATTTAAATTCTAAAACAGAATCTCTCCACATGTGTCACCAAAAAGCAACAAAATGCAAAGACAATATCGACACAACTGACATAATTAAGCCTCCAAATTAATAAGTGCGTATGACAGGTTTGAACTTTTTTAAATTTTTATTTAGTTTGGTAGAATAATACCTGTTGTAATTATAAATGATAGTTTTACGTTAATCAAGAACAAGTTTGTGGAAAAAAAATGTGAAAATATGTTGAAAATACCAGGAAGTAGAGCAGAGTTCTAAACTGATGACATCACACTAGGGAGACAAAGACATTTTCAATTTTCTCACAAGAAACTGATTTTTATGGCTCTGTAAACAAACATTTAACAAAAAAGTGAATTCTAGTGTATTTTTATGGCTCGAGTTAAAAAAAAAAGTTTGGGCCCAGTTTATTACCTAGCGTGATGTCATCATTGATGAACAGGAAGTACATTGTTAATGCCAAAAAGTGTCCAAACTGGAATGAAATTTGAAAAATGTTCAGTAAAACCTTAAATACATTGATCTTAACTACGTCTTTGTGAAATGAGTAGTTCAACCTGTCATGGGCACTTTAAATCTGGCCCTCAACCCAATCTTTCAAATATCTGAACATACAGTATAGTTTTGACAGTTTAAGCCTGGGTCAGTCTTCATATTAATCTTGTAGTTCTATCAGTATCCAATGTCTTTTGTATTTTATTTTTCTGCAAAAATGTAATGAAAAAGTATTATTTTAAAATGTTGAAGCAGATCTAACGCTGAATATTGAATATCTCCTGCGAAACAATAATTTCTATTGGGTATTATTAAGACAATAGAAAATAGATTTTTAGACTAATACAGGTTGAAATATGGTGACATAAGGCTTAATTGAAGAACATTTACAACTAATGTTTTATTTCTAATATTGCTACCTGTTTTGATGTCTTAGTTCGGCCTATTCAATATAAGAGCCAGGAGTCAAGTCGGCCCTTCAAAGATGTGATCCGGCTTCAACCATCCTCATTGCAAATACATTTTTATTTATCATAGATATATTTCCTCTTGTTTGCAGGTTAATTCTAGCTTTCTACCTTTGATTTGACTTTGTTCTTTTTTACTCTTAGGGCCTGATTTATCAAGCCAGGTGCAAAATCATGCATACTTTAATATTGGAAGAAGTACATATTACACAAAAGAGATATGCACCACCTCAAATTCTGCATCTTTAGTGTCTGTGTGAAAGAAAAAAGTTTTTGCTCCCACTAACCTGTTTTGCACATGAGCAAATGCTTCATAAATCAGGCCCTTAGTGTAATTCTGCTTTAGACCGGACTAGGCCCTGGCTTCTTTCTCGTTCAAACTTGTACAGCCGAGCCCTTGTTTATTCTGGTTTGGAAATTTTAGAGCACAATAAAAACAGTCTAATCTGTCTATAACTGTAGTTTTTGGCATTATTAAAACAGATTTTGTAGAATAGATCTTTTGCGCAACCCTAAATTTTGTCAAAAGTGCTGAAAACCTTGTAAAACTCCCCAGCCCAGAGGCCATAGCTTTCTGAAAAATCCAGCCCTTAGGAAAATTAAGTTGAAATCCTTGTTTTAAATAATTATTTAGCTAAACTAAAGTGCTACAAGAAATTATCATTTGTCAAACTGGAATGATTTTGGCTCATATTTACAATATGGTTGTTAGGTAACAGTTGTGGAATATGTCATTTTAATGGGATAAAAGACAAATATAAATCTCATCAAAGTAGCCAGATTGGATGAAAACAAGCAAATGTTAAATATAATCATGTTCACCATGTCGAGAAGTGTCCTATGCACTTTAAAGAAGATAAATTCTGTTAAATATATTTTCAAATATATAAGTCCTGTTTTCACCTACCACCTGTCCCGCCCACTTTTCTTTAAATTACTCAGAACAATCACACTCCAAGTATGTCCTGTGGTCATTTTCCAACAAAAAATTTTAATTATTTATAATTCTAAATTAATTTGTTCAAATTACTAAACATTTTAGATCAATTTTGTGTTTTACAATAAATCAAATGTAAATGAGTGATCTGCTTATGTTATAATCTCCTTTAACATGTAATGCAGACTCCCAAAAATAATGTTTCCTTCTAAAGCATGTAAGAAGTGTTTTCCTCTTACTGTTTTTCTTCAGTTTCTGTATTCCAGTTGCTTCTCAAAACTTGCGGACAGTCAGTTTTTTATGAGTATAATTAATCTGAACGTGATAAATACGTGTTATTTTGGGTCTTAGTTGTGGCCGATGCAGACAGGAGCAGTCTAATTTAAGGCTTCATAAATACCTTGACCAAAAGGTCGGAGAGATAATCTGCTTCTACTATAATACATAAGACTGTGGGACTGTGAGTGTGGTGTGGTGCAGGTGTGTGTACAAGTGTGAGTGTCTCTTCTTCTGTGATAAACAGCGGCAACAGGTTCACCTCAATGATCACTCAGACTGTAGGGACAGACACAGGCTCTAGCTGGACTTGATTGGACTGAAATGCCAATTTAACAGTTTACAGGTGGAACTCAGTGGGGCAGTTTATAATAGCGCTGGGAAATATTAAATGAGTTGTGAGCTCAACTCTGTGACAATCTGATGAAGATGCGATTGTTATTTCTCTTGATGCATCTGTCTTTTGTGTTATTTCTGTGTTTTATATCTGCACATTGGCAGGAGTGTGGAAAAATGTAAGACTTGGCAAGTTTGTCTGTATCTTAACCCTTTAAGCAACGACCCGTATCAGCTCTCTGCATTCAGACCTCAGATTCTCTGTTTGTGATGACTTTCAGAAGCTTGAAAGATTCCAAACTCAACTCTTTACCAGCGATTTTATAAACTAATACAGAGAAAGGTATGCTCTGATGAAGGCCTGACTGGCCGAAACGCGTTGGTCCCTTGCTCTGTAATAAAGGACTTTTTAACATCAGATATGCCTCGGATTTTTGCCCTTGTTTCATATTCTTATAGAATTGTTATGTCCTGGTTTAAATACAGATAAATATTTGGATTCTCCAGGTGAAAATTTTAAGACTTATATTTCCAGAAATTTTGCAATTAAAAAACTTTAAAGCCAATAATGCAATTTTAAATCCTATTTTTGATTGATGTTTGCAAAAGTATTAATAAGTTACTTTCTTGAGGCACTAACAAAGTAGTGTACTAATTAATTTTTAAAAAGTAACAAGTAATGAGTACTATTACTTTTTCAATAATTTTTTTCCAACACTGCAAATAAGTAAATAAATAAATCCATAACATTAAAATTCTTGTTGCAGTTGCTTTGTCAGCCACAAGATGGTGCTGTAATCAACAGAACGTAGCTAGCTTAGCCTCGAAGCAACACGTGTTATTTTTGACTTTATATAGTTATATTTTACATGATTGCAATGTCTAAGTAACACATTGTTGCGTCTTTTGTACCTGTTTTTGGTGATTCACGGCAAAAGTTCTTCTGACAACACGTGACGGAGAAACAGTGAGGATCGAGAAGAAAAAAGCCTTTATCAATCATCTTCATTATGATCGTCTGTCCACCTGCCTTGGTCTGTAAATAAGGTAAGCAAAAATCAGTAACACACCAAACATTAAAAGTCCATTCGTAATCAATTAACTAATTTTAAGCTAAAAGTGTTTGTTTTTGATAAATCTGACTTCATTTTTAGCTACAAACTGATAAACTCCGCCTCTTTATTAGTTATAGCCATAGGGTAGCTTAAAGGTGCGCTGTGTAACTTTTTGGAAGTGAAAAGTTACACAATTCAGTAGAAATATAAAGTTAAAAACATACTTTGGTGACGTTCTGAATGAGGATAAATATGTTTTATGTCATCTCAACAGTGACCGCTCACTTCCTGGTTCAACAGTGTGGGCTTCCATGTTAAATAAAAGTGTGAGTCAGGAGCATTTTATTTAAAATTAATTTCTGCAGCTTTATAAACTATAAAGTTATTTAATTTTGCCGATTTTTAAGTTGTGATTTTTAGACTGAAAACAACCGCGTTGTAGATCTGAGTTAGCACATCGCTGGTTAGCCTTAAACTCTTAATTGATTTTTTTTTTTTTTTTTTTTAAAGCTTATGGCACTTTACAATGGGGCTTTTTACTTCTGGAACCAGGGTGGTCTTCAGCTCCATAAAGGCCTAGTTTAAAGAGAAGCTAAACCCTAAAATAAGTTTTTTGGCTGTTAAACTATGTAGGCCTATAGCCTATGGTGTTTAAATAGCATTGTCTACTGTTCTGAGTCATTTTTTGGCATTTTTAGTGCAAACTGAGCAAATTAGCAGGTTTTAGGTCAAAATAGTCACAAACTGGCTGTGTCTCTCATGTCAGCTCCAGGTTCTGTGACCTCAGCGTGTATTATCCATTCAAAATCGAGAAACTAATTGCAGACACCTTCTGTCAATCCAATCACACTGCTGCTCTCCTCTCTGGGCCCCTCCTTTGCCCTTTTCCCCAATACATTTCAATGAGTTTGCTGTGTTTGAAATGTGTTTGTGGGTGGAGTTTAGGGGGTGTGTTTACCTTTAACCCTCTACCGCATAGTGTTGCTTTTAGGCAACAAACCACTTTTTTGGCTTAGACACTGGCCCTTTAAGGTTTTGTTTTATTTTTGTTTTTTTATAATGTTAGCAGACATGTTTCTGTCCAATAAAATCAGAGGCTGAAGTGGGTGTGCACATTTGACTGAGTCTGAAGCAGTCATTTCTGGAAGCAAAGTCACATGTGACACAGTGCTAGGTAACGGTAAGATAAACAACACTTTTCTCTGGGTTAAATTGGAATAATTTGATTAAAAAAATATTTTAATGTCCAGAAATATGTCAAGATGCACATTTGATTGTTTACATATAATTTTTACTTGTATGTTTATACTAATACTGTGTTTTAGGTGTGTTGCCCTAGGGCAACATCATGCAGATGTAGCACTTTTGTTGGGAAAAATAGTGCTAAAGAAGAGATGTGTTGGAGTGAATAATGAGTATTACTGCTTGTAGGAAATGGACATAAAAACATTTTATGGGTCCAAGAATGAACATGGTAGGGAAGTTCCATCCGACAGTGAAGACAGTGAGCTTGAGGACGAGAGTGATAGTGGAGAAGAGTGGCTCCCTGAATCAGGTTTGACACTCAGTGTAGGTCAGGGGTCAGTCAGGGTTCTGTAAGATGTGTGTTGGTGTGTGTGTGTTGGGATGAAAATGAGGATGAGGATGAGGTGTTTGAACCAGAGGAAGACAATGGCTGGAGAACACCCATAATGCCAACTTCCCCGACTATCCTGAATGGCAAGGAAGCCTTCCGAGATCAGAAGATTACTTCAAGATGTTTTTTTCAGAAAATATCCTGTCAGTGATCACAGAGCAGTCAAACCTGTATGCTATACAGTGCAACCCAAGCAGGCCTTTAAACCTCAGCACTAAAGAACTTGAACAGTTCATAGGTACTGTAGTCTACATCAGTGATTCTTTACCATAGGGCCGGGGCCCAAAGTTGGGCCGCGAGCACCTCTTTGAGGGCCACAAAAGCAGTAAAGTACAATACATTTAATAGGAGATTGGGCCCCAGGTTACTTTCTACATGAATATTTGGGCCTCGGGGTCAAAAAGGTTAAGAACCCCTGGTCTACATGTCACTGTTTGGGTTACCAGCCACTCGGATGTTTTGGTCCAAGGCCTCTCGGGTGCATCAAGTAGCTGATACCATGAGTCTGAACAGATGGGAGGCCATCAAGAAAGCTCTCCACTTCAATGACAATGAGGCAATACCTGCAGGAAGTCCAGATCCACTTTACAAAATCCGACCACTTGTAGACCATCTTATTTCAAAATTGTAATCCATCCCAATGAGTGAGAAGCTGGCTGTGGATGAACAGATAGTTCCCTTCAAGGGAAAGAATAAGAACAAGCAATATCTACCTCTCATTTTAGCCAGCTCTGAAGGTATTCCACATAACTTTGAGATCTACACAGGGCTATAGGCAACTCCCTGAGCTGGTAGATATAGGTACAAGTGGGAACATCGTTTCTCCTAAATTGGCTCTTTTTTAGGTAAATTGGGCATTATGTTGAATAAAACCTTTTCTGATACATTTTTAGATTATTTTCTCCTATTCCATTCAGTATTGAAAACCTTGGTGTTTTAGTACCCTCATCGCACACTGTTGCCCTGAGGCAACAAACCCAGATTTTTGTGGGGGGGCGTGGGGGTCAAATGTTATAATTGATATAATGTCAGGGACCCACAAGCTCTCAAAAGTATCTTGAAATATTTTTTTCCTCCTAAAATAAAAAGTCATGCAGTAGAGGGTTAAGTAGGCCTACAGCTTTTTCATTAAAACATTGAGGAGAAGACCCTCTTCCTACAGCAACGAATTACATTCATTTGAATAAAAATCATTTCTGTTTTAACGTGAAAAGTTTCTGTTTTTGCAAGAAAAAAAATCAGTTTTTATGTAGGCTATAAAGTAAAGCTCCGGACCCAGGTGCGGTCATGAACACGACAGAAGAGTTCGGAGCTGGGTTCTGGTTTACACAGCAGTGAAGTGATTCCTGCGACACAGTTGTTCTCCATGAGGATGCAATATTAGAAGAAGCTTCCTGATTGTATCACCACCTAGTGCCTCCGCTCCATTCATTTCACTCCAGCAACTAGTGCAATGAAGTTAGTTAGTTAGTATCCTTTATTGTCTCCATAAGGAGAATTCACTTTGGACAATCAATCATGGGCAAGAGACTCACAGACAGACCACAGCTATCTATATTCACAACATTTGATAGTCACCATACAGAAAAAAAACCTGACCAAGTCCATGCCTTTTTAAATAATCAAGACAAGAAAATTTAGTCTGAGGCACACACTGCACTCAGTCCTGATTCTAGACAGAAACATGCACTGCCCAGCACATGTTCAAAATACATCTCACTTTGTCAAGCAACACAGTGCAAGTATTAGCTAAAATTAAATGAAACTGGCTGATACATAGGCTGTCAGGGTATGTCCTTCCTGGTGCATTTCATATCATATTGTAACATGGAGAAGACATATTGCCTGAGCTTATTTTGGAGAAACATGGCTGCTGCGTCCAGCAGGTCAGACTTCTCTTTACACCTGAACAAGCGCAGTGACTTAAAATGTCCTCACAAAGTAGACAAACTTAAGATAACAAAATACCTTAACATAAAATAAAAGAAATAGAATACCTCAGACATTTTCGCAGTTGGGAGCTGTTAATTAATTAATTAATTAATAAACTTTTTTGCTCCATTGATGAAACATTTACAAAACCTACCTTGAGATTTGCCTTATTTAAGATCTTCTCACGCCTTGAGTCTGAAGCTATTTCCGTCTGGGATTAGAGAGCGTCCCGTCAGTGGAAAAAATAGACGGACTGTCTGGCTCGGATCAGGCTCAGTGTCCTGGCTTCAGATTCTCCTTTACTATGTTTACTATATTTAGATTCATCATGTCTGCTTACTATTCTATTAGAAGAAAACACAACTTAATGATTATTAGAGTGTAACAGAAAATAAACTAACAGTAGCAACAATATTATTATTTACAGTTTACAGAACACAGCCAGAGCGATGTAAATACAGAAACAGTGTATTATTAGTGACTTGGGGGCAGCGGTCTTGAGTGACAGGGCTTAATCCAGGAAGTAGATGTGTTTGTAAATAAGTATTACATCAGTTAGTGGTTGTAAGTTACTGGTGCTACTACAGTAAATCACCTGAGGTTTATTGACTCACTGTGTTTCTTCTTTTCATGTGGCGGCACAAGTGTATTTTTATTTAATACATAAAATGATTTGCAATGTGAAGAAATGTTTTGTTTAAAGGAGACCTATTGTGTTTTTTCCAGCTATTTAGTAAGAAACTAATTATTGTTGTTGAAAGAGACAATGTTACAGTATTGAACCATATACCTGTCACTTTAAGCATTCATCTTTTGAACTATATCAAGTAAATACAGACAAGTGGGAGGGGATAGGTGGTAGGTGAGAACAGGGAGTTTCTGAGCACTTGAGCTGCAGCTGAAAAACAATTCAAGATTACTCAAACATGCATGAATCAATTCAAATATAACTTTGAGTAAACTAATGATAAAGGGAGGCCGGTATAACGAGGTTAAAATCTTTGAATAATACATTTTACATAATAGGACCCCTGGATTGGAACTACTTGGATAGATTTAAATACACATTATACACTTGTGAAACTGATTTATTAGACTGCCTTGTAGTGTGTTAATATACTGCACAAATTTAAATATAAACTTATCACAGGGTAACATGCAAACAAAAACTCTAAGAAATAAAATGTATTGTCAAAAAAATCATCCACGTGTTAAAATGCAAGCTGAACATATATCTGTGCTGCTTTTTGTTGTAATAAAAAGTGAATTTGTCCATTCACTAATACTGCAGGAATCACCAGGTTGAAAATGTGTGAAATTACTGATTTATCTGCAATGTTGCTGCATGTTTTATTGTGTTTATGACAGGTTTTGGGATTTTAACTTTATTTGGAAGATTAACACTATAAATATTAAATATAATTGATAGTTCTTCTAATCAAGAACAAGTTTGTGAAGAAAAAAGCCTAAGGAGGCCTTTTGTGTTTGTTCTGTGTATTTAGTAATAAACTAGAACATACTTTATGTAGATCAGGTTGAAATATTTTCAATTTTATCTCAGGAAACATAATTTTTATGAGCCTGAAATTTAACAAAATGAGTGTGTTCTGACATATTTTTAATGGTCAGTTCTGTTGCGTTAGCGTTAGTGTTCTACAAGGTGCTATGAAATGTCTTAGTGTGATTAAATGATATTAGAGATCGACCGATATGGGTTTTTACTGGAATGTGATATTTTAAAATGTTGTCACCGATTTTGACATCAATAGATTTTTATGGAAGATTTTTGAGGCTGATTTTCTTATTTTGTTTTTAAAAACATAGCTGAAATGAGAGAGTAAATCCAAAAAAGAAAACAATCAATCTAAGCTATTATTTTTGTCTCATTGTTTAATGAAAACAACATGTTTATGCACATTACAGAATATTTTAAAGAGTAATTCAAGAAAGTGCTGCTTTTCAAAACAGCAAAATGAGGAATATAGAACAAACAGTATCATTTCTCTCCAAAACTAACTTGGAGCTCAGCTGATCACTGTGAGTGCAGCTCTACAGACGACTGTTCAAACAACTGCCTGACCAAATATCTATCTCTAAATAGTAGAATTTAGCTTAACTGGGATGAAATATGTGAGATGCTAATAAATATAATTATATGTTTTTGTTTAGTGAGTAACCTGCCACAGGCTCATTAATAGGAAACACTGGCTGTCGCCCATCATCCGGCTTTATGACACCTCTGCACGTGTTTGTGCACATATTTTAAAACTCTCAAAGTTTAACATGAGGGACATTTGAGGTGAGACTGAACAGTGTGACTCAGGTGTTTAATCTTGAAGCTGCACTTAATCAGAATAAGGCTTTAGCTGTTTGAGATATAACAAACAACAGTTTTAATAGTTCCACATTAATTCCCTTCTGCACATGATTTAGGGATTATTGTGCTTAGCAGTGTGGCACGTGGCATTTTATCCAGCATCATTTCTCTAAACAAACATTACTTATTCTTCTTATTGAAAAACAAAAACAACTCTCTTTGTCACAACTCTCATTGGTCTCACTCTGCAAACAAATATTACAATTGTTTTAAACTTTTTGTAAAAAAGACCTTTCCAATTAGTTACATAAAGAACTAATTGTTTTTATGGTAAGTCTTGGGCAGGTTTGAAAGTAGAAGCCAGATTACAGTAAGGATTTTGCCCCAACAGGATTACTTTTAGATTTAAGCACCTTATTTAGTTCCAAGCAATGAAAATCAGCTGTAAGCTAGTCTGTGCAGAGTGTATATAAAGACTGAGACACAAGACGACCCGACTGTGTCTGAACCTCTCTCAACCAAACAAGGTAAGAAATAACAGGCTTTTCAAATGTTATTTTAGTTTAGTGTAGATTTATTAGGAAATACTGCATATTATTAAAAGATGATTGTAACGAGCTATGATAAAACACCACTCTGTACTAGTATGATATATTTCCACCGTGGCTGTTGTGTTAAGTTAATAATAAGTTGTATTTGTAGAGAATGGCTTGGTCTAAGCTGCCCCTGCTGCTGGTGCTGTTGGCCTTTGTGGAGCGCAGTCTGTCTGCCTCTTGTGTCGTCGACAGCTTCACTGTCAAAGAGGATTTTGACCCAAAGAGAGTGAGTTCATAAAAGCATGTTTGTTGAGGTTCACTGAGCAGTTGTACTGTTGTGTTTCCTCTGTAGTACTGAGGTAACTGAGCTGTTGTTTTTGCTTCTGCAGTACGCAGGTAAATGGTACGCTCTGCAGAAGAAGGATCCAGAGGGTCTGTTTCTTCAGGACAATATTTCTGCTGAGTACACCATCGATGACGATGGAAGCATGACTGCCTCCTCCAAAGGACGAGTTACTCTCTTTGGGTGAGTTTAAAGCTACACTTCAACTTCCAAAATGTACAAAAAACTAATTCTTTTCATTCACTGCCTACATCTTATATTGTTGAGTTTAAAACATTGTCTCTTGTGTTGTCAGCTTCTGGGTTGTGTGTGCCGACATGGCTGCTCAGTACTCTGTCCCTGACCCTGCTACACCTGGAAAAATGTTCATGAACTACCAGGGCCTGGCCAGCTACCTGTCCAGTGGAGGTCAGTAAGGATCTATGTTTCACTGCACTGTGAGCCGGTTTGACTTTGAATGACTAACATGTTTTTATCTGACCTCAGGGACAACTACTGGGTGATCGACACTGACTACGACAACTATGCCATCACCTACGCCTGCCGCACCCTGAAGGACGATGGGTCCTGTGACGATGGATACGCCCTGGTCTTCTCCAGAAACCCCCGCGGTCTGCCTCCAGCCATCCAGCGCGTGGTCCGCCAGAAACAAGACGACATCTGCATGGCCGGACAGTTCCAGCCTGTGCTGCAGTCTGGAGCCTGCTAAACGTGCATCTGTGACTGGTGGTCAGTGGTCGTGGTCAGTGGTCTGTGGTCTGTGGTCTGCAGCATTGAGAGACAGTTAAAGAGAAAGTGAGAAGGAAAACTGAAGTGTTTGCTTGACGGTGGACAGATGGATTTATGAATTTGCTATTTGCTTTTGCTATTTTATTTACTGTAAAGTCAAAATCATCATCAGAAAAAGTTGTCATTTTGATTTTGGTCAATACTAAAATAAAATATTTTTATAATCTAAACTGTGTATTGTAAATGTGTGTGACTGGTTTTGATCTGGAGAAGCACTACAGACTGTTTACAAGACACTAATGGGCTTACGATGGTCCCATGTGTAAAGACTTTAGCTCTTTAACACCACTTCACTTGTTTAAATACACTTCCCATTCAACATGACTTTTTAGAACTAGAGTTTTACCAGGGTTTCATGTTTACAATGCTTAATTCATAGCACAATGTTAGAAGTAGAATATTGCGTAATGTCAAAGTGTGAGTAATAATAATCAGCAGCAGTTTGTGTTGCGTAAGTCAGACTTCATGTGTTTACTAAGACTTTGTGGAGCTTAGGTTTAGTCTGATGGGATCAGCTCAGACTCCAACAAAGTGGACCCTTTATAGTTTTTTCTTTCTCTATAAATATTAAACTGTCTATTGCAGTGGGAAAAAACACATGGTTGTAGAACAGGATCAAATATTAGCAGTAGTTACAGTAGGTGTAATAGAGGAAATCAAAAATCTATAATGAATGACATTTTTAAAGATAAATAAAAATGCAGACTGAATGGAATCTCAGACCCAGGCAGTTCTGAATAATGATAATGATAATAAGTATTTTCTGTTTTGTTATGTTGTGTTTAGGAGACAGCAGAGGGAAGAAGAACTTGTTCTTGAAAAACTTTCTAGATCAAGCATGACCAAACTGTTTCTGTGGCTCTCAGACTTCCTGCTAAATATTCAACATTACAAAAAGTATGCTTGTCAAATAATTCTGCCGTCATTATCCAAATCTAAACATTTTTATTTTATTTAAACCAGTATGAAGGTGTGGTGGTTCATAAAAACAAGGTCAAATACTATTTTTTAATGATTCACGTCAATGTTTCCGAATGTGGAATCTGTGGAAAAAGTTTGGACCCTCCTGTTCAAGATGAATGAAAGTTACAACAATTTCTTTGTCCAGCAGAGGTCAGTCAATCACCAAATGTGTTGTAATAATGTCTATGAAAATGGGGAACAAGCTACAACAGGGATGTCAAACTCATTTTAACAAAGGGCCACATTGGCATCGGGGTTGTCCTCGAAGGGCCAGTTGTAACTAAAATTAACCTTACTAATCTTGGACATACTACAAATAATAGCTGTATTTGATTATTGCATTATTAAAGTAACAAATATTGAATATACTTCTGCATTAGTCCGAAAAATTACTTGCTCTTTAAGTTTCAGTTAAATTTGTCATTAGTTTAAAACACCGATATTACTCTAATATAAAGTTAAAGTAAACTTTCTAAGACCATGAGGGCCGCATGAAATGAAGTGGAGGGCCACATCTGGCCCCCGGGCCTTGACTTTGACATATGGGAGCTACAACCTTTTATGATAAAAAAACCCCGAAAAAAGTTGTATTTATTTTGAGTAGGATGAAAATGATCTTGAGTCCAGTGCATGAAATTGTCAAAAATACATAAATCAAAACAGAGTTGTGACTACGAGCTTGTTTCAAAACTTTGCTGGAGAAAATCTTACGTTTGCCATAAAGTGCAGAGATTTATCATGTTTGGTTTAAGAGAGTCTGAGCTTACGATGGAAACTCACAGAAAACACAGAGTGACTGAAGTCACGTGATTTGTACAGGAGACACATAATCGAAGCCTTTGTGTTTGACTTTGGGGACTTAAGGCTCTGGGGATCTGAATTCCTTTAAAATGTCACAGGCAAACACGCTAAAGCCACGCTATTATGTTAATAGTTGTTATGTAAGTTGTGATTGATCATTATCTCTGCTTTTGAGCTGGTATTTGATCATGTGTGAGATAGACAAGGTTTGTTTTTGAAACAGTGTAATCACATAATCTGTCTGTCTGCCCTTTGTTATTCTTATTTTTACACCAACCACTGTCAGTTAAAACCAGACACAACAGGCACTGTGGTTATTTTGTGTGAGTAACACTGATAATGGACATGTTAAGACATTTGTTTCTGCTAAAATAAACCACTTTATGTGTGAATCAAACTATAACTTATAAAGGGCTGTCTGCTTTTGCCCCTGACACCTGCAGAACAAGAAACAAATCTACATCAAACTTCTCAAATGTGAAACTACAAAGGACATTTACTGCACAGTGATACAACTCTAAAGGTCATGACCTCAGGTTTTAGAGTAAAGAAAGGTCAGACTGAGTATATTCTGCTCAGATACAAACGCCTCATTAAAGAGCAGTACATTTGTCCATTTACTGCATAGTTCAGAAGTCTTCTGCTTGCTAACATTTCAAGCCTGTCAAAAGATCAAAAGCTCTTTTGTGTCCAGTTACTAAGAGCACTGATCTTTACACCAGATTCCAATGACTCCGTGAGTAGTATGTAGTATAAGGCAAATAAATAAAGCATCTGCAGTATAAAGGCCTCCACTACCTTTCCTCTCTGTTTTATTTACAAATACAGTAATTTAGGACATTTAAAACATAAATGGAAACAAATATTATTTTTGTTGGTATGAGGAAAACTAGGCTCCAACTATTGATTAGTTGGGCGATTATTCTTTCGATTAATCGATTAGTTGTTTAGAATGTAGGAGTCACTTGAATCCATGATTTTTGTACTTCTTTGAGCTGAGGCTTCAGAACTTAAGAACGTTCTAGTGTTGCAGATTTACAGGCAAACTATGTTCACATTAAAACGCTAAAATTACACAATTTTCTTGGTTTATCATCATCACTGTTCAATGTGAACCTTTTCTACGCTCATGTTTTGATGCCTTAATAAAACAGAATTGTTGAAAATAGGCCGATCATAAATCCCAAAATCATATGAATTGATCCTAAAGCTATCGAATCTAAATACTCATTTGAGCAAAAAATTATTTTAAGAAAAGACAGTTTTTGGCCTTTTGTTGCTGAATAATCTACTAAAACATAGAACTAGAACAAACATCAGCTTTAAACAACCAAAAACTATTACTGAGTTGTAATTGTCATTTTTGTTCAAAAGTTTGACATTTTTGAAGCAGTTGAGTATTGACACTGGTACCAAGAGTTTCCTTGGGATCGAATCACGTTTGAAATAGTATAACAGCCATTTATAATTGTGACAACACCACTAAAAACCCAGTTAACAATTATTTGATTACTAATTATTTGACGTTTTTTTGATTAGTTGCGAATATTGATTAACTTTTTGCAACCCAAGAGGAAAGACAGATTTTTTTTTTTAACAAGACAGTTGTCAAACACTCTTCTTTATTTAAAATTTTAGCAGCATTTCTTTTTGTGTTAATTATAATTTAAAGGAGAAAATACAAATACATCATCACAGCAAGCTTGAATTGAAGTTATTTTTATTTAGGATACAAACACAAAACTATATACTTTAGGTTATCTATGTAAATGTAATGTAAAGTGATAAACTAAAGTAAGCTAACAATAAAATAATGGTAACAGGCTGTAGTATGTAACTTTGTAATCTATTATCATGTTTTTTTTTTCATACACACTTGAATTTGAACAACAATGAAGCATTTCTTATTTAGTAACACAACTTTGAGAGAAAACACAAAAAGACAAAACAAGTAATGACTTCTGTCTCACATACACAGTACAACAGCAACACGGTTTATTTTATGCACAAAAACATCTGCATAACTTGATTTCTGTAATATGTCTTCTGTTATGTTTTGTCTATTTCTTAGTTTCCTCGATTTGCTCCACCTCGCTGGACTCATCCACCACCTTCCCATTGACCATAGTTTGTGTCACAACTTTCACAATCTTCCTGGTGCGAACGTCCGGCTCTTCTGCAAAACAACAAGGTGCATTTTATCACTGACGTCATACTTAAAGGTGCACTGTGTAACTTTCTGATGTTGTCATTTAGATATTTTAGATGCATCAGCCGGTTTCATTTCATTTTGTGGAAACCATTTGACACCATCAGGGTTCGTTCGCTCCAGGTGGACGGGGACTTTTTTTACTTGGAACAGTCACTTTTTTGATAGCTCATTTTGTACTCTAGGTCTCTAGGTTGAACTGTGTAAGCTGTCATTGTTCAGACGCTACTTGCTTCCATCTTTGCCATCAGCCCCCCTTCACTTCCAAACCCCTGCTGCAATGTCATTGGGTCATTAAACCAGTGGTTTGTACTGCAAACCAATAGAGTTGGTAGGACTCAGATGGATTCTCTCACGTTTGTGAATTCAAAATGTCACGAGAAATCCTCTGACTTCCTCTGATTATTAATGACCTAAGTTAAAATGAGAAAATTGTAAAAACTTGCCTTACACTGTGCAATACATTCTCACCAAAGAACTGATGTAAAATCAGAATCAATAGTTCACAAATAAGAATTTCTAATTCTTTGATCCATTATTCTCTAAATAAAATTTTTGCCGGTTCAGCCCATTTTTACAACCATTCCTACTGTACATTATCATAGATACAGTTTTAGTATTAAAGGTTGTATGGAGGATTTTCAAAAATTGTTTGTTGTCAGTCTTGGTCAAAAACAGTTGCATAGATTTGTAATAGCTTGTACTTATCAAAACAAAAAAAGAATTATAAAAATATATAAACTGTGGACATGATAAATCAGTAAAACGTTGACCAATAGATAACGAGGTACTCGTTATCTATTGCTGTAACCTGTCAAGCAAACCTCAGTGTTCTCAGTAACTCATTGGCCAGTTTCAGTGAAGGGGTGGCCTGGGAGAGAAACACATGTGCATCATTTGAAAAACAACAAGCAGCTGTTGGATTTGAAAATCTTCCATACAACTTTACAGATTTGAAATAATCCATCCATTGGTACTCACTTTTAGGAGGTGGAACTTCTTTAACCCTGACAAGAAAATGAATACATATATTACATTCAACAAAATAAGAATGATCATATATAACAAAAAGTAAAAATACTAATAACTCACAGCTCCTCTCCTTCCAGCAGGCGCCTGTAGGTGGCGATCTCCATCTCCAGGTTCTGCTTGATGCGCAGCAGTTGTTCGTAGTCGGTTTTGGTGCGCTGCATCTCCAGTCTGAGCTGGGACAGGTCGTCCTCCATCTGGGACAGAGTGGACTGCAGACGCTCCATCTCAGACGAGTACTTCTGACCTGCGTCACTCAGGTTCCCCTCCAGAGCGGCGATCTAAACACACAAGGTTAGAGCTGCTGGTTTAACTGCAGTTGAATAGAAAAAGCACTGTGTTGTATTCAGTCTCCAGCTGAAGACAGGAAACAATGTACTTGTTTGAGTTTTTCATCCTGTTCCAACTGTTCTAATGTGGATTCCTCATCAAAAATACATTTGTTTCCCTCTGAACCTCAGAAAACACTGCTGAACCCTGAATGTCCCGAGTTCTGTGATGTCATAGGTAAATCTCTGAGATCTACAGAGCTCAGAGGCATTATGGACTTTCTGTGTCAGTAAAAATGCAGGAGGAGCTCAGACATCACTGCCAGTGCCTGCAAAGGTGCTCTGCAGTCATTTTCTGTCACAAAAAAACAATTACCCTCTCGAGTGATTCTCAAGTGTCATGATAAAAGGCAGTGACAGCAACAGCACTGCAAGAGTTCCGGGCTGAATCTGAGCTATCCTCTGTGAGAGAACCTGAGCCCAGATTAAATCATCTAGACTTGTTTTGAGCAGTTCTGCAGCATTAGCACATCAGGCAAGTTTTCTACCCCAGTGTAGTTTTATTTGCAGCCAGTAGATGGAGCTCTAACTCAGGCTTGCTTTATTACACTTTTTTGTTCTAATTCAGATTCACAAGTATTAGGAACATGTATAAAAGGCAAGAACAACGTGAATACTGGTAAGACATTTACAGTAACTTGTCGTGTAAAATAAAATCTGATCTGGTTATAAAAATTGCAAATCGAATCATAAACACAGCTTTTTTCATTCTGCTCTAAATGAACAGCAAGTTGTTATTATGAAGATTCGACTGTTTCCCCACAGAAACCAAACCCTAAAAATGCATTCTGATGAAACAAAATGACTTCCCAAAGCTTCCATCTTATTAGCTGTGACCTGACAGAGCCTTGGCTTCCATAACAAACCCCTGCAGCCCCAGTACAATTTAGCTCCTCTGTCCTGTCTGTGCTGGGACGACTTATCAGCGTGGGAGACCCTGTTTACTGTCAACATGGGATTACAAGATGGAAGCAGATAGAGCGCTTTCTCCCATAAATGACAGCAGCAGGGACGAAATTTGAACTGTGAGTGGTGACAGTCATCATCACTGTTGTCAGGCTTGAATAACCCAGCAATTGTTTGTTTCATTGTAACAGTAAGAGCACAATTCTTTCTTGGTAACACGGCCGCACATTCAATAAAACTCTAGTCATATTGCTATTTTAATGGATGCCGTTACCAAGAAGTGCAGTTTTAAGTTGTTTGTTAGTTGTTTTGTCAATAAATTGGTCAGCAAAGTCTATTGTATTAGTCGACAAAGTATTTTTGATAGATTATATGGATTTGTTTTAGAAAATTGGTGTCAGAACACATGGCCTTGACCTAGTGTTCCCCAGGGGTCAATCTAGGGACCCCCTCTGTTCATTATCTACATGCTGCTGTTAGCTCAGTTAAGAGCATAATCTGTGAGCTTCACAACAAGCAGGGCTACATTTGCCCTGTGTTCAATAACAGCAGATGATCAGTGTGTGGATACAAAACAATTTCTTCAACCAAACTCAGACAAGAAGTTATCAACATTGGCCCATAGAAACAAAGACAAAGTGTCAGCAGTCACCTTCGGTCTCTCTCTGAAACTTTAAATCAGGTTAGAAATATGGGTGTAATAATAGAATCAGACTTGAACTTTAAGAGCCACATAAAGTCAATAACATCAGCAGCTTTCTACCATCTAAACTTGCCAACATCAAAGGTTTTAGAATCAAAGCCTGACTTGGAGAGACTTATCCATGCATTTGTCTCCAGTAGGTTAGACTATTGTAATGGCCTGTCACTGGCCTATCCAAATGAGCTGCAGTACATCTAGAACGCTGCTGCTCGTGTCTTGACAGTACCAGGAAGTACCATCACATTAGTCCTGTGCTTAGGTCTTTGCACTGGCTTTGTGGCTCAGAGATAGACTTTAAAACAGCTCTGCTTGTGTTTAAGTCTATTCATTTCCTAGCAAGAAAGTACATCTATTATCTCGTTGACCTTCAATTTAATAGCACATGATTACAACCTAGATAATTTCCCTCACAAAGTATACTTTTCTGCATTAAAAACTGTTAATTTTGTTGTTCTGATTTGAAAACATGTACCAACTCACAATGCGACTAGTTTTTTTTTTTTTTTTTTTTAACAATCAAGCATTCACCTCGGTAAATTTTCCTCTAAACTCTTAATAAGACCAGGTGTGTTAGTTGTTGTTACCTGTTTGTGCAGACTCTCCAGCTCCACCTCCAGCGTCTGCAGGAAGCGCTGTCGCTCAGTCAGTTCACTCTGCGCTGCTCTCAGAGCCTCGTTACTCTCTTTCACCTCATTCTGCACCGTCTCCAGCTGAAGCCAGGAAAACACATCACATATTTGTTTAATCCACACTGGTACCAAGCTTTTCACCTTATTCTACCTCGCCCACTTGTCTTGCACTTCCTGTTAAGCTGCGTTTAGCCTGTAAAATTCAGATGCTGTTTTTTTTTTACCTGTCATTATTTCTAGCTAAAAGTAGTAACTGCCCTTTTTCTTTTACAAAAGTGGCTCTCCTGGAGAAAAAGGTTTGGAGGCCCCTGGTATACACAAAGTATATATATACAGTATATACTTTTACATCTGACCTTCTTGCGGTACCAGTGCTCGGCCTGCTCCTTGTTCTTCTTGACGATGCCTTCATACTGAGTGCGCAGTCTGAGAGGATGGTTCCCAGCTCTGGTCCTCGAGCTGTGTCCACCTCCACATTCACCTCGTCTCTGGCAATGCGGGACCTCATCTGCTCAATCTCCTACAAGACAAAACAGGCAGTTTAATTAAGAGTTTATTCATATTCTAACATTGCTTCTTCATCAAAACACAGCTGGAACTTGTCTGCAACATTACAGAGGTGGCAAGTAACTAAGTATTTTTACTCAATACTGTACTTAAGGTTAGGGTTAGTTTTCTTGAGTATCTGTACTTGAGTATTAAAAAATCTGTCAACTTTTTACTTTACTTGTACATTTTTGGAGAAGTATTTGTACTTTCTACTCCTTCATTTTAAAAACAAATTAGTTACTTTTTTAAGTCCACAAACATAATTTTCTGTCATATATCAACACTTTTTTCCAGTTAAGCAAGTTCAAATTTTAATAATTTTAACAATATACTATTAACACACAACTAAATACAAATTTATCACAGTTATTGCATCGTTTCAGGCCATTTCACACCAGATTGCACCAAACATCAACTTTGTATTTTTACTTTTTTACTTAAGTAAATTGCCAATGATGCAATTTTGTACTTTTACTCAAGTAAACTAGTTTCAGTGGACTTTGACTTTTACCAGAGTAATTTTTTAGACAAGTAAGTGTATTTTTTACAGATGTTTTCCCCTTCAATCCTCAGAAAGCAGAAAGGAATTGCCATCTTCTGCACTGTTTTTAAGTTTATAAATAATCCAGCCTTGTTTTGAGCATTTCTGCGGCTTTAGCATATTAAGCCATATCGATTTGCATATTTCTAAGACGTTACAGATGAATTTTGTGTTTTACAATGAACAATATGTAAATTACTAACTAGTTTATCATTAAAGGTGGGGTAGCTGATTTTAACACTGCAAACACAATTTAGGTTTTACATCTGACAACTTAATCTGAAAAATCTTTCGACAGATGGTTAAGATCGACATGTATTCATTTTGATGTAGTGTTTAGCTTTTAAATGTCTTTTAACAAACAATAAAGTGAAACTGGAGTGACCACCCCAAGCTCAGCCAATCAGAGAGCTGCATTTGGCTCCTGATGAGAACTAAAATTCTTTATTATTCAGTCCAGACAGCACACAGTGGTCTAATTTTTTCACAAAGTGCTGCATCTATGATATACTTTTTAGTGGAAAGCACAAAGTTTACTAATTTACAACTGAAAAAGTTAGCTACCCCAACTTTAAATGCTTGAAAAAAAAAAAAAAAAATTTTGTCTCCTTTAAACCATTGCTACTTTTATCCAACATCCAGCGTTTCTTGTTTTTCTTAGTCTTTCTTTAATTATTCACGATGCAATTTATTTCTAACTGCAGGAAACCCAACTGTGACCAGACACAGAGAAGGAGAGCAACATGTGGCTGATTAAAGTATCTCTGTGACGAATGGGCCGAACACATGTCCTGATGAACATTGTATAAACTCTACACCATGTGGCGGCTGGAAGGAGGTGAGAGCGCTTCATTATTTACACAATTTCCATCAATACTTAATAGCTGGAGCTCAGTTTCCCTGCGGCTGCTCGACTCCCCCACATCCAGTCCCTCCACGGGTCGGCTCACATTCTGCTTTATCTTTCACTCTCCCTTTGTGACAAATGTTATGTCATGCGTCACTGTTATGGGATCTGCATGGTTTATGTAGGCTCTGCTTTTCTCTTTAGACGGCGCTCAGGTGAGGCAGTTCAGGCACAAGTAACAATTTTGGTCAATTTATTCTTTTGTACAGGCTTTCACATAGAAATAATTAAAAATGCTCGATCTGCTCAGTGTTGGGAGAAAGCACTGAAAACGAATTAAATACACATTACACACTACTATTTAAAAACATAATTAGTTACACTACTTAGACTTTAACTTTGTTGTAATATTGCAAAAATCTATTTAAAATATGATTTTATGTTATATTATTGGCCCTTAAACACAAGTGACAACAAATGAATTGCTTAAACAGACTCAAAACAACTAAAATCTACAATATTCCACATCCCTGTTACAGCTGCTGATTTGAGCTGTCTTATGTGACAGAATAAAAGTTTGTGGATTTTATAATTTTGTTAGTAAATGTTCCTTAATTACAAGTATTTTTAAAGTAACACGTTAAACTGCTAAGTTGTAAAACTGTAAATCTGTAACTACGTATTTGTAGCTTAAGTTACTCTCAGGAACATGTTTGAAAGACGGGAACAGTGCAAATAAAGCATTATATTTGTCCTTTAAGTGTTTGCCCATGTTCACACATACATTTACATTGATTTCTTTAAGTTGACAACCTTTGTTCCTTTATTTGTTTGCAGTGTTTCTTTTTAAAGCAGGGCTTCTTAACCTTTTCGACCTTAGAGGTTGATTAGTTTTGTACAAAGTATTCTCGGGTCTAAGCTCATTCATTCATTTTCTACCGCTTAATCCCGTTAGGGGTCGCGGGTGACTGGAGCCTATCCCAGTGACTTTGGGCCTTAGGCGGGGAACACCCTGGACAGTGGCCAACTCGTCGCAGTGTTACACAGACAAACATTCACTCTCTCATTCACTCACTAAGGGAAATTACAGTGATGCCCAATTAACCTAAACATGCATGTTTTTGGAGGTGGGAGGAAACCGGAGTACCCGGAGAAAACCCACGGTGACACGGGGAGAACATGCAAACTCCACCCAGAGAGATCGTGAGATGTTGATATGGTCCGACCCGGGAGTCGAACCCACGACCTCCTAATTGGGAAACCAGAGCTCTAACCACTTGGCTACTGTGCATCTAAGCTCATATTAAAGTTATTATATATTACTGATTGTTTAGCCCACAGTCTAGTCGTATTTCTACAGTGATGCACAGTTATGGAAACTTGTGCAGAAACTGTAGAAAAGGGAAACACACAGAGATCAAGTTTCTCAAATCCCAAAGGTGCTGTTTTGTTTGAAAAGGAAGTCAAGCTATACACTTGAAGCGCTGACATACATTTAGGTGAAGCAGCAGAAACAAAGTGGTACATGAGGACTGTGAACGTACCAGCTTTTCTCTGCATCGTGACATGTTTAAAAACAATAGAAGGTGATGGATGTGATATGAGGGTTTGACCTTCTTTGAACAGAACCAAAGTAAAGGCCTGTAATACAGAGTGTTCCTTATGTAGGAAGAACAATTATGTTAGTCTGTTATAAAGCTACTGTTAGCCGACAGAATAGCCACGTACCAGTCTCTCTCAAACTGGTGACTTGAGTTTCTTCTGGTGGTGCACAAATGCGCCTTTGCATGATACAATGATATTTAGAGCCAGATACGATTTGTATTTTGATATGCTGTATTGCTATACACAATATTCATACTAATTTGTGCAGTGTTCTTTCCATATTTATTGAAAGTTGCTTATCAATCTGGCGTTTGATGAAAAAAAGGCAAAAACTTCTTCTGGGTAAGCCCCGAGGCGTTCTCTGGCCAGTCGAGAGACATAGTCCCGCCAATGTGTCCTGGGTTTCCTAAGGTTTCCTCCCAGTGGGAAATAGAACAACACATCAGGGGGGTTTTGTCCAGGAGGTATCTGGAACTCAGCTCACTCCTCTCGACCTTTAAGAGCAGCAACTCCACTCTGAGTTCCTCTCTGCTTGCATTCGCAATCTTGTCCTTTCTGTCATTAAACCTACACATCTAAGTTGGACATCCAAGTGTTTTTTTTAGAGACAAATCTATTCATATTTTACCTTTAAGTAGATCATTTTTCCGAGCAGCATATTCATGGCTTACTGTTATTTTACATTTTACTTAGTCTCTTTTTAAATCAACATGAGGTCAAATTAAGGCTTGATATAGTCTGAGTTTAGATTTGTTGGTACGTGGAGAACCAAATATTATCTTCAGCGATAATTGGTGTGAAAACTTTGAGAACCACAGTGGAAACATAAAGTTAATAGTAATTTTTAATTGAATAATGACATTTTACGTTTGTTTACTTTTCATTGCCAACTTGTCTTTAGAAACCAGGTTAGAAGTGAAATGTATTTTGGTGAGCAGCAGAAAAATATATCTTTGATGTTTTTGTCCCAGGAGACAGGAGGACGCCTCACACCAGCTGATTAGACAAAGCCTCAGGGTTTCCTAGTTTTGTGAGAAACAAGCAGCAAAGCCTTTGAAAAAAGCCCAGAACAAACAACCAAAGAGTACTTATATGTCACATATTTTGTAGTAAATTTGACAGAAAAATAGTTTTAAAACTTTAAGATGACTTTTTCTGTAAATGTAAATTTTTCTGACTAAATAGTATTGTGAAAACATCAAAATAAGATGTCGGTGAAATCCTCATTCGTCCAAGAGTGATCCATAGTAAAAAGACTTCAAAGTCATCTGACAGGGTATTTGAAGATCGAGACGTTTCGACTCTCATCCGAAAGTTATTTTCAATGTTTTCAATTTTAAACTTTGTACTCAAAACTAGCAAGTTCGGTAAAAATACTTGCTGAACAGTAGACACATAGGCTTTGGCATTGTAGCAGAGCTGTAGCTAATGGAATAATGCTATAAACTGAGCTGTAGTTCTTAATAATAATGATCAAATGGCACATTGGGCTGATTAGGAAGAGCCCCAACTCAAGTTCCAGCTCAACCTCTGTTCAAGCCACTTTCTTTGTCAATCTCAGAGTTAACTATTTGTATAGCACATTCACAACTACACAAACTGCCCAAAGTGCTTCAAATGCACAAGAAAGTACAAAAAAAGTGAACTAGAATTAAAAACCAAAGCAACAAAATGCAGCTTAAAAGCTGATTTTAAAGGAGACCTACTTGGCGCTTACAAGAGAAAAACGCAGTATTTGCGTATTTTGTTACAATTGAGTTAATACCAAAAAACAGTTGTATATCACCTGTTTTCTATTTATATTTGTTATTTGCTAAATATTTACTCATCCTGAGGTATCATATAAACAGACACACATTAGTGTGGCTCTGACAAACACAGAAGGGGCAGGGTTTTTCTCAGTTTAACAGACAACGCAGATACTGTGTTTTTTCTTTGTAGGGCAGTATTGTATAAAGTTTCTGACCTTGTTATAATTGCCTTCTCTCATCATTAGTTCACTCAAAATTGTATTAACTCTACTTTCCTGCCAGGCCTTTTTGCTCATTTTAAACATATTCACAGCTCCACAAAAAAACTTTGTGCAACTGGAATCATGTTGTACATCAAAAGAGACCTACAAGTATCTCCTTTCATTAAAAAAGAATTGTTAATCTACATTAATCTGTTCCTTTTTATTGGCATTTGAAATTCCTTGTTTTCATTATATTTAAGTGTTTAAACTATGCTGAATTTTAATGCTTTGTTAAGTCTATCAGAGCAAAAAATAAAGTTTTTATCAGTGTAAATGCGGCGGTTTGTCACAGGATCGAGTCGGCGTTTCTTGAGGAACATTATTTCATATTTCTGTCTGCTCTTTTCCATCTGGTTTTGGCCTGAGCCTGTGTTTTCTCTTGTCCAATCATCGTGCTTAAAGGTGGGACTGCTGTAAGATCTGCTCCAGGGTCCAGGGTAAAAGCACGGCCAAAAGCGGCTCGCTATGGACCCAGCAAACCTTTGAGCAGTGGAAACAGCATAGGACTGTATCGTACCGTCCCGACCGAGCCTATAGAAACGGGCTAAAGTCTGTGTGAGGTTCCACAGAATAAGTCACAATTTACACAGTTCGAACATTGATAGTGTATGAATTTTGTTCAGCTGTTGGTTTCAAAATCCCTAAAATTAGTTTTTTGCTTCCGTCTAAGCTCCGCTCACTAGAATTCGACGCAAATACAAACATGCAAGGGCTGTGTAGGTCTGTATGGAGCAGCTTTGATGTGCAGAGGTAAGCTGCTCTATAACTTGGGGCAAATACCTTGTCACTTCTAGTTTTTCGACAGGATTTAGGGACATTTAAAAACAAAACAGGAGCCCAAAGTGACTGTAAAGTGAAGCGGACTTGGCGACTGTGCTGTGGCTTCAGGTGTAGGGAAACCAGATCTCCTTTGTTTGTAGTGACTCTGAGGCCCCTCCCCCCTCCCTCCCTCCACAAACCTGCCCCTCTTCACACTGGCCCGGCTCTTTAAAAGGACCTCTTGAGAGCCTGTAAGTGGGTCAGGCAGAGATCTGGTTGAGTGTAAGAGCCGGGTGAATGTGAATGGGGTGATTGATTGGCTGACCTCCTCGTGGTTTTTCTTCAGGAAGTAGAGCTCCTCCTTCAGGCTGTCCAGGTCTCCTCGGAGGCTGGCGATGATCTGCTCGTGGTCCGTTTTGGCCTTTTTCAGAGCCACACAGTCGCGCTCCACAGACTGACACATCACCAGCTCAGTCTCCCACCTGAAAAGTTAAAGGAGACAAAAACAACATGTTTTAACACTGTTCTCTCATCATTAGCTTACACAGAGTTGTATTTGGATTGATTCATGCATGTTTGAGTAATCCTGCTTTGACCTGCATGATTCTTAAGTGTTCAGAAAAGTCGTGTTTTACCTACCACCTATCCTCTTCTATTTGCATGTACCAATGTGCCTTGTTAACATTGTTTAAACATGTTACACCAGTCTCTCATTTAGTGTACGCAAAGTTGTATTTGACCATCTTGTTAGTGGAGCGGCAGTAAAATTCTTTTTTTTCTATCTTTAATTAATTTATATATTTATTTTCTTGCCAAAAAGAGCAGTGCTGAAGTAACACACTTTATGATGAGTTTCAAAAATCTAAAGCCAATATCAAGCATTTTAGAGTAAGCCTAATTTTTGTCTTGTAATCAATTTAAAAGGCACTGTGTAAGATTGAGAGGATTTTAATTATCACATATAATCCACAAACATTTAAATCATATTTATTATTTACAACAATATACTTAAGAGAGCACTGTTAACCAATCCACATCAATTGTGATACATTTATACTTATTTGAAATGTTTTATTACGGGCCGGAATATGGATCATTGACGCTATATGGCTTAATAGACAAAATGCATGTGAAGGCTCACTCTGGTGTTCAAAGTGGAAATCACTTTGTTTGTTTGTTTTTCTACATAGTGCCCTTTAACTTGTTCTATTCATATTAGTTTGGTTTTTAACTGTATGTACAGTTTTAGCTGGCACTTTCAGCCCTCCATTTTGTCTGTGTTTCACAATTTACAAAAATGTATGAAACCCCTGACTTAGGTAAATGTGGCACTACCAGGTAGGTTAAAGGGCAGATCTGCAAAGAGACACACTCACATCACAAAAAAAAAAAAAAAAAAACAACATAGTGAAATGAATCTGTAAGGAAACATTGTAAGCAAAGAAATCACATCACCTGGATCAGGTAGAGAGCAGAATCTTACCAGAAAAGTTAAATAGACAGACGCCATTGCAGGAATGATCGCTAACAGACATTTGAGGGGAAAAACAAAATACAATCTTGCCATTTACTTTATATCCACTGTTCAGAAACCACAACTTAAATGCAGACTTGAAGCTGCACTTGTAATTTGGGCTATAAATAACTTATATAAGCATGTTTTTGCCATTTAGATTTTTTTGTTGCACAAAATAAATCTGCTTCTTTGATCGGGTTTGCATGACCACAATATGGACTGTGATTTGTCCAGGGTGAAGACCCACTCATGTTGCTGTAGTTGTTTTTCCACAATAAAGCATAAAATGTATTTAAACTCGTTCAGAATGTTCTAAAGATTGGTTTTGACGTTCTAATTCTACAGAATAGTTGACGTTTCACTTCCAGAAAGTTACACAGTGCACCTTTAAGAAGAAATGCAGTGGAGATGAAAAAAAATATCCAACAGCCCAAATTTGTAAATACTGCAGCAAAGCTAACAGCAGCTCTGAGCTAAATGCTGACGTGATGCTAGCTCTGCCGCCATATTCTCTACAAAACAAGCTTTTTACTTTTCATCCATTAACATCAATTAGACTCAGTTGACTCAACTTGAATTAGTTGCATTTAAGATACTCTTATTCACCAGAAAACATTTCAAAATGAAAAACAGTGTTTTTCTATCAACAAAGATATTTCCCTCACAGCAGGCCTTGGTCCCAAAATATGACCCGCTGCAGTCTGTATCTAAAGTAAAAAAGCAGAATATGTCTCCCTTAACAATGTAATGAGTTGATAAGGTGCTGTTTTCGGCCTTTGATCAACAAAGTCTGTTCTACTCACAACAAAGACGTTTTTATTCCAGCAGCCAACCCCGGTGTGTTTCCAAAAGTCTGTGTGGTGTAATAGTTGAACACTTACTTGATTCTGAAGTCATCTGCAGCCAGTTTGGCATTATCGATCTCTAACATGAGACGAGCGTTTTCCAAGGTCTTCTTCCTCACCTGACAAATATTAACACAGCGTGAGTCGGACCAGAGATATTTCACCCACAATTCAAGTCTTTGTTTTTGCTGTTGGTGAAAATGTGTCAATTGTAGTTCATTATTGAATATGTTATGTCTTAAAGGTAATTTTCTAGATTGGGATATAGTTCATTGCTGATTATTGTTTAAAACCCATATGACAAAATATCACATTTTTGAAATTTTGGCTTAGTTTGGTGGAATAGTCCTTGTGGTAAATATTAATCATAGTTTTACAGCAGTAAAATACAAATAAATGTTGAAAATTACAGGAAGTAATCCCTCATTGAACAAAATGATTGTGCTGCTCTGCAAAAACTATTAATTTAGCTGCTTAAAATGACTTGGGATCAGAATTTTAATCCAGATTTGAGCAGTTTTCACTTGATAAGATTTAATTGCTTGAGTAATGTCGAATATTTCACTGATTTCAAGACATTTTAACTGGTTTTAAGAGAATTTTGCCTAAATTAGGAAACAAAAAATTGCCAATGGGGTGAGAACAGTTTTCTTAACACATTGGCAAATGATTTGTCTTGAAATAAGAAGCAATGTCTTGAAATCAGTTTGAAACACAGTCCGAAAATAATCTCTGTATGTACAAAAATCAAGATGAAATTAGTCAAAATGCTTGAAATTAGATTTAAATCCTAGAACAAAGCAACTTTAACTGTACAAAGTTTTAAGTTAAATTGTCTGAGTCATTTATGTGTTTTTTGTCACACATTAACAATAAACAAGTTCTTAGGTAACAGTGGTGGAATAACCTCTACATTAGGGGTGCAACTAACGATTATTTGCTTATTGATTAGTTGGGCAATTCTTCTTTCAATTAATCAATTAGTTGTTTAACATATAAAAGTCACTTGAAATACAAGATTTTATAAGTTATTGATCTTGAAACTTGAAAAACAGGATAAAACGTCACTTAATTTAAAATCAGAAAAAAACTTGCTTGTTCTATCGGCAAATCTTAGCACAAGAAAGTCAAATTATGCCTAAAACTTGATTTTAAAATAATTTGCTTTGATTTTTTTTTTTTTTTTTCAATTTAGAATTTTAACAAAGCAAATTACAAAATTAAGTTATTATTATCTATGTTTGATTTACATTTCATCGGGTCTATAACATTATTCTTATCACTTTGACTGAACTTTGGCTCAGGCTCCACCCCTTTTCTCTTCCCCCTCTGCTGCTGCAGACAGACGCACTCAGAGAAGAAGGAGTGCATCTGTGTTACTTTTATGTAGTGATAGATGCAATGGGGTTAAATTTCTCCTTGTGGATTCATTAAAAATTATGCTTAAGTGTGAAAAACATCACGCTTTTCCCACAATGTTTAGGATCTGTGTCAATATTTTTTCTATCAATACAAAATAATAACTGAGATAGAGTTTAGACTGTTTTATGTGCTCTACAAGTCTATACTGTATGTGGAGGGGACTTTTTACTACAGCTGCTAAAAGATACGCAGCTAAAAGCCCTGATCTGGACCCTGGGCCTTAAGTTGAAAAGCCCTGTTGTCATGACAATCTGCTTCTGTTCCAGTGAAAGGGCTTATCAGATCTGCAGTTCTGAACAGAAAGTCAATTGACCGGTTTCTTGTGTGAAGCCATTTTAGTTTAATATTTTGCTTTACAATTAACAAAATGCAACGTAATGATCTATGTCTGGGTTTACAGCTGAAATGATTCATGATTAGGATGTGCTGAATGCAGAGTGTGATAGAGAAAGCTCACGTTACGTTGTTATTGTGTGTTTTCTGCAGATGCATACCTCCTGTTCAACAGCATGAGCCTGAGCCATCATGGAGTCGAGGTCGTGACCTTTGGGAATCCGATCGATCATCAGCTGCTTGATTTTACTCTCCAGGTCTGCATTGGACCGTTCCAGCGTACGCACCTGCACAGGACGAAGGAGAAAAGGTAAGTTATGTATAAGTATGTCGGTAAATAGATTTTTTCATTGATTTATTCGATCATATGCAGTTTGACAAATTAGACTAAATTAAAATATCACATTATCATTTAGTTTGAAAAGGTTTAGGCAGAAGTAAAACATACGGTAATACTTTAGAATACTTAATCAGGCTTAATAAATCTTAATAATACCTTAAGATTTAACTCTTCTTGAACAAATGATTAGCAGATGTAAAAGTTAATTCTTTGTAACTATGTGACCCTTGCTCCCAACCCTAAATCTTAACCTTAGTTCCTTAAACGGTGCACTGTGTAACTTTCTGGAGGCAAAAAGTCATCTACACAATTCAGACGAGTTTAGGGTGACCAGACGTCCCGATTTACCCGGGACTGTCCCGATTTTGAGACGTGGCGTCCCGTGTCCCGTGCCAATCCCCCAAAACCATAGTTTTGTCCCACTTTTGCACATGCTCCATCCCATGTGTCCCGATTTTTAAAAAAGCTAAATCTACATGTGTTTTCAGAGAGTCGCTGAGAATACAAAACAACTATTTTTTGTAAGCCAGAGCAGCACAGGTCAATGAGAGCGGCGTGTGGTGCTAAACGTGACCTCTTTGGGCAATGTGCATGTCAATCACAACAGTTACCATAGCAGCGATGGCAGTATAAACCAATCAAAAAGCTGAAATTGCACGGGTGAACGTTAATGATAGCTGCTCAGAGTTCTATGCGAGGGTTCTCGACAAACCCAATCTTCATAAAAAGGTGCACTCCAGCTTAAAACACTGAAGTCAGAATAAGCTCCTGGTAGTGTAAGTATTTCAGTGTTTGTGCAATAGTTTAGTTTTTCAAACTGCAATATTTTCGGTTATTCATATTCATATTATTATTTATTTATTTTACTCCTGGTTTACAGCTTTGTTGGCTACCTTAATTTTAGTTTTAACAGTGTTATACATTTCATATAACAGGAACAAAAGAATCTGAACTTTTTGACTCAAATTAAAATGGTATTTTTCTCTCTGGAAATGTGTCGGTTTTTGGGCTAAATGATAGTGTCCCGGTTTTGAGCTTTGAAAATCTGGTCCCCCTAGTAGAGTTAGAAAGTTAAAAGAATACTTTAACACTTTCTGAATCGAGATGAATACATTTTATGCCATAAAATGAAGAAAATCAGCCAAAGTAACCGCTTTTCTGCAGAAACAGACGGTTCGGGGCCCCTCCAAGCTAAATAATAGACTATTTTGTGGCCATGCAAGCCCGCTCAAAATAAAACACAGATTTTTATTAATTATTTAGTGTAACAAAGGCATCTAAAAGACAAAAAAATGCATTTATTCATATTCATATATATTTTTTGTGCACCTTAAGTATTATTAAGCAAAGACTTTGCAAACTCCATCCAGAGATCATAGATGTTAATTAGTTGACCGGATTGAACTACATTTCTATTACTGTGCTCCGATTACCTAAATAAAACATATTACTATGATATTCTTACAAAATGTGTGCATATGTAATTTATTATAGCTGTAACAGTGTGTTTTACCTTGTCCAGATAGGTGGCCAGGCGGTTGTTCAGACTCTGCATGGCCTCCTTCTCGTTGGTGCTGTTGCCGTGGAGACCATTGAGGTTGAGGCTGGTTGGTCCGTTCAGTCGTGGCCGATGGAGGCGGAGCGGGTCAGCGGACTGGCAGTGAAGGACACGGAGGCTCTGGAGCGGGCCCGTCCCGTGTCCATCAGAGAGCGGCAGGAGAAAGATGGCTGCCGGGTCACGAGAAGTTCCTCATGGACATGCTGGAGGCCATGTTTGAACTGCCAAAGAGAAGAACCAAGAATTAGGTAACTTTTTTGGCTGTTAAACTGTCTATATGGTGTTTGGTTAGCATGGTTTACTACGACAAGTTTTTTTGACCATTTTAGAGCAAAATAGGTCAAAATAGTCACTGCTCTTCTTGTGTCTCACTGTTAAAAGACCAGTATAATTTCTACACGCTATGTGACATCAGCAGTAATTTGTCCACTCAAAACTGCGTGCTGATCATAAACACCTGCTGATCTTCACTGTCAGTCCCTCCTTTCTCCTTTTCCTAGTGCATTTCCAGCAAAAAACTTTTACTCAGTGACATTTCCTCACTGGACATTATGGGATATCTTTTCTCTATTCGATATGTCATAGTACAGACTATTTTTCCATCTTCTTCTCTGATTGTTTAACTTTTGTCCTGCTCTGAGTGAGTGACAGCTGGATTTAAACAATTATATTAAACTGAGATTTGGTCATCTTTGCCTTTCAGCCGCGGCTCTCTCTGTGCGCGCATTTCCCATGTTGATAAACAAATAATCCCTTTATATTCCCATTATTCTTCTCTGTTAAGGTAACTAACATGTCTTGTAGTTGTAAATATAAAATAAAATAAATGTCTTGTTCAGATTTTAGACCAACTACAACTAAGCCGAAAGTCCGTTGCCAAAAAAAGTGAGCAGGTGAATAACATGAATAGAAAACAAGACAATGCACATAAATTGTGATAAAATCAAAATCACAATCTGGTTCAAAGAAAATTATCATACTTTTTTTTTTTTGCGATATCACCCACATCTATATCTGTCTTGATCCTCGCCACAATTGGACAAATAAGAAGTGCAAACCTCGCTTTGCAACTTTAACCTTACAGTCTGTGCATCAAATGACAGCTACCTATTTCATTTGACAGTGTTCACTTTTTTTTATGTATATTTACTTCTTTATTCAGTGTAACAACGAGAGATGCACGATGCAGCTTTTTCAGTTCTGATTTGATTCTGATACTTTGGCACAGCATTAGGTGTCTATGGATACCCGATATTGACTGATACATGTATAGCTTTTTTTCTTATCAAAACATAAGAATTTGGGGTACCACTTTATATTAACTACACCTAAATTAGCCTTATTAAAGCCTTAATAAAGCATGAATAAAGACTTATATATTCATGAACAAATGACCAATTAATGGATGAAAACGTTTATGAAGGCTTAATAACTACTTATTTAAGGAGATAAGGTTAGGATTTTGGGTTGGGGGTTGGACTTGTGGTACATAAGAAGTTATTTTAGCCTTAATAAACGTTTTGATTCATTAATTTACCATTTGTCATAATGAATTAAGTCTTTATTTATGCTTTATTAAGGGTTTATTGGGACTAATTAAGATGTAGTTATTAGAAAGTGTTACCAAATTTGGCCGTAGAGACGTAACTGTCTTTTAGGCTTATCTGAATAAAATTTCAAACGTTTTGAGGCATTCTCGATCCTTTTTCTTTTCTACCGCTTAATCCCGTTAGGGGTCGCGGGTGACTGGAGCCTATCCCAGTGACTTTGGGCTTAGGCGGGGAACACCCTGGACAGTGGCCAACTTGCCGCAGGGTTAGACAGACCAACCATTCACTCTCTCATTCATTCACTAAGGGAAATTTACCCACGGTGACAACGGGGGAGAACATGCAAACTCCACCCAGAGAGATCGTGAGATGTTGATTTGGGTCCGACCCGGTAGTCGAACCCACGACCCTCCTTATTGGGAAGCCAGAGCTCTAACCACTTGGCTACCGTGCATCCTCCGATTCTCGATAAACACCAGTAAATTTGTGTCATTATGTCCAATTAAAGGCACAACTATGCTATGATAACATGGAGCTATACCAGATCCAGTAAAATTTCTTGGATCGACACTGATATCCGATCCCAGTATCGGATCAGTGCATCATCAGCAGTAACAACACACTCTATTGTTGTTCCATGGGTGTCTTTATGCCAGAGAGCTGTAGGGGCAGCATTAATTAGTTCTGCTTTAAACAGTTCACTGCTCGTTACAAAGAATGCCACTATAAAGAGCTTTGAACAGGAAGTCAATGGAATGTTTATTATTCTAATCTAAGCTGTTTTAGATTAGTTTTGTGGTTTACAATGAACAGTATGTAAAAAGATCTACTTATGTTACAGTTCAATACTAAGTGGCTACAAACATTATTTCTCCATTAAACTCGTTGGTCTGAGCCTCCACATGCATTTCATTCTGTCTCATGTGTCCAGATGATTGTCTCACCACACTTCTAAAGCTTGTAGGAGATGGATAGAGTGGCAGCCGAACAACTGTTAAATGTATTAAACCACTTCTGAAATATGAGGGGATCATTGTTGTAAAAGCAAATGTCATGACCAGAACATTAACTTTAAAAGCCACACAGTTCGGCCGCCGTGGCAACTTAAATCTAGTGTTACAAGGCTGAGGAAAAACTCTTTAGCAGCTTTTAAATAAATGTGTGTCATTCTAGCAATGTACAAGTACTGCCTAATAATCCTGACCGCGGAATGCTCGACGAAATATGAAAGATGATATGAGACATAGCATTAGCATCTAGTTAGAGACATATTATGTTAAATTCACTTTTCTGAGCTACTCACTGTTCTCTCATAATTTTACATAAAGCTCTATATGGATTGATGTTTGAGTTACTGCAGCTGAAGTCCTTTTAACAGCATAAAATGTAATTGTTAATGTACTGTCGAATATTGTTCATTGTTAATATTCTTTTGTTTATATGTTTTTTTTTGAATTTAAAATAAATAAAAAAAAATGAAAAAAATCAAAAGAATAACTGACATGTATAGGGAGATTTAAGATAAGTCTTCAAATTTGCCAATGGGGTAAGCGATTTGTAAAACCTATTAACAAATTATTTGACTCAAATTAAGCCCCCTGATCTCACTGAAAAGCATATGTAAGCATATGTGCATGTCTGTCATACTTGTTGCATCAGTTCATTTTTATGGTGGATGTTAAAAGTTTAGATTTTTTGTGAATATTAACGAAATCCTAATTCTAATCTTAACCAACTTCTAGCCCCAGACTTTTGTAACTTCTGACCTAAACTCAAACAAAATGTTGTATATGTGGCTTCAGTCAAAACACCTCAGACGTCATATAATAGACACACAAAAAGAAGTCAAAACATGCTCGTCATACGATATTCAAAATAGAAAAACTACATTGCACATTCAAACTCACAAGCTGTCCAAAACGGTTTTATTTTTCTGATAATGTCTCTTGTGGTTCAAAAGAAAAGAGAAAAATTATCTGAGGTTAATTGCCAAAACGTTATCTGAAAAACGTTTTCGACATATGCCATTTGAGTGTGCTGTTCAGTTTTTATATTTTGAATTGCAGTTCCTTGCATATGCACCTCTACAAAGACATTGGTGTGCGTTACTATTTTTTTTAGCAATATTAACATCTCGTAGAAAGAGCTGCCGTTGATTGACACAAGCCGTGGAAACAAGTCAAGTCAGAATTTATCACTGTGCGAAAACAAACGTTATGCTGATAAAGTCAAAATTTGTGAATGAAATTTGACCCAGCGACTCTTAAAGGGACTGTACCTGATTTTTGCATCCTAAAAATGTAAACAAACAGAAATAATTAATTTTAACCTTTTTCCTTCAGGCTACATGATTTCCTCACGTAGCTAATGCATTCTGAGCTTCAGAATTGTTCATCATGATGAGTTTTAATGTTCTTTCACAGCTTTTAACAGCGAGGTGAGTCACTATGCTAACAACAGTTAGCCACAATGCTAAAAACAAAAACAGAAAAAGCTGCACACAAACAGGATTTTATTAGACATAGACAGGACTTTGGGGACTAATTTCCACCTGAATAGATACATTAACAAGGCATCAGTGCTAGGGGGAAATTGCTTTTAAGTTATCTTGTTGCAAAAAAATCGAGTACAGTCCCTTTAAAAGTTACAATCAGGTGAAAAAATGGTGAGAAAAACGCTGTCTCAAGCTTCAGGAGACAGTCGTTCGTCAGACCGGTTCAGACCTGATCCAAACAGCTGCTCACATCCTGTGTTGTTGTTTTAATCAAAGAAGTTTCCACAGCTAACCAGATGGACAGCGACTCTTTCTGCATGAAGCATGCGCAGTAGAAAGTGACGTCGACCGATAATCTCTCTATAGATACACAAATCTGTGAGTGATGTCTTGAAACAAGTTGGAAAATAGTAAAACATTCTGTCTGTCAAAATGTAGAGCTTAATTTGTCATAATGTCTGAAATTAAGTGTAAAACTATTAAATGAGACATTTTAATATAATGAAGAGGCATGGCATACCTGTTCTGCAGTTTTAACATTAAGTCAGTGAATCAGTTTATATTTCTAAGCCATTTTAGTCCCATTTTGTGTTGTACGATGAACACAATGTAAACTATTGATCTACCTTCTGTATGTCATGGTTTAGTACAAAATACAAGCCCAATACAACACAATGTCTCCTTTAAACCTCCAAACCACAGAATGTCAGACATGCAAATCCCTCCTTGCTCTAATAAATACAGCACAATCAGGCAACCAGTTTGAGCAGTGTCCATTCATTCTGTGTTTATCAGCGGAGCATGTCAGTCCCTTAGTGCGTGTCGCTGTGTCGCCGGTGCTGCTGCTTCTGTGCGTCCCATTGGCAGATTAGCGGTCAAGGGAACTTCTCTGTCTCTGTCACCTGATCCTCGCTGCAGAGTTCCCACAACACTACAAAGGAACCAGCTCCAGACAGCCTCTCGTTGTTCACATGAAAGATAAGACTTGGGAAATCATCGCGAAATATGTTTCAAAGTGGATTCCAGGGATGTAGGAAGTGACTGAGCAGGACGTGAGCGAGCTATCTTGATTCACAGTGTAGAAATGTGTGTGTTGATGAGTTGAAATTAGCTGGAATCTATTTGTTCACTTACTGCAAAAACTGTATTTCTGTATGTATGTAATTAATAGTAAGTTCGTAGTGTGTTTTTCCATGCATTCAGGACGGAACTATGACATATACAGATCAATAATTCAAATTTTGTTCATTGTAAAACACAAACATGATCTAAAAAAGCTTAGAAACATAAACAGATTCATTGACTTCCTGTTCAAAACTGCAGAACTGTGAAGCCCCGCCTCTTCATTGTAAAATTTAACATTTATGTAGCTGGAAAGAGGCTACATAACAGTTTTGAGCCCTGTATGTTTAGCTAAGAATTTTAAGTAAACAGAGTCACAGCTGTACCAGCGGATGAGTCTGGTCGCCCCTCGAGTCAACTGAATTTCTAGGGCGGAACAAAGCTCACCTAACAGACAGCGGAGGGAACCAATCAGAGAAGAGCATAAAAGCTTCTAGTGCCGTAAGCTGATGGGATTTCTCTCGCGCTGTCATCTGCCGGTAAGGGCGGTCCCTCGAGCCGACTTGAACACGACTACTGACGCGATGTCTTTTTGGTAATTTAAAACGGCATTTACCGGTGAATGGAACAAACTCTCGGTTTTCCGATGCGCCATGTTGTTTATCCTTCCGCCGCGCTGCCTAGATCCATGCGCGCTGCGCACAGCAGGGACGTTGTTAGCAAAAACCACGTGACTGAAATAAACGATTTTCATTGCACGGTACGATCTGGATTTTCGAAGGAAACGCCCTTGTAGGGTGGGGCGACCAGACTGATATTTTCTCTGTGTAAAAATACAGAGAAATGTCATTCTGGATCCCAGGCAAGGGGATAGGTGGTAGGTGAAAACAAGGATTTGCTGCAGGACAATACAAGATTACTCACACATGCATGAATCAATCAATCAATCAATCTAAATACAACTAAGAGTAAACTAACGATGAGAAACATTTTGTTGTAACGCGGTTAAAAACTCAGATTAAGTGCATTTTACATAAAAAGTTAAGTAAGTAAGTCATTTTTATTTATTAATCACATTTCACAGACCAAAAATCAACAAAGCGCTTTACAAAGGCTGAATTACAACGAGACAATTTAGACTGCAGCAAACTAAAAAGTCTTGAATCTTAATTTTTGTTTAGCTGCGGTTAGCTTGTAGAATTCAGTTGGTTTAGCCTAACTATCATTTTATCTAGAGATCTAGAGACCGATATGGGTTTTTGTTTGGCCAATGCCGATACCGATATTTCTGAATTTGTTAGCCGATGCCGATATTTCACTAGCAAGGACCACACTCTCAGAACTTGTAAGCGAGAACTTTATTGAATAGATGTAAGCACAAACGAAACAGAGACGTTGTTGCCGGTTTGGGGCTTCCTTCAAGGGCCTCGAAACCCCCCAGGAGATGGAGAATAGTGAGAGAATAATAGAGTAATGAAAAGAGGGAGGGTGGGAGGGCCATTGAGACATGAATGGTAGGATGTGAGTGTGTAGCCAGGGTGGCTAAATAGCGTAGCCACCGGAAGGGACGTAGGAGAGGTGTGGTCCTGCTCCCGAACTTAAGATAATAGCTTATCTTCATTAAGCCGAATTTGGCAGATTTTCAAGTCTGATTTTATAATTTTACTTTTAAAAGCACAGCTGAGGTCAACCTAAACTTTTATTCACCACAATACATGTGCGTCATTTCACACATTGTAATGACGCTAGAATGGGTTTTAATTTTAGCCCTAGAAACAGTCATTTCATAGCATCATGAAAGATATTCTTATTGACAAACAAACAAACACTTATTAAAGCTTGTGCTGCAGCCAAAGTCAGAACAAGAATTCATGTTAATGATAAAATCAAAACCTGAACATCCAGAACAACAGCAAGTCAACAGTGTGTCATTGTTTTACTTGAATCTTTTGAAGCAAATTAGTTTATTTGTGTTTTAAGTTGTATGTGTGAAACTTCAGACTTGGGAAGATAAAAAGAAAGATAAAAGAACCAAACCAAATCAAACCAAACCAAAACCTCAATTTTCCCACAGTCCAAACAATTGCCTGATCAGATATTGGACAAAATGAGGCCAATAACTAATGACCAATATACAAAAACATAAATATCGGCCCCAAAATATCGGTCTATTTCTAATTATATCTATTTGAAATTGCCCCGAGAAACAGAAAAATGTACGTTAGCTACCTTAACAAGCAAAACAGGAAATAAACTTCCAAGAAAAGTGGACGGGGCAAAATAAGGTGAATACAGTCTTGGTTTTTTCAGGCAAGCAATAATGTAGGTCTATCAAGCTAATTTATTACCAAAACATAAATAAATTATCATTCTGATTTCAAGCCATTTTAAAGTGACAGTGCGTAGCTTTCTGGGACTGAGAAAGTAACTCAGTACAGCCATACTGTGGAGGACTAATATGGCTAAAACAGTGTCTCCATGGAAACAAGCAAGAGGAGGCTCCTCTAGGACAAAAAGTCGATTTTAAAGAAATGCAAATCTGCTCAGAGTAAAGATACTGATTATTTATGTTTTAGCCCAAAAAAGACATTCAAGTTAAAAATACAATGCTTTGATCAAGTCTATTTTTTGAGTAAAGTTACAATGTGCACCTTTAACTATTTAAAATACTGTTTTTGCATTGTAGCTACTTTACTTGATTCAAAACATGTCCAATGTGCCTCCCCTCTCCCTCTTCAGACTACAGATGGAATTAGCTGTAAGCTACAATCTGGTACAAGCATCTCTCCATTGTGCTTAATGTAATTGTACATTGTCCTTAATAACCTTACCTTATTGTTTGCATCAAGCCAATAAGACAATTTTGCTAACCCCATTGTATTGTTTTATTTTCTTTTAGATCTCATTTAGCCAAAACTGCTCATTCATTTAATCTACATTGCATTTCTCCAAAACAGGACATACAATTTTCAAAGAATGTCATTTCTCATTTGAGCACAAAAAGAAAGAAAATATGTGACTTGATATTATTTGTTGCGGTGCTTTATCTTTTCTGTGATGATGGTAAAATTAAAAAGCTGCAAACATTCCTTGGACCATCAGCTTTCCCTTATTCAACTTCCGAACTTTAGATTATTCTTGAGCAATAATTGTGAAGAATCCTCTTAAAAAGACTCACCTGTTGTGTCTGTGTTTCAGGTGATGTTGTGTCCGGAGGAATGCGTCGGTCTGGGAGCTGCTGCTGGACAGGTGAGGCTTTATGCAGGTGAGCAGGAGGTGGGAGGAGCCAGAGAGAGGGGGCGGGGCTGGAGAGGTCAGATGTGTAAAGTGCATCAGACTACACTTTCAGTACTGAACATGATTGTACTTAGGATTTAGCTAAAATTTTGTTAAAATGTTTTTTTATATACAGTATACATCTTTCAGTAAAACATGATAACCTTTAAGATTTCACAGCATATGCTTGTTTTCACGAGTTTGGCTGTTAAGTTATCCTCATTTAATCTATTCCACAAATCCACAAGTAGTTTGAATTTTGTTTTTTGTTGTTCGAAGCAGCTGCTTTGTGGAGATGAACTCCCCTGTCAGATTGTAGCCTCCTTGTTTGTCACAAAACCATTTCTGGATATTTGCTGGTACATTTTTCCTGGCCTTAAACATGATGGTAGCTGCTTTGTATTTCACCAAATCTGGAAACTTAAGTATTTTTGATTCCAAAAAGAGTCTGTTTGTATGGTCTAAATACCCGGCTTTATGCACAATACTATGTTGTTTATTCTGTAGTGTTCATAGTGGCTGCAATGACTGGGATATGAATTCCCCCAGACACTCACAGATATTCCATCACAAGAGAACAAAATAAAATATACAGGGCTTTATGGTCTATGAAGAGCTTTACTTTACTAAGGACACCTGATATTTGTGAGTTCACAAGCATTTGAACACTTAATTCAGAGTCCTGCACAAATACATCTGAACCAGGTTAAATACTCAAATAAATTCAACAAATGTTGATTGAACAAATTGAATTTGTTTTAGGTTTCAGTAATGCAAGGAAGCTTTGCTTTGCCCTCAATTACTTCAAAGACATTCACAGATCATGTTCATTCAAATGTATTTACAAATTAAATTAATTGAATGGCTGAGTTGCAATGCAAACTTTCCTCCCTTTTTATTCAGTCAGTATTAAGATGAGACACTGCAGGTGTCTCGCAACAACAGTGGAAGATCGCCTGGTTCCAAAGGTAAGTTGCCCCAATTGTAAAGTGCCATAGGCTTTCCGAAAATTCAAATATTAGGAGTTTAAAGACATGTTGCAGGCTAGCCAGCTATGTGCTAACTCAGATCCACAGAGCAGTTGTTTTCAGTCTAAAAAGCACATCTATAACTTAAAATTGGCAAAATGTTTAATACCTTTGTAGTTTATGAAGCTGCAGAAACAGATTTTAAACAAAAATGTACAGGTCTTATACTGACTCACCACCGAGCTGATTAGCCCTGAGAACATTTTCAAACTTTTAATGTATATTTTTTTCTAAGCACTATAGAGATTTAATATGGGAGGTTGAGATGTTGAACCAGGAAGGGCTAAATTGAGACAAAAGAATATCGCTGGTGATACCATTATTGTCAAAATATTGTAAACATAGAGTGACACTGATATATTACTCATCCTTACTGTAACCACATACAAGTCATAATCTTTAGTGAAGGCACAATGCTTAAGCGAGACATTTTTCATAAGTTGTCTCGTGAGTTAATTAAACCCAACACATGTGTTCCTTCACTATTAACACTGCTACGTTTATTACACCGAGGCTTTCTGTCTCACATTTCATTTACTATAAATATCTTATCACGTTCTGCAGCGGCTCTTTGTGTCGCTGTGTGGATGCCTCCTGTCCGCGTGTCACTCACCCCCCTGAAACTCGATCCCCCCGCTGCCCGCAACACATGAAATATTCAGCAGAGAAAAGAGAACCGCCGAACACACAAGGATTTATTACAACAGAGTTAGGAAGGATGGTTTTTAATCGCTTTGACACATTTTTTTTTAACTTGACTTGATTCTAACTTTTATCTGAACAAAGGCTGTGGTGATCAAAACATTTGCAGACACACACTGAGTTTAGTTTGTATCCCCAACATCATAGACCTGGTCACATAAGGACATTAAAGGACAATGACTGTTACTTTTATCAAGAAGTTTAAACACCAGGAACTTATGAGCTGTCAAAACCAAAAAAACAAGTAATTAACATATGAATCAAACAGGAGAATGGTCTCAGCAGACTAAATAATAACCCTTTTATAAATATCACAATAATTTAATACTGTGGAAATAACAGAGATGTGGACTTGTAAGGTGGAAAATGAACTTTAGTCAGGCTTAAGTCACTATTTAGATGACTTATGACTTACTTGACAAAGTGGACTAAGACTTGGGACTGAATGAAAATGTAACAATACAAAATACTCAGTGGTTTAATACAAATAATAATGCATTGGATTTATATATATATGACGCTTCACATTCTGCAATATTCATTGATTCCACACTCGATGGTGGTAAGCTACTATTGTAGCCACAGCTGCCCTGGGGCAGATTGACGGAAGCAAAGCTGCCATCAGCCTCTCTGACCATCACCAACTATTCACACCAGATCCACACTAGGCAATGTGAGTGAAGTGTTTTGTCTAAGGACACAACGACTGTTTCTTCTCTAGTTGTCTCCCATCCAAGTACTGCCCAGGCCCAACTTGCTAAGGTTCTGAAATCTGACTGACTTTGACAAACTGGTATGGCCACAGACTTGAAGACTTGAAATTAAAGTCAAAGACTTGCTCCTCTTTGACTTGGGACTTGACTTGGACTTAAGGTCAAAGGCCTAAGACTTCACACTTCCTGGAGACGCGGCTCTGCTGCTGGAGTTTTCCAAGAGGCAAAAAGGCTTTATTGGATTATATTTAGAGGAATTATCTATGGTTCAGGGTCTAAAATATTTTTGTATAGGTATGTAATTTATGTGTGCTATTTGCATTATTATTTTTTTGTATGTGTGGTGGCCAGGCCACACATGGAAGCAACAAATGAACTTTCTCTTTAAGAGCTAGAAAGGGGTGGAGCTTGATATTTCATTTAGGAAGGTCAGTTTGTGTTAGTTATTATAATTTTGACAATCTTATCTTTTTTGACCCATTTTATTTGCATTTTTGTAACGGCAATAAATCTAGTTTTGATATTTAAACCTTTTGTCTGTGCCTACTGTTTGGACAGTAAGGATTTATCATTTATGTTGCTGCAGAGCACAACTTGGACACTGAACATCAGGACAGTGGTCCTTCATTGTGAGGCTTGGACTGTGCCTTGGCAGCATTTGTGTCACATTTGAGTGTGGCCACAGCTTTGGGCAGTGAGCTCAAGATAAATTTCACCTCGGGAACGATAAAGTTGATTTATCTTACATGTAAAACAGCGGCTCTGTCATGAATCATCCCAACACAACTTGAAATGAGAGAGACATTATTGAATCTTCAGAAAAGTAGATTTTGCATCACATGTTCTTTTTAGCTCTTTTAACTGTTGAATGTTGCGTGCTGCTTACAAATATTTGTTTTTCATTTGTTTGCTGATCTTGTTCTGACTTTGGTCACAGAAGAGCCTGGAGCGATTGTTCTGGAGGAAATACAGAATTATGTTAATGCAAAGGAGGTCAAAAGTGTTTGGCAGATGTAAATGTCAAGTGCATACGACGAGTTAAACTACATTTTTCAGTAAAACAGCAAACATGATTATACAGTATTTAAGATTTCACTGAACATTTAGCTTGTTTTCACCCAGTTTGGCTGTTTTGGTGGTTTATAATTTGAAAATAGAGAGAATTCCACAGCTGTTATCAACAACCCATCAGGATTTTAGAATACAGATGTCCTAATTTATTTGGCTGAAAAAATATGTGTTTTTTATTTTAAATGACGCAATGTTCTAACTTTTTCATCGTTAACCAATCAATTATTGAATTATCAAGACTTCCTCAATTTATTCCTCATTTTCAACAAGGATAACGTTGAGAAACTCCCTGATCTGCCTCGACTTAAAGCAGAAATATTCATAACATGGGTCATTATTTTACAGATTACTTTGATATTGCTGAACTTAGTTGTTTCTGTATCTTTTATAGTTAACCAAACAGTCCACTTTCAAGCATATATTTGTCTTTATTAGCAAAATGAATCTACAAAACTACAGAGGTCCAGAACTCACTGACCTCAATGCTGCATTTATTGAAAATATGGACCAAAATCCACATAAATGACACAGACTCAGAGATGGCAAGTAACTAAGTATTTTTACTCAAGTACGTACTTAAAAAGTTTTCTTGAGTACCTGTGCTTTACTTGAGTAGCCTATTACAAAATCTTGTGACTTTTACTTTTACGTCTTACATTTTTCAAAATTGTCTGTGCTTTCTTCTCCTTACATTTTAAAAAACGATAGTTGCTTTGTAAGTGCTGTGATGTCGTGTATCAGACCTTTGTGAACAAGTTAACAAGTAAAAACTGTATCATCATATAACGGTATAAACTTATTCTTCACGTGATAAAAGTCTGATGAATTACAATTAATTTACTGTAAAGCCCACCTCACACTGCACAATATTACAAACCAGCTTCATGCACTGAGTTTAAAGGGGACCTATTGTGTTTTTTTTTATATTTAGTAAGGAACTAGAACATGTGCAGATCAGTAATTTACCTTTTGTTCATTCATTCATTCATTTTCTGCCGCTTAATCCCGTTAGGGGTCGCGGGTGACTGGAGCCTATCCCAGTGACTGTGGGCCTTAGGCGGGGAAGCACCCAGGACAGTGGCCAACTCCCGCAGGGTTAGACAGACAAACATTCACTCTCTCATTTACTCACTAAGGGAAATTACTGTGATGCCCAATTAACCTAACATGCATGTTTTGGAGGTGGGAGGAAACCAGAGAAAACCCACGATGACACGGGGAGAACATGCAAACTCCACCCAGAGAGATCGTGAGATGTTGATATGGTCCGACCCGGGAGTCGAACCCACGACCTCCTTATTGGGAAGCCAGAGCTCTAACCACTTGACTACCGTGCACCCTTTTGTTCATTATAAAACACAAAGTTGATCTAAAACGACTTGAAAATAGAAACACCTCGATTGACTTCCTGTTCAAAACTGCAAACTGATAAGCCCCGCCTCTTCATTTTAAAATGTGACTGTAAAAAGCAACAGATTTTTAAAAACTATTTTTTATTGTTGGAAAGTGGATATGGGACAGTTTTGAACCATTATGCCTCACTTTGAGTTTAATCTTTTGAATTATAAGTAAATACAGAGAAGTGGGAGGGATAGGTGGTAGGTGAGAATGGGGATTTTCTGAGCACTTGAGGTCCAGCTGAAGAACAACACAAGATTACTCCAACATGCATGAATCAATTCAAATCTAACTTTGATTAAACTAATGATGAAGGAAAGCCATTATAACAAAATAAAAACTTACAAAAGTGAATTTGACAAAATAGGTCCCCCTTTAAGATTTTCTAGATTGGTAAAATGTCTTAAAATCCTGAAATTAATTTTATTTCTGGTATTTTTTCTGGTCAAGATGGTTTTACTTGATTTATCTACAATAATATGACTTGCTATGCTGTGTTTTCTGCCTTGTTTCAATACATTCGTTTTATTAGGTCAAATTATTTGCTAATGAAGACATTTTTACTAAACTCACTGGCATATTGAGTCAAGTGAATATACTTTTATTTAAGTAAAGCAGTTTCAGCAGGACTTTGACTTTTACCAGAGTCGTTTTCACACAAGTAATTGTGCTTTTACTCGAGTAGTGAACTTCAGTACTTTTGCCTTCTCTGCACAGACGTTATGATTGACAAATGAAAATATCTTGTAACACTTGAATTTTGCTAAACGATGTCAAACTCCAGGAAACTTGTCTTTTGTATTTTGGTGTTTTTTGACAATACGTGGAAGTTTTCTGTTTTAGGACTCAAATTACTTGCAGTCATTTTCAACTTTTATTTGTTGATTTCCTTATAATTTAAACCTAACAACTGTAAAACTATGAAACATATTTAACACAAGGAAAATGTGCTGCTGGTGTTTTGGGACATTATCATATTCAAATGTGACAAAGTCTGTGTTTTGCATTTTACTCACCATCACCACACACACAGGCGGGGTGTAGTTTCTCCAATTTCAACCCCATTTACTTCACGAAAATGTAAGAAGAACGACACTGTAAACAAATGCAGACAGAACAAATCCCAGTTCTTCTTTTTGAGCTAAAGAAGTGGCTTTTTCTGTCAGTGTCATTGATCTGTTTCATCTGTAGTGTGGCGCCTCCTACAGCCACGCAGCGGTAAATACACGAGAGATTGTCTTGATTTTAGTGATGTTTCCAAAAGAGGCAGCAACAGCCTTTAGTGCAGACTCTATGGATGCAAACGTGTAGGCTTTTTACCAACACAAAATTCTGGAATACACTTCAAAACATTTCTATAATAAACCAGTCCTGCAGTCATAGATTAACTCATCCTTTTCTTCTTGGGCATGTTCAGACTTTGTAAATAACCTATTGTAATGTCCGAAATGTGTTGTGCATTTAGGTCTATGTGTAATTGTTTTATCCTGCTTTAAGACAACGGATGAAATTTAGCACTCTTGCTAACTCTGGAATTTTGTGTTGAACCTGCATTTAAAACTCGGATTAATATGATTCCAGATCCAGATCAAAATTCTTAATACAATGTTGTTGGCACACTGCGAAAAGTATGTAACTAGTCTTGGTTAAAATGTTGTAAAATTTAATTCAGAATTTTGATCTGGGTTTAAGTAATTTTGACTGAATAATATTTATTTGCTTAAGTAATGTGAAATATTTTACTGGTTTCAAGGAAGTTCTGACTTTGCCAGTTGGGTAAGGACACAATTCTTAACCCATTGGCAAATAAACGGCCTCAAGTAAGAAGCAACATCTTCAAACAAGACCAAATACTTTGAAACAAGGAAATAATATTGGTATAAACAAATAAACGTCACATTTGTCAACATTTCCTAAAATTATGAATCAGGAAATGCTGTGCTGTGAAATCTTACCTTACAATAGTTTTTTTGCAGGGCAAACCTACTCTTTCCCTCATTCATTCATAACAGAAAGGTAAACTTGGCATTTTTCTCTTTTTGGTTTTGAGTTATTTAGTTTTCTTACTCATAGGGGACTTTTAAAATCTCTTACAAAGAGAGGCCTAACAAGAAGACTTTATCTTCTCACATTTATTACAGAGTTTGAGACAAACACACAGTTAAATAACAATAAAAAAGTTTTAGAGTCTGTTTGCTGCAGTTAAAATGTCCTAAATCACAACTATTGTTAGCAAACAAGTTTGTGAAACTCTGCACTGTTGCCACGACAACAGAAAAACTATTATCTGTTTCTATGTTACCACTTAAAGATAATTTGTTTAAAACTAAAACTCCAGGGATAAAAATTAAGCCATGAACAGCAAAGGCTGTTGGAGGTTTAGGACGTCTTAACTGCAGCTCTACAAATAGTGTCGACAACAAACAGACTCAAAAACACATTTTTAAAGGAGAAAAGGGTAATGTTGTTCCTAAAACTAATGAAAAATTCAAACTGAAACATTTGATGTAATTTTTATGTTTTTTTGTGTGTCTCTGCTCAGTTTCACTTCACTTCAGTCACTAGCTCAGGCATCGCAGGACTGCAGACGGTTTCCCAAAAAGCAGGAAGTACAGTCGTCCAATCAGTGAACAGGAGCGAAGCTGTGTGTTAGCCAGAATCAACTCAAAGTACGATATCAGACTGTAAACATTCTTCTTCTTTGACCTTGTGTCAAATATTAACTTAGAATATGATATTGGTGCAAGTTCACCACATGGAATCAACCACAATCACTGACACACACGTTTACACTTCCTGGATGACAAAACGACTAAAAAGCAGCGACTGGTTAAAAAAAAAAAAAAGTCCCCGCCTCCTGTAAAGCGAATGAACCTCAATGATACGATGTCTAGTCTGTCTAAATGGATTTTGGAATATTTTCTTCTGCTTTATAAGTAAAAATACAGTAAAAAAATATGAAAAATACAAAATTTTTTCACTGAAAATTAGAGAAACACACAACTTCCAGACAGTAAAAATATAATAAAATCAAGGTAACTATTAACTAATTTAAAGTTCATATGACAGATTCTAACATTTTTCTAATTATGACTTAGTTTAGTATGTTAGTCTTTGTGGTAAATATTTATTATAGTTTTACAGCAGTTAAGATGATAAGATTTATGAAGAAACTGACAAATAAATGTAGAAAATTACAGGAAGTAATTTAAGTTCTAAAACAGAATCCCTCCACGTGTGTCGTTAAAAAGCGTCAAAATGCAAAGACAATTTACACACAACTGACACAGTTTAAGCAATCATTTAACACAATTAAAATGTTACAAGTTATAATAATTTGTCACATTGTCACTCCTGTGTTATTTATGTTGATTTGGCCCCAGATTTACAATGTTGTTGTTAGGTAACAGTTGTGGATTCCCCTATCATATTTACTGGACAAAAGACGATAAAAACTTCACCAAAACAACCAAATTGGGTAAAAACAATATAAATCTTTAGTGAAATGTACTCACTTTAAACACTTATTGACACATTACGAAGTTTAAGTTGGCGACTATTTCCAGAGTAATAACCCACAGTTAAATCTACAAAAAGCAAAATATATTTTCGTAATATTTGTAAAGTGAATTGAGGGCCAGTTCAGATTTTTTTGAGGGCCAATTTGGCACCTGGGCCTTAAGTTGAATGGGCCTGCTGTAGCTTATAGCAGTGCTTCCTAACCGTTTTCATTTGGAGTACCCCCTATTCATAATCTCACACATGGAGTACCCCTTATGTCATGTGTTTTTACGAGTATCTTCTCATTACTCATATATTTTAATTCATAACCATTACATTTTGTTGTTTTAATATGTTCATGTCCAAAAAATTGCCTCTTAACATGTAAAATGTGCTCCAAAAAAAAACAAAACGTTTTTAACATTACAATAGAGGTTAAGCAGGAGACATCACAAGAGAAAGGACATTTTCTCTTGTAAGAGTTCAATAAACAGCTAAAACAGGAAAAATAAACTACAGTTTGATAACAAATTCAACCCACAACAAGTCTACTGAGCACTGGGTTTGTAACTGACATGTAAAAAGAGAAAATCAAGTCAACAGTTGTAGCAAAGCAGATAAACACAAGACTTTAGCTTCTCACATTTATCAGTTGAACAGTTGAACTTATGACCTTTTCGTCTTAAAAAAATGTTTTTGAGTCCGTTTGTTGCAGTTAAAATGTCCTAAATCATAAACTATAGCAGACAAGCCGTTGCCATGACAATAAAAAAAATACATTAAAGAAATGCCACTCATTCTAAATGTTGCTAAGTATTTTTGGAATAAAATGATGTCAGTGCATAACCTCTATACTTGCAATTCTACCTTTCCTATAAATCTGACTCCCAAATACCCCTGGCAAACAGATGCGTATCCCTGGTTGGGAAAAACATTCTCAGATCTGTAAGAGTATAATGTTTTGATGCAGTCTTTTAAATTTGTGAATGGTTTTGCATTTTCTGCTGTTCCCTGAGACTGTCCCATAGCTGGACACAACACACACGGACACACACAAACTTTTTCTTGTTGTTTGTGAGGTGTTTACTTTAAAATACTCCTGGTGACGACCATTGGAGAAAGAATACATTTTGATAAAACGGCCTTTGAATTTTCAGTGTTGCATTTAGCTCTATATATGAGGTGGATTAAAATAAATATTAAAATAATTTAGAGCAGACTGACCAAACAAACTGCACATCTCTTCACAAGACACAAGATTCTGAGTGGATGAAAATACCTATTAAAAAAGATCAAATTTGAAAGTGTTATTTTAAAAACTGAGAATGTTTTTACACTAACACTCTCGCGAACTTCACGTCAAATAAAACACGCCGTACAGAACCCTTTTCAGATTCCTTCAAAACTCAAAATAAACAGAAGAATTACAGCGCTGGGAGACTTGAGACGAGCCGCCGTATCACATGAGACAGAATCAAAGAAAAACTTCATCAGCCTTCTGTTTTACTTTCACTTTCACTCAGGTTCAGCCCGGGGTTTGGGTCGTTGGGTAAACAAACAGATGATTAGCCGCGCAGGACGTCAGGATGCTAGCTCGTGACCCCACTTGACCTCTGACGACCCCTGTCACCGGCGATCATGTGACCAGGGCAGGCAGCGTTCACAAATAATAATAATAAGAATGTGTGAATGTAAAAGTATTAACAGGATAAGAGACGTTAATAAAGCTAAAACTAAATTACTAAAAACTAAATTCTCACGACTTCCTCCTTTAGCGTGATAAATAGAAGTTATGTATAATGATTAATTTGATAAAAATTTCCACAGAGACCAAATTATGGGCAACACATTAGAGAAAATGCACTTCTTTGCTGTTTACGGACTATCTAGGTCTGGTTTAACAAGAAAAATACTCTTCAGTGAGAACAAACTCAACCCAAAACAACTCTACTGAAAACTGAACTTATAACTGACACGTAAAAAAAAAGAAAATAAGGTAAACAATGGCAGATAAGCAGATACACAATAAGACTTTATCTTCTCTCACATCTGAGACAAACACACAGTTAAATTTTTTACCTTTTTCTTCTTCTTTAAAGTCGGTTTGCTGTAGTTAAAATGTTTTACACATAAATAAATAAATAAATAAATAAATAAATAAATAAATAAATAAATAAATAAATAAATAAATAAATAAAATACTTAATCAGCCTAAGTTAAATTACTTGTATTCAGAATTTTAGTTCTTTTGACTAGAAAAGAAATATTTGTGTAAAGTATTTCACTGGTTTTAAACAATTTTTGACTTATTATAAGAGAATTTGTCTTACAACTCTAAAGTATGTCAGCATTTTTGAAATGAAAGCAATCAAGCAATTTAAACCTGGAATTTCATTTTTTGCAGTGTTTTTTTTTTTTTTTTTGCAGGCTTTCTGCAGAACCTTAAAAAGTCTAAAAAAGACACAAGCTTTATAGCTAAACCAGGGGTCACCAATAAGATTTCATCGAAGTCCAGTTGGGGGAAAAATTTCCAAGCCAAGGTCCGGAACTTCACGGCGAAGTTTCTTTTAAGACATTTTTAAATTTGACTTTATAATTAAAAACAATTACAAACATTTAAATTTTCACAACATCCCACATAATTCTATTTTACAATAAAAGCTTTATTTTTTATGAATTATTCTAGGCTACCTCCCTTTTAAAAATGTATTTAATGGATAAATCTTGATGGAGAACAGTGTTTTTACACTGATCAGAGCTGATCACTGAGTCTGTGATGGAGTTATTCTAAGTCTGTTCTGACTCGACCCTGTTCTGTTCCACGTCTGTCTCTCTCTCTGTCTCACTGGTCAAAGTAGTCACTGAATAAAGCCATGTGATTGGCTGATGGCGATAGGACACACGTGATAACCCTCTCCAACTTTACGCATGTAGAATCACACAAAGACCGCTCTGAATCGTGTTACACGCACACACAAACGCATTCTCTAAATACAATGAACCTGCAGACCAAGAGCCGGCACTGTATCGTCACGAACCGCGTTTGTGTCTTTGGCGCCAAATGTGAGAAGAACGAGTCACAGTGGCGATGTTGTACCGCGTACATTACACGGACACACAACCGCGTTTTTAAATACACTCTGCAGACCCAGACTGTACCGCACCGATGTGAACAGCGTATTTCTGGCTCTGGCGCTGTGCCAAAAGTGAGAAAGATGAGTCACAGTGGCGATGTGCGCGCTCTTCTATTGATGAGTGTCTGCACAGCTCTTCTTTACAGAATCACGTCTACATTCGCCAGCCTTTCTGCGAGTGTTTGGCCTGAGGGCTACGCAGTCCGGACGGGGCGGCGCTTGGGTTCGGATCCTGACCGGAGTCCGCCTTTCGGTGACCTGGGAGCTAAACCAATCAAAAGAGTTATTCTGATAGTAGTATGGCGGGCCTGATAAAAACAGGTTGAAGGCCGCATCTGGCCCCTGGGCTACAGTTTACTGAGGTCTGGTTTATCAAGATAAATCAAGACGTTGTAGCAGGAATTCCGCAAGGCTCAGTAATTGGACCCAAACCTTTTAATTTGTTTATAAACGACATTTATGAAGTACAAAAAAATTACATTTTCTTTTGTTTGCTGATGATACTACTGTATATAAAACAGGAAGTGACTCGGCAACTACAATCAATGATGTAGAAAACGAGAAGGTTATCTTAAAAAGTTGGTTTGACAAAAACAAATTATATTTAAATTAGGAAAAAACTAAATGTATGATTTTTGGGACGAGGACATATGAGGAAAATATAAAAATCAAGATTAATAATGCAGTTATTGAAAATGTTTCGGAAATCACATTTTTAGGAGTCATGCTTGATAATAAACTTAGTTGGAAGTCTCATATTGATTATATAGGTAAGAAAATAATTAAATGTATCGGCATCTTGTACAAGGTGAAATATGTTCTTGACCAAAGTGCATTATTTCAAATATACTCATTTTTACTAGTCCCATATTTTGTCTATTGTAATGAGGTTTGGAGCAATGCATGCAAAAGTTTTACTGAGCGATTATTCTTGCTTCAAAAGAAAGCCATTAGAATAAGCAGTCACAAAGGTTTTAGAGATCACACAAACAAACTCTTTATTAGGTGGAACATCTTGAAATGTGTGGACTTAAAAATTGTAGTAGCAATGTGGAAAATAAAAAAAAAATTGATTCCAGAGCAGATCACAAATAAATATAAATTGAATACAGATACTAACAGTAGAAGACAAGTACATTTCTGTGTACCTTTTGCACGGACTTTGTTAAAACAGAGAGGTTTTGTCAGTTCAGGAGTAAAATTATTTTAAAACATTGCATTCAAATGTGAGACTAAAACATGCATAAAAAAAAAAATTAAATTGGAAAGTTATGTTAACTAACTTAAATAATTAGCCTACAATCAAATCTCAAATACTATGTATATCAAACTGGTTGGCCAGTTCTCTTGTTCTCTTTTGTTAAGTGAAGGAGCATGCTCAATAAGACTTGGTCTTCATACTGCTCCTTTTCAGACATGTGTTATGAATGACTTTTTTGTTCAATAATGACTGTATCTATTGTGAAGATATTGACACATGGAAGAATAAACTGGATAAACTGAAACTGAACTGAACTGGTTTAAGCAAAGTGTGTTTGTTTATTGTTGTGACATATAGCTAAAGATTAAAACATATTTTATGACCAAATCATGCAGAAATGTCCAAGTAACTCTAATACTTTTTCTTCACACTACATTCCTTTTATTGGACTGTAATATACTTATAGTTTAGCTCATTTTTTCACTTCTATCAGACTAACATCGCATTTGCAGAGAAGAAACTGTCTGAATTTCACCACCATTGATCAGTTTTTTTGCATCTTGTCCTGCGCGTTGAAAGGCCCCACACTGCGCCACATCCCGGCTGCTCTGAACATGACTGACTGATCTCAATGGGTCTTTCTGCTGCAGAAGTGATTGCTTCCTGCTTCTCTGTTGTTGTGTTTGGCTGGAGACAGACTCAGACTCTTCTGACCACAGCAGCAGCGGCAGAAACACCTCGGCCTTGCTCTGTCTGTGTCTGTGTGACGTTCGCTGCCCTCGGTTTGCTTTGGAAATGAAGTGGTCAGAAATATTATCATAAAACGCTGCCATGTTTTTACCTGTTGGAGCCAATTCATTTTTGTGTTTCGTGTTACAAGGAAAAGGCAGCAGTGTTTTCGGTTTGAACTCTCTGTGAATAGTTTTGCAGGGCTTGTGAGAGGTTGTAGTCATTTCATTAAAGCACAATTAAGATCATTATATTTGAGATTTTACTCAACATTTTACATTTTTATAACCAGTTTAGCAAATTTGTAGGATTAAAAATGTACTTCCTGATTAAAATAATGACGTCACACTGCAAATTTGCTTAGTAACCATACAATCAAGTAGAAACAATCGTCATCGGAGGCCACGCCCACTAACAGTCCTCTGTGGGGGAAACTTAACATGAACAGTGCATCAGAACAGTTTTATCACTCACTGCTCAACAACTAAAACAGCAAATGTGGACTTAAGGAAATAGATTGTGTCAAATATAGATACACGACATGGAGATGAATAAAGACGACCCAAATATGTAAAGTTATCCAATAATACTAACAATAGCTGCGAGCTAAATGGCAACGTGATGCTAGCAATTGTAACATCTTTCTGTTTACTTTTCTGACATAACACCACATCAATAATTTTCATTTAAATGTGGTTGTGACTCGACTTGAATTAGTTGTGCTAAAAATACACCTAATTTGCCAGAAAACATTTTAAAAGAGATAAAACTTTAGCTTGAATTATGTCTGTTTGTGTCTGTCTCTGTGTCTGCCATGAGTTGGCTACTATTAAGGGTGTTCCTAAAGGTTCTACGGCCCAAAGTCACTTACGACCTATAGGGGAACAAACTGTTGAAAATGAATAATTTATGTCAAAACGTACATATAGAGATTTTCAGTCAATGCTACTTTCCATCCTACTGCGCATGCGTTTTTGCGCAGAAAGAGCCGCTCTCCTTCTCTGGGGAAACTTCTTTGAATACAAGTTACAACAACGAAACGGGACGAGAGCAGCTGTTTGGATCAGGTCTGAACCAGTCTGACAGCGTTTTTCTTGCCGTTTTTTTACTCACCTGAATGTAACTTTTAAGGGCCATAGGGTCGGATTTCATTCACAAATGTTGATTCAGCATCATAACTTTTGTTTTCTCACTGTGATAAACTCTTGTAGTTAATGGCAACTGAGCTTTTTCGACTTGTTTCCACTGTTTGTGTCTAAGAGCGACACACATTGCCCCTGTTGAAAAACAAAAAATCCCTCTATAGTATCACTCAACAATGTTCTTTTTATTTTATTGAATTGTGTAGTGGACTTTTCACGTCTAGAAAGTTACATAGTACACCTTTAATTTGTGGTTTTCAAACTGTTGAATAACTTTGTGAGCATCAAGTCAAGTCCCCAGTCTAAGTCCATTTTAAGTTAAATCTTAAGTGATCAAAATTGTGATTCAGGAGCCCGATCTCACAAGAAAGCGTACATTCACCACGACATTACACAACATGTAAATTACGTATGATTAGCACAAGTTCACGGCTGTTTTGCGTAATTATAGTACGTGTCACAGTCCCAGTTCATTTCAATGGTGGTTGTTAATAGGGATGCACCGATCCGATACTGGGATCGGATATCGGTGCCGATCCAGGCAATTTTGCTGGATCGGGTATCGACTCTATGATATCGGTTCAGTCGATACCATTGTTGTGCCTTTAATTGGACATAATGAGACTAATTTATTGGCTGGTGTTGATTCAGAATGTCTCATAATGTTTGACATGTTGTTGTTAAGTTGTGACTTGCACTAGAATTAATATTTACATAACACTACATCACCAAATATCTTATGCTTTCACAAGAAAAACAAGGTGTTTCAGTCCTTACACTGGTATCGGTTGATATCGGGTATCGGCAAATACTTAAGCCAAAGTATCGGGATCGTTATCGGAACAGAAAAAGCTGGATCGGTGCATCCCTAGTTGTTAAGACCAGACCTAATCTTACTCATTTTAGTAACTTGAAGCCTAAACTTACCCATTTCACCTGAAGAAAACGTCCCACGTGGCTGCAATCAAAACTTTTGACGCTGTGAAAGCTCATGTTATTTTTACACTTTTTCATATTGTGCTAAATGCACGGCGTAACATAAGTACTAAAAACAGCTGTGAACATGAGCTCAAAATACGCTATTTTTGTGTTGTGGTAAATGTACGTCATCTAGTGAGACTGCGTTGGATTCAGAGATGACTTGAGTTCAAGTCGCCACTTTCCAACAGCAAAAGTTTTAATTCAACATCTAATGCTTGTTACAGCTAATTTTACTAAAGAGGTGGGGCTTATCAGACCTGCAGCTCTGAACAGGAAGTCAGTGGCTGCTTTAAAACTACATTATGTATCACAGTGAACAAACTGTAAATCACTGATCTACTTGTGTTACAGTTTGTTACTTAATACATGAAAAAAACCAACATGTCTCCGTTAAAACTACACGACTGCTTCATTTCTCACGCTGCCAACATCAAAAGTTTACATCAGAAGTGGAACCGCGCAGAGGAACGCAGCCCGGGGCCTGATTGTCGTCATTTGGGGCTCGGTCTGGTGTTCGAGAGGTTTTTCTACAGAACCGTTTCTCTGTGATAAGACGATAGCGATCAGCCAGAGCATAAATTACACACACATATATGAACACATGTGACCGGCACCTGCACCGCTCTGCTTTTAACGGCTTTGGACTTCATTCACTTCTGTTGAAACGAAGAGAAACACGTCAGGTCGCTTGGCATGAGCAGCGCGATGCTTATCTGTCCGGGCTTGGTAATATTTTAGATACAGATCTACATAAGCATGGTGACTGGATGAGAAGTTGAAAGGAAAAGAGTTGTGCTTGTGTGTGTGTGTGGGGAGGTCTGGTTTTTAAAAGAGAAATCAGTCCCAGAACACGGTTTGTTTTAATCCTTCGCTCTGGTGTAAAAGTGATGCAATGGAAGATTAGACAAAAACACTTGAAAATACTGTAACTGCGGCAAAGAATAGTTGTGATGTTTCTGTTTGCAAAAGATGTCTTCATAATTTTGTGCCGGTTCAGTAAAGTTTTGTTACTTTGATGTTGTCGGCAGGAGAATTAAAACAAACTAGAAGTTTTAGCACATTTGCTGATCTCCATTATAGTTTTTTGACATTCAATCTTGAACTTTATATAGTAAATAAAAAATAAGGATGCAGTTTTTCCCGCTCTGATACCAATGTATCTACAGTAGATTCATTCATTTTTTCTACCGCTTAATCCCGTTAGGGGTCGCGGGTGACTGGAGCCTATCCCAGTGACTTTGGGCCTTAGGCGGGGGAACACCCTGGACAGTGGCCAACTCGTTGCAGAGTTAGACAGACATCCATTCACTCTCTCATTCACTCACAGGGAAATTTACAGTGATGCCCAATTAACCTAAACATGCATGTTTTTGGAGGTGGGAGGAAACCGGAGTATCCGGAGAAAACCCACAGTGACACGGGGAGAACATGCAAACTCCACCCAGAGAGATCGTGAGATGTTGACATGGTCCGACCCGGGACTCGAACCCACGACCTCCTTATTGGGAAGCCAGAGCTCTAACCACTTGGCTACCGTGCACCCCTCTCTACAGTAGATTAATTTGTGGAAATCTGAATTGAGTTCTATACTTTTTCAATCTGGAATGATTGACGCTGAAAACCGTTGGGAAAAAACGGAACATCATGGCAGTCCAGAGAAGAGCTTAAGCATTTGTCCCGTTGTGGTGTTGAGCTAGGTTCCACGTCGAGATGTGTCCCCCTCAGTGGCTTTTGTGACGGTTCGTGACATCGCGGGAAATGCTTAACAATTAATTTGGCTAAGTTTAAGCATGATTTGATGGTGAAGTTTAGGATTGGGGCTTGGATGAGGGTTAGAAAACGTGATTTAAAATAAAAAATTCACAATTTTCTTGTACTAACTTTAAAGAAGGGGTACCGTCGACGTGCGCTTCTCAACATCACAATAGTGCTGGTCCGACTAACTGTCTTTAACCGTACAGCGAAGGTCCCGTGATTGTTACTTGTTTGTTCTAAGGACTGAGAAGTGTTTTTTGTAGTAAGTTAGTAAAATGAAAAGCTTGTCTAATAAGTAGGACTGGGCGATATTGACAAAAATTAATATCTCGATGTTTTTTGGCGAATCTCGATAACAAAATTTAGACAATATTCTGTTATTTCAACATAATGTGTTGAAATCTGTGTTCAAATTAGTTAGACTGAAAAAACAACAAACTTAAATATTCTAAGAAGTATAAAATTTATTGAATGACTAAGTGTTTATTGTGATTTTAGCAGGTGTGACTGTCTTAAAAAAGTAGAACAAGTAAATCTATTATCTCAAAAACAATTAACAACATTAATATTTTTGTGTAAGCAAAATAAGAATTTTTATACTTAGTTAAAACCTTAACCAATCTAAATCTACTCAAAACATGTAAAATACTAATTCAAGGCACACACAGTCCCATTAAGATTTCATTATCAGACAAATATTTGTCAAATCAAACACAAAAGTGCAGCAATCTCCCATTATAACTAACTTTTATGTTTCATAAAGCTCTTTGAATGTCTTAATGTAAAAATGTTGATACATTTAAACTTGTTTTTAACCCTAGAACACTATTTCACCCGAGCAAATGTATTTACATGATTTTCAATATGTTGCATTTTTCTGAGTGTCATGAGTCCCTGGGTAGCTTCACCATTGTTTTTGACTTCTATGAAGGTGCAGGTGTTTCTCTCCTCCAAAGCCCACTTTTTTCTACAGGCTTGCTTTCGGGTGATTTTCACCCGGCGATAGTGAAAGAGGGTAATGTACGTTTTGGGTGGATTTCACCCAGCGATAGTGTTAGTGTATAAAAACAAGCTATCCTGCCACAAGTCAAGGTTGACAACATGCAGGTTTACTATGTTTTCACCACATTTACTGTCCCACATCAACTACAGCTGTCATCCTTTCGCAGGATTAGTGTCTCTGACATCTCAGCTTGTGAGTAACACAGGTTTGCTTTCGGGTGATTTTCACCCGGCAATAGTAATAGAGGGTAATGTAATTTTCCTTTTTTATTATTTTTTGCCAAAAGTTACATTATGTAATTAGCTACTAATATGAATTATGAATATATATCACACAGTGGTGTTTTCAAAGTGAATTCTTATGGTAAAACAATATTTTAATCAGATGAGTCATTTTCACACAATGAAAAAATATCACATTTTTGTTCCTCTCCCCTGTAGCTGTTTGTGTGTCCAGGAGTCTGTGGCTTCACCAGGGAAGTCTCACATGTCTCAGGAATGGGTGGACCAAAGATAAAGTTGCCTGTATCAGTATTTTTTTTTAAAGGAATTTTTTGTTCTCAAAATCCAAAATTTTCAGTAATTTTCGAGCATGTTTATAGGATCTTCCTATATTTTTATTTTCCATTTTGTTACAAATATCACAGTTGAAAATAAAAGAAAACCCCTCTAATTTATCAAATGTTGTCGTATTTTGATCTATTTTCTATGACAAGTACATTTTTTTGGGTATATTATATCGGGTGAAAATTACCCGGCAATAGTGATGGTGTAACTTTTTATAGCGATAGTGTTCTAGGGTTAAGAAAGTACAGCATAACTTAATTATTTTTATTGTAAATTGGCTCTGTTGTTGGAAGTTTTCTTCTAAGCGGTGGTTCCCAACCTTTTTCATCTTGAGTACCACACACGGAGTACCCTCTATGTCATGCGTTTTTAGGAGTATTTTAGCTTTACTCATTTAATTTCATTTATAATCTCTGCATTTTTATCTTTTAATATATTCCATGTCAAACAATTGCTTCAAAAACTTGTAAAATGTGCTGCAATTAACATTTTTCACATTACAACACCTGCAATTCTACCTCTTTTAAATCTGCAATCATCCCAAGGACTCCCTTGGCAAATGTTTGCAGACCCCCTGGGTTCACGTACCCCTGGTTGGGAAACACTGTTCTAAGCAACATTCACAATATTATCTAAAATTCGATAAATTGCCCAGATTCTGCTAAACAGCAAACTGCTCTTTGACCAATATGAAGAAACTACAGGTGCAAGGAGGAACATTTCAAGTTCAAAATCACTCCCAGTGTCCTTTAACCTTTAGCTGTCATCGTCCCATTACCATGACACACACGAATCAATCCTAACCCAACTCTGAGTCAACTAATGACGGCAGCACATTGCTACAACATGGTCACAAATTCACAAAAGTGGCTTGTACATAATACGTCTCCTTTAATCTGCAGCTGAAATACTTGTAATGTTGTGCAACCGCCATTTGTACAAAACTCAAAACGTAATTTGAAAAGACAGGCACATTGGGGGAAAGTCTGCTTTTGAGCACCAATTTCTCGTTTGAGTGTCTGCCAGGTCCTTAATACGCGGTATGTTAAATATCAAATCCACTGGGCATTACCGGCTGGATCGGTTCTGGCAGATTACTTGGAGCCAAAATCAAAGCTGGACAAATAGCGACGAAAAAAAAAAAACGCTGGAAAGGAAGTATTTATTGTTTCCAAACTTAGTCCAGAAGTGCAAACTCTGCTTCTCTTTATGCAGACACAGTAGACAATAATGATAGATGTGTGTTATCCGCTAATGTGATTATTGTATGTTTGTTTTGGGGGAAGTGAGCTCAAAAATCTGATGTTGCTCAGCTTTTCTTCATTTGGTCCCAGCTGGCAGCGTTCTTGTTTTTCCGTTGTTGCTGAATGAAGCTCTTCCATATTCATGTGTCGTGGACCGGAGTCGGACTCAGAGTGTGTTTGAGCGAGATCCCGGGATGGGCTTTTCGTGTGTAATCAGACTAATCCTCACAATATGACACGTTTAAGTCGGGTTACATCTGTCGGCTGTGCTGCGAATGCCGTTCAAATGACTGTTTTTGGATTTACAGTCAGTGCACTGTAAAAAAAAAAAAAGACAGTTTAATTTAAAAATGTAAGTTCAATTTCTGACTCAAAAGTTTTATGTCGATTAAACTCGTGTATGAGTTGTCTGATATTTTCTCTCTCCTTTCTCTCTCTTTCTTAATTTCTATTGCTCTCTCCCTTCTCTCTCCTTCTCTCTTGCCTCTCCTGTCTCTCTCTCTCTTGTTTCTCTCTCTTTCTTTCTTTCTTTCTCTTTCTCTCCTGTCTTTCTCTCTCATTGTCCCCTGTATTTCTCTCTCCCTCTCTCTTTCTCTCTCCCCTTCTCTATCTCTCCTTCTCTCCTGTCACTTTCTCTTTCTCTTTCTCTCTGTCTACTGTCTCTTTCTCTCTCTCTTCTTTCTCTTTCTCTCTCTTTCTCCCCTGTATCTCTCTCTCCCTCCCTCTCTGTCTCTCTCTACTCTTTCTCTCTCTCTCCCTTTCTTTCTCTTTCCTGTCTTTCTTTCTCATTCTCCCCCATATCTCTCCCTCTCTGTCTCTCTCTCCTGTTTCTCTCTCTTCCTCTCTTTCTCTCTCATTGCCCCCTGTATTTCTCTCTCCATCTCTCCTCTCTCTTTCTCTCTCCACTGTCTCTCTCTCTACTGTCTTTCTTTCTTTCTTTCTCTCTCTCTCTCTCTCTCCTTCTCTACTGTCTCTCCTGTTTCTCTTTCCTTCTCTCTCTCTCTCTACTGTCTGTCTCTCTTTCTCTCTCTTCTTCTCTCTCCCTTTCTCCTCTCTCTCCCCTTCTCTCTCTCTCCTTCTCTACTTTCTCTCTCTGCACTGTCTCTCCCTTTCTCTCTCTTCTTCTCCACTGTCTCTCTCTCTTTTCTCTCTCTTCTTCTCTCCTCTCTCTGCACTGTCTCTCCCTTTCTCTCTCTCTTTCTCTCCTGACTTTCTCCCCTCTCTCTCCTTCTCTCTTGTCTCTCCTGTCTCTTAACTCTCTCGACTGCCTCTCTCTCCCTTTCTTTCTCTTTCGCTCCTGTCTTTCTCTCATCCTCCCCTGTATCTCTCTCTCCCTCTCTGTCTCTTTCTCTCCTTCTTTATCTCTCCTTCTCTCCTGTCTCTCTCCCTCTCTCTTATTTCTCTTTCTCTCTCTTTCTCCCCTGTACAGTATCTCTCTCCCTCTCTGTCTCTCGACCTTTGTCTTTCTTTCTCTTTCCTGTCTTTCTCTCTCGTTCTCCCCCTTATCTCTCTCTCTCTCTCTCTCTCTCTCTCTAACTTAAAAGTTTAAGTTGAAAATCTTTGACTCACATTGTCAAGTTAAATCAACATAAAGATTTAAGTTAGTTTAACTTTTTGGCCTTAGGATTTTTTACAGTGTGGGCCTTATTCATGGCACAAGTTGTTTAAAAGTGAAAACATGAAAACAACTTTTTCTGACTTTTAGTGTTTATGGTGTTTAAATGGCATTGCCTACTAATCTGAGTTTTTTTGGGGGGACAATTTTAGTGCAAATGAACAAGTTTCAGGTCAAATTAGTCACAACAAGTCTGTCTCACTGCAAAGGCCAGTGTCATTTCTAGACTATGTGACATCAGCAGACATTTATTCATTAAAAAGAGCTGATGGCAAACACCTGCTGTCTTTGAGGGAAGAGTTTAGCGGGTTAGGGGGTTGGGCAAATATTTTTTCTCAAGGGCCATAGTGGAACTCAGACAAGTGGTGTAAGACCAGGCTGTGGTCGTTGATGTAACAAATTCATATTATTGCAACACATTTTCTGTAAAACATGGGCTTATTAATCTACTATCTGACCATTTATTTTGATACATATAAGAACAACAAACGTTGACACGTTTTATAGCCAAATAAATCAATTGGACAGACAGGCTATTGACCCTATTTTGTCCCGCCCACTTGGCTTGGAAATGCACTTCCTGTTTAGCTCTGTTTAGGTAGCTAATGTGTTTGTTTGTCTGTCTTGTGGGGCAATTTTAATTAAATATACTGACAGTTAAAATAAACCCATCGACTGAAATCTACAGGCTAAATGCAGCTAAACAGGAAGTGCATGTCCTAGAAAAGTAGGCGGGACAAAATAGGGTCAATAGATGTGATCAGGATCCTGAAACAGTTAGAACTTAACAGTAATCGATTTCTTTTATTCAGACAACTTTTTAGTGAGATGTATTTACCTTTTTGACATGTTTCGGTGACGCTTCTGACCTAAAAATTAGCTGTTTTATAATATTATTGCTCAAGAAATATGTCCTTTAAGGCAGTGTTTCTTAAACTGTGGTATGCCTACCTCTGGTGGTATTTGGACACTTCTGTCCTGGAGTCTTACTTTCTTCTCAGTATTAGTTTTTCTCCTGTTGGCTTGTAGAATCTCCTTGAGCACAGAACAGTGTGGATTGTTCTACAGCTGCTCAAGTATTCAGAAAAGTCCCATTTTCACCTACTACCTATTCTTGTGTATTTACTTGCAAATACTCAGATTAAAACATGTAGAGCAGAGGTGTCGAACTCATTTTGACAAAGGGCCACATTGGCATCAGGATTGTCCTCAAAGGGCCAGTTGTAACTAAAAATAAGCTTACTAATCTTTGACCAACTACAAATAAAAAATCTCTGTATTTGATTTTTGTATATTTGTTGAAGTGACAATCTGCATTAGTCTGAAAAATGTCAAACTCTTTAAGCTTCAGACAAATCTTTTCATTAGATTAAGAAACTCAGATTACTGGCACTAAATACAATTAAACTAAGTCTTATAAGACCTGAAGGGCTGCATAAAATGATGTGGAGGGCCGCATCTGGCCCCCGGGCCTTGTGTTTTACACATGTGATGTAGAACTTTAGTTAAAGCCACCAGCCCTATTTCTTTCTTGAACACCAGCCAACAAGACAAAACGATAATTGAAACTGGTGAGAGACTACATGTCTTTTGACGCAAGACTTACAGAACTAAAGTTAACTTGAGAGACTATTACACATGCTATAGGTCGAGATGGCGCCTGCTACTTATTGACCCTATTTTGTCCCGCCCACTTGGCTTGGAAATGCACTTCCTATTTAGCTCTGATAAGGTAGCTAAAGTGTTTGTTTGTCAGTCTTGTGGGGCAATTTTAATTAAATATAATGGCAGTTAAAATAAACCCATCAACTGAAATCTACAGGCTAAATAAAGCTAAACAGGAAGTGCACGTCCTAGAAAAGGAGCGGGACAAAATAGGGTCAATAGGTTGTATGGAGGATTTTCAAAAATTGTTTGTTGTCAGTCTTGGTCAAAAACAGTTGCATAGATTTGTAGCAGCCTTGTACTTATGCGAAACAAAAAAATAATTATAAAAATATATAAACTGTGAACATGATGAGGCCAGTAAAACGTTGACCAATAGATAACGAGGTACCTCATTATCTATTGGCCTGTTAACCTGTCAATCAAACCCTCAGTGTTCCTAAGTAACTCATTGGCCCAGTTGCAGTGAAGGGCGTGGCCCTGGGAGGAGAAACACATGTGCATTGTTTGAAAAACAGTTGTTGGATTTGAAAAATCCTCCATACAACCTTTAATGTCATAGTAGAAATAATCTACTTTGCAACCTTTAATAAATCAATTGTATCGCAAACTGCAGGAGAAATGCTCACTAAAGTAGAAATAATAGTTCTAATAATTTCGTAAGACTTTAAATATTTACGCACAAATGGTATCTTTCAACAACTGATATTTTCAATATTAGAAATAACTGAGATGTACATTTTTGTACTTAAGGTTAAAACTTAACATTTTGTGCTTGCAACATGCTCATATGAATTTGACCAAAACTTAAGTAAGTAATTTACCCTTAAACACCACATTTGACTAATGACCTAAAAATAGTCTTAAGCAATTACGTGTTTAAGGCGGCAATTCATTATGTGAGATCAGCTGGTATTTGCTCCAATTAACACACAATGGCAAAATGAAGGTCATTAGTGAGTCCGGCGAACTTAATGAACATGAAAATTACAACTTGTGTTTTGTCACTTCCCCTTTAATATGACATGTAAGTAATTAACCTGTTTCCTGCTGATGAATGTGTAGTTTAAGGCCCAGTCCTGGTGTAGTCTGTACTGTCACTATGTTCCTCTCACAGCCACATACGCGACACGTTCACGCTCCTCTCGCCGCAAGTAAGTTGTTGATCAATATGCGCTGCGGGAGCGTTGAATATGCACGATCCGTCCGCCGCACAGGCCCAGTAATTGCCGGTCGTCAGGGGTGGCGGGCGCGTAATTTGCATCTCGGGATCCTGCAATCAGCCGTCTATTCATTAGCGCGCCAGCCGCTTCATCTGCTGGCCACTCAGAACTGCCAATCTCGCCCCGGCAGCCAAAGCATTCCAAGAAAAAAAAACAGAATGTGAAAGTTTCAATTACAAGCCATGCCGGCGGGTAGTGGTGTAACAAGTCTTCCACCCTATATTTAGCTGGCTTTATGCAGGTGATTGACTGTTAGCGCTTTGTGAAAGGGGTGAGGGGAAAAAGCTCAATGAAACCGCCATAATCTCATGTATTTTCAATCACCTTTATCCGTGCGGCGATCGCGGCGGGGGGAAAGGACAGGCTGCTACATCTCTGCGCGTCTCAAGTGGGACTTAAACACTTGCGTTGATAGCCCCAGCGAAGATAAAAGAAAGTGCATTATGGCTTTATAAGTGAACAAATCTTCTACTCAAGGCTATTGTCTCTTTGCAATTACGAACACTGTGTTTAAGACCAGAATTTAGGGTAATGCGAGACTGGGACAATCACCGACCAACAATGACGCGCTGATTTTAAGCATTTAGACAATTAAATACCGTCTATAAAATACCCCGGCTGCGATATAGAGCGTTTTAGCGCGCTTATTGTGGCGTCTGTCATGTGAAAAATGGTCAATAGTTCAGTTTAAAGCCTGCATCCTGTCGGCGAGTGTCCTGTTTTGTTGTTTTTGGATGCACATGCAGACCACTTCACGTGCACTTAGCCGTCTGTGGACAGGTTTGTAGTACGTTGTAGAGACTAAATGTGCATATACCGTCTGCTTCCCTTATCAAGACAAAAAAAAAGGTATCAGATGCATTTTTTGTGTGTGTTTTGTTACTTAAAATGTTAAATCAAAGTCTGTAGCCTGTGTACTTATAGTGAAAAACATGACATGAGATTAGATTAGAGAAGGGTGTCCCTTTTTACCTGGGACAGTCCCCATTCTGCATCCGATGTCCCAGAAATAGTGTTTAAATTCACGTATTTGTCCCAGTTTTACACAAGACCCAGATACATGCCTCAGTTGTCCGGATTTGTTTTTTTTACCACTCTGACTCTTTCCAACAGTAAAAGAAGGATTATGTTGCTATTTCTTTGTCACATTAGAGAAAACCGTGCTTGAAAATTACCAAAACAAGAGTAAAAAATGCACCAATTTGCGTGACATATGTAGATTATAAATCAAGATTTTGTTCATTGTAAAACACAACATTGATCTAAAATGGCTTAAAATATAAGTCAGTTACTTCTGTTCTGTCTTGCAGGTATTATAGCCCCTACCTTCTTCATGGTAAATTTTATCGGAACACATTTTCTATTGTTGGAAAATGGCTGCATGACAATTTTAACGCTACATGTTTTACAGAAAATCAGAATTTGTTAGGTAATCACAAGTAACAAACAAGACTGTTGGTTGGTGAAAACAAGACTTTTCTGAGCGCTCAGTCATCAGCTGCAGGACAATACAAGATTGCTCAACATGCATGAATTTATCCAAGTACAACTTTGAGGAATGACAAGAGACACTGTTACAAGGTAAACATTAACTTTAAGGTATAACTTATTGCCTCTTCTGCATTTGACCCATCCTACAGAGCATTGGAGCGTCTTCTAGTGAGCTCCACACATTTGGTGGGTTTGTCATATGCAAATAGAATGGGCAAAATGAAGCCTCGTTAACCACCAAAGCACTGGAAACAAATGATTGAGGCTCCGAATCACTGTTCGAATCACGACTCAGTAGTTTTTGGTAAACAGTAGTTTCTGGTAGTGATGTCTCAATATTTCTCCACAGTGGCTAAACAAATACTTCCTGATCTGACATGGTTTCAATAAAACTTGTTCTATAAAGTTTGTGTAAGTGTATGCAGGTGTATGTTACGAAATAATTAAGTAAATAAAAATAAATAAAGCCATGCAAGCTATCAGTCAGATTAATATGAGGTGAAATCAAATCAAAGTCTTTACACGTGTGCAAAACAGTCTGTGCGTAACTTAGTGTAGTCCAAGTGTAATATTTGGATTTGTCTGTAACTTGACATAGTCGTATGTGTAATTTTCTGATTTGTGTGTGACTGATGTGAAGCTATTAGTAAATTCAATTAATAAATACTTTTAACTTGTGGCGTCACACGTTTCATCAGACGTCTAAGTCACGTGACCGGTGTTTTGACTTGCGTTTTGGAACACTGCTTTGAAGCGTTTTGAGGCTTCGAAAAGCGTGTTTCAAAACTGCCATCACTACAAACTCCAACAGAAAGATTTGAGCCCACCCAAGACCTACTTGCTGTGAATTAAGAGCTGCCATGGTGTCAGAGCATTTAAAAACAGCCCTAACAGTTTATGTTATGTTTGAGCACACAGACTTTGAATGTCAAACACAAGTATTACACTGATGCATGTGTGACTTTTTCTTTCTACCAATTGCTATAAAAATGTCTTAGCTTAAAAATAAAAGCAAACAATGAACCAAAAGTAACCAGCAGTTTTATTCTTGTTCTTGTAAATTGTTTGTAAGTGTATTGCAGTTCAGCGTGAAAGTATTGTAATTATCCGAACACAGTCTCTGATTGACAACTACACAGAATATAATACAAAATAATCTGTGCGCATGTGTGTGGTGTAGTTGTGTTTGCGGCGCAGTAGCTCAGGAAGGGAGTTGCAGGCGCAGTAGAAGTGGACAAGTCTCCTGAGAGAGCGCCACGTGTGTTGGCTTCAGACCTGTGAATCTTCTATTGTTCTGCAGTGACACAGTTGCTATTTCCTTCATCATAAATCCACAGCTCACTCTCACACACTTAAAAATGAAGAGGAAAACAGATAAAGACAGAAGCTTTTAGAGCTGCTGGCCTTTAGTTTTTCAGCCAATTAAAGCTAGAGTACCTGCTTTTCAGACTGCAAAATTTTATAAGTATTAAAGTCTCCAAAACTGCGTACTTTCACAAATTCTTCGATACATGAATAACTTCTACCTGCATTATTTTTGGCTGCAATTATGGCTTAGAACATCTTTTTACAGACGGCAAAGTGAAAGTGAAACAGGACTGGACCACCCAAGCTCAGCCAATCAGAACATGCTGTTGGTTATTTATATGAAATAAGTACTTTATTATTCGATTCACAATGTGTTGTGTTTACCAACAGGTCCCCCAACTTTAATCTGTAATTTTGAATATTTTTGAGATGATGGTTAAATGCTTCCCAAAAACAAATACAAATCAATGTCGAAATGCATTTGCAGCATATTAATATACAGTAATCGTCACCCACTTCTAGTCAGTTTAGCTGCAAAATACACCTTTTTTCATGTGTGAAAACAATATTGACGACCTGGGCCTTAAAGTGGCCCAGGTAGTTTTGCCTGCGAGTGGGGTCCTCTTTTGCCTCCAGTTTCTTCTCTCTCCCTCGTCTGTTCAGTTGTCCTGGTGCGCCCTCCCATTCTGTGCGCTGCACAACTCTACCCTGTAAAAGTGGGAACCAATGTGCTGCTGCCCAGCTGGAGTCTCCTGCTGCCAGGCTGCCGTGCGCAGCCGCCTACCTCGTCTTTTGTTTATTTTATTTTTTTATTTTTATAGATGGTGCCCGTCTTTTTCTTGTCTTTTTAGGCCTGAGCCAGCCCATGAGAGTTAAAAAAACTCTGATAAAGTAAAATAATTCTGACTGACTATGGTCAAATAAAATAAAAAATGAATGAATGGTTTATTTATACATCTTCCAAAGTGAACCAGCAGCCCTGGGACAGCTCAGCAGAAGCAATTCGCCTTAACACCTGGCTCTTCGACCTCCGACCAGCACCAAGTGTTCCCTATAGTGTTGGTGATGAAATCGTTGTGCCTGAAAGAAACCGTCCAGATACAGGAAGGAACGTGCAAACTTCACACAGAAAGGCCCGGGCCATTCGAACCTGCACCTTCTTGCTGTGAGGCGAGAGCGCTGTCTGCTCTGCCATCTTTAAATTTGCTAATATTTATTCAAAAATTGTTAAATAAGGTTGTATTTATCATGATTTGACTTTCTTAACTAATGATTTTCCAATAGAGCAAGTTAATTCAGCTCTTAATTTAAGTACAGAAACATTTCTGCTAAAATCAGGTTAGAAAAAGTGTTGTTGGCAGTTTTTTATTGAAGCCAATCCAAATCTACTCAAAACATGTTAAAATACTTCTCAGTTATAGCACATATTCACTTTTTTCTAATTTAAGAAGGTCATTTTTCCCAGTGTACACGGTGCATTCTGGGTCAGATTTGAATACACAGTAGACAAACATTATCTAAACTGTCTTTCTTACCAACTGGAAATGTTAGTTTAAATTAATTGATCTGAGAGCGAAAATGAAGCGAATAGAGGAAGTCAAACAAAGCCTGTGTTTTATGGGTTTATAATGTTCCGCTGCAGAGCTGAGAGCTGATTAAAACCACCACATCACATGAGTGGAAGCGCGAGTGATTGATATATTACTGGTCAGTTCATTGAGAGCTGATGGCTTCCACATTGGTGCTAAGTGAAGGTTTGCACACCAAACACAGCACTCAAACGCACACAGCACAAGAACACCACAAGAGTCGATTTCTAAATTTCTGTCTTGCACTCTGATTACTTTCAAGATCAAGGGTGAGTTTATTGTCTCTCAAGTGAGAAAACTGTATGACCATATACTGTCAATAAATGCTGTGCAGTTATTAGATGAAAAAAACATGTAATTCATAGATATACTATGTTTGGGTAAAAAATAAATCCAATTTACAATAGTTCTATTTTCAAATTAAAAAATGCATTGGATTTATACAATGACACCCAAACGTTTCACATTTTGCCTTATTCGTACACAACACTTGGTTGCGGTAAGCTACTGTTGTAGCCACAGCTGCCCTGGGGCAGACTGACAGAAGCAAGACAGCTATTTTGCACCATCGGCCCCTCTGACCACCACCAACCATTCACACTCACACCATTCACAGGAAATGTGGGTGAAGTGTCTTGCCTAAAGACAAAACAAAGAGTTTCTCCTCTGTTCGTCCCACTGTGGCACCTGAGATTCCTCCAGTGGTCTCCCATCCAAATACTGCCCAGGCCCATCATGCTTAGCTTCTGAGATCTGACAAGATCAGGCTTTGACAAGCTAGTATGGTCTGCCAATAGCCTCAGAGAAATCTTAAGTCTGTTCCTCTGTTTCTGACACAGTGTGGGACCCTAAACCAACTCCCAGAAAGTAAAAGCTTGTTATCTGAGAACAGAGCAGGTGAAGGGTCATTCAGGATCTTGTAGTGTTGTCACAGAGTGACTTTGCAAGGACAGGTACACTCATTATTTTGCACACTGTGTGGATGAGATGTGTAGTAGCAATTTTTTAAACGTTCAAGTGTAACGTTTTAGCTCTTATATTCACTCTAGTGGAGGCTCTTCCTGCTTGTTTCCATCGAGATCTTGTTCCTTCAGCAATAATATTCTAGCCAGGTTGGGGCCACTTAGTGCCTCCACTTGCAAGACTGCAGTTGGTTCCCAAAAAGCAGGAAGTACGATCGTCCAATCAGAGGAGGAGTGGTGTGACTGTAAATACTCTCCTCCTTTGTGTCAAATATTAACTTAGAATATGATATAGTACCTTTTAATTTGCAAGTTTACCTCATAGAAACGGCAACAATCACAGGCACACATGTTTATGCTCTACTTCCCAGATGACAAAACAACCTAAGTGATTGCTTAAATTTAAAAAGTCCCCACCTCCAGTGAAGCGAATGAATCTCTGATGTATGTCAAAGAAAAATGCTCCAAACTATTGTCTTAACTTTCTGTTTTCTATTTACTATACTTTTACTTTTGTGATGTCCATCTTATCATTTCATCATCTCCATTAGTTTTAACACAACTTTGTTTGTTGTGTGAAGATGGTTTGCAGAATGCAGCTGAAACCTGTCAAAAAGGTAAAAACACCTCTGTGACAAAGACATATGACGAGCCAAGTTGTCTTTGTTAGTCAGGTGTTACCTTTTGGACATGTTTCGTCTGCTGTCTGAGCTGTGTTTGTTGGAGGTGCACAGTAGCAGAGAGGTTAGAGTTTTACCAAATCAACATCTCTCTCTGATTGAAGTTTGCATGTTCTAATGAAAATTTCATTTTGAGTAATGGCTCATTTTTGTCTAGCCTGAAGCACCCGCTAGTTTCAGTTTACTTTGTGAAATCTATCTGAAATTGTACTATTGGGATCCTTTTACAGCTCAATAAACTGCTACTTATTTGCTTTAGCCAATAACTGCCCTCAAACACATCAGTGTAGTCCAGTAAAAGTGTGTCAGTAATTGTTGCGGTAAACCTATGAGGTAAAAAATCTAATTCTACATTAATATGAAGAGAAAAATGAAAAACAATCTACTATTTCAACTCATGTTGGTTCTGGCCAACACACCACTTCATCTCTTCGCATCTGTTCTTTGATTGGCTGATTGTACTTCCTGGTTTTGGGGAAGTACAACCACGCCTGCACCAGCCTGTGGCTCAAGTTAGTTCTAGATCAGACTTGGACAAACCGTGGTCCAGGGGCTGGATGTGGCCCTTGACCTGTTTTCAGACCCTTTTAAGATTTTTTTTTTTTTTATTTAGGCTGGGCAATATTGAAAACTAATATCTGAATATTTTTTCAGCATTTTTCGATAACAATAATCAGATTATATTTTGTCAATCCAACAAAAATGTGTTAAAATATGTATTAAAAATGTTGTTTGAGTCAATAGGTTGCGTTCAAGTTGTAGAAGACTTTTTTGCATTACAACAAATTTTAGCTGCTCTGTCCTCATCTGTTTTAAATATTATCGACCTCTATAATGTTGTGAGGTCATGTGAACGCAACCTTTGTCAGACAAATGTGAAATGTATGCACTATTAATCACAAAAGTGCAAAAAGATTAAATTTATGTCCTTACAATATTTTATTTTAAATTAGCTTTTTTTTGTGTCATTCTTCTATAAACCATATTGTCGAGATTAATTTTTGGAAATCTCAAAAACACGATATATTATCTATAATTGATATATCGCCCAGCTCTACTTTTTATGTTTATTTTTTTATTGATTTAGCTGAATGTCCAAATGTTACAAATAATTATCATACTAATATCAAATAGCCTAAATTTAAACTAAAAGGGCTTGCAATGATGAGAATCTGCTACACAAATTATCGCCACCACTTGTCTGGATCAATAAAGGGCTTGAATTTTATCTTTGCAAAGGTCCAAACCCTGCAGTCTTTTCAGCTCTGAGGCGAACATTGTTTCATGGTGGGCTCTGAACTTTCTATTTTTACTGCACGACTGTAATAGCCTCATTCATAATATAACATTTCACATTCTTTAGACAACTGAAACAACATTATTGATTTGACATATTTCTATAACCCCTTAAAGCATTCCTCCAATTCACAGTGAATGAATATTTTCCCTGTTCGTCCAAATGGCCTTTCTCTCTCCCCCCGCGTTCACCTCTCCTACGGGTTTCCAAATGACTAGAATAACACTATTACCCCTGCCATCAAAGTGTCAAAACCCTTTTCAGTGTCAGTCCGTCTCACCAGCATAGACAACCTGACCTGCAGCTGTCAAAATCTCTCAAAAAAAAGAAACCGCAAGGCAGTTATGAAAAGATTGAAAAGGTGGATTCCGTGGAAAGCTGAGAATTTACGACTTTCTTGTGCCCGGAATAGAACAACAAAGTGCTTTTCTTTATCTTGTTTCGGAGGTGTGAGCGCTACACCAGCACCGTCACGGCTCTGTAGAAGTGAAAAGACTGAGCAAACCTTGGTTGGTCTGGTGCACACAGAGAGAGAGAAAGATGTTTAGTGCAGTGACTCAGAGCCAGACTACACACGCAGCTGTCAGAGAGACTCGTGCGCTGACAGAGGCGTCTCCAGACAATGTGGGGCCCCGAGACGAATCTGGGGAACCTCCAGTTTTAAACAACACATAGAGCCTGATTAATGAAGCATTTGCTCATTCGCAAAATAGGTTAAGGGAAGCAAAAACTTAACACAGCTAATATTTATGTCCCTCCCAGACACTAAAATGCAAAACTTGCATGCAGCATTAGCAGCATGTGTGTGGCTGCACAGACAAGGGCTGCCTTGGCACCACCGTACAGCCATCCCATTCACACAAGGACACAAAAAGAACACCAAAAAGAGTGGGCGGCCATGCCATCAGCACTCTGAACAAGAATAAAAAAAAAAATAACATTTACAATGTTCACAATTAACAGAAGTGCTTTTGGGTGAAGCTGTGACAGCACACCTACCAGAAAGTGCAATATCCAAGACTAGCCATGCTGCAGACCCCGAACGCTTGCCTCTGTTCAGCTACGGTGCTGTTGACTCAGCATTAGCACACTAGGATAATAGCACTTAGCCTCAACATACCTCTGTGTGTCAAAAAATTACCATTTTTTGTTTAGTTTTTAAAAAGAAAAAATTAAAGATTGATCAAAATGGAACATAAAATAATTAGCTGTCTGTAAAAAAGATGTTTTCAAGCCAAATTGCAGCCAGAAATTAATGAATGTTGACATTGTCTGTGTAGAGTGGTTCACACAGACGTCCTGTTTTTGTATCACTTAGGTACCTACTTTTAAGTGTAGATTAGACAGATCATAAAATTAAACCATTTCAACTTGAAATTCTTTTTCTTTTTTATCAGTGCCCTCCTTCATTGCAGCCTGTTGCCCCTCCATCGCTGCTGCCCTGTTCCAGCCTCCGTCGCTGGGCCCTGTTTGCCCCCTCCTCTGCTGCAGCCCTGTTTGCCTCCTTTGTCGCTGCGGCCCTGTTTGCCCCTCCATGGCGGCGGTCCCTGTTTGCCCCTCCATCCCTGCGGCCTCTTTGCCCCTCCGTCGCTGCGGCCCTGTTCGCCCCCTCCATGGTTGCGGTCCTGTTTCCCCCTCCATGGCGCGGCCCTGTTTGCTCCATGTGCATGTGAAGGAGGCAGCAGCAGAAGAAGGCAGTCAGTGAAGTGTGCGGTATGTGTAGCGCGGCGCGGTGGGTGGCTCTGTGCAGGGATCAGTGCATGTGACAGCACCTATTTGACTAATCCAAAACAACAGCTGGAGAAGGTGCATGAGGTGACACAATGTGGGAATATGACTTTGAAAGACTCGCCGTTAAAAGAAACTATATAATAGACATGCCACAAACTGCCACAACTGTTGATTGATTGGTCCAGCGTTATTGTTGTTGTGACCATATTTGGTGTTTCTATAGACCATTTAAAAATGTGTCCTGAGTGGAGGCAAAAGAGAAAGGGGACATAATGTGATTTCAATGGGGAAAATTGGTTACCTGAGACGATCCCAAAATATTTGTTTAGTCAACCAGAACCTGTTTAAAGGCATGTATTAGAGGGTTTACATTATAATTAATGAAATAAAAAGTAAATAAATAACCTTAATTTAAAAACAATTGTTTTCATCCATCTATTTTCTTCCGTTTATTCGGAGTCTGGTTGTGGAGGCAGCAGTTGCGACAGGGCCCAGACGACTCCCACACTCACCTCCTCAGGCTCCTCTGAGGGAATCCTGAGGTTTTCCCAGGCCGGTCCATAAGATGAGTGTCATGGGTGTTTACGAAGGTCTCCTCCCAGTGGGAGGCATCCAGGAGGAATCAGAAGAAAATGCCTGAGCCACCTCGCTGGCTCCTCTCGACGTGGAGGAGCAGTGGCTCTACTCTGAGTTCCTCCAGTCTACTGACCTACTCACCTTATTTACCCATGAGCACCCAGCCATCCTGCTGAGAAAGCTCGTTTGGATTGTTTGTATTTGCAATCTTTTTCTTCCGACATTACCAAAGCCCATGAACATACAGTAGGTGAGGGTTAAAATCTAGATTAAAGATAAATTGAGAACTTTGTGTTTCGACTCAGCTCCTTCTTCACCACTGTCAATCTCACTCTTTATCCTTCACTCATCTTGAGCAAGACCCTGAGATAGTAATATTATGTTCAGTCTGCCCTCTGGTCATGGGTCCGTCCTTCAGGGCCAGTGGGGCCTATGGCTGCACATCTGCAGATCTTGAGCCAGGATTGGTCTCGTCTGCATGTTTTAGCTTTACCATATGAACCAAACAGAGAGAATATGACAGCATTGTAACAGACAGGAGGAGGTTTGCTGGTTATATATTATATTAGGCTCCATACAAGGAGTTGTTTCAGCACCCACTGTGCAGCAGGTGAGAATGATTACGCACAAGTACACTGTCCCGCGCACACTAACCTTCAGTTCACATCTGGTTGAGTTTTGCAGAGGAAGCTGCTTTGGGGTGGTCCACGCTCCTCTAACACGTCTGTCTGTTAACACAGCGGGCTGAGGCGAGGCCAGTCCCTGCAGGCTCCACATTAGCATGTTAACATGGCCCTCACCCTGCTCTGCTCTGAGACCACAGCACAGGGACCAACAGAGACCAAACAGAGACCAGAGACTGTCTGTGACTATTGCAGAGCCCACTGTTATAAAGCTAACATAGGACATTATCACTTCTCTGGCCCTACATTACAGGGCACATATTTTTCACAATTGGCTGTTTTAGTTTTTTAATCCTGTTCTAACATTCTTTTCTTGATCAGAATGCAGCTGGTTTTGTCTGTGAGATGTATTTGCTCCACTCCGAGCCTCAGAAAAAAAAGGCTCTGAGTCTTTTGGCTGAGCTGCAGTTTGGTATATCTCTGAGATCTTCTGCACTGTTTTTAAGTGCACATGTCATCCTCGTTGGCATTTCTGCAGCATTAGCATATTCAAACTATTTCGATTGATTATTTCTTTTATGTATTTCCTTGCAGTCAGTAGATGAAGATCATCATGTGGGGGATATACACATTTTACATCACGTTTTTTTAATTTTTTGTATACTCATAATATGATCTTCTTTTTTCTAATTGTCCTTGTGCAGTTTGTACGATCATAAAACAATATTTGCTTCTCATTAGTAAGATATTCTCTCGTGTTATACAGCATTTCTTATTCAAATTAGTAGGCTATCGTTTTTCCATTGATACAGCTTCAAGCATTCGCCCCTTTTGAGTCAATCAATCGGTCGACCAAGAATTTGTCGATGACAGCTCTACTGTACTGCAAAAACGTGTCATGTTCTACTGTTGCTGCAGCTTATAATAACATGTAGTGACTGTTCCTGCTCTATATCTCATAATAGATCTTTGTGTTTATATCAGAAAACAGCCTAACCTTCAGCAGTAGCTCTGGTTGAGTGTGTGTGTGTTGTGGGTCACCTTCTGCTCCTGGATTTGGCTGTAAAGTTGTTTTCGGTCCAGATCATCGTTCGTTCTCAACATCTGGTTTCTTGTCTCATCTCAGAACATCAGCTCATGTTCAGAGTCCAGCACAGACCTCTGCCTCTCTGCCTGATCTTATCCATGTTTGGTCATAAATGTGGTTTGGAGTGAGAAAACACGAAGGAAAGACGATGAAACTGACAGAAGATGGACTGATGAAGTGGACAAGTCAAGACAGTTCATTCTGACCAATGCTTGTGTATTTTTCTGTTAATACACTTTTCACAAAATTAAGGTAAGACCATACAGGCTAAGCTCTTATTGTCAGTTTCCCTCTCAGCATAAGGGCTTCAGGTGGAAAAACAAACTTGTCCAATCTGTGTCCAATGTTTTATTATTTAAATAATCCACTTATTTATTAAGTTCTCTAGTAAGGACTTTTAAATTCAAAGGCTGTTTTTCATGTGCTTTTCCCTCACAGGGTATCATATGAGCCTCTAAGCAGTGGTTCCCACATGTTTTGTACAGTAGCCTAAATTTTTTCCACCGTCGAGTACCCAAGTTGTGCTTTTGTTAAAATGGGTTCTAGTAGAATACTCCAATGTTGTTTTGTATTTCTTTTTTTATGAAATGCTTCACAAAAGTACTGAAAACTAATTTTGTTTTAAAATTTTTCATTCTTAAGATGAAATCATTCCAAGTGTCCTTGTACCCTGGTTGGGAAACACTGCTCCTACACCAAACTTTACATACTTGTAACTGAACAAGAATTTGAAGGTTTTTTACTGATTGGTCTAATTATAAGCCATTAGAGTAAAGAATCAAACTGATCTAGCCTGATATGCTAATGCTGCAAAAATGCTCACTGGATGATTTATGGATTTACAAACAATGCAGAAGATCTCAAAGATCTATAAAGTATTTCACAGACAGAGAAAGCAAGGCTAGAATAGGATTAAAAACTCAAAAAAGTTAAGGTTGCGTAATTGTTCTTTCAGGATTTTAAAGCTTGTGTCTAAGACAGAACAGTGTGAAATGGGGATGAGAGAGGGAAGGACATAAAGCAAATGACTGAAGACAGATCTGTACTGACAGAGCTGTGGCTGATTGCAGATGAAGTCTGTCATGTTCATATTCACTCAAATCAGTCTCTGTGAGCTGAGACATGACCAGGATGTGCAGTAAATTGATTTAGTCATTTGTAATTGTCAAAATGTGGAAATTGTCATTTGTTATTATTGTATATATATATTTAGTTTTAGAACCTAAAATCCCAAAGTAAATGTTTTCAAAGGTTAAAATAATGAAAAAACAATGCAATACACTGCATTTGTTTTTTAAAGGAAACAATGAAAGTCAGTCTTAAGCTGAACCTAATTTTCATTTTCTTGTAATTAGAAATAGTTTAAACAAACCCATATTTTAAAAAATCGATAAGTAAATACAAAAACTCAACAACAAAGTTTTGTCCCGCAGCAGTTGGACTAATGCAGCCGTTCGTCAAAGCCTCCTTGTTTGAACCAGAGACTTGTCGGCCGTCCCAAAGATTGGGAACTGCTTATTGGGCTTTCCCTTAGTACCACTGACCTATAGAAGTACCTGCTTGGCCCTACTCTGCTCTTCTCGGCGCGACTTAGCCCTGGTGCAGGACTTTTCCAGTGGGCCTGATCCCTGGGACCATGTACTTTTTAGTACCTGTTTTACCCCACAGTGAAAGAAGAGACCTGCCTCGAGCGGGAATTCCCACGAGAGCTGTGAGTAAACTCGGGACTAGGCGGTTTTAACGCGACCTCGGGCAGACCGTGTGGTTCAGGGCAAAACCCTTCGATGCCCAGCCTCAGTCGGGACTTTAGTGTCACCGGAAACACAGAGTGATCTGATTGGCTCTTTGTTTGCCTCAGTGCAGTAAGTTCTTCTGCCGTGTTTGAGGTGCATCTCTGCCATAAACAGACACAGATGCTGCTCTGACCTCACACTTCCTGGAAAGACAGATTTATCAAAGGTAAATGTAACATATCAGTGACACACACATGGCACAAACGCTCTGGGCTTCTCACTGTTGATCTATGAACATAAACACACGAGTGTTTATTTATTCAAATATCAGGCTTTCATTGGCTTTTTCTAATTTATGTTTTGATAGCCATAGTAACAGAACAAATGTTTCCAATCAGAAATTAGCTCAGATAAAACAATGTAATTGTGTTTAATTATTTGTTGTAGTTTCACATTTTTATGAAACACAAACATTTTGAAATTTTGGAAAAGAAAATAAGCCTAAATAATTTTATTCAAATTTCAAACTCTTCTAGAAATTCTACCATCTGTTTTTACATCATGTCTGTTTGATAATTGTTTTATCAGGTAAAAGAAGTCAAGTGCAGTTGGTTGTGAACAAAATGAAGTGAAGAGGCACCAGACAATGAATGCAAGAGTCGGATAAATTAAAGTCTGTGGAAACAGTTTAGAGAATCACCACCACTCATAAACGAGACTTTATTTCAATAGGACACAAGCACAGAGTTTGGAGAGGGACTGCTTTGTGGTCATGGCAAAAAGGAAAAAAAAATAGACAAGACAATTTATTATAGTGACAAGGGCTGGTGTCCTGTCTTGTTGTGTGTTGTTCTTCCACTTCCTGCTTTTGAACAATTCGGACGTCTTTCTATCTAGTCTCGTTTATCTCTTGCTATTTCTTGCTTGCTGTTTTGTTTTTTGTTCCATGTTGTCTTTTGTATGTTTTTTGCATTTCATGTTGGAAGAGTAAGTGGCGGCGCAAAAGGTGCAGCGGCCCGGAGGCTCACTCCAAACGTAATTTTGTTGTTTTCTGTGACAAGTGTTTTGACCATTTATTTGTCTTTATTTTAGACTAGGTTATTTTAGTGCGCTGGCCCTTTAAGAGCAGACCGGAAGTTCCCCGTGTAAGCCAAGTTCCGCACAGTGCAGACCAGACATGCTGTTTAAGTTCATAATAAGGCATTCCCTGTGAGTATCATAAGCCGAACTATGAATATTGGTTCAGATTATTCAGAATTATTCGTGTATTGAGTGGTTCAGGTTAAATTAAAGGAACTATTTACCTGCTAATTTCTGCTATGCTAATTTCTGTTGTTTTGTGTAGTAAAGCCATTTTTGGTTAGCATTAGCATATTAAGTGGGGCTTTTCTTACACGATTGCTCATTATACACTGTATTGTTGTTACAGTTTCACACCTGCCATATAAAAACAGTCTAAACCCCTGGCGTCATTGACTTATTGTGTGGAGGTGTTTAACTTTGGATAGTAGAAAAAGGGTTTTTTTACGAGGCCAGCATACCAAGGACAATACATCTTTCTGTTCTGTTTGTTCTGTTTAGACACAATTGTGTATAAATTGTCTTTAATTGGTAAATTCTTCATAATTTGTAACTTAACAGCTTTAAAGGTATGATCAGTATTTACCACAAAAACTACCACACAAAGCGAAGTCAAAATGTGATAACTGTCGCATGGGCGTATGGGTTGTAGCTGTTATTGAGTTGTTTTAGCTCTGATTCTTTCGTTCTGTGATAAGCGCGGCTGATTTAAAGTGATTGAAAGCCGCAGAATCACCTATTTGTCTTATCCGTCTCTTTCTCTCTCTTTCTTTCTTTTTTCTTCTCTTCTCCAGGCACAGGAAGCAATCACGCTATCCCGGTGACGGCCCAAACAGCCCGGCACATGATATCACCTCTTTAGGAAAACAAGAGGAACGCGTGCCAGTTCTTCTCACATGTGATCATTATTTCGCTGAGAAGTCGTGTTTGGGCCATTAGTCCTTTAGCGCCGGGATCATACTGGGGCTAATACTGACTAAACGCTAAGTAAACACATTTAGGTAATAGGCCGGTCGTACACGGAGGAACTGAACTGACGAGAGTTTGTTACGCCGGTAGTTCTCACACAACAAAAGGTCGTGTCAGCTGATTATAATGTCCAAAGTTTTAACAGTTTGAGACGAAGTAAATGGTTCAATTAGAGGTGTGGTTGTAGTAGCAGAGGTGTGGACCTGAGTCAGACTTGTGTCACTATTTTGATGACTTGAGACTCAACTTTGGTGACTTTAGACTTGAAGTTCAAAGTGCTTCTCCTTAGGGCTGGGCAATATCGAATCTAATCGTGAGCTCATCTCTATGACAATCTGCTTTTTTGATGAAATCGTCACATCGGGATTTTTTTTTTCTCTATTTGATGCATCTGCCTGTTAAAATAGTAAGAAATACACGATATGGCAAAATGCCTCACACTTGTTTGCAGCAACACACAATGTTCTAATTAATTGATTCTTTAATTAATTTTTTATTGAAGGTCTGAGGTTGCTTGTTTCTTTCTGAAAATCTGGCAACACTGGTCAGATTTTGACAGCTGGATTTAGCTGTTGATGAATTGTAATTACCTCAAAGACAATGGGAAAATAAACAGTCTACAAGAATCGTGATAAAATGAAATCGTCATCTGGCTCCAAGAAAATTGTGATACTGTATACATCTTTTGCCATATCGCCCAGCCCTACTTCTCCTCAAAAAAAAAATAAAATAAGAAAATAATAATAACATGTGCCTTCTCACTTCTTTTTTGTGACCAGAAATCATGTATAAAAATCAATGAAATTAAATACAACATGTCTTCTGCAATCCAATAAATACTTCAGAAGATTTGAAACTAAAATCAGAAGACTTGAGACTTGACTTTAACTTGAAGATCTGTAACTTGAGACAACTTGACGCTTCTCACAAAATAGTCTAATTTTACATCAACAAACTGGAACCTCCTCTCTTCTTTATGTGTGAGCAGAAATGTATTTTAAATTGAATAAATATTCATAGAAATAAAATGAAATTGTAGAAATAAGAGGTGTATTTAGTATTTGAATCAAATTAAAATCACAACAACATACTTTCTGAGGACTGCACAAGTTTGTTGATTTAGCAAACAGAATTGTCAGAAAATCAAGCAATGAAAGAGTCAACAGAAGCATAAGAAAACAGACTTGAAAAGCAGAGGACTTGGACTTGAATGTTTGTGACTTAGGACTTGACTTTAGGTTTGGAAAACAGTGACTTAATTGAACTGGCTTTTATGTAACCAGGAAAATCCCACTGAGATTCAGAATCTCTTTTGCAGGAGAGCCCTAGAGAGGGGAGGGGGAGGCATAATGGACATGTTTTTAGTGGTAGGGGAACCGGAATACCCGGAATACGTAGACACAAAATATCAGGATTTTGTGATTATTCATGATCAAAATTACCGCAACCAAACAATTTTTTTATGCCTATTGTCTGACATGTCACTTTTTTTTAAGTTTGTGACATGTTTTGTCACATCAAGCTCTCTGACTTCATTGTGCTTAATCTATTTTTTACAGGTTGAAAGAAAAGGAATGGGAACTCCTGCAGACTGGAGACTCTGCAGGCCTGTGTTTTAATTTTTTTCACACAAGACATCAAATATCGGCAAAACATGCACACAAAATCATTAATGCAAATTTTTAAACACTCACCCGAATTCAAGGACAGATACACAAACAAAGCATGTTTTCACGGCTTTTTTTATCTCCCATAAACATGTTACAAAAAGCCAAAATACAAAATAACCATGAATTTTGGTTGAAGCCACATGGCAACATTTTCTTTAAGGTTTAAAAGGTAAGTTTAGGCTTCAAGTCACTAAAATCTGTAAGTTTAGGTAGGGCTTGGGGTAGATTTAATTCATTAATTAATCATTAAGCCCAAAGAAAATGTCACCACGTGGCTCCAACTAAAATGTATGGTTATTTAATGTGTTGGCTTTTCGTAACATATTGACAAAATGAGGCCTATAAATAATTTAGTTGTATCCAGTATCTACTTTTCTCCAGAGTCTCCAAAGCAAATTACAGAAATTAAATCCTGACTTTGTGTTTTTGAGTTTACATTCACTTTTTGATTGAAAATGTTTATTTCGGTTGCATATCAGACATGCACATGTTTATCAAACATAACAAAGACTACCAAAACCCATAACTTATTACATCTATTCTTCTTACAAAGTCACATCTACCTTCTACCTTAGAACACTTGCAATTACATAAAGACAATTTGCACATTTTGATATATTCAACTTAAGTTTCCTACTTATAATTGATAGACAGTTTTTGATTTTGATGCGTGTTTTTCTCTTCAGGGCCATGGTAAAATGTAGTCCTTTGATTATAGAAAAAGTAACTACCACCAATTTAAACAGACAATTAACAATTAGACAGCTACATAAGTATTCTTGATGTGGATTTACACATGAATTAAACTAAAAACCCTCCCTTGTCAGTGTTTCCTCTGGAGCAGTGCAGCGGTCCCATGAGCACAGGTCACTTGTTCTGGTCCCCACAGAGCTGCTGGTATCAGAACCGTTTAAAACATGGATCATCTGATAGTTCCCAGTGAGTGCAGCAGAGCCAGGTCCCTGCGGCAGAGTAAACAAGGCCACTGGCTTCACACAAGTCTCTATGGACCTCGACTACCTCAGCTCGCTGTAACAGGACTTCAACAAACTAAACTCAACTACACACCGGTCTGCAGAGAGGAAGCACTGTGAGGGCTTGGTTTGGGAAAGATTTAGTCAAATACTCTAGGAACCAGCATTTTTTCACAAAAGAACCTGACAAAAACTGTATAAATTCAAACAGAATTTATTACTGAACCCTTTAGAGCGCAAACAAATGGCTGGAGTCTTTGTGAAACTGAGGCTCTACAGTTTGTCTTCTTATGTCTAATTGACTCTAATTATAAAAGAGAACGATACCTGTACAAAAGAAAAAAAAAAAAAGATTTCCGCCTAAAAAATTTTTTTTGTAAATTTAAACTGCTGTATAGCTTGTGGCAGTAGCTGGGGTCAGAATGACACAAGTTTGAGCAAATGTTTGGTTTTTACAATTCCTCTTCAAAAGCTGAAGGTAATTTAACTAAAAATGAGCTTTAGGGACTTAAAATAAGTTTAAAAAGTTTAGGCAGAGCCCATTAAAAAGTCCTATGAAATCTTTAGAAAGTGTTTAGAAATGTCTTTGAACAAACACTGAGCCATCTTGGCTGTTTTGACTGTAACTAAGAGGGTTACTACTTTTTTTTCTTCTAAATATATATTTTTCATTTCATTTTCTACCGCTTAATCCCGTTAGGGGTCGCGGGTGACTGGAGCCTATCCCAGTGACTTTGGGCCTTAGGCGGGGAACATGGACAGTGGCCAACTTGCCGCAGGGTTAGACAGACAAACATTCACTCTCTCATTCATTCACTAAGGGAAATTTACAGTGATGCCCAATTAACCTAAACATGCATGTTTTTGGAGGTGGGAGGAAACCGGAGTACCCGGAGAAAACCCACGGTGACACGGGGAGAACATGCAAACTCCACCCAGAGAGATCGTGAGATGATGATATGGTCCGACCCGGGAGTCGAACCCACGACCTCCTTATTGGGAAGCCAGAGCTCTAACCACTTGGCTTATATAGAAAGTAATAAATTAAGTTTATGAGAAAACTAACAAAACTGAAAAATTAGGGGAAGAGTGGGAGGTGCCGCACATATCCCCTTGCTGTCATTACTTATTAAAAACCCAGCTGAAGTTTTGTCTGTGAGATACTATATACTTTCCACTCTGAGCCCCAAAAAACAACCTCTATGCTGGTTTTGAGCATTAGCATATCAGGCAAGATTGACTTAAGTTTCCTTTGGTACACAATTCCTTTGCAGCCAGTAGATGGAGTTTTCACTGAAATCCTGATGTGGAAAACACATGACTGTCCTGTGTGTTTGAATACATCTGTTTTACATATGTGTGCTTAATGTTGAAGTTTTAATTTATGCCATAATCATTTTTTAGGGTTTTAATGTATTTTTTGTGGTTATGGTTCACTATAAATGACAATGACTTCTCACATTTCGAGTGCAAAAATTATTATGAGGACTTTTCATTGGCATGTAGTATGTAGTACGACATATTATATAATTATAAATGGTTGTAGCTTCTGTCAGGAAAAAAACCCAAAAACATTTCACCTTAAACACAGTGAATTTTGCTTTAAACTGTCATATCAGTATACATTTATTGACTTTGAATATACTGAGCTACATCTTACTTCATTCTGACACAAGAATGAGACTAATATAGATTAATCACAGCAGTATCTGTTCAAAGTTTGATCTGGCTTTACTTCTGCGCTTGGCACATGCACATTAGTCCAGTCTGTTCAAACATGAGCAGGAGAAATGACCTCTGTACATATGATCATACACTCTCTGTACATTATTACTGATTCATACACTTCTCTCTGTACATTATTACTGATTCAACACTTCTCTCTGTACATTATTACTGATTCAAACACTTAGATTTAATTATTATATTCATACACTTCTCTCTGTACATTATTACTGATTCAAACACTTCTCTCTGTACATTATTACTGATTCAAACACTTCTCTCTGTACATTATTACTGATTCAAACACTTCAGATCTGTACATTATTACTGATTCATACACTTGCTCCTGATGTCTGCTTGTGCTGTGTTTCTGCTGGAACACTTGTTTAAATTGACATAAAGAGACACAAGTCCCTGTCGTCATGACAACTCTTTGGGCTATGTCTGAAAAAACTCTGGAACTTTCCAACATTTCTTTATGCTCCTATTTATTTTTTGTCTGTGTTGTTTTCTCAGTATTGCAATGCATCACTTGACATTACCCAAGCAAGTTTGAGCTGCAGCGCATCAGCTGAAAGCAATTTGGTCCGAAGCGCAGCTGCCAGGCGGATAAGACTTTCCTTCTTTCGTTTACTTTGAAATGTTCCTTTTTTTTCAACGTCCAAAATACACAAGGCAGCCAAATTGCTGACATGTGTGAGAGGGGCAGCAGGACTCCTGCATTCTTTCATGCCCCACTATGCAAAACTCCACAGTGTTTATTTAAAGAACACTGAACACTTTAGCACTATTAAGAAACATGTCATATAGTAAACCAAAGGTTTCCTCTCAGGAAAAATCCCTGTCAGTTTATTTTTCTTCTGCAAAAAGTTATTTTAGTTTGGATTCACAAACTGGCTGAATGCAGGACTAAACAACTGTGTCCAGGCACTAACCAAACCTGGAAGTGTGAGATTATTTATGTAAGAAGTGTGAACGGACACAAGGAGCGCTGCTGTGTCTCTGTCTCTCACTTTCAACAAACTAGTCCAACTTGAATTTCAATATGATTTGGCAATATATTGATTTGTCTGCTCTTGTGTTAAAAGACACACTATGAACCTGCTCGTTCTGCTCTTGTGGTCTCGGCAAACGGACAATAATTGAATTGTAGCTGTAAATCTAACCTGCTCAGTCCACAAAAGACATTGGTTTTGGCTCTGGAGAAAGTGCTGGCTCTGCTCTGGATGTATCTACAGATCTGTCTTTGTGCCTCTGACTGGGGGGAAACTGGAGGTGACATGAGAACAGCTCAGTCTGATGACCCGGGTGGAAAAAGCCCATCACAGAGGGATCCGCTCTCAGAGACAGAGCGGGACGTCCAGCCAGAGCTCGTCTTGGTCATCAGAGGAGGCAGCGGCTGATGGAGGCTCCAGGGCCCACAGTGAGTGATAGCCCACCAGGACTTCAGAGCGGCCCGGCACACAGAAGACTAACCCACCTTGACATGCGTAGGAAACTCGAAACTCTGCTGGCCCGCTGTGAGATAGAAGCCACCCAGAGCCGGCCCGCCACAGCGCAGAGCCCATAGCCCCGCGTCTTTTTTAACTAGCTCTGTTTAGATGAACGCACAAGCGAGGAATGCTGCAGTATACCTATGGAAACCACAAACACAACAGCCTTAAGGCTGTATCAGGCTACCACTCACACTCACTCTGCTGCTGGAGCAAGTCTGTGGGAAGGAACACACCGTCTGGTTCAAACAATGGAGACTGTGCTGTTACACTTAAGGACATGTATTTTTTTTAATGTTCTATTATTACTTCCTCATCTGTGAGATATTATTTTTTTTCCTTCTGAACCTGCACTGTTTTTAAGCTTATAAAATAGCCTCTTCTTTCTAATTGGAGATTAACAAAATTTTGTGCTTGTTCCACTTTTAGCGCGGTTAGCGCTCTAAGGCTCTATTTCTATTCAACTTAAGGCCCAAGAAAAGACCCATCTTCCTAATACAGTATTTCAATAATGCTATATTTTCTCTTTTTTGTAGGTTAGTTTTGGGCTACTACCTTAGAACTGATCTGATTCTTTTTTATTCTTGGTTTGACCCTGGATTGTTTCTGGTTCAGATTGGCTTGTACTGGTCTGGTCCTTGATAATTTGGTTTGGAAATTCTGTAGAGCAATATAAATCTATCATAAGCATTAACATTATTTTTTTAAACAGATCTTGTTCAACCCCAAATTTTGTCTAAAGTGCTGATAACGTATACTACTCCGCCCAGATACCATAGCCTCCAAAAAACCTCCAGAAGATTAAGTTGAATAGCCCAGGTCTAAGGCCAGCGGATGCTTGGATAAATATCCATTTGCCTGTTACTTTTGGAAAATCTACTTCTGCAAAAATGACATACATTTAAGGATTTTCTGATTTCTGTAATGTTTCTGTTTTTTTAAATCAATAATCTTCAGAGTCATTAGAGGCGACTGTGGTTGTGACTTTGAGCTCTACAAAAATGCATTAAAATGCATTAAAACTGAAGATGCTGTGTTGTTGGCACTCAGAGGAAGAGGTCTGTGGTGATGGACTTGTAAAAAGTCGTGGGACAAAAAGACTCAAGTGATGTTCTGGGACCGAGCCAAAGCAAACTGACTCAAGCTCAAGTCTCAAACTCAATTAACTAACATTACATGGACTTAAAGTCACCTTCTGGATCATAAACCTCTTAGTCACTATACTTGTCCACTGTGTAATTTAAGATAAAAAGTGAAAGCTGCAAATCAAATCAAAATATGCAATTTTAATCAACACATTTAGCAAAGTAGAAGAATCTACAAAATATATTGTTAGGCTTTTAATTCTTTACTATTTTTAATTTTGTTTGAAGGACAATGTACCATTAATGTTTGTCAAAGTCTGATTCGACTTATCTTAGAAGCTAAGCAAGTTAAGGCCTGGTTAATATTTGAATGGGAGACGGCTGGAACACCAGGAGCACAGTCGGACGACAAGAGTGGACTGTTGCTGTGTCCTTGGGCAAGACACTTAACCCACAGTGTCTGCGTGCACTGGGTGAGTGGATCCTTGATTGAAAAAGTGCTTTGAGCGCCTATATAAATAAGTCTGCACCAGATTTAGCATATTCCATCTGTTGTCCTTGACAATTCTGTAGCTTAAATCCAGGTCTTAAAGGGGATCTAATGAGTATTTAACTGATATATATGTAGATCAGTAATTTACATTTTGTTTAATGTGAAATACAGAACAGATACAAAACAGCTAAGAAAAGAATTTACTTCCTGGACATTATAAGCCCGCCTCTTCACTGTAAGCTTTTAATTGAACAAGCAGTAGTTTTAAAATTTGTAATTTTTATTGTCGTAAAGTCGGATAGCGCTATGGCCTCACAGCAAGAAGGTTGCAGGTTTGACTTCCACACATCCCGGGTCTTTCTGTGTGGACTTTGCATGTGCGTTTCCACCAGGCACTCTGGTTTTCCCACTGATCAATACCATGCAGGTTAGGGAATGCTTGGTGATGGTTGAAAGTTGAGGTGCCAGGGTTGCTGCCATCAGTGGAAGAGTCGCTGAGTGAAGCACTTTGGAAGACATCTGTCTATGTAAATGTGCTATAGAAATCAACCAATCATAAATAAACCCATCAAAAACACTAAAATATAAACAGACAGATAAAAGAATCTCGTGTTTTAAACCATGTTTTTACAGATCTCATCTTCACAATAGATGCTTTAGCCAGAATAAAACAGGAGATGTAATTATTTGAGAATAAAAAGTAAGGTTCTTTAAAAATTGCAATCTTTGCGATTTGCAAATTGCGTTCATTAAAGCTGGATACCTATTTTTTCACTTTACAAAACAAAAACGTAAGCTTTTAAATCTATCTGTCCAACTGCTTTCTAGTTCACATACATCCACACACATTTATTTTTTGTTGCAATTATATCTTAAGAACATCTTTTTACAGCGTCAAAGTGAAACTGAAGTGGACCATCCCAGTCTCAGCCAATCAGAGCGCTGCTTTTGAGAACTAAAATACATCATTATTTGTTTCAGGCAGAACACAGTGGTCTGATTTTGTCACAAAGTGCTGCATTTACTTTATACTTTTAGATGAATGTACTGTACTCATTGTATGTAAAAATGTACTCATTTTTTTCCAATTCATCTAAAAAAAGTTACACTGTAAAAATAAGGCCAACAAGTTAAACTAACTTAAATCTTTATGTTGATATAACTTGACAATGTGAGTCAAATGTTTTCAACTTAAACTTTTAAGTTATAAAAGAGAGAGAGAGAGAGAGAGAGAATACAAGACAAACGGAGAGAGAGACAGGAGAGGGAGAGGAGAGAGAAAAAGAAAGAAGGAGAGAGAGAGAGAGAGAGAGAGGGGCAGGAGAGAGACAAGAGAGAAAATAAAGAGAGAAGGAGAAAGAGACAGGAGAGAGAGAGAGAGACACGAGAAAGAGAGAAGGACAAAAGAGAATGAGAAAGAGAGGGTGAGAGACAGAGGGGAGAGAGAGAGAAAGAAAGAGAGGGAGAGACAGAAGAGAAAAAGAGAAGAGAGACACAGAGAGAGAAAAAGAGAAGAGAGTAGGAGAGAGAGGAGAGAGACATAGAGAAAAGAAAGAGAGAGAAGGAGAGAGAGAAAGACAGAAGAGAATGAGAAAGAGAGGGTGAGACACAGACAAGAGAGAGAAGAGAAAGAAAGGGAGAGAGACAGAGAGAGAGACGAAAGAGAAAGAGAAGAGAGAGAGACAGAGAGAGAGAACAGAGGAGAGAGAAGGAGAGAGACAGGAGAGGAAGAGAGGGACAGGGAGAGAGAGAGGAGAGAGAGAGAGACAGAAGAAAAGAAAGAAGAGAAGAGAGAAAAGAGAAAGAGAGGTGAGAGGCAGACAAGAAGAGAGGAAAGAAAGAGAGGAGACAGAAGAGACAGAGAGAGAGAAAGAAGGAGAGAGAAATGGAAAGAAGGAGAGAGAGAACAGAGAGAGATTAGGAGAGATAGAGAGAAAGAGAGAGACAGGAGAGGAAGACAGGGACAGCAGAGAGAGTGAGAGAGACAAGAGAAAAAGAAAGAGAGAGAAAGAGAGAGAGACAGGAGATAGAGAGAAAGACAGAAGAGAAAGAGAGGGGGAGAAAGAAAGAGAGAGGGGAGAGAAAGAAAGAGAGAGAGAGACAAGAGAGAAGAGAGGAGAGAAAAAGACAGAGACAGGAGAGAGAGACAGAAGAGAGGAGAGAGAGACAAGAGCAAAAAAAGAGCAAGAGAAATGAAGAAAGAGAGAGAAAGGAGAGAGAGAATATCGGACAACTCACACATGAGTTTAATCGACATAAAACTTTAAGGTAGAAATTGTACTTGTACGTTACGTTAAACTGCCTTATATTTTTTACAGTGTAGGTATCCCAGCTTTAATATTACATTTTGGTTTGATTACAATTAATAGGACGGCTCTAGAGTGTGTGTTGTGTTTACAGATTTTGGCTCTTACAAAATTCCCACACACTCTGCCCACGGCGCAGCTCTAAAACAACAGCTTTGTGCCGCACTAAGCTTCAGGACAAGCATGAAACAGCAAAGACTAAAGTTTTTTATGCCGCGTGACCGTTGGCAGTTTGTTTGCCTTCATAATTCTTCACATCCCTGTTTATATGTCAGTCTGTCTGTGCCTCTTTAACGTGCTCTGGGGCAGACTGTGTCCTGCCGCATCATGTCTTCAGTCAGACCCAACGTTCACTTTGTGTTGTGTTAGCGAGCATTCAGAGGCGTTTAGCAGAGCCGAGCAGTGAAAGGACGTCTCTGGAGCGTGTCCTGAAAGAATGAAAAACACACAGACCCTGGGCATCCTTCTGTCAGCCAACAAGTTTAGTCTGTGTGTCTCGTGCAATAGTCTGTTTAGATCTAAGTTTGTTTCTCTGTGTGGTGTGTGTGCAAAACCTGGATATGAAAAGATTAATGTTGAATAATAAAGGAGACATATTGGTATTTTTAAATATAATAAACTATTACATGCGTAGATTAGTGATTTATATTTTGTTCAATGTAAAACACAAAATTGATCTAAAACAGCTTAGAAATATAAGAGGCTCATTATTTCCTGCAGAACTGTGACACAGTGGCACAGCTCACCTGATTTTTTTTTTCTCCAACCCATTTATGCCATACAGCAGTGGTGTCGAACTCATTTTGACAAAAGGGCCACATTGGCAATGGGGTTGTCCTCAGAGGGTCGGTTTGTAACTAAAAATTAAACTTTACTAATCTTTGAAATACTACAAATGATAGTTTTATTTGATTGTTTTATATTTATTTTAAGAGACAATTACTGAATATACATCTGCATTAGTCTGAAAAATGACTTTTAAGTTTAGACAAATAATTTAATTTGGTCAAGACACACAGATTACTCTAGGCTCTAATATAAAATTAATTCTTATAAGACCTTGAGGGCCGGATGAAATGAGGTAGAGGCCGCATCTGGCCCCCCGGGCCTTGAGTTTGACATATGTGCCATACAGCATCACTTTGCTATGGTTGCTATGGTAGCAACCAATGCAAAAAATATATAATATTTACTTTAGGGACTTTGGGTAAGTTTAGGGTTAGGTTTAATTAGTTTGATTAAGTTTAAGGATTTGGGAAAGGTACAGTATGTTAACGGCAAAACTGCATCAATGAAACTAAAGATGCGATGCAGCTCTTAGTGCTCACCAGGGTTTGACTTCTTTGCAAAAACGCCTAAAGTCCCTGGGCTTTGCTGCGTGACAAACTCCAACTTGCACCAGCTCATTGGCTATACTGTCCCACTGCAGCTCGTTAAGCCTCATGTGAGCTCTCCTCGGTGTGAAGACGTCACCAACACAGAAGATGGAGCTGAGAGAACAGAGAGCTCAAGGTTAGCATGCAGACGTCTGAAACTACTGTTCTCAAGAGCAGAGAGTGTGGAGTGGTATTGAGATAAGCCCCTCTTTGAGATGGCTGGCTTTTGTGACTGTTTATGACATGCGTTATTTACTTGGTTAATTAAGTTTCGTGAGTGGGACCACGCCCCCATCGCACTCCAACCACACCCCCACGTCACCGGAAACCTTCATATCCCAGCTCATGCTTGCGTCTCAGTTTGACCATGCGCCTCATCTCAGTTCAACTCTGTGCTCTCGACCCACCCGCCCTCCACTTTTTCACAACATTCCTTCTAGCACCCATTTAGGAAGGGGGTGGGGGGTCTTGAATCGGCCGGGCAGATTGCTGAGACAGGACCCCCACACTGAGTCTCCTTGCCTGGTCATCGCTCATCTGATTCCATGGAACTTCAACATCTACATCTATTCAATAAACAACGTATAACGATCTCTGTTTTGGTGTGGTCCTTACTAATGAAATTACCTTACTGCAGAAAATAGGTAACTATTAATTCGTCTAGGTTTAGGCATAATTTGACAGCAAGGTTTAGGATTCCGATTGGGCCTTAGGTGAGAGTAACAGGGTTAGGGTTAGCAACAGTAATTAATGGTTAATTTATGGTTAATCACATACATTTTAAATAATAAATATTGTTTCTCTATCTTGTGTATTTTAAATTCTGAAATCCTCGAGAGGCAGAAGCAGATGTAATGGTGGTACTTTTACCTGAAGTGTGTCTTTTGTGCGTAACAGAACCTGCATGGATGTTCAAAGCCCTGAGCCGATGACGAAACATGAAAGCTCCACTCGTGTTCAGTCTAAAGATCAGAGACAAATGACAAAAAGTACCAACATAAACAAATCAAACACACCTCTATGTTAATATTTGTCCTATGGAGTGCTCCCTCATGTTTGGGGCTCTTAGCAGCACTGATGCAGCTGATGTCCTGTGAAAGTGTAATATATTTATTTCTGTTACATCATTTCTATCAAAGGGTTTGAAAACAACAACAAAAATGTCATACTACAAAACAAATTATTCTTACACATAAAATATTACATTTTTGATTGAAATCAAGGCTTAACACAACTGAAAGTGTGCAGTGACAGAGCTCTGGGTTCTCAATAAAAAGATTGGAGATTCTAATTGGGAATTGGACCAGATCAATATCTCATGATCTCTCTGGTGGAGTGTGCATGTTCTCCATGTGTTAGCGTAGGTTCTTTCTTGGTACTCGTGCATGTTTAGGTCAATTGTTAGGTAAAATCAGTGAGTGAATGAGAGAGTGAATGATTGTCTGTTCCTGTGTTAACCCTGTGACGAGTTGTCCACCATTCAGGCTGCTCCCCGCCTAAGGCCCAAAGTCACTGGGACTCACTGGGATACTTATCTGCCACACCAATCGGGATCAAGTGGTGGAAAGTGAATGAACATAACTCAAAGGTTGTTTAATGCTTGTACTTCTTACATGATGGCACCTGACCTGAACGCTGACATTATTGATCGTGGTGTGTTATTTAATTATTCTAGTACTTTTTGCTCCTGTGCTGCCTGTGGCTTTGTGAAAGCTCTGTATTGTATTTCTTTCCTGTGCCAGAGCACATTTCCTGCAGTGCAGCCTGTCAAACAGCAATGACCCTCAGTTTCCTGCAAGTCGCATGGAGACGGCTCTGCCACGAGCCAGAGGCCTCTGAACATCCATCCACACACTCACCACTTTCAATGGTCCGTACAAGGGAATCATCTGAGAGAATGGAGGGCTTTTCTTCCTCCTGCAGCACCTCTGGTCCCAGGTTCACTTCTGTCTCCGAGCAGGTCACACAGGCGTTTCCTGTGCAGGCCACAGGTCTAGGCCACACCTTGAGGAGGGGAGGGGGTACGGGGGAGGTTACGGGGGATTCCTGACGCCCAACAGAAACACCGAGACGTGCACGCTCATGTCTACAAGCTTCACTACACACGCATGGCTGCGTATGGCAGCTAATCGTGACTGCACAATGTTTCATGTGCGAGCAGAGAAATGAGGAGAGACATGGGAATGATGTTGTTAAGATATACAAAGCATTCTATCAAAGTTCAATCGAGGAAATAGCAAAAAGCAAATGTATTTTTATTTTGCAAGCAATGATATTTTGGGCAGTTTGTCAAATCCAGTGCTGACATGAGCTATGAAAACAGCCAGGAGCAGCACCCAGACTTGAGTATGGGAAAACTGTCAGAGAAGTTCATGTCTTTGTCCCCACAGAATCACATGGCACAGTTTGGAGATGGAAGCTATCTGACTTATGTTTAAGACTTATTATTAGTTTGTATGTCGCCAGTCTGATTTGAGCTCCGCCCACTGCTGTGTGAATGTCTGTGTGCGTTGGCACAAAGAGTCGTGTCCCACCTCTTGTACTTTAGATTCCAGAGTACTTTAGATCAGGCCTCTTCCATTCAAGGTCACAAATTGCAGACGCACGTCTACGAGCAGCCATAATCTTGAGCACATCGCTGCAGTCTTAGTCCAGACCAGGTCAAAGGCAGGATGCTGGCTGGAGAACAGAAGGAAGCAGAAGGAACGCTCCCTGGCTACAGTTAATGACCCTGAACTTTGACCTCTGACCTCAGCCTTCATCCTTCCAACAATACACACGCTGACAACACACAGATGTGAGGAGTGTGCCTTTAATTTGCCAGTGTTCATGGGCACATTTGGCAAAACTTCAGACAAAAAGCTAAATCCTATAACAAAACTCAACTCAAGAATGAGTTTTTCATTTATAATTTTATTTTACATTAAGTATAAGCCACTGAATTTGATAATTTATCACATTTACACAGAGGCAGTTAACTGTATATTGAAAGGAAACTGTTGGTAGAAATAGTTCCGTTTAAATTGTGACAGAGGGTTGCAGTTTAATCCAGTAATGTTCTACAAATAACTACAAAGAGTATTGTTCTTTGTGATGCTTCTTCACCAGGTCCAGAAGAATAACCGGCTGCCATATTTGGCAGGCTCCAGTTTACCTTCGATGGCAGGGTTGGGTTCAGGACGTGGTCTAGATTTATAAGGATTCTCAGGGATGGGTCGAGCTGTTGCCACTTTGGTTACCTACAAAGACACAACAATTCAATTACCTTTAAAGTTTATCTGTGTTTCCTCCTAACCACTGCACTCAGGGTTTGCACAGAGTGTTTTCCTTGACTTACAGACCTCTTATATATTTCTAAGTTATCAGTCCAAAAGAATAATTTAAATAGACTACAGTTCACTGAGTTGTTAAATCTGCTTCTTTATAGTTATCTTTGCTTCTTATTTTAGAAAGGTGCTTGTGAAATTTTTACATTTTACAATTGCATGTTGCAGATTTTTGGACTTGCCACTTTCACGTCCTAAGTCCTGGCCGGTTTTCCAGGTTTGATTCTCAAAAACATACCTACTAATGTCTTAAAGATGGACTTTTAGCACTGAACTTTAAGTAAAATACAATACAATTAAAAACATCAAACTCATCACTCATTTTGTGGTGGATTGTTTTAACAACTTTTTATTGATTGGATGAGGTCACTTGTTTTAGGCTTAAGCTGGCAACACTGTTAGTGCCAATATTTTTCTAAGAGAAATTATTTTATCTCTAAAAAACATGGGCAAAATGTAGTCCTGAGTTTTTGAGGAATTTGTGACTAATCTAAATGTCTTAATTTCTATTTTAGCACAGTCAGTACAATTTAGACAACAATATAGTCTAATAATATGGCATACATTTGTTAAGATTTATCCATATTTATGTACATTTTAAACATTTTGTAGCGCATATTTATATGATACATTATGAATGAGAATAAAACAAACCGTAGCCGAGTATAAGAAAGAGAAAACATGAGGCTGACCTTAGACAGATCTCCCAGTTCAGGCCTCTTCCATCCCAATTTGTCCAGGACACAGTTGTCAAATGTCTCCTGCTGTTTACGACAATATCTCAGCTCGGCCAAGTTAGTGTAATCCAGACATGTCCAGTACTCTGTGAAGGACTCAGCACAGTTCCCCTTAATCTGCCTGAAAATAGAAAGCAAAAATCATGATTACATAAATAAAAAGGAACAATTGTGCATAAATATAAGCTTGCAAATCAATGCTTTGTAGGGAATACTTCCACATTCTTGAATTTCAAAACCTTTTAAAGACCACTGTAGTTTTTCATAAGTCATATTTATTGCCATCCCAGACAAAAAGTAAAAAAAGGAAAAGCATAAAAACATTTTTCTCTTTTTTCTGGCAAAATACCTGTGTTTTATTTAAAAGAAATGGATCATTTGACACTTAATTACTACGTTTTTGCAAGCTGATGCTACACTCATCAGTTCACTTTACAGACGTTTCAACTCAACTCATACAATTAAAAAACATTTAAAACATGTTTCTGTTGAATTGACTTTGACACAATGTTGTTTGACTTGATTTTTTTAAGTAATATTTTAATTTATTTATTTCAAAGACTGCAAGCAAGAGAGTAAAAAGATAAAAAATTCACAAAAGCACGAAATCACAGTATGTTTACTTATTATTGCAGGAACACCAGACATGAGTGTAATACTAACATAGCGGCGACCACTATTAGGAGTATGGATTTGATTTATTACCTGAAGAAGTTAAGAGCACACTCATTGACTTTTCTTCCTTCTTCTAGACACTTTCTGGGGTCTTTCTCTTCCCAGCGACACAGCATAAATTCCTTGTTGGGTTTGTCACACTGGAAGCCATAATGATGAGCCGCAGCCTTCAGCACTGCAGATGAAACGTTGATCTGCACAAATATAATTAAACAGCTTTAAATAGAGACATAAAAACATTACTGAGTCAACCTGATACAACTTATTTGTTTTGAATCTGCAGGTTTTACTGCACATTTCTTTAAACCATTGCATTTCAAATCAACAAGTCTCACTCATAAAGTATCCAAGGTTAGTAGTGCAATTGTTCAGGTTTTAAGTAAACAAATTGTACAAGTCTGCGTTAAGTCTAAATAGATTTCTTTTGTAAAATGAATAATATATATCATATATCATTATATGTAATGTTTTTTTTTCTATTCACGAAAACCACAAGAAAGTAAAAGACACAAAAACACAAAGCTTAATGCCTATACAAATACATAACCCAAGCTTTGGTGCAGCAGGTCGTGTTTGTGAGTGCATGTTTGCTAGAAATGTGTGACACTTGACAGTTTGGGCTAAACTAAATCAGTCCGACAGAAAAACTGTGGTGTGGTATAATAATTATGTTACCATAAACTGCCACAGCCCAACAATTGAGCTTAGCCTGATAATTATTAACTATTTTCGAGCAGAAGTTTTATCTAGCTAACTATATTGTGAGAAGCTTTTAGACATTAGCATGCTAGTCGGCTAACGCTTTCCTCAAGGACTGATTTTCACTCACTTCATCGACTTTTAGCTCCTGGAGAGTCGGGACATCCAGCGTTGGCATGGTTGCCCCCCTGCTGCAGTAAAACAACCCAGAAACTCAAACTCTTTGTGCAAATATCATTCGGTGTCCTCGCCTGACTGCAGGACAAGAGACGAGACCGCGGAAGGTCAGTTTACTGCGCCTGCCCGTCAGCTCTCCGGATCGCGCTCGGATGACGTCATATACAGGCGACCCACCATAGAAAAAAGCTACAACTATCACAACTTTGTTCGTTTTACATGCGAAAAGAAGCGTGCAATCTACAATGCAAGCCTGTAGTTTTCGTAATTCTAAAACACGTTGAAAAGTAGCTTACAGTGACATTTGTTTTTGCTTTCATTCACTTCTTCTTGTGTTTCAGGTTTCCTCGTTGTCATGGAGACACATCACAGCTCTTCCCAGAGCAGCAGCAGCAGCAGCAACACAGGGCTCTAACATCGCCAAAGAAGCCTAATAATGGAGTTTATTGGGAGCAGCTATGAAGGGGAACAGAGATATGATAGGTAACGTCGCTTTTACTGAAATCATTTTCAAACAAATATGACTTGATGCTTAAGGGGGTGGGGGTCAGTTTTTAACTGGTTTGTTGTTTAGCTTCTGGTAAGTTATTAAAGCGAACCCTGGATATAATCACATGTTTACCCTAAAACACTTATACTATCATCACTTATATAAATACAGGGCAAATACCTCGAAAGTGTTTGTAGTTTTATTCAAATAGTGTTTTAATAATACTACAAATTACATTTTGCTGCGGTTATGACATAAAATAGTGTTGTCAGGTAACAGGTAACTAAGCAACATGAATTCCTCAGTTTAACCTTTTCAGTTTGAGTCGGAGTTTGGCCAAATACAGGAAGATAATGTGGAATCTAGTAAAACTGAAGATAATCAAGAGGAAGAGGCAAGAACTGGACAGTCAGTGGTGTTTTTGTGGAAACTGTTCACGGATGAAATTGTGGGAGTAACCATGGAAACACTATTTTATGTCATCAACCAAAATGGCGGCTCCCAGTGGCTTGAAAACAACATAAACAATGACAATTTTATAAAAAATAGTAAGCAGTTATACGTTTTTTGCAATCTATTTTAAGAAGCATGACCAGTACTAGTGTTTTAGCCACATTTGTTTTCATAACCAGGGTTCCCTTTAAGTTCCACTCTCTGGATCCTCCTGGGTTTTTGTAACACAGAATTTCATGAGATTTAATATACAAAATCAACTTTAAACGATATACATATATACATTCTTGTTAGCACATATTGCTAAACTATAACAAATGTAGGCCATGATTTGTCTGTGCTTTTTGCTTATTCTAAAAATAAGCAAAATGTACAGTAAAATGATGGCTATAGTCATCGTAGGTTTAGGTTACAACATTCAGCAAGCAGCCAAGTTTAATTTACTAGAATTTGTTGAATAATAGTATACACAACGTTCCTGAATGTAGTAATTTTTCAAAAGTAAAAACAAGCAAATGACAAATTGCTTCTTGTTGTAGTTTTTTTTTTTTTTTAGATCAATATAAGGCTCTGTATTGTGACCGCACATATCAGTAGAATGTTCATAAACCAACAGAGATTTTAAATAGCTAAATACAGAAATAGAGTAAATTAAAGCATATTCTGACACTACACAGTGATAGATACATTTATCACTATCCAGCAGTTAATTGGGTTGTTCTACAGCTATTTTTTTTTTCAATTTTTATAGAGTTTTGAGTCAAGTATTCCTATAGAAGTTCTGCAAACGTGACTAATTTGCGAATTTGCCTTAATTTTTACAGTCATAGTTGTTTCCCAAGCCTTATTGCAATTTACAATTAACAACAAACACAATGATGATTTTCTTATGTCATAGTTTATTTTTAACCTCACGAAAAAAGAAAAAATCCTTTAATTGTTCCTCCTCAGTTATTGTTTGTGATTCCAGCTTCTGACACACGTTTCATTTACTTACTCATTCTTTCAGGATGCACGGCAAAGGAAAGTATACTTTTCCAACTGAGACGCAGTATGTGGGCGAGACGAATGACGGGATGTTTCATGGTAAAGGAGTGCTGTACTTTCCAAATGGAAGTAAATACGAATCCACTTGGGAGAACGGCATAACTAAACAGGTGAGTGGTCCAGCATGTGTGTCCCCCGCGCCGATGTCACAATATATGCCTCCGCGCGCTCAACTGTGTGTTTCGCATTGGTCATAGCTTTCGTTACATCTGGTCCTTTTTACCAATTATCCACCAATATTGTTGTGGTGATTAGGTATCGCTCATATGTGTGCCGAAGATATTGTTCTCACATGTGTTCTCGGGGCCTGATGTAAGCTTTCATGTGTTTTTGCCACAACAGCCATCAGTTCAATTACTTTCATCCAGAGGTGGTTCATGTGAGTTGATGGCAAAGACTGAACCGTGACAAACTTGGGCTCAGACGTTTCTGCACCTGCGCCTGTGCCCTCTCAAAAAACTTGCCTGATTACAAAGGAAGAAAAACAGATTCTGCATTTACATTTTAGTTTTTCTTAATTCTTTCATTCTAGTTTAAAATTTAGCATTACAGACTGGTTAGAGAGTAACTGGCATTTTGTTGATACAAATATTTGCAACTTAAAATCCAAAGCAAGGCTCACAAGATCATAAACTTGATTAAAATCAAATGTATTTATCTGCAATCTAACATTTTCAGTTGGATTATTAACATAATTGTTTGTTTATTTTCTATTTTCAGGCAAATGTTTTGTTTTGAGGACAAAATGTGACTGACACAGAAACTAGAAAACCTCTAAAAATATCACCACCAATACTTTTCTTTATAATGTAGAGTGGAACATATACAGTACTTGTCCTATCAAAATAAACCTAAATATGAATAAAATTGTATAGTAGATGACAATTGAAATGTATTTGGTAAAGTTTTATCTTCAGTGATATGATTGAATGTGGCTGTGAAAAGTACACTGTGTCATTTATTATTGTTTCAAATAGGGATGCATCAATCCGGCTTTTTCAGTTCCGATACCAATCACGATACTTTGGAATTAAGTATCTGTGATACTTGATATCAACCAATACTAGTGTAAGGACTAAAATTGCTTTTTTTTTTTCTTTGCAAAACATAAGAATTTTGATCATATTGTGTTAAGTAACTTACTGTATTTATAGTGCAAGTCACAACTAAACAACTTAATATGAATACAATGTCAAACATTATGAAACGTTCTGAATCAATATCAGCCTGTAAATAAGTCTCAGTATGTCCATTTAAAAGCACAACTAGGAATATCGGATAAACTGGTATCATGAAGCCGAAACCCGATACAGCAAAATTTCCTGGATTGACACCAGTATGCAATCCTAGTATCAGATTGATGCAACCCTAGTTTCATATGATAGAATCAAATAGCTTTGTGTTTCCTTCCAGGGTGTTTTCACGTTTGCGGACGGGCTGCAGTATGAGGAGAAAGAGTGGGATTACTGTGTTGGTTCTGATCGGCGCTTTTACACTGAGAGATGTAACGGACTCAGACCTGCAGGTGGGCTTCATGTCGTTTAACACTAAAGTGCTCATGACAGGTTGTATGATTCATTAAAACACAGTTATCGTTTTGCTAAACATTTTGCTAACTGGTTCAGACCTGATCCAAACAGCTGCTCTCGTCCCGTTTTGTTGTTTTAATCAAAGAATTTTCCCTAAACAACTAGAAGCGTCTCTTTCTCTTTCTGCAGATGACATGAGCAGTAGAACAAAAAGTGACCGATAATCTCTCTACAGCCACTTTACAAAAACAAAAAATTACACATTTAAAATCTGCTGCTTGTTACATTAAAATCTTACAATAAAAAGATGGGGCGGTTCTACATAAATTTTGTGTCTTACAAAAACAAAATGTAAATTCAGGATCTTACGGAAAAAAAAAACACTCACAACTCACTCTTCACTTATCTAACATGTGCTTTTGTTTGCCTCAGTATTGAATATAAACTTTGTCTTCTGTAGGAGAATCTCAGCTGACAGATCGTCATCCTGCTCGTGTCATCCCTGCCGGTTGTTACGACTGTGGTGATGGTTTCTACGACCCGTCCAGCAGAGTGGTCACCTCGTACTCAGGCCGATTCCTCAGGAAAGCAGGTCAAAACATCACAAGCATGCATGTCATTACTTCTGTTACACACTATTATAAGGCTGGGATAATATATGGTTTTGCAATTGATCGTATCATATACCATATGTAACACAGTACTTGAATAAAATGCAGAGTTAAAGAACTTTTAAATGTACTTTTAGGCTTTGATACATTTACATATGTCACAGTCAAAAAAAACAAAACAAAAAAAAACAGTCAAGCTGCTGTTTACATCAGGATTGTGTCAACACCAAACTTTTCATAAACAATCAGCCTTAAAGTGGATCCATAGAAAAGAGAGGACATTTTGTATTAAAACCCAGCCATTCATTTGATTTAAAATGTGAATAATTTGAGAAAACTTTACATATGAAATTATTTAAATTATTTCTGCAGCATTGTTATTCCTAATAATAAAGAACCATAAATCTACCATTTTGAAAATATCGCATTACATAAATAATATTGAGTCACAATATCTTGTGTATTGCAATACATTGTATCGTAGCCTCTTGAATTGCAGTATTAGGTTCGGGAAGCATCTGTGGTTACTATGGAAATTTGGCAAATCCGCCATGTTTGTTGCAGTTTAGCAGAACTTCCATAGGAATACATTAGACAAAACGATTAAAAAAAGTAAACAAAACAGCGGTGGAACAGCCCAATAAACTACTGGGTCAGTACTGGTAAGTTTATCTATCACTATGTAGTGCCAGAATAGGATTTAATTAACGCTATTTTCAAAATTTGGAAATTTAAAATCTCCATTGGTTTAACATTGGACCAACTGAACATTCTACAGCTGTATGATGTCACGATCCCGAGCCTAATTGTGACATTTTTCAATTAATCAATTAATTGCAACTAATTGATTTTTTTAATTAATCATCAACAAATTCAGTGAATGAATAATATATGGTCTTTAAAGGTTTCAAAGCAACTAATCAATTAATCAAGTCAAATGTTGTCCGTTTATATTCCGATGTATGTAAAAACAAGAAATGTATAAAAAAAACAATGCTGTGCTCTTGTCCACACTTGAGCTTGAAGCGTTTGTGTCTGTGCAAGGCGACGGCACATTTGTCAAAGTGGGTGTGAAGACTGGATTTATGACCCGGTGGTTTCCGTCAGGATGAGAAGTTTGTGACTGCATCGGGACAGAGGCTAAATCTTCCTCCCAGACTCTATAAGCTACATCTCCTCCTCAGAGCTGCGGCGGGTCAGACAGACAGGAAACCGAGCAGGACAATCACGCTATCGCAACACCATCTCACTCATTCTGACCCATTCTGAAAACATTTGAAGTTTGCGAAGACGTAGAAAGCGTACAGCCAAAGCTGAGTTGTGATTTTCCTTAGTAACGGTTTCTAACATGAGCAAACTGCTTTTCCTGGAGCCGGCCAACATCCTAAACAATAGGATCAGTTGTTGATATTTCCCAATAGAGTTTGTATTATTTTTAGTGCGAGTGGTTGTGTCTTGTGTTGAAGGGCTGCGATGATTTTGGAATGATTTTGATTGTGGTTCAGTTGCACAGAATTCGTTCAGAGTTCACATTTTAGTCGTGGTGAGGAGAATAAAGAAAATGAAATATGTTTATGAACTGGCAAATTGATATTTAAGCTAAGTACATATTTAATCTACTGATTTCTTTTATGCAGACATCACGATCACACTTTTATAACTGTATCTACTGAAACTGAGAATTGTGCAGCCCTATTTGGTGAGACTATGTGCATTTACCTCATAATATGCAAATAAAAGACGACATGCAAGGGGCAATGTTTGTAATAATACAATTGTAATTATAGTAATGAATGACTAGCACCAGAAGTTGTAGAGTTTTCTCAGGAGGGATGAGATGCAGTAAATAAACAAAGAAACCAAAAGTTAATTTATTGAGTTTGTAATGAAGTGCAAAAAGTGAAGATTATTTACAATGTACAGTATAGGTCATGACCTTTGAAAGAAATATGATTAACATTTCAATAAGCGCTTTAAACAATCGACAAATCGAATATCAATGACAGCAATGAATATTCAAGTAATCAAAAACCAAATAATCAATCAGTCAACAATATGTCAAAAAGCAGCGTTTCACGATGCACTAGCACTTAAACGTTAGATTTTCTCTTTTTGCTTAATCATTTATTTGAGAAAATGAAAAATGCATAATCAATTAAAACGACTATACTTGATTTTTTTTACAATAAAATGGCAAAATAAATAAATAAAAATAAAATGGAGGGGTGCACGGTAGCAGAGTAATCAAAGCTCTGGCTTCTCGATAAGGAGGTCGTGGGTTCGACTCCCGGGTCAGACCTATATCAACTTCTCACGATCTCTCTGGGTGGAGTTTGCATGTTCTTCCCGTGTCACCGTGGGTTTTCTCCGGTTTCCTCCCACCTCCAAAAACCTGTATGTTTAGGTTAATTGGGCATCACTGTAAATTTCTATTGTGAGTGAATGAGAGAGTGAATGTTTGTCTGACTAACCCAGCGACGAGTTTCCCGCCTTAGGCCCAAAGTCACTGAGATAGCAGTGGGAAAAAAAAAAAAAAAGAATAATACTAGAAAAAACAAAATAAATTTATTACATTTCTTAGCACACATTACATAAAAAAATACATATTTACATTTACTTATAAGAGACTTTCTTAAAGCGAACCCTGGATATAATCACATGTTTACCCTAAAACACTTATAATATCATCATTTATATAAATACAGGACAAATACCTTGGAAGTGTTTGTAGTTTTATTAAAATAGTGTTTAAAGAAATGACATGGAGGCAGCCATTATGACATAAAATTATGTTGTCAAGGTAACAGGCAGTAGCAGGTAACTAAGCAACATGAATTCCTGGGTTAGACCTTGTCAGTTTGAGCCGGAGCAAAGCCAAATACAGAACGATTATGTGGAATCTAGTAAAACTGATCAAGATAAGATAATCAAGAGGAAGAGGCAAGAACTGGACACTGTCAGTGGTGTTTTTGTGGCAACTGTTCACAGAGAAATTGTGGGAGTAACCATGGAAACACTATTTTATGTCATCAACCAAAATGGCGGCTCCTAATGGCTTGAAAACAACATAAACAGTGACAATTTTATAAAAAATAGTAAGCAGTTATATATTTGGTTGTAATTTATTTTAATAAGCATGACCAGTACTAGTGTTTTAGCCACATTTATTTGTCTCCATATCCAGGGTTCCCTTTAAGGAGATTTTAATGGATTTTTCTGATATGTCACCTGAAGCCAGATGTGAAAACTGGCTCCACATTTAACAGCCTCTGTATCGCAAACAAAACTTAATTTATATAGCACATTTTAAAACAACTCCAGTTGACCAAAGTGCTTCACAGCAGAATACATTTAACAGTGAACAAAAAAAACATTTGCATTAAAGTTTGAATAAAAAACATGATATCAGCTCAAACCGTGTTAAAAGCAAGTGATGAATCTTCGCATTTGTTTGAAATGAAAATATAAAAGGTTTAGACATAAAAATACAAATTTGAAAAATATTTACTTGATGCTGTTTGGGAAAATTCTTGTGGAAGTCTGAGGGCCAATAGAAATTTAAACTGGGCCGCAGTTTGGACATGCCTGCTCTATAGTATATCTTCATGAGTAAATTAAAATAATCTACATCTATCACTGCATTTAAAAAAGGTAAAGGTATCAAACCTTGGTTAAGATATACATTTTCATACATTTTCATACAAAGCCACTGGACTAAAGACACAAGATTGATTTAGAAACTAAAAAGGGGCATCGCAAAAGCTCTCAAAACTATTTCAAAAACTGCATCACTGGAGATTATTTACAGTATATGAAAAAAAAAAAACATGATTAAATGCTCAAATCTTCAGGAAATTCAAACCTTGTGTTCTACTTTTGTCTTCTGTTCTCCATAAATCTGAATAATCTAAATAAACTAATTAGATGTTTGTAAAAGTCTTTCTGGGGACGGACATTGCAAATTAGCCTTGGCTATAAATATTGTTGTGTGATAAATGTTCAATGTGCATACTTCCCTGTCCCTGTCGAATAAATAATAAATAAATACATAAATTGATTAATAAATAAATATATAAGCTGACTTGACAACACAAACAAACACAGAACTAAACAATGACATTAAATTAAATTGACAACAAACTTAATACATTTTTTAACACATTATTTTTGACATACTTGAGATTTGGCGGTGTCTTTTAATATATACCAGTCCTGATTGAATTAAACAAATGAATGAGATTCAGTGGTCACTTGTGCTCTACATAAGAGTTTGTATTACAGGATTATAAACAAACAGTGTGTGCTTGGTCCTGATGCAGCTGCGGCTCCAGAAGAGGCCATGTGTTGTCGTCCAGCTCTTTCCTGTTTCTGCAATAACTGCTTCTCTTTGAGAGTCGGCAAATTGGGGGATCGGCCCTGGACACTTTCCAAAGCCAGAGAAAACACCTCTAGAGACTGGGCCATGTGCTGCTCTGTCCCACTCACCGTCAGTACACAAACTTACTCAAGCCTCTTACCAGGCGTGTGGTTAATAGGGCTGCAAGTTTTCTGACTAGTATTTGAATAAAATTATGTTTTTGTAACTGGGTCAACCCAATAAGCAGACTGAGCAGGGCAGAGGCTTTACTTAAACACTTTAAAGATAATTCAATTCAAGACATACACACGCGGACAAAATTGTTGGTACGATTCTGTTAATGAAAGAGAAACAATGGTAATTGAAATCTCCGGAATTTGTGAAAATGCACGTTGACAGCTTCTGGGAGAATGTTCTTTGGACAATGAGACAAAACTGGAGCTTTTTGGTGAGATCAAGCCCTGGTGATCAAAAAGGGTGCATCATTGGCTTTTGCTCACTGGCATTTGTTGCCATATTGACCATTAGCTTTAGTCTTTTGCCAGGTGTGCTACAGGCTATGGAACATGCACAGTTGTGTTTCCCCCATAATACTTTGCACGACGTTCGGACCAATCAGAGCGGGAGTTACAGAGCAAGCAGTGGTAACCGAAACTAAAGGTTTAAAAAACGTTTTATACAAAACTAAATCCTTTTGAACCAAAAGAAAGTTTATGTTGTGAAACTAGGTAAGAATTGCCACAAAATCCGACGGTTCTTAAAGCTGTAGATGTTCTTTCTGACGAACACGAGCAATTTGTATTTGCATGCGCTCCAGGGAAAAACTGCTTTCTAGCCTGTAGGGAGATTTTCTCACTGCAGCACCAATGAAGCGACCATGGGGCTGATTTACAGCAGCTACAAGCAGCAATGTCCGATCCAGATAATAGAATATATAAGTCTAAACTACAAAATCCTACAAACGCATCCTACACAAAAAATGGTCTAGCTATAAAATATTCTTGCTATATTGTGAGTTGTGAATAACCAATAATTAAGCCCAACTGGTGGTCTAATCATGAGGCCCAAAGACACATTTTGCTTGGAGCTTCCTGAATGCTCTTGAGCTTCCTTGTTGCACTAAAAAACTTAACAAAATCAAACTTTTTAGAGGTTTTTGTAGATAAAACTCTAGAGCTAGATGTTTAGGTTCACATAAAAGTGGTATAATATACCATCACATTGTGCGTGTGCATGTGTGTGTAAATCACTGCTATTAGACTGGAAGGAAACACTTTTCCCTCTGAGTGTATTTTAAGGATTAAGATAAACAGACTTAAACAAGATGCCATTATGGCTTCCACACGCTCTAGCGCTGTGTTCACTGCACAAAGGTCGACCGAGGAGTGTTATTCTCCAGACGGAAGTCAAAGTTTACTAAACAACACCAACAGTTCATTTAACACAAAAATAGCTTTAAAGTGCATGTGGCAGGTTAGACCAAACATTTAGCTTTTTTCTCTCAGTTTGGCTGTTTTGATGAGGTTTATCTTTGTCTTTTGTCTTGCAAATGTTACATTAGGGTTATCGATTATGGTCAAAATAATAATCACTATTATTTAAACTTAAATTTAGAAATATTTACAAAATTAAGATCACTTTATTTCTGAGCTTTGATTATTTTCTTTGTTTCAAACTGTTTCAGACATATTTAAAGACATTATTTCTTACTTTGACTTAAAGTATTTGCCCATGGGCTAAAAACATTTGACTTGGCCCATGGGCAAATTGTTTTTTCTTAGTTTAGGTCAAATTCTCCTATTGTCAGAAATGCCTTGAAACCCGTGAAATATCTTACATTACTTGAGCAAATAAATATTGTCCAGTTAATTCACATCCAGTAATTTTAGGCTCCAAGTGAAACTTTTTATTAGCTTAGTTATAAATGAATAATAACCACAGACATACATTTGCTAAATTCATCCATGTGCATCTGCGTTTCCCCTAATGACCCGAGCAGGCACCTGTTGCATGTGAACACACACTTTATCACAGAATAAAGCGCTGCAGCAGAGAGAACCTCCAAAAACAACTCCTATTTTATCAACAGTGCGACGCAGATAAATGTGTCTTATCTGGCAACCACAAGAGGTTATCTCACGGGAAGAAAATGTGTGATCTTCATCTTGGCCTCGACGCAACCTGACAGACTGAATTACTGGAACTAAAACAATTGACTTTATCCCTTAAGGAGAATACTGGATTTAAGATGAATAGACATGTCACACTATCAGATTCTACTGTTACGATTGAGCAAAAAACACCATGATTTAACATTTACGCTGCTCATGATTACTGCAGGAACCCCGAACATTTAAGAGACGCCCAGTGGTGTAAACAGACATTGATTGACAGCACCAAATATGGACAGTGAGCTTGTGAGTGACGTGTGGAGAAGTTCACAGCTCTGAGGCTGCCGACAGTTTCTTACTTGCATGTCAAGATTGTTTTTTTCTTAATTTTGCAACATATTAGTTTAGCCTACAGAAGCACATGAGCTTATAATGTGTTTTTAAAATTGAAAAAGAAAAAAAATTAAACACCGAAACAAGTGTCAAACCCGCACCTTCGCACCAAACGTTACCAAGCTGAAAGAGGAGTTTACATATGCCACCTGGCGACTCATTTGTGGCGTCAACTCAATTTGACAAGGGCGTGAACTGAAATGGACTGACAGCTTTGACCATCGTGGCAGCAGTTTTTGCACACAAAGCTGCAAAATGAGCAAGTTTGCACAGAAATGTAAAAAAAAAAAAAAAAACTCGGAAACAGTACACAATTCAATTTTGACAGTGAAAAAAAGTTGATTCTGTGTTTTTGTTTTTTTGTTTTATAAATTGCACTATGACAGATAAACATACCTTAAATTTTCTTCTTCTTCTTATTGTCACACGTTCCCAATTTATACACTGCAAAAAGCCAATTTTTAATCTTCATTCAAAATGTTTTTCTTTTGACCAGATAAGAATAAATTGCTTAAGCGATGCCTAGGGCTTTCTGTGTGAAGTTCCTCCCCGGGTGGTTTTCTCCGGGCACTCGGGTTTCCCCACAAACCAAAAACATGCAGGTTAGAGGACGCTTGGTGTTGGTCGGAGGTTGAGGCGCCAGGTGTTTAGGCAAATTGCTTCTGCTAAGCTGCTCCAGGCTGCTGCTGTCACAGAGTGTGGAGGGAGGTTACTGTGTGAAGCACTTTGGAGGACATCTGTCTGTGTAAATGTGCTATATAATAAACCATTCATTCATTACAGTAATTCATTCATTCAATCATTCATGTCTTTAAACTCTTAATATTTGAATTTTTCAATGGCACTTTACAATGGGTAATTTACTTCCAGAACCAGGGCGATCTTCCACTGTTGAGCTCCATTCCTGTGAAAGTTTAGCGAACCTGCAACAAACTTTTTATGATAGTCCTTTTATGATGTTGCTTCCCAAGCTCCAGCAAATACAGTATTACATGAAATAGGAACAAGGAGGAAACACCTTAAAGCCATAATCTACATTTTAGCTTGTGATAATGGACAAAATAAGATAAATATCCTGATTTTAGAAGTTTTTAGCTCATCTAGAAATACAGCTTTTGCAGTATAATTTAATAATCTTACATCCCTGAAGGCGTGTGCTGATAATAAGTCAGCATGTTTCTGCCAAAGGTTTATTTTTGCCTCGTATTATTTGGCTGCTCTGAGGACAAATTCCCTCAACACAGCAGCCACCTGTACCATAAAGTGACGCAATTAAGCCTGACATTAATCCTGACATAAACGCCGCTTTACAAAGTGAAGAGGCTCAAATTACAGCAAATATCAAAACGCCTCAATGTAATTATCATTAAGACTGAGCCGCGCTGATTGAGGTCAGTGCGCGTGCGTTTTGAGTTTAGGCCAGGGTAATTACTGTATGTTTAATGTCACAAAGACGCGTCCGGGCCTCGTGCGGCAGCTGTCCTCTCGGTCCGGCGCGTTCAATGACCTCGGATCAGGTGGGAGTTAAAGTTGAAGAGGCTGTTTAGTGCCACGGGCCAATTACCCACAATCACGGCGCGCTGCAGACCTGCTCGCGCGCACAAAGGGAACCCACGCGCGACGCAACCTGGGGGAGAGGCCCTGCGCAGCTCAAGTGTGTGCAGCTGCATGCGCGCACTGCCGAGGAACGCTCACTTCCTCTGCAATTAGCTACTCGTTTCTGCTTAACAATGAAAAAAAAAAGGTTTATTATCAGCTCTTTTAGCGGTCTCTTGGTTATTAGGAGCTTGTCGTTATTGTTTGTAGGTGTCTGAAGTGGCTGCGACAAGTTATTTTCTCCAAATTGTCAGGCTTATCTTGATTTGACAAATTTTACCCGGTGACTTAAACGGCACTTGAGCGCGAGGCAGGCTGTGACATGCAGAGTGACCCGCGGTTTCCATTGTGCAGCAGCAGTGATTAGGCATGCTAATAACAACGCTTTGGTTCCACAGAAGAAAAGCCATTGATCTGGGGCTGCCTTTGACAAACTGCAGTCTGAGTCGGTCAAAGCGTTTGGCTGCGTTCGTGCGCGAGAGCCACAGGTCGAGAAGAATGGCGTCTGTTCATGTGACCTTTACTGACATGATCACTTCCTGTTTAGTTCTGTGGGACTTTCACAGCCTCAGTCTAAAACGAATAACTACTATGAGATCAATGAGTTGTGAGAGGTTTTCTCTGACAACATGCTCAAAACATTACAAAGTCAAAAGACATTTTGGGTTTATTAAAGAATACACCATTTTTTATCTCCAACCAAGTTATGCTATGGAGGGATTTTCGGTCAACGTCACTTTCCACCCTACTGGGCATGCTTTATGCAGAAGGAGCCGCTGTCCCGTCTGGTCACATGGGGAAACTTCTTTGAATAAAACAACGAAACAGGACAGAAGCAGCTGTTAGGATCAAGTCTGAATCTGACTGACAGACGTCTGTCTTCTAAGCTTGAGACTGTGTTTTTCCTCGTTGTTTTTTCACCTGAATGGAACTTTTAAGGGTCGTAGGATCGAATTTATTCACAAATGTTGATTTAGCAGCAGAACTTTTGATTTCGCACAGCAATAAACTAAGGAGTTTTTTTGACTATTTTATATTATTATATATGTCTGTTCATCAGACATATATATTATTATATTATACTGTATATGGTGTTTGGTGATCCATTAAAACATTAAAACATTTTGGACCTGATGGCGGTGCAAACTTCTTATTCATTTTGACAAAATATATTTCTGATCTGGTTAAGGTTAAAAGCTGGATGTATCGCGATACCCAAGATGTCACAAAATATTGTCGTCGTCATCTGACAATAGCATGACTCGTATTAAAATTGGCAACATTAGAACATAACATACATTTTACACAAAAACATACAATTCAAAACATACAAAGCAAGACCTTGTAGCCGATATGATGCGAGAGCAATTTAGTCTGAAGCTATGACTTGGCACTAATTAAAGGAATCACTGAATGATAATAATAAAAAAGAATGACTGGAAAATTTGGCTTTCATGTTTATTATTGTTAGCATAATCTCAATATCATGGCCTTCTGTAATATCGGGATAAATATTGTGAGTTTCAAAAATACTGTATATTGTACCAAGACATTTGCATATTGTTACACCCCTAGTTAAAGGTGCAGTATCTGATTTTCACTGCAAACATAATTTAGGTTTTAAATCTGAATACTTCCACTCCTGAATTCTTTGACACATGGTTATATCGACATGTTTCATTTTTGGTTGCATTTATGACGTATATACTTCTTTTTACAAACAACAAAGTGAAACTAGAGAGGACCACCCAAGCTCAGCCAATCAGAGAGCTCTTTAACTCTTTTGTTATTCATTCAGACAGTACTCCTGCGGTTTAATTTTTTAAAGTGCTACATTTACCATAGACTTTTTAGTGGAAAACACAAAGTTGACTAATTTACAAGTAAAAAAGTGAGTTACCACAACTTAGAGCCAGGGTTAGTTTCAGAACAAGATATAAGTTTGTTGGGTAAAAGAAAAAATAAATGCTTAAGAGACGTGTTTGTCAGTCTGCTAAAAAAGTTGCATTAAAAAAGTCAATGTCATTAAAGTTGTATTTTTGTGTTTCCAGATGAACGCGAGCACGCCTGGATCATACGGACCTGTAGGAAAGCCTGGGAGGAAGAATGCATCGGAACTAATCCTGAAAAACTCATGAAATAAAAGGCTCTCTGTGTGTAAAGGTACATGTTCTCATAGGTGTTTTATATTTACACACTTTTAATCACAAATAATTTAGCCTGAGTAATAAAAATGCACATCACAAATCATAAATAGTATTGCAGTAGAATTTGTTTAGAAAAAAATGTTATAGGCTCTAGAAATGTTTAAATTTTAAAACCACAACAGTATGGAGGACTAAAAATGACAAAATTATAATTAAATAAATAAAAGAATAAAAGTAAATGAAAATATATAAATACATAAATAAAAAATAAATGTAAAAATAAATGTGTAAATAAAAATATAAATATATAAATACCTAAATAAATGAAGAAATAAATAATACAATTCTTCTTTTTTTTTTTACACAAACAATTTGTGATTCGTGTAAATCTATTTTTTTTATTGTTATTTATTCTATGGTAGTAAAAATAAATATTTATTTTTATTAATTTTTACATTTATTTCCCTTTTTTAATAAAATGTGTTATTCTTGCTTTTATTTTGTATTTTGTATTTATACTTTTATTTATATATTTTCATTTACTTTTATTCTTTTATTTATTTACTTATAATTTTGTCATTTTTATTCCTCCATACAACAGAGGCTAAGCTGCTGTGAAACAGATTTTATATAAAATAGTAGGTCTTAGGCTCATTATTTACTAAATATTGTAGCTGATTAGCTTCAAGCAAGTTTTTGAATATTTAATAATGAATACATTAAAGCTAACGTTAACCTTCAGACGCTGAGGTTATTTGTTTGAAAATATCCTGTAGATATAGACTATAAACTTCAAGAGTTCAGACTGATATCTCTCTGTATTTTTTTTTTTCACAACCGCTTCTACAGATTTGAGTCTGGAGACTCTGGAGTATTTATAAGCTCGGTGCCTTTTTGAAAAATAGTATTACATTGCTTCGTTCGATATTCTAAATACATACCATTTTAGTCACAAGTATTAAATAAAAATTAAGATAACAAATTGTCAAGCCACTGGAACTTCTCAGAAACAGAACCTGGAGACGAAGAAACTTGTGCAAAACAAATTGTAAGACGAGACACTGCAGGCAAAACGCTTATTTTCTCTCTTTTTTTGTTTTCAGTATAAAAACTTTCATTTGGAAATAACACAGCTTTCAAAAAGTAGAGTCGTAGAGTTCAAGGGCACATTGTAATCTCAATGGCTCAAAAATCATTTCCCTCACGAGGTCGTCAATATCAGCTCTAAAGTACTCCCACACCAAACTCTACACTCTTTGAACAAGATTTTGAAGACATGAAGACTAATTCTAAACTGAATTGATTATTGTTTTAGGTCTAAAACAGGTGAAAAATTGAAATTGTTTGCAAATTTTCTGTCAAATCAGATTTACACAAAAATTAAAGTTGGGGTAACTTTTTTAGTTATAAATTAGTGACCTTTGTGCATTCCACTAAAATGTCAATGGTAAATGTGCACCTTGAGAAAAATGAGACCACTGAATACGTCTGAATTGAATAATAAAAAGTTTCAGTTTTTACCAGGAGTAAAATGCTGCGCCCTGATTGGCTGTGTTTGGTGGTCTTCTTCAGTTTCACAATTTGTAGAAAGTGTTTTTTAAGCCATAGTTGCAACCAAAAAATAAATACATGTCGATAGTAATCATGTGTAGAAGGATTTAGGAGAGAAAGTTCTCAGATTTAAAAGCTAAATTGTGTAAAAACTTTTGTATCTACTATGTCAATAAATAAGATAATTAATCCCCATTTTACGTACTTAATGGCAAACTTCAATGTTATAGATCAGGGGTGTCAAACTCATTTTGGTTGTCATCGAAAGGCCAGTTGTAACCAAATTTAACCGTACAATTTTTGACATACTACAAATAGTAGTTGTATTTGATTATTGTATATTTATTGAAGTGACAATTGCTGAATATACTCTTATCACTAATATACCATTAAAGTAAGTCTTGTAAGACCTTGAGGGCCACATGAAATGAGGTGGAGGGCCGCATTTGGCCCCCGGGCCTTGAGTTTGACACATGTGTTATAGATAATAAAAACTGGTTCTTCCTGGACTGGATTTTTCTTTTAGAACCAAGTGGTGAGCTGTCACTGGATGTTTGTTTATGTAAATAGAAATTGACACTTTTTTATTGTGTGAAGTTTTTTTTTTGGATCGTTTATGACTGTTTTTCCTTCAAGGTAACACTAAATCTATGAACAAATGACATGTTTGTGATCATGCGTGCAACCCCAGACTGTGAATATCCACAAATGTCCACTGAAAAATCACATTTTAATTTATTGCATTTCATTACACAAAACATTTAAGATGCATGGTCTATCAAATAACTTTTTTGTTTTCATATTTTTTTCTTTTTTTTTATTACAAAACCAGACATGTAAAGGGGGAAAGTGCTTTACAAGAATTTACAATCTCAATAAATACAATCAGAACATTGAGGTTCGCTGGACACATCTGTAACTCTCTCACTCACACACACACCGACTATGTACAGGCCTCGTTTAATGTACCAACATCATGACTAATTTTAAATGAATCTTAAAGTAATGGAGGTTATGCACAGACAAGGCTCCTCAACATTCTGACTGAGTGGCAAAATTATGAGAATACAGGATGAAATGGGTTTCTTTTGTTTGGCAGAAAAGACATAAAAGAGCTTCTCTGTTGTCATAGCAACAGAGCTGATTTTAGCTAGCTAGTTTGTGAACGTCAGTTGGAGACTTACAACATTTTTATTGTCGTACAGCAAATATTTCACTAACAAAAACTATTAAAGCGTAGAAAGTAGGGATGTTCATGGTTAGCTGATTAACCAATTAACTGTGACTAATACCTTAAAGGTTGTATGGAGGATTTTCAAAAATTGTTTGTTATCAGTCTTGATGAAAAACAGTTGTATAGATTTGTAGCAGCCTTGTATTTATGCTAAACAAAAAAAGAATTATAAAAATATATAAACTGTGGACATGATGAGGCCAGTAAAACGTTGACCAATAGATAACGAGGTACCTCGTTAACTATTGGCCTGTGAACCTGTCAAGCAAACCCTCAGTGTTCCTAAGTAACTCATTGGCCCAGTTAGCAGTGAAGGGCGTGGCCCTGGGAGGAAACACATGTGCATCGTTTGAAAAACAGCAAACAGTTGTTGGATTCGAAAAATCCTTCATACAACCTTTAATCGAGTGTCACTTGACAGGTTAACTGACACAAATACAAATGCTCCAGTAGATGGAGCTAACCGCTTCTGAACAGCTTTGGCGTCTGTTGAAGTGGGGAAAAAAAGATCGCTAAAACTACAAAATCAATGTTTATCTCATAAGGACTGAGCAAATCTGCAACACTAGAGGGTTTATAGACTAAAATCGCAGTTTTATTCACTTGGATGCTATGTTTGTTAAGAAAACAGACTGGATTAGTCAGCTTTTGATAGGAAACTACCGATGTTTACCTGTTCAAGCTAAGGTAAGCTGCTAAAGTTAGCAGCAACTTTAAAACGTGACTGCTTTTTTATAATTTCATTGAACAGTGCATTATAAAAACTTTTATTCATTCGTGTTGTGCACAGTTCAAAGGCCTGTGGCTGTGTCACTGCTATGAGATCACTCTCGTAGCGCTCTGTTCCCCTCCAGTGAAAATAACAACAATTAAAAAGTACTGCGTTAACGTAATTGGTTAACCCCAACCTTTTTTCTTGTAAGGACCAGTACAATCACAATTTTCTTTTCCATGGACCAGTCGACATGTGTAGCACCAACAACAACAAAGTAAAAGGCATAAAACTTGAATTTTTAGCTCTGTTGGGTAAAAGTGACTCTATATTTTCATTGTGGCACACAAGGAAGTAGTGATAGACTAGAAAATAAAAAATAAAATACATTTTACAAGACCCTCTGATGCCAAGTAGCAGATGGCCTGGTTTTGGGGACTCCTGGGTGTAACCTATTACTGACCATGAAGGGCTCCAACTAACAGTTAAAGAAAAAAGTCAAAACGTTCATCCCTAATAGAAAGGTAATGAGCTTCTGTGTGTGTGTGATCTTAAAGTCTGTGTCAGTGAGAGAAACAGAAGTGCTGTTGTAGTTTTTCTGCTTTTCTGCCACTGTTTCCATAATTTTTTTATATGTCACATACAAACTCGGTACTCAGCAGTAGTTGTGGTGTTTGTATTTATTATCAGTCTGTAGCTGCTTTCACTTTCGGAAGAGCGAGTGGCGGCGCATAAAAGCGCAGCGGCCCGGAGGCTCACTTCAAATGTAATTTTGTCGTACTTTGTGACAATGACAATAAATCTTTCTGTTCTGTTCTTTTGTCCTATTTTAGTGGTATTTTGAGCTCTTAAACAAGAATGTGTAATGTGTCCCTCGATTATTTTTGCCACTTGCTACTGACCTCTGGAATGCTGTGATGTCTCTGCATAACCTCTATACGTTCTAAACAAGCATTCTAACATTTTTAGGCTTCTGGACCAAAAAACAAACAAACAATTGTGTTACTATAATACTGGGACATTACAATACTGTCATACTGGATAACACTTTATAATAACTGCATCTTAATTAGCCTTTGTAAAGCATTAATGGAGTCTCACAAAGTCATAGCAAATAAGACATGGGCTGGTCCAAGGATATACCATGTTTAAGCTCATGTCAAGAGAATGTTGGAAGATGGGGAGGAGCGGATCAGATTGTCTTATGATAAATAGACCTGTACTAAGCCTAGAACATTTTAAAATTATTAATTCATATTTGTTCATGAATAATTCAGTTTTTGTTTGTGCTTTATTAAGGCTAATAAAGGTATAGTTATTATAAAGTGGTGCTGCAGTCTAATCCAACATTACTGAAAGCTGATTTCTAAACGTTAAAAAGATGCACTGTGTAACTTTCTGGAGGTAAAAGTCAACTACACAATTCAATAGAAATAAAAAGTTAAACATTGTGTGTTATTCCATAATGTGTAAAAAACAAAAACATGACTAAAAGAAAATCTTTTCCATAAAGACAAATTGGACCAAAGTGGACCAGATAATAGTCAATTTTGTAGCCACAAAGCTCACATAAAGTAAAGACACAGGTTTTTTATTGTTTATTGCAGTGGTTCTCAACCTTTTTCAGTCACGACTCCAAAAATAAGAACTGTAGGTCTTTGAAACCTCCAAACACAAAATATAGATTACTCTCAAAGTGATACTGTAGTCTTTTGTTTTATGCAGTGTTGGTGTAACTAAGTTACAAATACTTTATTACAGTACTGTAATTTTGAGTAAATAGTATAATTTAGTTATTTCAAAAATACAAAATTACAGTTACTAACAAATCACTCAGTTAGTTTTGAGAAAAAAATCTACAAACATGATTTATTGTGTGAGATAAAACAGCTCAAAGACATAGATCAGCAGTTGAAACAGGGCCAGAAATATTTTTACTGTTGATTTCAGGTAATTAGGGCCTGTTTAACATTTGTAGATGAAGTTCTGTATTTTATCGATGTATGTAGTACAACACATTAAGTAACCCATAAGTATGTAATAAGTTATTTTCTTTAGGCAGTTTGTAGTTTGTAATAATTACATTTTTAAAGTAATTCGTAATTGTTGCTAATTACTTTTCCAACACTGGTTTGATGTCTGATTTTATTTTGCCATTGGGCAGCCATAACCTTAGATTAATTAAATCACCAGCAAATAGGAATCTGTCAGAGCATTTGAAACGTGTCAAACCTTGCTAATCGTATCAATCATCATCAGGGTTTCGACCCCAGGTTGAGAACCACTGATCTATTAGTGAATCAAACACATGAAAGACAAAACCTGCTACTTTTAGTTAAAACAAATTACACAGTGCATCTTTAAATGATCTGAATGACCCATAAATGTAAGGCACGGGTTGTTTTCACACTTTTTGAAACTAAGCAGTTATTTTGGGAAACTTACATATTTTGAGGCATAAAAAAAGAAAACTAGTGAAGTGGCTACGTTTGACATTAAATATCCTTCATGTTTTGCCCAAAGAAAAAAAAACAGGTGGGGTCCTTCTTACCTCACCCGTCTCCTCTTTAAAAGTCCATCTCTTTGTTTATCTTCACAATTTAAACACGACAGCCTTCAGTCCTGCTTCTTTTGTCGTTTTCCTCCGACTTCCACAGTCACCGGCACGTTTGAAGAAGTCTTTTGCAAAAGCTTTCAGTCAGTTTCTAGTTTGATGAGCGGCTACTCCGGTCCCACTATAATACGTTTTGTTTTGGCCGAGTTCAGTGAGACTTTGTCCGCGCTGACTCCTCTTTAACCCCTCGTTTTACAAATGGCAGGTCAGGGTTCGCTCTGGGGAGGTCAAAAGTCGTAGCTTTAGCGGCTGAGAGGAAGCTGCGGCAGTGACATGGCCTGGTGGGACAGACTCTGAGAGGTCAACACCGAAAAAGGATGACCTGCAAAAAAAAAAAAAAAAAAAACAGATCAGCTGTAAGTGGTAAAAGTGCATGAGAGAAATGACATGTTCACCTTAAGACGCAACTAAAATGTGAAAAAGCAGCTACAGTGTGATAATAAATGCAAACAATCCACAACTCTGACATGTAAAAAGAGAAAATCAGGTAAACAGTGGTAGAAAAGCAGATGAACAGCAGGAACACTTCTGCTTCTCTCACATTTCTCACTGACACAGACTTTAGGATTACACAGTTCAAGTGTGAAATGGAACATGAAAATGGATTAACAGTGAATTTATATAATTAGTCTTTAACCAATCTGACTTTAATCATGTGGTAAATAAACCACAAACCAAAATTATAATTGTTTTCTTTTCTGTTCTGTTTTTAATGTTTTAATTGCAACAAAGTGCTGATATGCAGCAGTACAGCAGGGTGCCATAAAGATGAAAAAAATCAGTTTGTGGATTTAATAAAAATCAACTAAGTGAGCTTGGTTGCTATGGTATTGAGTTTATTTCTGTTGCTAAATGGGCCTAAGCTGTTCTTTTTATCTTAAAGGAGACCTATTGTGTTTTTTTTTAATATTTAGTAAGAAACTAGAACATATACAGATCAGTAATTTACTTTTGTTTATTATAAAACACAAAGTTGATCTAAAACAACTTAAAAATAGGAACAGCTCTACTGACTTGATAAGCCCCGCCTCTTCATTAACTGTGAGAAGCAACAGATTTAAAATAACAAATTATAATTGTTGGAAAGTGGCTATGGGCAGTATTTAACCATTTATGAGTCACTTTGAGTATTAATCTTTTGAATTATAACAAGTAAATACAGGCAAGTGGGAGGGGATAGGTGGTAGGTGAGAATGAGGATTTCTGAACTGAAGAACAATACAAGATTACTCAAACATGCATGAATCAATTCCAATATAACTTTGAGTAAACTAATGATAAAGGAAGCCCATTATAACAAGGTTAATCACTCAGAAGAGTGAATTTGACAAAATAGGTCGCCTTTAACCTTTACCCAACCTTGTCCATTATCCTAACCCAACATTCTAGCATTAACACTGCCAATAGAGGTTATGCAAATCACATCACAGCATTCTAAATGTTAGAACTTAGTGGCAAAAAATGCAGAAGAGTCAGTGGAAACAAATGATATTTTCTAAAAGCTCAAAATAAAGCAAAAATAGAGAAAAGAAGCTGTATGTAAGTGGAAAAAAATTCAACCCACAACAACTCTGCCGAGTACTGGGATTCCAACGAAGATGTAAAAACAAAAAAGCAGGTAAACAGTGGCAGAAAAGCAGATTAACTGAAACAGATTTTAACTTCTCTTTCATTTACCACTTTTGGGATCACTCAGACACTTTTTCTTCCTTAAAATATATTCTTGAGTGTTTTTAACGAGGCTATAAATTGTAGTGCTGCAGTAAAAATGTCAAAAATCTCCCGCTTCTATTGCCACGACAACAGAAAACTATTGTTAGTTTCCATTTCTCCACATAAAAATTAACTTAATCAAAAACTTCAGGGATGAAATTTAGTCCGTAAGAACAAAAAAGCTACTTTCCTCCATTGCGTTGCCCACACTTTTGCCCCACAGTCAAAATGTTTAGGAGTACTTTTTAAAATAAATGATGTCAGTGCATAACCTCCATTCACCTTATTCTGCTCCGCCCATTTTTCTTGGCAGCCCATTTCCTGTTTTAGCTCTGATATGATAACTAACGTGTCTGCTTGTTTGCTTTGTGGTTCAATCTCAAATTTATATAATGACAGTTGAAATAAACCCAGTGGCTATCCGAAACTAAACAGGAAGTGCAATGCCACTAAAAGTGGGCAGGGCAGAATAAGGTGAATAGCAAACAAGCTAGCTAAACTTTGCACTGTTGCCACGAAATGCTCTTAAATATAATTGCTGCAAATCAAAACCTCCACAAATTAAATGTTAGAAGAAAAAAAGGCTAAGAAACACATTTAATCAGGTGTTCTAAATGACACCAGTGCATAGCCTCTGTACTTTGTTTTCTCATAATTGTGATTGAACACAACTCACTGTCGATGTACCCGTGCAGAGCCACCATGCGCGCCCGCTCTGAGCTCCCGAAGGGCGAGTAGTGCAGCTCGTCGGGCAGAGACGAGGGGATCCTGGACTGAGGGTGGCCCTGAGGAGCTCCACTGTGACCCGGCGTGTGCTTTTTATGTCTCGCCTGCAGTTCTGAAACCACACCTGCGAAAGAACGAGCAGCACAAACAGAGACTAGGTCAGGTCATCAGACACCACTGGTCTAGAAGCTTTCAGTTCATGTTTTCATCTTTTATGTGGTTTAAATGTAACTACAAAGTTCAATGTACAATATGAAGTAATTGTGCTATTTGAAAATATACAGCAATATGGCCCAAAATTTGCATCATAAAGATTAAAAATCAAATATTTGGAAGAATAAAATGATCTGATTTAGATCAGTGGTTCCCAATGGTTTTCCTCAAAACCCCTGTTTAAAACAAATCAAAAGATTTGATCAAATTATAATTTACAAATATTATTTCAGTTTCATTTGCTGTTTTATTCCATTTCCATTTTCCAGTCATATATGTGTCCTTACAGATAAACTGATAAATGACATTTATAAATTTGACCCTCTTACAGACAATGCTCTAATGACTTGTATTCTGGCCTTCTGTACTCCCAACATTGGAAGCACTATTTAGATCATACAAACTTATTTACTCTGATAGAGCTTATACAATCTCTGTACAAAATCCACAAATTATTTCTGTGAGCATGTCGCCGGTGCTTTTTGTCAAGCATTCTAGCAAAACAAATGCGCCTGTGATTGTCCAGCTGACATGACATCTTTAACTGTACGCGGTTCTTTGATCAAACTGGCAAACAGCGGCAGGGCCAGATGCGGCCTTCTTGTTTTATCAGTCCAGTATTTTTGAGAATACGTTTACTCTTTACGCTGCAAACTGTTATTATCTATCTAGTTAAACTACTAGAATTACAATATTATCTAGATTAGTTATTTTGTCAATAATAAAATTGCTAATATAGCAGCAATTTCACTTGTTCAACACATTTTGACTGTTTGTAAGATAAGTTGTTGAATCAATTGCAAATCTTTTAAAACAGTCAGAAACACCTCAAAAAATAAACTAATTTACCAGAAAATCAATTACCAAAAAAAAAATAAAATCCAGATTTCTAGAATACATTTTTGCAGTTATATTATTAATTGACTTGCTATGCAGAGCATGTGTTGCATTGTTCTTAATTACACATAATGGACACAATAATAAGTAGCTATTTTTATTCAAAATGTGCTTGACAAATTCTTTTGTCAATTATGGTCTGGCCTTTGTCCAGTCTGGATTCAATGGCCATTGGAAAAATATTGCCCACCCTCTCTAGATAGATTCTATATTTTTGATAATCACAAATATTATGAAAATCCATCTGGTAGAGTCTGGTTAAAAAATGTATAATAAAATGTATCTAATCTCGTGAAAAACATTATACTGTATGGTTTAAACTTTCTGTTTCCTGCATGTGCAGTTGACCTTCCACTTGCAGAAGTTACACAGTGTGACTTTAATATTAATGATCCTCACAGACCTGTATGACTCTGCGGCTCAGGCCCGTCATGTCTGCCAGCTTCTGCAGCGTTTGAGCGTCAGGGTTGTTGTCTTGGGCAAACTGTGCCTGCATAATCTGCAAAAACATACAGCATGAGCGAAAAGAAATATGCAGATGACATCACAGTCAGCAGTGAGTGGCAAAAATGCCGAGTCAATGGAGAGAAAAACATTGTCTCTGTAAGGTTAAAAATACAGTTAAAATAAGAAAAAGCAACCACAGTCTGAGAACAATATAACCACCAGACTATGATAAATATGAGTTTGTGTGTGACATGTAAAAGAGAAAAATCAGGTAAACAGTTGCAGAAAAGCAGACAAACAGACTTTAGCTTTTGTCCCATTTCTGGGACTTTGGATCACACACAGTTGAACCTAACCTTTTTTCCTCTTTGGTGAGGACATTAATTGTAGTGCTGTAGTTAAAATGTCCTAAATATCCAACTGTCGTTAGCAAACAAGCTAGTGAAGCTCTGCACTGTTGCTATGACAACAGAACAACTATTGGCAGTTTTACCACATAAAATTAATTTGTATAAACAAAAACTCTAGAGATAAATAATTAGACTGTTAATAGCAAAGAAGTACATTTTCTCTGTGGAAGTTCTGCAGATGACATCACAGAAGTTTAAACGTCAGCAATGAGTGGCAAAATGAATGAGAGTCAATCGAGATAAAATATAATTTCTCCTGTTAAGCGTCAAAACACAACTAAGCTCTGAAAAAACAGCTACAGACTGATAATAAATATAAACAATCACAACTACTGCTGAATACAGAGTTTGTAAGTGACATGTACAAAGAGAAAATCAGGTAAACATTGGCAGAAAAACAACAGCAGGAATTTAGTTTTTTCCTCACATTTTCAATGACACAGACTTTAAGATCACGCACGGTTCATATCATTACCTTTCTATGCTTTAAAAAATATATTTTTAGTTCATTTGATAAGTTGTACGACTGATAAAAAAAGTCCTAAAACAAGCTAGCTAAGGTCTGCACTGTTGCTGTGACAACAGAAAAGCTATTTTATTACATTTCTGCCAAACAAAATCTCCCTGGATGAAAAAATTGGGTCAGAAAAAGCAAAGAAACACATTTTATGACACTTTTGCCGCTCATTCAGAATGTTGAGGAGCATTTTTCAGATAAAACCGTTTTTCGTTACAGAATCCAAGTATCCGACCTGTAGCTGTTCTGCTGTGAACGACGTCCTGGCTCTTTTGGCTGGTTTGGGCTGGCTGTCCTGCTCCGTTGGAACAGCTCCTTCTAACGTTATCCCGTTGCCTGAAAATAAGCAGAAATCGTGTAATACAAAACACAGAATGGCTGGCGAGTAATTAAAAGCTAATTCAAATGTCCTTTGGGGGACATATGTGAACCCGGGCTGACAATAAATTATTTCATTTAAAACGTAATTGTGGAGACACTGTCCAGGCCTTCGGAGCGTCTAATCAAAACCACAAAACAAGAAACTGAACACGGAGAGTCATATCTGGTTTGTGATGTGAAGCATGTGCTCTGTGTGGGAGGTTAAAAGTCTGGCCTCCTACCACTTCATACCATTGTGTTTTAATAAGACTACAGACAGTTTGGGTTCTGTTGCCGTGGCAGTCGGGACGTGGGCGGCAACAAAATTCTAATTGAAAATAATGTAAAAACAAGGCAATATATTAGTGGAACCAATAATGTAAAAACTATATCTTCACTAAATATTCAGTCAAAAAACACAACACTAGCTAATGGTAATGTTTATTAAGGACAGTGTACAATTACATTAAGCACAATGGCAGAGATGATTGTTAGGCTTTGTACACAATTACATTATATTATGTGTTACTGCACTTTATGGACAGTGTTGATTATTATTGTGTTTAGAAGAATGTGGTCTACTTAGAGTTGGGCAATGTATCGAATTTTAGTTAATATCGTAAATGTTGCTGCAAGTTAGACTATAAATGTAATATTTTTGCATTTCTGTGATTCATTTTACCAACCTTTCAGATTTGTGTGACAACAGGTTGTGTTTACGTGACATCACAACATTTTTCAGACAAGTAATATCTACTGTACATGTTAGCAGCTAAAATGAATAGGTACTGTTTAAACTCATTTTCAGTATGATTGAAAATGACTTTTGGATGAGAGTTGAAACGTCTTGTTCTAAGGAAACGCTCCAGCATGACAACTTTGAACTTTCTACTATGGATCACTCCTGGACGAATGAGGGATTATCTCATCAAGATTACATAAGAATACACTTATTTTGTTCATTTTATGTTCTCAGGGTTAAACACAGTTGCCTGGGGTCCAGAGCCCGAAGATTGGGTCTGGTCACCAGAACACCCCGCCTGAGTTTCAACTCCACAACACATTGGCCAATCAGATTAGTTTATTTGTGTTACATAGATGAAACAAAAGAGCTGAATGGTAATTTTTCATTTTGACCCAAACCTAATTTCACTCACCTCACATTTCATTTTTTTGCTTCATCATTATTCTGCAAATCTGAAATGTTTTTCAGTTCTACTGATATTTTATCCATATAAGTAAGCAGCCATGTTCTTTTTCATACGGAAGACAATGCTTGTTCCTGATTGGCAACTAATCTGTCAATCATGCCCATTGAAATTTCAAAATAGGGATGTGCTTGCAGAAAGTTATATTTTTTTATACAGTATACTGTCTGGATTTTCCAGGCAAAAACAAAGTATACAACAAGTATTAATCTTCCAATTAAGTTTAAATAGTAAAATTATACACATTAATTATAAACACATTAAAGGTGGGGTAGCTGATTTTTACACTGCAAACACAATTTAGGTTTTAAATCTGGCAACTTCCCTCTTAAATCCTTCGACACATGGTTAATATGACATGTATTCATGTTGGTTGCATTTATGGCTTATAAACGTCTTATTACAAGCAAAAAAGTGAAACTGGAGTGACCGCCCCAAGCTGAGCCAATCAGAGTGCAGCATTATCTCCTGATTAGAACTAAAATTATGTATTATTCAGTTCAGAAAGTACTCTGAGGTCTCATTTTTTCACCAAGTACTGTATTTACTATATACTTTTTAGTGGAAAGCACAAATTTACTAATTTACAACTAAAAAAGTTAGCTACCCACCTTTAAAATCTCCCTTCCTATTGGTATTGAGTAGAATTGTCCAACTCGACTTGAACCTGGACATTTGTCGCTATACGTTACCATGACTACGCTCCTCTATAGTCATTATAATAACTCATTGTCCACACTCACCGCTCTCTGCTGCCCGTTTGAGGTTCTCCACCATGGTGTCGTAGTGGATCCTGCACAGCACCTTCTCCTCCACCAGCCCAAACTCCTCTCCCGTGGACAGCTGCCGTTTGCACGAGTAGCAGGCGAAACAGGCCAGGTGGTACGCGTTCCCCCTGGCTCGCCTCACCCAGTCGCTGGCATAAATCTGACGACCACAGCGGGCACACTTAGTACCAAACCTACTGCAGAAGAGGGAGACACAGACACAAGGACAAAAGGCTTAGAGGATTGGAGGTGACATAACAACAAAGTCAGGCTACTGTAACTCCCTGCACTATCCTCTGATTTCTTATTGTTTCCCAAAAAAAAAAAAAAAAAAAAAAACCCGCAAGTGGACGTTAATCATTTGTTGAAGGACATATACCTACTTCTTGTTTTAAGCATAAAAAGTATTGCAGCATAACATTTTACTTGGCTATAAAATATCTAAAATGTTGCGGGCTCATTTTTTTATATTACAACTCATTCTGTAATAAACATTATTGGCCGATAGAATGTTGTTCCTTTAAGTTTAAAGCCCACATGACTTTCTAATTTTGACTTAGTTTGGTGTGATAGTCTTTGTGGTAAATATTTATCATAGTTTTACAGCAGCTAAATAGCAAATTATGAAAAAATGGACAAATAAAAGTGGAAAATTACAGGAAGTAATCTGAGTTCTAAAACAGAATCCCTCCACATGTCATCCAAAAGTGCCAAATGTAAATACAATTTACACAAAACTGACACAGTTTCATGGAGTTTAAACAATCGTTTAACACAATTTAAGAGTTACAAAATATTGTCATTTGTCAAATCACAAGATCTGCGTTTTTATGTGTTGTGGGTTCACCTCTACATTTGTCAGTAACGTTTTGTAATAAGGGGACATGAATTCATTGATTATCATCATGAATTCATGATAAATCCATGCATTAGTTCACCATGACTCATGAATTTCTTCTACCAGAAATTTAAACCAAACAGAATCTAGCCTTTTAGTAAAACTTAGTTGTCACGAACTTATATTGAACTCATGATAAACTCATGATGAATTCACCATTATTTAGAACTTTGTGCTGCATTTGAGCTTGGTTTTGTTTTTTAAATAAAAATTCAAGGCCTACTTTAGAGCACCATTAGTTAGGATTAGACACAGCACAATTAAAACCCAAATGGGAAGGTACAGCAATTCGATGTGTTTTCAGTGTATTCATAGGTTTAAAAGTCGTGGTTAAGTAGCATGATTTCCATGTTAGTTCGTTGGATGAATTAATGTAATTCATGAATTAGTTAATTCATTCATTCATGAAACCACTGGAATCCATGATAATTCATGGTGAATTCATGATAGTTCCTGATGAGTCATGGTGAACTAATGCATAAATTCATGCATTAATAATAGTCAAAAAATTCATGATGATGATCAATGAATTCATGTCCCCTTATTATAAAACGTTACCCATATGTAATGCTGGATAAACTACAACTACAAACTTCAATAAAAAACAGCCAATCTAGATGAAAACAAGCTTATTGTTTGGTGAAATCTTAAATAGAATCAAGTTCATTGTGTTTTACTGAAAATATATGGTCTAACCTGTCATACACACTATTAGTTTGTACGAGTTTTTTAAAAGAATTTCCCAACATAACATGGAGCTTGAACTGGATTGGCAGGCCTGCACTTGAACACATCTTGTACAAGGAAAATCCAATGAAATTTCTCGTAAGAAATAGTTATAATTTTACCATCTCAAACAATTAATTCATTCATTTTCTCCTGCTTGCTGCTTTCATTAGGGTGACTGGAGCCTATCTCAGTGACTTTGGGCCTTAGGCAGGGGAAACATTCTGGACTGTGGCCAACTTGTCGCAGGGTTAAAGACGCTCTCTCATTCATTCACTCTCTCATTCATTCACAACGGGCATTTCACAGTGTTGCCAATGACAGAAAAAAATCCAAGGTAACACTGAAAGAACATGCAAACTTAATTCAGAGAGAGCATACCAAAGCTCTAACCACTCTGCTCTGTGCACACCAACATAATGGCAATCAAACTAAATTAATTGCAGCAGTCTTTCTCAGTAGAAGTTCAAAAAATATCCTGAGCTCTGGACCTCAGTGCTGTTACTATGGCTACACTCTCTATTATACCTGCTGCAAAAGGCACATTCACAAAGAAGCTACAACAACACTTCTGCTCAGACTACGGAAAGCCCAGTTGAAGCTGGACGCTGGAGTGGATTTTTGTTTAAACTTGAGCGTTTGGCAGAAGGTAAAGGTCTGGAGGAAGAACCCCTGGAGGAGGACCCGACCGTGGCTGCAAGCTGAGCCTCGAACGCAAACAAACCAACACCTGCAATTTCCTGCTTGATGCGTGAAGGCCCTGACATGTACACACATACACACACTTACACACACACACGGAGGGAGAGAGACGTGCATGACATCATCCCGAGTCCTCCTGCCGTAACCGATAGCAACAGTGAGGTCAGGCAGCGTCTAAACTTAAACCACCTGACGCACCTTTGCACGAGCGCAGGCAGCGGCAGACGACCCGGTGGTGATTCTTGTGCCTTGAACAATGGTTTGGTTTATTAGCTTCAGAAATACTAACTTGACCACAGACTGAATTATAGGAGACGTATTGGGTCTCGTTTATCAAGACAGCTGCGAGTACAAACTGACAAAACGCAAGTGCTGTTTGTGTTTTGTTCTCAATTTGCTTTTGGAAGATGGACATTTAACATCTTACACAAAAAACAACATGCACGCTGCAAAAACGATATATCTAGACTTACTTAAAATGACTTGGAAATTAATCCAGATTTGAGCTGTTTTAACTGAATAAGGTTTAATTGATTATGTAATGTAGAATACTTCACTGGTTTCAAAACATGTTTAACTAGTTGGAAGAACATTTGACTTAAAAAGAACACATTTGCCAATTAGGTAAGAACAGTTTTCTAAACACAATAATTTGGCCTAAAATCAGAAGCAATGTCTTGAAATCAGTTTGAAACACTTTGAAACAAGGAAATTAATCCATGTCTCTACAACAAATCAAAGTTAAATTAGTCAAAATGCTTGAATTAGGCTTAAATCCTAGAATCAAGCAACTTTTACTTGTCTTGAAATTCAGTTTTTGCAGTGCTTCAAATGTTGCATTGTCAGTTAGCTTGTTTATGTTCCAAATAGAGAACTTCTGTACTTACGAGCATTTCCTGTTCATTTCTCTGAGGTTTTCACTGCACCAGTATAAAACTAATAAGATCAGTGAACAGTGAGTTGTGGAGAATGTTGCAAAAAACATGTTAAAGACTTTACAAATCAGAAGAATAATTCACCATAGAACACTTGTGTGTTTAAAAAAAAGATGTGTTTGTGTCTAAAAAATGTTAACACCTAGAGGAAATGCTATTAAGTACAAAAGTTAGCTATTTTTAATATAAATGCGCCAACTGACATCGGGCTCTGAGCCAATTCTCTTTTTTCACTAAAACGTGGTGAACATGACTACGTATATTTAATATTTCACATTATTGTTGTTTCCATCTAGTTTGACTAGTATACATAGGTTTTTGCACAAAACACCACTTTGCACACATATTTTGTCAGTTTGCACATAAATTGAAATTTGCAAGTAATATGAGTTTTAAAACAGAATCCATCCACTGATACTGTCAAAAAACACCAAAATGCAAAGACAATATACTGGACGTGGGACTAAGTCACCGAGGTGTAAGTCACAAGAACAACCAAGTTAGCAGATCATGAGATCGTTTGTGCTACTTTAGTTTTTAAAATATTAGCAATTTTGTTCTGATTTTCTCTCAACAGCTGGCCGGAAATTACGTCATACAATTGCCGCAAACCAAAAAATTATATATTTCACTAAAACATAAAACAGCACAAACAATGCATAATTTATTGATGCAATTTTGGGCCATTTGGCAGCTTTTATAGGCTTTCTGAGAGGCTGCATTTGACCTATAAAACAGTTAAATGTCTTTAAAGCTAAAGCAGTACAAACAAATCTTTTTGTAGCACAAACGAAGCAGAAACAACTGACAGTTTTTTTGTAGATGTGCATTTGATGGAGGTCCCTTTAACGATTGTAGGAGTTTGTTTTATCAGACGAGAGAACCGAGAGATGTTGGAACAGTAAGGGTTAATTATTCAAAAATTACAAGTTAAGGTTACGTGTTTTTCAGCTCAGCTCTATCATGACAGCAACATGAATAAAAACACTGCTGACATGTCTTGTATCACATACACGGCTGTGGGTGAAAACAAAAGTGAAAGGACACGAGCAGCAGGGAAGTGGATGAGTGTGTGCGAGTGCAGCGCTCAGGGAAAATAGCATAGTAACAGAAGAACATCAATGGAACAAGATGGAGGAGAGAGCTGAGAGCATGAGGGCGACTCTTCACTGCACTTTATCCACCGTGAAAGCACAAAATCCATCTACATTATGTCACGCACTTTAGAGTTTCATGACCACTAAAACATATCGTTTATTTTATTGGATTTTTCAGTTTGTAATTTTTGTTTGGCATTGGTCTTAAAGGAACAAGACATATTTATTTGCAAGTCATCTTCAGAACTTTCGACGGTAAGTAAATCTCACTCACAAAGTTAGTCTGAAAAGAAAAAATAAGCTACTGCTAATATAAGACAAGATGAACATCATAAAAGACTCAATAGTTCAGTCATAAAAAGTAAATAAGTAAGTAATCTTTATTTATTTATGAAGCCACAGATAGTTAAGAACAAATGGTGCAATGTCCTGCCGAAACCTGTGACAACGGTGTTCCACAAGGGTCAATTTTGGGACCAATGTTGTTCACTATTTACGTAGAAACTCTCCTAGCTGTGCAAAGATGTCAACATCATTAACATCATATACACAAATGATGCTGTCATTTTTGTACATTGGTCAAAGTGCCTGTCTTGTAAACAGAAGATCCTGGGTTCAAATCCCAGCAGTGCATGTCTGTTTAGACTCTCTGGGAAGGACATAAACCAAGTTGTGTCTCAGTTATCTCTGTGGCTGACTAAAGTTCTCCTTTGAAAGAATGTTACAATATATTTGGCAAAGAACAAGATGACAAAAAATAATTTGAAATAAACATAGTAGCAGATTTTATATCTTGGTGACCACTTTTTTAAAACCCGACGACCAAATGTCGGGTTTAAAAAACTTTTAACAGTGGTCCCCAACCAACAACAATTTACTAGACAGTTTTCTTTTACAGGGACGATCGAGGTTGGGTAGTGCCGCCAACAACAACAACGTACAATGCATACAACTGATTATTGGCTCTGTGCACAGAAGTCAGTTGGCTTGTTTATTTTTCAAAAACGCTTCCTGTTGGGATGTTTGTTTCCTGTTTAGTTCATTTCTTTTTTTAATTTTTTTATTTTTTATTTAACCAAGTGCACAATATCTACATGTAGAGTCAACATTATCAGATAACACAAAAAACAAACAAACAAAAAACGGGCAGATAAACTGGACAGGATTGGGACAGGACAAACAATATAGGACAAGACAAACGATTACAAACGATTCATTACAAGACATGTAGTACAGATGGTATATGAAAAAACAAGCTCATTTCTATGAGGTTTCACTGCCTCAATCCAAAATGAAAAAATACTTTACGATCAGGCAGTGAACAGTGAGTTGTTGGTGGTTTCCTCTGAAAACATGTTAAATACTTTACAAATGAGGAGAATATTTCAACAAAGGATCAAAGTGTGTTTATAAAAAGTTTGTCTGTCAATGCTAACGCTAAAGTCTGACAACTTGAAAAAAAAAAAAAAAGCTTCTATGCACAGGTTTTATTGTGCATATTTATATTTTTATTTTTAGCGCTTATTGCTTGAATTTGCTGTTTGTTTGGTAAAGTCTTTTTGCATTTCATGTTCAGAAGAGCGAGTGGCGGCGCGCAAAAGGTGCAGTGGCCCAGGGGCTCACTCCAAACTTAATTTCGTTGTACTTTGTGACAATGACCATTTCCTCATTCACAATTATTGACTCCAGCAATCGGGAAAAAATAAGTTTAAACAGTAAAAGATTCATTATAAACATATTTGATACTTTTTACGTTAGATAATTGTGCTTTTATTTGAGTACATTTCTTGCTATCTGTGCTACTACTACTACTACTACTGCTACTACTTTTACAACCTACAATAACTGCAAACTTTTCCCATCTCTTGACATTACAGTGCATTCATGTTGTATCTGCACAAGCCTGACCAACCAGTTTCCTCTGAATGAGTAAAGCCGTTGCGGAGACAAATGGATCCTGTGGCTTACTTCTCGTATCATTAGATTGTTTTGGAGAATTCCTGTCTGCTCGTACAGTCCAGAGCTAAACATTGTGGAACATTGTGGCTAATCGAGCATGACAGCTTGTCAGTTTCATGTTGTGAGACAGAATCCAGAGAAGCAGCGAATCATCTCTTTTTGTAGAACCCCTGACCTCCCACTCTTACTCTCCCTCACTCACGCTATTCTCCCTCTCTCTTTTTTCTCTCTCTCAATCCTCTTTTTTCACGTCTTTTTTGTCCCCAAACCCAGTGTTTACTTTGGAGTTATGTCAGTCTTCTCAGCCTCTGCTTCAGCCAGAGCCCACACACCACAGACAGTTCACCTGCTGCTGCTTAAAGAGGAGCTGCAAGTCTTGTATTTTTTTTACTGAAATGCAATGAACCAATCAGTGCGTTTACATGATCAGGGAAATCAGACAAGGCAAAAAAAAAAAAAAAAACACCTTTATTTGGTTTTTCCCTCAAACCGGTCGAACCAGTTTTGTTCCAGTTTACAAGAGAGTAAACGGACGACCCTGCAGAGACCCTGTTGTTATCGTTAGCATTGTGGCTAACTACCGTTAACATGTCTCGCAACTAACAGCTGTGAAAAAAGCTTAAAATACATCTTTGTGAACAAATGGGAGGCTCAGAATGCATAGGTAAGTGAACAAAACATGTGACTGATGTAGGAAGTTTAAAATGTATTATTGTTACTTGTTTGCATTTTCAAGGAAACAAAAATCAAGCATAGAAGATTTTTTTTGTTTATCAACACGGGCACTGAACTGCAGAAAAAGCCGCCGCCACAGTCTCATGCTTCAGGAGACAGACGTCTGTCAGACCGGTTCAGACCTGATCCAAACAGCTGCTCTCGTCCAGTTTTGATATTTTATTCAAAGAAGTTTCCCAGCTAACCATACAGTGTCTCTTTCTGCTTGGAGCATGCGCAGAGCGGAAAGTAACGTCAAACAAAAATCCTTCTCTCTAAATATGTAGCTGTGTGTGGCTGTGTGGCTGTGTCAAATTGATTTGACATAAAACATTCTCTTTAAAAATAAGCTATAGGACACAGTTATTGTTGTTTACTTCATGTTAATTTTAACGCCACTGTTTGCGTTGCCATGGAGACTGTATCAGCGGTGGGTTGATTCTAATTGGAGCCTGTGAAGCTCCAGGTGAACTCGAGTTACAGCAGCACAACCTCAGCGTGGCTCTGATTAAATAGAGAGAGAGAGAGAGAGAGGGAGGGAGGAGAGAGAGAGAGAGAGAGGGGAGGAAGAGAGAGGGAGAGAGAGAGAAAGAGAGGGAGGAGAGAGGAGGGAAGAAATGAGAGAGAGGAGAGAGAGGGGGGTGAGAGAGAGAGCGAGAGAGAGGAGGGAAGAAATGAGAGGAGAGGGAGGGGGAGAGAGGGAGGGAGAGAGAGAGGGGAGGGAAGAAATGAGAGAGAGAGGAGAGGGAGGGGGAGAGAGGGAGGGAGAGAGAGAGGGGAGAGAAAGAGGGAGAGAGAGAAGGAGGAGAGGGAGAGAGAGGGAGAGGAAAGAAAGAGTGAGAAAGAAGAGCGAGAAAGAAAGAGAGGGAGGAGTAAGAGACTTTCTTCCTCCTTTGCTCACTCCCTCCATCTCTCTCTCTCCCTGCCTCCATCGCTCGGTCCCACTGTCTATCCTCCTCTCACTCACGCATTCGCTTCCTCTCTCACTTTGTCTCCCTCTCTCTCTTTTTTTCTGCCTCAATTCTTCTCTCTTTCTCTTGCTCTCTCTCCCTCTTTTTTACTCTCTCCCTTCCTCTCTGCTACCCCTCTCTCCATCTCTGCCTCTCACACCCTATCGCTCCTTTTCTCTTTCTCTCTCTTTCTCAGCGTATTCCTCTCTGTCTCCCTCCACCTCTCTTTCTCTGTAGCCTCTTTACTCTGTTCATATCTCTCTTTACGTTTGTCCGCAGAACTCAGGAGGCGAGTGAGAGAAGGAGAGAGAGGAAGAGAGTGAGAGAGGCTGAACTCGCCCTCTTCTCTTCCTCTGTTCTACCTTTCCCTCCCCCACAGACACACACACACTGGAGAAGGAAACCCGCTCTGATTTCCTGCTATTACAGCCCATTAAAGCTGCTGTCAGTCCAGCTCCAGATGAGAGGCTGACATAAAGAAAACATCCACCAAGGTTTGAGACGCAGAACGAGCTAAAGTCTATGTGAGCTTTTGTAATGTAACAGTGGGCGAGTTATAATAATAATAATAATAATAATAATGCATTGGATTTATATAGCGCTTTTCAAGACACCCAAAGACGCTTCACATTCTGCATTATTCATTTATTCCATACTGGGTGGTGGTAAGCTACTATTGTAGCCACAGCTGCCCTGGGGCAGACTGACGGAAGCGAGGCTGCCATTTTGCGCCATCGGCCCTCCGACCACCACCAACCATTCATACACACACCAGAATCATACTAGGCAATGTGAGTGAAGTGTCTTGCCTAAGGACACAACAGTGAGTTTCTCCTCTGTTGCCCCGTTATCAGGATTTTTAAGTCTACATACAAATGTTGAACACCCACTAAGAGTTGAGCTGATACAGCATTTTCAGTCTTGGTGTGTATTTCGATAACTTGACTTTAAGTATCAGTTGAAACCCAATGTCTACCAACACCAGTGCAGAGTCTGAAAATAGCTTTTGTATTCTCAAAACTCAGTTAACAATGGGTCATATATTTATATGTGAAAAAAATGTCAGTTTGAGAATTTCTGGTTACATTGAGACTGCTTTTTTATAAATGGATTTTTTTGTTTATCAACACGGATGATGCATGCACCCTGCCTCCAGAAAAAGCCAACACTAGTGGAAATTGGTTGAAAAAGCTCAGTTTCCAGCTAACTACAAGAGTTTATCACTGTGTAAAAACAAAAGTTCTGCTGCTAAATCAACATTTGTGAATAAAATTTGACCCTACGACCCTTAAAAGTGACATTCAGGTGAAAAAACTGCGAGAAAAACACTGTTTCAAGCTTCAGGAGACAGATGCCTGTCAGACTGGTTCAGACCTGATCCAAACAGCTACATCTTGTCCCGTTTCGTTGTTTTATTCAAAGAAGTTTCCCCAGCTAACCAGATGGAGAGCTGTGCGTAACACATACACAGTAGAGAGAAAAGTGACGTCAACTGAAAATCCCTCTGGTGTCATCTCAGACTTGAGTGCATTCAGACTTGGTCTCATCTTGGAATGGGTCTAGTCTTGGACACTGAGACCACATTTCATTACCCCCACACTCAGCTAAACTTGCACCAGGAGCACAGTGACCTGTCCCAGGCACAGTTTGCTGTAAGCTCTGCACAACAAGATCATGTGACACTGATACATGGGTAAAATTGCAAAGACGGTCTTCATTTGGTCTCGTTTTGGTCTTGACTTATAAAAGTCTCAGTCTTGGCTCTCAGAGGTCTTGGTCTTGTCTTGGTCTGGTTTTGGTCTTGGTACTCTTTGCCTTGACTAAGTCTTGGTCTTCATTACTGCGGTCTTGACTACTACACTGATCAAATCAATAAATAAGGTCCTAGTAACTCCAATTAATAGCAAACCAGGATATCGGCCGATCCGATATAATGAAACAGATACAGCAACATTTCATAGATCAGCACCGATATCTGATCCCAGGTTTGGATCAGTGCCTTTAATGGTCACCTGATCAGCAAAAACAAAAATACAGACTATTCATTTCTAAAGGAGAACAACATTGTCATCCACTGTTCAAAAACACAACAGCAAACACAGACTTAAGGATAAATATTGTGCCTTAAACTGACTTGAAGACAAATGTATCCAACAACCCAAATTTGGTAATATAGGCGTATCCAGCAATGCTAACAGCAGCTGCGAGCTAAATGATGAAACACTTCCTGCCATTTTTTCACAAAACAATATTTTCTGAGAGTGAGTCACATCAGCAACTTTCCCTGTGTCTCAGCTTGAATCAGATGTGCTTAAATTTAAAGCCACGTGTCCAAATTATGACAACTGTTTTTCTGAAAACCGGTTTACAGCTCCTCAATAGATCTGCCCGGGTTTACATGCGCTTTGGAAAACTGGTTTAAATCTGACAAGTTTAGTTATCTGGTTTTCCTGGCCTCCATGTAAACACCCTGAGTGATTGCAACAGCCCTGGAGCACCTCAGCAGAATTGATTCGCCTAAACATCTGGAGTCTCAACCTCTGACCACCACCAACCTTCATGTTACTGGATGGTGGGGAAAGGCCCATGTGGCAGTGGCAATTGCTTTGTGTATGAATTGTGCTATACAAATAAATTTGCGTTTGCCTTGAGGCCAGAGTGCTATCCGCGATATACATTTATGTGATTCAACTCGATCTCACAAGAAAGTGTATATATACTACCACCACACCATAACTGTACATGTCAGTAGTATAATTAGCACAACTTCACGTCTTTTATTGTAACTATGACACGCGTTGCAGCCCCTGTTCATTTCTATGGTGGCTGTAAAAGTGTGTTATTATTTATGAATATTAACAAAGTTCTGGCAGTCGATTAACAAAATGATTGTTAGTTGCAGCTCCACTTAACACACAACACTCAATAAACATTTTTCTTACATTTGTGTGAGTAAACTACAGCACAAGTTTCACACTGACAGCTCTGAATGTGTTTATTTATCTGTTCACCTGCAGTGTCTAACCTTGTGATAATATTGAGCTTGTTGAATAGGTTTTTCAGTTCTGCGAGTGTCAACAGCAGCTCCACAGTTGCAGCTTTACCTCCGCTCTCGCAGTCAGACCCACATGAAGAAGGACCGACATTACGGGCACTTAAAGAGGAAGAAACGCCGTGAGATGACTGACAGCTGCAGGACACGGGGAAACAAATACAGATTATGAGAGTGTGGCTGCAGAGGAGACACGTTTCTGGTGTTTTGGTGCGTAGAAATGACCAGTTAATGCATTTAGGGTCAAGTTGCAGGCACGTTTGTTGTTATTTAACGGGAAAATAACAGTTTATGGTTAGATTTCTGCAAAACTGGTTACTATGCTTATATTAAGTGACATTTATCTACATTTTGTGTTTGTTTTTGCTGTCGTACAGTAAGATTTGCTGATAGAACAGTATATTTTGTGCACATTTCAAGTCCAAATGCTTGTTCCATTGTCAGAACATACTATTTACTACCTATTTTAAGCAAAATTTCAGTTGTTTTTTATTTAAGATGTGATGTTTTCCAGTGATTCATTTGACAAAACTTCAACTTTGTCTGATAATTAAACCTAAAGTATGAAATTTGAAGACATATTATAGCACATTTATGTTGGACTGGCAGAATAGGGTTAGTCGTCCAAATATTGTTATTGAAATACAGCAAAAAATTACAGAGATATTAATTTTTTTCTATATTGACCAGCTCTTGTCATAGGTGGGATCGAACAAAACAAAAAAAAACACTTACATTTGGGCTGCAGCTAACGGTTATTTTGGTAATCGATTCGTTGGAGGATTATGCTTACGATTAATCGATTAGTTGATTGGAACGCAGAAGTTACTTAAGATTCTTGGCCAATTTGAGTTGAGGTTAGATCGCTTCGTTTTGGAGATGTTTGGACTGTCCAAAGTATCAAAAATCAGACACGAATTGACACTAAACCTGGTATCGAAATGTGAACAGGTATCAATACTTAACAACAATAACAATAACAGGACAAAAGCTGCTTGTTTTAAAAGATAAAGAAAGTATTTGTATTTGTATTGTGTGTCTGTTGTTTAGAAGCTTGACCAAAAAAGAGCATTTTTGTTTATCATTGGCATCATAATTAGTATCAAGGATCTAGTCTATTCTTTAAAGTGCCTATGACAGGTTGAACTACTTATTTCACAAAGACTTAGTAAGATAATATATTTAAGGTTTTACTAAACATTTTTCAGATTTCATTCCAGTATGGACATTTTTGAGCATTAAAATGTACTTCCTGTTAATCAATGATGACATCACACTAGGTACTGCCATTTAACAAATTGGGCCCAAACTCTTCAAATTTTATTTTTTTTTTTTTAACTCGAGCCATAAAAATACACCAGAATTCATATTTTTGTTAAATGTGTATACAGGGCCATAAAAATCAGTGTCTTGTGAGAAAATTGAAAATGTTTTTGTCTCCCTATTATGATGTCATCAGTTTAGAACTCAAATCAAATCAAATCAATTAATTTTTGTATAGCCCAAAATCACAACAACAGTCGACTCTGAGGACTTCCCAAGATAATTAATTTTTGCAAATATGAATAATAGGAAATCAAAATAAAACATTACATATTCAATGAAACAGAACTCTGCTCTACTTCAACATATTTTCACATTTTTCTCCACAAACTAGTTCTTGATTAACGTAAAACTATAATTTATAATTACACATTTATTAATCTACCAAACTAAATGAAAATTTGAAAAAGGTTCAAACCTGTCATACGCACTTTAATGTGAAAAGTTAGTTTGAAATCATAACAACACAAGGCTCAAGCAAACACCAACACTTTTTTACATCAAAAACACAAAACTGACACAATTTCATGTATTTCTATTCAGTCTGAAGCTTTACCACAGCTCATGGATGTTGAAACCTAAAAAGACCCGGTAACGATTATTCAATTACTAGATTTGGTGAACATTATTTCATTAATCGATTAGTTTGGATTCATTGATTAACGTGTTGCAGCCCTCACTCACATAGATGTAAGAGGAAAATGCATTAGACGTTTTTCATTGTGTCAACCAGTATCAACAAATCCTTCAGCAAAATCTTGTTCAGTCCAAGATGTAAAGTCTGATGTGTTGACGTACTTTAGAGGTTGATACTGCAGCAGGAAAACACTATTTACTTAAACGGCCTTCAAATTTTACTATTGGCCTGTGGACTGTTTTTTTTTTTTCCAACTAATTATGCCACAGAATGACTTTGCATTGGTGATAGTAAATGTTACATGTTATATTTGCCTATTGACTTCAGAACTGTCAGGTCAGGTTTAAGGTAGAACCTGATGAAGTGGATTAACTTGATCACATTTTCCAGTAAAACACAGTGAACATGATTAAGATTTAACATTTTGCTTGTTTTCACCCAACTGGGCTTTTTTTCTAATGAAGTTTATAATATAAAGAACGAGAACTGTTACCTAGCAACCACTTTATAAATCTGGGCCAAAGTCCACATAAACGAAACAGACGTTATGACTTGACAAATGATAATATTTTGTAACTTTATTAAAGTGATCTCAAACAGTCTAATATTCTGCAAATCAAGAGCAGAATCACAGTTAAAGCTACAACTTTACTGAGGAATTTAGAAGCATTTCAATTGAAATTGGGCTGCATTATTATCATAATAATAAACATGATTATAAACATTATAATTTAAATCACATTTGTTCAAATATTATTTGAGACACAGAACATTAGCATTAAATGCAAAGAGTTAAAAGATAAAGTTAAATAAGTGAAAATCTCACAAATAGACTTTGGTAGGCTATTGTTGGCTATTCTTCAAGTTTAGGATTTACTTTTCCAAATAAAAAAATATATATGAGCGTTTATAAACATGAGTTATGCTTAATAGTCAATATTTGCAATTTTTACAGCAATATTTATAATTGAATTGAATTAATTTCGATTAATTGAACAGCTTTACGTAGGTCAAGTCTGCTCAGAGTAAGATGTATGATGTTTTTAGTCCAACAAAATCATTTAGGCTAAGTTTGTTCACGTATTTATTTATTGTTTTTATTTATTTTGGTTACACAATGTACCTTTGTATTATGTCTGAATCTCCTATGAAACTGTGTGATGTAAGTGAAGAGATTGTGCTACACTTAGTCCCTTCTCATTCCGGCCTTTTGTCCTTCACACGTCTGACTAAAATCGGTAAAAATTCAAACTAAAACAGTTCCTAAACCTTTGGAGCTCAGGCAAATGGCTGGGGTCTTTTTAAAGCTGTATCTCTGTAGTTTTTACTTCTGATACAACAGGCTCATCAGAAGTGAGAACTTTCTCAAAGTAAACGAAAAACAAAATCTAAATTCCGCCTAATATTTTAGTTAGATATAAGGAATGGTGAAGCTGGTGTTGACAGCTGAGACTCTAGATTTGACATATTTTGGGTTTTGACAATTCCTCTGTAAAAGCTGAAGGTAACTGAGGTAAAAATGAGTTTTAGGGACCCAAAATTACGCAAAAAAAATTTAGGCGGCGCCAATTCAAAAGTCCTATTCAAATTTTGAATTTTTGAGGACTTTTTTTTATTTGGAGGTTTACAGTAGAAATCTGAGTCTGGATCGTCCCAGAGGCTGATTTTGCTCTAAATAAAAGGGAAACAATGGGATTTTTATATTTAACCTTTCCAAGTGCTTCATAATAGGCTTTTTTCAAACACTCAACAAAATGGAATTTTTAAAGAAAAAGTGTAATTTTACACTTCTATTTGTTAATTATTAAATACATAAATTGCAACGTAGCTCCTCTAAAACTATATTAAAAAAAAATCTACAACAAAGACCACACTAAAGTCAAAATGAGAAAAATAATAATAAAGTGTGTTATATGAACAATGAAACATCTTTAGGAACAAATGAGTTGAGAACTACAGTCTCGCCTCCTGCTTTTACCTTCACAATGACCAAACTTGTCTGAGCGTGTTTCCAATTGTGGTCGAATTAAACAATAGAGTCTCTTAAACACACACACTGTCACCACACACACATCACATTTACAACAATCCACGTGTCTGAGCGTCTTTAGTCCCGGATTACGCCCCAAATCCCTCGCACAATCTCTCCGTCTCTCGTTGAATCGAAAAACCATCAACATACCGCCTTTAACACGCTCAGTGCGCCGCCTAAGTCCAATCAAAATACTCAAATCCTGATTGATGCGAGGGAGACATGCATTCAGTTTGTCTTCGCCTCACAGGTGTTTTGTTGGCGACTAAAATAGGCCCACGTTATTTGAATTGAATAAATAATAGGCCCATTGAAGCGACGCATTCGAAATAACGACCTGTGCGCTAAAAGGCGTCTCTGCTTTTGTCTCCGAGCGATTCAGTCTGTCTGTTTTTATTTATTTTACGTTATTGTTGTTAAGCCTTCGTTAAAATGTCAATATAGAGCTGCAAAATATAAAATAAAACATGTTCAAATAGACTGAATTAAGTGTTTGATCGTCTGACTATTTACGCCTCACAAAAATGCGTGTCTATACAACGAAATGTCTGTTATTTGCGTGTGTATTTTACGCGTTGTTGGTTCAGTTCATTTCTTTGGGCAAATGTAAAGACGTGTTTGTATTTATGAATAGGCTAAAACGAAATACAAATGCTCATCTTCAATGCAAAAAAGGAAAATCTAACTTAGATAAAATGACTTGAATTAAGCATATAATCTTAAAAGACTAATTTTAAGATTTTTTCACTTTTAGACCATTTTTTCTCAGATTATTTGACTTGTTTGTCTTGTTTTAAGAAAACCAGGTTAGTCAAACTTTCCTACTGCACTGGTAGATTATTTCACTTGAAATAAGACATTTTTACCTCGCAATAAGCACAATTTTCTTATTTTTTGAAAGGCCTTTTTTTCAACGAAAAAAAAACTACATTTTCCTATTTTTGCAACTTCAGACCTGAATTTAACAGTTATAGCTACTCCAAAAAAACCTTCCGTGTGACCTCCAAACACGTCCTATAGGACACGGAGAAAGCGTGTATGTCTTACGTTTTTTACTGTAATAGACACGACAGAAAGGGAAGAAGCGTCGCCATGATGTGCTATTTACATGGCGTAATATAGACACGTAATCCATGAGGACAAGTTGAACTCAAAACAAAGCCATGCAAAATAAATAAATAAAAATAAAAAATATAGGTCATAGGAATCACAATTACAAAATATACAGGACTGCAGCAATCTTAATATTGAAAACAATAGATGAGTTGGTTAAGCTTATTTGAAGTTTCTCATTAGGCTGCTTCACAGTGCTCGTGCCTGATTTAAAATGTAAATATAAACCCCATTTATAATCTCCAAAAACGGGTCAAAACAGACAATCTTGCTTCTTAAAAATCCAATGTTTGATCTGATTCTTTTTGTCAGTGTGTGTCCGCGCGCTCCGGGCTGTGGTGCACATGGATCGTGTGTTTCCGGTGATTTCCACTCGTCGCTCCCGAATCTGAGCTGATAAAACCAGCCCGGGACACGTGGCGCGCGCGCGGAGAGAGAAGTCAAACACAGAACTCATTCACTCGAGTCTTGAAACAAACATGAAGCTCAGAATGTTACGTGTTTTAGAGGTTTGTGGGTAAAATGTTTAATAAAGGCTGGTCAGGCCTCGTGCAGATGTTCTTTCTCTTTATTGCACCGAGCTGGAGACAAAACAATGATGGATCTTTCATCTACATTTTGTTACAGGACGTTGGGCTCAGTGAAATTAGAGGAGCACGAGGTCGCCCGCATCTACGCAGAGGAGCGTGCGTAAAAGCGTGCGTAAAAGTGTGTGTGTGCGTGCAGGACGTTGGCTGTTGTGGAAACGTGCGTCAGAGACTTACCCTACCTGAAATAATCCATTTTGCAGAAGATCTCCTTGTTCTTGATGTAGCAGCTGCTGTGCTGACGTAGCGACGTCCTGCACACGGAGCACTCCAGCAGCGCACGTGCCATATAAGGTTGTTCACCTGCGCGCGCACACAGAGATACCATCAGAGAACATGCATCAATAACAAGGGTCCATCCGTATCTACAACATCTAACTGCGGTATGCCGAGTGTTTGTCATCAGCTCAGGCTGTTCACACATAAGTACATGTATCTGTAAGATATAGACAATTCAACAACAATACCGCACTCTTTACCGTAAACTGTGTAACTATTTCACTAAAACAAACTTATGCCTTCTATAAAAGCATGGTTTTGCAATTATATGTTACAATGAATAAAAAAAAAACAATAAAAAATGCGTTTTACTTTGACTGGGCTATAATGCAACTTTTTTTTTTTTTTTTTTTTTTGTGCTGAAGAGCCTCTTTCTGTATGTTTCCATAGACAAGCTGCTCCTTTAGCTTTTGACATTAAAGCATAAAACATGCACCGTGTAACTTTCTGGAGGTGAAAAGTCAGCAGCTTCACAATCCATTACAAAAAAGAAGATAACGTTACTGAGGATAAATAAGTTTTATGCCATAATGTAAAAAAATATAGCTAAAGGAACTGTTTTCTATGGAAACAGACAGAGGCAAATAATCCTCAAGCACCAATAATAGTTAGTTTTGTGATCATGCAAGCTCAAAGTAAAATAAATAAATATTTAGTGTCACAGCTTAACTAGAAAACATGCTTTTATTTTAGTTCACAGTGTTTACCTTTATGAAAGTCTCAAAGTATCTATTTCTACTTTCTATTTTTATTGTCTTTTGTTGACTTTTACACTGTGTCCCTTTGATCTTAGGCCTAAATGACAATAATAACAGCATAATAATAATAATAATAATGATAATTTATTTATATGTTTATGTGTGTAAAGGACAGAACATTAAAACACTGTTATTATTGCAAACGACGCCATGTTAATAGACCAAAAACATTTGGAAACTATTTACACACATCTAACTTATTATTAGCTTAGGCTACTTTTACTATATTACTATACTACTACTTCTACCACTACTACTTTTACAACAACTAGTAATACTAATAATACTACTACTAATAATAACAAAACACTAGAGGGAAAAATAAATTAATGAACATATCAAAACGAAAGATTAGTAAAAGAAAACAGTGTATTCCATTTACATTGCTGGAGAGAATGCTTTTCATTACAGAATACTGAATACCTCAAATTTAATTTATAATGTTTTCCGTTACTTTTATACTATACTAATGCTGAAATGCATTTTATTCATAGTGTAAACTCATGACATAAGATGGTTCAATGTTTGTTTTGGCATTGAAAAAAAAACATTAATTAGAGAAGGAACTATCACATGCACCCACTATTGGAGCGTTTTTCCCATATTGTTTCACTATTTCTGAAAAGTTTAAATCCTAAATTGTGTGTTGCAATACCAAAATGTATTCCTCAGATTCTAACAAAGTAACTATTCCAAACACCTCTGAATAAAAAAGTCACTGTACTACTCTAATGAAAAGAATTTAGTTACATCCCAACACTGTCCGTTAATGATCCAAATAATACTAGGCCTTATTAATAAAACCAACAATTCTGCAAACATATTGAAATAGGCTTTAATCATTTTAGATGTTACTTTCTTCTAAAAACACAGCGGGATTCACGCAGCGCACGCGACACGTCCGGTACGTGGCCGCTGAAACCCAAACATCTGTTATGTTATGTCTGTCTCAAATGGAGAGTGTATTTGTGATTTGACCCAGACACGAGGCTTTATTATCCCGCGTTTTAAACTGTTATGACCAGATTTAAGTCTAATAATATACTCGTAAAATTATTCAAATAGCCTATAATGAACAAAGAATTACAGGCCTACAATGCCAATAATAATTAAACTAAACCTTTCTGTTCTTTTCTCGTGACTTTGCACTGACCTTCAGCAGATATCTGTCCAGAATCTCCAGGCCGCAGCTGGCGCACACGTTCTTCTCCGTGGACGCGCCGGAGCTGGCCGTGGACGTGGGCGAACACACCGACGGCGTGGAGGGCGAGCTGGGGCACGAGCGCGTGTCCTCCCGCTCCGCGTGGGACCGCTGTGACTCTGCGTCCGAGTGAGACTGCACCGGGACAAGAAATGAAACACATGAGCACGGGTCAGACCGAGAAGGTAGGTCACAATAAAGTAAAAATTGGGCTATGATAATGATTGTGGAGGAAAATAACAGCACGCGTAAAATAAACAGGCTTCATATCAAATAACATTAAAAAGCCAATTTTTCCACACAATTATGTATCAAATCAAATATAATCAATATATTTTTGTAGCACCCGAATTCACAACAGTCGCCTCTGAGAAATTAACAAAATTGTTAATTGTAGCTTACAAAAATGTTAATGTTGCTTTAGAATTTGAGTTTGCGCGCATATTTGGTTTAAACTGCTCCTAATAGGCCTATTTAAATAACAGTTCTTATTTTTTATCCAAACTGACCACTCAATAAAAAGAACTGATAAACAAAACATCACACAAAGCTTTATAGAACCACAGGCCGCTCTGGGTTCTCACTGTGAAGATGTAGGTGAGCCACAACTTTAAATCGAGTTAAAACCAAATGAGATCGTGCCAAAACAGAGCCTGACTCATTAGAACACACAGGCTGCAGATTCTCTGGATGCTGTCGGTGTAAAGGAGAATTTAGGCCTGTTTGTTTATCTAAATTGATTAGGCATCAGGCTCGTGTTGATCTGTAGTTAACATTTTGTCTTGTTTTCCAAAGTGACGCTTTACGCGCGTGAGCTGGTTTCTGATATTAGCCGTTAGTTTTTATCAAACTGAAAAGAGGGCTCACCATCGGCGCGTGCTGGGGGTCCGTGAAGCGGCGCGTGACTCCCGTTGTGCCCTCGTGCTCGGCGCAGATCACCTAGACAACAGCCCGCGTGAACATTAGAGACAGTGGTGCATCTGCGTAAAGTCCTATCACTCACAAAAAGCACGGTTTAATCAAACTACTACAATGAACTGTTTTTACTGCCGTCAACACGAGCGTATCACGGCTCTGAGCGGCGCGGAGGGTGAGGGAGGGGGAGGAGGGGGAGGCTGGGGGTTACCTGTAATTACAAATAGCTCCAAACGCGGAGTAGGCCTATAAGAGGGACCCGGAGTGTCAATTTCAGCTGCCAATCACCAGAAGCCAACGGGTCACCAAAGAATTGTAAATTTGATTTTAATGCCTGTAATTATAATGTAATTCTTCCGGGAGAAACGGTGGCACTTAACGCAAAATACGGCTACTGCTCCAGCAGCTTATGCGAGGAAAAAAAACTGAGACAAGGATAAAAAACGTGAGATGTTCTGTTCAATATTCATGCGCAGCGCCGTATTTTACGCAAACTCTGTAGGAAGCTTTTAACAGGCCTGAGCAGCTTCTTTGGCTTTATTACGTGTCCGAGAAAATACGAGGAAAACCTCAGTGCTTTATTTCCTACTTCCATGTCGTGCGTAAGAGCATCATTTTGCTGTTGGAGAGCTAATACGGAAATAGGCTATAGCTTTGAAAACGTCACAAAAATAAGATAAATAGGCTCGTAATAAGGTCCAAGATGCATTATACTTTTAACATTTTAAAATGAAATGAATAACCAACCTGCTTCGTAGGAATCCCCTCGGACAAAATCTTATTTCCCTCTGAGAGAGGGGATAACGCTTCATTTTTCCAGTACATGTACTCTCGGAGCCTCGCGCCGCGTCCAAAGCAGAGAGCGAAACGAATCAAGGAACAGCGTTAAAACTTGTACATCCAAAGCTCGCGTGAACACTCTCTCCTGGACGCACGGCGCTGGCTCTGCCTCTGCTGCGGTCCCACTGATGGTAATGTGTGAAGTGCGCAGAGCCACAGCTCGCGTAACTCTTCTCCACTGTGTGTTCCTCCTCTCCACTTTGGACCAAAGGAAGTGAATCACGGAGAGGCTGGCAGCTTGTGTGTTGTTGAGGATGAAGACGCACTCAGAGAAGCAGCCGCGGACACTCAGGCAGTGGCTCTGTGCGGGGCTGCAGTCAAAGTTTGTGGGTTGACTGTTTTAGGAAGAAGGGGAGGGTGAACCATCCACGCACATCATCGTGTGCGTGAGAAGGGCGGACACGCTGTGTACAGCAGTGTCATGAAGCAGTGTGAGGCTGTTTGAGATCTTATTTGTACTGCAAGACACCAGTAAAGCTTTAGGCTAATTTATGCAGCGGTTACAAGAATATTATTTAAAGTAATGTGTGCGTAAATAGTCATAATCTATCATTACGCACAGCGCTGAGGACTGTTACGGAGAACTGATCGTGCTCGTAAATGAGGTTCTTTGTGCTACATTTGCCAAATAAAGAAAGGCTCTTCTTATTTCATTTGCCAAGAAATAGAAGTTTTCTTTTCTATAAAACAGAATTAAATTACCATAAAGGAGGAGGCCGTGCAGCGAGAGCGGAGTCAGTTAATTACAGGATCCGCTGGAGGCCACACACCACTTTCACATCACGGCGTCAATCATGAGTCTGTCCGTGACGAACCCGCAATTATCAGTCCAAGTGTGGCGCACCAGTGATCCCGGCAAAATAAACCACCGACACTTCAACAAACTATTTATTAAGACCGGACACAAATGTGAATCAGAAAAGAAACCGCGGGGATATTAACAAGTGTATTTTTTCTCTCGAATTCAGGGTTTTATTTGTCAAACATCATTTTATTCAGCGGTAGGGTTTTTACGCACGATAATATTTATAGGCCTGCGTCTAGGCGCGCGACTAGTGTGTGCTGAAAAAAATAGACTTTCTAAAACCCAAACACAGTCAAAAAACAACTTTTATTTTTTGTAAACTAACACAAGTATTAAATGTATTCACTGAGCAAAATGTAAAGTAAATTAATACAAATTACACACTTCACAGATTTTTAACTTAGGTTTTACATGACTTTTCCAAAACGATTTCAATGACCTTGTTTAATTTGTTTAATTGATTAATCTAATTAAGACTAAAATACAATAATTAAGAGAGTTTCTAAACGTAAAAAATAAAATAAATAATAATTTCAATCTGATGTATTTAATTCCAGTTTCAAACAAAAAGCAAAAAGTGTCAAATTCTTCAGTTTAATAAAGCAACTGCTCTTAATATTTTTTTTAACGTTTAATAATGTTTTTAAACGTTTTTTTCTCCATTTTAACTCCCCAAAAGTGTCAGAGCATGTAATCTCCATTCACTTTTCACGGCCTGAAAATAAGAATTTTGTTAAGACGTATTATAACTACACCTTAATAAGTCTTAATAAAGCCTTAATAAAACATTAACACATAATTCATCATGTACAAATGGTTATTAATAGATGAAAAAGGCTTAATAACTACTTAATTACTACAAACTCAATCCCATCCCTAAATCCTAACGATAGCTTCTTAATTAAGTATTTACTAAGCCTTAATAGACGTTTTCATTCATTAATTTACCATTTGTTCATGGATAATTAAAGCTTTACTAGGCTAATTAAGGTGTAGTTATCATAAAGTGGTACCAAGAATTTTCTCTGTTTTTACAGGTTTTTATGACTTATTTTGAACCCTGAAGGTGACAATTTTAAAAAAAACACAAAACAAACAACGCACACACACAACAAACAAACAAACAACACACACTCACACACAAACAAACAAACAAATACTTTCAATATCAAACCAGAAAGTACATTTTAGTTAGACATCGTTTTTGCATCTATCCACTGAGGTCTGAAGAGAGAGAACACTGTTTGGAAAAAAAAATACAACAACAAAAACACTTCTATTGTTTCAAAGCAAATAAAATTAAAATGTGATATTATAACTCAGTGGTTCTCAACCTGGGGATATTGCGTAAATGCCTATGTGTGTTATTTTTGTGGGTCACGACTGAAAAATGTTGAGAACCACAGTTATAACCTGACTGAAAATATTCTAAACCACAACTTAAATCTCATACATTCTTGAACAACAGTCTCACAAGAGAGCGTATATACAGTATGTACCAAGACACTAAAGTAGCGTATGATGAGCATGATTTTACGCCTTTTTGCATAACGCTGTATTGCAAAGAATTACACGGCATTTCACACTAGTTTAGGTTGATGATGAGGACATTTTCTTTAGGTTTAACTGGTAATTTTAGGCTTCAAGTTACTAAAATGGGAAAGTTTAGGGCTGGAGCTTGGGGTAGGCTAAGATTAGGAATAAGGATTTCATTAATTAGAGATGCATCGATCCAATACTGGGATCGGATATTGGTGCAGATCCAGGAAATCTTGCTGGATTGGATATCGGCTCCAAGATATCAGCCGATGTTATTGTTGTGCCTTTAATTGGACATGATGAGACTAATTTACCGACTGGTGTTGATCCAGAACGTCTCATAATGTTAGACATTTTATTGATTATGTCGTTAGGTTGTGACTTGCGATATACATAATGGATACATAACATTACACGATCACGTCTTATGTTTTGATAAGAAAAATAAGTTTTTTCAGTCTTACAGTAGTATCAATTTATATCGGGTATCCACAGATATTTAAAGCCAAAGTATCGGAATCGGAATCAGAACAGAAAAAGCTGCATCCCTATATATTCACAATAATAACACATCTTTACAACCACCACAGACATTAACTGGGGCTACAACGAGTGTCAGATTTACACAAAAAAGACCTTAAATCATGCTAATCATACACTTTGACATGCTTGTTATGTCATGGTTTATATACACTTTCTTGTAAGATCGGGTTAAAACACGTGTTAAAACAACACAAAATGAGTTATTTTTTGTTAACACATCAAGGACAGAGCTGCTCCGTGGAAACTGGTTTCTAAATACATTTTATGCTGCTGTGTTTCCTACAAAGATGTGTTGTGCTGGTTTACAAACAAAGTTTACAATTCTTAATGGGGCAAAACACAATTGTACAAAAATTAAGACTTAAGTTTTGAGATATGACAGATAATGACATATTTCTAATTATTAAAATGACTTTGATCAAATAGCGCAGTGGTTTTTATGGTTTTACAGCAGCTAAGCTGCAAATTATGAAGAAATTGACAAATAAAAGATGATAATGGCAGAAAGTAATTTGAGTTTTACAGAACCTGTCCACATGTGTCAAAAAGCGACAAAACGCAAAACATTTTTTTTTTTTTTTTTTGAGAAAATCATATTGAAGTGACTTTGCGTTCTAATCAAATAATGGTAAGAATAATGGCCCAACTAATCGATTACCAACGTATTTGTTAATTGCAGCCCAACTGGGAACACTTTTAGATGGTTAAATGTTTATTTAATTTACAGTTGTGTGTAAATTGTCTTTGCGTTTTGTCGCTTTCTGACGACACATTCAAGAGAATGCCAAGAGTGAGCAAAGCAGTAATCAAAGCAAAAGGTGGCTTCTTTGAAGAACCTAGAATATGACACATTTTCATTTATTTCACACTTTTTGGTTCTGTAACCTACCATACTTCCACATGTGTTAATTCATAGTTTGGATGCCTTCAGTGTGAATCTACAATGTTCATAGTCATGAAAATAAAATAAAAAAAAGTCTTTGAATGAGAAGGTGTGTCCAAACTTTTGGTCTGTACTGTGTACACTGACTTTTTCAACCATTACTCTAAGTCTCAGAGTTGCCAAGTCCAAGTCTTTTTAGTGACTTTGGGCTTCTTTTTTGAAGTCTCTTTAGGACTGCGCTTTATTTTTCATAAAAAGAATGAATTTTAGGTTTGATTTATGGAAATATAACAATTTATAAAACTGAAACATAGATTTTTAGCACGTTTTCATGTCTAAAAGTTGCTATTAACGTAAGAAAAACAAGAAAAATGTATACAATTATCTACTGTATGCATTTTATGTTGTTGTTTTTGGACCTACCCAACCTCGACCGGTCCCTGGAAAAGATAACTGGACTTTACCGGTCCTTAGAAGAAAAAAGGTTGGGAGCCACTGTTTCAATTAATCGATTCTTTTATACATTTTTTATTGAAGGGCTGAGTTTGCTTGTTTGTCTCTGAAAATCTGGCAACACTGATCAGATTTTGACAGCTGGATTTAGCTGTTGATAGTGAAATGTAAATATCTTCAAAACAAACGGAAATAAAATGCTCTACAAGAATCGTGATAAAATCAAAACTGTGTTCCAAGAAATTCGTGATGTACATTTTTTGCCATATCTCCCAGTCCTAGTTGCAACGATGGGACAGTCCAGTAGGTGATATATAAAATGTCAGAAACAAACCAGCCCAAGTCAGTTCTCCTTAAAATCATCTGCGTATAGAGTCTGTAAAGCAGTCCACTCGTGTTTTTATTGTTTGGCGAGAAGAGGTATCGTATTGTCGTATCCGGAGGTGAAGGGTCATCTCCTAAACCGTCGGAAGGGCCTGCTCTGCGATTTTCCATACGGTTCCCAGCGTTTTCTCTCGGGAGGTTTGTTGTAAATGTAAGGAGACGGACCGCCGGAGTCACTATCCGGATTCTCCTCCATCATCTGCAGTTTGGCTTCGATGGCTCGTATCTTGGCGCTTGTGCTACGAGAGGGAAAATGGGGAGATATGTTAAAAGGAGAGCAAAGGGTAATACGAGGATGAGGAAGTGGCGGAGCGTGTATTAGGGCTCTTACCCGACAACACAGAAATGATCGTGCCGGAGGAAATAGTGGCGTTTAAATGGAGGTAAATTACAGAGCAGGATACGGCAGACTGTTGTATCTGAGAGAGCAATATGTGTTTCAAGTTTACACCACTGACCAAGTGTGCACCCTCTTCTTTAAAGGAGACGCAATGGGTTTTTTCAAATGTATTTATGTAGATAAGGAATGTACATTTCCATCAATGTGAAACACAAAACAGCTTAGAATAGAAAAGAACGATTGCAGTTTCTGTTTCTGTGCAGTAAACGTACAAATTAAAGACACAAAATAAAATTTTAAAGTATTAGGCTCGGGAAGCATCTGTGGTTACCATGGAAATATTGGCAAATGTTTGTTATCAGTTTAGCAGAACTTCCACAGGAATACATTAGACAAAACAAATTAAAAAAGTAAAGAAAACTGCAGTGGAACAGCCCAATAAACTGCTGGGTCAGAACTGGTACATTTATCTGTCACTCTGTAGTGTCCGAATATGATTTAATTAACGCTATTTTTGGTATTTAACAATTTAAAATTTCCATTGGTTTAACATTAGACCAACTGAACATTCTACAGCTGTATGATGTCACGTTACCGAGCCTAATTCGACACAAACTCATAGGAGGAGAACATATTGAGGATTATTTGTTTCTCGACACAGGGAATGCGCGCGCAGCCGGATAGCAGAAAGAGGCGCAGCTGATTGACACAATCTGTAGCAGCACTAACCAGCGTTGTTGTCAGCAAACTACAAGAGTTTATCATTGTGCGAAAACAAAAGTCAGCTAACCTGCTATTCAACATTTGTGAATAAAATTCAACCCTACGACCCTTAAACGTTACATTCAGTGAAAAAACAGCGAGAAGAACACTGTCTCAAGCTTCAGGAGACTGTTGTCAGACTGGTTCAGACCTGATCCAAACAGCTGCTCTTGTCCTGTTTTGTTGTTTTAATCAAAGAAGTTTCACCAGCCAACTATCCGTGTGCAGGCAACATGAGCACTAGAGCTAAAATGAGGACAACCGATCATCCCGCTACAGGCCTACAGTCTGTTATCTCAACTTTGAGTTGGTTCTGGCCACTGATCTGTTAGAATTTCTGGATATGCAAGCTAGAAAATTCCTCTACAGGCTGGAAAGCATCTGTTCTATAGAGCGCAATGCAAACAAACCACAACTGTGCATGTCCGACCGCCTGCAGAGCACAAAAAAACTAAAGCTAATGGCCAATAAGACGCGAACGCCAGTGAGCAAAAGCCATTGACACAAATCGTCCACAATATTTGATCACTGGGGCTTGGTTCTGGCCAACAAACCACTTCATCTCTGTCCGATTGTACTTCCTGCTTTTAGAAGAACCATCTGCAGTTCTGTGATATCTGACCTAGCACCAGGAGTGAAATCTTTGTTCCACGTTGGGATGTCATCACATGGCCGTAAACCTCCATTATATGACATTATAAATGAGTTGTTGTTTTCTTTGTTTTAAATAGCAGGATTTATGTTAAAGTTGTGTAAATGAAACAAAATCAACTCCACCTGTGTTTTTGATGAGAAAATAACACTATAAAAACATATTGTAGGCCTTAAACAAACCCAAACTATTCACATACCTGAGGTGATTGGCTGTTAAAGACTCCGCCCCCCGCTGGACGACGGCTCCAGGCTGGACGGCATCGACTTCTCGTTTCGGAAAGTTTCAAACCTCTGCAGAAACAGGAGCACAGATCCAAACAAACAAACACAAACACAAAAACACAAACAATTTCACAAAACGAGAAGTGTGACGGAAACAGTGACAGAGAAATAACAGACGCAGACAGGCAGAGAGTGAGGAGAGAGAAGAATAAAAACACATCAATATGTTTGTTTAACCTACAATGTCTTACAGTATATAAAAAGGCACAAGGTTTGACATAGGAAATAAAGAACGATTTAGAAATTGAAATTCATGGTTGATAGCACTCATAGATGAAACAGGATTAGTGAGACTGAGGTTTGAATACTGATATTACATGTATTAATTAGTTGCATTGTATTAGAGAACAATTGTAGAATGGATCCACACTAGTCATGGTCAAAAGTATTAATTGTATTGTTAATGTCACAACCAATCAAATATATATTTATTTGGGGTATTAAAGGACACATAATGTTTCATTTATCAATCAAGGAACTAAGTTGCGAGAAAAATTGCATCTGTTGTTTGTGAATGTATTGCACCCAACTTAATACTGCAAAATGCATGTGTCCCCATCGCACAAAAGGGGCCCTTAACAGCAACTTTTTTGTTCTCTCTCTCCTGCATCAATCTAATTGGTATTAAATATTAACTGTGGACTATAAAAGTATTTGCAAAGTTTCTTTTCTCGATGAGCCTCTGCTCTTGCCTAGAAAATCCAGACGATATATTAAAAAAAACTTTCAGTGATTGTGATTGACAGATTACTTAGCCAATCAGAGACATCCTCTTCCATTTGAAAACCAACATGGCTGCTTATGAAGAAAAAAATCATAGAAAAATATGTAGAAATTATTATGTGGAACTGAAAAAACAACGTAAAGTGAGTGAATTTAGATGTTGGTTTAAATGACAGGTAATCAGACAGTTCCTTGGATTCATCTGCATCACACAAATAAACTAATCTGATTGCCCGGTTTGTGTGCAGTTGATCTGAAACACCGACGGGGCAGTGGTGACCAGACCCACTCTGGGCCCTGGATCCCCGGCAGCTACAGCTCACTTTGGACCCATCATGTCGGGCGGTACGAGTTAGTTTGTGCTGTGGAAACAGTATAGGACCACATCTAAAAACATGGCTTTAGAAAACTGGTAGGATTTGAGGAAAAACATGTGTGGCATAAAATAATTTTTGGTTGTTTTCGACAAGGCAAAAACAATAAAACCAAGGGCAAAGCACTAAATTCTGTGTCCTAGTACGAAATGTATTGGTGTACCCCTGATAATTGATTTTATATATGTTATTTTATTGTGTTCATCTATTATAGACACCCTGTGAGAATACTTTACAATTAATATTAGTTATTAGATGATGCAGGAGAGAAAGGTCCCTTCAGTTCAACGCCCCTAAATGAAAACATAAATAAAGACACAGTCACATGTGGGCGGGGCTTTCGCTTAGATGAAAACTTTGAGTAAACTAACAATTTTGCATATTGTCACCTTTAGGTATTTGCGAGCTTAAAGCCAGATTTATATAATTTTGATTAAATATCTGATACATAAAAAGCAGTAAATGCAGCAGGAACAGAAATCACATGCAAACAGTATTTCCCAGGCCCATAACAACTACTGACAGATTCTTTCATCACACAAAATTCACATTATTTAAATCAAATGAGTGATTTTGCAGCTCACAATCACACCCTGAAAGATGAGTGAGGATCAGGATGGAGAAGATGAGGAGCAAAAACACACTGAGCCCACACTCATTCTTTTCAAAACCACCTTCCAAACATCTCCAACACGGCAACACATTCTTCTAACCTGAGGAGAGAAGCAGAGACAGAGCAACAGTCATGCACCAAACTCTCACTGTACGTTCACAGACAGATTTAATACAAACGTTTAAGAGCTGGTGAGAAATGGTAAAAGTCACATATTACATTGTCTGATTTTAGCAAGGTTCCAGGTAGAGCTTCAATATGTTGACAAGACAGGAGTGGAAATCCTCAACCTTTTATTTAAAACAACATCAGACTGAAAAAGCAACCATCTCTAAAAAAAACCAAAATCCTTTCTTAAACTGTGGTGCGACGAAAACATCTTAGGTCTGAGGTGTCAGACTGAGGATTATAACTGATAGTGCCTCCTGATAAAAGCAACAATTTGAACTACATGTCCCAGAATGCACTGCTGTCAAGCGCTGACGAGAGACGTACATAAGTCAGAATGGATAATAAGCCAATAGAAATATAAGATTTAATTGCTGAGATGTGACTATAAAACCTAAAATGCACTGGAATGCAGCAAATTGCATACAATTTTTCCAAAATGTTCATGGCATGACAGTATGTACAAAATAACGTAATGTAAGTAACAACATATATCTGGAAAGTTATATTAATCTTTATAAAGCCCAATTGCTGTATACAATACAGAAGAACTATATTTAAAATGCGGTTCTCGACTAACTGACTTTGATCGATCCAAATGGGTTTGATACCCCTGTCTTAAGTCGGCTGCACACTAGAGGAGTTTTTTGTGTAAAAAAAAGAGAAGAGGCCACAGACATGAAAACATTTACAATGATTATTTGTCTCACAGTCTCATTATTTGGCAAGAGACGATACAGACTTGTAAAGCGCAGCAGTGAGCGGAGAACAGTGTGTGTGTGACGAGATCGAGAGCAGAGTGTTTTCTTTCATGTGTTATAAAAGTGAAATGCAAGTGGATTAAAGCAGGTCTATAAAGATCACAGGAGAGCAGAGAGGTTACACTGAGGCATTGTGGGCCTGAAATGAAAAAAAAAAAAATCTACAAATATGTATTGTTTAGTAAAGTTGCTTCTCACATAATTTAAGTAGCAGATGTTGGAGAAGACGTGCATAACGCTATAGTAAAAAAAGAACCCCTTACTTTGACTATGTGCACAAAGCATTACATTTATTTACAGATAATGAGGCAATGTTTCTTCTTTATTTTACATTATAAGAGTTACTGTCACAAAGATGCACCAGATAGTGCAGTACTTCTCAAATAGTGGGGTGCGCCCCCTGGGGGGCGTGATGCGATGCCAGGCGGGGCGCGTAACAGTCCACTAGATCGATAAACTCCAGCCCTATCGGTCCTCCTATCGGTCCTGAATCAGCGCATTTCATAAAATCTGTTTTCATAAAATCTGTCACGATTGTGGTGCCGGTGTCGGTACATTTCCACGTTTGCGTCTCGCTTGTGTTGTGTGCAGCGGTCCGGGCTTCTCGCGCCAGACACACACAGGTGGAAAGAACGGCCCCAGCACCGCGCTCGCTCAACCGGGACAGAGCAGCGTCAACACGCCCGAGATCGCGTGTCCGCGGTTATAACGTCTAATCTGCCACATCATTTCCGTTTGTGTTGAGTAAAGTTGAGTAAAGCCTTTTCTATTCAGCCTGTGAAGCTGACTACACTGTAAAAATAACACTGCAAAAATAATAATAATAAAAAAAATCAATAAACTTGCAAAGTGTAAACGTACAAAATTAAGTTAATATTTGTTGAACTTTGTTTCAAGTTGATATTGATTTTTTTCTTTTGTTAAAAAGGATACACTTTTAGATATACAGTGGTCCCTCGCTCTATCACGGTTCACTTTCCGCGGCTTCGCTGTTTCGCGGATTTTTTTTAGTGCAATTTTGCTTTTTTTTTTTTTTTTTTTTTTACAGTGCGCGGTCCTATAGATGCGCGCTGTAAGCGTGCTCTTCTCTCAAACTCACTGGACCGTATCACATCGCAGCATTCACAGGCAACAGCACAGAAGCTCTTTTAGAAAACTTTAGACAGTTTGGATCATGCAGGGGAAGCTGACCTGACGCTCGGACGTTTCTCCAGGTGAGGATTTGACTCTTTGAGCTCGTAGTTACGATGATACGTTTGTTCACGCTGGAACGTCACTTGTCTAGTTCAGAGATGTGTATGAGAGCGTGTTGTGACTTCGCTAGAGTCCGGATGTGTTTCATGTCTGCTCTGGAGTCCGTGTGATCCGTGGCTGAGCACAAATGTGTCAAAATCCGCCGTCTTTCGCCGCGGTAATTTGTGTGTTCAAATCTACAGCCGTCTTAATTCAGCTGCTGTTTTCCTCGTAACTTACTCAACTTACTCTTTATTTTGCGCCCTATTGACGCAAAATAAAGATGGTGTAAGAGTTTACGAGTCGTAGAACACGTTTCTGTTTTCGATACGGTTTCTAGAGACTTTGATTTTGAGCTGTGTGTTAAGAATCATCAGGCATATGCGTCTAGACCAGACTTTTCTGTCACTCATGAGTTCAGCACGCGGGACAGCACAGCTCGACTTGGTGCCCCCAGAGCAGGTGATGCCCTGCGTTATGTGTATTGGAGGCGGCGGTCGGCTGTGGAGCTCAGCGGGACGGGTAACGTGCCAAAAGCAGAGCAGGCGAACGTGCACAGCACCGTCCCTCTTTAAACGTCACATAAACGACTCGCACTGTTGTATCTGGCGGTGAATCATGTGTTCAGCGCATTATTACATGTACAAAAGACACTAAACATCAGAACCAGGCAGGTTATCAACTGAAATTACTGGTAAAAAATGAAGATCACTACTTCGCGGGTTTCGCCTTTCACGGGTTATTTTGGAACGTAACCCCGCGAAAAACGAGGGACTACTGTACTTATACACTTTTATAGATAATAATCAGATTTTTAGTCACCGCGGTGAGTAGGGGGGGCGCGAAACATTTCTCTTTCCCAGGGGGGCGCGGCAAAAATAATTGAGAAGCACTGAGATAGTGTAAAGGTCCTTGTGTTCGTGCAGCAGGTGAACCTCACCATGATGCTCCTGACAAACAGTCGTAACAGAGTCACAGTGACGCACGGACAAAATTAAAGAAATGACAAAAAATCTCTTACGAAAATCCTTACACTGGCCACACTTCCCTGAACTCATATTGGGCTTAAAATCGGGTCAAAACTCCTGTAGTGTGCAGAAGGCTTTAGGTGGACGCTTTCATCACGCCATAAACCATCAAGAAAACCTTTTTTTTCTCCTCATCAGAGAATTTAAATTTCTTCCACCTTTCATAGCCCTATGTTTGAGGCTCTCTTATAAAGTCCAACTGAACAATGCTGTGGTTTTCAATCAGACAAATTGAAGACGTTTTTGTTTTGGAAGACGTTCAGTGACAAACGAAAACTTCAGATTGTTACTGGTTGTAGTGGGCTAAAATACAGTATATATAATGTGTGCCTCTTCTCCAGCAGCTCTTAAACTTTTGATCAGGACGGTGTGTGCAGATGTATGAGGCTGTCAAACATGGTGGAGGAGAACAGGTCACACGAAGGAACACAAAACATCTCACATGTCAATAACGTATGTGTATAAAAACATGTACGGCCAAGAATAGGCTTAAAACAATGAGCGTTTGACCAGCCAAGTCCTGCCCTTCCAGCTGCTCCAGAGCAAAGGGCAGGCACCTATTATGTCTATGTAACGTATGTGCACTGAGGCTAATCAATCTCACATATCAGCACAGGAACAATGCAGAATTAATCTTTAAGGTGCACTGTGTAACTTTGTGGTGGGCTGTATGTTTCCATGGAGATATAAAAAAATGTGACTTTATTAACTTGAGTGTCCAAAAGTATATATTTGGTAAAAACTGTTAACTAATGTGATTTTGGAGAAGAAACTACAGGTGCTGACAGAGACATTTTTCATTGTGGCGTCGTGTCCCAAATCAACCAAAACTGAATCTAAACGACAAATGATAATCCTTGTTACCACTGGACAGTATGTTGAGTTGCATACGGTAATTATAGCAAACTACTAATGATTCAAGTATTTTACGTTGAAAAAAAAAAGGATGAAAACTAGCCAATCTCTGCAGCCAATCTCTGCTTTATTATTTTTCAGCGGTATCATGTTTTAACCAAAAAGTATTACAAAATGATGTGACATTATCATGAAACTATCAGTTAATACAGACCTGGGCAAACTGCGGCCCTCAGACTGTTTCTCTTTATATTACTTTAATTGATTGACTTTGTTTTGGAGCATGTGTTGTTGCTTATTTTCTTAATCTTATCACTATAAATGGTCAAAATAGCAGATTAAAAAGTTATGTTTAACAAAAATGTGCTTGCAGTAATATATATTGTTACACAAAAGACTGTGGTCCGGACCTCCACTGCGTTGTTTAGGTCTGTATGGCATTTGAACAAAAGACAGGTCTAATTTAATACAAATATACTGTAATGTAATATTGTGACAGTGTTTAATCTAGGGTCAAAACATTTGTGTTTGTCTGTGCATACGACTGAAAAAGCTTAGCTCTTTATTTCTATTAAAGTAATTTATGATAATTATTTATATTTTTAATTATGTGGTTTCAAAATATTCCGCACATTGTCTCACTCTTTCTGCAAAAATATTTTATTTCATTACAAACAACATTTCAGTCGAAGGTGAGTCGACCGAAACGTTGTATGTAATGAAATAAAATATTTTTTGCAGTAAAAGAGTGAACAGTGTGCAGGATTTTTTCCTACAAGTATCTGCTACGTTCCTACGCACCTGTCGCCCCTCGAGTGTACGAAGTTTCTCCTACAACAATAATTATGTGGTTTGGTTTGTATTGTAATTTTGATGCATTTCCTGCCTTGTAAAGCACTTTGAATTGCTTTGTGTATGAATAGTGCTATACAAATAAATTTGCTGCCAATATACGACACAATCTATTAATTCTATTGTGTTTCCATTACTCTCAGAATGTAAAACCGTGGTAACTGTGGATTCCACCATAGACAGTAAAATGTATCATTTCACTGTTTACACCGTCTATAGATTCCACCAGCAGCCTGGCCAATCAGTGCAGTTTAGTACCTGCTCAGCCTGGTTAGAACCAGAGCCAACCAGGTTCTAAAAAAGTCTGGTCTCAGAGAAACAGGGCTAGTGAAAACAGAACCAAGCAGAGCTGAGCAGAGTAGAAAAGGTACTAACAGGGTAGTAGAAATACCCCAATAAATCATGTTATTACGAATAACATCACAGAATTTTGTAATACTTTTCAGTTAAAATGTGAAACAGCTGAAAAATAATATGGCAGCACTGCTCTTCTTTATGAAAAAACCTAAATAATTGACTTTTTAAATTGGTGGTATGTTTCTTAAATAATAAAAGTAACAATTCTCAAAATGTCCTATTCTACTCTGCATTAATATTACTTTTTGATACTGTCTCGTAACTAACTGTCAAATAAATTATGTTCAATAAAAACAAATCTCTTCTTTTTACATTTGACAGCTTGCAATGACAGTTCTCTCTCAGTAAAGTCTGTATGAACACAACCTCAGTGTGCAGACTTGTCAGCAGCAGCAGCAGCAGCAGCAGCATTGACCCTGACCCTCTCCACTCCGTGTGTGTGCGTTCACGTGTGTGTTTGTGTGTGTGAAGGGTGTGATTGGTCTCTATACAGGATTTCCCTTCACCCTTTGCCAGGAGGCTGACTATTGTTAAAACACAGGCTTAAGTTGTGCTGGGACCACTCTGCTCCCTCTGCACGGACAACGCACAAATCCTAAAATAAGATGTGCTCATGATGGTCCAGGTTTTAAATATATAATATTGGCTTTAGTGAACACAGTTTTTGTGTTTTATGAAGTTTCTCCAACAGGAAGTTTTTCTTAAAAGATATGGTCCAATGGACTCAATGGAGCGTAAAGGATGTTGTACTTTTGTGGGTGGTCTGCAACAAGCTATGGTTGGATATCATTGCTATTTTCTTTTCATAACAATAAATGTATTGTTTTTGTGTAAAGGTTTGTCAAATGAAAAAATGCATTATCGGAATTCTGGAACAGCGTGGCAGTAACTGCTGGTTTGGCAGATTCCAGTCAGAACATTCAAGTCCAGTGTTGGGAAAGTTACTGTAAAATTGTAATACATTATATATTACTAGTTACAGGGAGAAAAATGTAATAATTGTATTACAATATACGTCTCAAATTGTTACACAACTGCAAGTTACTCTGAGTTAATCACACAATTGTTAAGACAACTATGTTACAGTACAACATATAATCCCACTTACACTTGATTACTAATTAATTTATGGAAATGTGATGTCACAACACCTATAATTTTATTCACCTTTAAGCCAACAGACAATTCATTTATATCAGGCATGTCCAAACTGCGGCCCGGGGGCCAAATGTGGCCATTGGACCAATTTTGTTTGGCCCTCAAACCTTGTGCTAGATTGGCCCAAACTACAAAAATTATAGTTTTTATGTCAAATTTGAGCAATTCTTCAAGCATAGTCGAAATAACCAACTTTTTAATAGCTTTGGAACCTAAAATTAATGTTTAATGCCTTATTACAAGTGTAATAGTTTATTAAAGTAAATAAAATGCCAAATTTGAAATGCATCACTTCACAGCTGCATATTACGTGCCCTTCGCTCCATATAAGTTTCAAAAAGCAGCCCACTGTGAAAAAACTTTCTGACATCCCTGGCCTATATGCAAGTAACTTACTCAAGTTGTATCTAGGGATATAATATCAACATCTTTATAAATAATGAGTTACACTACTTAGTTACTAAAATATATATTATATATTACAAAATACATTAAAGTAACTCGTTACTTTTGTAATGAGTTACTCCCAACACTGGTCAAGTCTGACCAGAGTCTGCGGGGCTGTCCCAGTTGAAGATACGAGGACAAAACTGTGGAATTCTCGCTTTATTAATTTGAGACACTTCAGATGAGAATTTCAAATGTTTTTGGAAAAAGGCATTGCCTTGGGTTTTATTTCAAGATGAGCTAAAGATTTTTGTAAAATTTTTTTGTCGTTTTTTTCTTTTACTTAAAGCTATACAGTGTGCTTTAAAAACACTATGGGGCGGTGATGGCTGTGTTTTAAAATGTGCTTTATAAACTTAACATTGAAAGAGACATGACACATACATACAGTTACACTACAGTAGTAGACCTGTGTATATCCTGTGTGCAGAGACACTTACCCTCACCTGTGCATGTGCCCATCGCACCACCAGCTTCTTGGATAACGCCAGTTTCCCATTTAAACGCTGGATCGCTCTCTCTGCCTCCTACAAACAATTACACACACAAAGAGAGTGAAAAAAGGAATCAAACGGAAGAGCTTTGTTCACTGATGATTGAGAATCAGCCTTGATTACTGCAAGTGAGTCATTAAATCATTACCATTTATGTAGAGACGCAGGAAACAATAATAGGTGATGATCTGCTCTGATGTGGGCCACCATGGACTCTTTTCTTTGTGTTTAAGAAGCAGCACGTCTCATCAAACGTGTAAGTGCTTTGATGCTAAATGTCTCTAATGAAGTGCTGCATCGACACGTGGAGAGCGCCAGATAAACAGCCACTTCCTCCGTTCAATCCTTCAGGGAGAGATTCATGTCCCACTGATGCTCTCGCTGTGAAACTAGATGCTTATCACTGTCCCCAGGCTCGCTCCAAAAACAACCCGACTGTCTCCAGCACCGCGCAGATCCCTCCGTCTCAAGTGTTTACAAAATACGGTGCACTCAGTGGATGCAAACATTTTAAAAGTTTGAAGAGAAGACAGAAGATGGAAAAGCTAAATCTATATCATTATTTTGTGTCTGTGCGCAAGAAATCATTTGTGAGAATAGAAAAGTAAAACAGTGAGTGGTTAGAGCAAACTAGGCTATCATTGACAGACGATAAAAATAAAATTATCAATAGAGTAAAAAGTCACAATGGACTTAACAGAAAGAAATAGCTTAATTGGTCTTTCCTGCAGGACTTTGAGTGCCAGGGTTGCCATGTTTCTTTCTTTTAAATTGTCACGTTTTGCATAAAATACAGAAATTAAGTTTATTGTTTGTTAAGGTTAGGGAACGCTTTGTGGTGGTCGGAGGTTGAGACGCCAGGTGCTGCTATCACTGAGTAAAGGGGGGACGGTTACACTTTGTCTGTGTAAATGTACTATAGAAATAAATCATTCATTCATTCAATTTGCAACAATTGTAAAAGGTTAACATGGAAAATATAAAACAAATAATCTGCTCTACTAATCTGAAAAGTTAAACCAAAAGGCGAAAACTTGTATTAAAGCAGAACTAAGAAACTTGGAGCTCTGTTGTAGAGACCTGCATCGGGCGGGAATTCCCGCGGGACCCACGGGACCTGTGAGCAAACCCTCGGGATCGGGCGGTTTTAACGTTGCCTCGGGCGGGAACGGGCGGTCAGGCTAAACACCTCGGGTCCCGAACGGACCCGTGCTCTCTTGCTGTCGCAAGAAAGAAATACGGCTTTGTGCGCGCTGCTGGTCAACAGAGAGACACAACACGGACACCTGCAAGGTGCAGACACGTAAACTCACTGCTGTATTTCCTAGTCTAGCGTGCGTATCGGAGCATCATCTGTGCTCCTCGCGCAAGCAGCAGCCGCAGCACGGCGTAAGCTTTCCCAGAATAGTGAATGAATGCTGGCTTTTACGCACGGGGAGATGGAGATCATACACACGGCGTTTGGGCTAGTAAAGTGTTTGTTTAGCAGAAACTGGAGGTGCGAGGAGCTTTGATTTCAGGTAAGATATACACAGACATCATGGCTTTATGATTGAATGTGTCAAACGAACATAATTGCCTTGTTACAGATTATTTAGGCTGGTGCCAATCGTTTTAAGTCTAGATGCAGAGAGTTATGCAGAGTTTAGTCATTTGTGTCCGCGTTATGCCCTGGGGCCGCCAAGCAAACTCCGTGTCACCAAAAAAAAAAAAAAAAAAAGTCGGGACCCAACGGGACCCGCGGGAGCTTCTCGGGCGGGCAGGCACACGGGGGCGTCGGGATCGGGCGAGAACGGTCCCGGATGCTTCGGGATCGAGCGGGAGCGGTCATGAAAATCTAGTCCCGTGCAGGTCTCTACTCTGTTGTGTAATTTAAACTAATAAACTGAAATGAAATTTGACATTATTTATTTATTTTCTCATTTTTGCGAAACTTTAGGATTGAAATAAGGCAGCAGAAAGACATTTTACACTGCTAAATAAAAAAACAACAAAGAGCCAGAGAGTAATTCAGGTCCATGGCAACACAGAGAAGTTGCATTTACTGTACTTAGAGTGGGATGTAGCGAAGAGAGCCGGCTCACGTGGGTTTGGTGTGAATGGGGTTGTCGGGTGTCAGAGGAGCGCGGAGCAAGTCAGGGAGGAGGGGTTTTGAAGACATGCTTGTAGAGTCTGCGTCGCCAGTTGCCACATATGCCGTTGTTTGATTGGCACAGAGAACCAGGAGGAGAACCAGCGAATCAGTGCGCAGGAAAATCGTGCAGAAAACCGAAAATAACGCTTACGGAAAAACAGTATTTACTTGAGCATGGATTGCTGTTATTTACCCGAGTTGAAACCAGACGTAAGTACGAAGCAGAAAGGCTAATAATTGGTTTGAGGAAAACAAAGAGTTGCAGAGTGGCGGGAAATAGAAGTTGAGCTCAGTCCTTGAGGTAAGATTAGAACCACCTGTTCTCCCTACTCGCTTATAATGAAATAGAAAGGACGAAAGTTGTTAGTATTGCCATATTGATTTGATATCGACATTAGAGCTGGGCAATATCGTAATAAAAATCAAATCGTGAGCTCATTCCTGTGACAATCTGCTTTTTTGATGAAATCGTCATATCGTGATTTCCCCTTTTTCTATTTAATCCATCTGTTCAAATACAGACATTTTTTTTTCAATCTACTTTTTTCAGCCTCAGAGTTGCCAAATTTTCTTCTTTATGGCGGTATTGGGCTGTTTTGTTTTTTTGGGTTGCACTTTCAAGTCATAAAATCAGTGGATTTTAGTTGTTTTCAGGTATGAATTTAAGTATAATAGACTTTTAGCATATTTTCATGCCTAAAACTTGTTATTAATGTTTAAAATAGCTAGAAACTTTTTTGTGAGACACACAACGTTCAAATAATATTCTTTTTTTTTTCTATCGCTTAATCCCGTTAGGGGTCGCGGTGACTGGAGCCTATCCCAGTGACTTTGGCCTTAAGCAGTGTTGGAGTAACTAGTTACTTTTGTAACTAGTTACTGTAATATATTCCACTTTTCAGTAACTAAGTAGTGTAACTCATTACTCTAAAAATGTTGATAATATATACAGTTACAATCTGAGTAACTCAAGTTACTTCATATAAATTAATTGCTTTTATATTCCACTGAAACGACACTACAGGACCAAAACACCACTAAAATACTGTCTGTTGCTTAAAGGTGAATAAAACATATGAGGAAAATGTGTTGTGACGTCACATTTCCATAAATTAACCAGTAACCAAGTGTAAATGTAACAGGATTAGTGTTGTATAATGTCTTAACAAATGTGTGATTACCTCAAAGTAACTCAAAGTAACTAAAGTAGTGTAACTCAGTTACATTTTTGAGACAGTAATATTGTAATACAAACGTATTACATTTTTCTCCTTGTAACTAGTAATATATAATGTATACAATTTAAAGTACTTACCCAACACTGTTAAGCGGGAAACACCTGGACAGTGGCCAACTTGCCGCAGGTTGACAGACAACCATCACTCTCTCATTCACTCACAAGGAGATTTACAGTGATGCCAATTAACCTAACATTTTTTGCCAAATCGCCCAGCCCTAATCGACAACACGTGCAACCAAATCACGCGCTCTGGTAGTACAAAACATAGACCAGTGCAGACGTACAGTACCTCTCTGGTGCTGAAGTTGACAAAGCAGTATCCTCGCGGCTGACCCTCCAACGGCCCAGACTTGTGAAAGAGGAAGTCGAACTGTTTGACTTTACCAAACTTCTCCAGCAGCTTCACCAGGTGATACCTGAACAGAGCAAACAACAGCGGTTATGCAGATGACATTAAAGTGTTCTAAAAGTCAGCAGTGAGTGGCACATGAGAGAATTAATGGACAGAAATTACATTTTTTGTAAAAGTCAAAACACAACTAAATAAGGAAAAGGCAGCTATCAATCATTTACTTTTTCACTTATTTTATTGTCTTGTGAGGGGAAGCTACAGTCTGATAATAATAATGAAACGACAACTACTAAGCCTAATGTTGAGTTTGTATGTGACATGTAAAAAGAGAAAATCAGGTAAACAGTGAGAGAAAAGCAGCAAAACTACGACGACACTTTTGTTTCTCTCACATTTCTCACTGACACAGACTTTAGGATCACACACAGTTCAGAAAAATGTTTTGTTTGATGATTATAATTCATTTAATGAGTGTTTATTTGTTGTGCAGCAGTGAAAATGTCCTAAATGCGGTTAGCAAACAAACTAGCTAAAATCTGCACTGTTGCTAAATAAATGAAACAGAGCATTAAAGATGTGCTGTGGAACTTTTTCTGGAGGATCTGCTTGGCTTTAAACCCATCTTTAGTGGAGCCAGCAGGTGATGTGAGGGGAAAGCAGCAAGTCAGGTCAGTGTTTTTCTATCTATTTTTAGCAACAAAAGACATTGTAATGAGGGCTGGGTGCCGTGGGCGATATTGACAAAAATGAATATCACGATAATATTTATTTCAAACCAAGCATCAAGCATGTTTTAAGTGTAACTTCTGGAGGTGAAAAGTCAACTTCACAATTCAATAGCTACTGATAGGAAGGTTCTTTAGAACATTCTTATTGGGGATAAATACGTTTTATGACCGTGAAGTGCATAAGCAAATATACACAAAACTATTCAATCGTTTTGTTGTTTGTGTTTTTTGCTGCAAAGTTTTTTGTGCTTTTTTTTTTTAACGATTCTTTTATAGGTCAATTAGGGTCACCAGCCCCCATTTAGCTTAAATGTGTTATTGTTGTGTTCGTTTGTGCTGTTTGTGGTTGTTTGTTTGTTGTTTGGTTTAAATATGAGCAATTATTTAGGCGATGACGTATTCAGTCCAGTGTAATATCGTCAAAAAGCAAAAATATATAAATCATGTTTTTCGTTTGTACTGTGCATATTTACTTTTTATTAGCTTATTTAAAAATAAAGAAATATTTTTTTTTGCGGCAATAGTATGACGTCACTTCCGGCCAGCTGTTCGCAGCAGCGTGAGGAAAACTTGTGGAAATCTAAGCAAAACAACAAGTGTGACCATCACAGGTGAACTAAAAGTATGTACCAGACGTATATGACCGTTTTTGATGTATACCGCTGCTTTGAATGAGATTTCCACAAGTTTTCGACGGGTTAGTTAGCTGGTTGCCATGGTAATGAGTTTATTTCTGTTGCTAATCGGGCCTAAATTGTTATAGATTTTTTTGTTTTAACCTTTACCCTAACCCTTTTCCTAAACTTAACCGTTCTTCTAAACTTATTCGTCGTCCTCTGGACCCTACTATCCAGCATTTACGTTTTCCTCGCGCTGTTGCAGCCGGAAGTGACGTCCCGCTATTGCCGCAAAAAATATTTATTTATTTTTTAAATTTGCTAATAAAAAACTAAATACGGCCAGCACAAAACAGTACAAACGAAAAACAAATGATTATATAATTTGTTGGGTTTTTTGAGCGATATTTAACGATCTAGAGGCAGAATGAGTCATCGCCAAAAATAAAATTGCTCATATTTTTAAAATCATAACAGCACATAAAGCACAAAGAAGCACAAACGATTGAATAGTTTGTTAGATGTCGTTTATGACCAGAGGTGTTTATGAAATGTAAAAGTGAATAGAAATAAGCCGGAGGAGGCCTTCCTTTAACCAAATAATAGGTAATTCTGTGCCATGCATACTGCTCAGAGTGAAGTCAGACATTTTTATTATTTATTTAGCGTCATAAAGACATCTGAACTAGAAAAACATGCTTTTATTCAAGTTATTTTTGGCCAAAAAGCTACATAGTGTTTAAATGTCTTAAAGTTTAATGATCCGAAAAGTTGAGTTTGACTGAATTGACTAAAGACATTCTTGGTCGATATTAATCCATTAGTCGACTAAAAGCAAAACCAAGCAAGTGTCTCAATGATCTGACCAAATATCTGGATGCTAATTAGCTACTCATAAAGACAAACTAAAATTCAAAACAGATGAATGAGATTTGATGCAAAAAATATGTTTGCAAAGTGCTTTTAACTAAAACAAATTTTGGCCAACTACCAATGAGTGATTAAAAGTGACTGAAAGATCACGTCTAACTTAATTTGAATATTTACAATGTAATTTTCTTATTTGTTTTTTTGCAGCCTTTTTTGTTGTTTTTAACGATAAATGATATACTTGATATTCCGTTTTTGCATATCTTCAAGACAAGAATCACAATATTATTTAAAATTTGATTTATTGGACACTTATATTTGTGATTAACTGATGCAATATAAATTCCATATTGCCAGAAATGACAAAAGTAAAACATACATCATATTAAGCTTTAGTAAAAACTGTGTATGGTGCCTTTAACTGTATTGTAAATAAACTGAGTCACTTAGTTCTAGTAGTATTTGTTGTTGACAGGTTAATGAGAATGACAGCTTAGTTTCCACAACACCTCATTAGCATGAACCCTGCTGTAAATCTTTTATTGAGACAATACAGAGGATACGGCGGCAGGACAATGAGGGAATAAAACAGAGGAAACCTGAACGCCCCCCTGAGCAGGACGACCAGGACAGGCCGAGGTGTGGATCTGTGCGTGTCTCTGACCACCTGAGGCTCTGGGAAAACCTCCGTGTGACAATAATGTGGAAATGCAGCCGCGGCGGGCACAGAGGTCAGGGTCACGCAGCTCTTTGTCACTGCACCAAGAGTTTATTTTGGCAGGATGACGTTACATCGCACAATATTGTTATGTATTCTCCATGAAAGTACAAGTGAGGCTTTGAAACAATCAGGGGTGGACTAGTGCTGTACGCGCACAAAACAAAGTCTGGGCTCTCTTGTCGTCGACTAGGAAAAATTAATTGTAAAATTTGCATTTTGCAATTTAAAACATTTATGCAAAACAGAGTCTAAATAAACTGGCATAGTGTGACTTCTTTTCTGAATGCTGGGGCTTAACACAGTTTGGTAACCACTGCAACCTCTGTTGCATGTTTATCATGCCAACACTTACTGTATATGCACAATTTAGACAAACTTGCTCTAATCAACAAAACAAAACAAACTAAACTATGGGAATAAAAATAACAAACACAGAGCTTTTTTCACCTCACACAGTCTAAACAACATTTTGAGGTTCTGATCCCTGCTTTTATAACTCATTAATTTTGTAACACTCTGTGTGCTGGAGTCAGTCAGGTCTCCCACCGGCGTCTGCAGAATATAGAATGCTCTGGCACTAGAATGTGCAGAGTGGCACATCTGACAAAGTCATATGGATATTACAGCAGTTTTAAGGCCTTGTCCACACAAAGACAAAACAATGATCATTTAAAAAAATAAATTGCATAGCAATGGAGCTGTTTTAGGATGTGAGTGCGTCACACGAATGCCTGTAACTGACCAGAGTGTGGCGCTGTGACACTGACACAGAAGTCACAAAACTAGAGGAAGACTTGACACTGAGTGACAGAAGTGTGAAACAGAAACTTAGCAGAGATCAAACATTCTAAATGAAAACATGGATCTAAAACCGACAGAAGAGACACAGAAGTGGATTTATGCTTCAGATTCTTTGGAATATTTTGACAACGTTTCAAAACGGATTTAATGGAGATTGTAGCGGATGTAATAATTTTTCTGTGTCTTCTGTGGTTTATGAACAATGAGATGCAGATTTTAGTAGTGATCATAATGTAAAGATCAGTACATTCTGCAGATGAACGTGAAACTGGGGCAGTGATTCATCGTGAAAAAAAAAGTAGCTTAGTGTGTGGACGCTAAACTGGAGTTTTGAAATCTTTTCAATCAGGACATGGTTCTAAAATGTTCGATTTCGGAGTCCTGAACTCCTGTTTCGTCAGACGCTGTGTGGTTTGGGTCAAACATTTGTTCTGAGACGCCTGAGCTTGGCTTCATGTGGACAGTGTCTAATTCTCTTGTTTGGTTCAGAGATGAAAACTTGCAGCAGAGCAGAGAGAAGCTACTATTAAATACAGCTTTGACAAAAGCATCTGCTTTTTATTTCTACTTTCCATCTACAGCCACATAGTAAAACTGAAGCCCAAAAGAGCTTCTTGGCAAAAAGTTGTGAATGAGCTCTGTCAAACCGTCAGACGTCCATCTTCACAGTATCGATACATTGTTCACACAGTCACATTTTAAAATGCGGTTTGACAATATTGTATCGTCTCATCTCTACTCGCATAAGAGAAACTTATCCAGGATAAGTTCAGCCAGTTTGGCCGTACAGGCCCCAGGGAACCGATTCATTTATGTGTCATAACAAAGATGACTGATGGATGCTCACTTTCTTGTGTTTACAATTGTGACGGATTTGGCTTTTAGGTACAGGTTGTGGTAATGTCTCCCTGGAGCTTTCAGGCAGAGAAGCCTTCTGCTTTTTCCCAGACAACACCCTGGAAGATCTGCAGAGTCGACACTATTTCAACTCTGCATTTTAATTACTTATTTTCCAAAAGTATGAAAACAAATCATCAAAACTCTTAATATTTTGCGCCAATGCAGAGTGTGTCAATCTGCGCGTAGCCAAAGATAGACGATTTACATAAACATTAATGGCTTCCACGTCCCAGAACATGTTTGGATCCATGAGCCAAGCCACAATGGAACATTCCTCCTGAGGGCTGTTAAATCCTCCGGAGGAAGAGGAGGGCTGAGGGGAAAGCAGACCCTGGTTCACTGCAGAGATGGGACGTACTCTCGGGGGTCAGAGGTCAGAGGAGACACGAGCGGCGCGGAGGTGAGAGGTCAGAGGACAGTGTAGGAGCTGTGCAGGTAGGCCTTATGAAACGCACAGACGAGGAAGGAAGGAAGCGGATACGAGAGCACAAGACACAGATACAAAAGACAAACAGCCCATCGCAGAGAAGAGCCGGGAATCAGGATGGGAAGAGGAGTGGAAAACCTGGAAGCCACCTGTGGAGTGGAAAACTGCTGTGTGTGAAGAGATAAGTCACTTGTTTTAAAAGAGACTTACAGTTTGGGCTGGGCCAGGGCTACAGAGTGCACCCAAATTTAGGCCAGTACACTTAAAGCTCTTTTCCCATAGGTACGTTCAGATAGAGCAGGAACTATGGACGTGGGAATTTAGGGTCCCTACTTAGTGAGAGGAACTACCCTGTCCTCATGTCGGTGTTCAAAGTGGGTCTAACTGGCTTTAGCTTTAGCTTTAGTTTTATCCGTTTAGTCTGGAACATTTAAATAAGGAATTAAGAGGTGTTGGGAAAACAAAACTTGTCTTTTTCGATTCCAAATAAAACTATGATCTGTAAAACCAAAAACTTCACTGTAGAGAGAGAAGCAAAACAGAAAAAAATACAATCAAAAAAGGCTTGAGAGGTAGAAATTATAGTTCAATTATTGTTAGGTTATTTACATTTTCAAGCATCATGTATGTGTTTAGGGCTGGGCGATATTGACAAAAATTAATATCTCGATCAATTTTTGGCAAATCTCGATAACGATAAATGGACAATATTTTGTCAGTCCCACATAAACTGTTACTATATCAGAACAACATCTAAAATTGATTGAAAGACTTTTTACTTATTTTAATCTGCTCACACAGATTTCTTGCACCAGTGACCGTGATCTGGCCGTCCACTTGTCTGGATTTGAACATGGCCCTCGGTGAAAAATAATTGCCCACTGGTGAATTAGACTCTCTGGAGGGCCAGATTTGGAGAGATGTTCTGCTATGTCAGTATGCTAACGATTAGGGATGGGAAAGAGTTTGAAAACTTCAAAATTGTTCAAAGTATGCAGCAATCGATTTGAAAGGCCAGAATCAATGTACACGCATAGTCACTGACCTACACACACACTCACTATAGTTGTAATATAGTAATAATAGCCACAATGTTTGAAGAAACAAAGTGTGAACCTGTCGAAGACCTGACTGAATGTGCATTATTATGTTGCGTTAACGACTGATGGGTGGACCTCTAAATATGGACACAAATATGACTGTTCAAATGTTCATAAACAATACAAGTTCTAAGTACAAACAACAGTGGCCCTGTTTTAAATGTATTTCGTTATGGTTTGTTTTGTGTCTTTGGAATTTTTATTATTTTTTAATATAGATAAACTAATAAAATCGAAGAAATCATGGCTGCAAAATCGAAAACTAAATCAACTCATCCCTACTAACGATACTTGCCACAATGCTAACAACACTAACATGCATTATACATTCAGTTGCAAATAGGATATTTGTTATTTTTCATCTCAACAGATACTTCAACAATATGTCTTTGCTCAGGAAAAAACTATTAATAAAAATAAAAATGCTTGAAAACATAATAGATAGAAAAGATATATTTAAACTTCATTTAACACTAACTTGGCAAATAAAAAGTCTGCTAATATTGTCCATATAATTAAAAATAAATGTTCTAAACAAATGCACATTCAGTTTTCTTGCAGATCTTGTGAGTGAATGGAAATGCAAAGTCTGTGGAAAGTGCTTTACCGAGGCTAATTAATCTTCCCAATCAGGAGCAGAGGCCATGGGCATTTCTCTTGTTTTTGCTCTATACTGTGAGGTTCTGGTGTGTTTAGGCAGAAGCAGAGCAGAGCAGCAGAAAGGGAAGGAAACGCCTGTCTAGACGCCCACCAGAGCTGCACCCGAACATTCTCAAACAGCCCCCACAGGCGCAAAAACAAGACCATTACTCTGAACACGACTCCTCTGCATCACAATGTGTCAGAGGGAACACATGTTTTATTTAAGGCCGGACTCTACAGGTGAAGAGGACAAATATTATAAAAAGGTCCTATGTAACACAAAAATAACTTTTGTGATTGTAGTGTATGTCAAGATTATTAAGTTAATCGATAATCGTCATTATTGAAGTCACAATATAAATTGTAAAAAAAAAAAATAATAATAATAATTGCGCCTACTTTAGAAACAAAATATGTCTTTTTAGTAGCAAGGGGTAATTGATTGAGTTTATAGAAAGAAATAACTGATATCTGGGACAAAGTTGTTCTATCCCAGAAAATAATTTTTCCCCTCTACAGCTAAATGTAAATTTGTGATTTTGTGAGGTGTGATAGAGTTAAATTCCAATTATTGACATAGTCAAATATCAAGAGGTCAAAAAATGGATATCAGCATTTGCTGAAAAAATAAGATAAGCACCTGACCCATCTCTATAAATGTGGCCATTTTAGGCACAAAATTCTTCTGTCTTTTAATCAATAGAAAAAAAAGAAGTACATTTTTTTAACAACCTAAAATAAAATTTTAAAAAACTAATGCTTCTCAATGTTTCTGTCACATTAAGACTTTTGCATCAGAAAGTTTAATTTCATTTGGAAGCAGCACAATTGCTCACCAAACATGCATCATAGAAAATAACCTCCAGCTACAGTAGTCCTGACCAAACGTAGCAAGAATATCTGAAGCGCTGACTGTGAGCCATATCCTGAGGAGAAGCTCCAGAGGCATTGAAGGATAGGTCGAGAGCAGAAGACAAGTTTCTCTTCTAGGGACAATAAAGTGTGTCTTAAGCCTTCTGTACACTACAGGGTCCAATTTTAAGCTGGATGGGCCCCTATACAAGTTAAGGGAGACGAGGCCAAAGTAAGGATTTTCGTAAAAGCGCGAGGACCTTTACAACAGAAGCACACTGTTCTCCGCTCACTGCTGCTCCACAAGTCTCTGTCGTCTCTGTTCTTCTGCCACATGATGCGACTGTTTTGACACATCTAAAAATCACATCTTAAGCTCTTCTAGTGTGCAGTCGGCTTTAACCTAACCTACAATTGGTCCAAAATCTGAGAAAAGGTGACCTGCTAGACAATGAAAATGAAAGACTTTACTGTAATCGTTGACAATTTAAAAATCATGGTATTTTAGATTGCAGAAATGTCAGAAAATAAGTCCCAGCTCTAAACCTGTGGGCCTTGCATGAACACAGTCAGACTGAGCTCAGGTAGAGTCTGACACGGGGACAGTAAACAGTGCAGGTGGTGAAGAATGATGACTGTTCTTTCACTGAGCAGGTCTCCACGCCTCGCTGCGTCCCTTTCACACGCCTGGTGCCGCCTGCGCAGTGTCAGTCTGTGACGCACACACACAGACTCTACACACACTTCATCAATCATACAAGTACGCACAATGCATCATCTCACTCCTGCAGCGAGAGGCAGGACCAGGCCACAGTCTCCGATTTATCTGTCGGCTTCAAAATGGTGAGACATTAGACCTGTTGCAAGTGTTGATTTAAAACTAGATATTGCAAATTTTGAAAGAGAAACGCACGTAACAGGAAGCTGTAACATGACTCTCATAGACAACAGCTAAAGTCCGACATTATCACATTTTTCTAATTTTAACTAAAGCCGGCTGCACACTACAGGAGGTTTGGCTCAATTTTAAGTCTGATGTGCCCCTCTACGAGTCTGGGAGGCGTGACCTGAGTAAGGACCTTCGTTAGAGATTTTTTGTCTTTTCTCTCCTTATCTCTGTGCATCACTGCGACTAGTTGTCAGGATGCATCATCGTGATATATCATAATGTAAAGAAGAAACATTGCTTCATCATCTGTACATAAATGTACACTTGTGTTCATAGTCCAAGTGTCATCATACACATCATCTCCGACACACCTCCTCCTTAAATTATGTAAGAAGCATCGACTTTAGCCTACTATTACATGCCAACACAGAATTTTAGGAACTTTTTCATTTCATGCTCACAACAGCTCCTTACTCTAACAACGTTTATAAACCTGGTTTAATCCACTGTGTGTCATCATTGTTGATGTTGTTTCACTTTTATAACCGCGCACATGAAGAAAACACTCTGCGCTCGATCACGTGACACACACACTGTTCTTCGCTCAGTTCTTCCTGCCACATGATGCGATCTTTTTATGGCGCATCAAAGATCCTAAACTATTCTAGTGTGCAGCGGCTTTAGTTAGGTGTGATCTAACTGCTTGAAGTTCATACTGTACATCAGACAGTGCTAACAGCAGCAGCAGGCTTAGCGTTTATGCATTGATGCACTGAACAGATCTTGGGATTGAATATTGATTCGCATTCATAAAATTTTGCTGGACTAAAATGAGACTATTTACTAGCTGATGTTCACCCCAAAGTCTCTTAAGGTTTGAAATTTCATTCACATACAGTTGTTAAGTTGTTAAGTTGTTTGCGTGATAAATAACAGTTACATGACACAATACAACACATTTTCTAAGAAGGCAACTGCGTTTCAAAGAAAAAAAAGTACACCAATATTGGTCAATATAAGGTAGTAGCAGATACTTAAAGTCACAGTATCAAAACCAGCATCGGAACTGAAAAACCTGGATCAGTGCTAGCGCTGCCTGTCAGTGCGTTTACATGATCAGGGAAATCAGACTAGGCTAAAAAACTGGATTCTATTTGGTTTTGCCCTCAAACAGGTCGAACCAGTTTGTTCCTGTTTACATGTGAGAGACTAAACTAATTAATCCACTTTCAATTTACAAAAATTGTGAATCGAATAATCGCCATTATTAACTTTTAAGTCTATTCATAAGCGCTAATTTATTTCCTTTTTTGGGAAATATATGGTTTCTTTACTATTGTAGAATACATTTACAAAAGTTTATTTCTCTGAGATCTGTCAAATATTTTATTTTATCTCTTTACTCTCTATATTTAAAGGGGACTAATGCTCTGCAGTCTCTCTAAGCGAATAATCATTTGAATTCTTGTGATTTCAATTATGATTTAAATAATTGTGATTAACATTTTTGTCTTAATAGAGCAGCTCTAACTTTACTGTATAATTATTACAGTAAAGATTCAGAACATCGGCTTATCTGAATTATGAATGTTGTGTGAAAGACTAGAGTGAGTGGGGAAGTGATGCCAAGTGAGTTTAGTTCCATCAGAGTAGGTATTGCTACAGTAACTAACCGGATCTTGTCAAGCTTTAAAATGCAATGCAACAATGAGGCAGGGATAGGTACAATTTGAGAACGAGAGTAGATTTGTGGTGGAAATGACCCTACCTACCAAAATCATTATTCTTTTTTGTCAAAAATATTCACCAGTAACGAGTGGTGATGAGTTTGCCATTGTTTGTACTCACTCTGTAATTTTGGGATCGATGTTACCGATCCACAAGCGGTTTCCATCGTGGGCACCACTGTCTGAAAGGATGGAGGCATTTTCCACCGTCTCCGACGCAGACGACATGTGTCCCCTGAGAAAAAAGGAGATGAAGACAGAAGAAAAAGACATGAAGATAAATGAAAAGTGAGAGGAAAGAGAAATAAGAAAAAAAATGGCAGGGAGAGAGAACAGAGAAGAAGAGAGAGAGAGAGAGACAAAAAAGATATACAGGAAGGGAGGGAGAGAAAGAGGCAGAGTAAGATAAAGAGAAGAAGAGGGACAAAAAAGATTGAGTAGTGATTGTAAGAGGAGAGAAAAGGAAAAAAGGATGCCAGATGGAGAGATCAGAAAGAAACATGTGGAAAGAGAAGATAGCAAGAGACAGGGGAGGAAAGAAAGAAAAAAAGAAGAACAGAGAAAGGAAACAGAGGAAAGAGAAGAAGAGACAAGATTTAGATAAGAGGATAAGAGAGAGAGAAAGAGGGAGAAAAAGAGGAGAGAAAGGAGAGACAGAAAGAAAAGAAAAGGAGAGAGAAGAGAAGGAGAAAAGACAGGGAGAAAAAAGAGAAATAGAAGGAAAGAGATAAAAAGGAGAAAAAACACAGGAGAAGAAGCAGGGAAAGAAGAAAAAGATGAAGAACAAAAAATTCAATACAAACATCAACCATGTATAATAGGAAAAATATCAGGAAGTAATTTTAGAACACAAAAACGCAGTTACATATTACACCTTTCTGACAAAGTCATTTAATCCTTGTTTATTGGGCTACACAGGCACACAAATGCAAATAGTTCAAATTAAACTGTATATATTCGCAATAAAGTCGAGCTGTCATCGCTAAATGCTACACGCTAACAGCTTTGAACGTGGTTACCTTGAATAACTTTCTGCTCCGGCTGTTTACCTCTGCCCGTGCGATGCTAAAGCTAAAACTCGAAATCCCACTTCAGGATAAAAAAAAGCGTCCAAAACATGATGCGGTTACGGATTAATCTTTACAAAAATGACAGCTCAAAAATGCTACTGCTGTACATTCGTTTGCCTGGCTAACAACAAAGGCGCAGGATGATGCTGTAGTTTGTTTTCGGAGCTGGTCTCACTGTGTGCTCGATTTATGCAAAGAGATCTGACGTTGGGGTCTAGCTCAGCGCACGGACCGTTGACGCCGCCCCGCTGGTGTGTCTCGTTAGAAGTTTCATCGCACGCGCTCACGTCGACGCACAGTTATGACGACACAAACTGGCCCATCGTGTCTTCTTTTCTTTCCCTCTTGCTTTCTGCTAAATTCAAAGGCTTAAATGATCACAAATTTACTTTAAAATCCAAGGTAGTAAACGATTTAAAATATATGAGGAAATCTTGAATCTGCGATGTGTTGTAGGCGTATTGTTAAAGTTGTTTGCCCAAAAGACTATGTTGTTGTCGACCTTCAAGTTCAAATTAACAATTTAACTACATGTAACACTGACTCGCGTGGTATTTGTCATTAGTTTGTAACAATTCTTTGACAATAGCCATAACACAGTGGCTCTTTCAACGTGTAATAGTTGTATAGATCTGCTATTTGTATAATTTCACCACAAAATGTTAAAAATTTACGTATTACACATTATTAGTGCTTTAATATTAGGTTTATCTTAAAGTGCCCATGACAGGTTGAACTACTCATTCCACAAAGAAGTAGTTAAAATCAATATATTTAAGGTTTTACTAAACATTTTTCAAATTTCATTCCATTTTGGCCATTTTGAGCATTAGAAAATTTTCTTCCTGTTCATGACATCACTCTAGGTAGTTGCCTAGCAATCATTTAATAAATTGGGCCAAAACTCTGCAAATGTAACTTTTTTTTTGTACTTTAGCCATAAAAATACTTTTGTGTTAAATGTGTTTTTACAGGGCCATTAAAATCTGTTTCTTGTGAGAAAATTTAAAATGTCTTTGTCTCTCCAGTGTGATGTCATCAGTTTAGAACTTTGCTTTACTTCCTGGTATTTTCAACATATATTTTCAAATTTTCTCCACAAATTTGTTCTTGATTAACGTAAAACTGTCATTTATAATTACGGCAGGTATTAATCTACCAAACTAAAGCAAAATTTGAAAAAACGTTCAAACCTGTCATACGCACTTTATTAAGCTTGCGAAATAGTTCTTATAAAATTAAGTTCATTTGACTCTTGCTTTAAAGGTGCACCTGTAATTGCGGTACTTTTTTTTTTTTTGCTTGAATTTGCCATGACATACGTTTTTTTTTGTTTTTTTGGTCACAGTTTTGCACTTTTAGCAATCCAAATAGTGAAGAAAAAAAAAACAACTTAAAAATAAATACTTAAAGTTGAGCTGAGTTCTAAAATAGAATCTCTCCACTCAATGTAATAGAAAACGTGCACAGCGCTGATACATTTTCTGACATTTTAAGCAATCATTTGTCCAATCATACCTATTGTGTCATTATATAGATTTTAGCCATTGCATGCTGGATAACAATTGTAGACTTAACTCTATTTGTTAGACAAAAGACAAATAAATATAAATAAAAAAATACCGAACCCATAAGATAACAGGCAAAATGTTTTGTGAAATCTTGAATTCAACCACGTTCACTGTGTTTTACTGAAAGGTTGATTGACTGATTTTATTTCAAGTGTAGTGCCAAATAAATTTTACATTGTTTATATATTCATTCATAAATACAGAAGTCTTGAAAAGGAGTGGACAGAGGCTATCTCATATGTGGTTATGTCTGTTTTCAGACAACCACAAAAAAGACCGTCAAAAATTTACATATACATATGCAAACTGCAAAATCACGATAGTATTGCATAAGGAAAATATATACATATGTTTACAACGTTCAATACTATAAAAAATGGCATGTATAAATTTAAACAAAAAAGTTTCAGTATGTCCCATTTATCATATTTTTTTGAAGTTATATATCAATGTTCTGCCTCAAAGTTTGACTTTTTCTTCAGCCTACACATTTTTACTGACAAAAGCTTGGTTTTCAATCTTTCGATTCAAAGCCCACCACCACATAATTGACGATTTTATTCGATTTAATCTCGATTTTACGATGAATTGTCCAGCCCTAGATATATTTATATGTAACTATATAATGGTATTGCAAAATAAATAAATATTTACATCGTTCAGCAACTATTTGAACAAAATACATATGCTTCTTTATGTCTGATACAATCACTCATCTTTATATTGTGAAATGAAGTTATGAATGTTTGGACACTGCTTTAGGTTTTCTCAAAACCCATTCCACAGACTGACTAGTTTAACTAACTTACCACATGCACTTTTATGTTGTTTTTTGGTAAAACATTTCAAACACCTGTCCTTTATACTGTATTTAGTCGTGGTGCTGTAAATGAAGCAGATGTTAACTCTGGCTGGAACAAAAGAAGTGTTGCACCTTTTCCTGTCGATTCTGCCTCTGAAAAGATCAGTCTGTCACCATCCCTTATTCTGCAGCAGCTCCACCTGGCCCAGCCTTATCTCAAAGATACTAATCTCATGCAGAAGGACTACATTGTAGTGTTGTAATTGTTTGGTTGTAGGATTAAATGTGTACTCTAAATATGACTCACTTTGGGCAGTATGGCAAAACATTATTCCACACAATTTTCTTGAGTCAGATTAATATTTCTTCATTACTTTCACTGTGATTGGTTAAATCCAGCTCAGAAGCATTACAAAGGCTGACCAATCAGAGAAACAGGTTAGAAAAATGTGTCAAAAAACAAAAGCAGTTTGTCGATTGGATTTTTACCATGATATTGCACAACCACATTTCATTTGTCCAAATATTTTAATATTAAAATTTGACATAGTTGTGAGCAAACCTAATAATATTTTATTCATAGAGAAAATGTAAAATGGTTAAACAAAAGTGCAGAAATGTAGAATGTAAAGTATATTGTTTGCAGTGTGTGAATCTGGTAGCCAACTTTAAATATCTTTTAAAACAAAATCACAGAAATATTTTTGCAGAAACTATACAACAAACTACAACAAATACTCATTTGAACAAGTACCAATACTTAAAAAAACCCAATGGGATAAAGTTAGATACTTTCTGGTTTATTTGCATTTAACACTAAATTCCCATATAATGTTTTGAATGTTAGATATGACATTTTTCTCTGCTCATGACCTGTCTTACTGCTATAAAGACAGTTTATTATTCGTTTTGTAATCAGTTGACAATTATTTAAACCTATAATTAGTTTCTTTTGTGACTTTCTTTTTTATTATGTGATTATTGACACTAGAGCAGTCTTTCCCTTTACGGATTCATGCACACTTTTTGCTTAATTTATTGAAATTTGGCCAAATTAAGCTATTTTAGAACACAAAATGTGTACAATGTTTAGGAGTGTCAAATGAGTGCATTAATTAAGATTAATTAATTACAGACATATTAATCAAGTTAACTTTTTTAATCGCATTAATCTATTTTTAAATCTTAACTGGTGACGAGTAACAACGAGACAAAAATGAAGAAGCAGGCGAAAGTTATTGGACGGATAAATGGAAATTTTATGTTTAAAAACTTTCAAAAGTCTTCATTTTTTGCAATATATTAATATTTCCATCTGCAACAATAATGTAATTAATTAAATTAGATAAAAATAAAACAAAAACACTTAAATTGAGTGTTTTTCTCAGCAATTTTTAGGTGACATTAAAATAGATTAAGCACTATACATTTTTAAATAAAACATCTTTAAATTAATCTTTAAATGCATAAATTATAATTGTTTTTGCTTTTTTTACTGCTGTAAAACTCTCAAATTGTAAATCAAATAATTAAATCTGATAAACTTTATTTATAGATTAAATATTTAAAGCTGACATATTTTTCAAGGCACACCTGGCTCAAGGCACACTAGTGTTCCCTGGCACACTGGTTGAAGACACTGCATGTGGATTGATGTATTTACAGTCACACATCACAATTAAAATCTTTCTTTGCAGCAACAGCTCTACATAAAGTAGGTCTACCTCCTGCTGGCCAAGATGTGTCATTACTTAATTTCTCACAGCAAACATGAAACAGCTACATCATGTTATTATTGTACATATTTGAGGCTTGTTTGTGTGTGTTTTCAGACATGGCGTTGAGTGTGGGTCTGCTGCGGCCTCTGCTCTGTCGCCCGATGTTACAGCAGCTTCGTTCTCCGGCTGCAGCTCTCAGAATCATCAACAAACCAACACTCTGCCCAAAACCAGCCTGTTTCCTCTACGAATGTAACCGCTTTTATGCTACTAAAAAGGCTAAAGGTACGTGCTGTAATAGGGATGTCACGATTATGACAGTTGTGGTCAAATAGCAGAGGATTTTTACATTTTCTTGCATTCTCATTGTCTAACACGTCGCTTTTCCTCAAGATTTGACCAGTTTTATAAAATCTAACTTCTGAATGCAAAAAATTTCAGTGTGAAGAAACATTAAGATGCCTTTGGTTTAACAGAGATTATTCAAATACTTAGATTTACCTCTAACACAGTATTTCTGAAAGTTAAAAAACGGAATTTCGCTTCTTAATGGCAACATTTACTAAGGTTAAACCAATACTGATATCTGTATTTATCCTCCTGCTGTGGCAAACTAATAATAGTCAGTATTTGGACATTTATATCTATAACAAGGCAAAATCACAAATGTACGTGTCACTGTAGTGAAAATAAAGAAAAACATTGTATTTATCTAAGATAACACATCTTAGCCTGAAACTGGAACTGATATTTTGTTCATGTTTCAATACAATAAACTAAAAAGGCTTTTAATTTTGCTTCTAAAATCAGTCACGACTAATATTCTTTTGTTTTTGCGATTATATTGGGCTTGAATAATCACGATTATCCATTTACCTAATAATCTTGAAATTTCTAGCTGTAACTAGATAATATTTGGCCGCCTTTGGAGCAGTTTTGGCAGGATCTGAGAAGTGCATGAGCTGATTCGACGAGTTTTAGATTTCATTTTGTCTCTTTTCATCTGCAGCCAAGGCAAAGGGCCAGTCGGCTAAGGTGAATATTAACTCAGCCCTGGTGGAGGACATCATAGATCTGGATGAAGTGAAGACGGACATGAACGCAGTGCTTGATGCTCTTAAGAATGACTTTACACGCAACCTCAGCATCAGGACCTCTCCAGGTATTTACCTCATCTCTCTCCTTCTCTCTCTCTCTCTCTCTTCTCTCTCTCTCTCAGGGTCTTTGGTTTCTCTCAATATGTTTCTTATCTTTAACGTTGACTTGATTGCTCAATGAAATAGAACCAACAATAGATCAAACACAATAGTCCACAGAACTACCTCCCGAAATATTCAATAAATTCCTGTTTTTTTAGGGTACAATGTATATAGATATCTGTCAATATTTTCTTTCAATTGATTGATTAGTTGTTTAGGTTTGATTCAGTTTAATCATACTGAAGTTAAAAATGCAGCATTAGAACAGATATACAAGAAACCTTTTCCTTCATTAAAGTGAGGCTAATTGATTGACAACACCAAATATGGACAGCGAACATGTGATGTGTGCGATGGGTGTTTTTTTTACTCTGAAGCTGTACGGAACTAGTTTAGTTGTTTACTTGCACATCTAGTATTTTACAGACATGTGTATGAACCCTTTGCTGTAGCCTACATTAGCACATGAGCTGTGTGAGTATTTTCCAAAATTGAAAATCAGAGTCAAAACTAAGAAATGAGCTTCGAACATGCGTACCTTTGAACGTCGACCATGTATCAAGTGAGCATGCTGACGTCTTTGCATATTCCTTTCTAAACAGCAGCGGTGACAGAAGAGGAGTTTATATATCCCTCCTGGGCGGCTTATCTATGGCGTCAACTCAATGTGACGTCGACGTGAACTGAAAATTCACAGACAGCGTTTTACCATCGTGGCAGAACAGTCATGTTTTTTACACACATAACTGCAAAATATTTTGCAAAACAGTAGATAATTCCATTTTGACCCTAAACACACAGTTTGACAGTGAAAAAAAGTTAATTTGTGGTTTAGTTTCTCTTTAAAAACACATTTTTGTACATATCTTGTGACATTTTGAAGTGATTATTACTGCCTTGTCTGAGTCATCAAACCTCTTCTCTCAGTTCATGATAGACTTTGTAGTCTTGTATAACTAAGTAAGCGATGACTGAAATAATGATTAGTTTGCAAATGATTAAATAACTTGTTGCAGCTTTTTCACATCAAGAACAAACAGCAGCCCTTTGTGACCTCACCTTGACCTCACATTGACCTCTGTTTCCTTTACTGCCTCCGACCCTTTGGTCAAAATGAGTAGACGTCTTTGTTAAAGGACTTTTAAAATCAGATGGCCTCAAACCTTTGCCCTTTTGTGCCAGTTTTACATGGACCTTTTTAACTTTACATACTTTTGTGCAATTTATAACGTTAAGATAAACTTAATTTTACAAATTGTAGCTTCAAAAATAAATGTTTACATTTTGTAAATAGTAACTATTTATAGGAATGTGGATGTGTCACAACAGTGAATAATTGTGTTTTATTGTTAATTTCAGTATTTCTTTTTTTAGCTTTTGTACATCATAGTTAAATGTAAGGGGAAAAAACTAAGTTTGTTTTTCTAAGACAACGCCACATTCACAAACTTTTGCTGTGTAAACACAAACATGGGGACAGGGTAGTTCCTCTGACTAACAGCGGCTATGGGAATGTGGGGACTAAGTTCTTGGTACTTTAATGCGTGAAAACGCCTATGGTAAACAGCTGTGGGAGACGACCAAGGGTTCAAAAGGGTCTAAGCTGGTGCATCTCTAATGCTATTGATATTTAGGTTTAAAGATGAGCAAACTTTAATATTTAATTTGATTGGTTTAACAATAGACAAGTTACACACACTTCAGTTTTACATCAGTTTTTACGTCACTTTTGGGGAGTCAAAATAAATGACAATGTAACTTACCATTACAAATGTTTATTTTTATTACTTGGTGACATCACAGTGCTGTTCTGCCAAACTATTACTGCAGCTTCTGGTAGCTTTCTTCTTCTTAAGTCAATGGACAATTATGTTTGATTCCCTGAAAAAGAGGCAGCATCATAGAAATTTGTTAAAACCCTTAAATTAAGGAGAGCATCAGTAGAAATTTTTTTTATTTGTCTTTTATTAACTGCAGTTTACTGCACAGACTAGACTTAACTTCTAATCAACTATAGAAATAATCATGATACAGTAACAGACATCATTCATAAATATTCCTAAACATTTTTGGGTTCAGAATATATATAAAAACATTAACTAGTCAACGATTATTGATTAATAATTCTTGATAGCCCCAGTAAAGACATTTAAAAACCTTTGATGATCACAGTTTCTGGCCTTACTGTAACTGTAGGAACATTAGTCATTTTGCAACATGTTGCTGACATTTGCTTGCACTAAGATTTTCCTCAGTAAAACACGACCCATTGTTCATATCATCCATCTTACTGAGCACAAGTATCATCTTTCAGAGTTTTATAATGGATTTTTCTTCTTTAACTAATCTTTCATCTTTCCGTTCATCATGTTTCCCCTCTTCTCCTGCCCAGTGACCTCAGCTGCTCCTGAATCTGTTGCAACCCCTCCTTTAACACTTTGTTGAACACATTTTGGTTAAGCCAAAGTTAAATAGGGACTCAACGTGGACTTGAATGTCAGTGACTTGAGGCAACTTGATGCTTCTCCTAGAAAAACAAATTGTGTCAATAAACTGAGAAGTGTCCCTCCTCAATTCTCTGCTGTGACCAGAAATTTACTATAACTGTATCAATTCTATATGTTAAAAAAGGAAATTGTAGAAATATAAGATGTGTTTGGTAATATGACATGAGGAGCTGAAAAGACTAAATTCAGAGGACTTGAACCTGACTGGATTTAAGCGAAAAACTTGAGACTTTGAAACAGTGACTTGGTCCCAGCTCTGCTGTGTAGTGCACGAGTTCAAAGAGGACTTGCCTCTGTTCCCCTGTTCGAAGAGTGAAGTATTTGAACTGACTGTTGTGACCTTGTTATTCTCCGAGACAACAATGATCATGCCTCTCGAGACTTGTGCCTTGCCTTTTCAACTCAACTGGCCTCACTGTCTCCGAGCTCACTTTATTTATTTATTTATTTTTATTTATTTATTTATTTATTTATTTATTTATTTATTTATTTATTTATTTGACAGGGACAATGTACATTAATAAACATTTCTGTAAATGTACCGGAATTAGTCAAGATGGCTATTTTTCATCTGCTGTGTGACGCTTCTGACACAGTCTTTTCTGGAGGAGTACATGCCCTCACCGGATTCACTTCCTCAGCACACGCTCTGGTCTTATGTTTGGGGTCGGGGCCTTCGCATCATTTTATGCAACCTCAAGGTCTTAAAAGATTTACTTAAATCTTATATTAGTGCCAGAAGTAATCTTTTGTCTTAATCTTTGAATTTCAGACAAACCATTTCATTGAATACGTCATTTTTTCAAACTAATGCGGAATTAATATTCAGTAATTTCACTTCAATAAAAACAGATTGTTATTTGTAGAATGTCAAAGATTAGTGATGTTATTTTCAGTTACAAGCGTCCTTCCAAGGACCCCTGGTTCCATAGAAGTTAACGTTAAGAAGATACACTTTATTGTCCCTGTATAGAAACTTCTCCTCTGCATTTGACCCATGCTTTAATGACTCTCTGGAGAATCTCCTCAGGAGCAGTGAGCTCGGGGACACATGTCCAGATGTTCTTGCTCAGCTTTGTCAGGTCTACCAAAGCTGAACAATATTACTCTATTACTTGCCTGGAGGAAACCTACCCAAACACAGGGAGAAGCATGCAAACTCCAAACAGAAAGTCCCGGATCATGCGGGAGTTGAACCATCGTTATACAACTTTCTTTTGTTGATGACGTCATTTGACAGGTGGAAAAACATTGGACTTTTTCGTAAAATATACAAAAAAATGTATGTACATCCACTGTATTTCAGAAATGTAAAATCTGGTAGTTTTTGCAAGTGACTAGACCAATTTAGAAATATTAATTAATTTTAGCCGCCTTCCCCTTGATAGTAATATTGGCCTGAATGTTATGATGTCATGTGAACAGAACCTATTGCCTCTACACATGGCTTATTTGCTGACTAAAAACATTTATAGATGTCAGCAAAACACCAAACTTTGTGAAAACAGCAAAATATTTAGTAAAATCAATGTTTTGCTGAATACTGTGCAGTGTTATCTACTATACATCATCTGCTTTTCTGTAATATGAAAACCATGAATGAGCTTGTAGATTTATGAACTGCTCGGTCACTTTCTGGAAAAACATTGTGTATCTTCTTGTCTTTCCTGTTTTGTTGCCTTTATCCCAAACCACTGTCCCTTTCTCTTTTTTGGAGCAGCTGTGGCGTAATCCGCGGAGGCAGCTGGACTTAGAGTTGACGGCAGAGATGAGTCGGTGGAATGAAATGACGTCTGTTTTAGTCTCGAATGACAATGTTTGTTCCGCGAGCCGCTCATCTGGCTCCAATTAACTTCTACTGTACTTCTCGTGTGCCATTACATCTCTTTGACGGACACGCTTCTATGTACTTGTTGTGTGAGCTAAACGCGCGGCGCAGAACTATACTTAGGCCCCGCGGTGAAAGAAAAAAAAACTCTGACTGACGGACGTTTGTTTCTGTGGTAACGTGAAGTAGACTAAACAATTCCCCAAACAAGTCATCATCGTGTCATTATGTTAAAAAAAGTTATCTAGAATGATTGCTGTTGGGAACGTCATGTTTGTCTGGGAATTTTTAGGTGTGGACGTCTGAATGTGAGCGCGCTGGGTTATGGGAATGCCACCTGATTTGGGACGATAGTGCGGATAAACGCTGGTATTAGGTTAAAATTGCGTCCGGTAAATTATGCACGCGACAGATAACAGAAATATTCACTGAAATACAACGACAAAAAGTAGTTAAAACAGTGATTGATGTTGGGATTGTTGTTGGTTTACGTCAGTGTAGTGCTGTAAGCATATATAGTCAAAGATTTGTATGTGAGGTCATGAATAATTTTTTTTTTTGCTGGCCTCAAATGTAACATTTCTGGAGTAACTTTTTAGTTATAGACCCATGTTAGTAAACGTGTCAACTTTTGGTGGGCGGAGCTTAGCCGGAGCAAAAAACGACGTTGCCTCCATTTAAACCAGTGTAAACTAACTCGTTTTTGGAGGGATTTTTAAACACAATAGCAGAAAAAATGGCAGATTCTGGTCAGAGCTGTCAGGATATGCAGTATATCGTGACTTACTCTGTGGGACCTGACACTAACTTTGGTGAATTACTTCTGACGGATGGGAGCATTTTGTCTGAGTCTGTGTGGTTCGTCTTGGATCTGGATCTGCTCTTTCACATGACTGAAGAGGTGATTTTTACATTTGTTTGAGGTTCGTTTTACTTTGCTAGACCAAGTATTGACTAAAATGTTTGTCTTTTAACGGTTCATTCATGTCTTGAAGCTAACTAATGCTAATGCTAATGTGTGCACTTCCCGTTAGTGCTTCAGATGCACAACATTTACTATAGCTAATTATTTTTTTAATTACTTAGCTAGTCCAACAAAATTGGTTGTTTGTAGCTCTAAAATCTTTAGCTCTTGTCAAAGGCTTTGCTGAAGCAATAAATGAGGGTCTTGTGTGTATAAAAATTAATGATTGACAACAGTACAGATTAGCTACATTTCTTAATAAAACAGACCAGTTTGTACATGAAACTGCACCTGCACGTCTGGGTAAGGTCAGACTAACTTTAGACACAAAAGTCCTTGTTACAGTTCACAACGAAGAGACTATTTAACCACGATAAAACTTTGAACTTTGAATACATCGCTATGAGTTTTCGTCTTTTTTGCCTCCAGCTAGAGCTGTGACATCACGTGGCATGAAAAGGGTCTATAAATTAACTTTTGTGTTTTCAATTAGAAAGTACATGGTAAATGCAGCACTTGTGAAAAATGAGATCACAGTGTAATCTCTGGTTTGGTCTGGTTTGAATAATCAATAATTTTAGTTCGCCGAATGCAGTTCTCTGATTGGCTGAGCTTGGGTGGTCCTCTTTAGTTTCCCTTTGGTGTTTGTAAGAAGTGGTTTTAAGCCATAATTGCAACCAAAATTGAATACACATAGATATTAACCATGTGTCGAGGGATTTATGAAAGGAAGTCGTCAGATCTAAAACCTAAATCTTGTTTGCGGTGTGAAAATTAGCTACTCCATCTTTAATGCGTCTGAGAAAATTGTCAAAAACATTGTATTGGCCTGTATGAACTATTAGGAGAATCTTGATGTGTCTTTATACTAAATGATGACATGATGAAAAACATTTAATGCATTTTTTTCTTCTGTGAGCAAAGCCTTCTGCACACAACAGAACTTTGGCCAATTTAAGCTTGATGTGACCCTCTATGAATTCAGGAGGTGTGCCAGACTAAGATTTTTGTAAGATTTTTTTCGTTTCTCTTATGTCTGTGCGTCACTGCGACTATTTGTCAGGAGCATCGTGGTGAGGTTACCTGCTGCACGAGCGCGACGGCTTTACAACATCTGTAAATAAATGTAACGCTTGTGCTCGTAGTCAAAGAGCGGGATCCTTTTACGAGCAATACACATTCATTTCTAACACACTGCTCCTGAATGATGTGAAAGCAACTATATAGACTATAAATCAAGGATATTCAACAAAATTTCCAGAGGGTCAGATTTTACCGAGGACGATGACTTCTGGGCCGGGTAGTTGCACAATACGTCATCATTTTTGACACGAGGTTTGTAGATTTGTTTCTAAAGTGATAATAACTAATGCTTCTGTCTATTTTTATTGCTGTACAAATTGTCCAAATCAGTGAAAAACCACATAATCAAATCTGAACCGGGATAATCTCAGCATTAAAGCCAGACTAAATCAGATCTAAAGCGGAATTAAATCTGGACTGAAATATTTACTCTGTAAAAAGTGACCATCTTACACCATTTTCTCACTGGAAATTAACAAAACTAGAATTAAAGCAAAAAAAAATACACTCGGTACTTTGGCAAATCTTATTATCAGAGAGTGAAAATACTGTATAATAAAATCATGATGCATAGTTCAAACACATTAGGACATTTAACTTGGCCACTAAATCCAGAGTAATAACTCAGAATTAAATTAACAAATGTCTCTGCTCTTCTGACACATGATGCCACTGTTAGACAAATAATCGTTGTAAATGTCCAAATGTCTGTGGCCTGTTCTTTTTTTGACACATTCTGAAAAAATCGCAAAAGATCTTAAACTCCTCTAGTGTGCAGCCGGCAATATTTTTCTATTCACCCGTGTCATTATTATAAATCTGACAATATACAGTATGTTTTAACTATTTTACTGAGACCAAATCCCAGTCTGGTCATGTAGTGGCATCACCTCTGGCTCACCTCGCCTCTCACCCTCTCCAGGACAGAAACACTCAGCAGCAGCTCTCAGTCTGGTGCACAGGGAGCAGTGATGTAAGGCAGAGGTGGGAGAGAAGGAAACAACAGCGTCTGAGTTTAGCCAGATGGACAAGAGAGAGAGGGAGAGAGAGGGACAGAGAGAGAGGACAGAGAAAGAGAGAGAGAGAGACTGAGGCAGGACACACACAGGTCCAACACTCCGCTGCACCTCACACTGGGCTCATGGAAACACTTACACCAGGCCGCCGATCCAACTAAAATACTGTTCTTTTTAAGATGGTAGGTAGGACTGGGTGATATTGACAAAAATATACTGTATCTTGATGATTTTTTAGCATAACTCGATAACGATATTCAGATGATATTATCTCAAACAAACCGGGAAATGTTAAATCTTTAAACATCTTAGTTAGGAATGTGACGATTCACTTAAGTCACAATTCGATTCAGTTTTCAATTTTACAGCCACGATTTTTGATTTTATTCGGTTCTATATCTATATTAACATTTTTTTTACCTTAAGACACAAAATAAACCACAAAAAAGTGTGTGTAAGTCAGTGACTGCATGAGCAAAACGGATTGATTCTGGCCTTTTGAGTCGATCGCTGCATACTTAAAACGATTTTTGAAGTTTTCGAATGATTTTCCATCTCTAGTATTAGAACATGCAAAAACATGCAGCATGCAGTTTGGAGCATGTTCACCACCAGATAAGACTAAAGCTTTTGTGTGTGTATGTATACTGCCCACTTGTGGAGGCACAGACTGAACATTACAGTATTTAGATATATCTCAAACTAACCAGAAATTGTACAAACATATGTATGTGTATGTGTTGAAATTTAATGGTCAGAAAAATTAGGTTGTAGTTGACTAAAGACATTTTTGGTTGACTTAACACATGTGCTATCAATCAAAACTAGTGAGTGTCTAAATGTTCTGACCAAATATTTGACCCAAACTGCCCTCACAACACCACAAACTCAGAGGTTTGCATGCTGAATTATTATTCATAAAGAAAAATGCAGATTTTCAAAAATTCTGAAAAAATTTGCAATGTTTCTGATTCATAAAACATTTGGCAACTAAGACTCCGATGAGTTATTCATTGATTAAAATATCCCCTACACTTTTTTGAGCATTTACAATGTTGTAACTTTCTTCATTTGCATCTTTAAACAACTATTTTGTAGGCTTTGGCTGGGACGATATATCGTTTTGCGATATATTGTTATGCCATTTTAGCGCGATACGAAGTATCGATACGGTCAACAAGTATCGATACTTTTGGTGACTTAATTTAGTTGCAATGCTTGGAGAAAGCGCACTGTTAACCGCACCAAAGGCGCTGAATTATGGCAGGACTGGAAGCGCAGCTAAATAGTGTTACGAGCCTAGAATTTTAAATCTCAAGTTTGGGAACACTTGGATCTTTTTTCTCGTCCTGGCAAGACGGATTTGGATATGGCAAAAGCGGTTGGCAAGTTGTGTCGCAGCGGGTCCTCTCCTGTTGTGGGAACTAATTTCAGTCTTCCTTCACTCAGGAATGCCAAGGTAGCCTACATAATTCACTTGAATATGGTTACCTCTTGTTCGACTAAGCTTTGATAGTGTTGTGTGTGGCTGGTAACCAACCGAAAACGTTCAGGAAATAATGGAACCGAAAACATGACGTACTTTCAGTGCCATTTATCGGTGCCTTGCCTTTAAATCTCCGCGTCTGTAAGCAGACAACAGAAACGCCACACATGCCACATGTGCGCTCTACAATGACACGAATTTTGCTCCACAAAAAGCAAAAACACCACATCGCTGATGTTTCAAATGTGCACTCCACAATGTCACGGCAATTCACGTTTCACATCTCCCAAACAGACTGTGAGCTTTGTCCCGCACAAGTAAGTCTCCCAAAACAAAGCGCAGTGTGTCAGCTTACCTTGTTAAACAGAAGAAAACGAAGAAACAACAGGTCCAGAGTTAAATAACCTTCAGGGCAAGCCTTTCTGTCAAACGTTTGCGTGTTAAACTTCGTAAATCTACGTGATACATTCACAGTCTGAAGTTTTCTCAGAAGAATGTCGCCAAACACAAATAATAATCCAAACTTCGCCGTAGCATCCTCCTGCTCATCGCTCCAGTTGAAAGTAGAATCCCAAACGTGTAGCACTGTAGCGCGTTTGATGCAGCCGTGTAAAGAAAAGGCTATGTAATCCAGCCTTCTCCATATTCCCTGTTTCTCCAGGTAAACAGACGGGTAAAACGTTCTAGTGTCAAAAAGCAAATGTCGCTCCTTTGCTACAGTGCCTCGTGTGGTGACAAAGTGAAAGCGCTCCTCGTGGCAGTCCACGTGAAGAGTGGCTGATTCATTTGCTTAAACTGAACAGACTACGTGTGTTTTAAAATGTAGTTTGACATTAAGGCTGAAAAATAGCTTTAGGCTCATTATTATAGAAAAGGCAGGAAGAAAAAAAATCATTATTAATTATAAGTTTACTGTATAAGGTTTGTTGCAGTTTTTTTATTAAGCTACTTTGAAGCATTGTTGAAAATTATATTTGAAAGGAAGCTGCTAGAGAGCACTTTCTAAATGTTCAACCTTTGTTTTTTGTTTTTTTTTTACAACATTCAATAAATGTCAAATGTCATTTAATTTGAAAGAAATATTCCTGAATTAAGGAAGAAATATTGCAATACATTATTAAATCGTATCGCAATATATCGTGTATCGCAATATATCAAGATCGCAATATCTATTGTATCGGGCCTTATATATCGTGATCGTATCGTATCGTGACAAAGGCGTATCGTCCCAGCCTAATAACGATATACTTGATATTTGCATATCTTCAAGACAACTATCACTGTCTATGCTAAGGATCCCGAGATGGAGCAGTGTGACCCAAATGTTTGTAAAAGCAGGTGCACACTTGTCCTGCAGCGCTGCCCAGACTCATAGACTCTGTGAACCGTATCATTCTGACACTGACCAACCTGACTCTAGTTTTACATGGACTTACAGATCTGATCCTGTACAGAGTATGATGTATGTTTGTGTGTGTGCTGTCTTTAAAGGGAGCCTGTTATGAAAATCCACTTTAGAGTTCATGTTATAGGCGTCCTTTCACCATTAGTTTAGTTCAAGTTTTATTTGGATTGGTTCTTGCATGTTTGAGTAATATTGTTTTGTCCTGCAACGGATTTTCTATATTAATGCTCAAAAAATCCCTTTACGTTAAAAGAAAACAAGAGTGCACATAAAACTCAGCCCAGATTTGAACATTGTCAGAGCAGAGGCCTGCTTTACATCTTCAGGAAGAATGTTTCAGATGTTAGTTGCATAAAACTGAAATATTGATTTCTCAATGTTTAGTCTTGACTCTGACCCCTGCCGTACACTGAGTGCGAGTTTGATGCGAGGCGGGGCCCCTGCAAGCCTTAGAAAGTGCTTAAAACCAATGTGTTCTTGTACACAGACCTCGGAGCAGCGCGAACGCACGTCTGAGAGTCGCACGAGTGTGTGGAAAGAATTCGTAGAGTCTATTTTTCCCGGAGGTGGCAGCAGTCTAATGCGACTTTCAAGTCATAACACGAGCATTCTCTTGGGAATACACGTGAATCTGCGCGACTTTGAGCAAATCCAGATTGCAGTGGACTGGAGCTGGTGTACAAGGCACTTCGCCAGAAACTCGCACATGTCTCGAACCGAACTCGCCTCTCAGTCAGTGTACAGGCGGCGTAAGGCCAAACTATAGTCCTGACTCCATCACCAGCAGAAGGCCGGTCCCTGAGGTCCTCAGTCTTAGATGGTTCTACTACAGGGGAGGGCAAATATTTCTCCAGAAAAGAAATTAGGGGGTTATTTGTTTATCAACGCGGGCGATGCGTGCGCACTCAATATGCAGAAAGAGCTGCTGCTCATTGACCAAGCTGGAGCAACAACTCGAGCTAGGGCTGTTGTCAGCTAACTACAAGAGTTTATCACTGTGCAAAAACAAAAGTTATGTCAACATTTGTGAGTAAAATTCAACCCTACAATTTTTTAAAGTTACATTCAGATGACTGAAAAAACAACGAGAAAAACACAGTTTCAAGCTTCAGGAGCCAGATGTGAGTTATACCCATTCAGACCTAATCCAAACAGCTGCTCTCGTCCCGTTTTGTCGTTTTATTCAAAGAAGTTTCCTCAGCTAACCAGATGTAGAGCGTCTCTTTCAGCACGGAGCATGGCGTCGACTGATAATCTCTTTATTCAAAACCAGTTAAGCGCTGGAGGGCTGCATCGCGATTATTGGTGTAACAAATTCTTATTATTAGAAGCAACTTTCTGTAAAATATTGTTCATTTAATCTATTTTAGTGTCCATTTATTGTATATGTGTCAAGAACACAAGTGCAGATGCAAGAGTATCACTTATTCTCAAAAATGTGTTTGTGGGTGTGACTAAAACAGGCTGAGGGCCGCATCTGGCCCCCGGGCCGCAATTTGTCTAACATGTCTGAAATGTACAATGGTTCTAGGCCATGGAGAGACTTAAATACAACCAGAACTGCTTTAAAATCTTTTCTCTGAGTCATTGCAAAGAAAAACTAAAATTGTTTTAATTGAATGTCAACTTTAACTAGTCCAGTGAGTAAAACCCTGGTGTGTGTGTGTGTGTGTGTGTGTCCTGTTTAGGAGCTCTGGATCACATTGTGGTGTCGACTGAAGCGGGGAAGTTCCCTCTGAACCAGCTGGGCCAGATCTCCATGAAGTCTCCTCAGCTCATTGTGGTCAACATGAGCAGCTTCCCCGAGGTAAGAAGACCCTCCAGGCCCACTTTGTCTCCCACAGACGATCAGGCAGGAACCGTAAGCTTTATCAAAATAACTCTGCGTGAAGGAAGAGTGAGCCAGCGCAGAAACGACACGAAACCCGATCTCGGACCTCTTCTCGTTCGCTAATTGATGGATCTGTGGCGCGGGCCTTTGTTGTGAGTGAAAGATAGCAGTTTGTGTGTGTAGAACCGCCGAGATGTGGGCACTTGAGACTTGTGAGTTGTCACAGAAAGGGAAATGACCTCATTTTACCCTCAGGTTAGGAAGGAACAGATTATTTTTCTCTATTTGACCCTGTTCACTCCCACTTTTCTCTTTACTCTGCAGCAGTCACAGCCAGGACTGCAGCAAGCAATGGGAAAAATAAAATACAATCACGAAAATTCCACAACAGCAGAAGTACATACACTACTACTTAGCACTGTCACCACAGCTTCAAATCTGTTTTCTTACTTTAAATATCACCTTGGACCACACACGGGATACTGCGATGTTCCCTGCGTCACACTGAAGCTCTCTGTACCAGCTTTAATATGTTTTTAATGATCTCGATCCATTACCAAGTGGAGCCGTAGTGTTGCTATTGTTTTCCATTCATGTAACAAACCTAGGACGCTTATTATAGATCTGGCTGCTGTCATTGTTCTGCATAAGAGAAAATGCCTAAAGTCACTGTAGTCTATTTGTTAATTAATGTGCTTTCTTAAAAGATAATGTATTTTTGCATAGCTTAGATTAGAATCACAACAACAGTCGTCAATGAGGCCTTTACAAACAGATTTAGCAAACACAAAGTGAAAAAGTCAATGGTCAAAAGAGCCGAATTAGATTGTCCAATAGCAAACAGGCAACTGGATAATTGTCCCAAATCATCCACTGTCTTTAAGGAAAAGCTAAAAAAACAACAACAAAAAACAATGGGAAATAGAGAAATGACTGTAACATGTGTTTCTTCACTTCAGCATCTCATGCTTTAGACCCGGGGAATCAAACTCATTTTGACAACGGGCCACATTGGCATTGAGGTTGTCTCTGAAGGGCCGGTTGTATCTAAAATGAACCTTACTACTCTTCGAGGTTACTACAAATAAAATTAATTTCTTTATTTTTTATTTTTTTCATTTATTCATTCATTTTCTATCGCTTAATCCCATCAGGGGTCGCGAGTGACTGGAGCCTATCCCAGTAACTTTGGGCCTTAGGCGGGGAACAGCCTGGACAGTGGCCAACTTGTCACAGAGTTAGACAGACATCCATTCACTCTCTCATTCACTCACTATGGGAAATTTACAGTGATGCCCAATTAACCTAAACATGCATGTTTTTGGAGGTGGGAGGAAACTGGAGTACCCGGAGAAAACCCACGGTGACACAGGTAGAACATGCAAACTCCACCCTGAGAGATTGTGAGATGTTGATATGGTCCGACCCATCCTAAACCACTAAACTCCACGTGTACATTTCAAACAGAGCTGGTAAACTGGGCAGTAAAGGAGAAAGTTAAAGGAGGGGGTAAAAGTGGAGTAGAGAAGTGTGATTGGGCTAACAGCAAGTGTTCAATTATAAAAAATAATATACATGAAATATAACTTAAGCATTTTCATATACAGTAGTAGCTTATTTATTAATTTTTGTGTGTGTGATTATTAGATAAATCCAAATAGTTTTTTACTACAAACTATATACTCAATATTCAATTTTGCCTCTTCTAAACAACTTTCTCACTATTCTTGATCTTTACAAGCTGAAAACAGAACATTTTGCTTAATTTATCCTTAAAAAACATGCACCAGATCCTCGTCAGGCCTGGGCTTTGAACCAGGCTCAGTGTTTGATGTTGCATTTCAATGTGATTCCTCTTCCTCTCCGACATATTAAGCAGATCTCGCCTGGATCGGCTTCCCGGAGAATTCCACTCGGCTTTCTGTCTGTAAAAAAAACCACCGGAGCGGGCTTTGGAGGCAGGAAACAGTGATGAATATGACGCTCGGAACAATCAAACATAGGTATGAACTGAATTTATCACTCCGGCGCTCAAAGGGAACGTCTGGAAATCGCCCGGACGAAGTTAACAAAAGAAAAGAAACGAGATCTGCTGAATTAATCTAATACATACAAATAAATTCCTTTAATCTGGCTGCCACGGTTTCCTCAGAGGATGAAGTCGACAGGGAGAAGGGAGAAAGAGGAGAAGAGATTTCGGAAATGGAAAGCCGTGTTGCTCGTGTTGCACATTTGCACCCTTTGAAAAGCTCGGCTCGGGGAGTTGTCATGCGGTTTGCCGACACGATTTGAGGAGTGTGACTGTTAAAGATCTGACCTCCTTCATTTCGTCTGCATGAGTCTGTGTTCGCCGGAGCTGTTAGTGATTTGGGAAAAAGAGAGTTGTGTTTTACATGGATCAGGAGGAAGAAGACGTGTTGCATATGGAGCTGTGGTTTGAATATGTAAAGAATGTTTGTGTGTTGACAGTTCACAACATTATATTTACTAAATGTTTTATAAATTACATCCTAATTTGGCAATTTTTTAGATTTAGAAAATGTAATTCCTCTTCATAAATTATCTTACTAGGTCGCGAGATCAAATCACGATACTGTACTCACTCGTAAAGAACGGTCTCGCAGTCTTGGGATTGTTCGTAAAGGGTTCAGTTGTGTATCTTTGAGTAGCTGCAATAAAATGTCTCCTCCACATATAGACTTGTAGAGCAAATAATCAGACAGAAAACGGTCTAAACTCTGTCTTTATTTCGTATTGATAAGACAAATATTGACGAAGATAAATAGTTCTAAACATTGTAAAAAATTGAAGCGAAAAATACAGTCAAATAAATGCAGGTCATAGACATTGCAGGAAGAGTGTGATGTCTTTCACACTTAAACATCATTTAAAATAGATTCACAAGGATTTGACCCCATTGCTTCTATAACCTGGTAAAAAAAGTCAGACTGACGCGATCCTTCTTCTCTGTGAGCGTCTGTCTGCAGCAGCAGAGGGGAAGAGAAAGAGGGCGGAGCCTGAGCCAGAGTTTAGTCAAAGTAATAAGAATACTGTTACAGACATAATGAAATGTAAATCAAATATAGATAATAATAATAACTTAATTTTGTAATTTGCTTAGCAAAAATTCTAAATTGAAACAATTAATGCAAATTATTTTATCTCGTCTCGTCTGGTTCTTGTAGATCCAACCTCGTGGCTTTTTTTTTTTTAAACAGAAATGCACTCATTGTGATAAATTTAGTCTCTAATGAGAAAATTGAGAATGTCCTCCTCGTCTCCCAAGTGTGATGTCATGAGTTTAAATCTCTGCTACACTTCCTGTTATTTTTAACATTTTCTTATCAGACTTCTTAATTCAACTTATTACTATAAAGAGGCGGGGCTTTTCAGTTCAGCAGTTTTGCACAGAAAAGTAAAAGGACCTCTTTCTATTTCTAAACTGTTTTACATCAATTTTGTGTTTTGCAAAAAAGCTAAATGTAAAATACTGATCTATATATTGTTATTTATTCCTTAATACATAGAAAAAATACCTTCATCTTATTTGATTATTTAAATGATGTTTACAATTGTCCTTTGTCCAGCAAATATGAAATGTAGAGGTACAACTGTTCCCTTGCAATAGCGTGATAAAAATGTGCCACAATTCACATAAATGAGACACTAGTTGATCTGAGAAAACCTGATAATACTTTTATTTAGTTAAATTTACTCAAAGTACTTGTCTTTTTTCATAATTTACATCTTAACTGCTGTAAAACGATGATAAATATTTACCACAAGGACTATCACTGTCGTATGTGTGGTATAAGTGATAATTTTGCAGTCTAATGGTCTCACAGAAAGACTTAATAGTTTGAACGAGCTTATTAGAACACACAAACCTCCGCTCACATCTGTGTTTTCGCTGGTAACCATGTATATACACAGCACCAGCAGACTGTGGACGGGGTTAGCAGGGGTCAGCGGCCTGCCCTGTTACCTCTCAGTCCTGTCCCAGAGGAGCGGGGCTGACAGTGGCTCGAGGCGTTTCCACACACCGCTGCTTGTGCTGCACAGACTGAGCATGGAGCACCTTAATGACTGCCAGCTGGATCACAACAGCGCACAACCTGCAGCGCTTCAGCCAACTGCACAGTTATATGAAGCTAGGACAAGTTAAACTCTTATTAACTAGAGGGTTCATCTGTTTTGATCAACATCTGATAAAATAAACTATCAAGTCAAATCAGCCATTCTGGGATGAGTCAGACTGAGTTAGTCTCTAATAAAAAAAAAAAATACAGAAAATTCTATTAGGTTTAACACAACTTTCTCATTCCGACGTCCCTCCGAAGGGTGTTGTTGATTCCTTATTGTTCAACATTTGATCAAAACAAACTATAAAGCACCTGGAAATGTTAATGATAAAAAGAACATCTCTTCATTAGAGTCAAATCAGCCTCTGGGATGAATAACCCCTGCCGTACATTGAGTGCGAGTTCAGTCGCACGACTCTCGCAAGACTTAGAAAGTGCTTAAAACCAATGCACCCTTGTACACAGACCTCAGTGCGGACAACTGTGCGGAAAGAATCCGTAGAGAGTCTATTTTTGTCAGAGGTCGCAGCAGTCAAATGCAGCTTTCAATTTATAATACAAGCATTCTCGCGGTAATCCACGTGATTCCACGCGACTTTGGGCAATAACGGACCACAGTGGACTGGAGCTGGTGTACAAGGCACTGAGCAAGAAATTTTGACACATCTCGGACCGAACTCACCTTGCAGTCTGTGTACGGGAGGTGTCAGACTTTCTACTCTGCAAATAAAAAAAAACTACTAAATTCAAACATTTTAATAGGACTTTTTATAGGCTACGCCTACATTTTTTTGAGTAGTTTCAGGTCCCTAAAACTTTTTTGACCTTATTTACTAAAATTTCAAAAGCCAAATTCTGCCAAATGTAGGATCATTCAGGCCTCAGCTGAACACCTCAGCTCCCTATATTTACCCCCTAAAAATGTAGGCAGAAATTAGATTCTGTTTTTCTTTTATGTGGAGAAAGTGTTCACTTCTCTTAATCATCAGGAGCTAAAACTAAAGGGTTTCAGGCTCCTAAAACTCAGTTTTAATCAAAATGGCTTCAGCGTTTGAATAGGAGCTCAAATTCCCAAAATATGTCATTTACACTGAGAAAAATTTGTTAGACTGGAGTTCTCCAACTGTAGGACTCTCCCAAAAACAAGATGATTAATTTAATTAAAATATCTTTTCCCAGGAAAGACCCACTGAGATTCACACTCTCTTTTGCAGGGGAGTGCTGGGAGAGGGAAGCATTAATGGTCATGTTTTTAGGGGAAACCAGAGTACCTGAAGGAAACCTACACAGACACGGGGAGAACATGCAAACTGCACATAGAAAGGTGCTGGGTTGAGGACCTTCATGCTGCGAGGCCACTGTGTTGCCCATCTCAATCGGTTCTTCCTCGTAAATGTAAAATAGCTTGGGAGATACCATTAGTACTACATATTTCTAATGTAAATGTATCTTTAGATGCCTAATAGTTTGCACTTCTAAATGAAAACTAACTAAAGTTTCACAAAGGCATCTAACTGTGCCACATTTAACTTTAGTTTTCATAAAAGTAGTGCTTCAACACCTGTTTTGTTTTGTAAAAGTAGCTCTCCTGGGGCAATGTTGGAGACCCCTCATTTAGCCAGAACTGGAATTATTTCGGAAAAACAGGAACACATGTAACTATAATTACATCGAAATAATATGCTGAATCAGAATGTTTTTAGCTGGTTCTGTGTCAAATAGGGGGAATGTAGAATGTGATAATGTAAATAGATGAGTTTTCTGACGGAATAATGCCAATTGTTGCTATTGTTTTTTCTTTTTATTAAATGTGTGCTTTGACCCTTTTTTAAATTCAGATAATGTTATATTTCACTTCTTTAAAATCTTTCTGTGTACTTCCTGGTAAATGCCCCTGTAGCCCCAGTACCTCTGGTTGGAAACACATCCCTACACACTCTTACACGTTTGTCCTGTGTGTGTCTTGTGCCTCCAGGCGACAGCAGCAGCCACTCGAGCTCTGAGAGAGAGCAGCATGAACCTGAACCCGGAGGCCGACGGGAACCTCATCAAAGTGCCTGTGCCAAGTGAGTCAGCCCCAAACTTTCCCTTCACTTTTCCTCTGTCTGACTTCCACACACGTTATACACAAGTTCAACAGGTCACTAGAAAACATAACATGAACAGTGCATCAGAACAACAGTTTTATCACTTACTGCTCAAAACTACTACTTTAAATATGGACTTAAGGAGATATATTGCATCAAGTTTAGATACAAAGACATGGAGATGAATAAAGTAATCCAACTGTCCAAATTTGTAAATATATCCAACAATGCTAACTGTAGCTGCGAGCTAAATACTAACATTATTCTAGTGCTGTCAGGACATTTTTGAACTGTGGTTTTGTGCAGTTGGTCAGACGACGGACCTGTATATGCAGCGTAGGTATTTGGTGATCGAACGTGTTGCTTGTAAGACAGTGTGTGATTTTGGGCACTGTGGCCCAAGACAAATTTCCTCTCGGGGACAATAAAGTTTACCTTAAATTTACCTTACCTTGCAAAACTTTATTCCACATCAACAACCTCCATTGAAGCTTGGTTATGACTCGACTTGAATTAGTTGAGCTAAAATACACTTTATTTGTCAAAAAGCATCTTAAGTGGTAAAAGCTAAGTTTCCCATTAGATTTTGCCTTTGACTTTCCCCCATCACAAGCCACGCCCCCAAATATGTCATTTTGCCGACAAAAAAGGCAACTAAAAACTTTAACAAAACAGATAAACTGGGTGAAAACAAGAAAAAATGTTTAGTGAAATGTTCACTGTGTTTTGCGCTAGCATTGGAACAGCTTACACTTAATATTTTTAAATAGTTGTTGACGAGACACTTCTTTTGCGTTCAATAGCTTAAGCTGAGTTTAATTTTATATATAATATATGTTCTTGTTTATACATTTTATCTGCCATCTCCGTCCGATTACATGGGGAAACTTCTTTGAATAAAACCTCGAAAAGGATGAGGGCAAGCTGTTTCAATCCGACCTGAAGCTTGAGACAGCGTTTTTCTCACAGTTTTTTCACCTGAATGTAACTTTTAAGGGTTTGTTTGTTTCCACTGTTTGTTTTTATTAGCGGCGGCTCTTTCTGCAGGTGGAGTTCACGCGCATCGCCCGTGTTTGATTAACAAAAAATCCCTCTATAGCAGCAACACTAACCAGCACCGTTGTCAGCTAGCTACAAGAGTAAACATTACATTCAAGTGAGTGAAAAAAATGCAGAGAAAAACACTGTCACCCGTTTAGTTGTTTTTATCAAAGAAGTTTCCCCAGCCAACTAGAAGAATAACATAATGTATCTTTCTGCAGGCGACATGCTTTGCAGAGAGGAAAGTGACGTTGACGTTGATCTTTGTCGCATTTGTTGTTGTAAATGGGCTTTACAAATAAACTTGACTTGAGTGGACTTAAACACAAATCTTATCATAATTCTAGTCAGAAATTCTCAAATGACTCTCAAATTGTGCAATCATATCTAATACACCAAGCTAAATTGTTTATTTGCCATACTGCTGTCAATTCTATGTTTACTGTTGCAATTGTTCAAACACCAGAATAAATGCTACAAAATTCAGTGCATAGAAATATACGTATCTGTGTATGACAAAAAATAGGACAGTGTTGAGTTGGCCTAAATTTATCACTCATATGTGTTTCTTATCGGTAATTATTTAAAATTACAAAACATTATAGCAAAAAACATTCCTCTACAAACGGCCCATTGACAGTTTAATCTTTCACCTCGTCTAATAAGTCATATCTCATTAAAAACGTCATTATTCTGGTTATGGTAATGATTTTAATGCGCCTCTGAGGGACTTCTGTCTAAATACATTTCCCATGTCTTGTATCTGCAAATGCATAAATTCATCCATCACGTCCAGAGCTTTAGTGTAATGTTTCAGTTTTTCTGAGACTGACTGAAGTATTGGCTTGTTCTTGTGGCTTTGTAGAGTTTAAAGTGTTGATCTGTTGCCAAATCAAAAGTTACAAGAACACTATAAATGGATAGAGCTAGAAAGTAACAAAGTACAAAAGTAGAAGTAATGTTCTTAAAGCCCATACGTATGACATATCACATTTTTTTCTAATTACGACTTTGGTTTGATAGTCCTTGTTGAAAAATGTGAAATCTTAAAGTGTGTATATTACATGTTAAATGACACTTTTCAGTCAAACGTGATTATATTTTAGATTTCACTAAACTTTTTGCTTGTTTTCACCCAGTTTGGCTGTTTTTTGTTTTTGAGCTTTATAATTGTCTTTTGTTCAGTAAAAATGACACACCTAGAGCTAATCCTACAACTGTTACATAGCAACCACATATGGACCAAATATGGACAAAAATCTACATAAATGACACAGATGTTACGATGTGGCAAATGATAGCCTCTTAGCTTTGTTGAATGGTTGTCTTAACTCAAAGGAAACTCATTCAGTTGTGCATAAATTGTCTTTGAATTTTGTCTCTTTTTGATCAAAAAGAAACAAAGTTCCTCAAAAAACTTCTTGCAATTTTCAGCACTTATTTCACAATTTCTTCATACTGTAATTTGCATTTTTCAACTGTCGTAAAATAGGGATGGAAAGTCAATCGAAAACTTTGAAAACCAATCGAAGTATGCATAGATCGAATCGAAAGGCCAGAATCAATCAGTTTTCTCATGGAGCCACAGACCCACACACACACTCTGTAGTTGTATAATACACACAATAATACAATAAAAGCCATAATGTTTGAACAAACAAAGTGTGAACTTGTGCCAGACTTGACTGAATGTGCATTATTATGTTAACGACTCTAAATACAGACAATAAATATGAAATAAATATGTTTGCTGTTCAAATGTTTATAAGAATACAAGTTCTGACTCACAAACAACAGGTAAAAAAAATGTTAATATGAATAAACTGACAAAATCAAACAAAATTGAAAATCGTGGCTGCAAAATCAAAAACTGAATCGAATCGTGACTTGAGTGAATCGTCCTTTCCCTATCGTAAAAACATGGTGATAAAATGGCGACACAGCGCCTCACAGCAAGAAGGTTGCGGCTTCAGCTCCCTTTCTATGTGGAGTTTGCCATTTTTCTGTCCGTGTCTGGGTGGTTTTCTCCCAGGCACTCCAGTTTACCCACCAACCAATAACATGCAGGTTAGGAAACACTTGGTGGTGGTCGGAGGTTGAGGCGCCAGGTGTTTAGGTGTATCGTTTTTGCTGAGCTGCTCCAGGGCTGCTGCTGTCACTGAGTAGGTAGGAGGAGTTGCTGTGTGAATCACTTTGAAAGACTTTTGGAGTTCATCTATTGTCCTACAGCTGATGCTCGAGAGTAGAGATCGACCGATATGGGTTTTTCTTTGGCCGATTTTTTTATTTTAGTTTTAAAAGCACAGCTGGGATGAGATAGTAAAACCAAAAAAACTTAACCTGAACTATTATTCACCACGGTACATGTGCGTCTCACAATATAATGACGCTCAATGCTGAATTTGTAAATCCAACGTTGCCGGAACATAATGTGGCTTAAGAACCGGGGTCCAGACAAGGTCGAACCTTTACCGGAACAAACACAAAAAGTAACATAGGGGCTAAGAAATGCTAAAATACAAGCAATTCTAAGCTCAGCTGCCCATCCTACTCTGTTTTATACGATATGAAATTAATTTTGTCTGTGTTACACATGTTTTTTACACGTCACACCGAGATTTTAATTAATTCTGACAGAAATAACAAGCGCACCTGCTGCTGAATCCGATTCAGCAACAAGTTGCCCTCCCGCACGTGCTCGTCCTGCACCTCAGCGCACTGCCTCCGCGTCACTATCTGACCCTCCACAAGTCAGTCACAACAACGCAGCACAAACACACAGCAGACACAAGTCTCTTACAGCATGTACATACTAAAATACACATTAAAACTGTTGCACTTAACTGCAGACCGCCGATCCACGCTGGTTCTCACCTCTTTAACGCTCCGTACACTCCAAACACACGTGACTCTCCAGCTGCTTTTAATCCATCAAAACGAGTTGAAAAAATCACAACAATTATCCATAAAAACCCACTTTCTGCATATTTCCTGTTTTGGAAGAAGACAGAGAAGCGTGTTTCGCCTTCTTTCAGTGAAAAGTCTTAAACCCGCCTGCGCTGCTTCTGATTGGTCAAATTTACCGCCAGTTTCTTTTTTAGCCAATCACAGTCTGTGACACTGTCTTCCCCACAAGTAAAGTTTAGACTATTTGCAGTTTATGTGAATAAGAGACTGGAGAGCAGATGCGCTTCAAATGTGTTACCGGAGCAGACAAAACTGTTGACGGAATGCCCCTCGAGAGTTCCCGGATCTTATTCCGGCTTGTTCCGGCTCAAATTAAGCCCTGATGACGCTGTTGTATTTTGGCCCAATAAACAATAATTTCTTACCGTCATGAAAGACATTCATATTGTTCATATTGACAAACAAACAAACACTTTTTATAGCTTGTGCTGCAGCCAAAATCATAGAACAAGAATAAAACTTAAAGACATGTTAATGCTAAAATCAAAACCGCAGACTTATACTTATACAATACTTCTCCTTTAAGTAACAGAACTGAATTGTGTGTGTGTGTGTGTAGGAGCCGCTGCGTTACATTTGGAGTGAGTTTATGTGTAGAAGCAGGTGTTTGTCTGTCAGAGGAGGGACACGAGAGTCAGGCCCCTGTAATCAGCCTCTACACGCTCCGCTCTGCTCTGCTCACATCCACATTTGCATTTCCAAAGAGAAGCCGCTCCTTGATTGGCTCTGGAATCGGTAATTAGGCCGTATTGTTTGTGGTAAATACGCGCCCGCACTTGGATTGTTTGCAAATAATCCGCCGGGCAAAAAACAAGGGGAAAAAATGCCAATTAAAGACAAAAGTGCGAGTGTGAAACGGGGGGAATGGGATTTGTGGAGTGATTACAAAGTGCAAAAGCAGAAACTTGTTGGAATGACTGACGTTTGGGCGAAGGCTTAAATCTGCTGCATGTGACTGACTGATTAGTGGTTTGGGATGAAGTTGTTTACAGTCAGAGAACAGAGCTGTGAGTCTGTGTTATGTACAGTAAACGTAGTAGTTTTATCTTTGTATAATGTATTTCTGTGTTTTGTGCAGTTATCTCGTTTTTGTGTGGCAAAACTAGAGGAATCCAGTAAAAAAGCAAAGTGATAACTGAAATAAAATGATTTCTTATTTGAAGTCAGTGTCATTGGAAGGATAGCACATTTAAAGATTACTAAATATAGTTAAAGTTGTGGTAACTAACTTTTTTAGTTGTAAATTGGTAATCTTTATGGTTTTCACTAAAACTATATAAATGCAGCACTCTGTTAAAAAAAATGAGACAACTGTGTACAGTACTGTCTGAATTGAATTATTAAGAATTTTAGTTCATCATCAGGAGTGGTTCACTCCAGTTTCACTTTATTTTTTTTGTAAAAAGAAGTTATTAAGTTGTAATTGCAGCCAAAATGAAACATTTCGATATTTATCATGTGTCAAAAGATTAAGAACGGAAGTTATCAGATTTAAAGCCATACCAGCTTGCCAAAGCCTGATCCTGTCAGATCTCAGAAGCTAAGCATGTTGGGCCTGGGCAGTTCTTGGATGGGAGACTGGAGGAACGTCAGGTGCCACAGTGGGGTGAACTGTGGAGAAACTCGTTGTGTCCTTATGCAAGACACTTCACCCACATTGCCTAGTCTGGATCTGGTGTGTGTATGATTGGATGGTGGTGGCCGATGGCGCAAAATACCAGCCTTGCTTCCATCAGTCTGCCCCAGGGCAGCTGTGGCTACAATAGTAGCTATTATCATGTTTGCATCGTGAAAATCAGCTACCACACCTTTAAGGTTAATGTTTATTAGGACAATGTACAATTGCATTAAGCAATGGCAGAGATGCTTGTACCTTAATAGGATTTTTCATTTCTATCTGGACACGGAGAAGACATGCAAACTCCACAAAGAAAGTCCCCAAGCCATCCAGGATCCTCTTTATAAGACACTAAAGCGCTTAACACTGCACCACCTGCTTTGTCGAAGCATCCTAAAAACGAGACTCTCATTATTAGACACATTAATGAATGACTGGTTCATTCATATAGCACACTTACACAGACAGATGTCTTCCAAAGTGCTTCACGCAGCAACCTCCCCTTGCTCAGTGACAGCAGCAGCCCTGGAGCAGCTCAGTCGACGTGATCCACCTAAACACCAGGCGACTCAGCTTCCAACCAACATCAAGCGTTCAATAACCTGCATGTTATTAGTTGGTGAGGAAACTGGCATACCCGGAGGACATTTCATCCTAGAATCAAACCAGACCTAAAGCAGAATAAGATATCAATATTTCTTCTTTTTTTCTCAATATTTAGAAGATGAGTCGAAGGTTGTACATTGTTAGAAATTGCATTAAGTTGAATCAGCCTTCATGCTCTAAACTTTAAATTTTTTGTATTATTTTGCAGAGTGACACGAGAACACAGAGAAAACCTGTCCAAACTGGCCAAACAGTTCAGCAACAAAGCTAAAGATTCTGTGAGAAAAGTGCGATCTAATGCCGTCACGCAGGTCAAGAGGGCCAAAGAAGGACACTCGGAAGATACGTTACGACTTGTGGAGAAACAGGTTTGAGACTAAACTTTATTTCATCTACTGCACCCAACAGATCAGTGTGTGTGGAAGCAAAACAACTTTCTCCAGCTAAACTCAGAGAAGAATGAAATTATCCTCTTTGGCCCATAGAAGCAAAGAGAAAGTGTCAGCAGTCACTTTCACTCTCTCTCTCTGAAACCTTCAAATCAAGTTAGAAATCCTGGTAATAATGGAATACTGAATTACACAAAATCACACGTTTGTCCTTGTCTTCGCAGATTCAGCAGATGGCCGACAGCATGACGATGGACATAGACAAGCTCCTCGCAGCCAAGACTAAAGAGCTGCTGGGCTAAACATGACTGTAACTAAGGACACATTACTATTTCATGAAACTTCTTTGGATAAAAAAAAAGACTTGGACGTCAAACTGATTTGTTTATGGAGGAGCAGGAATACATCTGTAGTCAACTGTTTCTCATTCGTGTCCACATCTCTGGCATCTTCCCACGCAGCCTGGAAAACCTTTAAAACTTTGAAAATAATCAGCTCATTTTTGGTTCATGGAAAACGCATGGAAAACTGGAAAAACAGCTAAATGTCACGGACAATAAAATGCTGAAAATAAATTATACTTTAGCCTGTCATAGAATACAGTATATAGGATAATGCGCAAACAAATCAGGGTCACAGCTGATTGTCTCTCTTTTGATTTCTAAACATATGGATTTAGTTTTACAGCACAATGCATCCTTTTAGAAAGATTAGAAATGTTTTCATTCATTCCAATATAAGCCGATCTACAATAACATCAAAGTTTGGTTGTAACGTAACTTACAGACCTATAAGGACATTTACGTTCCTTTTTGAAACAAGAATTTATTTTATTAGTTGTTTGTTTTGCCATTATGTTGTCCACTTGGTGGAGCTGTAGCCCTTTAGTTGTTTAGTTGATTGATTGATCGACTAATTCTTATAGTTAGATTAAAAGGATTTATATAGAGCAGCAATAGAAGGGAATGAATTAGTTGAAGATTTGGGACATATTCATTGGTCTAATCTGCCTTTTTATGCATAAATGCAGTATTCTTTATTCATTTTCTATTTCCATTACAGTATAAAATTTTGAGACCATTTAGAAATTTCAGTTTTTGAAAGAAAAGCACAGTTTTAAACTCATCAGAAATACACTCAACACTTTACGTTAATACGTTAATTTTGTAAATGACAATTTGAGCTGCAAATGTGTTTTTTTTGTTTGTTTAATATCTAGAGGCCCTTTTCCAGCAACTGTCACTCCAGTGTTCTAATAGTACACTGTATGTGCACCTTGTGTCATAAGGTTAATGGATGATTAGAAAACCCTTGTGCAATCATGTTGCACAGCTGACAACAATTTAACTATAAAACGGTCTTTTCTTTGAACAGGTTGGGCATCTGGAGCATCATATTTGTGGGTCGAGTAAACGCTCAAATGTCCAGAAAAAGAGAACTTAGAAATCAAGGCTATTTCATTCATGGAAAAAACACAATTGTCTAAGTGACCCCCAAGCATTTGAACGCTAGTGGCCATTGTTTTTGCATGAATCCCACTGGATCTACTTAATGGTTGATGTAACATATCTTTAGTTGAGCAAAATGTTCTTAGGTTGACTACAGCCCTACCACTTGGTCAGACCACAGAACTAAAACTAAGATGACAAGAAATATCATTTTTGTTCAAAATTTCCTGGAGTAGGACCCCCAGACCCCTTTTTAAGCACCTCCAGTCCCCTCTATGATGGCTGTGGGCCTTTCTGATTCCCTTGGGACGACAAAAACATTCTGTCTTTCCTACCGGGTATGTCATACTTTCATTGTCATAATTGTGGACTATTGGTCTGTCAGAGACTTGACCAAACTGTCTAAAAACCAGTCATGTCGATGTTGTGATTACATAAAACTCTCATTGGAAATATCCTGTTTTTGGACTCTTGAGTGGGAACCCTGCCTCCGCACTTCTCTTGGGTTGGATTCATGGTTAACTTTCGTAAACAGACAAACGCAGCAGGGACACGGCAGCAGCCACCTCCAGCTCACTTTGTAACTCTTCTGTCTTCAAACAAACACCGAGGGAGGGACGAATGGACTTTTAATGGGATTTGTGGCCTCCTCCTAATCAAACCGTGTGCCACAAGAGCTGTCTGTTTACATAAAACAAGCGCACCCGCCTGTATGCAAACTGACAGCGCGGTGGGCCAGAGGAATATTCCAGAATTCATATGAACGGGTGTGATTAGGCTGTTGCCAAACATTTGTTTCACATTGATGCTAAGTCGGATGAAAATGCACTTTGGAAAAATTGTCGGCCTTTGTTCTCGTTCTGTACAGATAATCTGGCAACTCTTTCAACAAAACAACTCCAGAAAGAAACAATATTGATGAAATCTATTAAAGAAACATCACATACATCTTCTGTTTTCTTTTACTTTTCTGGTGGGTTTTTAAAGGAGACATGTTATATTTTAAGAAACTTGGATCAGATTGATATGTGTGTGACTTTGAAATGAACGCTGCCAGCAAAAATTAAACATAACATCATGGAGAATATCTTTTAATCTTTCGCATCCCAATGAGTAAATCATCTGTGTGTGTGTTTTTCAAAAGGCAAAATAGTCTGTAATTGCTGCGCTGTGATTGGCCCAGGTCACGGTGGACATCTTTAACCGTACAGAAGGGGTCTTTCCAAACGGATTCTTAAGGTTTTGCTAAAAAATATTTACAAATTTTGCAAGAATCCTGCTGGTAGAGCCAGGTCACCTTTTAGATTACCAAGTGAAACTTATCATAAGCAGATCATATTTGAGTCATAGTAAACCTCAATAGGGTTTAATCAGGTGACATCACAACATGGACCTATGTTATTTATCAGCTGAAATTAAAGATGTTTTTTTTATTTTTATTTAACCTTTATTTTACCTGGTAGGTCGATTGAAAACCAATTCTCATTTTCAACGACGACCTGGTCAAGAGGCAGCAATCATAACATACAGTATAAAATCCATACAAACGTAGACAAGACAAACAACTTTAAAACGTACTACTATTTACATATTTACAGATGACTAAACAACAAATTAAAAACAGGTACATTGATCACGCACTATGGATTTTATTGAGCTGATGAATGTAGCTGTTAGAATCAGAATGCTAGTGTTTTTTGTAAGTTGTTCCAATCGTTGGGTGCCACAAAATGAAATGATGTCTGACCAAAATATGTGCGGACTCATGGGATGATCATGGTGAAAGTGTTACTGGAGCATAGATTACGTGTATTTTTGGAAATGTTGATGAGGGAGCGAAGATACTGAGGGGTTTTGCCGGCTAATTTTTAGCTGGTTTTAAATCTGACAACTTACTCTTACTCAACACATGATTAATATCGACTTGTATTATTTTGGTTGCAATTAAATGTATTTTACACTAGAGCTGGGCGATATGGCAAAAAATTATCACAGTTTTCCTGGAGACGATTTCGATTTTATCACAATTCTTGTAGACTATTGACTTAGTACCTTTGAAGTAACTACAATCATTTGCTTTTTTCTGAAAGTTCCTACTTTTCTGTGATTGGTTTAATCCAGCTGCCAGATTTTCAGAGAAAAAACAAGTCTTTGAAAAAGACAAGCGACTTCAGCTCATAAATAAACGTATTGAAGTAATCGATTAATTAGAACATTGTGTGATAACATAATTTTGACATTTCTAACACTAATAGCTTTTGAAAATATGATACAAACCATGTTTATTTCATAAATAAATATATTTTTGTAAATCAAACCTGAAAATTTGCTAAAATTCACCTGGAACTTGACTTGAAACTGCACCACAAAAGACCTCAACACACGACCTTCAAACATCATAAGACTATTAAAGACAGACGCCCACATTCGTTATAAAGAAAATAACTTGGCAAATCTGACGCTAATAGAGAAGGTTAGTAGGTATATTTTAACAAACAGATGCATTAAATAGAGAAATGGAAAATCTCAATTTGACGATTTCACCATAAAAGTAGATTGTCACAACAGCGAGCTCACAATTCGATTTTTATCACGACATTGAACAACCCTATTTTACACACAACAAAATAAAACTGGAGAGGACCGTCCAAACACAGCCAATCAGAGAGCTGCAATCGACTCCTGATTAGAAATAAAATTCTTTATTATTTAATTCAGATAATACACAGTGTTTTTTCACAAAGTGCTGCACTTATTGTAAACTTTTCAGTGGAAAACACAAAGCTGACCTATTTACAACTAAAAAAGTTGCCCCAACATTCGGCTTCAGGGTTTTGAGTTTTAGGGTTAGGACGACTGAAACTCATATCATCTTTGAGTTTGTAACAATGTGCTTTGTACAATTGACTGTATCACCCGTCCTTGACATTAGCATTCGTACATCCAGACACATGTAGGCTAAAACAAGACGCATTGTTAACTATGGATGTGAGTCCAGACAACCTCAGGGAGGCCTTACATTGGTAACATTGGTCATTACTTGATAAAACACAATGATAAAACACTGGTGTACAAAGGTCAAAATCTCATTAAAGCTGATTTTGGATAATATGGCTCCTTTAAAGTTGGGGTAACTAACTTTTTAAAGTTATAAATTAGTAATTTGTTACTAAAGTATATGATAATGCAACACTGTGAAAAAATGAGACCACGAGTACTTCGAACAGAATAAAAAGAATGGGCTCCGTGCACGGATTTCAGTGCTGCGTACGTTCAAAATGCTAACTTCTGTATGTACGACCATTCCTGTTAGCGTTAGCATTTAGACACAATTATGTCTCTTTTTAAACACACAAGTGTCTTGTGAAATATTCCTCTGATATGCAAAGTCTTAACATGTTTCTGTAACATTTACCACAACTGTCTGATCTAAAGAGATTAGTCGTTTTAAACTGATGTAGTGAACCTCATAGAAAAAACAAATAAATCCTCTTTAGATCAGACAGTTGTGGTAAATTTACTGAAACATGTTAAAGACTTTACATATCAGAGGAATATTTCACCAAAGACACTTGTGCGTTTAAAAAGAGACATAATTGTGTCTAAAGGCTACGCTAACAGGAAGTGGTCGTACATACAGAAGTTAGCATTTTTGAACGTACGCAGCCAACTGAAATTCGTGCACGGAGCCATTGTATTTCTCATCAGAGCTGAATGCTGCTCTCTGATTGGCTGTGTTTGGATGGTCTCCTGTCTCACTTTATTGTTTGTTAAGTTTTTAAGCCATAATTGCAATCAAAATGAATACATGTCGATATCAACCATGTGTGGGAGGATTTATGAGAGGAAAGTGTCCGATTTAAAGCCTACTACTACTACTACTATACTATACACCTTTTAGTTTCCTCAGTCATGAGCCTGATCATGACTTTACAACACAATAACTCATTTAATGTAAGTGTTTAGTGTAACCTTTGATTAGTCTGCACAGAACATACAATGCTTCTGGCACATTGTCCACTTTTGTACTGCACACTGCATGTTCTTTCATCTGCTGCTGTTTACACCAGCCTGAACCTCTCCTTATTATTATGTGGCGAGTGTCTTCATCTCTATCACGGTTTGTTTTTCAGCGCTTCCTGTGCTACTGCGGCCCACATGGCAGCGGTAAAGTCCAAAAATCACACACTTGCCCACACACTTGCCCCATTCACAGCTCACAACACTTTAACTTTGTGCAGCTAATCATTACAGGTCAAGAACTCAATCTGAACAGGGACGACCATTCCAGACGATCTGCTTTTCTACAGATTGTGGCTTTATTACATTTTCCTTGGCTCTTTCTCTTTCTAAATGGTTTGGCCTTAATGGTCTAAACAGACTGGAGTCATTGGATAAACAAGAGTTTAGCAGAGGAGTGGCCGGGTCTGGACCGAGGCGGGGCCACTTCAAATGGCAGGTTTTTTGCGGCGATTCTTGGTCCATATGTCAGCAATTTGAGGGCATTGTGTACCTTGGCTTAAAACAGAGGCTTCATGATCGATGGAGGGGTGAAAATCTCCCAAGTCTCTGGCGCAGAACACAGGCGAGCACGAGGAAATTGCTTTCAGCTGATAGCTTCATTTCAGTTCACATTTATCAAGTGAATTACCCTGTTCCTTTCAGATGTTTACTACAAGCACCGCCGCTGACATGTCCTGTAGTGTGTGTGTGTAGCGTGTGTTTAGTGTGTGTGTGTTGTGTGCGACAGCTACGGCTCAAACTGTGTGAAAGTTCTGACGTGTCCTCTGGCCCTTCCTCGCGAAAATATACAAGCTCAAATTAGTTCGGTAAAGTTTGGGTTTGATAAGTGTGTTGTGCTCCTCCGTTTGTAGCGAACGCACTGAAGTAGCAACAGTACACCGATCCTTACTACTGTAAAGAAACGTTATGCTGTAATAACTTTTACAGAGTCTGACTGTAACAAGAAAGAATCAAGAAAAATATAATAACTGAAGCTCCTGAATATCATTGCATTCTTCCACCTAAAAACAAGTAAATGAATTATGCATTTATCAACATATAAAACACTGATTTCTATGTAAAAATTGGCAAAACTACAACTATACGCTATAAGTATTTTTGCTCAAGTACTGTGCTTAAAGAGCTTATGACAGGTTTTGTATTTTCTATATTTAGCTCATATTGGTAGTTTAATACATGCTGTGAATAAAACTTTGACCAAGAACACGTTTGTGAAGAAAAAGTTTCAAAAAATGTTGAAAATAACAGAAAGTAGAGCTATAGGGAGACAAGGACATTTCACATTTTCTCACAGAAACACATTTTTATGATCCTGTTAAAATTAATTTAACAAAGTGAGTGTGTTCTAGTGTATTTTAGGCAAATGTGTTGGCATCACTTATAAACAGGAAAATAATTTTTATTCCTAAAAGAATGGCCAAACTGAGAGGAAATTTGTGACATGTTTAGTCAAACTTAAATATAATAACCTTAACTTCATTTTAATAAAATTAGTAGTTCAACCTGTCAAAAGGTGGGGTACTTGATTTTTTTTGTTGTTGTAAAGAAACTGTCTTTTCTACCAAAAAGTATATTGTATATGCATCAAACTGGACAAAATCATATCACTGGTCTAAATGAAATAAAAAGGTACTTTGGTATCACTTTTATTAATTATACCTTATTTAGCTTTACTAAAGCCTTATTAAAGCATGAATAAAGAGTTAACAATTAATGGACAAATCATCAATTAATGAATGGAAGTGTTAAGGCTTAGTAACTGCTCAATAAAGGAGCTAAGATTAGGATTTTGGGTTGAGGGGTAGAGCTTGTAGTAAATAAGTCGTTACTAAGCCTAATAGCCTATTTTGTTCATTAACTTCTCATTTGTTCATTAAGAATTAATCCATTATTCATGATTTATAGAGTGTATTAAGGCTAATCAAGATGTAGTTAATATAAATGTAGTGCTCTGTTCTTACAAATAATGTCTGAGGCTATTACCTTGTACATTTGTGAGAGTTAGAGACTAGTTTGACCTTGCTTCTGGTTCTGTGGTATAAAAATCAAAATTATTATTTAAACAAGTTTGACAGCTTCAAATACAGATTCCTAGATAGATTCCTTTTTGTTGGCCTACAAGATGATTTTATCTAAGCTTAGATCTTCAAATTAAAACTTAAAGGCTACTTTATCACTACATTTTGTGTTTGGGTGTCACCAATGGCTATAGTTGTTATTTTGTGGGTCATGACCTTATTGAATAAGGTTGAGAACCACTGATCTAGGTCAAATAGCAGTCCATTATGTTCATGCAACTCAAAGACACAGATTATTATTTATTTAGTTCAGTAAACACACTCAAGTCTATTTTTGTCAAAAAAGTTGCACGATGCACCTTTTTATAATATTATCTTATATTATCTGTTGAAACCAGTTTGAGTTCTTCCACATTATCCATTTGGAACTTCCCCCGCTGAAAGTGTCTGATTGACCGTGCAGCCTACTTCAGTTTGTGCTTAATCTCAACAATGATTTGTAATGGTGTTTCCAAAGTCCGGATGGAATTGAACTCTTCTTTTCCTCTGTATTTCTGCTTAAACACAACCAATAGCAGCAGAAACACTGTACCATCTTTGTTTTGGTACTTGCTGTTGTCTTTGTTAACACCCCCGTCACTCCTCAGCTGTGATGTTATCATAGACTGTTATATCAGATTATACAGTCTATGGATGTTATTGAGCCGCTGGTGATTTCGGCAGATGACTAGACCCATTAACCTTTAAGTGCATTTAAGCATTATTCCTTTTAGCCGCCCTTCATCTGATTGAAATATTATTGGCCTGTAGAATGTGACGTCATGTGCAAAGAGCCGCTCTTCATCTGCTTAGCTGGGGAAGCTTCTTTGAATAAAACAACAAAATGGAATGAGAACATCTGTTTGAATCCGTCGGAACCAGTCTGACAGACGTCTGTCTCCTGAAGCTTGAGTCAGTGTTTTTCCTCGCCGTTTTTTCACCTGAATGTCACTTTTAAGGGTGCTAGGGTCGAATTTTATTCACAAATGTTGATTTAGCAGCAAAACTTTTGTTTTCACACATGATAAACTAGTTAACTGTCAACGGTGCTTTTTTTTTTTTTACTGTTTGTTCCAATGGTGCTTTCTGCATAACGGGTGATGCTCATCACCCGTGGTAATAAACAAAAAATCTCTATATATGTTATGGAACAATCATACGGAACTGCATCACGACTGTCTAGAAGGTAAACCCACAACTGTTACCTAGCAACCTTTCCTAAACAAGGGCAGAAAACCCAAACAAACGACTATTAGCTCTCGAGTGAACAAAATCCATCAGCGTTAAAGCACAAAAACTTTTCTGTGCTCAAAACCATTTACCTCGAGAGAATCCCGTCGATCAAAGTGTAACAACTGCACAAGACAGACTGTTTTTACGACTCCGCACAAGAACACGGACGACAAACACAATGATAAAGGAACATTGTGCATCCGTGTGTGTGTGGAGAGCGACTCGTGCAAAGTGTCTCTCTCAGCTCACTCACTCCGGCCTCTCGTCTTCTCCTCTGGACAATTTGCCTCTTAGCGTTTCCTACTCGTCAATTTCTCTTTACTTTTGATGCAGATTTCGCAGCGTTGTTTTATTCATGAGGCTTTTGGAGTAGTTTGAGAGCAGCAGCGGCGGCGGCGGAAGAAGCAATGGACCCAAAGTAGTTTGCCAAAAAAGACCTGTATTACACTGTAAATCTATAGTGTGTAGAGAAAGTCTGTGTGTATGTATAGGAAATGGAGAAAACTAGTCCGGCTTGGCTCTCCGGCGTGATTACACCTTGAAGTCTCCCAGCTCCGGTCGTCTCTGCAAAACAACGCGGCAGCACGTTACACACACACACATGTTCTACACACACGCACACACACGCTCCGATAGTATGAAGATGGAGAGTGGAGGAACAGCGCTTTCACACCGGCTGCAGTCTCAAGCTTGCACTGTGATAAAATCAATCAAAATGTCTTTAAATTAGGGTGGGATGATGTTTCACGAAAAATTGACCCAGGAATGACTGAAATACACGATCTTTTCCAGACGTTATCTTAATAAACTGAGTTCCTGAAAAACTACATGAAAGCAGTAACATTGTTATTGAAAAAGAATGTTTATATTTAGCAAATTTGCAGAAAAAAGTAGATCGTTCTTGTGACAAAATTGAACGCTCATAAGAAATGTGACCCAGGTGTCCAGACAAGAATCAAACTGTGACAAAAGACACTCCTCCCAACTTTAAATCACATTGTTCATTTTATATTATTTTTATAGGTTTTGACTTAGATTCTTTGATTTTTTTAAGCTAAAATCTCTTGTTAACAGAAATCACTTGAAACAAGCTCAAATGTGTACATGTGCACTGAAATTACTCAAAATTACTTAAAATGCTATTTAAATGGCAATGTTTAAACACAATTTAAATACTGTTTAACAGTCAAAATATGTTGTTTTAGTATTTAGCTTAACTTTAAAATGAACATGTTTAAAAAGAATGTTAATAATTGCCGTAGTCAAAGACTAGAGAAGCTTCAGGGCATCAACATATCAACTTTTGATTATATTTGGTACTAACTCAAAATGAGAAATGATAGTCTGTATTTATAAGGCTAGGGAAGACTTTATTATTTTTACAGACAGAGTCACAAAGAACTTCACAGTGAGTTGAACCTCTCCCCACTCAGTGACAGTAAGCTGCCCTGGGGCAGCTCAACACAGGCGATTCGCCTAAACACCTGGCGCCTCAACCTCCGACCAACACCAAGTGTTCTCTAACCTGCATTTATTGGTTGATGGGGAAACCGGAGTGCCCGGAGGAAACTACCCAGACACGGGGAGAACATGCAAACTCCACACAGAAGCCCGGGCCGTGCAGGAATCGAACCCGCGACCTTCTTGCTCTGATACTAGAGCACACCCTGTCACTTTATTGTTCTCTGTATCTTCAGTGTCTCTGGAGCAACTCCTCAGCATCTGTGGGTGCCACAGTGCAGTTTGAAGACTGATTTCCAGCTGGAGGATCCACTCACCCATGTACCAGACACTGGGACAGGGTGAGTTAAGTGTCTTGCCAAAGTAAACAAAGACCATCCAGTCTAGTCCAACTGTGTCCCTTTATATTTCAGCGGTCTCCCATCAGCCACTGACCAGGCCTGACTTGCTTAGCTTCTAAAACCTAACAAGACCAGCTCTGACAACTTAGTGTGGCCACTATATTTATCCACTTACACAGTTTTACTTCTGTTTTGAGTATCTTAAGTCGGCTGCACACTAGAGGAGTTTAAAATCTTTTGATTGTGCGAGCGCAGTGTTTTCTTTCATGCGCGCAGTTATACAACTAGTAAATCAGGTTTATAAAGGTCCAGGAGAGCGGAGGCTCAGTAGACGTAAGGAGCTGTTACACGGACGCATTGTGGCCGTAAAAAGACTAAGTTTCCACAACCTAAGTGTTGGCATGTGTGTTGGAGTTAATGTGCGTATTGCTTGTAAAAAAAGAATCCCGCACTTTGACTACGCGCACAAAGTGTTAGATTTATTTCCCAATAAGGAGGTCGTGGGTTCGACTCCCGGGTCGGAACATATCAACATCTCACGATCTCTCTGGGTGGAGTTTGCATGTTCTCCTCGTGTCATCGTGGGTTTTCTCCGGGTACTCCGGTTTCCTCTCACCTCCAAAAACATGTATGTTTAGGTTAATTGGGCATCACTGTAAATTTCCCCTATGAGTGAATGAGAGAGTGAATGGTTGTCTGTCTAACCCTGCGGCAAGTTGGCCACTGTCCACGGTGTTCCCCGCCTAAGGCCCAAAGTCACTGGGATAGGCTCCAGTCACCCGCGACCCCTAACGGGACTAAGCGGTAGAAAATGAATGAATGAAAATGAATGAGAGTCAATGTTTCTTCTTTATTTGACATTTTAAGAGGCGCCGTCACAAGACAGATGCACCAGATGCTTCTGTTGTAAAGGTCCTCACTCGTGCAGCAGGTGAACCTCACCATGATGCCCCAGACAAATAGTCACAGTGACGACCTAAGGAGAGAAACGACAAAAAATCTCTTACGAAAATACTTACTCTAGCCATGTTTCCCTGAACTTGTAGAGGGGCACTTCTGGCTTAAAATCGGGCCAAACTCCTGTCGTGTGCAGAAGGTTTTACTGATTCGTGAAACTGCTGCTGATGTCAGACTGTTTCCTCCGGGTTTACAGTCTCCTCCTTCTCCACACAAACTCTCTCTCCTCATCACGTCTAAAGTGTTCGGAGCGTAAGAAGCCCTGCTGAAGATCTCATCAAGCATCCAATCAGTGTGTGAATAGCAAATGCGCTCTCCTCTCGTGATGTGATGATGGCAGGGGGGAGGAAAAGACACGTCGAGGGGAGGAAATTCTCTGCATATGCAAATTGGACTTAAATTTTAAACGGATTGGATGTTCATAAGAGCATCTTTGACCCTTCGGGGGTTAGTTGTAACAGTGACAGCGTAAAAACAGAATGTGTGCAGATTAGCCTATTAATATTTATGGATGTAATTGGTGGTTTTGCATGTTGTTTAGACGGTGATGGTGGGGCTCAAGTGACAGGTCGGACTGCTAATTTTACTGAGATGTATTTAAGATTGTCGCATGTAAGATTCTGCTGTGCATTTTATTCAATTAATCCCAGTATAGGCATTTTTTAGGATTGAAATCTTACTTTTATTGGTTGTAAATTTGTGGCCAGATGTATTTGGCGGTTTAATTTTCACATTGGGGTTTGTTCACTCCACCAGGAGAGGACTTTATATTTAACCAGTCACTGCTTTTTGGTCTTTTTGTAGTCCAGGAAGTAAAGTATAGAGGGATTAATGTCCGACGTCACTTTCCACTCTACTGCGCATGCTCCATCCAGAAAGAGCCGCTGTCCATTGGGTTAACTTCGGAAACTTCTTTGGTCTGAACCAGTGTTAAAGACGTCTGTCTCCTGAAGCTTGAGTGTTTTTCTCGCTGCTTTTTTTTTACTCACCTGAATGTAACTTTTAAGGGTCATATGATCGAATTTCATTCACAAATGTTAAATTAGCTGCATAACTTTTGTTTTGCACATTAATAAACTCTAGTAGTTAGCTGACAACAGTGTTGGCTCAAATTGTTTCCATGATTTGTGTCATGAGCGGTGACTCTTTTCACAGACCGAGTGAGCGCACTACATGTGTTCATAAACAAGTAATCCCTCTATAAACCGTGTCAGCGATGTTTGTCTGTTCTGTGAGGTAAACGTGTGAAATAAAAGATACAAAATCATAAAATAAGTTAATATTGGACACAATATCTGCTAGCAACAGGGTTGGTTCTTGCTGAATGTACTTCCTGGTTTTCGGTAAACATCTTCAGAGTAACTGAAGTGAAATGAAAGTGAGCAGAGGCTCTATTAGTAAAATGATGTTGATAATGTCATGAGGCCAAATTGTACTTTTCTGTGACATATCAAAAAATAGTTTCTCCCTGGAATCCTGATTTCTGTGACCACAATTATAATATATAATTGTATTACAAAAAAAAAAGAAAAGAAACAAACAAGAAAATGCTTGTAAAGGTCTATTGTGTAACTTTCTGGAGGTGAAAAGTCAACTATACATTTCATTAGAAATACAAAGATAAAAGCATATTTTGGGACATTCTTAATGTGATAAACCAAAATGTGAAAAACAGCAAAATACAGCTAGATGAATAGCTTTTACCTGGAAACAAGCAGGTGGAGACCCTTCTCTAGGTCAAATAATAGTCTATTTTGTTTTCATGCAAACCTTCTCAAATTAAACACTTAGATTTTATTCATGCCATTCTTTGCACATAATCTCTTCTTTTTTCCTTTTCTGACTTGTGTAAAATGTATTATTTATATTCACAACCCTCCAAATAAAGTCAAAACGAGTCAATCCCACAAAGCCGTCATGCACTTTGATCCAGGTGGGTGCTCTTACCGGCTCTAACAGGGAAATGGGCTGCCATTTTGGGAGGAAGCTGGATATCCTAATAATCATGTAAACTAATACCAGTTTGCAAAGAGTATTTCCTTCCTGCGCTCGGGGCCTGTCAGTCATTCAGCAGAATTGCCCCCTGTCTGTCTGTCTGGTCTCCCATTCCAGCTCAATGACACGCGCACCCTCTTCCTCCCCTCAATTTGTACTGGAGGACCACACGGATCTCCCCCTGTACCTACACACCGAGCAGACTCTCTCCGACACGTGTTGCAAACGAGAGCACGGGCCGGTTTAAAGTGGGCGAGCTGTCATTTCAAATTGTCTGGACATCGTGATTACCGGCATGGGAGGAATTATATATTTAGCTTTGCGTCTGCGGCTATTTCCTCGCCCGCGGCCTGATCTGCTCGAGCCGGTGCCCTCCGTGTGATCTGAAGTGACTGGTGCCCTGGATGCTACTATCGGAGAAGAGTTTAAAGAATCCCCCGGAGAGGAATGCAATCAAGGACGGACCAGCTGGAGGAAGGCAGCTATGTGCGATACTTTGGACTCTCACTGACAGTTTGAGGTGACTGTAAAGCAGCTGGAGTCTCATGTGGCCACCGTGATGATTCAGATTATTATTTATAGTGGTTCGTCAATAAAATGTCTATAAAGTAGTGATGGGCAAACAAAGCTTTACTTTACACTGCGCTATATTGTGGTAAAAAAATAATAATGTAAGCATGTAAAATTAAATTGTGTCATGAACCAACACAATCTCACAAGAACGCGTACATTTACCACGACACAAAAACAATGTACTATGAGCATGATTTCTCGCCCTTTTTGCGTGCTTGTGTTACAGAGCAGAACAGAAAGATTTATAGTTATTGTCACAGAGTACAACAAAATTACGTCTGGAGTGAGCCCCGGGGCCCCTACACCTTTTGCGCGCCGCCACTCGCTTGTCGAAACATGAAATGCAAAATAAAAAAAAAAGTAGCACAATATGAAAAGCGCAAAATTGACACGAGTTTTGTTTGAACATTTTCTTTAGGTGTGGGTGTGGCTTAAGACAAAATCTTAACAACCACCATAGAAATGAACTGGGACTGTGACGTGAACCACAATTACGCAAAAAAGCCGTAAAATCGTGCTAATCATACGCAATTTACATGTCCTGTAATGCTGTGGTAAATGTACGCTTTCTGGTGAGATCAAGTTACATGAACAAATGAACACATTAAAAATATTGAATTTACAATTTTTACAAAAATAATAGCATAAATTATATATATAGTTAATATTAGCATACTGAAATACAAAATTTCGAGGACATTGGTCTCAAATTTTCTGTCTTCTTGTATCTGCTTGTATCACAATGATAGTTATTTATTTTTTGTCAATAGACGGTAGATAATAGATGGTTTTAATGGTTTTAATAGTTTTTACAGCCAAGACCATTAGATCATTGTTTCAGGTTACAAATTGTTTTTAAAATTTCTTAATCATCTTGGCCTTCATACCTGTTAGAACTGCTTTTAGCTTATGAACCCACATGGACCCGGCGCTTCTCCGGCAGCAGGATTCTAGTTATTCCTAAAATCAGGACACACACTCACAGCGAGGTGTTTTTCCAGTTTGTGGCCTCTGTCAATGGAACGGTCTGCCAGAGGATCTCAGGGCCGCAGAGAACATTCTGGTTTTTAAGTATTTTTTGTGTATTTATTACTTGATTATATTTTTAGGTTTGCCATCTCATAGATCAACACTCCTTAATGAATTGAGTGTACTTACCACTCAATGACAAATGGCGCGTCATGTCGATGCTTCTCTCTTTTCTGATGTGTCAATTGCACACCCATTTTCTTGGCATTGTATAGACACGTATATTGGTTGAGGCCACACAAGAGGTTTTCTTTGGGGTTAACAGCTAATTTCAGCTCTGAAGTAACAAAAGTTGGTAAATTTAGGGCTGTTCCTCAGAGTTGGTTAAGAGTAGGATTAGGGTTGTGGTATATTTATGAATAATAACACATCTTTACATCTAGAACAGAACATCTTTACCCTAGAAATGAACTGGGGCAGCAACACGCAAAACAGACACGCAAAAAAATGTACATTTTATTAATGTGACATGAGACCAGGCAGCATATATTTATGTCCTAGTTTTATATGTATTTATTGACCTATTTATGTTTGACTTATTTCAGTGCTTTTTGGCCCTCCATTGTTTCCTCTGAAGAGCCTCTGCACCAGCAGCTGTGGTTGACTGTGGCTGCTGGACTCTGGCTCGTGGGCCTCTGTAGGTTTGGTCTTCACCTCGTCTCTTCTCTGGGCCTTGTGCTGGGGTTCTGTTCCTGCAGGTGACTCTTTGCTCCTGGTGCAGATGGTGCTTTCTCGTCTGACTTATCTCTACCCAGCCTATGAATGTAGTTTAAAGATACAAAAATGTATTTAGCATGTGGGAGAGTGTGTGTGTTGGGGTTGTTGTTTTCTTCTTCTTCTGATTTCCGGCAGGACAAATGCCTCTCGGCACATTGCTGCCTTTCTGGTTGAATGAGGAATTACATCTCAATTAAAGCCCATTAGATCCACAGGAACAGTTCGCTGGCTTGCAGAAAATTTACTAGTGCTCTAATAGCATTGTCATTTCCATGTGCTGGAGTCAACAATGATTTGAGGCTGACTTCATTGCCTGAATTCAGAGACACTATTTTAAATAACTGGTCACGTTGAGTACTGTACAATGGGCAATCAATAAACACATCATGTTGTTTGTTTGTGGGTTGTCTGACTGTCGGCTTGTCGAAAGGGCTATGAGCATGTGAGAATGTAGAATAGGCCTATTCAACTTAAGGCATGGTGCCAAATCGGCCCTCCAAAGATTTGATCTGGCCCTCAAACCATTTTCCCACTATTACAAAAAGATACTGTCCTTTCTCTTGCTTGCCAGTTTAATATTGGGCTACTATGCCTGAGACTTGATTTGGTCCTATTTTAGTTATGATTAAATTCTGCTATAGACTTCGCTTGGTCCTAGTTTAGTCCTGGTTTAATGCTGAGATTGTACTAATTTTGTCCTTGATTAATTGTGGTTAGGCGCTGTTTTAGCATTAAAATTCAAACATTGACTATAGCAGTGTTATTTTTTTTACTGAAACAGATATAGTGTTGTAGATATTTGGCGTAACCCTAAATATGGTCAAAAGTGATGAAGTTTTGTGCAGCTGTATGGCCCAAAAGCCCTGGTCTTTGGAAAAATCTGGCCCTCGAGAAAAAAATGTTGAATAGCCCTGATGTAGAATGTTGCGATGTAAATCAAAGTCTTGTGAAAGTTCTTTCTGGTTTCTTAACTAATAAAGGATGATAGAATTTTCACCAAATCAGCACAAAGCCCCACCTCACCTATGTCTCTATCTTTGTCCTCCAGAATCTAAACCCCGGCTGAAGAAGCAGATGAACGCAGTCCCTCAGTTTGACAGGAAGCCCAGTTTATCTGCAACCCAATCCCAGTCAAGCGCTCCAGAGCCGGGCCCGGGTTAAGTTCAGGCCCGAGAGGAAGGAAACGGACGACTCAGGAAGTGCCGCTCGAAGCTTTCACCAATCAAATCCATCACGGAGCCGCTGGTGGAGGCCGCATGTCGTTTCAACAGTCAGATTCATCACAGGACCAGCGCTGTCTCTCCAGGCCGGGCCCGAGGAGCACACTCACACACACACACGGTCATTAGAGGCGGCCGTTCTGCACTTTAACTAAACATCTTTTCCATAAAATAAATGCTTCCAGGTTACCGTGGCTCTCGGAGAACCAGGTCGCCCCTCTGCCTCCGCTGCTGCTGCCGCTCATCTGATCCCAATTACCAGGCCGAGGATAGAAGCTGTAACTCCGGCGTTTGAGTCCAATGGGTGGCATCATCTCAAGAGTGGAGCCTCGTGAAGATGACTGCATGTGTAAGTTTGTTTGTGGTATTATCCTCTGGGGTCTGATATCAGAGTTTGTGTCTGCGGCGTAGGGCTGTAGTCGACCAAAGACATGTTCCATTGACCGATCATTTGACTAAAAAGAAAGCATGATAAAATCTTTGAAGCTGAAAATATCTTCTCTTCTGATCATTTATCTAACCCAACTATGCTTGAAAAGAAGAAAAATGTTGTAAAGATCGTGCAAAAACAACAATCTACACAGAAAATAAATAAGAAATTGTGTGTTTATGTCAAAAAAGCAAGCACATCTTCAGATAATTCACTACTTTTATGTTGCTGTTTATTATAACTCCTTGATAATCTAACTAAAAAAAGGGTCGACTAAGACTCTATTGACTGATTAATCGACCAAACCACCAAAGGATTACAACACTACTGTGGAGCCACCACACTGTCAATCAAAAATCAGTTCTGTATTACATTTAAAGTGGACATATAGAGGGATTATTTGTTTATATACACGGGCGATGCACACACACCTGATATGCAGAAAGAGCCGCCACTGATTGACACAAGCTGTAGAAATAACTCGAGCTAAGGCTGTTGTCAGCTAACTACAAGAGTATGTTTGAAAACAAACGTTATGCTGCTAAATCAACATTTGTGAATGACTTTGACACTTCGACTCATTAAAGTTACATTTAGGTGGGTGAAAAAATGTTGAGAAAAGCAAGCTTCAGGAGCCGACATCTGCCAGACCGATTCAGACCTGATCGAAACAGCTAATTCTCATCTCGTTTTGTTGTTTTAATCAAAGAAGTTTCCCCAGCTAACTAGATGGACGTTTCTTTCTGCCTAGAGCATGCGCAGTAGGGCGGAAAGTGACTTGAACTAATAATGCTTCTATAAGTAAAATCCACTTTTCTGATGTGGAACCATCATCTCATCATTAGTTTGCTCAACCCTCGTGTCCCGTTAGAACACGGGTGTCAAACTCAAATGGTGGTAGGGCCAAATCGATCAGAGTCAGAGTTGGTCGAGGGCCACATTTTAAAATATAGGTCCCTCTGTGTTAAATTTAATTATGGCAGTAGGTCTGTATAAAGCTAATATAACACATTTACTGTATATCCAGAATTATATTGTGTCACATTACATTATATTGTACATAATTTCATTACAAGAAAACTTTGGACAGATTGTATGCTTTTTGCTGCATTCCAGTGAATATTACTTATAATAGTCACATCTCAGCAATATAAGGGGCCACTATCAATAATAATCTGAAATCATGCTCAGGGCCACATGATATCTTCTTGATAGTTCCTAATCTCGTGTTAGCGCCCTTTACTCCACTTTTTTGACGGCTGTAAAATGTAAGTCAAATCTAATATTTTTTAAACTTTTTTTGTTTTATCTGTCAGTGTTTTATTATTTGTCCAGACTTATAAAAAGCAGATTCCCAGAGGAGGTGAAAATGTGACACAAAATGGTCAATTTTTCATATAAAAGTGAATCTAAAGTCTAAAGACCTACAGCCTTGGACATGTTAAAAATCAGTCCCAACTTTGACTTTGACGATTTTGCAGTTTTTGTGCAGAAGCAGTTTTGGACTGAATAAGTGTTTGAAGGTTTTTACTGAAAATATTTCCTTCGTCTTTAAGTAAGCGCCTTAATTTTTAAAAATCTTTGGTACTTTTGCGACCACTGTGTAAAAACCTTGTACTTAAACACATTCTGTCTGCTTTAACGGCGTTACAACACTTCTCTGCAGTCAGTCAGAGTCATATTTGATTCACTGTTGATCAGAAATCTTCTTAGTCTTTTGCAGCTTTGCCATTAACTGAACTAATTGCCGTAACGTGAGCCCTGACGTGGACCGCTTCAGTAAAATAAGAGCCCGTCTGTGTTAACCTGCAGGTCTTATTGAATAATTGTTTCCTCGTGTTGCACTTTTCCTTGGAATATTAATTACAAAACGCTCAGACCACACTTTGCTCCGGGACTGCGATGGAAATGGGGGCAGGTCTGTCTCCGGGTTAAACTCTGGTCTGTCGCTCGCTGAAAGCTCAGATCGGCTCAGGGACAATTATGGGACAGTTTTTACAGTGTGTTACCCTGAATATTGAGTTAATATGTTTACTAAAGACAGTTTGGGTTCTTCTGCAGCGGCCATCTTGTGAATTGAGACGTAGCAAAACAACAATAATGTAAAAACAAGGCCACGTCATTTATAGATGAAATGAACTAATATACAGAGATTAGTCTTTTCAAGTCTTCTAACAAAAACCAGTGTTGGGAGTACTGTAATATATTCCACTTTTCAGTAACGAAGAAGTGTAACTTATTACTGCTGAAAATGTTGATAATATATTACAGTTACAATCAGAGTAACTAAGTTACTTTATATAAAAAATGCTTTTACATTCTGTTGAAAGTGACACTTCAGGACAAAACACCACTAACATACTGTTTGCTTAAAGATGAATCAAGTGTTGTACGTCACATTTCTTTAAATTAACCAGTAAACAAGTGTAAATGTAACAGGATTAGTGTTGTACAAGGTCTTAACAAATGTGATGCTCAAAGTAACTCAGAGTAACTCACAGTAGTGTAACTCAGTTACATTTTTGAGGCAGTAATATTGTAATACAAATGTATTACATTTTTCTCCCTGTAACTAATAATATATAATGTATTACAGTTTTAGAGTAACTTACCCAACACTGTCAAAAACAGAATACATGTTGTATTTCTGCACTGTCATAGATTTTTAAAAATATTAGTGCTCTCAATCGATTAAAAAATTAAAGAGATTAATTTAATCATGATCTGTAATTAATTAATCTAATTATTCTATTTTTAATCTCACCTGAAGATTGCTGAAAAAACACTCACTTTAAGTGTTTTTGTTTTGTTTTTATCCAATTTAATTAATTACATTATTGTTGCATGAGAAGGAGATTTAAAGATACATTTTATTTTTGGAGAGAAGTAACAAGTCGTCTCAGGTCACAAAGCTCCAAGTAAAAAGTCCTAAGTTCATTGTATTAAGGCCTCAAAATAGTGACTCAAACCTGACTTAAGTCGTGACTGCACATCTCTGGAAATTTACCTATACATATTTTTTTGTTTCAGGTTTATTTGTATTTTTTCCAGACAATTTAGACGTTGTGTTCGAAGTGAAAAGATCAAAAGTATGTTATCGTTCTAAATTATTCCAAAGATTTGCCCCGACAACTGAAATACAAGTTGTTTTACATTTGTTCTTTTGTCTTTTTAAACATCACATCCTCCACAGTTATACACGTTGTTCCACTTTTGAAACAAATCTGGAATATGATTTGATCGATAATTATTCGTTATATTAAAAATGAATTGTTCAGTTCAACCAAATTCTTGATTTTTTTTATTTATTAAAAACAAGTTGATTTATATTGCCTTATAATTGGCTTTATTTACCATTCTCAAAGCTCTTTTTTGGATTAGTATTTGTTGTCACAATAATACAAAGAACAGCACTGCAAACAATGCTTTTCAAAAATAAGAACATTTTGCTTATTTTGACGTAAAAATGTCTTATTTATCAGTTTAGTAAAACCCAGTTTTTTGAGCAGAAAATGCTGGTTTCAAGAAAATTTATAAGCAAATATTTTCTTAATTCAAGCAAGTAGGCTATGGCTTAAAACAGATACAAATCTGCTTAAAATAAGTTTTTATATCTAGATTAGGTAAATCAAGATAGAATATATTAAAACAAGTCAAATAATCTTAGAAAGATGGTTTTATTAAGTGAAAAAATCTTAAATTAGTCTTTTAAGATTAATGTGCTTAATTCAAGTCATTTTATCAAAGTTAGATTTTCCTTTTTTACAGTGTGTTTTTGCCAGGACATTTTCTTCTGAATTGTGATTAAACAAATTCAGCCTAATAACTATATGAACACAACCTTTGATCATTTGTGTGTTTAGTTCACAACTATTAGGCTACAATAAAAGAAGAATTTACTTCTTAAAAGTAAAGTAGGCCTATGTTTGTTTTGTTTTTCAAAATGAGTTAGTTTGGTCGAAAGGAAACAGTCATAATTGTACAATAAGCAAAGCGTTAAGGAAAAATATAAATACTTGTAACAGTTGTTCAGTGGAATCTTCCAACTCAAACCTGGAGCTGGAGGTTACCATGGCTACGCTCTCTGACCCTGAACGTCGTTACGTCGCAGTTGTATTGATCAAGTATCATGACAACAGCACCATCTAGTGCACTTTCACAGTTATTACACATAATAAACACATTTACACGCGCATTTAGTCTGTGTCCCTGTCGTATAGTGAATAAATGAAAAGCTTTTATCCATAATACTATCGCTACCTCATCAAAAGTATTCTCACTGCTAAATCAAAAGTATTTCAATCTCCTTCTACACATGGCTAATATACACATACATTCACTTTTTGGCACAATTAAGTTGAAGAACATACTTTTACAAACAGCAAAACTGTGGACCAGCTAAGCATGGCCAATCAGAGCTCTGCTTTTGGTGCTTTATCTCTATAAGAAATAAAACACATTACTTGATTCAGAGTTCACAAAGCGCTGCATCTGCTAAAAAGCTTCAGGATCATGACAAAGGTTACTATTTTATTAAAAAAAACAAAACTAAAATAAACAAACAAACGCGCTTTAAGATCAATTATAAAACATCCTCACTAAACTTACTTCCTTCAAATGATTTATCATCATCACAACTCTGTGTGTGTTGTGCCAGGGACATGCCCGGTTAGTTCTGTGTGATTCCCTCTGCAGCTCCACCCTGACATCAGAGAACACTGCTGCTCAAAGTTATGGATGGAATCTAAATTCCTGATGTGGGAAACCCAAGGAATATTCTCTTGTTTTGTTAATGAGCAAGATGACAAAGTAAATGTACAAAGTCCCTGACCTACTTGATCTGGAGGAAGTTTGGTAATAAAATTAATGTGTCACCAGATCAAACTCTGATTAAAACATCCGACTATTAAGCTCTAAACTAGAGCTTGAAATGGTTTAAAATGAGAGTAAATCATGTCAGTAAATCAAAGATAAAGCCGTTCTAAAAGATGTTTAGTCTAGAACAGGGTCTCAAACAAGCATTTCCTGTTGTAAATCTGATCAAATCAGAGGTTAATCAATCTGTTCTCAGAGCTGGCAAATAAGTATTTAACTCAAGTATTGTAGTTTTCTTGAGTATTGTACTTTACTTGAGTAATTGGTCACTTTTTACTTTTACTTCTTTTTTAAATAACAAAAAAAAACTGGTTTGTTACTTTAGAAGTTTTCTTTGTCTCTAAACCAGCTCACAGTTCTGTCAACAAAGTCCAAATCACTAAAAACTTGATTGTTTTTAATCCTTTCATCAACATGATCAAGAGTCAAAATGATCATGACTAATTAACTGTAAAGCTCTCACACTCAAACACATTACAAATCAACTTTTTGCACTGCAAAAAATGTATTTCTAGCTTGGTCAAAATGTCTTCTGGATTTTAATCCTTTTGTTGTTTTTTATGATTAAGATGGTTTCACTTGATGGACTTGAATTATTTGATGTTTCAAGTTCTCATTGTTTCAATCAATTTGATTTATTTCAATCCAAATTTTTACTTCGGCCAATTTGATTCAGTCTTAAATCTCTTGAAAAGAAGCGGAAGTGAATATCCTTCCAAATGTCGATAATGTTATTCTAATCAGGCTAATACAACTAAAAAGATAAATGTTCTGAATTCTAGTCGCTTTACCAAGACTACATACAGTATTTACTTTTGCAAATTGATTGACATTTGCAGGTTTACTTTTGTACTCAAGTAAAGGAGTTTCAGCAGAGTCTTTATTTTAGTTGTACAAGTATCTGTGCTTTTACTCTAGTTGTGAACATCAGTACATTTACCATCAGATAGGCTAATGCTGCAGAAATTCTATACAAAAGTCTGGATGATTTATGAACTTAAAGTAAACACAGTACAGATGATTTAAGAGATGACACAACTGGGCAATTCTGGACAGTAAAGTATTTCACAGACAAAACTCCAGCTGTGTTTTTAACTTTTAAGCAACATCATTACAAACAAACAAAAAATAATAAATGAAATACGTCTGTGCACAGTCAAAGGTGCATGAAAGCCTATTATTCTGGGTCAGAGTGATTAGACTAGCTCTCTTTATCCTCTTTTGTTGTCTTGAATATAAAGTCCACTTCCTTGTTTGTCAGTGAGTTATAAACCTGCTGAGTAAGAGACGCTTCCTTGTTCCTCAATGACTAACTTATAACTTCAATGTCAGCCTTTTGTTGACTTTGGAAACATGATGCTTACAAACAAACAAACGCTGCTGCAGGGAAATCCATCTTTTAATGATCGTGAAAACAATGCACAAGGCGTGTTTTGTCCTGTCAGTTACATGATGTCTTTGTTCAGCCTGATCGACATCGACGCCTTCAGTGTTGTTTTAAACAGCAACACAGACAAACAAACAAACAAAAGAAATACCAGTAATATACAAAAAAAGAAGTGTAAATGTTAAAAACCAGAGCAGTAAAACTATTGCATCACTGCTAAAGTTCTTAGACTGTCTGCAGAGAAGCTTTTTAGATTTGAAATGACTCTGAAACATCGACACATGACTGACATTGTGCAACGGTTTATGAAAGTACCGCTGTTGGGTGTAACAAATACTGGAATTAGAGCTATAATAAGGAGGAACACACACATGTATCTTCTAAAGCGAGTGTGCAAGGTCAGAAAAAGTGTGTGCAATGCGAAAAAAAGAATCTGCACAACTGTAAATGCTCCCAAAAATATGTATTTGCTCAGCGCTGATTTAACGTTACCTACCAGTTAATCACTGGGTCACTTACTAGTATCTAACAGTGACACTTAGTAGTACTTACTCTGGTACTTATAGTGGTACTTTGAGGGTACTTGTACCAGAAGTTACTGGTACATAACACTGATAGTTACTGGTAATTACAGTGACCACTGAAACAAATGTGTGTGCCACAAAGTATTAAAGGTGGTAAGTGCTGCAATATGTACTGCTAAGTGTAGGAATTTGTACCAATATAAGTACCAATAAAAGTAATGGTAAGTGTACTAAAAGATACCTCTGTAAGTACCAGTAACTGCTGACACAATTACCCCTCCAAGTACCACCCTAGGTACCACTGTAGGTACCAGTGTAAGTACCACTGTAAGTACCATAACTATCACTGTTATGTACCAGTTACTGCTGGTACAAGTACCCCTCAAAGTACCACTCTAGGTACCAGTGTAAGTACCACTATGAGTACCAGAGTAAGTACTACTAAGTGTCAATGTTAGATACTAGTAAGTGACCCGGTAATTAACTGATAGGTGGTGGTCTTTTAAAGTGCTACCGACGTTTCCTTCATCAGGCCTGAAAGTAGCTGGACACACTTATTATATAATTTATATAATCCTTTGATTGAGTCACATGACCACAAACACAAACATATTTATTCAGCATTGTTAAATGAAGTTACCTGGACTGCATCCAAAACAATGACTGAGGAATGTTCATAAAACCGTGAATAAATGATGCGTCCCTCAAGTCTTATCAGGTTTATTTAAGTTCTATATCTGTGACAGTATTCTGGTTCTTATACTCTTCAAAGATGGGCAGTGACTTTAAACACAATTTAGGTTTTAATCTGACAGTTTCCCTTTCTAAATTTTTCGACATGTAGTTCATGTCGAGATGTGTTCATTTTTGTCTGCAATTATGTCTTAAAAACACTCTTACAACAGAAAGTGAAACTGGAGGCTCAGCCAATCAGAGCGAACTAAAAGACTTTATTATTCATTTAGACAGTACATTGTGGTCTAATTTTTACACTGCACTTATAGACTTTTTATAGGAAAGCTAAAAGGCTACTAAAAAAAAAAAAATGTTAGTTACCCCAACTTTAAGTTTCAGACAAATCATTTGATTACATTAAGTCATTTTTCAGATTAATGTGTCTTGGAGGTGCCTAAGTCTCACCTTAAGAGCAGAGGGACCGGGCTTTTCGGTGCAGGGCCCAGGCTCTGGAACAACCTGCCCTTGTATGTTAGAGCTGCTGAGTCACTAGAGCACTTCAAATCTTTGTTAAAAACACACCTTTATGCACTGGCTTTTAACACAAGCTGAGCTGAGGCACCTTACTGTATATAATTTGTTCTATTTTTACTAGTGTACTTTTTTGATTCTCTATTTTGTTTTTGTGTATGTTTATTATTGTGCATGTGAAGCACTTTGGGCATCCCCTGTAAATGTGCTATACAAATAAAGTTGACATTGACACTGAATGTGTATTCAATAATTGTAGTTTCAATAAATAATCGAAAAAACAAATACAGAGACTGTTAACTGTAAAATGTCAATGATTAGTAAGGTTAATTTTAGTTACAATCGACTTTTCAAAAACAACCACGATGCCAGTGTGACCTTTTGTCAAAATAAGTTCGACAATCCTGATGTCCCACAGACATGTCAGAAGTAGAAATATAAATAATATACATATTTACATACATATGTATATATTAAAAAATACATAAAAAGCATGGAATTTAATTAAATTCCAATATACTTTCAAACAATAAATACAAACATGACTTGTAGTGTGAGATAAAACAGCTCAGAGACAGATCAGCAGCTGGAGCATTTCTGTTGTTGATTTTAGCTCATTAGAGTTTGTTTAATTACTCATTTGTAGTTTACATCTGTTTAAAAGCCAATAATAAAACACAAGATCTATTTATTTGATCAATGTTTGCAAAATTACACACAAAGTAATCCCAAAGTTACTGTGGCAGTAATAAAGTAGTGCAACTAAATATATTTTTAAAAACAATACTTTTAACCAGCTCTGTATGTAGCCTGTGTGTTTATGGATTATAGGAGGGTTCCTTGTGTTTTCTTACCCAGTATAATGTAAAAATAAATATTATAAAAATATTGAGTGAAGACATATCTGGATCTTTTGTAAAGTAGTCCATGTCGAATGCTTCAAATAAAGCCACTCAGTCAGTCTTATCAACACTTTTTAAGAAAACACAACTTAATTTAACCTAAATGTCTGTGTGGAGAATGATTAACAGCAACAGTTAAACTAAATGGAAAGTAAGTTATCTCAAGGTGGGGGCATTTTCTTGTAAAACCAAGTCACATTTCCTGCTTTTGGGGCGTTTCCTGCAGCTTTTAGTGCAATAGTCTTTTGAACTCAACCTAAGTTACTTTCATCTGATCTTAATACTGTTTCAATGCCAACAGTGCAGCTTTCTGACCCCCCTTATGTAGCACATTTACAGATGTCTTCCAAAGTGCTTCACACAGTAATAACACCCCTGCATGTTAGTGTTATTAGTGGAGGTTATGCACAGACATTCTTTTATTTGAAAATGCTCCTCCACATTTAGAATGAGCGGCAAAACTACAGGCAAAACAACAGAAAACAACAAAATGTAACTTCTTTCCAGTCTACTCAAAACAGCTTTTTTAAGGGTCATGATCTAGGTCTTGTTTTGGAATCGGTTTGTTTGGGACACCGTGAGATCACATTTCATTACCACCACACTGTGCTAAACTTGCAGCAGGAGTTCATGGCCCCAGCGCAGTGACCTGTCCTGGTTTAGGGAGTTTACCCAGAGTTCAAACATGGCCCATGCAGACACAGTTTGAAATAAGCCCTGCACAATAAGATCATGTGGACACTGAGGGTACGGCTTTATATTCACTACACCTTCATTTGCCTTAGTAAACCATGAATAAAGCATAATTAAAGCTTTATTTATTCATGAACAAATGATGAATTCATGAATGAAAAAGTTGATTAATGCTTAGTAACTATACTTGACTAAAAAGCTAAGGTTAGGATTTAGGGTTACGGGACAGGATTCGGAGTAATTGAGTAGTTACTAAGAATGAATAAACTTTTTCATCTGTTAATAAATCATTTGTTCATGATGAATTAAGTCTAGGGATGCACCGATCCGATACTGGGATCGGATATTGGTGCTGATCCAGGACGATTTGCTGGATTGGGTATCTGCTTCATGATATCGGTTCAGCCGATATCCTGCTTGTGCCTTTAATTGACGAACTTGTTGGCTGATGTTGATCATTTTATTCAGATTAAGTTGTTAAATAATGACTTGTATAACAGTTACAATAACAGTTACATAAAACAATATGACCTAATTTATTATGTTATTATAAGAAAAAAATGCTATTTCAGTTATTACACTTGTATCGGTTGATATCGAGTATCGGCAGATAGTTAAAGCAAAAAATATCGGGATCGGTATCGGAACTGAAAAAGCTGGATCAGTGCATTCCTAATTAACTCTTTATGAAGATGTTATTAATGATTATTAAGCGTAAATATTTTGTAGTTATTCTTAAGTGTTACCGACACTGAGAAATGTAAAAAATTACAAATGCAGATTTTGTCTCAATGGACCTCAATGGACTTGGTCTCGACGTATAAAAGTCTTGGTCTTGACCTTCAATGGTCTTGGTCTTGGTCTCTGGACTTTGTGGTCTTGGAAAGATCTTGTCTCGATTAGTGTGGTCTTGACTAGTATAATACTTCTTTCTGTTGTTGTGGTAATAATTTGTTTGCTACAAGCTCTTTTGCTAACAACAGTTGGTGATTCAGGACATTTACCTGCAACAACAGACTCAAAAACATATATTTTTTAAAAGATTCACTGTGTAGTGTTTAGACCTGGTCTCGAGGTCCTTGCACTGAAAAAAAAAAAAAAATGCCAGAGTAGCATAAAAAAATTATTGAAAGTGGTTGCATGCAATAAAATCATGCTTTTGTGTCAGAAAATATTTATTATATCAGTCATAAATAACTCATTCTATTGAGCATGACTTTTCCCTTTTTAAAGTTTAAATTAAATCAGGTTACTTTAGCACATTTCATTATGTTATGTGGCAAAGGTGCATGATTTATTGCCTGCAACCACTTTCAATATATTTTTTTATGCTACTCTGGTAACTTTATTTTTTTTCTTTTCAGTGTGTTTACAAAGATAAACCAACATGAGAACAAGTTTAACATAATGGGTAAAAAACAGCAGTGCTTGCCAGTGTTTAGGCATAGTTTCTCAACAAATCAGACTTTTTTGTATTCTTAACATTGATACCATTTTAGGCAATAAAACAAAACACTTTCAGTAATCGAATAATTGTTAACTAGACTTGGCCGTGTCTTGAACTTGGTTTCATCTTGTCTTGTTTTGAACACCGAGCCCCACATTTCATTACCATCACACTCTGCTAAACTTGCACCAGGAGCACAGTGACCTGTCCCAGTCACAGACACATTTTGTATAAAGCTCTGCACAATAAGATTAAGTAGACACTGATAATAAGACAAACACTGCTGTAGTTTTTGAGTTGTTAAAAGTCTGTGATGTGTCGTAATAATCTGGACTGTTGACATAAATCTATTTTTGAATGGGTGACATTGGTTCCCAGAAAACAGCCGACGCAGAAGTGGTCATTTTGACTCAACACACTTCAAGTATATGGACTACCTCTTTCCAGTAACTGCCCCATGCTTCTTCATAGTCCTCTGTACCAGTGTTGAAATGAGAATGAGAGAAATAAGATTCACCACAGATATGATCATCATCATCATATTTACAGTAATATTGAAATGTGTCATCACTGGAAACGCAGTGGTTTGTCACAGGATCAAGTCAGCGTTTGGTGAAAGGAAATTTATTTCATGTTTCTATTTATTTACTCTGGTGAGCCGCTCCAGGGTCCACTGTGAAAGGAGAATGTTTCAGACCATCAAGCAGGGCAAAAGAGTCGCTGGCACAGTGGAAACAGCTCCGTACCACCCCGATCAGTGCCTATGGAAACATGGCTTTGGAGCTACTTTTACTAAATTCAGCAAAGCCACTCTCAACCATTTTCTTATTGTGTAAAAACAGTCTTTTACAGGCTGCAAGAACGTCAAGCATTCGAAAGCTTTTCAGTTCAGATGCTCCTAGCCGTCGCACCATTGTCTGATTGCCTCTTTCAAAGACCAAGCGCGTAACTTTTTGACCAAAAATAAATGCCAGTTTTTGCAGCACAACAATAGGCTACAGTAAATCCTCTGTGTGCATGTGAGCTGTGTATTTTCTGAAAGATTTTGCATGATTTGTGAAGAAAAACAAACACAACTCACTGTTCACGCCTGATCTTGTATTTTTTCATTGTGGACCGAGGCAGTGAAAACCCAAATGAATTGAACACGAAATGAACAGGAAAGGAACCTAGTTTTTTTAACATTCTGTGCAGTCATTTGAAGTTTGTAACAAAAGGTTGTTCCTTGAGCTACATTTTTTTCACTTTATGACATGAAACATGTTAAAGTGAGGCTAAACACGCAGTCAGAGACGCCCAGTGGGTGTGACATTGATTGACAGCACAAATATGGACAGTGAGCTTCTTCTCTCCTTTATGGTCAAATTTAACTGTAACAAACAGCAGAATCTAACTTGTTTTTATTGTTGGAAAGTAACTACATGACCATTTTAATGCTTCATGCTTTACACAGAATCAGAGTTTTTTTTCCACAAGTACTCACAGACAAGTGGGCGGGGCTAGGGGGTAGATGAAAAGAGGACTTTTCAGCTGCCGGACAATACAAAATACTAAACATGCATGACTTAATCAACTTTGACAAAAGTAGTAAAGACACAACACTGTTGTAACATGGCTAAAACTCAGAAAATGTACATTTACATACACATAATATTTAACTTTTACTGTTACATTCATAGAGCTTCATAGAGGTAGATGAGCAGTGGTTCCCAACCTGAGGAGCGGGCACCAGACCAGAGCTTTGTCTGGTCAGAGGGTCATGTTACAAATGTAGTTTATAGAATAGGCTCAAATGTACGATTGGAATATGAATGTAGGCACAAAACACTACAGTTCTTATTTATTTGTCTAAATCAAAAGCTTGCAGCAGTTTTAAACTGAGGCCCTGTCTTAAAGTGAATCTAAACCCCAAAACTTTTTTGTTGTTGTTAATATATGATGTTTAATTAGCAATGCCTACTGTTCTGAGTCATTTTTAGTGCAAACTAAGCAAATGAGCAAGTTTCAGGTCAAAATAGTCACAATGGTTGTGTCTCTTGTGTCTAATGTGACATCAGAGTGTATTTTCCATTCAAAAATAAGTCCTATTTGCAGACACCTGTTGTCATTCATTCACACTGCAGCTCTCCTCTCTAAGCCCCGCCTTTTCCAATGCTTTTCAATGAGTTTGCTGTGTTTGAAATGAGTTTGTGGTGGAGTTTAGAGGTGAGCTTCACTTTAAGCAGAGGCTTTGAAGAAGGTTGGGAACCACTACTGTACAAAAACATTTCCATGAAAACAAGCAGAGGCCTTCCCCAAGAGCCAGTCCTGGAGAAATATTTACTCAAAGTAAAGTAACACGTTTGTGTAATGTTTTTTAGTCTAACAAAAATACATATAAATGCATGAGCCAAAAAGCCAAATTTCCCTGAATTATTAGGGTCAAGTCTTTGTAAAGTCCCAAGTCAGTTCCCCACAAGTCCAAGTCGAGTCCCAACAAGTCTCAAGTCATCAAAATAATGACTCCAATCTGACTCTAGTCGAAGTCACAACTTGCAGGTCCACACCTCTGCCAATAGCTAAACTTAACTTTACATTTTCAAGTTACAAGGCATAAAACTGTGAGCGTCCACAAATGTGCCAGTTTTGAATTTTAGTCTACAGTGTGAAGAGCTCTGTTTCCCATACTGCTTGACACCTTTTTTTTTTTTTTTTTTTTTTTTTTTTTTTTAGAGCCTCTGCTTCCGACACCTTTGACAACCATAAAAAGTACATAGAACAGTTTGCTGCAGTCCTCGTTTTGTCAGTACTTTTGTCTGGGTGTTTGCAGCGTGACTGTCGCTTCTGCCCCGATCATCTCTCTGACTTTACTCTGCTCCAGGCCGGTCGTGACAAGGACTCTGCAGCCTCTCTGATCAAACAAAAGCCTCTGCAGAGACTCGTCGAAAAGCACATTCCCTTCCGTGTATCCGTCCACGATCAGCAGACTACCGCCGCTCAACGCTGCTCTCAGGTCCGTCTCTGCTGCCACGTCTTCGAGCGACAACTGTGTCATTATTTCGTCCAACAAACTGCTGTTTGCGCGGCTCCCGTCGACGTAGAAAACATGGTCAGGGAGGTCAGAGGCAGGCTTTTGAGTCCATGAAGAGACAATCATCTGAGCCGCGGTCGTTTTTCCACTTCCTGTCGGACCCTCGAGTAACAAGCTTCTCCACTTGCCGGGACTAATTCATAAAGATTAAGTGGCTGGCCGTCACTGGAAAGAGAAATGTATAAAGTAGAGATACCTTAACTTCTTACCACAGGGGCCATTTTAAGCCTGATTAAAATGGTCTAAAATTTAAAATGAAACTATTCCTGAGCCATTGGAGCACAAGCAAATGTCTTGAAGAAGCTCTGCACAAAACTGGGCAAAAGATCATCAGATTTTAAAGAGGACCTACTGCGTTTTTTATGAATAAACTATAAGTAGATCAGTAATTTACATTTTGTAACTGATGCAAAACAGCTTAGAAATAGAAAGAGGTCCATTTACTTCTTCAGCAAAACTGCAGAAAAGACAAATCCCGCCTCTTCATTGTAAGATTTTAATGTAACAAGCAGCAGATTTGCTTTTTATTGTTGTACTGTGGCTATGTGACTATTTTGAACCACACACTTGAATGTACCCTTTTTTTTTATCATCACAATTAAATACAGACATGTGGGCGGGGATAGATGGTAGGTGAGGACAAGGCTTTTCTTAGAAGTCAATCATCAGCTGCAGGACAATACAGGATTACTTAAGCTTGCATGAATCATTCTTAATACAATTTTGAGTAAACGAATGATGAGAGAAGGCAGTTATAACAAAGTTAAATGCAAGAGATCTCCTTTAAAGTTTGTCTAAGATTCCTTTGGTAAATATACAGAGCAGTACAGCTGGTGTCACAAACCCGAGCCCAAATTTGACTTTTTTGACAATTCCTTTACAAAAGCTGAAGCTATTTTTATTTAAATTTACATCAACTTGTAATGTATTAAATAAAAGTTTAGGCAAAGTCCATTATTATGTCCTGTCAAAGGTTTTGGAATTTTGGGGTATTTTTTTATTTGTAAGTTTACAGTCAACATCTGTTTGACTCAATCCAGATTGGCTGATTTGACTGTAAATAAGGTTTATTTTCTGTTCATCAATAACGTATCCAGATGCTTATTATTGTATTTTTATCAGTTGGTGAACAAAAATATGTGAGTGCTCAGAAAGGGGCCCTCTGACTCATAATTAAAGCTAGGGTACCTGACTTGTTTTGTTGTAAATTGTTCAACTTTGTCCTTTCACTGAGAGTAAATTGTAAAAAGAACACATTGTGACAAATCAGATTCTGTGTACGTCTGAATCAAAATCAAAAGCATTTCATTTCTCTTCAAGAGCTAAAAGCAGCGCTCTGATTGGCTGCTCTTGAGCGGTCACCTCCAGTCTCATTTTGTGTTTGTAAATATGTTTTTAAGACTGAATTGCAGACAAAAAAATGGATGGATGTTGTATGTGCTGAAGGATTTGTGAGAGCTAAAAACTAGTTAAAGCCAGGTACTCCATCTTTAAAGAACACATGTCATGCACAGCTGATTTGTGAGTTTTAATTCTGTTCTAACGTTGCTTCTTCATTAAAACAGCTGGATTTTGTCTGTGAGACACTTTGCTTTCTGAGCCTCAGAAAACACTGCTTTAGCTCATTGGTCTTAGTTCTAATTTTCACGATTTAAAACAAGATGAAGTTGAAACAGAATATTATTCACATGATCAGTAAACTTACATGTTGTAAAGAGAGTCTGTGTCTCTGTGAGTCTCCTTTGGCAGGTTTTCAATCCATTTTAAATAATGATCCTTAAGTGAAGTTTTCAGACGATCAGTGACGTCAGCTGCAGTCAAAGGGTAGTTTAGTTTTTGTATTTTGTATTAGTAGAAAAGCTTCAAAGTTGTCATCTGGACAGAGTTTTCAAAGATCAAGACGTTTTGATGTTTTGTCTCAGGACGCTTCCATCAGATTGGAAATGACTTTGAATGAGAGTTGAAATGTCTTGATCTTTGAAAATGCTGTTTATGATGACAACTTTGAAGCCTTTCTACTGTGGATCACTTCTGGATGAATGAGAGATTACACCGACTTGTATTTTGTATTACCTAAAATAACTTACTTTGATTGATTTTAGCTTTTTCTTCATCGTTGATTGAATCTTGTCGTTTTACTGTGAAAAGAAAAGTATTTGACATGAGCAATAATGTCGACAAGAAATTGCACTGAAGAGTAAAGTTATAAGTAATTAAAAGCAGTTCTCATGAAATTAAGACTAATTTTCTGAATCTAACGTCTGATTTATAAAATTAAGTGAATCCTTTTGGAAAGAAAAACATTTAAATGCAGAAAAATAAAAAAAAACTAAATTATATCTGAGGGATGTTGACTTTAGTCACAGAAGAGAGAAAAATACTCAAGTAGCAGAAGTGTAGCTGTGATAATGACCAGTGAGTAAAGTTGGCCAGGGTTTTATTCACCTTATTCTGCTCCACCCACTTTTCTTGGCAGTGCACTTCCTGTTTAGCTTTGTAGCTAACATGTTAGCTTGTTTATCTTGCAGGGTGATCCCAATAGACAGTGTTGTGTAAGTTACTCTAAAACTGTAATACATTATATATTACTAGTTACAGGGAGAAAAATGTAATACATTTGTATTACATTTTTACTGTCTCTGAGTTACACTACTTTGAGTTACTTTGAGGTAATCATACATTTGTTAAGACATTATACAACACTAATCCTGTTACATTTACACTTGTTTACTGGTTAATTTGTGGAAAAGTGACGTCACAACATGTTTTCCTCATAATATTTGATTTACCTTTAAGCAAACAGACAGAATTTTAGTGGTGTTTTGGTCCTGAATGTCATTTTCAATAGAATATAAAAGCAATTAATTTATATAAAAGTAACTTGAGTTACTCAGATTGTAACTGTAATATATTATCAACATTTTTACACTACTTAGTTACTGAAAAGTGGAATATATTACAGTAACTAGTTACAAAAGTAACTAGTTACTCCCAACACTGCAAATAGATATAACAACAGTTAAAATAAACACAGCAACTGAACTCTACAGAAACCTAAACAGGAAGTGCGCTGCCACTAAAAGAAAAAAAGGGGCAGAATAAGATGTGCATAATGCTTAGCATTGTGAATATGTATATACAATGATATACACATGTAGAGTTTAAATTTGGAATACTATGATATAATTACACTAGCACTACATCTGGTCTCAGCTTTGATGATTACAGACACAGATTGTGGCAAAATGTGCACATTTTTTTCTCTTCAGAGGCTAAAATACTAATATTGACTTATGATCACTAATTGTTTTTAAATCTTTCAGATGAACTATACAGTATTTAGTTTGTACCTTTCTTGTTTCTAGTCTAGAATTGTAGACCACAGCACTATGGTCAACTTTGATGTTTTTAAAGTGCTTTACAGATAATACTGAAGAGAAAATGTAACTGAGAACCACTCTATTTCTGGACAAACTGTAAGTTGCTGAATCATGTTTGGAGAAGAGAAAGCGTCTGAATCATTGTCACTGTTTTTGTTCTGACAATAGCTCATTTTGAGGAAGTACTGTATATCACATGACACATCAGTTCATGCCCAGACGAATCATGTGTCTGATGTTATCAAGCTGCATTTACCTTTAGGCAATGTGAAAACTCTCCCCAGAGCATCCACCAAGTCTCTGGTGCTGACACTTCTCAAACCTACAAGACAAAAACAAAAGTATCACAATTGAAATCAGATGCACTGCTTTCAAATTCATCAACAAACGCATCAAAATGAGAATCTACTTTTGATTATTCAGCAAGTCGCATTCCCCTCCTACACAAATGCGTCGCGTCGGGTGTTTCCAGACTTTATAATCATGAGAAGATAAATTCATAACGAAAAGATCCCCCGAAAATCACACTTAATTATCTAAGAGTAAAACAATAGCGTCGCGTTTGCCAAATGCAGTTGCCACACCAGATTCACAAACCTTGGGCAAACCTCGGCGTCTTTTATCTAACGAGGAAACGTTTTCAAAGAATTGTAGATCATTCTGAAGTGTGTGTAAAACCCGCGCCGTAACTGAGCTTCACTTCCTCCAACATCCATGAGTCATAATGTTTTTGAAGGATCTTTTGAGGAGTTTTTAAGATGCAGCATTTTGATAAGTGGCACAGTGTGTTCAACAGAAGTACCAGTATATAAACTAGGGCTGGGTATTGCCAAGAGCCTTCCGATACAATACGTATCCCGATACAATGGTCACGATACGATACATATCCCGATACAGTAAATCCTGATATAATTTCCTTAATATGTCACATATCAAGTGTCAAATGCAAAGGAATTTATTTTCAAACTACTCTTTATGTTACATACAATGTCTTACAAATAAGCTATTGTTTGGCTAAATAGTTTCAGCCTTAACCCTGCTGTCCAGGTTATATGTGTAAATTATATACATTTAAATATGCCGATACGTATCCCGATACACCTTCCTGCAACGATACGCGTATTGCCAATGAGCTTGTCACGATATATCCCGATACCGATACATTGAGTACAGCCCTAATATAAACTATTAAAATAAGCTTCTTTAATAAACTTTTTAATGCAAAATAAGCCAGTTTTGTTAATTGTGTCACAGTTAGATACATACTGTACGTATAGGAAACTCAACACAATCAGGCATCTAAAGATACATTTACAATAGAAACAGACATAAAATAAATCAAATTTGTGTAAGATATTTGATCCAAAATCCTTTGGTGAGCTACTTGCCGAGTGGTTGGAGACCCCTGAACTAAAACAATAATTTTCGGCTGTTAAATTATGTATGTGTGTTTAAAAAGCATTGTCTGCTAATACTGCACAGATCATCAAAACTGAATCGGAAATTAAATTTGAATTGATGCATTGTCCAATTCACAACTAGCAAATATGTGAGTTCCTGGTTGGAAATATTCCTATTAAATGTTTTTTCCAACACCGTGTATCTCTCTTGTCTACTATTCTGTTATTTTAGTGCAAACTGTGGAAAATTAGGAAAAGTTTAAGGTCAAAACAGACACAATCATTTTTAGACTCTGTGTGACATCAGTGTGTATTCGTCCACTCAATACTGAGCTGATCACAAACACCTGCTGTCAAACCAGTCACACTGCTGTTCTCCACTCTCAGCCCCTCCTTTCACATGTCAGAAGAACTGCAAAACTAGTGATTTTAAAAAGTTTTTCCAATCACAGATGAACTTGTGTTGCTAGAGAGTCACATGGCCCATACTTTAAAGATTAGATTCTACTGACCAATCAGGAACAAGATTTAGCTACTATGAATCATGAATCATGAATCATCTTTCTCAGACGCCTGGCTCTTGTCATGGTTTGTTCCCAAGAATAACATTTCACCACAATGTGGGCAATGTGGCAACGCAGGTGAGAGAGTCATGTGAGGCTCATTCTGCTTTCTGATTGGATAATCCTCTTGAACCAAAACATCCATAAATGTAACCTGGCTCACGCCAGATGGATATGTGTTGAACTCCTGTCTGAATTCTCACTATATCCATCTGGGACTTGACTCGTTTAGTGAAATACTTCGAGCTGATTGGGTGTGGGGCTGACCTTTTTTTTTTTCTTAGCCAATCACAGCAACAACTCGTAATGGTGTATCCAATGTCCAGCTCTTCTTTAAAAAAAAAATTACTCCGTATTTCTGGTAAAACCGCATCAAAAGCAGCAGAAACACGTACATCCACGAGAGCAGCCATCTTTGTTTAGCTTGAATGAGACTCAGCGGCGTTGCTGGGGAGCTAACAGCCGTCTTAACACCGTCGAAACACCGCTGGTTCAGACTCTCAAACCAATCGGGCGGCTGGAAGGCCAGATGGTTTATCTCGTGTTTGTGAATTCACAAATATCGCGAGATAAACCATCTGGCTGGCCATAAATGGGCATCATGTCCATTGATTTTGTAAATAAGAATAACCCAGATTTACAATGACTTTTGGTAAATAAGATTACATCTGAACAGGTTTTGTCTTTTATCTGTGACACATAATAGGTCATGTTTAAGGAGACTTATTGTGTTTTTTCTTCATGTATTTAATAATAAACTATGATGTATAGGTCAGTAACTTATATTTACTTTAGTGCAAAACACAAAGTTGAACTAAAACGCTTTAGAAACAGAAACAGGTTCATGGACTTCATGTTCAAACTGATAAGAGAACTGATAAGCCCCGCCTCACATTGCAAAACTTTACTTTTACACATTTTAAATAACTTGTTTTTAATGCTGTAAAGTAGCTACGTAACAATTTAGAACCCCAACCCTAATCTGAAAACAACTTTGAGCAAAACTAATGATAGAGAACACTGTTAAAAATAATAATAAAATAGGTTAATAGGTCCAAAGCAGAAGGTTTAAATTAAATATTAAAATCCCACACACTTCTTACCTTTCTGCTTAAACTTGTACAGCAGTATCATGAGAATAATGGCAGCCAGCAGAGACAGAGCGCAGCACAGAACCACAATCAGGGCAGTGTTTCGTTTGGTGGGCACCGGAAAATCGTCTGTAAAATCAAAACGAAAAGCATCATTACCATAGAAGACATGTAACATCCTTTTTTTTTTTTTTTTTACCACAAACAGCATTTCAGCTGGTGACTGTCTACAACCACGGTGGAAAGAACCAGACATACTGTTACAGGCATTTGTTTAAATTTCCCTAATTTACCAGCGATTTTAAAAAACAGTAAATGACAACAACAAGAGCAGCTGTACAGGAAGTAACAGATACAGTATTTCTGCCATGTCATTGTTAAAAATTATGCTAATTCTATATCTTTGTTTTAATAATGTTTCCTCATTTAAAACATAGACTTATTCAACATTCAACAGGTTCAGGCTGAGCTCTCATCTTAAAAAAGTTTACAACGAATTCAAAATGCGTGTTTTGAAAGTTTTCCTAAAAGCAAATTATGTTTTAATTAGACACAATTTAAGGTATTGGATTTATACAGCGCTTTTCAAAACTCCCAAAGATGCTTCACATTCTGCATTATTCATTCATTCCATACTTGGTAGTGGTAAGCTATTATTGTAGACACAGCTGCCCTGGGACAGACTGACAAAATCAAGGCTGTATTTTGCGCCATCGACCTCTCCGACCACACACAAGATTCATACTAGGCAATGTGGCGAAGTGTCTGAAGACAAAACAACGAGTTTCTCTCTGTTCGTCCCACTGTGGCAACTGAGGTTCCTCCAGCGTCTCCCATCCAAGTACTGCCCAGGCCCAACATGCTTAGCCTCTGAGATCTGACGGCAAGCTGTATAGTTTGTAATTAATTCCAAGGGGATTCATTCTTTTTTTCCTGATACTCTTTACTGTGGACAGTGGCCAAGTCTTCGCACAGAGAGACAGACACAGACAACTTGACAATTTAGCTGACCTTTTTGGAGGTGGAGGAGCCTTAGAGAACCCATAGTAACACGGGCAGGACATCCAAACTCCGCTCAGAGACATCATGAGATGCTGAGTTGGCTCAACCCGAGAGTCGAACCCACAGTCTCCTTACTGGAAAGCAGAGCTAACCCTCTGCTACTGTGCAAAACCTCAAAGAAATTTTGCACATTTTGAAAAACTCTCCTGAAGTTTCTTCTCTGACAAGAGTATATTTTGCCATATACATGTCACATGATACAGGGTATATTTGTGTAAAAAAATATATATATTTTCTTTAGTTTTGTTAGCAATGCATGATAAATTATGTCAGTAGAATTTTCTTCTGGGAGTATTTCCTTTTGTTGTGGAAACATTGAAGTAGCTACATGTTTGTTGTAACAGTTTTTGTTTGTCATGTTTATTCATGTTTAAGTAAACTCCTCTCGTGCTGGTGATTTTCCACAGTGTCACTTTTACCAAACTTCTTGCCTGTTTTACCAGTTTGGTTATTTTGGTGATGTTTACAAAATGTATTTCCTGATTCTGAATGAATGAACAAACAAACAGGACGTACAGGTAAGCTACCTAGCATTATGGTCTGAACAATAATTAATAAATATGATTAACAAAATAATATTCTAACAGTTATGCTATATATTGTTGTTTTGGTCTTCTTTGAATTGCTGACAATGAATGTTGACTTTTAATGTTTCTGTCAGTAAAGTCTCGGAAGCGACAACAGTACATTAGAAATCAAGACAAAATAACATAAAAAGTAAACAAACAGCCGTGGAACAAGCCAATAAACTGCTGGGTCAGAGTGGTAAATTTATCTTCACTCTGTAGTGTCAAGATATGTTTCATAAACAATATTTTTAGTATTCAGCCATTTTAAATTTCTTTAAAATCTCTATTGGTTTAACATTAGACCGACTGAACGTTCCACTGATGAAAGATGTCACGATCCCGCTTTTATTGGACAAGACTGTTCATTGTTTGATTTTCTGACATTTCTGTTTCTCTAAATAAACAATCTTATGAAGCTTTCACAGGATTTTGTGCTTTACAAAATAATATTTTATTGATTGATTGATTGATTGACTGAATAAGTGATTAATTGAATAAAGATAATATAATATATTATGTTTTTCTTTATGTTTGGATTATTCGTACTTTAACCCAAGCCCCGCCCAACTAAAACTTAAACAGCTGTTGCTATGGTTGCTATGAAGATCATCAACAATACAGTATCAGCACAGTTTTGATAACTATTATTTCTTAACCAAAATGGCCAAAATAGTCATTTATTTGTCTTAATTTTACAAAAGTTACATAATGTTACAATTGGCCACGCCCACTTAGAAAAATAACCAATCACAGCACCGTGTCTGGCAGTCCTAAAACAAGCCTAATTTAGTTTTTCATCTAAAAAAAAGTTTATTTGAGAAAAAAGTGATAAAATTATGTTTTATTGACATGTTTTGAGAGATTACACCTGCTTTGTTATCCTGTGTCTTTTCAACACAAAATTTTTTCAAAAAGATAGTCTTAACGAAACTTTGGGAACCACTGACATGTAATTCCTGTAATTTTCCAATCGTATCAGTAACACAAACTGCAACAATGATGTAATCTTTACCACAGGAACCATAACCACCAAACTACAGCCTGTCATGTGGGTTTTTCTTTCATCCACAGACTTCACAACAATCGTCTTTTTCACGGTCTCTACCTGGAATCCGAATGGTTGCCGTGGCGTCTGGGAAGTGCAGGTGTAGTTGCTTTGGCTGGACGACGTCACGTTTATTTGAGACGTGACTCTGTAGAGCTGCTCCTCTGTTCTCTCTGCGGTGGTGTTGGCTCTGATTTCACGCTTTTCTCCGTCGTACCAGGTGACCCGCGGCTGTGGGAATCCTTCAGACCGACACGTTAATCTCACTTCTCCACTGTCTGCCAGCGCTTCAACGCTTTTGTCGATGCTTTTGAAAGGAGCTGGGAAAAAAAAGTTATGTTTGATTCAGTGTAGCAGTCATTTTAATCAAACAGGCAAAATTTAACAACAGAGATGGAAAATGTTGATTGCTTGTTGACTAGTGAACATGAACATATTAATATATTTAAGAATTAAGCAAACATTTAGTTTCCTTTCACCAAATGTGGCTGTTTAATAAGTTTATATTTGGTTAGTGCTAGACAGTGTTGGGTGTTTGTAGTCACTATAATTAGATTACATTTTTGAGTAACTAGTAGTGTACTTGCAATTAAATTACAATTACTAACAAAATACTTTTAGATACTTTTAATTTAAAAATCTATAAACGTGACTTTTTGTTGAGATAAAGCAGCTCAGAGACACAGATCAGCAGCTGGAACAGGAACAGAATCATTTTTAATGTTGTTTTTACTTAATTTGAGCCTATTTAAAGGGGACCTATTATGTCAAATTTACTTTTCTAAGTTTTTAACCTTGTTATAACGGCCTTCCTTCATCATTAGTTTACTCAAAGTTATATTTGAATTGATTCATTCATGTTTGAGTAATCTTGTGTTGTTCTTTGGCTGCAGTTCAAGAGCTCAGAAATCCCCGTCCCACTTGTCTGTATTTACTTGATATATTTGTTCTTACCTGATTTTTGCTGCAGTTCAGGCTACATGCTCACGTAGCAAAATCCCATCGTGATGAGTTTTAATGTTCACAGCACCTCACTATGCTAACAACTAGCCACAATGCCCAGAAAAAGCTGCACACAAACAGTATTTTATTAGACATAGACAGGACTTTGTCCACCTGAATAGATACATTAACAAGGCATCAGTGCTATTGCTCTAGTTGTCTTGTTGCAAATCGAGTACAGTCCCTTTAATGCTCAAAGTGAGGCATAAATGGTTCAATACTGTCCCTAATTCACTTTCCAACAATAAAAATTGTTTTAAAAATCTTTTGCTTTTTACAGTTACATTTAAAATGAAGAGGCGGGGCTTATCAGTTTGCAGTTTTGAACAGGAAGTCAGTATAGCTGTTATATTTTAAGTGTTTTAGATCAACTTTGTGTTTTACAATGAACAAAAGGTACAGTAAATTACTGATCTGTGCATGTTCTAGATTCTTACTAAATATTTAAAAAAAAAACACACAATAGGACCCCTTTAAGCAACTCATTTGTTGTTTGTCTTTCAAGGTTCAAGGTTTTCTGTATTTGTCTCTCTTGGGAGAAGTTTTGCTTGGACCCAATGGGCCGCTGCACACAGCACAGACACGCCCCACAGATGCAGCAGGAGCCCACGTCCATGTCGCCAGCGGAGCAGCACCAGCTTTGTTTAAATACCAAAATGTTAAATTCTCTTTTTGATCAATGTTGCAATATTACACACATCCTAAAGTAATGTACAGTAACTAACTTATTTATTGGGGCAGTAACTAAGCAGTGTTACTAATTACATTTTTAAAAAGTAATAAGGAGTGAGTAACTAATGATTTTTCAATACTTTTTCCCAACACTGGTGATAGATAAATATATTTTTTACCTTACCCTTTGCCCAAACCCTTTTCCTAAACTTCCTGTTCCTAAAATCTAATCACGTCCCTCCAGGCGGATCTCTTCCTGCTTTGTTAAGTTCCCAGAATTTCTTTGTGTATGAATTGTGTTATACAATGCTTTTCCTTTCCTTGCCTATCCTCTTTACTGCTCCTATTTCTTTGTAAAGATTATTTCATTACGAAGATGCTGCTGCTCCAGAGTCCAAGTCTCGACCTCGGATGTCCCCTAATATTGAAGACCTGGATTCTTCTCACTTGGACCCCCCCGCCCCACCTCCCTCTCTTGGATTGGCTGTCCTCGTACTGCTGGATGAATTGTTTTCCTCGGTCACTAAACTCTGGCTCACTGACTTACAGCTCTAACTATATCAGGAAACATATCCTGGTCACATCTACAGCCTGTCCGTCTGAGAGTGGATCTTTTTATTTATTTATTTTTTTAGGAAGGTCTAATGACATTGGAAGCTCAGGGACAATTATCCATCTGTTGTTTGACATCTGCTTTTGCTGTATATCTGAATAATTACACTTTCTGATTTTCCAATGCTTCTGTTGGTATTGACCGATGACTTCCATTGTTTGATTTTCTTACAGTTCTTTTTGCTAAATCAACAAGCTTCTGCAGAAATAACTGTTCTTGTCATTTTGGGCTATACAAAAATGAACTGAATTGAAAATATTTAAAGTGCACTCACCAAACACAGTCAAAGTTAAGGTTCCATAATCAGCTCCAGCCCCAGTTTGCACAAAACACTGATATTTCCCACTGTCACTGATCCTCAGATTGGACACCTGTAACCAGACAAGATCAGTATGATTATCACCACAAACAGAGGCAGACAAAACATAAAACTATGGCACACAATAGAGGAAAAAGGTAACAAAAGACTCGATATACCTGATTTTTGCTGTTTTAAAAATGTAAACAGAATTATTTGATTTTAATCTTTTAAGTCACATGTTTGCTCACTTACCTACTGCATTCTGAGTTTTTTCATTATTCACCACATTGTATCTTTCACTATTTTAGAAGCCAATGCAGTTAAGCTGTGTAAATGTGCTTACAGCAGTTAATGTCGACTAAGCCACATGTCACACACTATCAGAGGTGAGTTTTTTTACTAAAGCACATGACTTAAGCCTGCATGACAGATTATCACATTTTTCTAATTTTGACCTAATTTGGTGTGATAGTCATTGTGGTAAATGTTTATCACAGTTTTACAGAAGTTAAGTTGCAAATTATGAAAAATTGAAAATTCAAAAACAGAATCCTTCCACATGTATCGTCAAAAAGCACCAAAATGTAAAGACAATTTACACAAAACTGACACAGTTTTCTGGAGTTAAAACAATCGTTTAACACAATTTAAGAGTTACAAAATCATAACATCTGTGTCATTTATGTGGGTTTTTTGACCCATATTTACAATGCACGTGCAAGACAACTTCTACATGCGTATTTGTTGGATAAAATACAACTACAAACCTCATAAGAACAGCCAATCTAAGTGAAAACAAGCAAAATCTTCAATATGGTCATGTTCACTGTGTTTTACTGAATAAATGGTCTAACCTGTTTTACGCACTTTAAAGGTGTGGTAGCTGATTTTTACACTGCAAACACAATTTTATGTTCTTCATAAATCCTTTGACACGTAGTTAATACAGACATGTATTCATTTTTATTTAAATTACGTCAATTACGATCTTTTTACAAACAGCAAAGTGAAACTGCAGAGAACCAGCCAAGCTCAGCCAATCAGAGAGCTGCATTCGGCTCGGGATTAGAACTAAAATTCTTCATTATTTAATTCAGACAGTACACTGAGGTTCAGTTTTTTCAAAAAGTGCCTCATTAATCACATACTTTTCAGTGGAAAACACAAAATGTACAACTTTAGATATCTTTGGACTGGACTTTACTTTTTACTTTTCCGACTGTTTTAAATCGTTCTTGGCTATTCTTCTCAAAATGTCTGATTAATACTGTGTCAAAACTCAATCTGTTTCTGAGGTTAACAAGCTCTGCACAGAAAAAACAAACCCATGAATTTCTGCCTAAATGTAGTGTTATTAAAATTAGTTCAGACAGGTAACTGCACTTCTACTTTAGCAGTGAACTTGGGTACTTTTGTCACCTCTGAACAATGTAAATATACACACTTCCTGTATTTTACACAACAAACGCTCTATTATTAGACACAGACGAGGAGAACAGTCTGCTATTTCAACTCAAATTAGTTCTGGCCAACACACCACTCCGCTCCTGTTTGCTGATTGGATGACCGTACTTCCTGCTTTTTGGGAATTGTCTGCAATCTAGCAATACCTGACCTAGTAGCTGGAGTGAAATGAAATTCAGATAGAAACTAGCTTTGTTCTGGCAGTTGTTTGTGACTTGCATTATAGCGCCTCCTACAGAGTATAAGACTGTGCGTGTTGTGACCTGTAGTTTGGCCCAGCCTTGTCGTATCTCCTCAGTCAGAAGTCTGGCTCTGCCTCTGAAGTCCGGATGTTGGTTTGCGTTCTGCTCTTGTCCGTTGTCCATGCCGGTAAACTTCCCGAGATCCACCGTCCGAGGCGATCCAGTGCCAGACCACGCTGATGCCGGAGAGAGCGTCTGGAGGCGGAGCTTGGAAACCGCAGCCCATCACCGCGTCGCCTCTGAATTCAGACTTCAGCGAGCTCCTGTCCACCTCCACAGTGAATAATCCTGTAAGAAAAAAGCACAAGTTCAACCTCTGACGCAGGAAATAATCACGCTGATCTCGCCTGATGCTCTAATGCTGCACAAATGCTCCAAGCCGGGCTGCTAACATTGGTATAAACAATTCTTATTATTGCAAACACATTTCTTCAACAGAATATAAAAGACCAGCACAAATAAAAGGTTTGCTTTATCATAGTAAACTTGCAACGTTTCGTGATTAAGCTAAAAGTTCTATGAAAATAAAGTCAAAGCTTAAGAAAGTTATGATTTTACTAGGAAAAAAAGTCATAAAAATAAGCTATATTTTATAAATCTAACTTGACGTTTTAGGAGATTAAACTTTTAATTTACGCGAAATATTATCAGGACTTGGACGTACAATAGATTTTTATGTTTATAACAATGTTCCACGACCCATATTACAGTTTTAATCTTGTAAAACTTCAAGTTTAATATTAAAAATAGCTTTTTTATGGCTTTTACTTTATTCTCATAACATTGAGAATTTAATCCTGAAGCGTTGCAATTTTATAGTCGTAGCCCAAGTTGTTGTCTCTTCAACGTTGTCGTGCAATTCTGTTTCTCAAAAACATGCCAAGGGCCTGACTGGAACAGGCCGTGGACCGCATTTGGCCCAGGTCTGCCTTAGACCCTCCAAGGAAAAATTTTAAAAACCCAATAAGAAAAAGAGAATCCTATAGAGGAGAACCACAGTGATCGAGACCCATGGACGGACAGTCTGTAGATGTGACTAAGACTGATGTGGATCTAATATCAGAGTTTAAGTCTGTAGAGCCAGAGTCCGACAGAGGGAAATGACTCGTCCAACAGGACCAGGACAGTAAAGGAATTCAAGTCTCATCAAAACAATGACACAAGTCTGACTCGAGTCCAAACACATGCCTTAGATCTTGAAAATATTTCTCTCTGTCTCAGGTAAATACCAAAACATTATTACATTTTATGCAACTAATAATGAATCTGTCACTCACCTGAAACACATGTGACAGAGAGCACAGACAACAGACACCTTATGATCCAATCCATCGACTCCTGAGGACAGAAAAACAACAAAAACATGTTAATTACTAAACCACACTGTTGACACAAATTGACAGTGAGCTCTTTGTAAAATATGAATCATTTTCTAGATAATCCTACAATCATATTTTGAGTAACATTTTGCCACGTTGTAAGTTATTAATTTTAAAACCAAACAAACGTGCAGAAGTTAAAAGACAAACATTCAAAATCTCTTGGTTTCATTGACACAATGATAGTGTGTTATGTTGTAAAATTATAATTTGTGAAAAAACTAAAAGCGAAAATATATATTTTTGTATTGTTTTGTTTTGTATTTGTATCCAAATGTTTAAAGGAGTTTAATTGATTTAAGTTGAGACAGTGAGATTTCTTTGGCATCCATGTTCATTATACTTTATGATTTGACATATAACCTGGCAAATAGAAAATGTAAAAAATAGAAAAATTATGGCAACTCATTTAGAAAATTTTGAGTTTTGTAAGCATGCTCGTGTTATTGCTTTCTCATACAACACAATATAATAATTTTACTTTCATCAAAATAACAAAAAGTTCGGTTTACGCATTTGTGTTAAGTGAGCAGAACATATGAGTCATTTTGACTCACATAACGTTTTATATTTGATGTCCCTACATCATCTGAAATGTTCTAGACCAAGTTACAGGCCAGATCTGTGGAGGCGATGCAATTTTGAATAAATCTCGTCTTAAAATCAATAGATATACATTACATTTTGAATTTTAAGAAAGAGCCAATTGTTTTATTTCAAAATTTACATGACACATATTCAGTTTTTTTTGTTTGTTTGTTTGTTTTTTCCTTCAAACTTGCCCCAAAGCACCTCCACTTTGGAATCTCATGCACCAGAAGTAATAAAAAAGTCTAGTAAAGTCACACATGGGTTGTGTGTGTTTTCTACATCAAAAATTGAGTTAGAGCTCTATTTACTCACTCTAAAGAAAATTACAGAGATTATGCAATTAAACCAATCTTGCCTGACATGCTAATCCTGCAGAAATGCTCAAAACGAGTCTGGACGATTTATGGACTTAAAAACAGTGCAGAAGATCTCAGAGATCTATCTATGACATCACAGATCTGGGACATTCAAAACAGTGTTTTTGGGAGAACAAAAGATATCTCACAAACAAAACTTCAGCAGCATTTTGGTGAGGAAGCAACTTTACAATAAGATTAAAAACTCAAAAAAGTTGATTTTGCATAATATGTGTCCTTTAAACATAGAAGTTTTCGTTAAATTTTGTTTAAAAATATTGATCATTCTGGGGCGATTAATCACATCTAATTTATTACTGAATTAATCGTCAACTATAGTAATCACATAATTGTAAACGCGTCTTTATGGTTTGAACTGATAAATACAACACGTTTTATGATAGTCTCGTGTGATAGTGTTTCATTTGCAAATCATACAAAAATTGACAAATAAAAGTTCAAGAAGTAATTTGAGTTGTAAAACAAAATCTCTCCACATGTCGTCAAAAAGTGACAAAATGCAAAGACATTTTACAGTTTAACTTAACTTTACTTCAAAAATCATTTAACACTAATACTATGTAACAATAAAAGTGTTACAAGACATTATCATTTGTCAAATGATAAAGTCTGCAATTTATGTGGATCATTGCTAGGTAACAGTTGTGGAATTACCTCTACATATGTCACATTTACTGGACAAAAGACAACTATAAACCTCTTAAAAACAAGTCAAATGTTTAGTGAAATGTTTTGCTAAAAATGTAGTCTAGCCACTTTTATGAGAAGAAAATTGTATAAAAACAACAGCAACAATAAAGGCACAAATTCTTACTAACATTAGGTTATTATCACACTATATATATATATCTTTAGTCAAAAACCTGCCATAAAGCTGTAATAATATAACATAAGCTCTTACCTTTGAGTGAGTTGAGTTGCTTGCATGAATATATCCTCATAACAGACTCTGGTGTTTGAGTTTTGGCTCCTTTTATGAAGCAGCGGCGGATTTCTGTGGGGAATTTCTCTTCATATTATGTCATGTCTGTTACGAGCACTAGAGGGCTGCTTTCTGCTGGCGAAAAAAAAAAGCACGTGGTTTTAGTCATTTACAATCAGGAAGCTCATGTGTCGTAATGTTTTGGCTGTCCGTAACTGATCTGGGTGGATGCCAGTGTGTGTGTGTGTGCTTTTGTGTGCTTTTTTTTTGTTAGCTGCAGACTATTAGCTGGTGAAAAAATAATGTCCTGCAGCAGGTCATTATAAATAATTGCCTGAATAAATAACTGTAACTTCAGATATGATTTAAGGAAACTTTTTTTTTTATTTTTATCGCAGCCCATTGTAAAAAGTAATAGGGCAGTTTAAGTTTTATGTCAATTAAACTCGTGTGTGGGGATTCTATCTTTGTCTTTCTCTCTCTCTTGCTCACTCTCTCTCTTTCTCTCTCTCTCTTTCTCCCTCCCTCTCTTTCTTTATCTCATCTCTCCCTCTCTCTTTCTTTCTCTCCTTTCTCCCTCTCTCTTTCTTTAATACCCCCATCCCCCTCCCTCTTTTTTCTCTCTCTCTCTGCCTTTTAGCTCTTTCTCCTCTCTCTCTCTTTTCTTTCTTCCTCACTCTCTCTTCTCTATCTTTCTCTCTCTCTGCCTCTCTACTCTTTCTCCTCTCTCTATCTCTCTTCTTTCTCTCTCTCTCTCTTTCTCTCTCCCCTTCTCTCTATCTCTTTCTCTCTCTCCTTTATAACTTAAAAGTCCAACTTGAAAATCTTTAACTCACTTTATCAGGACAACACAAAGATTTAAGTTACTCTACCTTATTTGCTGTAAGTCTTAGTGAAAAAGTGTGGTTGTTTTGTCAAGTTAAGTTGCCATGATGACATTGCACAAACCTGAAATTGGGCATCACTGTAAATTTCCCCTAGTGAACGGTTGTCTATCTAACCCTGCGACAAGTTGGCCAGTGTCCAGGGTGTTCCCCTGCCTAAGGCCCAAAGTCACTGGGATAGGCTCCAGTCACCCGCGACTCCTAATGGGAACAAGCGGTAGAAAAATTAATAAATAAACACACAAGCTACATACAAGAAAAGTTAGAAAAAAACAACCTTAGTAATAAAAGTAAAAGCAGTATAAGCAGTAGTAGTAGTAATAGTAGTAGTAGTAGTAGTAGTAGTAGTAGTAGTAGTAGTAGTAGTAGTAGTAAAAGTAGTAATAGCAGTAGAAAAAGCAGCAGTAGTAGTAATAGTAGTAGGAACAGTAGCAGTAATGGTAATGGTAATGGTGATAGTAGTTGTAAAGCAGTAGTAATAGTAGTAGCAGTATTAGTGGTGGTGATAATAATAGTAACAGTAGCAGTAATAGTAGTAGTGATAGTAGTATTAGTAGTAGTAGTAACAGCAGCAGCAGCAGCGATAATAGTAGTAGTATTAGTGATAGCAGTAATAGTAGTAGTGATAGTAGTAGTAGTAGTCGTAATAGTAGTAGTGATAGTTTAGTGATAGCAGTAGTAATAGTAATAGTAATAAAAGTAGTGATAGTATTAGTATTAGTAATAGTAGAAATAGTAGTAGTAGTAGTAGTAGTAAAAGTAGTAATAGCAGTAGAAAAAGCAGCAGTAGTAGTAATAGTAGTAGGAACAGTAGCAGTAATGGTAATGGTGATAGTAGTTGTAAAGCAGTAGTAATAGTAGTAGCAGTATTAGTGGTGGTGATAATAATAGTAACAGCAGCAGTGACAATAGTAGTAGTATTAGTGATTGTAGTATTAGTAGTAGTAGTAGTAGTCGTAATAGTGATAGTTTAGTGATAGCAGTAGTAATAGTAATAGTAATAAAAGTAGTGATAGTATTAGTAATAGTAGAAATAGTAGTAGTAGTAGTAGCAGTAGTAGTAGTAGTAATAGTAGTAGTACAATTATCGCCGTCATTATTATCATTATTGCTGCTCTTGTTATCATTCTCAATGATGACAACAACAGTACTACCAAAATGACTGCTTACTTTTATCAAAATCAACAAACATACTCAAATTTGAATAAAATCCGCAAATGTGTCATGTGTTTCCTTTCCTGTGGAATTTTGGTGGAAATCTAGGCCGTTGGGAAAGTCCTTGTAAACAAAAGTCTCTGTGTGAGATTTTCCAGTTTTGGCTCGAGACGGCAAACCCATAGCCTAAAGCGCCGTGGCTGAATATCAGATGTTGGCAAGTAAAAGTAAATAGTTGTGGTTCATCTGTGCGTACGCCTACAACCTCACTTCATCTGAGGCACGTGGGAGACACCAACACAGGTTATGCAAATGAGATGATAGCAGTGTAAATGTCAGCTATGTAAGTGGAAAATGAATGAGAGTCAATAGACAAATAACAATTTCTCCTGTAAGAGTCAAAACACTGCCAACAAAGGAAAAAGGGGCTTCAGTTCAGAATCAGAATCAGAATCAGAAAGAATTTTATTGCCATTGTCAGTGAACAAACAGAATTCACAGACTAGGAACTTGCTGCGGTGCTAATGTGCAACATATAACACAGAAAACACAAATAAAGATAAAGAATCTAAAGAGTAAAAAATATCAAATATAGTAGAAATATTTAAGATATATAAAATCAAGTATAAGGGCATGCAAAAATAGGCCAATAAAAATTAGGCAATAAAAATATACACATTAATCAGAACAATCAAAACAACAGTGCAATCTGTCAGTGCAAGAGGTAAGATAATACTAACATAATGAATAAATGCACGAATGAATAAAGTGACAGGTGATGATATGACTGTTAAAGTGACAATGCAGGAGATCAACAGAGTCACAGGTTTATAGAGTGTTCATGAGTCCAACAGCAGAGGGAAAGAAACTGTTCTTGTGGCGTGAGGTTCTGGTCCGGATGGACCGTAGCCTCCTGCCCGAGGGGAGTGGCTCAAAAAGTCCGTGTCCAGGGTGAGAAGGGTCAGCTGCTATCCGGCCTGCACGCCCCGAGTCCTGGAGACGTACAGGTCCTGGAGAGAAGAAAGGCTGCAGCCAATCACCTTCTCAGCAGAGCGCACAATGCGCTGCAGTCTGTGTCTGTCCCTGACTGTGGCTCCAGCGTACCACGCGGTGATGGAGGAGGTAAGGATGGACTCAATGATGGCCGTGTAAAACTGCACCATCATCTGTGCCGGCAGCTTGGCTTTCTTCAGCTGCCGCAGGAAGTACATCCTCTGCTGGGCCTTTTTGATCAGGGAGCTGATGGAAGGCTCCCACTTCAGGTCCTGTGTGATGGTGGTGCCGAGGAAGCGGGTGGAGTCCACAGTGGTGATGGGGGAGTCTGTCAGGGCGAGGGGGGTGAGGGGGCTGAGGGGGCTGTGACTTTCCTGAAGTCCACGATCATCTCCACTGTCTTCTGAGCGTTGAGCTCCAGGTTGTTGCTGCTGCACCAGGACACCAGCCGGTCTACCTCCCTCCTGTAGACAGACTCATCACCGTCCGAGATGAGTCCGATGAGGGTGGTGTCGTCCGCAAACTTGATCAGTTTAACAGAGTCATGGCTGGAGGTGCAGCAGTTGGTGTACAGGGAGAAGAGCAGACTGATAATAAATATGAACAACCACAACTACTGCTGAATAGTGAGTTTGTATGTGTCATGTAAAAAGAGAAAATCCGGTAAACAGTGGCAGAAAAGCAGGAAAACACTTCTTTCTCTCAGATTTCTCACAGACACTGACTTTAGGATCACACACAGTTCAACTCATTTTTGTAGTTAAATTGGATGTTTTTAGTCTGGACGATGAGTGAATTATTAAACTCTTTTATAAAATTTCGGCCAAACACTACCAAAAGAGAAAATTCAATCCAAGTCTTTTGTCAAGTCAAGTTCTATTTTAATAAATTAGAGATCCAGGTCTGGCTCGAATCCAAGTCATAACTTGCAAGTCCACACCTCTGATTATTAAGAAACATTGCCAATTGCATTGGAAACTTTTCAACAGGAAGCTAGTGTGCTTTATTTTTGTTTTCCTTCTGTAGGATTGTGCTTTGAGGCCACAGTCTGTGCTCTTTTACTGCTGAGAACTTTGATAGTTCATGTTCAGTAGCCTATTACGCTGACTTAAGACAGTGCTAGATCAGGTTATCAGGCTGAACAATACAATTTGGTATTTAATTCTACTTTTATTATTATCATTATTTATATATATTATTATTATTATTATTAGTAGTAGTAGTAGTAGTAGTAGTAGTAGTAGTTTTGTTGTTATTATTATTATTATTATTATTATTATTATTATTATTATTATTATTATTATTATTATTATTATTATTATTATTATTATTATTTATTTATTTATTTATTGTGCATCAAGTAGCCAAAAAAATAGAATATACTAGAACTACCCAGATGTAACCCTGACTAGCTCAGGAAGTATAAACGAACGCAACTTAACTAATTTTAGTTAATTTATTATTATTATTATTTTTTTTTTATCTCTCCACAAGAACAGCCAGTAGATGGAGCTGCTTCCCTTCCATTATGATGTTAGCTTCATGTAGCTTTGCTGTTGATCAAAATCCGTGAACCTGAGCAGTTAAAATCAATATATATGATTAAATGTAATAAAACATTGAGAAGTTAGGTATATGTTGTTTAAAAATGAAAATAACAAAACAGTTACTTATGGTTTCGACCGAGGAGAACAGCAGGCGGCGATAAGTATTTTTTGCTCGTTAGCTCTCAAACTCAGAGAAGAAGTTGGTCTCTACGTGCTGTGCGTGCGTCTCTACGTGCCTCTACGTGCCTCTACGTGCTGTTGTGCGTCCTTGATTCACCCTGGCTTCAGATTCATGCTTGAAATTCACAAACCCAGTTTATTGATAGTCTCTTGCTCCAAGTTACCCACACTTTTGGTATGTAGCGAACTATTTGTTGTTAGAAAGTGTTAGCAAGATGAAAGCTAACGTTAACCCGAGTCTTACAGCTAAAATGCATTTCCTACAAGCCAGAGAAGTTTGTTCTGGTTATGCTTTATGTTAGTGTTGTGTGGTAAGTTTCTCAAGATTAGTTCGTGTTGGCAGACGTTTTTCTCAGATTTCAGACAGTCAGTAAACACTGAATGAGCAAACCTTCATCATGTCACTTTTTCTTCAACCATCAGCTCAAATGTGTGATTTTCTTCTTTGCTATTTGATATACATTCCCACACTAGACCCACAGAAAGGTACTGTAGGTTTATTGCACATATTTTTGTCACTGTATGAAACAGCTAACAATTATACAAAATAATTTGAGCAGCAAACTTTGTAACATTTCAACAAGCGAACAACTTAAGAAGAACCTTTTTGTATTCTTTTTGAAAAATATTTGTGTTCTTATTTGAGAATCGCTCTAATCAGGGTTCCCACTCATATCCAAATATTTTCCAGGACATTCGCAACAAGGATTTATATGGGTCATTCTCTGAAATTGGGACTATAAAGTGTGACATCCAGGCTGAAAATTCAAACTGCAGCAATTGTTTTATTTTTAGGTTAATTTCCATCTTTGAGAAGTGTACTGACAGGATCTATAATGGTCAAGAAAGATGCAGAACTATTTTTTCCAATATAGCCATTTCAATATTAATTTCAATTGCTCTCAATGCAGCATAATTCCGCATGTAGCATGGACACCACTTGGACCACATGTTTTAGCTGAGAGAGTTGTATATATACTAAATAAAATGTTGATTTTTGAAATATTATCTCTGAATACACACATTAGTGGCGTTTATCTGCTGCAAGGTTCCTGATAAAACTGATCATGTCCGTGTGTAACTTTTATGGACGTCAACAGTTACATTCGGATACCCAGGAATTCGGCTTCATTTTCACAAAAGTAGAAAAACAAAATGCAAACATATTTTCCAACATTATTCTTCATTTTATTGTGTTTCAATGCAGTATTTTATCGGGTTTACATGAGGAAATTACATCACCATTGCTGGATAAAAATGTCACACTTTTGGTCATGATTTAAGCTATTTTTCTGAAAAACCGGTTGTAAAAAAAAAAAGTTCCATCTTATCTTGGGCTGCAATTTTTTTAAAATCTTTTAGAGGCACATTAGTAGTATATATTACATAAAAATTAAAACAAAATTATTATTTACTTAATGAAAACCTGTCAAATAAGCAATGGGCAAAATGGTCCCACTTTCAGAGAATGACCCATATAATCACGACATCTACATCACCAATATTTAGCCTGTTTTGCCAAGTTTGTGACAATAGTCCACATTATGACAATCAAAGCATAACGCAGTCGTATGGCCGGTTCTCAATCAAAATTGATCTTGTCAGACAGGAACAATTGCAAAGCTGCGACTCACTTTAACAGTCTGTTTTTGGTGTTTCATGAGCAGTTACAGTATTTTCGCAGTGGTGTATGGAGAAAAACATGAGCATTTTACAGATTTCCAGCGAAGAAGAACATGAGAAAAAAATCATGGTTTTTGAGACTTTTTACCTCAGGCTGTAGAACTAAAATCAAAATACTGTTGAGCCTCTTTTGTAAAAATGTATGCCACCAATTAAAACATTTGGATGAACAGCCAAGTAAAAAACGATAAATGAGATGTGAGGGGGGCCTAGATTTTGGATGTAAGTTTTTGCAATCCAGGTTTGCAAATCCTATGTTTTTTAGCAGTTTTACATTAGTAAAAGGCATTTTTTTTACTACTATGTTTGTACATTGCAAAAATCTGGTTCATTTGTTTGCGCACTGTTATACATTTAATTATTGGGCCCAATAATTTTCAGAAAAACATTTTATTTTCCATGACATTTGGCTGTTTTTCTCATTTTTCATGTGTTTTCCATGACTGGAAAATGGGCTAATCATTTTCCAGATTTTCCAGGTTTTCCAGGACGCGTGGGAACCCTGCTAATGTTTACAGATTAAATGTTTGGGAGACCTTCTGCTCTCTCTGACACATTTTTTCAGTATAAAACTGCCACCCAGCTGTTGCTTGTTTAAAAGATGTCATTATTCATTTAATGACATCTTTGTCTATTATCACAAAGTAGGCTTTGTGATAATAGACAAAGTTTTACATTTTTACTACTGAGCTCAAAATGTGTGTTAATTCACAAGCTACCATCTTGGGATTCGGACTTGAAGGTCAGTTTCTCAGGACTTGGAATTGGAGATCTGTCACTTAAGGCAACTTGATGCTTCTTAAATAGTAAAATGTGTAATTTTACAACATTATTTCATTTACTTCTTTATTTGTGACCAAGTGTTGTTTTTAATTGGATAATTTATTTTAAAAAAATCACCGAAACTTCAAAAATTAGGTGTGTAATTTGATAAAAAGACTTGAAACTTAATGCAGAGGACTTGGACTAAACTTGGACTTGTCTCTCTTTGACTTGGGACTTGTCGGGACTTGAGGCCAAAGACTTAAGACTTACTTGAGACTTGGTCATTACCTCTGCGAGTTTCGGATAAAAGCTCTGGACTTTCAGGATGAGATTGTTGTTTGAAGCTTAATGATCTCTGTGTAATGTCTAGAACTCTTTCTCTGCTCCTCAGGTCATCAGAACTGACACATCATGGGGTTTCTGCTGTCAAAGTCGATGGATGCAAACCTGAAAAAGCAGCAGGAGTTCATGCTTCATAATGCCCGGTTACAGGTCAGTGATTTATACATTTTACTTTTACACTGGACTTATCATCATCAAAAAGTGGATATATCAAGCTTTTTCTAACACTAGTAGATTATCATTTATTATTATATTATGCAATTTTGATATTGATTTTAACAGTTTAGTAATGTTAACAATTTCAATGACTTCCTTTTCAAAACGGCAGGACTGATAAGCTCCGCCTCTTCATTTCACTGTAACAAGCAGAAAATTATTTAAATTATTATCTCTCAATACTTTTACAAATCAATTTCAGTAATTTAGGAAATCAGAATGCGCAAACTCTGAAAGAGCCACCAAAAAGAAAACAATATTACAAGAATTTTAAAAGAATTAGAGTGAATAATTTAAGGACCATATGCCAGAATATCAAATTTTTATCATATCACATTTTTATCATTTTGACTTGATTTGGTGTGATATTGTAACCTGGCTCACGCCAGATGGATATGTGTTGAACTCCTCTATCTGAGTTCTCACTATATCCATCTGGGACTTGACTCGCTGAAAGCGTTCGAGAAAAGGCGGGGTGTTTAGTGAAATACTTCGGGCTGATTGGGTGTGGGGCCTACCTTATTTGAGCTAGCCAATCACAGCAACAACTCGTAATGGTGTATCCAATGTCCGCGTGAGATAGAACAAGTACGTGTCACACATACTGCTCTTCTTTCAAAAAGAAATTACTCCGTATTTCTGCTGAAACCGCATCAAAAGCAGCAGAAACACGTACATCCACGGGAGCCGCTGTCTTTGTTTAGCTTGAATCAGACTCGGCTGCGGCACCGGGGAGCTAACGGCCCGTGTTAGCCCGCCCTGCTACAATGTGATTGGTTCAAAACCACGCTGCTGTGATGTGATTGGGCTGGTCATCGCTTGGTTCGGACTCTCAAACCAATCGAGCCGGACGAAGGCCAGATGGTTTATCATGTTTTTGTGAATTCACAAATACCGCGAGATAAACCATCTGGCTGGCCAGGTTAGTGATAGTGATAGTTCCTGTTTTACAGCAGTAAAGTTGCAATTTATGAAGAAATGTACAAATAAAAGTCGAAAATTAAAGAAAGTAATTTGAAATCTAAAACATAAATCCTCCACGTCAAAAAGCTCCAAAATGCAAACACAGTTTACACACAACTCAGTTGAAGTCAGTCTGTACTCACTGCGCCATTACTGACACCTATTGGCGCATTGCAGTACTGCATCTGTACCCGAACTTAAACAGACAAATGTGAGTAAATGCCACCAGCAAAATAAAACAATATAGCTTATAAACAGCACATTACAAAATGAAAAATTATTGGGAGTGTCTCTTTTTATGTCAATATATCCAGGGTGCCACAATAATCATGTTCACTTTGTTTTACTGAAAGCGTATAATTCATATCGTACCATTTTCTTTCGCTTTATTCGGAGACGGGTCGCGGAGGGTCTTCCTTCAGCTCTTCTGGGATAATGCCGAAGTGTTCCCAGTCACACCAGTTAAGCAACATAGTTCCTTCATCGTGTCCTGGGTCTTCCCCAGGGGTTTTCTTCCCGGTGGGACATGCCAGAACACCTCACCAGGGAGGCTTTGTCCAGGAGGCATCCAGAACAGATGCTCAAGCCACCTCAGCTGGCTCCTCTTCTCTGGACATGGAGGAACAGAGGCTTCAACCAAAATGGAAAGTGTATTATAAATAAAATGTAATAGCCATAGGTGAGGGTTTGAACGTAGATTGAATGGTAAATTGAGAGCTTTGTCTTTCGAAATAATTCCTTCTTTTGCACAGTGGCAGAGTGGATAGCTCTGGCCTCACAGCAAGAAGGTCACAGGTTCAACTCCCGCTTGGCCTGGGCCTTTCTGTGTGGAGTTTGCATGTTCCTTCCCGTTTCTGGGTTTCCTCCGGGCACTCCGGTGTGGGGAAACCATGGTGTTGGTCAGAGGTTGAGGCGCCAGGTGTTTAGGCAAATTGTCTCTGCTGAGCTGCCCCAGGACAACTTGCCATCACTAAGTGGGGAGGAGGGCTGCTTTGTGAAGCACTTAGGAAGACATCTGTCTGTGTAAATGTGCTATATAAATTAATCCTTCATTCATTCTTCACCACAACACATCCGATTTAGCGACCGCTTCACTGCAGACGCTGTACAGATCCACCTGTCCATCTCAACCTCACTGTGAACACGACTTCTTGAACTCCTTCACCTGGAGTAACTGTAATCTGAAATGACAAAGGTTTTGTTGTAATTATGAGATCCTTTATTTCATGTGGAATTAAACACCTTTTGTTTTGTCTGACTTTGTGACAGAGGAAGCACTAGTGGCCGTATGTTTAAACATGTTTGATTGTCCTCACTATGTCCTTACTGTGTTTCCTCATAGATCTTATCTTTGGAAACACTTAGTTATGATTTATGTGAGCTCCGTGTCTCCTGAGCAGCAGCTGGGATGTGTGACTGCCATCAAACTAATCACATTCTCTTACTTAGAAATAAAAAGTTTACATGTTGCTGTGCCTCGGCTCCCTCTGTCGCTCCAGCTGTTGCCGTGTGTAACAGATTGCAGAGATGAAAACGTGGGCTGTACACAGATTATGAATGAAGATTTATTCCCAATTATAGGAGAGTTTCATGTGTTTTTCCAGCATAACAAACCAGATGAGTCATATCACAGTATCATTTTGGACGTATTGGAAAAAACAGGAAGCAGTTACAGTTACATTAATAAGCCTGGTTGTCAGGATTGGAAAGGCATCTGGCATAAAAGTTGTTTAATTCACTGTTTGCCACATAAGTGATGAAAATGAACTTAAAGACCTACACCACAACTTCCAAAATATGCACGCAAATTCAAAATTTGAATTTGGGTTGGTGTTTTTTAATTAGCAACTAGGTTTTTCCATTGATCATCTCCAGTAAGAGGGGCACTTTTTCTTAATTAGTTCCTTTTTGCCCATCATCTCATAAAAAATCTAGCTCTTAGATATGTTAAAGATTCTATACCCGATTTTTCCTTCTTTGAAAATGCAACAGCTAAATCGTTTTAACTTTATACATCAGTCACATGTTTGGCTCACTTAATGAATCCTGAGCCTCCAATTGTTCATCACGATGTGTTTTAAGCTTTTTTTCACAGCTTTAGGAGCGAGATGGCCGGTATGCTAATGGAAGATAGCCACAGTGCTAACCACCACAGACAAACTTATTGGAGTTTGATGAATAAACAGGACATTATTAAATGTTGACAGGACGGTGCAGACTAGTGATGGGTTGGCGCGTCAATGTGTGTGTAACCCATTTCCCAAGCTGGGTCGACCCAGTGTAGACCCAATGTTGGTGCATTCTAGCGCCACCAAGTGGTTTAATAAATGCACTGCAGTCACTGGGCTCATTTAGTGACGTGCAGTTAAGTTACAGCTGGTGAGACGGTTTATTAACAAAAGACACCTTTTTATTTACTTTGCACACACATACGAAACGTTTACCATTACAGGAGCACACAAACTTGTGATTTCTTTGCCTCTACACGCATAAATAAAATAAGAGGAAAAAAAAAAAAATGACATGAGGTTCGATTCTCGCGACCTTTTGCTCAGAGCTACACCTGCTCTCCCAGTTGAGCTACACGTGAGATGACGTAATGGGGCGAATGAACTAATAACTGTGCTTATTTTGTGAGCAAAATTATTATGACTTTTAGTCTGTTGCTGTTAAATATTTGCTTGTGATTATTTATTTAGTTGCTTAAGACTCTGTCAAGCTGCAAATGTATATAGACCATAATCATTTTTGGCACACATGTTGACACGGCTCGACACACGCGCCTTTTCTAGTGCTCCATACATGTGTTGACGCGTCGACTCGTTTGGCCCATCACTAGTGCAGACTCATTTCTACATACATTAACCAGAGATCTGTGCTGGAGAGAAATTGATTTGATGTTATTTTATTGTAAAAAATAGTCTAGGCTGCAACTAACAATCATTGTTCATTGAGAGAGAGAGAACAAATGTTTACATTGTTGATATTTTAAATTTGATATATTGCCCCATACTTTGCACAGCTGTTAAATTTCACTCAAGGAAACATACAAAGGAACACAATAACATCACCATAGACTCAAACAGGAAGCAGAATTACAAAGTGCTTGTTAATGACCTGCTGTTTTGTTATTAAATATGACATAACCATTTCTTTGATCAAAATTACCCCATTGAAACGCTGTGGGCACATTTTCTATGCATTAAGATGTCACAGATGATTACTTGTCAGTGTAAGTGGCACCAGTCATTATCAAACCACATCTTTATCATTTTATTTAATTCATACAACCATCGCTTTCCATTTGCATTAAATGGTAATTAGCATGTGAGCACTTTTGACGTCATCATTCAGAATAAAATGAAAGATTCTAATAATGGAGACACTTATTTTTAGTCATTGTGAGTTTGTTAAACATTGTGGATCACTTCATGTTAGTTTGATCAAATGTACTCTTCTATGGCTGCTATGTTTGTAAAGGACGAAGCTCCATAGTATACTCGCTATATGCAAAAAAACCAACAACAAAACAATGTACTTAATAGCCACGTAACATTAAGTCCTCATCACAAACACACTAAAAATCTTCTTGTGTATCACTGACAATGGCTGATATTGTTATTTATATAATATGGCAAATAGGATGGATTATTTGTATCTTGGGGTGCACGTAGCAGTGGTTAGAGCTCTAGCTCCCAATAAGGAGGTCGTGGGTTCGACTCCCGGTCGGACCATATCAACATCTCACGATCTTCTGTGGAGTTTCATTTCTCCCGTTCACCGTGGTTTTCTCCGGTACTCCGGTTTCCTCCACCTCCAACTGCATGTTTAGGTTTTGGCATCACTGTAAATTTCCTGAGAGAGTAATGTTTTCTGTCTAACTCTGCGGCAGTTGCCCTGTCCAGGGTTCCCCGCCTAAGGCCCAAAGTCACTGGATAGCTCCAGTCACCCGCGATCCTAACGGATAAGCGTAGAAATGAATGAATGAATATTTGTATCTTAAAACGATTCTTAAGATTCTGAAGCTTGGAGAATTCTCAACTCAAGTCTGTAAAATGTTGATAGAATTCAGTTTAGATTCCACTGGATTAAAGTGACAGTGAAACTGATTAGAGATGAGAAATGGCCTACAAAATTTAATAGAAAGAGAAAATTAAAACTGTCTATTGGAACATTCTAAATGGGATACAACACTTTTTATTTATTTTTGACAAAAGGAACATGTAATAAGTTACATCCAAGCATTGACATCATTCAGACATGCAAGCAATGACACATGAACACAAAGCACCTTTACGTTTCAGGGATAAATGAATCTGACAGTCATCTGCAAACAAGTGAAATGAGATTAGAAATCAGTAAATCAATAAATCAGAAGTATTGTAGTATTGCCTTTGTCAGTGAACAAAACTAAATTACTTGCTAATGCAATGCAACATGGATGATACTAATAAAGAATTTTTTTTTAAATGATCAACTATGATAAAAAATATTTAATAATGTATATAATACAAAGTATAAGGGCGTGCAAAAATATGTATAAGTAAAATAACCATGTAAAATTAGGCAATAAAAATATAGAACAATAATGCCATCTGTCAATGCCAACAGATAAGTTGATATTTATTTAAATATGGATCTAAGAGGAAGTAAATACAAAGAAAACACAAGGGGGCCAAGAATAGACCCTTGAGGAATTCCATTTAATTTTCCTGGTGGCCAGATTTTTTTGTGGGGAGAGCGTCTTTTGAGGGCTGGAGATAAACGGCCCACAACGATTTTAATCACAAAACCAATCAGAGAACCTAATAGGACGTCCAGTTTTTAAACTGAAACACATAACTGAATGATTCATTTTTTTCTACCGCTTAATCCCGTTAGGGTTCGCGGGTGACTGGAGCCTTTCCCAGTAACTTTGGGCCTTGGGCGGGGAACCCCCTGGACAGTGGCTAACTCGTCGCAGGGTTAGACAGACAACCATTCACTCTCTCAATCACTGACCAATAGAAATTTACAGTGACGCCCAATTAACCTAAACATACATGTTTTTGGAGGTACAAGGAAACCGGAGTAACTAGAGAAAACCCACGGTGACACGGGGAGAACATGCAAACTCCACCCAGAGAGATCGCGAGATGTTGATGTGGTCCGACCCAGGGGTCGAACCCACAACCTCCTTATTGGGAAGCTAGAGCTCTAACCACTCTGCTACAGTGCATCCCGTAACTGAATGAAAGATAGTAAAACAGCCAGCTCAAACACACTGTTGAGCCGAAATAATAAACATAACACTCGTAACTAAAAGCTGTTAGCCATTAAGATGCTAACATTAGCTGCTTAACTTAGTTTGAGCTGTAAATGTTTATTTATCCAGTTTGTTTGCTGTTTAATGGTAAGGTAATGTTTAAGGACAATAAAATTACATTAAGCACAAAGGCGGAGATGTATGTACAGCTAATTTCCATCTGTTGTCTTGGGGAGTGGAAAGGCACATTGTACATGTTTTTAGTGGTAGCGGGAAACCGGAGAACCCAGAGTAAACCTATGCAGACACAGGAAGGACATGCACACTCCACATAGAAAGGCCCTGGGCTGCCAGAAAGTCGAACCCAGAGCGCTAACCGCTGCGTCACCGTGTTGCCCGTGTTTAATGTTGTGTTCAAGGTAAGCCAAACCTGTATTATGATTAGTAGTCCATAAATATGTGCGTCGGACAGATTTCACCGTTGTTTATTAGAAAAGTGTTTTTTGTTGGTCTTTTGACGACTGTTTTTGTCATTTTCTTTGCTTTCTGTTCATTTTAGTCAGCAGAAAGTAGTGCTCTTGCCTGAATGAGAGCACTGACCAGTCCACTGAACATGGCTGAACTGTGTTGAGTGGATAGTGATTGAGTCTGGAAGTTATGAACACATAGCGCATGATTAACAACTCAATTCTGCAAGTTTCCTTTAAGTTTCACATTGCTATATGTTCTGACAAAGAGCTCGTACTATCTAAGCATCATACAGTTGCATTAAAGCATTTTGCCTAATGAAAACGGACCATAATATAACGTTTTACTTTAATTAGGCTTGGCACAAGGTGTTTTAAGTGGGCCGAGTTAACGAATTATCCTCTTTACAATCAGTCAGGCTTTTGTACTCTCGCTAGGTTAGTTTTTGAAGTGTTTAATAGCGGAAAATGACTTGTACAGTACTTAAAACTGCTTGTGATCCCACCTGCGGCATAGTTTTTATAAATTCATGTTTGTCTTTTGCCGTAGAAGAGATTATTAGTCACATACTTAATGCTAACTTTAGTTTTACCACAGTATGCCTCAGTACGTCATCTCGACGTCTGTGTCGACATATATGATTAGGGCTTGTTTTTCTACATTTCATTGAGCGTAATTGCTGGTAATTGTCGGGAGAAAGGGGCAATCAGCAAACCGCAAATGTACTCAAATAAATACGCAATTTCGTCTAATAAAATAATTTTGAGTGATGATAAAATTACTTGTATTTTTGATTGAATTATGTTGAAAGTTCGGCAGCCATTACTGAATTGTTTCTAATGACAGACACTTTTCTCTTGACATGCTGCTATTAATGCCATTCATTCTTGTCTTAATGGCCTTTGGGGGCTTTTTTTTTCACTTCGACTTTTGTGTTTGGATTCAGTTAGTCCTTTTCCTGTTTTACTCAAATAAAAGCTCGTCTCTGACACATTGGCTTTACAGGGAACAATGGCTTTTTAGAATGAAAGTGTCACTCAGGCGGCTCAATGGCGATTTGAATTTTTGTCTGTGAAGCAGGAAACGGAGGGCAAGAGTCTCATTCAGAACTCAGGTTAATCGCAGTTACATCAAAACTGCGATATTAAAGTGAGACTGAGTAACTTTCTGAACATGGAAAATTATTTGCATAATTACACTGAAAGATATTTGGAAAATTCAATCTCTCTACTTCTTTGTTTTCTTTTTTTCTTGACAGTAATAAGACAGTTGTAATAAGCTGAGTGCTCATTTACCTGACAGTTTCGCCGGCAGGACTTCCACCTTCGTCAGAGGTGACGTCTGGTGTCGTGACGTGTCTCTTATAGAATATTTTCAGACGTGGTTAGTTTGACAGATCTGTCAAGACTGACCAGACTGTATTTTGTCTTTTAATAGACAAAATACAGCCAGAGATAAAGTGAATGTCATCTACGAAATACAATGCAAAACACGTAATAAAACCTTGTCGGCACGGTGGCTGAGCGGTTAGCGCTCTTGCCTCACAGCAAGAAGGTCGCGGGTTCGATTCCCGCACGGGCCGGGCCTTTCTGTGTGGAGTTTGCATGTTCCTCCCCGTGTCTGGGTGGGTTTTCTCCGGGCACTCCGGTTTCCCCCACCAACCAATAACATGCACGTTAGGGTAAAATCCTCCAGCTACGGTAGTCCTGACCAAGCCTAGCAACAACATCTGGAGATGGGTCCCCGAGCGCTGCACTGTGGCGATCACTGCTCCTGAGGAGATGCCCCAGAGGCATTGAAGGATGGGTCAAATGCAGAGGACAAATTTCCCTACGGGGACAATAAAGTGTACCTTATAATTGCAACTAAAAACCTAGTGAGTGCTAAAAAGAAACACAAGGACGTTTAACAAGAGCAGAAAAAGAAAAAGCAGCACAGGAAAACCTCATTATAGACTGGGTCAACGCAAAAATAATTGGGACAGAAGAACACAAATACAAAAGATGAACATGAGAGGCTATTGAGATCAAGAAGCTTGGCACACAGACCATCAACAGAGACGAAGGAGCTTTTTCTTTGACTCACACATGGGACTCACTTCTCCAGAGACTTTCACCAGGCGGGGGGTAGTCTGACTGATCTGTCAAACTGGCCACGTCTGGGAATATTCTATAAGAGAGACGTCACAACACCAGACTCACCTCTGACGAAGGTGGAAGTCTGCCGCCAAAACTGTCATCTTATTACTGCCTTATTACAAGAAAAAAATGTTATTACACTGAAATGTTCCTTGGGACATTTGTCACCTATGTCAGTTTTAAACCATTCTGTGGAAAACTAAACATTTCCAAAATTATTATTAGTGTTATAAGTTGCTCATTAGCATCAAGCAAGTTTCTGCTTTGTGAGCTTTTTTAATTAAAACAAACTGGCAGAGGTTGTTATCTGCGACAAATTACTTTTCTTTTTTGGGTCAGATTTCAAGCCCTCTTGCAGAATTATGACACACATCTACTTTTTAGTCCAACAAAAACATCCAAGTTAAAAACATTAGTTTGTTCAAGTTCAGTTTTTATCTAAAATGTTACACAGCAGGCTTTTGATGGATGCAGTTTTTGAAAAACCTTAAATGTGCACTGTGTAACTTTCTGGAGGTGAAAAGTCAACTACACAATTCAATAAAAAGCCAAAGAGTCAAAACCATACTTTGGAACATTCTGGCGGGACATACGTGTGTTTTATTCCATTATGTGAAAAATATAGCTAGAGGAAATGTTTTCTTTGGAAACATACCAGAGGAGGCTCTAAGCCAAATACCAATCTACGATACTTACTTTGTGGCTATACAAGCCTGCTCAAAGTAAAGACATGGATTTGTATCATTTACTTAGTGCTTCAAATACGTCTAGTTGACAAAAACATGCTTTTGTTCAAGTGTATTTTTGGTTAAAAAGGTGGAGCAGGTGAACTGTTTTTTCAGTCGGTGATACAGTAAGGCAATCCTCTCAAAATCATATTTACTCTCTGCTGGAACAGCGTCTTCCACTGCAGCAGATGCAAAAGTTCTGTAGCAAAACTAGTAAAGTTAGCATCCAGAGCCTCATGTTCCATCTCCATAATTACAAGACAAACTAAATCCAAAGTAATGTCTGTTAAGTCTTCAAAAGATGCTTGAACATTCATTGTATTTTCACTAGAAAATCTTCTGCATCAGGTGTTTGCTATTTCAAAGCTAGCATAGGTAACTCCCAGCCACCAGAACCAATAAAATAGTAATAAATCGCAGTTACTGCAATAGAAATGATACAGAAGAAACAATTTGTTCTCGCCTATTATGCTAACGCTTCAGAAATGATCAAAGTGAGTTTGTTGGATGATTTATGGACTTTTTATCTAAGTTTTATCTATACCAGTGTTTTCTTATGCTAGATGTAAATTATTTTGAACACGTTTAAAACAGTCAAGCTTTTAAGAATAAATTGTACTGAGACGATGCAGATAAACAGAATTAACAGCTCAATATGAACAACAACAAAAATCACTTTTCTGACACAGTATTATTTATATAAATTATATTTAACAAAAGTTGGGGGGGGGTGATATGGGAAAAAATATAATCAAATTTTTTAACTTCGTATTGATCGATCTCGATTTTGTGAATCTTTTCAAAAACAAAATATTTTTTTTATGAAAAACTTTTTATGTCCCATCTATTTGATCCCCTGAAAATATATAACAGTATTCTGCACCAAAGCTTGACTTTTGCACCAAACCACACATTTTTACTCACAAAGGATTAGTTTTCGATCTTTCGTTTCAAACTCTACAGCCAAAGAAATTGACATTCAATTAGATTCGATCTCTCCATTTTTTGATAATTGCCCAGTCCAACTAAAGTTATACATCACAATAATATTACTCTCAAGTAAACTAGGCTTATTTTAATCTAGGGATGCACCGATCCATATCGGTGCCGATCCAGGACATTTTGCGGGATCGGTATCGGCTCAATGATATCGGTTCAGCCGATATCGTGGCTGGACATTGGACATAATGAGACTAATTTACAGGCTGGTATTGATCCATAGCAATTCATAATATTGGGCATTTATTCAGATTAAGTTGTTAAATTGTGACTTACACTATAAACAACAGTTAATAACACAATATGACCAAATGTATTAAGTTTTTATAAGAAAAAGAAGCAATTTCAGTCCCTTCACTAGTATCAGTTGATATCGGGTATCGGCAGATGGTTAAACCAAATATCAGGATCGATATCGGAACAGAAAAAGCTGATCGGTGCATCCCTATTTTAATCTTTTTCACAATTCATCTGAACATGTTTGAAACGTGAACAGAGTCTAATTATTAAAACATAAATTATTAAAGTAATTCAAACAGCCAGCAGATGTTTTTCCCAAATCTTGCTGCCCTTTTCCCAAACGCAGGTGAAAAATGAAAACTAAACATGTTTTTGCTTTTCTTCTTCAGATGGAGCGTCAGATCATGATGCAGAACCAGATGAGAGAGAGACAGATGGCCATGCAGATCGCCTGGTCCAGAGAGTTTCTCAAATACTTCGGCTCTTTCTTCGGCGTGGTCTCACTCGGGCTCTCTCTCGGGTAAGTAAATGTACAACCATTAGAACTACAGCGGCATAGTAATCTGTATTTTCAGATTCAACATTGCACAATAACTCACGCTGAGACAAACTGACGCGACATATTCACTGAACTGTAAACCTAATGAATGGATCACACTTGATTGTTCAGTGGCCTTCAGTTTGGTGTGGCATTTCACAGAAAACGTAACAATGTGTCTGTGTGGAACATTTCTGAAGAATGTTTTTTCGATGAGAACTAAAAACAGAAAAAAACATTATTTTTGTTAGGTTGCAAAGAATAGAATCAAATGTGTTTTTGCAAAGACAAATATGTACATTAAGGCTGTGCAATTCAGTGGATGCAGAATTAGCAAACTTTTTTTGAAGTTCCATAATTTCCTTGACAACTACAAGAGATCCTGTGATCTTCAGCTATAACTTGGCTATTTTACTTGTTAATGCTGCAGAAATGCTCAACGCGGTTCTGGGTGATTTATTGCCTTAAAACAGAGCAAATCTACCTGTGACGTCACAAAGCTGGGACGTTTAGAGCAGTGTTTTCTGAGGCTCAGAGGAACAGACGGTTTCTTCACATCCTAAACTGGGCTGAAAGACAAATGTATTAACGTGTGTGTGCAAAGACAGCAGTGATACCGGTACATGCACTGTGCAGGTGTGTTTATTCACTAAGCTTATCGAAAACAAATACAGGAATTATTTCACAGCTGTGTGAGTAACGACAGAGCAAAGTAAAGCAGACATGTAACTGTAAGTTTTTTTTTCTTTTCAAAATTACCTGCACAGTTCTACTTTGATACAGCAGAAGTTTATTTTATTAACTTTCAGCAGATTCGTAAAAACAATGTATTTTTATCCTTCTGGTGACCAGATGACACACGTCTCATAACTAATGCATCTTCAATATCTTTAACACGGGCAGAAAAACCACTGTATAAGTGTTTTCTGAAGGAGTGTTTTAATTCTGACGATTAAAAATGTGTCTCCCAGTCCAGCTTCAGCGTGAAGATGTTTTACAGCAAATGAGCTGCAGAAAGACGTGTTTCTATCATGTTATTGTATTTGGGTGTTTGAGTTGAACAAAAGCTGAATGAAAATACTTACATCATTAAATAAGCCAGACTTTTCGTTTTGCCAGTGCCTTTGTGGTTTGATTTCTTCAACACGGTGTGTATTAGATGTTGTTGAAGGCAATGCAAACTGCAAAGTAAAATATTTAGCTAGCATCTGAAATTCACAGTAAATTATCAATTTCACAGACTGCGAAAACAGTAAAGCTTCAGACCACAGTGCTAGCGCTTAGCCACTGTGCTAAATGCTAAAGACGCAGAGTGTATGACGCGTTCTCCCTGAAAGACTTGGATCGGCTCGTTTGAGTTGAACTCGAGAGGAACGGGGGCGTTCACATTCAGGAATTAAGGATCCCAGCATACTACACACTTATTCCTTTTAAGAAGTTGAAAGGAATGTGGTAACTGGTGGGCCAGTCTATAGCAATTGGTTTGTTTCTTGGGAATACATACAAGACATGTAGTTTAGACGTATTAGTTTTGTACATTGTATTTTTAATCGAAAATTTTACAAGTATCTAGATGGAGATGACTGAATAGAGGTAATCCTAACTAACATTCTTTGAGTATACAGATTTAGTTACTTTATGAAAAGTAACAATTGAAAATAAAAAAATTCGAGGTAGCATTTTGTGCCTGTTAATTCTACTCTAGTATTTTTATCTGTGGAGAGTCCTGAGATTAGGAAGCCAAGTTGCATTTTTACACTTAGCAGTTGGACTTGGTGCTTATCAACATTTAGAAAAAACATTGTTTCTTTTGTGCTGTTTTTCACTGCTCAGTGCCATAAAGAAAAGAAAGCCGGGGCTCTTGGGTCCCATCATTCCTCTTGGTTTGTCTTTGCGTACCAGATGGACATGGCCTACGGGACAATGGTGCATCGAATGAGAGGTAAGACTCACTCTCATGGTTCTTAGTAATAAAAACAGAAATGTTCTCTTAAAAATCTCTCTTTTTTGTGTGTGTTTGTTGTTGCAGATGAAGCAGAAACCATCATGACGTCTGAGATCGATCGACTGGAAATGCCTCAGGGACTTCCCACCTTCGAGAGCATCGAGAAAGCTCGCCGGGCCAAGAACACTCTCAGCTCCTTTTTGGAAAAATGATGTTTTATTACACTTTTGGGACTGTCATTATTATACTGCTTTAAACATAATTGCACTAATTGTAAAAGAGAACAATGCACTAAATTTCAAACTGATGTTGCAGTATTTATGAGCATCAGATCAACGTTTATAGAGATCGTGATCTGTTTGAGAAAATAATATATTGCCATCAATAAATTGCCTTTTTTATGTTTTCATTGCACGTTCAGTGGTTGGCTGAATTTCTTTTTTTTTTTTATTTTTTTTTTTTTTTCAAATAAACCAAATTTATATTGAGAATTAGTTTACAGTGAATACTGCTACAAAAAGAGTCTATTATAACCCATTCATCCATTTTGTTCCATTTATCCGGAGTCAGTTTGCAGAAGCATCAGTCTGAGCAGGAGGCCTAGACTTCGTTTCCACACCCAACTACTGCAGCTCTTCCGGAGAAACATAGTCCCTCCAGTGTGTACAAGGTCTCTCCGAGGTCTCCTCCCGGTGGGACATCCTGGAACCCCTCACCAGGAAGGCTTTGTCCAGGAGGAATTTGGAACAGATGTTCAAGTCACCTCACTTCACTCCTCTCCATGTGGAGGAGCAGCGGCTCTACTCCGAGCTCTTCCTGTCATTGAGCTCCTCACCCTTTCTCTAAAGGAGCACCACTTGTGTCTGTGATCAAGTCCTTTCGGTCATTAACCAAAGCTTAGATTGACAGTAACAACTCATCACATTTTGTTTTCAGTATTATTTTATTATACAAAAATTTGAAACAGTACATAACCTACTTTAATGTAAAATTATATTTTTGATTTAGTTATAAGTAATTCTAAAATTGCAGATTTTATTGTTCTTACAAGTGCTCCTGACTGGATTTGTTCTGACAGTGGAACATTTTTAAATAAATTAAATCAAATCAAATCAAACTTATTTATAAAGAGCTGTTCATACATGAATGTAAAGTGCTTTACAATGATTAAAACAATCCCACATTTCACTTAAAGGTTGTATGGAGGATTTTTTCAGGTTTTTTATTTTCAGGATTTTATACAGTTTTTATAATATTTTTTTTTTTTTTTTTATTTTTATAATTTTTTTTGTTCAGCATAAGTACAAGGCTGTTACAAATCTATGCAACGTTTTTGAAAATCCTCCATACAACCTTTAAGAAACACATTTTATGAATGCCAAACATGTTGTTAGAAAAACCTAAAAACAAATGTGTTTGTAAGAACGTTGAATAAGGCCCAGTGACCCAGTAACGAGGCTCTCATCATTTAGACTTTGGACTTTATCAAATTCAAAGTGTGTTTTTTATTCAAAGTTTTAAAACACAGTAAAGCACTTCCTGCATTGACATTTACTGACATCAGAAGTTGGAACAGAGTGTTTTTTTTAGTTTAAGTAAAAAAAAAACACAGCCTAACATGCAGTTTTTGTCTGTTACCAAGCTGGAAGAAAAAGTAATTCCACTCAATGCTTATAAAGAGAAAATTACATCACAACATGAATCAAAAATGAGTTTAAAATCAACCCTTTAAAGTATGTTTGCCTACTTTCACCATCTCCTCTTAACACCACAACAAAAGAAACGACTTGAACCACGTCACCGCCATTAATCAAATTGACGTGCATGTTGGGAGGGAGTTTACCCATCAGACGCAGCTCGGGCGACTATATAAGGGTCAGTCACAAGTCAAAAGGCACAGAGAGACTTCAAACCAAAGAAAACTGCTGTAGAAGAAGTAGTAGAAGAAGAAGAAAACCCAGCAGCCTGACTTTCCTCTGCAGCTCACACACACAGAATCTCTCAGACGATGGAGAGGCTGGTCTGGAGGCTGAGTCTGGCTGTGGCTGTGCTTTGTATCGGCAGTGCAAGCAGCCACAGCAGCAGCAGCAGCGCACAAGTGGACTTAATGAGCCGGCTCCTCATGCAGAGAGACTATGGGGTCAAACTGTGCGGCCGCGAGTTCATCCGGGCTGTCATCTTCACCTGCGGAGGGTCCCGGTGGAGGCGCGCCACTAACGACGACTTCGGTGAGTCAAAAAACACTTTGGGATGAGGATTTTCATTGATAAGATGTTTAAAACCAGCCTTTTTCACTAAGACTCCTAGATTTTCTTTTTAAACAACAGTAAACCTGGTCAGACTAGCCAGAATAACACTAGTTTAGGCAAAATTTTGACAATTCTTGTTTAAAATCTGAAGGTAATGTAACAAAAAAATTGTTTTAGGAACTTAGATGGAGCCCATTAAAAAGTCCTTTTAATTTTTTACATTTTTTGTTCGTCAGAAGAGCACTTAACAAGCACAGAGTCATCTTAGAATGGCTGGTTTGACTGTAGCTAAGAGGGTTACATCAACTAACTAACTAAAATATACAGAAGTTATACTAACAAAACCATTAAGAAAAAAGGTGGGAGGTGCAGCACATGTCCCTTGTTGCCTTAAGAGATTAAAAAAGGATTAAGGTGATCGTTAAGTGTTTTTAGAGTGTTAAAGTGACCAGACATCCCTATTTTAAGCCAGCAAATGTATATTAAACCATTGATTTGTCCCGTTTTTGCACAAGACATGTCTCAATTTCCCAGACTTTTGACCAATTTGACACCTCCCAAGAATGAAGGGAGAAATTAAATTAAAATAGAGATAAATATGCTTGAAACTGACCAAGTTCTAGTAAAAAAGTGCACCATATTTTTGTCCTGATGGAAGTTTAAGTGAATGAATGACCAAACGCCAAAGAATACCTATATACCTGCAAAAATCAAAGGTTTTTTTGTTACCCTCCGCAAAAACCAAAGTGTCTGGTCACCCAATAGAGTATTACTAAGAATATTTACATACTAAAATATTTACAGCCAGAGTCAATATATATCGCGTTTTTACCCATATTTGTTCTGACGTTTAATGAATGTCTATAAAATGGCAAAAACAGAAGATGAACATGCAGAAAGTCAAAACCAACCAATTTATTTTTGTACAGCCCAAAGTCACAACCGTGAAAAGGTCTTTGGTCAAAAACACAAAGCATATTGTCCAACAGTAAAAGGCAAATGGATAATTGTCCCAGAGATCCCCCGTCCTTAGACAAAGTAAGAAAAAAACATCATTAACATTTTTACCAGATTAAAATGTCTAAAAACAAACATATTTCCTGCAAAAAACGCCAGGCTAAACAGTTACTCAGTCTGTCGTTTGTAAAAGTGTTTTATCTGGAACAAACCATGTGACATAAAACCACATAAACAACTTATTTTACAATTTACAGCTATGAATGTGTTTCATTAGAGCTGTGAAAGCAGAAGAGCACTGCGGTTTTATCACATGTAAGATGTCCTATTGCGATACGTGGTTTATGATCGATAAAATATGTTGCCATACAGTATGAAGAATGACATTTATAGTCTTACAGTTTACTCTTTGTACAGCAGTGATTTCAGAAGCCAGATGTAGTTAAAAGCATATTTCAAACCTTAACAAAATCCTCTTAACAGTACTGTCATTGAGAATATTTGCTACGTTCAAATCAATTCTTTATTTTGTAGAGCCCAAATCACAAAACAGTCAAGATGGTTGATCATGCAAACATGAATGATAGAATATTAAACAACGAAAAGTCAATACCAAGTCGATGGTCAAAGTAAGAATATCAGTCATTGGTTGAACATGTCGCAGCAGATTATTCAACATTAAACAGGCGAATGGAAAACTGGTTGTCAAGGCATCTTGTGTTTTTAGATCAGTTTTGCCAAACTATTTTACTCATTTTGACTCACATTGAACATTTTCGCGCCACCACCACTACTCAAATCAAAATGTTTTTTTAAAACAGAATTATTTAGCTTTTAAAGGAGACCTTTTATGTAAAATCTTCTTTTTAACCATGTTACAACAGTGTTCTCTCATCATTAGTTTAGTCAAGTTGTGCTTAGATTGATTTCTGCATGTTTGAGTATTCTTGTATTGTCCTGCAGTGCTCAGAAAAACTCTGTCTTCACCTACCACCTATGCCTGCCCACTTGTCTGTATTTACTTGTGTTTACTCAAAATTAGGATTGCGAGTAAAACGTGTAGGATTCAAATCTGTCATGTAGACACTTTCCAACAACAAAAAATAGTATTTTTTTCTGTGTTTTGCAATGAGCAAAATGTGGATTATTGATCTGCATATGCCATAGTTTCTTCCTAAATCTACGGAAAAATGACAATAGGTCTCCTTTAAGGGGCACTGACAGCCTGCTTCCTGCTTCATGTATGTTTTTGCTTGGATGACTCTTTAAACTTAGCTTCTATATCTGCGTGGAGAGCAACACAACAACCACGTGGTACAGGTCAGACTATGGAGAGGCTACCTTGCGCTCAATAGAATTTCATTTTTTTTTCCATATTAGAAACATAACGGTCAAAGTAATTAGATCCAAAAATGTTGTTGGAAATACACTCTAAAAAAACAAAGAAATTATTGAATTAAATCAATCTTATTTTGTAGATCGATTACTAAAAAAAAAAAGATTAATTTTTCAAAGCACACCTGGCAGTATCTCAGGCACACTGGTTGAAAATCACTGACTTCCTTCTTGGCAAGGAAAAACTAAAAAAACCTGGAGGAGAATCACAGTGAAGAAGAGATCCAGTTTCAGGACAGACAGACTGTAAATGTGTAGATGTGACCAGGACTGACACACATCCATTTGCACATATAGTTTAAGTCTGTCTGAGAAAATAACAAAAAGAACATTTTTTCAAAAGAAGTGTATCTGTTTTTGTAATGGAACTCTCATACATTGTCCCAGTCTTAATATAAAAGTCTGATCTTGTTCCGTTCTTTCCAGAGCTCCAGCAGTGGGTGAGCCAGGACGAGGCGACAGAAGAAGAGACCCAGCAGAGTTTAGGACCAGTCACAGACGTCCAAAGTCCTCTCCACAGCTCCGCGTCTCACTCTTTGGCTGATCTTTTGGCCATTTACGGCGCTTTGGAAGAGAAGCAACCTCAACAACAGCTGCGAATCCTGAACGAACCCAACCCTCTGGAGAAACCGCAGTCGTACTCAGCCGATCCTCACAGTCCGCTCACAGAAAACTGGTCCAATAAAAAGAAGAGGAACTTTTCTCAAGGCGTGGCCGGCATGTGCTGCAGCCAAGGATGCACCAAAAATGATATTGGACGTTTGTGCTGAAAATAAGTGACTGCATGAGTGACTCGATGGGTTTGTGTGACGGAGGCTTTCTATTCTTGGACAAATAACTTGAGTTCTTCTTAGTCATGGCCGCTGGTGATTCTCGACGACGTCATCAGTCTGAAAGCAGATGTTTCATGGCAGAAACTTATTTTCACTTTTAATAAATTGTTTTAGCATCTGTGCTTTGTGTATTTGCTCAGAAATTATGAAAATAAAATATATGACCCATCTCTTAACTCCCACGTCTTTTTATTGTCATTAATACGTTTGTTGGCATGTTGTTTTTAGGTTTTTGTTTTAAGAAATAGGCTACCAGTGAAAATTGTTAGAACACAACAGGGGCGGACTCTGGAGGGGCACAGAACGGACTCACAGTTGACCAGCGCTGCAGCCTCGGAGAAGACGACCACATGGGAGAAGTTGTGAGGTACAGACAGTAGAATAAAGGCAGCAGTGTTGGGAGTAAATCATGTCAAAAGTAACTGTAATATATTCCCCTTTTTAGTTACTAAGTAGTGTAACTGATTACTCAAATATATGACTAGTTACAATCTGAGTAACTTAAGTTACTTGCACTTAAATTAACTGCATTATTTTTCTATTGAAAATGACACTTCAGATCAAAACTCCACTAAAACTGATTCAGAAGAGTTTCTGTGGCAGCTGTTGACCTTATTAAAATATAATGAAGATAATGAAGTGTTGAGACACCACATTTCTATTAATTAATCTAAACTAAAGTGCAAATGTAACAGGATTAGTGTTGTACAACGTCTTAACAAAAGTCTGATTAGCTCAAAGTTACTCACAGTGTAACTCAGTTTCTACAAAAGTATTACATTTTTATCCATGTAACTAGTAATATATAATGTATTATATTTCTATAGTAACTTACCCATCTCTGGTGCCGACTCACATGAGACTGGTGATTAAAAGCGTATAAATCAATTACTCTTTAAAGTTGATTATGGCTATTTTAGAAGTGTCACAAAACATTGTTTCAATATAAAGTTTCAAACTTTATTATTTCTGCTCACAAGTGCGAGGATACAGCTGATGAGGAGTCTGTGTTTCCTGTGCACTATCGTGGGAGTGAGCAGGGAGGCACTGAGATCTGGGGCCTAGTGAGTTGCACCAGCCTTAGCCTATTACAATAGAAACATAGACCACATAATGAGTTTGCACAACTAAGTGCAAGGTATTTTCTCACATGTGAACAAGTGAGTGCATGTTCAATAACCTTGGCCTCATGATGATGGACCTATTTTGGCAATTTTAATGCAAAATGTGCTTGTTCCATTGGCAGATTTTATCACTTATGGCTCATTGCAAGTAAACATCGTTCTAAGTATTTTTGACTTGTCTGTATTATATTAAAAAAATCTAATCATAGAAAAGATGTATGGTTCAAAATAGTCACAAACATTGGCAGCTTGTTACATTAAAATCTTACAATGAACAGCGGGGCTTATCTGCAGTTTTGCACGAGAAGTAAATGGACCTCTTTATATTTCTAAGCTTTTTATGTCTATTCTGTGTTTTACTAAAAAAAGCAAAAAGTAAATTACTGATCTACATATATTATAGTTTATTCCCAATACATAGCTTTACTTTGAACTTTAGTAATAAGGACCTGCTTTTGTCAACTTTAGAAAGGCAGGTAAAGTGTTTATGCAGATTTCAGACCCCACAAAACAATGAGCAGATATACACATGATTTAAGGAAATAAAAAATGAAATGACATCTGTCTGAGTTTAATCTCACTCCTGAAAAGTCTCACAGTGCACCTTTAATAAACACTCTCGTCATATCAATGTAACCATTCGGAAACACCACTGAGCTCTGTTTTTCTCAACAAACATTTGCACTTCATATTTACGGTGTATTTACAAAACCTTTACATAAAAAATTCATTTACATAATTGTGGTTTTCTATGCCCAGACTTAATCAAACAGCTGATCAAAAAATATATATAGCTGTAATAATGTACATATTTTTGCACTTCTTTTCAAATTGTACATATTTAACTTTTAAAACAATATGAGTACAGCCATTTTCTGTGACAATGTCTTTTCAGTGTGATCATAAAGTCCTCATAAAGTTCACATTGAATTACAGCTCACAGATCCTCACGTCAATACTTAGAATTATTGTTGTTCCTGAGACAATTTATGTAACACTTTATAATAACTAAATGTTGTTTAGCCTGAGTAAAACATGAACAAACACTTATTAACATGAACAAATGTTGAATTCAAGGACAATATTTGGATTCTTCTTGTGTATTAAAGGCACATCTGCAGATCAGCTTTTTTGAGTTTTAAGTTTGTTCTAACGCTGCTTCCTCATTGAAACACAACTGTAGTTCTGTCTGTGAGATACTATTCATTCACTCTGAGCTCAGAAACAAAATGTTCTAAATGTCCAGTTTTATGATGTCACTGGTGAAATCTCTTAAACTCTTCTGCACTGATTTAAAGCATTTCTGCAGCATTAGCAAGTCAGTAGAGCGGCAGTCGAGTAAAGAAAGTTTTGGTCGACAAAGACACTCTGTCATTCTCCAATAGGAGTCACTTATTGAGTCAATCATGCTAGTTGCTAGCTTGACTATATTTTCATGACTTAAACTGCCAGAAACGGCTAAAAATGTCTCTCTCAGTTGTAACTTTAGATCGCCAATCACATGAGATAAAAACGTCTGTTAAGAAAGTTTAATAACATTTATTTTTTGATAAAGTCACGTGAAGTCTCGTACTTTCTACATTCATAAAAATCATTCAATTTAACACTAACATCAGTGACTTCGAAGTTTCTCTGCTCTGAACTGTTTATTCAAGTTTATTGTTATTATTATTGCTGTATTATTGTTGCCGTAGTCAAACACTAACATTTTAATACTTGTGCGGAAGCTTCTGGGCATGCGCACATCAACTTTTGACTCAAATTTTCTTTGAGCACAGAACTTGTTTATGCTCAAAATGGCTTACTTTTGTACTTATGAGTATTTCCTGTTAGCGTTAGCATTTACACAACTCTTTATAAAAACACAAGTGTCCATTGGTGAAATATTTTCCTGATTTGTAAATGTTTTCACTGACATTCACACAACTCACTGTTCACTGATCTTCTGAATATTTATTCATTTTAAACAGACATGGTGAAAGCCTCATAGAAATGAATTGAACAGGAAAGGAAAATAAGTACACAAGTTAGCTATTTTGAAAATACACAAGCAATTGACATTCCGTGTACTGGGCTGATCCAATTAGGGAATAATATTACCAAGCCCCGATGATGAAAGATGGCCGCTGCTTTGTGTCATTGGCTGTGCTCAGTGGCACATTGTTGTGGGTTAGCTAGTTCAGATTCAGCTAACCTCTGTTCAGCGAACATGCGCAGTTGTTCTTTCTCTCACGCGGATGTGCACCAGACATCCAGGCTCATTAACATGTGACCCACGCTGACCAATCAGAGCAGGAGTCATCTAGCGCCAGCAGCTCTAGAGCCGAAGCTAAAGATTAAAAGTATTTTTTAAAACACTGAAGATTCTGAACTAGGAAGAAAGTGTATGATCTAATACTAAGACAGATGCTTCTGTTGTAAAGGTCCTCACGCCCGTGCAGCAGGTGAACCTCACCATGATGCTCCTGACAAATAGTCCTAACAGAGACAGTGACGCACAGACATAAAGACAGAAACCACAAAAAATCTATAAAATCCTTACTCTGGTCATGCCTCCTGAACTCGTAGAGGGAAACATCAGGCCTAAAATCAGGCCAAAACTCTTAACTTTACTTAATAATATGGGACCTTTAATGTAATAATTTTCTTGTTTTACTGATCCTTGCCGACACCTAAATAACAAAAGCACAGTAGAAAATTATGTACAAAAATTAATAACAAGAAGTTTATTAATAGGAAAAAGCTTGTATTTGTCTCATTAAAGAAGGTTGCACAGACAAAGACATAAACAGTCTTTAATAAACGCTAATTAACACTGAATTCACCACTGACACATGAGTTAGTCGTTAACAAAAGCGCGCTAAAACACTGTGTTTCTGTTTGTTTGTTTGTCCAACAGTGAAGTCGTGTCATCCTGAGTCAGACGCCGGTGACGCAAACACCGAAACATGGCACCTTTTCCCTCCAACGCTCCCACCGGCCGGTCGCTGACATTCACCCACGTCAGACCGGCTCCAGGCTGTTCCGTGCTCACAGGTCAGAGGTCAGAGGTCGGTCACTGATTATTGCTCTCTCGTACACTTTCCACGTCGAGCATTAAAGTCTTAAACGTAGGGCGCTTTGTGGGGTCACTGCTCCAGCACTCCATCATCATTTTGTGGATCTGAAAAGGCAAAGCAGAAAAATATTTAGTCAACGTTTTAGTTTTGGTTTTTAAGATGAGACAAAAGAAGTTATATTTAATGTGCATTTGACAAGTTAGATGACATTTTTCAGTAAAACACAGTGAACATGATTATATTTAAGATTTTACTAAACATTTTTGCTTGTTTTTAGTAGTTCATAATTGTCTTTTGTCCATAAATATGACTAACGTAGAGGTAATTCCACAACTGTTACCAAACAAACCAGGTAAATATGGACCAAATCATATGCATGACACAGAAGACATTAAGATTTGACAAATTTTAACATGCGTTCACTTAAGTTAAATAGTTGTTTTAAGCTTTCAAGAAACTTCAGTCAGCTGTGTGTAAATATTTTTACAGAAACATATGTGGAAAGATTCTGTTTTGGACTCAAATTACTTATGTAATTTTGAACTTTAATTTGTCATTTCTTCATAATTTGCAACTTAACTGTAACCTTGTGCAGCAAGATGAATTTTACTCTTTTTGTGGGTTTATAAATCCATATTGAAGGGCTCCCACCAATGGTTCAAACAGAGTATTAAATGCTTGTACTAATCAGAAACCTCTCTCCAGGCGGAGGCAGGATTCACAGATGTGATGACAGCAGCGAGTGTCAGGCATACTCACAGCAAAACAACAAACATGGCGACGCGCAGACACAGGTACTGTAGTTTGAATCAGTTTAGTTTTAACAAAATGCCTTTTTTTTAAAAGGCAAAAAGAAAAGCTTTGTGCATTTGTGAATGGGAAAATGTTTATGCTAGGGATGGAACGATTCACTTAAGTCACGATTCGATTCAGCGTTCATTTTTGCAGCCACGATTTTCGATTTTGTTCAATTTGTTAGTTTATCTATAATTAACTTTTTTTTTTACCTTAGACACACAAAAAAAAACATAATAAATTTTGTTTAAACAAAGCCACTATCGTGAGTCCGAATTTGCATTTTCATCAACATTTAAACCAGTAAAACAGTCATATTTAGTGTCCATATTTGGAGTCATTAACCCATCAGTTAACACAACCTAATAACGCAGATTCCAGTCAGGTCTTGCACAAGTTCACACTTTGGTTTCTTCAGACATTGTGGCTTTTATTGTATAGATTCTGTGTAATTTTACAACTACAGGAGAGTCTGTGTTGGTCAGTGGCTGCATGAGCAAAACTGGATCGTTCTGGCCTTTTCCGATTCAATCGGCTGCAAACTTTGAAGTTTTCGATCGTTTTCCATCCGAGTTCGTCATTTCCCACGATTCGGCTCATTATGATCTGTACTGTATGGTAAACACGCTAATATGGCTTCGTATTGATGAAAGTATCGCTAGAAGCTTTCTTTTCCCAACAGCTTTGATGAGAGCCTGTCCAGATCGATTATGTTAGACCTCAATCAAAGTGATTCCACATCCATCTGATGTGACAGGTTCACTTTAACTGCTGTAAAACTTAGAAAAATATTTACCACGAGGACTATCACACCAAACTAACAATTAGAAAAATGCCATAATTTGTCATACAGGCTTAAAAATGTTCTGTTGTTTTGGTCGGCTTGCTCTCAACATATACGTATATCTTCTTATTCTAATTCTTCTTCCTTCTTCATAAACTAAACCAAATTCTCCTGTTTTAGCATATGGGGCGAGTATTTGAATATTGAATTTGTGTTTCTCAATTTTGGTAGTATTTTTGAATTTTTGTGTGCATTTTGAAATTTGCATTAGTGTTTTTGAGTGTGCATGTTATTGAATGTGCGTCTTTGAATTGTGTGTGTGGTTTTAAATTTGGGCCCATGTTTTTGTGCGTGTGGTCTATTTGTGTGTTGTTGTTTTTTTACTCAAGTCAGAGCCACCTTATTATATTATGTAAAACCACACTTGAAATTTCATCTTGGTATCTTTTTAACGTACGATTTTTGTCCCAATTCTCTCCTTCAAACATAAACACAGTTACCTCTTTGGGGCAGTTGTCTGGAGATGGCAGTCTGAAGTCTTTATTAACAGATCTATTAAATGATACACAATCATCTGGCCCTGTTTTTCCTTTCCCATTTTCTCCATGAACACCTGCGTGAAACATAAGTGAAGTTTAGATTAAATACACGAAATAAAACCAGATAAACAGAATGATATTTGTCGTACCGCTGGAGGGCTGCAGTTCTTGTCGCTGTAGGTAAAAAGCTCGTACAGAACCACACCGAAGCTCCAAACGTCGGACGCCACAGAAAACTTGCTTTGCGTCAGTGACTCCGGAGCATACCTGGCAACAAAGACAACGTAAAGCTCTAACAATATAATTCCACTATTACTACAGTATTTTAAAAGGGTATGACAAGTTGAGCTTTTTGGCCAAATGTACGATATGTATGGCAGTAACTAACGATTATTTAGGTAATTGTTTAGTTGGACGGTTATTCTTTCAAAGAATTAGTTGTTTAGAATGCAAAAGTGACTTGAATACAAGGTTTTTGTCAAATTTGAGCTGAGGTAGTGTCGCTTAAGAATGTTCTAGAGATGTAGATTTAAAGTGTGTCGAAAGTATAAAAAAATCCCAACATTAAACTGTATCGAAACTAAATAGTCATTTAACAGCTTAACTAAAAAATAAAAATAAAAATCACATTAACAGGCCAAATTTGACATTTTCTGATGAGTTTTAGAATAATCCTGAGCTCAATCAATATTAAAACAAATTAATAAAGAAAGTATTTGTTTTGTATTTTGTGGTGAAAATATTCAGTGTATTGAAATAGAAAAATTGACATTGACTTGAAAAGACATATTTATCAGTATTTTAAATATGTGACATCATAATCACTTGTTGTTTTTTTTTTTTTTTTTATTTGTAACAAAATTTAAAATAAAGAAAACACCTCATTATCAAGTGTTTCATGTTTGATCTAGTTTTTATGAAGTCTTTCGTGGGTTTTAACTATACGGTGAAAATTACCGCAAAAGTGATGGTGTAACTTTTTATACGATAGTGTTCTAGGGTTAAAAACTTATTTACTTGACCTAAGCCCGTTTATGATATTCGATTTAATATTAATTGTTGCAGTCAAATAATATGGTTGCTAGAATGAAATAATTTATAACTGAGAAAGAAAATTGGAATTCTAGAAAATAAACTGGGATGATATTTACAAAATATTCAAAAAAAAACAATCTTGATTACAATAGGCCCTTTTTACAGTGCTGCGACTTGGTCTAAAATACCTGCGAACAGTTCTTTCTCATTCAGGATAATTAACTCAAACAAAAATAATTAAATATTTAACCTACACACAAGTTGCAGCCAGATAATCATTTGCAGCATGTTCAGACCTTCACATACGAGGTAAATACTTCACCTGTGAAAACCCTTTGGTTTAAAAAATATTCATTCTGTGGCTCAAAGCTAAAACCTATAGTTAAATGCTACACTACTAAAACTACAAATCTAACCTTGCTAAAATTACTTAGAATCAGAATTTTAATCCAGATTTCAGCTGTTTTCACTGGATAAGATGTACCGGTATTTGTTTATGTAATCTAGAATATTTCACTGGTTTCAATACATTTTTAGGGGAATTTGGCATAAAATAAGAACAAAAATTTGCAATTAGGGTAAAAACAGTTTTCTTAATCCATTGGCAAATAATTTGGCTTGAAATAAGAAGCAATGTCTTGAATTCAAGGAACAATAAATCAAGGTTAAATTAGTCAAAATGCTTGAAATGAGGTTCAAAACCTAGAATCAAGCAACTTTAACTTGTCTTGAAATTCATTTTCTACAGTGCAATGTCGAAATAAATCTACAAACTTAACAATCAGCCAGGCATTTCATGTATTTCATCAAACTGTCTCTTTTATAGTTCGTGTATTTGTTAGCATTTGGCATTGGGCCAAAAATACTCACTTTTATAAACACATAGGGCCAGATTTACTAAGCATTTGTCAATGTGCAAAACAGGTTAGCGGGAGCAAAAACTTGACGTAGCTGACATTTTTCTTTCACACAGACACTACAGATGCAAAATTTGAGGTGGTGCATATCTGTTTTGTGTAATATATTATATGTACATCTTCCAATACTAAAGTTTGCTTAAAATTTCTCCCATAAAACATGATATTTTTTTACTTTGCACCTGTAATTTTGCACCTGGCCCATAGTCTTTACAGAGAACTCGGCGCATGCTCGGCTGCGACGGCACAGTTTGTCATGTCAGTCACACCACTGTCCTGTTTGTAGTGTCCGTTAGTTGTTTGTTGTGTTATACGTTGATGGTGTGAGTGTTAACATCACTGTCATGACTACTGTGAATACAAATTTCTCCCTGGGGACAAAAAAGCCGTATCTATCTTTGACCTAATGAAGTATTTACCTCGTATGTGTAGCTCTGAACTCGCTGACTGTGGTTATCTAGTTGAAGTCGCTCTCTCGTTTGTGACTTTAAAGTATGGATTAATTTTGACTCATCTTGGAAAATTGAGATGGAACTATCCACAAGTATTTTCCAAATCAGAGCTAGAGCTTTGAAAAGGGCCCATGGTCTTCTTAACATCGCCATTGCCAACTCTGCATAAACCATTTAAATTAATTTGCAGTAGTAGTTAATTTATTACAAAATACTTTGACAAAAACACAAAAGGACAGGAAATAGTAACTTCCCCAAACACTGTTGACAACATGCAGCTACTGTTAGTTCATTATGTAGATATTTACCATAAAGTAACAGCAGACTTTGGAAAATTAGGTGAATCTAACGCCCCATTGTAAAAGCTTGGTGCTTTCCTAGTGTCATGTGATCACTTTACAACCAGGAAGTGCTAAAACTGTTGTATTTTTTATCTTAACCTTTACCCAAACCCTTTTCTTAACCATACCCATTACCCTAACTCTTTTTCTAAATGTACCCGTTCTCCTAAACTTAATAATTTCCCATCTGGATCCAACTATCTAGCATTTACCAAAAGAAAATGATAAAGTGCATATGACAGGTTTATATATTTAGGTAACTTTATTTGGAAGGAACATGAATGCCTGTTGTAAATATAAATGATAGTTTTACACAAATCAAGAACAGGTTTTTGAAGAAACTTTAAAAGACATGTTGAAAACAAGAGGATGTAGAAATCTAAATGGATGACACTAGGTGTATTTATATTTAAGTAAATTTGTTAGGAAGGTTAGGAAAAAGATCTGGATAAAGAAACACAACAGTTTAGGCCAGTTTGGCAACCAAAATAATCTCATTACCACGGCAACTAGCTAACTTATGTCCCTTCGAACTTGACAAGCACTAACCTTAGTCATACTTGCTGATTATAAATGACAAATAAAAGTGCTCCATAGACAGTCAAGACAGAAGGGACGTAAGTGAGCTGGTTGCCACGGTAATGAGTTTATTTCGGTTACTAAACTAGCCTAATCTGCTTTATTTTTTATCTAAAACTTTACCCAAACCCTTTCCCTCAACTTAAGCATTCCCTTAAACTTAACCAATGTCCTTCAGGATCCAAATATCCAGCACTAGCCAATGACCAAACTATAACGAAATGAATCTTAAATATAATGTTTTGGTAAAATTAGCAGTCTAACTTGTCATACACATTTTACAAACAATAAAAAATTCTAGAAAGTTGTGTTTGTGTCATGTGATTTTGACAGACAAATCCAACATGAATCATCTTTTACTCACCAGAAAATTGGACTTTCGCCAGGCTCTCTGACAGTGTAATACTCTTTGTCTTGAGGCAGCATTTTTGTGAGGCCGAAATCCCCGATCTTCACCCTCTTCTCGCTCTCGACCAGGATGTTTCGGGTTGCCAGGTCTCTGTGGATGTATCGCTTCAGGGCCAAGTAGTCCATGCCCTGTAAATGTACAAATCAATCAACTGTACTGCAAGTTATCTGTGTAAATGATCGACTCAGGGCATTTCATGGGCCTAAACAAGATTGTCATAACCATCATGCTATGTGACTCTCTTAGTGGTTTTGGTTATGAACCAGGGGCAACGAACTGGTCAGAGGCCAAGAGTCGAAATTTTCAGCTGTCAGCCTTGAAGAGCCACACCATGAGTCGACCTACTGCCACCACCAGGGGGCAAAGTAGATTTATTTTGAATTACATAGACACTGTAAGCCTCCTTTAAAAATATTTTTCTATATAACATGGTTTTGATGTAATTCATGGGGGTCTGGGGAAGTCTCCCCCAAGAGAACTTTTTTAATTTCTGTGCAATTTCCTTCATTTTGGTGAGTTTTAGATTAGATATTTTCATTATGTGATGTAATTTTACTATAATTAAAAAGACATAAGTCCATAAATCAAAAAACCTCCCCCTTCATAGAGACCAGATTAAGGAGGCCCAGCCCCAGATGCCCTTAGCTCCACCCCTGTAAAACGGGGTTTTAGGAGCGTCAGTCAGGCTCAGGACTGTCCTGTGTGATCAAAGCAGAAAAAACACTGCCGCTGCACACATTTTTGTCAGGTCAGTGTGTAAACTGCTGTTTTATGTCACATTTAGACAAAAGCCACAGCTGTAAACATCACTTCGAAAATTTCCGCGCTGCGCCGTTTCCCACGATTTGCGCCGCACGCTTTATTTCATTGTACATTTTGGACCTTTTCTCTGTGGATATAAGGCGGATTTGCACAAAATGAAAAACCATAATGAAGCTCCAGTTTCACTGAATATTACTGAGTTTTAAATGCTTCTCAAAGAAACAATATGTCTGTAAAATAGCTCTGCTGTGACACTGCCCTGACAGTTTCATGCTTCAGCAGGAGAAAGAGAGAGAGCGTGTGGAGGAGCAAATGTTTCTGAATGATCCAAAGAGCCACCCTCGGATTGGCCAAGAGCCTCGGGTTCGCCATCCCTGTTATTAACAGTTGTGTGTAGTATGTCAATTAATTTTGTTACCTTGCAGATCTGAGAAGCATAGTGCAGAAGTTTGCTGGTGTCGATGTGGTCTTTGTTTTTGATGAGGTAATCTCTCAAGCTTCCATGAGGCAGATATTCCATAATAAGACGCAGATTTCTTCTTCCTAAAATAACCCAGAAGAATGATTGATTCTTAATAAGACAGAGTACAGCGACTGATCAGATGATTTATTTTTAGTACCTGCGCTGTAACAGACTCCTTTGTACTTGACGATGTTCTCGTGCTGAAGAGACTTGAGGATGTCGATCTCTCGCTCAAAGTCTCGCAGGTGTTCGGCGGTGCTGTGCTGAAGTTTTTTCACTGCCACCACTTCTCCGGTGCTGTCCTGAAGCGGGTCGTACCGGCACATCTCCACACTGCCAAAGTTTCCCTGCGTCACACATAAGGATTGTTCAGCTTCTCCTGTACGTAACAGGAAGCTAATCCAGCAAGACAATCTTGTATGGGGAATCCGTACATTTACAGTAAAATAAATCCAGCGACTGTGTTCTAGAGGACCTAAACATGTATTTATTTTTAGTTGCAATTGTGGCTTAAAGGAGACCTACTGTGTTTTTTCTGTATATTTAGGAAGACCCTTATGTATATGCAGATAAAAAATTAACATTTTATTAATGGTAAAACGCAAACGTGATCAAAAAACAGCTTACAAATAGAAGCAGGTCCTTTGACTTCCTGTCAAAACAGCAAAATTTATAAGCCTCGCTTCTTTGTTGTAAAACTTTACTTTAAAAGGTCACAGATTTTAAATTACCATTTATTGTTGTTGCAAAGTGGTATGTATGTTGTACTGAATTTTAAAGAAATCACATGTTAAAACAGACAAGTGGGCGGGGATAGGTGTTAGGTGAAGACAGGGATTTTCTGAGCACTCAATCATAAAATATAAACATATTGTGAGGTCTATTAATGACCGGGGATGTTTAGAAAAAATCTTCCTTATACCAGAAAACTTCACATTGATCTCACTTTGCCGAGCTGTTTGAGGAAGATGAGGTGTCTCTCTTCAAACTGGGCCGGTTCCTGATTGTCGTACGTCCAGGAAACCCAAACGTGCGCGTCCTGTTGGGAACCATGTCACTCTCCACCAGCAGCTCGTAATCTGTGAGGAGAAAAGGCTTTAATGTTTGTTCTTTAACACTAGAGGACATTTCTAACGCCGTGAGTGTAACCTGGTGTGAAGAGACTGTTGAGGTCTCTGATCACGGCCTTAAACGACGGCCTGTGTGACGGTTCATAGTCCATACAGTTGTTGATGAGATTGGCCAGTTCAGTCCACTTTGGAGCAGGCAGCTGGTGTCGGTCTTCATAAAACAGGTTTTTCTGCAAAAACACAACACTGTCTATTATATTTGAACTGAAAACACATTTTATTTAAAGTGTATGTGACAGGTTAACTGATTAAGAATAATTAATCAATGAATGCAATAATCTATCATCAATTTAGTGATTGATTAATTGTTTATTTGATTATACACAAACTCCAGAGTCACGCTGAGAGTGAAGAGATGGAACCAAGTCACTGTTTGGCAATTCTCCAGTCCTCTGATTTTAGTTTCAAGTCATTTAAAGTATATTACAAGTATTTATATCACATTTCCAAATACATCAGGGCGACACGGTGCGGTTAGCACTCTGGCCTCATAGCAAGAAGGTTCTGGGTTCAACTCCCAGTCGACCCGGGGCCCCGTTTCTGTATAGGTTTCCTCCGGTTTCCTTCTACCACTAAAAACATGTCCATTAATGTCTCCCCTGACCCTTACCCCAGGGCTCCCCTGCACAAGAGATTCTGAATCTCAGTGGGACTTCCCTGGTTAAATTGAGGTCAATTCATCAATTAAAAATTCTACAATTTCTATAAACTGTTCTCTTTGAGAAATAAGTGAAGAAGGTCATGTTCTAGTTTGTCATTGTAAAATTATACTATTTTTTTGAGAATTTGCAAGTCCTCTCAAGTCCCAAGTCTTAGTCCATTTTATCAAGTCAAGTCTCAAGTCCACAAACACTGAAATACCACTAGAAATTTGTCAAAAATATTTGTATTAGTACTTAATAGGCTCTGTGCACGGAACGCCAGTTGGCTTGTTTATATTTGAAATGGCTAACATCTGTACTTATGAGTATTTTCTGTTAACGCTGGATGCAAATTCACGTAGATTTCCGCGAGAACGCTCGTATAATGAATTGAAAGCCGCATCAGACCGCTGCGGTCTCCGGGAAAAATAGACTTCATGTCGACTCTTTCTGCAGCCCCGCGTAGCTCTCGCACTCGCAACCGCACTAATCGGAGGTCCGTGTACAGGGGCGCATTGGTTTTAAGCACTTTCTAAGTTCTGAGGCACCCGCACCGAACTCACAGTCTGTGTACATCCAGGTTTTTTGAAAGTAAACGAGCTGAAATTATGTTCTGTGCACATAAAGAAAAAAAAAAAGATAGACTTAAGGGAAACACTACAGATCGGTCGGAAAGTATGTCTACCCATCCATCATTTACAGCATTCTTAGAAGTTAGGCATAATTTTTTACAATATTACAGAGTCAAATCTGAAAAATGGACACAGTCATATTTAAATGTAATGGTTATATTTGTTGACATATTTGAAGAGAAATGTGAGACCTTGATGCTGTCCAGCGTGCTCAGAGGTTTGTCTCCGCCGCTGCAGATCTCCCACAGAGTCGTCCCGAACGCCCATTTGTCTGTGGCCAAACTCAGATTCTGTGGGTTTTCTATGCACTCGGGAGGAACCCACGGGATACGCTCCACTAAGACTGAACACGAGACAAACACATGAACAACACGACAGTAAACAGTACAGCACACACTGAAGAGTAGAATGATTGATCACAGGATATTAATCTTACTTTCAGATGTTCCAAATGTTTCTGATCTGGTTCATTACAGTTAGACTTCAAGACAGATTATCTGATAATGTTTAATGGTTCTTACACCACAGGCATTTCTTTTTTATCCATTCATTTTTCTATCTCTTGTTTCTGTTTAAAAAGTGGCAGGTGACTAGAGCTTATCCAGTGACTTTCAGGCCTAAGTAGTTACCAGAGATAGTAAAAGTACTAAAGTTCACTACCTAAGTAAAAGTTCAGTTACTTGTCTGAAGAACGACTCTGGTAAAACATTGCAAATTTGCTTTAAGTCCATATGACCTATTATAAGATTATTTAAATTTTAACTTAGCCCTTTTGTTAAATATTTCGTTTTACAGCAGTTCAGTTGCAAATTATGATGAAATTGACAAATAAATGTTGAAAATTACTGGCAGTAATCTGAATTCAAATAACAAAATCCCTCCACTTGTGCCGTTCTAAAGCTCCAAAATGCAAAGACAATTTAAACAAAACGGACACAGTGTCCTGTCACAAAGACATCCAAACTAGAAAACATGCTTTTATGTAACTTTATTTTTTAGTTAAAAAGTGACTTGATGTACCTTTAAAGGGGCACTATTTAAGATAAACAAACAAACAAAGTGATTTCCACTTTTGAACACAGAGGGGGCCTTTCACATGCATTTTGCCTATTTACCATGGTGACATCTAGCGTCAATAATCCACATTCCGGCCCGTAATAAAACATTTCAAATAAGTATAAATGTATCACAATTGATGTGGATTGGTTAACAGTGCTCTCTTAAGTATTCATGTTGTAAAGAATAAATATGATTTAAATGTTTGTGGACTATATGTGATAATTAAAATTCCTCTCAATCTTACACAGTGCCCCTTTAAGTAACAATGCAAAAAGTAAAATTACAAATTTGGTGTTCACTGCTATGTCATTTAAAATCAGCTTTAGAGTGAGACACTTGTACTAAAATGTTATTTAATCGTGTGTCAATCGTGTGTCAGATGGAAAATTGTTAGGTATTAGACCGTTTTGGAGATCTTTAAACTGTTTAACTAGAAAAAAAAGTCTTGTTATGAGATATCACAACAGGTCTGTGGTGGACCTAAAAAGTAACTAGCCTGTTTTTAAAATATTGTAAGTAGAAGTTTTATGGGATTTTATGTAACCAAGTAGGGCTGGGCAATATGGCAAAAATGTATACCACGATTTTCTTGGAGCCATTAGACTACTGTAGACAGTTTATTATTGTCTTTTCTGCTTTTTCAGAAAAAATGAAGCCCAAAGTCGCTGCAAAGAAGTGGACTTGGCAACTCTGAGGCTAAAAGAAGCAGGTGGGAAAAAGAGTCTGTATTTGAACAAACAGATGCACTAAAAAGAGAAATGGGAAATCACGATATTATGATTCCATCATCTCGTGACCCATGAGCTCACAATTCGATGTTTATTACAATATTGCAAAGACCTTAAACCAATCTAATTTTTTCAGATATAAAACATAACGCTCTCAGTTCTCACCTTCTTTGGCCAACACAGTGATGCTGATCCCAGGGTCGGACAGTTTGATGAAAGGCAGACTTCCTGTTTTCCGATCTTCTTCTCGGATCAAAAGAACATTTTTGGCACAAACGTTTCCGTGTATGAGACTTTTGTTTTCCTGTGAACAACCGTAAAAACACATCAAACACAGTCCACACCATGAAAACAGACTCATAACGTTTTCTTACCAGGTAGTGCATGGCCCAGGCCAGCTGTTTGGCCACTTCAAGCTTCCAGGTTATGTTAACACTGCTTTTATTCTTTTTCAGGTAAATGTCCAGTGAGCCAAACTTGCCGTACTCCTGCACCATCATGTCTAACAAAGAGACAAAACATCATCAGTGGTATGTTATTTATTATTTACACATTAAAGGAACTAATGTGTAAAATGTACTTTGTTGAGTTTTAAGTTTACTCAAAGTTTTATTTCATTTGATTCCTGCAGGTTTAGGTAATCTTGTATTGTCCTGCAGCTGATTCTCCAGTGTGTGTAACTATGACAGGGTTGCCAGATTTTCAGAAAGCAACAAGCGACCTAGTCTTTGAAAAAAAGCACAAAACAAGCGACTTCAGACCCTCAATAATAAAGTAGTTAAAATAATCAAATCATCAAACATTATGTGTCACAGAAGAATGAATGTTAATGGTTCTGACGTGTTTTAAATAGTATTTGATCATTAATAAAGGATTTAAAGTGTGAAAATATGCTAACAGTCTATATTTATGTCATTAGTGAGAACATTTTCTTAAATCAAATTTGGAAAAAACTGCAAAAAATCCTCATTTATGATGTCAAAGTGCCTCTCAGGAGCAAGATAAAAAAAACGCAACCCACGACTGTCAAAATTCACAAGCGACTTTGCAAAAAAAAAAGCCCATAGTTTTGCCTAATCCAACCTTCAGCAAACCCCCAAAACACCAATCCATACTGCAATTGTATTTATTTTTTTCCTGCAATACAAATATTTTACTCATTCACAAAATAATCTCGGATCTGTTTTCCTTCTACTTGATTCTACACAGTTAATAATGACATGAGCGTGTACCTGAGTGTTAAACTTACTCTCGTCTCCACAAACGCACACGCCGTAGATCAGCAGAAGATGTTTATGGACAGCTGACTCATCATGCTGGCTGCTTCGTAGAAAGACTAAGAAAGAACAAAGAAAGAACAAAATTATTAAAACATACTGTAGGTATATATACATTTTTTAATTCACTGTTTGAACAAGATTCTGTATGGCAACCACCGAGTTCGTCTATGCTCAGTTCCACCGTCACCCACTTGTGACAAAACTCAGAATCTTACAATTCTTATATCTCATAGATATCAGAAAGCAGCGTTCTGATTGACTGATGCTTGAGTGGTTCACTTCAGTTTCACTTTGTGGTCTGTAAAAAGTTGTTTTATAACCAAGCCAAATCTTAATGCACATTTTAAAAATATGCCAAATGATTAGTGTCAGATAGTAACAGGTTGGATGGATTTAAATATCTATTTGTGATTTTTCGTTGTGGAGCAGTATTCAGACCCACTCTGTGGAAAGTATTGTAGGATCCCCAGGAAAATGATCATATGAGCCAATGCTTTGCACAGCAAGATTCAATTTAATGAAAGAGAAGTTTGAGAATCTTGATTGTAAAATCTTAGTTTAAAGTTGGGGTATCTAACTTTTTTAGTTGCAAATAGTAAACTTTGTGTTTCCATTAAAAAGTCAATGGTAAATGCCGCACTTTGTGAAAATATAAGACCACTGTGTACTGTCTGATTTCAATAATAAAGAAATTTAGTTTGAAATAAATACAAAAACATTACTAAGCCAAAACAAATTCAATCTCAATCACTACCAAACTTGAATCAGAGCACAGAAGTGCGACTAGACCTTGTTGCGAAGCACAACTAAACTTAGTCTACATTTGGTTTACATCAAGATTCTCCTCATCTTAAATAGGACTAGACCACAGAACCTGAACTGGGATTCAACCAGTCCAGCACTATGAGGTTTTAATTATTTAAATTGCATAACAGAATGTGGTTCAAATCTTAGTACAGTTAGCTATTGAAAAACTAAAAACACTAAACACACTAAACACACTAAAAACAACAGTACATGAACTGGATCATATTGCCCATCAAACAATACGGTCCGGTCCATGGTCTATTTTATCGCATTTGGTTCCCGGGTCGCCATTTGAATAGCCCTGTTATAGCTCAATTGACTGGAGCCTATTCCAGTGACTTTGGGCCTTAGGCGGGGGAATAATTACAGGGTTAACACAGACAGACACAGGCCGACAATCATTCATTCTCTCATTCATTCACTAGGGGAATTTACCGTGATGCCATTCTATACATGCATGTTTTTGGAGATGGGATTAAGCTGTAACATGGGTAGAACATGCAAACTCCACCCAAAGATTATCACAAAAAACACCCCTGGGTCGGTGGACATATTTCAGGTGCTTTGTGCATTTGTGAACAAGAAATCAACAAAATTTCGCAAGGATTTTATTGCAACCCTGAAGTTTTATCTGGAATTCTTTCTGAGCTGTTTGAATTTGTCATTTAGAAGAGAAAAAAACACAACAACACACCTCAGAGTAGTTGCGCTGAGTCTTATCCAGGATCTTAATGACGACGTCTATTTTGTGAACTTCTCCGTAGTCTCCCAGCTCCTTACGAACGCCACAGAAGATCTTGGTGAAAGTCCCTTGGCCCAGGCTCTTGCTCTGGGGAAGGAGGTCAAAAGTCAATCACGGTGAAGATTTTACAAACACATGATAACGAACAATTAGCGGTGGACCAATTAAACATTCAGTATGGATTAATCTCAGGGGAAAGGTCAGTGAGAGAAAGCAGCAACGTCATCATTAGAAATCATGACCCATTTTTACCAACAGCTCAGTTTTATCATGGAGGTAAGGCTCCAAACTGAACAGTATTGGTTAAAAAATAGAAAATAAAACTACTGTGGTGACAACATAAGCATTTAATTATATATTTAAGCAATACCTAATTTAATGCATATTTTAAGCGTTGGTTTTGCCTTGAGGTGCTTGGTTTGCAGAAAATACGACAAAAACCTTTTTGTCACCCTTCTTATTGTTAAAATCTGATCTCACAACTTCTCTGGTTTGCGACTGCCTGGTATCCACGGCAACACTGTCACTACAGATTCGGACATGTCTCTTTTTTGGTTTATTACATTTCTTTGTCACATTTCTGCCCACAAAAAGCAGACTCATGCCTCTGAAGTTTGTCACCTTATGCTGCGTTCCAGGCAACTGGGAAGTGGGATATTTCCCAAATAGCAGTTCAGAGCGTTCCAACATAATCAACTCTTGTGTAAACATTATGGCTAATGCTAACCTTTAGGCTAAACAAAAGTAATGCTAAATACCCTGTAATCAATGTTAACATTGTTTTTGTGGCAGTTAAACCCTCAGATTCATTTATTGTGGTGATTGTTGATTTCTTATGTGAAGTGGGACTTCCTCACCAGGTCCCAGTTCACAAGTTTACCAGTTCGAGTAGCGTTCCAGCGCATTTTTACAAGTGGGAAGTGGGAAATATTCCAGTACCCAATTGCCTGGAACGCACCATAATTATGAGGACACAAAAAAATTTACTATTGACTATAACAATAAGGACCAGGGGTTTCATTTATAAGCGTGCACACGCACAAAATGTTATGTACGTCACTTTACATGTTACTTAGTGATTTATAAAAAAAGACAACTTTACAAAGAAATAAGCAATCCTACCCCAAATTTCTCAACTGTGAGTGTCTGAGATTTCAGCATTTGAGCTCAGAGACAGAGACATTTTTCAAGTTTGTGGACGTTTGTGTTTTGTTGTACATTCAATTTCAGTAAGGATTCCACGTAACATTTTACAAATGAGACCCCTGGACTCTTCCACGTGGATTCCTTCCCATCTCCCTCTCTTGGATAGGCCGTCCTCGTCCTGCTAGTTCAGCCTATTCAAGAGTGCCAATAGGCCTTCCAAAAATCTGATCCTGTTTAAAAATAAGATTTGCCAAATGGATCTAGTGTATTTTTCTTGTTTCATTTCCAGTGAGAAAATGCTGTATTTTTCATATTTTTAGAAAAACAATTCCATTTACTCTTGTTCTATTGGCAAATCTTGTTTTAAGGACAGTTAAAATATGCTCAAAAGAAGATAAATATGATTTAATTATCCAGTTCAAGATGGACACTTTTACAGTGTATACCTTAGACTTTATTTGGCCCTATTTCAGTCCTGATTCATTCTGCTTTAGACCTTTTTCTGTCCTGGTTTAGATCTGGTTTAATGCAGAGTTGGTTATAACTAGCAATAAAAATAGACGGCAACATTAGTTATTATCACTGTTAGAAACAAATGTAGTCGATTTGGCACAACCTTGTGTCAAAAGCAGAGACAACTACCTAGCCCAGAAGCTGCGGTCCTCAATAAAATCTGCCAATCTGGGGAATTAGGTGAATAGAGCAAGATAATTGTTTCCCTTTGTCGTAGATTCTGGCTCTACTGACTTAAATCTCTAGTTGCATTGGATATGAGTCAGTCTTAGTCACATCAACAGCCTGTTTGTCTATCAGAGTGGATCTCTCCTTCACTGTGGTTCTCCTCCAGGTTTCTCTGTTTCCTTCAGTTTTGTTTTTTTATTCCTTGCCAACAAGGAGGGTCTAAGGCAGACTCACTTTCGAAACATTGGAACATTCTTGTTTAAGGTTTTTATTTTAGGCAACTAGCACTACTTTAAATCTAGTTTGTGCCTAGCTTAACCCTAATTCTGTTTTAGATTTGGTTTGGCTCTGGGTTAGTCTTTGTTCAGACCTGGTTAGTGTCTTGTCTTGCTCACATTTAGTTTTGGTTCAGAAAGCGAATGGAAATGTAGAGTACTGTTGGTAAAGTCTTTTAAAGTTTTTTTTTTCCACATAAATGAAGCAGCAGATGTTTTTGCAGTGTTATTTTACAAATTATGATGCTTTGTGCAATCACAAATAGTGTTAAAAGTGGTGGACCGGCTTACACCTCTGGCCCAGATGCCAACGTTTAAAACTCTGGTCTAAAGACAAGAAATGCTCTGGGACAATTATCCATTTGCCTGTTTGTTGTTGACAATCTGCTTCTATATTTCTGAATATTGACTGTTTCTAATTTTCTAATGTTTCTGTTCCTAAATCACCAATCTTGTGAAATCTTCTGAGAAAACTGTCATTGTGCTTTGGGCTATAAAAATTGTAAAATGACCTGGGTGCTGAGATATTTGGGCGAATGCTCGGGCCGCGGAGATCGGCACCTATGAGCGAGAAACACACTGGCCAGTGCTGTAGCTTCATCAGCCTTGATGCAATGAAATACCCTACCTCTCCCTGCACTGTTCCCCCGCTCCGCTGTATGATCTCGTGTGTCCTCATGCTCTCAGTGTAAAACAAAATCTGCACTAAAAAGTATGCAAAGGAACACATTCACTCACAATGACAAGGTCTTCTCGTCGGATCTTGTGAAAAACCATCTGACTGATGTTGTGTTTTTGTAGCGATGGAGACAGAGGAACATCAGCTCCTTCACTGTTTCTGCAAACCAGCAGATTGGACTTATCTGTGAAAATAAAACATACTTTAGTCATATATTTAAATAGAATTCACACTAAAGAAGGAAACAACACTGACTGTTCTCTAGGACTGGGACAATATATCATTTTGTGATATATTGTGATACAATTTGCTGTATCGTACTGTTTTGTATCGCAGCACAAAAATGCAGATAATTGTGATCGTATCGTGACAAAAGCGTATTGTCCCTGGCCTACATTTCTCCAGGTGAGGTGTGTGAGTGTGACCTGTTGGAGGTGTGACCTTTGGGACTCGGTGCACAGCACTTAGTGAGCTGAAACGTGTATCCGTCTGTTCGCAGCGCCTCCTTCTGGTAACAGTTTAAAAGTTCCTTCAGTGAGCCAAAGCTTCTCTTGGCTCCGCTCAGAATATACTCTCCTGCCTCAGTCTTCACGATCTGACAGTGCTTGTAGTCCACCATAGTTTCATACTGAAAATAGAACAAAACACAATGATGCAATGTTTGTTTTTTGCTTGATTATAAAGTTAATAAATATGTAAATAAATGAGAAAGTCAAAATGACAAGTATAAAAGAGCTGCTAACCCCAACCACAAACGACATGAAGAACTTGTCGTAGTCTCGGGGGCTACAGCGCAGGATGTACAGGCCTTGGTGGTTCCCCGTCAGACGCAGTTTACTGTTTGTGAACTCCATCCTGTGAAAAAAAAACAAAATGTTGGACTGAGCTTGACTGAGTAATGTGTGATCAGTGTAATAAGGGCAGCTCAACATTGTTCAAGTGAAAATTAAGACTTTTTTTAAGACTTTCAATTAACCCCTAATTTGTGATTTTAGGTAAATATATTTTAGAGGAGCTGCTTGTCTTTTGTAGAAGTTGTTGAGCTCTGGCTTCCCATAAGGAGGTCGTGGTTCGACTCCCAGGTCGGACCATATCAACATCTCACAAACTCTCGGGTGGAGTTTGTATGTTCTCCCCGTGTCACCGTGGGTTTTCTCCGGGTACTCCGGTTTCCTCCCACCTCCAAAAACATGCATGTTTAGGTTGATTGGCATCACTGTAAATTTCTCTGAGTAAGAGAATGAGAGAGTGAATGGTTGTCTGTCTAACACTGCAACGAGTTGGCCACTGTCCAGGGTCTTTCCCCCCGCCTAAGGCCCAAAGTCACTGGGATCGACTTCACTTGCTGATATTTACTTTCTATAGTAATCTTTATGCCCACATATCCACAAAATTAACCACAAAAACATTTTCTATGCAAAAAATATAACTTTTCTTGTTCCTCTAGAACAGTGGTTCCAACCTGGGGTTCTCAAGGTGAGGCGTGGACCCCCAGGGGGCGCCTGAGATTCCAGAGGGTTGCCAGAGCTTTGTCTGGTCAGAGGGTCAAGTTCTAAAGTAGTTATAAGTGAAACTTTATTAGTAAAAACACAAATCTGAGCACCAAAACACCACAATAGTTGTTTATTTGCTGAAATCAATGTGTTCATTCTAATTTTCATCATTTAACAATTTAGAGGCCACTGGTTTAAACAGGGGGGCTCGACAAGTCTCCCGTTCAGTCAGGGGGGGCTTTGAGGGAAAAAGGTTGGGAACCACTGCCTTAGAAGTCTGAAATCATTTCAAGTACAAACAGTAAGAGTGTACTGTTTGTGAAACACTGATTTAAGCTGTACAACTGCCCACTGGAAAAAAAAAAAATACTACAAGTGTGTGTCTTTAATACCAGTAGCTTTTCATCTTCCCAAAATTAAAAGGTCTTTACCTGCTTTTTTTATGGAAATGTTTAACCTCGAACCTTAATCCACATTGAGACTTAAAACTGACCTATATTTAGGGCAAAGTATTCCTTTAACTTTTTATTTCAGAGAACAATGTCGGTGATATTCTACCTTTAAAAACGTATACGGTGCTACTAAAATTTACCATTAACCCCAGTTCAGATCTAACGCCATTGGGAAACGATTTAACTGGATTGCCTTTAAGAGTACACTAGAGCTAAAAGAAGAGGTAGAATATTAAAAGCAACTACTAACAATTATTAAATACAAACTAAGGTATATGATAAAAGTAGTAAGTAAATCTCTCCGGCTTCCTCCCTCCTCCAAAAACATGCATGTAATGGTCAAGCGGTAGAAAATGACCGGATGGTATAAAACTAAACGACTTACGACACGGGGCCATGGCAGTAGCTCTGGATGCATTCGAGAAGTCGGGAGGAGCCACTTCTTTGCAAAGGTAATGATGAGCGTCCGACACCAGCCTGTAATATCCATCCACCAACGACACGAACGACAGGGCCTTTGACAGCGAATGAAACTCCAGCTCCTAAAACACACAAACATAAGACATTTGTGACGCTAATCTCCAATTCACACATAGCCTATTATTTACCTCGGGAGGATCTCGTGTAAATTGTAATAATTACGGACAACGTTTGAGTTTCTAGTCCTGTGCGAACCGTATGTGTCTGTAAAGTTTCCCCTGAATTTTACCTTTAGTAATTCACCAAACTCAGACTTCCTCATGTAATTCTAGTCCTGTGTGAATGTGTATGTCTGTGTTTTCAATTTGTGAGCTGATTAACAATATCTCTGCGGCTTATTTTAACTTCAGATTTGAACTTGGGCTGGCTGCACACTACAGGAGTTTTGGCACGATTTTTATAACCCGATGTTTCCCTTTACAAGTTTGGGGAGGACTGGCCAGAGTGAGTCATTTCGTATGAGATTTTTTATGGTTTGTCAGGAGCATCATGCACTGCAAAAAGTGAATTTCAATACCATAACCCTAACCCAAGTTAAAATTGCTTTTTGATTAATTTAAGATCGGTTTATTGTAGAGGCCTGGATCATTTTTCTTGTTTCAAACTGTTTTGAACTAATTTCATGACATTACTTTTTTATTTCAAGCCAAATTATTCGCCAATAGGTCAAGAAAAATGTTCTTTTCTTATTGGCAATGTTTTGTTCTCATTTTAAGCCAAATTCTCTTATAACCAGTAAGAAACACCTTGAAACAAGTGAAACATTCTACATTACATAAGCTATTAAATCTTATCAAGTTAAAAGGACTCAAATCCAGATTAAAATTCCGATTCCAAGTCACTTAAAGCATGTCTAGATATATAGTTTTTGCAGTGTGGTGAGGTTCACCTGCTGCACGAGCGTGAGAACTTTTACAACAGAAGCGTCTGGTGCATCTGCCTTGTGACGACGACTTTTAAAATGTAAAATAACGAAGAAACATCGCCTCATCATCTGTAAATAAATGTAACACTTTGGTACGGGCATTATGCACGTCATCTCCAACGCGTACGAAGCAACTTTACTAGACTGTAGAACATTTACTTTGTATAAGCTTTTTTCATTTGACGCTCACAATGTGTTGGTGTCACAGCTCTTTACCTCTAATGACTCTCCGCTCTCCTGTGACCTTTGTAAACCTGCTTTAATCCACTGGCATTTCATCATTGTTGTTTCACTTTTATGACCGCGCACATGATAGAAAACACTCTGCGCTCGATCACATGACACACAAACTGTTCTGTCTGTGTCGTCTCTGTTCTTCTGACACATGATGAGACTGTGACACAAATAATCGTTGTAAATGTCCTTATGTCTGTGTGTGGCCTGTTCTTTTTTTGGCGCCTCTAAAAATTGCAAAAGATCTTAAACTCCTTTAGTGTGCAGCCGGCTTAAAATATTATTTCTATTCGCCGCGGATCAACCCTTTTGTCGAGGTAACAGAGGGTTGAGAAGATGGAAGTTTGGTAAAGTTTGAACAGATTTTTGCCAAGTCTGGATGGAGGAAAAATTCATTAAAAGAGAGACTGTTTGATAAGAAATCTCATGGTGTGGATGTGATTCTCAACGACTGACACATTAACGTGAAGACGAGCCACATTTACCCTGCCGCAGGTCATTCATGTTAAAACAAACACAAAACACAAAAAATGCTCAATTCACGAATGAAGCAAAAGGTTGTTGTCATAAACCAAAGCCTATCTGTCGCCATTTCAGAATAAAGTCTGTAAAAATAACCAGATTACAGGCCTTAATTCTCCCGTCTCAAAGTAAACATTATCTAAAAGAGCTTAAAACTCAAACAGTGGAACAGATTGTACGCACCAGAGTCTGTCCGTCTTGTCTGGTTAAAGTGACGATGCGACTCTCAGCGGATCCTTCTTTATTGGCCTGTTTGATGCTGATGTCGATCACCTCGGGGAAGTCACAGTACGTCTGTTACGGTCCCCTACGCCCTTTACTGGTGATGCCCTTGAGTAATATTTGTCTTGTCTAGAGGTGCCGTGTCTGAAGGTGTTGCCGGTGACCACTAGGGCCCAGTGGTTCCCCGGATATAAAAGGCAAACTTCCTCTGACGTCGTTCTCTCAGACTCCAGACCTCGGGCCACGCCACGCTCGCCAGCGCTTTTGTTTTACTTATTTTTACGCACCACACTCGCATTCATACATGCACATACACCAAAGGTTTTCTTACTGATCCTCACACGCATACACGCACCCACAGCATACAACTCACATACACTGATAACAGTAACATTTTGCATTCAACACTTACATACATCGAAGGTTGTCCTACTGACTTACACTCACCTACACGCACGCATGCACTGCACTTCACTCATCTACACTGACAGCAGAAACATTATTATTATTGTTTAAATAAATGCCCCAAAAGGGCTTTAAAACTGCCTGCTGCTTGTCTGTCCCCTTCTTTATGTTGCGGTCTATGAGCCGGGCCGTAACATGTGGGGGCTCGTCCGTTTCTAATCAGTAAGTTTGTTTTGTAAAAGTAAACGTTTTTGGAATGCGCGTTCACTTGCTGGAGACGTCCAGGGCGCGCGCTGATTACATTGGAACCTGGTGCGCACGACCAGAGAGGCGCGCGTGTCAGTTTGTTTGGAAACACACTGGATTTTGTAAGCCAACCTGTTTTTGTGATGATCCAAAGAGAAGGTAAGTGCTAACCCAGGGATTACGGGTGTTTTGGGTCTCTCGTTAGGCTGTAGTGGTGTTTTCCATAAGGGAATCCACCAGTTTTTGTTTGATCAGGGCAGCGGTGAACGCGGTTGAAAAACTTCAGTTGGGGAGCGCATCCGTGGTGTTTCGGTGGTGCCGAGGTGTCATCCGAACCCATCGGGCTAAGGTTAAGCACTTAGGCTTAATCGCAGCGCATAAATACCCGCCGTATGAGACTGCAAAGAAGAGCTAGGTCTAGCAGGTAGATTTTGGTTAGGCAGTGAGGGCGGGGGACTCCGAGGGCCTCGCTGGCTCTCTGCCCTGGTGCGCTGGTTTGGGTTGGTACTTTACATTCTGCTTGGTTCGTACACTTGTGTATTTTTGTGGCTTCTATCTCAGTTTTTTCGTATAGTGTGTGTTTTTTGGGGAGACAAGGCAGCAGTAAGAAAGTATTTTTGTGGCTTAAATGAGCATTTTGTGGCAGTGTTACGTTTTTTGTGGCACGCGTAATTTTGGCCTTATAAAGTTAATTTGGGACTTGAATTGTTATCCCTCCTCTTGCCTATTGCGCGTATTTTTTTGGTCCGAGGATGGAGTTTGACTTGGAGGATTTTGTGGCTTCTCCCACGCTGGGAAAGCTTGACGTTTGCACTAAAGCAAATCTGTGGTCCATCGCTGAGCACTACGAAGTGACTGTGTCAAAACAGGAGAAAAAACAAGATCTAAAGGACAAGATTCATTCCGCTTTGGCTGTAAAAAACATACTTCCACCTTTACGCGCGACTACGTCTCAGGTTGTAGTGGGGGCGCCTGACTCTGAGCTGCGTAAACTGGAGCTACAGCTAGAGATGCGGCGGTTGGAGCTTAAGGAGCGGGAGCTTCGACAGGAGTTTGAGCTGCGTAAAATGGAAATTGAGGAGGCCTCAAGACGTGAGTCTATGCGTTTGGCAAGTCAGTCGAGTGCCAGTTCTGTCTTGGACACAGAATTTGATATAAATAAATGTATTCGTTTAATTCCACCGTTTACAGAGAAAGACGTGGATAAATATTTTGTGTTATTTGAGCGGGTGGCGACTGCATTAAATTGGCCTGAAGAGGTCTGGCCTTACTGTTACAGTGCGTCTTTACTGGGAAGGCCCAGGGAGCGTACGCATCTTTAACCCCCGAGGCGAGTTTAAGCTATGACAAGTAAAAAAGCGGTTCTGCTGGCATATGAGCTTGTGCCAGAAGCTTATAGACAAAAATTTCGTTGCTACAAAAAAGCAGAAAGTCAAAATTATGTTGAATTTGGACGAGAGAAAATGGCTTTGTTTGATAGATGGTGTGCTGCACAGAATATTACCACGTTTGAGCAATTACGTGATTTAATTTTGTTGGAGGAATTCAAAAATTGTTTGCCGGAGCGGATTTCAACTTACATTAACGAACAAAAAGCTACAACTGTGTCTACAGGTGCGGTGTTGGCAGACGAGTACATCTTGACACACAAGGATTTTTTGTGCGATGCCAACTCCAATGCGCAAAATGCAGATTTTAAACCACCGAATTTTCGTGACTCTAAAATTTGTCATTATTGTCACAAACCAGGACACATAAAAGCTGACTGTTATTTGCTAAAATCAAAATCAAACTCGTCTCACGCTCATCCACACGGGGCAGGTCTTGCTGCGCCTGTGCGTAATGGTTTTCAGCAAAAAGACGTTTGTTCAGGCTTGTCTGACTCGTATCGTCCTTTTGTACGTTATGGTTTCGTCTCTATGATTGGAAGTGACGTTAAAGTGCCTGTCAAAATTCTCAGGGACACGGGAGCGTTTGACTCATTCATTTTGGCTGGTGTTCTGCCTTTGTCACATGAGTCTGTGGCTGGCACGGTTCCTGTTCGTGGTATGGATCTGAGTGTAATGTCTGTGCCACTTCACAAAGTGGTGTTGGACTGTGAACTGTTTCAGGGAGAAGCTGCACTCGCAGTGCGACCTGCGCTGCCTCTGGAAGGCATCTCTGTGGTGCTTGGAAACAACCTGGCAGGTGCGCGCATGTGGGGTGGTGCTTCGCTTTCTCCTGATGCGTCGATTTGGGGAGGTTCTGTGGGAGAGCGATCGGCTCCCGCAAGTGTCTTTCCTGCGTGCGCTGTTACGCGTGTCAACGCGCGTGCTCACACTCAGTCCAGCCGCGAGTTTGTATTGCCCAGTCAAAGTGTCACTAACTCTTGTCCTGTGTCCATGTCCTGTTCAAAGTCTTCCCAGGTCCGAGCTCCGCGTTCCTCTGCAGTCCAGGCTGATGTGCCAAGCTGGGAGATCAGCATAGATGCCAGTCGCACGGGTGCGCGCGCAGTCCTCTGGAGGGGGACAAGTTTGGTAACCGGGCTGTGAGTTCGTTTCAGACACAATTTAGCAAATGTCAGATTAAATATTCAAAAATGGAAAAACGAATTTTGGCACTGATTTTGGCTTTAAAATGTTTTGATAACTACATTCGTGGTAGTACATCCTTAGTTATTTACACTGATTGTGAACCATTAACATTTCTGACTACTTTGAAACGTCCAAATCAGCGATTGGTTCGCTGGTCGTTATTTCTCCAGTCTTATTGTTTAGACATTCGTTACATAAAAGGGAAAAATACAATGTCGCAGTAGACCTTTGTTAGGTGCTCCTGTTTAGTGGCGACGTTGGTTGTTTCTCTCCCTGTCTCTGCTCTCTCTCCTTAAAGTTAGCTTCTGAGTGCACCAGTTGCTGGAGTTTGAGGAGGGTCGAGAGGAGCTGTCCACGCCAGAAACCAGAGGAGTGCTCTGCCTACCATAACTTGGTCTGGTTTGTTTTGTATATACTGTATGTAAGAAGAAGAAGAAGAAGGAAAAAAAAGTAACTTAATTATGGTGGTAACTTGGATGGGTTAGTTCACTTACTTTTGGTGGGGTAATGTGTAGCCTGGTTTTTGCTCAGGTTTCCTGGTGGAACCTGCGCTTTTATGGGTGGGGGTGTTACGGTCCCCTACGCCCTTTACTGGTGATGCCCTTGAGTAATATTTGTCTTGTCTAGAGGTGCCGTGTCTGAAGGTGTTGCCGGTGACCACTAGGGCCCAGTGGTTCCCCGGATATAAAAGGCAAACTTCCTCTGACGTCGTTCTCTCAGACTCCAGACCTCGGGCCACGCCACGCTCGCCAGCGCTTTTGTTTTACTTATTTTTACGCACCACACTCGCATTCATACATGCACATACACCAAAGGTTTTCTTACTGATCCTCACACGCATACACGCACCCACAGCATACAACTCACATACACTGATAACAGTAACATCCCGGACGAGCCCCCACATGTTACGGCCCGGCTCATAGACCGCAACATAAAGAAGGGGACAGACAAGCAGCAGGCAGTTTTAAAGCCCTTTTGGGGCATTTATTTAAACAATAATAATAATGTTTCTGCTGTCAGTGTAGATGAGTGAAGTGCAGTGCATGCGTGCGTGTAGGTGAGTGTAAGTCAGTAGGACAACCTTCGATGTATGTAAGTGTTGAATGCAAAATGTTACTGTTATCAGTGTATGTGAGTTGTATGCTGTGGGTGCGTGTATGCGTGTGAGGATCAGTAAGAAAACCTTTGGTGTATGTGCATGTATGAATGCGAGTGTGGTGCGTAAAAATAAGTAAAACAAAAGCGCTGGCGAGCGTGGCGTGGCCCGAGGTCTGGAGTCTGAGAGAACGACGTCAGAGGAAGTTTGCCTTTTATATCCGGGGAACCACTGGGCCCTAGTGGTCACCGGCAACACCTTCAGACACGGCACCTCTAGACAAGACAAATATTACTCAAGGGCATCACCAGTAAAGGGCGTAGGGGACCGTAACAACGTCTGAAGCTCCTGCACAAAAGACGAAAACAGGGACGTTACAATACAATTAAGACTGCATGATCTGAAAAAAACTATCCTAAATAAGCTAAATTTTGTTACAGCCGTTAAATGAACAACCTCACAATCATCTGTTTTGTAGAAAGACCCTTGTATTACCGTGAGAAAACATCACAATTTAGTGTTTTTTAGCAGTTACTGTGACTGTTACCGTTTCTTTTAACGCACCAATACCAGACATATGAAAACGTTATGGTTTATTTTGCTTCTACAATTAAATAGACTGAACAATGAACGCTTATTATAGCTCAGAAAATGTTCTCTTTTTCACAGACTGAACAATAACAAACATATTTAGCTTGAGTTTGCATGTGACAGATTATCATTTTTTTCTAATTTTTACTTAGTTTGGTGACATAATCCGTTTGGTAAATATTTATCATAGTTTTTCAGCGATCAAGTTAAGTTAATTGTGAAAAACATTGACAAATAAAGAATAAAACAAACAGAATTTCTTCACACGTATCGACAAAAAGCGCCAAAATGCAAAGACAAGTTACACACAACTGGGATTGTGTGGGTTTCCTGGGAGTTTAAACAATCAGGTAACAAAATTATAGTGTTACAAGATATTATCATTTGGTGAACTGTAACTAGTGTATCATTTATGTGGATTTTGACCCTTATGTGTAATGTGGTTGCTAGGTAACAGTTGTGGAATTATCTCTACATGCTGTACGTCATATTTACTGGGTAAAAGGCAACTTTAAACCTCATCAAAGCAGCCAAACTGAACGAAAACAAGCAAAATGTTCAGTGAAATTCTAAATATAACCACTATTTTTTTACTGAAACGTATAGTCTATTAAATTTTCATCTCAAAAGAATACATTTTGCTTATAAAATAGACATTTTTTTAAGGATTAAATTATTTTTCTTCTAAAATAGGGACTTTTCCAAGTATAATGTTTGCTTTTAATACTGACACAGTTAGTATTTTTAGTTCTTTTGATTATTCTTGACCTGAATAATCACAATTCTTGATCAGCCTACTTCTTTCCTGGTTACAAAAATACATTTAAAAACATTTATTATCAGATGTAGATGAGAGAAAAAACCAACAGCTCCATCTACAGACCAGAACCAGACGCTGCAGCTCGAAGAAAACAAAACCACGTTACCATGACAACCAGGCATTATGCAGCTCCTGATGAGTTATTACAGTTTTTCTCCAACGCTTTGACACACTTTATGAAACTGTTGGAGCTGTGAATATTGTTTTAAATTAACAAAAAGGCCTGGCAGAGATCGAGGGTCAAAGAGAGTTACAAAGCCTTAATAAACTTTTTCATCTATTGAGTAATCATTTGTTCATAATGAATTAAGTCTTAAGGTTTTATTAAGGGTTTATTTGGACCATTAAAACCCCTTCTAATTCCGGCGTCCCTTTGAAGAGCCGTCCCACTTTTTCTTGATAAATTTCTTTTTGTTCAGTCTCTGAATAAAACAAACTATGAACCAACTGGGAATGTTAAAGATAATAAATATCATTGTTTCACTCATAGTGAAATCAGCCTCTGGAATGAATCAGTTTCAACTGTAAAAATCCCCCAAATTCAAACATTTTAATATGACTTTTGCATTGGCTTTGCCTACATTTTTTTTTGTAATTTTAGGTTTCTAAAACTAATTTTTACCTCAATTACCTTCAGCTTTTTAAGAGGAATGGTCAAAACTGCCAAATCTAGTGTCCTTCAGGTCTCACTCTCAACTGTTAACACATTTACTTTTCCAATTCTTATCTATCATCTATCTATCTATCTATCTATCTATCTATCTATCTATCTATCTATCTATCTATCTATCTATCTATCTATCTATCTATCTATCTATCTATCTATCTATCTATCTATCTATCTATCTATCTATCTATCTATCTATCTATCTATCTATCTACCAAGGCTGTGTCCCACCAACATTGGGTAGCCGGGTGACTGGAGCCTATCCCAGTGACTTTAGGCCTTAGGCGGGGAACACCCTGGACGGTGGCCAACTCGTCTCAGGGTTAAACACACAATCATTCACTCTCTCATTCATTCACTAAGAGAAATTTGCGGTGATGCCCAATTAACCTAAACATGTATGTTTCTGGCGGTGAGAGGAAACCGGAGTACCCGGAGAAAACCCACGGTGACACGGGGAGAACATGCAAACTCCACCCAGAGAGATCGTGAGATGTTGATATGGTCCAACCCGGGAGTCAAACCCACAACCTCCTTGTTGGGGGGGCGACACGGTGGCGCAGCGGTTAGCGCTCTAGCCTCATAGCAAGAAGGTTCCGGGTTCGACTCCCAGGCCGCCCGGGGCCTTTCTATGTGGAGTTGCATGTTCTCCCCGTGTCTGCGTAGGTTTCCTCCGGGTACTCCGGTTTCCTCCTACAACTAAAAACATGTCCAATGTGCCTCCCCTACCCAGGACTACAGATGGAAATTAGCTGTAAGCTACAATCTGGTACAAGCATCTCTGCCTTTGTGCTTAATGTAATTGTACACTGTCCTTAATAAACCTTACCTTACCTTACCTTGTTGGGAAGCCAGAGCTCTAACCACTTGGCTACCGTGCACCGTCCGATCCTTACATTTACCAAAAAAAAAAAAATAATAATAATAATGGTGGAAATTAGATTGTGTTTTTCTTTTGTTTGTAAAAAGTTCTCACTTTGATCAGAGCCTGTTAGTCTCAGAAGCTAAAACTACAGAGATACAGCTTTAAAAAGACTCCAGACATTTGTTTTTGCTCCAAAGGATCAGAAACAGTTTTAGTTTGAAATTTAGACAAGTTTTAGTCAGACGTGTGAGGGAAAAAGGCCGTAATGATGAGGGTGTAGTTGTTATCAATATGCTTTTTTTTTTTGTTTGTTTTGCAGTTAATTCTGTGGCCTTGTATTTTCAGATAGACTCCTGCAGCCGCAAACACATATCAACAGAACCCACACTGTCTCGATTATTACCGCGTCTGCGTCTCACCTCGTCCGAACCCTCAACCGTCTCCGCCTTGGACCACTGGATGCCCGTGTTGCCCGTGACGACGATGTTGACCTGGTGGGCGGAGACATTGCAGACGGTGAAGCGCTCGGTGTAGAGGGAAGGCAGCAGCATCTCCAGGCTCATCAGGTATTTGAGTTTGAGGTTGCACAGCGTGACCTTGCACTCGCTGAACTGCTGGATGAACCTCCGGAAGCGAAACCGGATCCGTTTGCGGGTGAAGATGTTGTACTCCTGGATGCGGTCCCTCATGCAGCTCGGGAGGAAGGTTTTGTAGCTAAGGACAAAAAGATGCAGGTAAACTGACATATCAAAGCAACAGGGATGTAATATGACAGATTTATTGTTGCATGTTTCTAATTTTGACTTAGTTTGGTGTTATTGTCCTGGGGGTTAATATTTATCAAAGTATTACAGCAGTGAACTTGCAAATTATGAGGAAATTGACCAATAAAAGTAAGTAATTTGAGTTCTAGAACAGAATTCCTCCACATGTTTCGCCAAAAAGTAGCCAGGCTAGCACCACCTAGTGCCTCCGCTCCATCTCATTTTAATCCAGTAACTAGATCCGAAATTTCAGTGTTTGTTGCTGCTTGAATCAAGCTTGTGAGACAATCAGCAAACAGAAATTAAGCAGCAATGTCAAACTCAAGCGTCTGTCGAGCCCGATCTCACAAGAAAGCGTACATTTACCACGACATTACACAATATGTAAATTAGGTATGATTAGCCGAGTTCACAGCTGTTTTCCGTAATTATAGTACGCGTCACAGTCCCCGTTAATTTCAATGGTGGTTGTTAAGACGTGTTCTTTATGGATATTAATGAAATCCTAATCTAATCTTAACCTGCCCCAAGCCCCAGACCTAAACTTACCCATTTTAGTAACTTTATGCCTAAACTTACCCGTTTCACTTGAAGAAAACGTCCCCACGTGGATGCAACCAAAACTTGTCCTATTTTAACGCTGTGAAATCTCGTGTCATTTTTACGCTTTTTCATATCGTGCTAAATGCACGGTGTAACATAAGTACTAAAAATAGGTGTGAACTTGTGCTCAAAATACGCTATTTTTAAGTCGTGGTAAAAGTACGTCCTCTAGTGAGACTGTGTTGGTCTGTTTGTAGTTCTGCAAGTTTGCCGTTAAAGTAGTGGCTGTATGTACATATGTAACGCCCAGTAATGAACAAACGGCAGAGATTGTTTAATGCAAAAAAGAACCCACCCACCATAAAACAATCAATGATGCCAGACGAAGTGAAATGAAACTTGCTGATGACTCAGGCTTGTCAAAATGCACCAAAATGCAAAGATAATTTACACACAACCAGGTCTTAAAACAATAATTTAGCAAAATTAAAGAGTTAAGATATTCTAATTTGCTAATCATATCATCTCTGTCATTTATGTGGATATTGACCCATATTTACAACATGGTTGCTAGGTAATAGTTGTGAAATTACCTCTGCATGTATCGTGTTTGTTGGACAAAATAGATAATAATAACCCTCATAAAAACAAATTAGCAGCCATTCGTTAATGTGCCTGCACAGAGCCGATCTAACCTTTTGGTGGCCCTAAGAAAAAACAGCTTTCAGGGCCGTCCAGTCTTTTCTACGAACTTAATCAGTCAAGTTAAAGCACCATTTAAATTGACTCTTTTATTACAAGTTATAAATAAACATAAAGTGACAGACAAAAATAATCAGGCTGCTCCAGAAACATTTGAATAAAACAGATGCATTTTCCCTAAATCTGGAGTGGAATATTTTAGATCAACAACAACAACAACAACAACAACATCTTTTACAACCGTCAATGTATTCTAATTTTAATATATGATTGCATTTTTTTGTCACTTGGAGTCAGTGTTTCTCACAGGGAGCTCTCATTATCACGCAGGACTTTTTGGACAGAAACACTAAGATCAGAATTTTTACATTATTGTTCATTATTGTTCATCAGCTCTTTGTGTTGTAGTTCAGCCAAAACCTTTCCTACTGATGCAAAATAAAGATTATGAGATGTAAAACATGTATTTGTTTTTCAAATTGTTCCCAGACGCTTTGCTTTGCTCTCTGTGCTGAGAATGATCAGACACATGTTTTTACTTCTGTCAGTCCCGAGCGAATAGAAAGGTCCGGTTCTGTGTAACCGCCACGCTGTCCTTCAAATGAATAAATAGAAAACAACATAAAAACAGACAACTGGGTGAAAACAAGCAAAATAGTTAGTAAAATTTGAAGTATATTCATGTAACCTAATATGCAACCTAATGGTGTTTTCTGAATTTCCCAGATCTATGATGTAATAGGTAGATCTCAGAGATCATCTGTGTTAACTCAAGTCCATAAATCAACAGCATTAACTTAGCAGCATTAACAAATCAGGAAAGCTCCATATCTTATAACATATGGTTGTCATCACAGCTCTGACTCAAATACTGTCTGTGGCCAAACTTTCTTGTCAAAGCCTGATCTCATCGAATCTCAGCAGCTAAGCATGGTAGAGCCTGGAAAATCTAGACGGTATATAAAAAATACCGTCTGGCCACTAGTACTGTAGTTTTTAAGTCCTTTAGTCGATTAATCGGTTAATGAAGTCTTGGTAGACCAAAATTTTTTTAGTCGACTAATTCTTTTAATTAGGATTTGTATTCAACGGCAACAGAATCATTGGTCTGAATGCCTTTTTTATACAAAAATGTATTTTCTGTTTTATCTAGTTTTTGTATGACCTACAGTATGTATTATTGTTATGAGTCTTTTTGAGCAAAGTTTGTTGTAGAGTTGTCACAATACTAACATTTCAAACTCGATTTTGATACAAAGGAATAGACGTGATACTCAATACCAATTTCAATACTACTGTGAGAATTAGAATGCCCTTTTAAGAAAGTCAAATTTTTCCACACAAAATGCAAGTTTATGATCAAACTTTTTAGTCGATTAATCAGTCGATGGGACATGTTTTTAGTCGACCAAGAATTTCTTTGGTCGCCTACAGCCCTACTGGCCACCGAGTCCTTCTTTTTCATTTCTGTAGCCATGATTGACAGATTATTTTAGCCAATCCGACACAGGCAACTTCTGCCGTAATTGACAGACGACCAATCAGCTCCTTTGTTTCATCTGCGTCACGCTAATAAGCTAACCTGATTGCCCGGTACGATGTAGATTTGATCTGAAACACTGGCGGGGAGGGTACTTTGCAGTTTCCTGAAGCGTGGGTTCTGGATCCCAGGCAAACATGTTAGGGCCTGGTTAGTACTTGGATGGAAGACCGCTGGAACTTCAGGTGCCACAGTGAGACGGCAAGAATGGACTGTCGGTGTGTCTTTAGGCAAGACACTTAACCCACATTGCCTCAGTGTCTGTCTACACTGGTGAGTGGATCCTTGATTGTAAAGCTCTTTGGTCCACTTGTTTAGAATCTCACATGTCTTAACAAATAGTCAAATGATTAAGAACAGTGCTTTGAAAATATTGCATTTTCTACTCCCACGTTAGACTCACTACTTCTATCTTAATGCTGTTGTTTTAAGTTTGTTTTATCTCTAAATCCCATTGTCTACTCCACCTCTCATACATTCCCTTCTCCGGGTTAGTTAGTTTTATTCATGACATGGTTAATACATCATCTGGACATTGCGCTCATATACACACATAAACATAAAGCACATGCTCTTGCACACACATGAACCGTGTTCTGGCTCACAGAAAGACAAACTTGTGTCTGAATCTTTTGTCAGGTTTTGTGTGGAAATGCGCTACACTTTGCCACAGTGATTTGCACATTTATATCTGCAGAAGTGTAATCGTTTTTGCTCTTAACTCAGAGCATGAACAACGGATTTACCTGAAACAAAGCTTTACTGAGAGATCATGGAACGTGTCTTTGGAATCCAAAATGTGTAAATTTGCCTGCTACAGTTGTATGGATCAGACCTCTCTCTTTCTGTCTCTCTCTTACTCTCTGTCAAACCGAGAAACGATTTGCCAGCACCCCATTGCTCTTTATCAGACCTGGGCAAACTGCGGCCCGGGGGCCAAATGCGGCCCGCGACCTGTTTCAATCAGGCCCTTGCATGTTTTTGAGAAACAGAAATGTATGACGAAGTTTAAGAGACAAAAACTTGGACTAAACAATAAACTTGTAACATTTTGAGATTAAATTGCAATGTCATGAGAATATAGTGTTGTCATGATACTAAAAATTCAAACTCGATTCGATACTTGAAAAAAAACTTGATAATCGATATCGAGTATCCGATACCACGGTGCCGACTTTAAATTTTTCTTTTCTTATGATAGAATTTTTATTTTTTTTAATTTGTTTTTCTTTTTGATATTATTAAAATAATAGTATTTTAATATATTATTTGTTTATTATTAACTTGATTCATGAACCTTTACATTAAGACTGGGCTTTGTTCTATTATCAGACACATTTCCTGTTTATGTAGTATATAGGCTATATACAGTATTTGATAGTTTCATCATTTCCATCTCCAATGAGAGAAGGGGGCGGGGCTTAGCGTACAAGAGGGGGGAAGGGGGCAGAGCTTAAACATCGATACTTGTTCAAACGAGTATTGAGTATCAATATCGGTTTTAGTATCGATTAATATTGGGGAACTGATTTTTTTGACAACCCTATGAGAATAACATTCCTATTGAATATTGTTCAATAGGTTTTTGTTCAACCTATTGAAATAAAACCTATTTGTTTAAAAACCTATTGAACAAATAGGTTTTCAAAAATAAAAACCTAAAACCCATTTGTTCAATATTAAACTTGAAGTTTTACAAGATCAAAATTGTAATTTGGATCAAAGAACATCTATTGTGTGTTTTTATGCAAATATTTGACTAATCCAAGTCCAAGTTCTGCAAATATTTTATGTAAAATTACCATTTTAATCTGCTAAAACTTCAAGTTTAATCTATAAAATAGCTTCTCTTTATGGCTTCAACTTTATTCTCATATTTAGTTTTGTAAAGAGTTTTTTTTTTTTTTTCTAAAATCATCCTTCCTTAAGCTTCGACTTTATTTTCAGAGAACTTTTAGCTTAATCTCGAACTGTTATGGCAGAGCAAACCTTTAATTTGTACTGGTCTTAAATATTCTGTCAAAAAAAATGTATTTCCAATAAAGACAATTTTTTTATACCAATGTTGGCAGGCCGGCCCTCCACCACTATTTTGGGTTTGAATATGGCCCTTGAGTAGAAATAATTGCCCAGCCCTGCTCTATATAAATAGAGAACATTGATGTGGGATGTGCTTTACTACAGGCATGCCATACTTATAATTTTTTAGTTCTATTACATAAAATGTCAATATAAAAGTTCTCAGGAGCATCTTTAAAAGACAAGAACAATGCAAATACTACATCATATCTGTCCATTAGACTAGATATTTACATTATAATTACTTTAAGAAGTACTTCATAATCATGTCTGTAGCAGAAATACTGTATCTAAACATTTGCAACACAATTAACCTTGACATTCTCACTGACAGTAGCACAAAAAAACTGTAAAATTGTAATTATTCACATGTGAAAATGTTTTCTGCTGTAGTTTATTTTATCTCCAGCCGCCTGTATTAAAATGGCAGGAATTTATCGGTCAATATGTTGGTTTAGGACAAAACTAAGAACAAATAATCCACTTAAAGTCTTAGCTGGAGGAAAACAAGTCTCTTAGGTCATGTATACTATGAACAAAGAAAAACATTTGTAACATTTAGGGCACAAGGTCAAACGGGAACATGCTGTGTTTGAACAGATTCTATAAATATCAGATCAGAACAGTTACGAAAATAATGTTACGAATGTTTCCCGGTCTCTCCCGCTCATGTTCTGACGTCTGATTTATCTATTATTCAGTCAGTCTACTTTTAGTATTAACTTGTGTTTTTCTTCTGATAAGACAGTTGTAAATGAGCTCTTAGTTAACGCATTTGTCAGAAGAAAAACACAACAATCTCAGTTTTCAATTTGATTTTTATTCCTCCATACTGCCTGAATGCAGAGCCGGATCTAACCTTTTGGGGGCCCTAAGCAAAAATCAGCTTCGGGGGCCGTTTAGTCTTTTCTACGAACCTTAAAAAGCCAAGCCAAAGCAGCATTTAAATGACTTTTATTATAATTTATAACTATAGCTACACAAAGCGACAGACAAAATAAGTGTAAGCTAAATGATATTTCTTACAAAGAGATAATGTAAGCTCCTGTCCCAGAAACTTTTGAAAACAGATGCATTTTCCCTAAATTTAGAGTGGGCTATTTTAGACCAACAAATCTTAATTTTTATGCATAATTTTATTGCACCTCTCCTCAAGCATCACTTGGTGTCAGTGTTTCCAAGTGGGGCCCCAGCCCGTCCCTCTCTGTGAGCTCCGCCCCTGTTCCCTCTTCATGCTGACGCTGGAACAGCTGATAACCTAGCATCATCCTGCTGTACGTTTTGGACAGAAATACTGAAATCTGAAGCTTTTTCGGGGCAAACAGTCTCATGTTTTAAGTGGCTTTTGAAATAATTCAACACAAATGTGCAGAAATTTGCCGTATTTCGCCGCGGAAATTTTCACCGCGGTCATTTTCGCAATCTGCAGACGTTTAATTTCATCAGCTATTTGTCTTCGTAGTTCAGCCAGTACTCGTCCTATTGACGCAAAATAAAGATTGGCTGAGAGCTTATGAGACACAGAACATGTTCCCAAAGTCTTTGATTTTACGCAAGGTGCTGAGAATGAACAGACACCTGTTTCTGCCTTGGTCAGTAGCACAGGGGGATGCGGCTTTGTCTCTGCCACAGTGCCGTGTCTCAAGAACAGAAGAGGGGAGGGTCTATCATGTTTAAGCTTGTGCGATTGGTCAAACAGGGATTCTGTACAGCGCAAACAACCAGGGGTGAAGCCAACAGGCATGAGGACTAGACTGACATAAACCGAAAAACACCCCGAAAATCAGCAGCAGAAGAGGCGGGCCCTCCACAGATGCGGGCGTATAGGAAGGTACGGCTCTGCCTGAATGTCACACAAACAGAATAAAGTGTCAGGATTGGAAGTTTTTAATTTGTCGTGGTAAGAGCGATAAGTGCATTTGACAAAGTTTCACTGCTCTGGGGTCTCATTTATAAAACTTTGAAGTAGTGTACGTATCAACTGAACACCAAATCTTACATACTTCATAATTATTCATTTCCCTCGATATAAATGTTTTTTTGTCTTATCTCTAAAACCTCACAGACAGAAAGTTGAAAATGTTTGAATTGGATTGCTCATTTCTAAGTCAAGTTTTCCTTTTATAATCACAAACTCAACGTGGAAAGTGTCGACTCGTACATAACAATTCTTACTGAAAGTGCACGTACAAAAAGACCGAAACTTCCACAAACTTGACAATTTCTCGTCTCTCTCAGAACACGTTTCTTATTGCCACATCTCTGAAATCTAAGAGGCGCACAGCTGTACATTTTTGGATCAGATTGGTCATCTCTATGTCAGGTTTTTCATAAATCACAAACTAATGTGGCAAATGACGTACGTAACATTTTTGTTACGTACGCATGCTTTATAAATGAGACCCCTGATCTGTTTGCTAAAGTTTTTTTAACAGTTAGATGTTCACAAATGTCGTGTATATGGGTCAAAATTGAATTATCTGCTGTGTCCAGGCCTTTTTGGACATTTTAGTCTAGCTGAAAGTAAGCCTCACTTTAAGATACACAAATTTAAAAAGTAAATTATAAATATAGCATATTCTATGTTGTTTGCCCTCGTAGTGTTAATTGTAAAGTCTTGTTGTTTTGTGCTCATACAGGAATAAATCAGAATGGAAGAGAATTACTGTGCCATACATCGCACTACAGAAAAATGTTGTGTGTTGCAATCTAGTTCAAGCCAATGAAAATCTACTAAAAACATGCAAAATACTAATTATTGTTATCTATGTTTTTTCATGATTAACTATCAGATACATTTGTCAAATAGTGCAGAAATCTCCTGTATATACCTTATTTCCTGTTTTGTGACGAATAGTGTACACATTATATTTAATTTGTCCTATAATTTACTTTTTGTAGCATATTTTGAATGCACGATATACTTGATATTCAATTCTGCATATCATAAAAGCAACATTCATGATAATATTCGATATATTGCGCCGCTCTGGATGGACTGTGATTAAAACGTGCAGGTTTCGGACCCAGCCCCAGCAGTCACACTCACCTGTTGTAGTTGTAGATGTCGACAGGAGATCGGCCGCTCTCTTTGGCCAGTCTCATCATGTCGAGAACGGCCAAACCCAGACACTCCTCCTGAGCCTCATGACAAACAGGAACATGGACTCGACCCGACAGGAAGTCTGAGCGCCACTAAACACAACACAAACAATCTGTTATGAAGCATGTTTCTGTCAATCATATCATATATCCTGCAATTATCATGTGTACAGACATATACAAACATGAATACTGTGCACACAGGCCTAGAAGCTGTACAATAACTATAACATAATATGATGAGTATTTGGCCTCAAACGATTATTTGCTTGAGAGACTGCAGAGCGTTAGAGTCCCTTAAATGTAGAGAGTGCAGAGATCAAATTAAATATGTGACAGATCCCACAGAAACAAATGTAATTGTATTCTACAAATGTAAAGAAATCATCTACTTTGAGATGATTTCTTTGATTACTTGATTTATAATCAAGTACTTATACAAGTACTTGATTATAAAAATAATCATAATTGGAATTGAAATTCAATTAATTGAACAGCTCTACTCAAAACCTGCTACCAACAGACAGGTCCGTCGACAGAATTCTGGCTTAGCTTTTTTTCCTCCTCAAAACATAAGAAAATGTGTTATTTATTTAGACAACCATTTAATGTGAATACAATTTCAAACACCAAGACTTTCTGGATCAAAATTAAACTGTAAATAAGTCTTATTATGTATATGTATTATAAACAAAGACTCAACCGGGATATCGGCTGGACCAATGGAGCTCAAAATTCAAATATTAGGACTTTAAAGACATATTGCGGCGGGCTAACCAATGTACAATGTAGATCCACAGCGTGGTTGTTTTCAGTCTATAAAGCACATCTACAACCTATACTTGAGCAAAATGTTTTAATAACTTTGTAGTTTATAAAGCTGCAGAAATGAATTTTAAACAGAAATGTAGGTCTTATGCTCCTGACTCACACACAGCTGTCAAGCCCGAGGCAAATTTTTTTCAAAAATCCCTTTGGAGATTTAACATAGGAGCCCGGGTCTGATGAACCAGGATGTGGACGGTCACTGTTGTGCTACATATCATGGGACCAAAACTCTGTGACGCAAAATGTCACAGATCAAAATATCAGATCAGTGCATCCCTAATTTTAAAATCTACAGCCCACAAGATTATTAACTTACTTTTTTACTTGATCATAAATAAAAAACAATGTTTTTTTTTTTTTATCTGGGAATAAAATAATGTAATGTAAAATGTCAATATTGAGTCATATTTTTTGCATGATGGTTTGCTTATTTCCATTTTGCTCCACACACATTTTGAGGAAAACTTGGGTCTGACACCTGTGCATACAGAGACTAGAGAACATCATGCAATTAATAATAACGATTATTTAAATCATAATTGAAATCACGATTCAAACGATATTTTACTTAGAGAGTGTGCAGAGCATTATTGCTCCGTAATATGCAGAGAGAGAAGAGATAAACTGAAACAGTGGTAGATCTCACAGAAATAGTCTGTAGTAAATGTATGGTACAGTTTAAAAGAATTGTCTGGGACCTACTTTTACAACCTAAGGAAATGTATGTGCTTTATTTTACTCGATTACACAATTTTGTAAACGATTATGGCAAAAATCATGATTGAAATTGAAATTGATTAATTGCACAGCCTTATCTAAAAATATACAATATACTATACAGATATATATACACTGGTGATGACTCTGACCAACCCTTGAATGAGCTCATGCTGCTACACTACTGCTTTGGGAAAGCACTAGAAAGTGACTTTTCTTATGAATCTGGACCATATAGAAAGATTATATAATACTGCTCTTCCTAACAATCATATCATGTAATATAATCATATAATTACTAAGTATAGATGCTGTATTCAACTGTCAAGTCAGTTTGTTCATTTGTTGACATGTTTACTAGAAGCAGGAAGAATACAGCCTGTGTGTATTTGTGTGTATTGTGTGTATCCATGTGTATATATGTGTGCAAGCTGGGTTCAGTACAGTAGCCGTCTGTTGACACATGGCTCTCGGGGTCAATGTGTAAGTCAGAGATAACGAAATGAACAGAACGACTCACAGAAACGCGCCGTGAAGACAGAAGCAGCAGCAGCAACAGTGCAATCCTTATATCTCAGCAAAAATACAGAAACTATCTTAACTAACCCTGTCACACTCTGGATTCGATACAAGCCACACTTCCTGTTTTCTCGCCTTAAAACTGCAGACGGCCAGACGGAATAAACACGCTCTGCTAATATCTGCGCTAACCCCAGGCTTTTCTGCACAGTGACGTCTCATTGTTGATATAAGAGAGAGAATACAGGCAGGAGCAATGACCAGGCAAACATCGAAGACCTCCCTGCATGTGGTGGAGAATCATAACTTTCCACCTCTGTGTTTTGGTTCGTTAGTCGAAGAAGTTTTATAGTGATTAAGACATGTTTTATACAGGGTTTCTGCAGGGACTGAGAAATAAAATCTTTTCAAAACTTAAAACAACAAATTAAGTGTGCCGGGTTTGGTTCGGGACAGGTTTCTTATAAAGTGCCGCTTGGTAATGCCGCATCAGACTGCTGTGATGTAGAAAAATTAACTCTACTTTGAGGTCTGTGTACGAGACACATTGGTTTAAGCACTTTCTAAGTCGAACGGTACCTGCGCGAGGTCCGACCCACACAAAACTTGATTTATCAAGCCAGGTGCTAAATTGTGGTGCAAACTGAAAAAAATAAAAATAAAAAAAAATCATGTTATCTGAAAGCAATTTATGCATATGAAAGATGTGCATATAAGATATTACACAGGGAGAAATGAATGAGGAACTAGGGTGAGCCAACCTGCCTATAGGCATAAAGAGGATTTTTTTGTTTCTCAACACGGGCGATGCGCACGCACCCTGCCTCCAGTAAGAGTCGCGCTCATAGATAAACTATACAAGAAACACGTCTAAAAAAAGCACAGTTGTTAGCGAACAACAAGAATTTATCACTGTGCGAAAACAAAAGTTATGTTGCTAAAATCCAACCATTTGTGTGGAATGAACATTCAACCCGTACAACCCTTAAAATTACAGAAAAATGCTGGAAAAGCTAAGACAAACTCCAGACCAGTTCATACCTGATCGAAACAGCTGCTCTCGTTTTATTGTATTATTTAAAGAAGTTTCCCCATGTAACCAGGGTTAGGGTTGGGTCTTTCTGCATAACGCATCGCACAGGGGAAGTGACGTCGATGAAAATCCCTCTTTAGACAAAGGCTAAAAAGCAGAGTGAGGGAAGAGGAGTCTGTCGATGCCTTCTGTCATGCATTTCTGATACATGCGTCGGATCATTCACTGCACTAAGCATATTCAAAGACCCTGGGTACAGTTTGGAAAACACAGTCATACTAGTATGCTCTCAGCCAGTCTTTATTTCGTCTCAACAAAATACAGTTTAATCAAACCCAGAGATGGAGTTCGCATTTCTTTTTGATTCTGCTTAATTCTGTCAGAAGCCACGTAAAACTAACAACGCCTGATGGATGTGTTGAGCTTTGATTTGAGTTTTCCGCAGTATCCATCTGGAACTTTACTGAAAGGTGGGACGTTTAATGAACTACATCGAGCTAATTGGGTGATCGGTCGACCTTATTGTGCTTAACCAATCACAGCAACGAATCGTAATGGCATATCCAATGTCATAAGTAACAAAAGCCTTTTATTAATAACATTTCAAACATTTTGACTAGAACCAATATTATACCTTGTTTAATCCGTTGATGTCAAGTGAACACAACCTCTTGCCAAATAAATGTGAGAAGTTGGCAAAATGATTCCCAAAAGTGCAAAAAAGATTAAATTTATGCCCTAAGTTGAACATTTACAGCATCAATTTAGTATTTTTATATTTGTATTTTTATTTATTTTTTTATCTGCTTTGCTTTGTTGCATTTTTTTCTATGAACAATATACTCGATAGTAATTTTTTGAATATCTTAAAAAAAATATTCACTATGTTATTTAAAATTCCACATATAGACCACCTCTAAATGTAGGAAAATAAAATACAAACAAGAAGAGTCCTGGACGTACCTGAAAAAACTGATAAGCCATGACGGTGTCGTCCATGACCGGACTCTCGGAGCCTTTGCAGTCGCCATAGCGATGAGCGTACGACGGCTTCCCGGTGTTGAACCAGCCGGGAAAATAGTATCTGTGGAGACAAAAAATAGCACTCATGAAAGTCTGTGTATTTGTGATAGTTTTTAATGTGTTTTTATTTATTTTGACACTACAGACCGAGAGATCACAGTAATACAGCTAAACAAATGAAACTAAAAGAAAAGTCTACAATAATATAATATAGGATAATATAACCCTGCATAATATAGGACAAAGTTAGGACACCCTCACATTTATTTGTGCTACTGACTGCTCAAGTGCAGATACTTTCCAGACCAGGAACCTTTTGGTGACACAAGCATATTTACAATTTTATCTTTGTTTAAAAATATGTTTTATACATTTTCACATTTAGATAAAGTTTCCTTATTCTTGAGAAAAAATATTTAAAAGTGTATTTGTTTTAATTTAGCATATACAGTGGTCCCTCGCTCTATCGCAGTTCACTTTCTGCTGCTTCGCTGTTTCGCGGATTTTTTTGAGTGCAATTTGCTTTTTTTTTTTTACAGTGCGCTGTAAGCATGCTTCCTCTCAAACTCATTGTTTGGACCGTATCACATCGCGGCATTCACAGGCAACAGCACAGAAGCTCTTTTAGAAAACTTTAGACCAGTGGTCACCAACCTTTTTCAGCTAGCAAGCTACTTTTAGTCTGAGCACAGCCCGAAGATCTACCTCTGGATTTACATAATTTTATTTATATAGTGATGCTGAAAGTTTTGATTTTCAGACTAGTCTATACTTCATTGAAACACTGTTGGCCTATAGACTTTCTTTAGTAGGCTATTATAGTAATAAAATTTCATCAAAATGTAAACCTGCTACAATGTAACGCAGTAGGCTAAATTTAAAAATAAATTATTGTGGCTACAAAAAAACAGAAAGTTATGAAAGAGTTGAAGTTGTCATCACCTCACTTAGCGCTTCAAACTACTGTGTGATTGATGATTACCATGGTAACAGTGAGGGGAGGGGCTTGAGAAAGTCAACTTTCCTTTGACTCACATCAACAACAAACAAACTTCTTTATTGGACAACGCAGTGTGGGCAAGTAGGATTCTCCTCCACCTGCTCCTCTCTCTCTTTTGAGCGTGAGTTGGAGCTGCGCTGTCGGCTGCGTTGTGCGGCCACTGTCAGCTCCAGCAGCCGAAATCCAGCTGCTGCATCTTGCGCTTTTACTTCGCATGTGTATTTTGAGCGTGTACATTGTGTGTATGGTTAAAGTTCATCTAAACAGGCAGGGGGCTTTGGGATCTACCTCCACTGCCTCGGAGATCTACTAGTAGATTGCGATCGACGGGTTGGTGACCCCTGCTTTAGACAGTTTGGATCATGCAGGGGAAGCTGACCTGACGCTCGGACGTTTCTCCAGGTGAGGATTTGACTCTTTGAGCTCGTAGTTACGATGATAAGTTTGTTCACGATGGAACGTCGCTTGTGTAGTTCAGAGATGTTTTTTCAGGAGCATGTTGTGACTTCACTAGAGTCCAGATGTGTTCCGTGTCGGCTCTGGAGCCCGTGTGATCCGTGGCTCTGTGGTCGGCTGTGGAGCGCAGCGGGACGGGCAACGTGTCAAAAGCAGAGCAGGCGAACGCGCACAGCACCGTCCTGGTCACATAAACGACTCGCGCTGTTGAATCTCGCGGTGAATCATGTGTTCAGTGCATTATTACCTGTATAAAAGACACTAAACATCAGAACCAGGCAGGTTATCAACTGAAATTAGTTGTAAAAAATTAAGATCACTACTTCACGGGTTTCGCCTTTCACGGGTTATTTTTGGTAACATAACCCCTGCGATAAACGAGGAGCCACTGTACTACTATTATCAGGAATTACAGTGAATAATTTTGTTTTATTGTTAATTTCAGTGTTGTTTTCAACTTTTGTACATCACAGTTTTATGTAGAATAGAAAAAAGACAACTTTCTTTTCCTAACATAATTCCCACATAACTCCCATCCCACATAATTACTTCACTTTAAATGTTCCAGACTATATAGATACAATGCTAAAGCCAGTCAGACCCACTTTCAGAAACATTGGCTGTGTGAACACAAACATGGGAAGATAGTTCTTCTGACTAAACAAGGGCTGAATAAATGTTGGGACTAGTTCTTGGTATTTTCATGTGGGAAAACGCCTAATGTTCTCTTTAGCCCTCAATGCCGTGAGGTTACTTATTTAATAATCTTTTGATATTTAAACCTCGTCTTACCAGACTCATAGGTAACTATTACTGTAAAATACAAAATACAGACTTTCACAGGGTGTCCTAACTTTTTCACATGAATGTAAAGACGATGCAAGAAATGGTTAACCAAGTGTGAAAAGATGTAGCTCACCTAATTCTGAAATGCACATTTTCTACGGACGAGGGGTGAACTTTGAAGACGTGATTAGGAGGAAACCAGATGCTGTCGGTCTCTCTCATCAGACCGAACAGGCTGCAGTGCACGGGGACCACACCTGCAGGAAAACACAGCAACACAAGAGAGTTAGAGAAGTCTTTTAGTCCTTTTAAATGTTGAATTACTTCACAAGGGAAAAAACTATCAAATGTAAGACTTTTTCAAGACCACAAAACTTACAAATTAAGACATAATCACTGCTGCTTTTTTAGAGGGGCTTCTTAAGATATACCTTTATTCAATCTAAGAAAGCAATTTATACAGCAGTGTAATGGTGTGTTCAAACCGGACAGCGTATTTGCGTTTTTTGTTTATTTTCAATGTTAAGTCAATGTAAACCTGCTTCTTTGAGCGTTCAAGCGTATTTGTGGTGCGTATTGGGTCTGGGGCATCTGTTGACGCCTTCATGCCTCTGAAAACGTGACGTCTAGCGAAATGGAAGCTCAAACCTGTGGCGAACGCAGGAGTTGGGAAAATCTATCTTCAGACGCCTTTGGAAGTCGGCGTCAACCAATCAGAGACTACACTCCTGTGACATGCTGCTGTTATGCTGACATGCTGGTCTTTTGTTGCTCTGAAAATCTGGTGACAAAAACAAAGTAAGTACGTTTTATAAAGGCAGCAAGCCTCTATCTCTCTCCCTCCTTCTTCTCTAACGTGATGTGTCTAAAGAGTGTTTTTGTCCCCCAATGCCTCGACGCGCATTGGGGCGTTTTGGGGGCCTGTTAGGGCGTCAGCTTCGAAAATATTCTGCCTCACAATTAGGATGGGACGATATACAATATTATCGCTAATCGCGATAATAAGGCCGCAATTAAATAATCGTGCATTTTTATAACCGTGATAATCGTAATCGAATTAATCGCAATTAAAGCATAGACACGTGCCTGCGGCTTGATAAAGCATTAAAATCTGACGCTGTGACCCAGTAAGAAGCTGTATTATGATTACAAAAGAAAAGTTCATGTGTTAAAGTAATTAATGACTCTGAGACAAGTTAGTACATTTTGCTCAACATTGTAACATTTGTTCACTTTGAATCTTATTATTGTACTAGACTAAAATACTATGTTTTTCAAACACATACTATTGTGCGCTAATAATATTTCAGTGATTTTGAATCTGTGCACTTTTACGTTTAGTAATTTATGATAATATGTTAATCGTGATTTTTTGTCACAATAATCGTAGTGCAAATTTTAATATCGTCCCATGCCTACTCACATACGTTTACGCACAAATTTAGATGCTAAATGCTGTCCGGTGTGAACGCAGCATAACAGTTCCTTATCTTTAATAAGCCTTTTCCCACTGTAGGAACTCTTTTCAGTTCCCAGTACTTTTTTAGTTCCTGTTCCCATTTTAAGTGCGTTCACACAGAGCAAGAACTATGACTGGGGCCAACTTTAGGGACTTTTTTAGCTCCTGCTCTGGGGCCGGTATTTCTAGTCAGACCAGGAACCTTTTGGTGACACAAACACATTTACAATATTTTTTTTTGACAAGTTTTACACTTTTCCACATTTAGATTAACTTTCCTTATACTTAAGAAAATGATTTAAAGGCAGTAACTCCCAACGTATTTTTTATTTGTGAATAGTAGCCTATAATACTATTATTAAGAATTACACTGAATTATTTAGTTTCTTTTGTTATTTTCAGTGGTGTTTTTAAGTTTTGCACTTTATAGTTTTATGTGGAATCAAAAAAAGACAACTTTGTTTTCCTAACACCACATAACGAATTATTTAAATGTTGCAGACTTTACAGATGCTAATGCTAAAGCCAGTTAGACCCACTTTTAGAAACTGCTGCTGTGTGAACACAAACATGGGGACAGGGGAGTTCCTCTGACTGAACAGGGACTGGAGGAATGTGGGGACTAGTTCTTGGTACTTTCATGTGGGAAAACGCCTAATGATCATAAACTCTCCTGCGACCTTTATAAACCTGCTTTAATCCACTGGCGTTTCATTATTGCTGTTGTTTCACTTTTATAACCGCGCACATGACAGAAAACACTCTGCACTCATCATGTGACACACACTGTTCTCCGTATAATCTCTGTATCATCTCTGTTCTTCTGGCACACGATGTCACTTTGAACAAATAATTATGTCTCTATGTCTGTGGCCTGTTCTTTTTTTGAAGCGTCTAAAAATCGCAAAAGATCTTAAACTCCGCTTGTCTGCAGCTGGATTTACAATGAAAAAAAAGTAAATTAGTGACCTACATATATTCAAGTTGATTCCTAAATACATAGAAACAAAATGCAATATGTTTATTTTAAGACCTCTGCAAACAAGACCTACACTGGCAAATGCACAATGTTTTAAGGTCTTAACTTCAAATGTTTGTATTCAAGACTTTTTAACCTCGACAGAACTGAGCTCACGTTTCTCATGACTCTGTGTGGATCCAGGGCCATGTGCCAATGTTGACACGAAACACAAAGTTGCACGCTTGTCTGCTCCGACGGGAGAACATTGTCAGAGTGTGTAAATACAAAGAGGAGCACATTTTGTAACTGTGGCCTTGTTGAAACACAAAGCATATAAAGACATCTGTTCTGTTCTGTTATCGTTTCCAGGTCCTGAGTCACTAAACGACACGTTATCTGTTTCTGTCAGCAGTTACAATTTGGTCAATGCACTTTCTGAATGCATTAACTTATCTTTACCAATTATGTTTATCAGCGCTTATCGGCAGTTATAATGTTCTTTATCAAACAGTGAGCACACGAAGAACCTTCTCTATTACCCAGATTTATCGAGTGCAAACTATACGTCATATATTCACTATTTAACACATATTTTTACATTTGCAAGACACTCTTTGGAGGGCTTTTAGTTAGTGTAGTAGTGAAGACCGCGCTAATCGAGGCTGCATTCACAATACAAACCGAACCGGGCTCGGCTCGATTGGGAACCAAAATTGCAACATTGTATCTTGTTCTAAACTGGCTCGGTTCGCGTTCACAATACACTTTTTGCCAATCGAACCAGAGCAGTAGAGACACATCTGCTCCTCGCCTGTAGAGGCGCTGTGACAGAAACACGTTACGTCACCAGCAAAGAAGACACCCGGCTTCTTGGCTAACTGCGGCTACAGAGCTACATCAGAAACAAACACGCTGCTGGACTTTATATTTTTGTTTTTATGGATCTATCCCACAACTTCTTTCACATTAACAGGACCAGAGTGAATGACAGATGAAGTGTCGGAGCGCGGAAAATGTGGCCTTTCACCTTAGAAGACGAGAGAGGAGGGCTAGGCATTTCGTTCCAAATGCCGAGAGTAAAACGTAACAGTTTGCTGAAGTGTGGGTTCTAGATCCCGGGCAAGGGAACACTAGCTAATAAGACGCCTCTGACAAAAACGGAAATGACCGTCAAAACTAGTCCATAACCAATCTCTTACCGATGCTTGTGTGATATAGAAGAAAACGCTTTTATGAATACTTAAGAAGACATGATGAACAGAACATCCCTAACCTAACGGGCATAAAATCGAGCCAATCTCCTGTAGTGTGCAGCCGCTTTTATTGTGCAGTTCTTACTGTAAAGTGTGCCTGGGACAGGTCACTGCGCTGGGGCCCTGAACACCTGGTGCAAGTTTAGCAGAATATGTTGGCAATAAAATATGATCTGGATGTCACAGCCCAAGTCAAAACCAAGATCTTAAAAAAGCAGTATCGAGACCGACCAAAACCGGTATCAAGTACAACTACACTAGATACTGATAGACTACATTTGCAAGACATTCCTTGTTTAGCTTGTAAGAAAGAAAAAAATCTTAAAGCTCATATGACAGATTATGATATTTTCAGGTAAATTTAAATGTTACAAAATATAATTTGTCATATTGTAATGTGTCATATATGTGGATTTTTGCCCTTGTTCACAATATTGTTGCTAGGTAATCGTTTACAGGAGAAAAGACAATTATAGATCTCAGCAAAACAGTCAAACTTAGTGAAAACAAGCAGAATGTTTAGTGAGATCTTAAATATTAATAATAATCTCTTTCACTGTGTTTTATTGAAGATATTTAATCTGTCATACGCACTTTACTTTAAGAAAATATTGCCTAAAAACAAATTCACTGGCTGCTGTTTTGTGTCTACTCTCAAACTACTGCACAATACGTTTCTGAGTATTTTATGCTTTTCAACAATATCTTATCTTCTTGGCAAAAACAACAAATGCGGCATAAATCAACAGGAAACATTTGTGAGAGTGAAGCAACAGCACGTGCAAACTCTGAGAAACCACAGTGCGGAAGTCGACGTCGTGTACACACCGACTTTCTGCTCACGAAAAACAGATCCCCCTCGAAAGATTGTCAGTCTGCAGCGTGACAACTTTGTACAGAGGAATAAAGAATCTGTGAAGTGCTTCCTGTGACATAAAACTACTGATACGAGATGATATAATTGTATATTCAGTGCTAGTTTATTATTAAGTCAAACGTTTGTGAAACTAACACAATGAGGAAGTCGTGACAAGACATTATAATGAAGCGTGTTTTTACTCAAAAGCATAAATGTTCTATTCGCACGGCATAATATTTACCTCGTCTATGTCTTTAAATTTTCCCTTGAATTTTACCTCTTGTAATTCTCCAAACTCAGACGTCCTCATGTAATTCTAGTCCTGTTTCTGTTTTCAATCTGTTAACTGTAAAATATCAAACTTACGCACTTTATGCAAAATCTAAATTACTAAAATGTCATGATATTGTGAACATTCTTACATTGCAAATTGTTTTCAAAGCAAAAAATTATAGTCGAAATGGAAATTATTTATTTAATTATTTTCTAAAAGGGACGGAGAAAAAATGTTTTTGTGTTTCTGTAGAAGGGGTAAAATTATGAATAAGTTACAGGAACAACTTAAAGAATGTTCCAATATAAAATTGTTTAAAGAACGATTAAAAACTATTCTTTTTGAAAAGTATAAGAGTGAGAGTACGACACTGAGTCAGATCAGATTATGAAGTTAAAGATGAATTTGAACTGTTAGACTGAATTATGAAGCTATTAAAGGAAGCAGTACTTATATTTTTTATGCTAGAAAGGAATAAGGGTGGGAGACAATACGTTTTACTTCAGCCCACTCCTTTTCAAGCTAAAGAAAACGTAATTTGTTGACATATGAGATTAGTTTGCTCATTTTAATTGTATAATAATTTGCTCAAAATAAACTAAAACTGAAAAACAAAAACAAAAAAAACAACCTATATATTAATTTTTAAAAGCTTGGTAGCTTGTGGCTCTCTGAAAGTCTAGCAACCCTGAAGACTGACGCAAAACAAACAATACGAAACCTTATATGGACTGACAATGCGCTCACATGGATCTATTAAAAATGCTCTTTGCTGTACGATGTTAACCAGGAGGAGTACAGAGACAAACTTGTATAAAGGACATTGGGCCTCATTAGGGCTGGGCGATATGACAAAAAAATTATCACAATTTTTCTGGAGACAAATCACAATTTTCGATTTGATCACAATTCTTGTAGACTATTGTCTTTTGCCTTTGAGATATTATCTGCTTTTTTCTGATAGTTCCTTTTTTACTGTGATTGGTTACATCCAGCTGTCACTCACTCAGAGCAGAACAAAGACTGACCAGTGTTGCCAGATTTTCAGCAAACAACGTGACGAAGCCTTTAAGACAAGTGACCTCAGCCATAAATAAAGTTATTCAAATAATCAATTAATACATTTTGACATTTCTAACACTAATAACAGCTTTTGAAAATATGCTAAAATCCATGTTTCATTCATAAATACATATATTTTTGTAAAATGTGCTAAATTCAACTGGAACTTGACTTGAAACTGCAGCACAAAAGATCTCAACACCTTCAAAATTCATAAAACTAATAAAACAGACGCCCAATTTTTTTTATAAAGAAACAAACTTGGTAACTCTAAGGCTAAGAGAAGTAGGCTGGAAATAATTGTCTGTATTTTAACAAACAAGAATTAAATCACAATTTGACGATCTCACGAATAAAGCAGATTGTCACAACAGCGAGCTCCTGATTCGATTTTTATCACAATATTGCCCAGCCCTAGGCCTCATTCATGACACATTCTTACCAACAAAAAATGTGTCATGAATTAGGCCCAAGGTTCTTTCTCACTCGGGAATGTCACAATGTCAATTTTAGTGTTACAAATACTGCAAGACAAAAGTCACGATTTAGCAATTATTCTCGATTACAGTTTCATCTTTTCATCGCCTAACATGTCATTTTTGCTCAAGTTTACAACCAGTTTTATTAAATCAAACTTGTAGGTATTTATATAGACTGTATTAAAAGACACAAGTTTCCTTCTTAGTTCTAAAATGGCCATGTTTTGGGTTATGTGCCAATTTTTATTTTAAATTTTTGTCGCCATTTTTGATGTCCATAATTTGACCTCCTGCGCTGTGGTAAACCTATATTTGCTGATACCAATTTTTGACATTTTAAATCTATAAAGCTATACATAATGTCACAAATTTAAAACACAGACAAGACAAAAACAAAAAAACTGATATTTCATCCAATTTTAGTTTCTACAGTGAACTTAAAAAGACTTATTATTTACATATTCTGACTTGAACAAATACGATTATCTAACCTAATAATGTTGACATCCCTATTTTTCTTAACAATTTTGACATCAACTGCATAATCTTTATTCTAACTTGCCGTGTAACTTTGTCTTACCACAGACTTTTGCCGCGATGACGCACAGCTCCTCGGCCACATATTCTCCGGCGGGGAACGAGAGCCGTCTGCTCCTGTGCTCGTGCGTTTTGTCGTCGGCCTCGGTCTTTCCGGCGTGGTACAGGTGCACGGTCAAACACGTGGCGTCGCTCGTGTCCGGTTTGTTTTGGAGTCCGGCCGCAGAGTTCACCTCCAGCACCTGTCCGGCGTTCGGGGCGGGACAGGAAGAGCCAGACATGTCGACAGGGAACATGCCATAAGCAGCGGAGAGGACATCTACCTACAGAACAAACAGACTGAGTGAGTAGAATGCAATTTGCATTGCAGCTTTGTAAATAACAAGGGTAATACAGTGTGATAGCGTGGTAACAACAAATGTGAAATTTATGTTAATTGTTAAATCAGGCATTAAGCAACTTTAGCAGTAGTGCTCCCCTACAGCTCTCTTGTGTAATTAAACTAGCCGCCTAAATCGTAACTCATCATTATTTATTTATTTTCACATTTTTGCGTAACCTTAAGATTGAAATGAGGCAACAAAAACCTACTATACACATGCTAGATTTAAAAAGTCAAAGAGCCAGGGTTTTTCAGGTCAGAATTTCGAGTCAGGATGGTGTTTTGAAGGAGGCCGTGCTTCGTAAAGGAGACAGCAGAGAGCAGACACCTGCTTCAAATAGCACAAAATAAATATGTGACCATCATCACAGAGACTTACAAAGACATTTAACAAGGTCAAAATGTTACTTTGTTCTGCTTTAAGTAAGAAACAAGCTGGAATGATGTTACCGTGCAACTTTTGTATAATTATGGTACTATGTCAATCAACAGCAATGACTCAATGAGTCAAGAAGATTAAAGACTAACTTTATTGTCCCATGTTGTCATCAAATGTGCAGTTATTTGATAATAAACACAATTCATAAATATTCATTCTACATACATCGAATTTACAATAAAGAAAAAAACAAAAAACAATACAGCAGTCCTCTAACGATCTATATTCAAAAGTCTAACAGACACTATAGACACTTTAGACCAACAGGTCCTTGTCATTTCTCTGACATAATATATGTATTTTGACAGCAGGGCAACAACAACCTGGATCTTTGCATCTCCATAAAATCTCCTTTGTGTCCAAGAGGAACCGCCTCCTGCTCGTTTCCATGGAAATCTTGTTCCTTTAGCTCTAATATTCCACAAGGAGACATTAAACTGATGTGTATCAATAAAGAATGCATCAAGATTATGCATTTGACTTTTCCCAGAAAGTGACCCTGTGTCACTGCTGTAAAACTATTCTAAATATTTACCACAAAGACTATCACACCAAACTAACTCCAAATGAGAAAAATGTGATAATGTGTCATATGGGTTTTAAGTCCACTCGTTACTGTGGTGTGGATGAAACACACAAAGTCTGACAAAATCAAATCCACAAAACAAATGCACAAAAATATATAATATATAATATGTAATATTTCTGTCGCATTTCAACTGAAATGGACTTCTGAGAGGTGGCATTTTTAGAAAAAAATAGTGCTGGTGTGGTCGCTGAAGAGAAGTATTGCATAAGAACTTCCCTCACACGATTGTGAAAGAACTAAAGCCTCCATGAGATGTTAACTTATCTCACCAATTATGTTGATGACACTTATCTGATCTCCAGAGTGATTAGTTATCTCAGCAGATTAAATGTTTGTGCAGTAAAACACACAATTATGTCCTGAGCTAGAATCAGGTTTGAGTCTTTAGACAGTACGTTGACATTAAAACTCATTTGTCTAACTTTGGCTTGTTTTATTGTGATAGTCTTTGTGGTAAATATTTATCATACTGTTACAGCAGATACGTTAGAATTTATAATAAATTCTGAACATTACAAAAAGTTCAGAATCCCTCCACATGTTGTCAAAAAGCACCAAAATGTAAAGACAATCTACACACAATTGACATAGTTTTTTCTGAGGTTAAGCATTTAACTAAATTAAAGTGTTACAAGATATTGTCATTTGTCAAATTGTAGCTATTGTGTCATTTATATAGATTTTAATCCGTTGTTGCTAGGTAAATACATTTATAAATCATCATCAAAGCAGCCAAAGTGGGTGAAAACAAGCAAGAGGTTTGAAGATATCCAAAACCTGAAATAGTTTATTGTTAAAAAGTGATGTTTTAAAATAGAAATATTCAATATAAGACAGATCTATTCAACATAAGGCCCAGAAACTGATTAATTCTGGACTGAGACTCAGCTTCCAAACATTAGAAAATATATTTGTGTCTTACCTAATTTGATTCTGGAGTAATCTTAGCGTCTAGTCTTGTTATGTTTTAGTTTCTGAATGTCTTTTGTCTTAAATTTTTGGTTTAGACTTCACATTTTAATTGTGTTTAGAAGAATTGACAAAATAATACTGTATGATAATGAACGAAATGAATAAATTAACTGCATGTAAGTCAGTGGTTTTGAAACCTTTTGCACACATCTATATAAGTAAATATGACTCTCAGTGCATAGTTCAAAATCAGGTTTATAACGGGAGACTTATGGTCCAGGTCTTATGCTGGGTTCAAGGCAACTGTGATATTTCCCACTTGACTCTTGCACAAATGCACTAAAATGCCACTCGAACTGGTAAATAGACCTACCATTGTGAACTGGAGCTAGCTCAGGGAGTCTCACTTCATTAACAGCTACCACAAAAAATAATCTGAGGTTTAATTACAAACAATTCTTTTGTTTAGCTTGTGGTTTTGCATAATTTTGGCAAACATGCCCCCTCAAGCGCCGTCCGCGTGGACCAGGTTTTCCGCGTTGGCGTCAGGGAAAAATCTGTGACTAAGTGGACGGTCCGCGCGGAAGTCAAGGGGCTTTCAATGGTAGCTCCCTACTGCCCTCTATGCGTCTCATTTCTGTGCGGACTTCACTTGCGGGAGGCAAAAACCAAGCTTCACTCTGCGACAAGTTGGCCACTGTGCAGAATGTTCCCCCGCCTAAGGCCCAAAGTCACCCGCGACCCCTAATGGGACCAAGCTCTAGAAAATGAATGAATGAATGAGTTGATTAAGTTGGAACGCGTTGAGCTGATAATGTTCAACTGGAAACTATTTGAACTTACAGTTTCCTGGAACACAGCCTTCTTTTCAATGTTTATATAGATCTAATTAACAAATAACTCAAACGAGTAGATAATAAAGACTGTTAGCTGGACAAACACTAGAATTTGACATTAAACAGCTTACAGACACACTCAATTGCATTCATTGACATTGAGTTTTCAGTTCAAACCTGATTAATCGTTCAGCTCTAATTGTAAACTATTTCCTAATTGTACAATATTTCCTCTTCTTTTCCAACCTGTTTGATTGTGACATGTGGAGTCACAAAAGGCCACTATAAGCCATTGTTTTTGTGAGAGATTCTAATTGGGCAACTTCCTGTGAGTGTCTGCGGTGGGCGGAGCCTGTTCCTCCTGCAGCTGCTCAGACTCTTACAGCTGATCAGAGGAAAACACTGCAGCAAACACACAAAGTCTGTCAGATCATACTGCAGGATCAGACAAGGCAACAATGAGCAAAGGTGCAATAAACACTTAAATATTGTTACAAGGCGCCAATGTTTTATAGAGACAAACTGATCTCCTAGTGATATATAGAAACATTGGTACAGAGAAACTGAGACTCTGGAGTCTAGAGAAGTAGAGCCTGGAATGACTTGGTGCAGATTTGATCCTTTGGCGTAAACTCATACGACAAATGCTGCAGCCAATATCATAAAACATGAAAAACTTTACTTAAAGATACATTAATGATAAAATCAAGCTGCAGACTTATGAATGGAGAGATAAATCAAGCCATAACTGTCCAAACTTAACTATTTGACATTAAACAGCTCACATACACTCAGTCAATGTGTGCAGCTGATCATGTGTGACTATTCAGTGCTAAAGCTGCTCAAACAACTGCCTGATAAAAGAGATCTTATCTTAAATAACATTCAGTGTAGTTAAGTATAATAAAGATTAGCAGGTTTTTTAAAGTCAAATAATCCTGTTAAGATTGTTTTGCATTCACGATGTTCATCTTGTCTTCCATAGTACTGCTAAGATTGTTTTGGTTTTTTGGTCCACCCGCATATAATACTGGGCTGTGATTGGTCCGGTTAACCATGGTCGTCTTTAACCGTACAATCAGGGTCTATCCAGATGGATTATCCAGATTTTGTAAAAATCATAAGTATTGTAAAAGTACATGTGGTAGAGCCAAGTTACAATACAACCTGCCTCGTGGTGCAATGAGGAACACGACTCTGCGGGAAGCATCATCTACAGGTCACTACAGGTTGTGGAGGAAAGACAAATCCACAAGACAATTAAAATGATGCACGTGTGTTTACTGAGCCAGCGAGTTCACCGAAAATCACCCGAAAGCAAGTCTGTAGGAAAAAGTGGGCTTTGGGGCAGAGAAACACCCACACCTTCATAGAAGTCAAAAACAATGGTGAAGCTACCCAGGGACTCATGACACTCAGAAAAACGCAACATATTGAAAATCATGTAAATACATTTGCTCGGGTGAAATTCACCCGGCGATAGTGCTCTAGGGTTAAATATATGGACATGTGTGTATGTATCTACATATATGTATTTATTGTAAATTGCAAGCATATATTTTTGTGTTTTGTATCTTTTTATATGCATGTAATTGTACATTCACGGTACACATAGCAATACATCTATTCTGTATATAATACTAGCCGTAATTGTTCAAGGGAACGCAACTGCATTGTTAAAGATAATATGTTGGGAGTGAGAGTAAATAAGTTATACTTCTTCTCACTCCCTCTCGAGCTTTATAATTGTATGTATTTGTTAAGAATGTTATGTATTGTCGATAGTTCAACTCAATTGTTCAATTCTGATGAACATTGCATGTTCATCAGAAGAGAGAGAGGCGGAGCTTATTATTTATAATCTCGTGCGCCTGAAGAAACCGAAAGCACACCGACCCAATGCCAGGTAGAAAATAGTAACAAAATAAAAATACAATCTTGTGTAATTATACTGTCATTGTGAGCCTGTTACACCTGACCTCACGCGATCCAACATAACGCTTATTAAAGTTAATTTTCCATAATACGTCCCATGTCGCCCTCATCTTAACGTTTAGCAAACAATCTAAAACCTTCACCAAACCAAACAAAAGCGCTCATCATACCTTTGTCTCATAGTTTAGTTCGGCTCTGTTACTGTCACACGCCCAAAAACGTTTATCAGACCAGAGTCTTCTCCAGTTTTTTTGGCCCGGTCTTCTTATCTGTGTCAGCGCAGGAGTCACATGAAGCTCTATCAGCCCAGTTCTGCTCCAGCAAACACACACACATACTCACTCGCAGTTTGCAGAGCTGTAAAGTAAAAGTGGGCAGTTAGACAGACCAGACTCTTGTTGACAAAGCTAAAGTGTGTTCTCTGACCACTCGGATACCCAAAGACAGACAGACGTGGCTTGAAAACAGAAACGTTATTCAGGACGGTCTCAGAGGAGTTTAATCATGTCCATCTCTGACTGCCAAATGCAATGTTTACACAAGAACTTCAAGCCAATTCACTGATAGCTATATTAGTATCTGTGCTGCCTTTATTTGGTGTGGGAAATATGGTGCAGAGATGACGAGGAGCTAAGTATTTTACTCAAGTCATGCAGCCTACTTAAAGGTGCAATAACCGATTTTTGCTTTCTTAAAAAAGTAAAAAGAAATCATTTTAAGTTTCCTACATCAGTCCAAATGTTCTGTTCACTTACTTAATGCATTCTGAGTATCGATGGGTCCAGCAACACAGATACATCGGCGCAGGTGTCGTGCTTATAGAGCGAACCCCCGTATCGATGTGCGTGTCACTTTAAGGAAAAGACACGTGATCGATACTACCGTTCTATCGCTCCCCACCGACATGATAAACTGTGCTTAAAGTGTAGCACATCTGCATCTGTCTACAGGTTAAATCAGTCATTTTTTAATCGGCAACTATTTGCTTGTTTCCACTTGATCCATCAGTATAAAAAAAATACAATGTGACAATCAAAATATTAAATTTTATGCAGGCCATATGCTGCATCTGTTCAACAGAGATGTCACAAAGTAAATATTAGGGATGGGACGATTCACTATATTAGCTTTTTTTTTTTTTTATCTTGAGACACAAAATAAACATTACAAATAATAATAAACAACACAATAATACATGACATTTAAACCAAAGCCACTAGAACAAGTGTTTTTTTGTCAACACTCAAACAGCAAATGGTCATATTTAGTGTCTATGTTACTACTTTTGTATTATTGTGTGTTTTATACAAATACAGAGTCTGTGTGTAAGTCAGTGGCTAAAAGAGCAAAACAGATCGATTCTGGCCTTTTGATTCGATTGTTGCATACTTTGCTCATTTTTCGAAGTTTTCGATCGATTTTCCATCCCTACAGAGATGGCAAACTAAATATTTTTCTGCAGCATACTTAAAAGTGCAATAACCAATATTTGCCATCTTAAAAATGTAAAAAGAAATAATCTTCCTAGGTCCAATCATTTTGTTTATTTACCTAAAGTACCCCAAAGAGAAGTTTTTTTAACATGTCAGTGAAAAAATATATAGTAAAATGAATAAAAAATAAAAAGGATTTTTTTTGTTTATCAAGACGGAAACAACTGCTCTCGTCCAGTTTTGTTGTTTTATTCAAAGAAGTTTCCCCAACTAACATGAAAGACAGCATATCTTTCTGAATGGAGCATGCAGAGCGTAAAAGACGTTGACTAAAAATCCCTCTATATCACATCTAAAACAAATCAAATGTCAGGAAATTACTTAAGCTTTTTTAAAGGGGACCTATTACGAAAAATCCACTTTTCTGACTTTTCAACCATGTTATTGACCCTATTTTGTCCCGCCCACTTGGCTTGGAAATGCACTTCCTGTTTAGCTCTGTTAAGGTAGCTAACGTGTTTGTTTGTCTGTCTTGTGGGGCAATTTTAATTGAATATAATGACAGTTAAAATAAACCCATCGACTGAAATCTACAGGCTAAATGCAGCTAAACAGGAATTGCACGTCCTAGAAAAGTAGGCGGGACAAAATAGGGTCAATATCAGTATTCGTTTAGTTAACCCAAAGTTATAATTAAATTGATGCGTGCATGTTTGAGTAATTTTGTATTCTTCTGCCGCTGATGGTCGAGTGCTCAAATAAATCCCTGTTTTCACCTACCACCTATCCCCGCCCATTTGTCTGTATTTACGTGCGATACGTCAAATCATATTAGGTACAACATTTGGGTCCAAAATTGTCATTTAGCCACATTTTTTCACTTCAGAATTGGTCATTCAAAATTTGCTGCCAATAAAAGTTTAGTTTTGCAATGAAGATCTATTTTAGAACAATTTTGTGTTTTACAATGAACAAAATGTAAAATACGGATCTATATTATGTTCTACTAAATACCCCCCCAAAAAACACACCCCCAGACCCCCTGAATTACACCAAAACCTTGTTATTTTCAAATACTTACTCACACCACACTAATTAAAGTGAGTATAACAGGTTTTTGTATGAGTGCTCTCCATCTTCAGCCCCTCCTTTCACCTTTCCCTCATGCTTTTCCAGCAGTTAGACGTTAGCTTTGCTTTAAATAAACAAAGCTAATGTTTGTTTAAGCTTTGTTTATTTTGCAAATCAGTGACAGTTAGAAATGAATGAATCTCACCACTTATCGGTCACAGTGAGGTCTCGAGAGGATTTTTGTCTGAGTGTGTGTGTGGAAGTGTGTGTGTGTGTGTGAGGTTAAGAGCGACGCTGCAAAACAACTATATGCAAATTAGGTCTGGGCAATATTGTGATAACGATTTAACTGTGAGCTCATCTCTGTGACAATCTGTGATGAAATTGTCATATTGAGATTTGATTTGACTATTTTTTCCCACCTATTTCTTTCATCTTTAAAGTTGCCACGCTATTTTCTTTGTAGAAACTTTGGCTTTCATTTTTTTTAAAGTCTTTTAAGAATTGTAAACGTCACGAGTTGTGTTCTTTGGCTACACTTTCAAGATTTAACCTAGTCCGGAGCGTTCTACTGTTTATTTTCCTATAGCCGTTAGCATTAGCCCGCAAAAAACGCAAGTTATGAAAGATCCAGAGCATGTCAGCTGTACAAACCTACCGACCACATTTAGCAAAGGTCAGAGCCTTGTTACAAATTATTGTTGAGTTTACAAACCTTTTAGTATTTATTGTAGATAAAAAATGTGTATAAAAATGCTAACGGCAAACGAACTTATGCATCTTTTAAGACTCTAGTGACCACCAAACTTTTACATGTTACTAGTGAGAAAAGCAGACAAATTACATAAATAACACCAGTTATAGCTTCACTTCTCTGTGGAGGCGCGTCTGTCGCATCGGTGATGGAGCATTTCCAGCCTAAGAATATAATAGTTTGAGAAATATAATCTCACATTTGCCAAAGTTGTTTAAAAAAGCTTCATTAGACACAAATCAGTCCGTTTTGCTCATGGTTTTGCTGAAATCACTTGTTTAGAGATCGACCGATATGGGTTTTTGGGTGGCCGATGCAGATTTTTACGCGACTTGACCAGCCGATGCCGATTTCAGTGGCCGATATGCAATTCTGCATGTTGTTTTCACCCTTTTGATGACAGTGTGTCGTTTTCCCGAGTGTTGCCAACAGCACGACGAAAGGAAAGCACGTGCATGTGTTCTTGTAAACAAACACCCGGTGATGGCTTCTACAGAGGACTTGCAAGCTAAAGTTCGAAAAATTATTGCCGCTAAGCGTTAATGCAGAAATATACAAGTATGTTGAGAGAGAAAAGAATCTTACCATGTTTTTCTCCCCGTTTTACTTTGGTGCTGAGGCGCTTAGTGCTCCTCCCTCGCTCTAGTGTGTGTAGGGGTCCTTCTGGCTATGGCTGCCCAGGTGGTGTCTGATGAAAAACTGACTTTTTCTTTACGATAATTAATGTTTTCTAGTTTCTTTCATTACAAAAATGTGAAACTGAATAACTAAAAAGAAATTAAATAAAAATAAAAAAAAAATTTAAATCGGCCTTCAAGACCAAAATTGAGGCCGATGGCCGATATATTAAAATGTGCTGATATCGGCCCGATATATCGGCCGACCGATATATCGGTCTATCTCTACACTTGTTTAAGCTTGTTTTATCCATAAAAGTGACACTTCTGCCATTGAGTTCAATTGATTTGCGTCGTCACCTCTACAGGAGGAATATGGCGTCGAACTGTTCGAGTCGTAGCAACAGAGCAGAGCTGCTGATTGTGCGTCTACTAATTTAATGTCTATGACCAGACGATATTTATTTTAGATATTGTCTGGATTTTCAATTTCCAGGCAACATTTAAACCTGTTGAAGCCAGTGCTTAATTTGTAAATAAAACGTTGCCGGAACAAAATGTGGCTTAAGGACCGGGGTCCAGACAAGGTCGAACCTTTACCGGAACAAACACAATAAGTAAAAATAGGGGCTTAGAAATGCTAAAATACAAGCAATTCTAAGCTCAACTGCCCATCCTACTCCGTTTCAGACTATATAAAATTAATTTTGTCTGTGTTACACGTTTTTTTACACGTCACACCGAGATTTTCATTCATTCTGACAGAAATCACTCGCAGCGACAGGATGCCCTCCCGCACGCGCTCGTCCCGCAACTCAGCGCACGGTCATCCCCGCATCAGTATTTGACCCTCCACAAGTCAGTCACCACAACAACGCAGCACAAACAGCCTTTACACAGCAGACACATGTCTCGTTCATTAACCGTGACGCCAAAATACACATTAAAATAGTTGCACTTACGAGAAAAAGCGATCGCTGTGTCCGTGCTGGTTCTCACCTCTTAATCGTTCCGTACACTCCAAACACACGTGACACTCCTGCTGCTGTCTCTGCTTTTAATTCATCAAAACAAGTCGGAAAAATAACAACAAATATCCATAAAAACCCACTTTCTGCATATTTCCTGTTTTGGAAGAAAAAACAGGAGCGCGTCTCGCCTGAAGCCAATAAAAAGTCTTAAACCCGCCTGCGCTGCTTCTGATTGGTCAAATTTACTGCCAGTTTCCTTTTTAGCCAATCACAGTCTGTGACACCGTCTTCCCCACAAGTAAAGTTTAGACTGTTTGCAGTTTATGTGAATGAGAGACTGGAGAGTGAACTGCGTCTCGTAGAAGCGATAAAAACTTCAAATGCGTTACCGGAGCGGACAAAACTGTTGCCGGAATGCCCCTCGAGAGTTCCCGGATCTTATTCCGGCTTGTTCCGGCTCAAATTAAGCCCTGGTTGAAGCTGAAAGTATTGGAGGAAGAGCAGAGAAAAGTAAAGGCTTTTACTCTAATAACACTGCATTATGTCAATTATTCTTACAGAAGAGTGAACAGAGAGAACGAGTGCATCAAAGAGGCTTTTGTGAAGATGTTAACATTAACCTACTCAGGTGCTCTTCAAGGATACGGACATAAACATCAAGACAGAAGATGCTTTGCTCATCTAGGTGTTAAAACGCGCAGGCCTGTCCATGGTTTAATAAAGGACAATTATGTATTTTTCTACAGATTTGTTTTTGTTCCATCCTTCACACAACACTTTTATTGACAATGTGAGCAAACCGTCTTCTGTCTTGCTATTCTTACAGAAATTGTGAAATGGATGTACACTTTCACTGTTCATCTGATTCTGTCAAGAAGGAAAAACACATCACAGGATTCTAAATGTTAACACTGAGTGGCAAAAATGAATGACAGTCAATAGAGACAAAATACAGTTTCTCCTGTAAGGACTTAAAACACTAATAAAACAGGAAAAAGCAGCTTCAGACTGGGACGATATTAGAATCACGATCATTGTGACCAAAATAATCACGGTTAACGATAGGGCTGGGCAATATTGTGATGAAAATTGAATAGTGAGCTTATCTCTGGGACAATCTGCTTTTCTGGTGAAATCGTCATATTGTGATTTTCTCTATTTGATGCGCCTGTCCGTTCAAATACAGACTATTTTTTCCACTTTTTACTCTTAGTCTCAGACTTTCCAAATCCAAGTCTTTATAGCGACTTTGGGCTCTTTTGGACTGTGCTTTTAGTTCATAAAAAGGAACGAATCTTAGCAATATTTCAGGTTTGACTTATGGAAATATATCAATTTATAACAGAAACGTGGATTTTTTGCATGTCTTCATGTCTAAAAGTCGCTAATAATGTAAGAAAAACATATTTACACTCGTTTTGAAGCAGCACACAATGTTTTAATTGAGCGATTATTTTATTAACTTTTTATTGAAGGCCTGAGTTTGCTTGTTTCTCTCTGAAAATCTGGCAACACTGGTCAGACTTTGACAGCTGGATTTAGCTGTTGATAGTGAATTGTGTTTCCCTCAAAAACAATAGGAAAGTAAACGATCTACAAGAATCAGGATAAAACCGAAATTGTGATCTGGCTCTAAAAAAATTGTGATGTTAATTTTTTGTCATATCGCCCAGACCTAATTAACAATATTATCACGATTATTTACGTATAGGTGTACAGTTTAAAAGTCTCTAAAACATGTATCACTGCACAATATGTGTTTGTACAAAGACTCATCATCGAGATTATCATCATGTCAGATTATCACGATTATAAAAAACTTCACGATTATAAAAAAACTTCACGATTATTTAATTGCAGCCCATTATTATCGCAATAATATTGTAGGGGAAAGCAGAGTTGGTTGTCACATTTTTTACTTTGATTTTAATTTCTCAGAAACAGTAAATCTCACATGAACCATTTTAACAACAGAGAAAAGCTCAAAGTCTTGTGTAACTAATGAATCCACCTGCTGTTCTCTGTCTTATTCTGATCAAAGGTTATTGATCATTTAATGTTAATTGTTCACCTGTGACAACCAACCCCAAGTCTGGGTTGGTTGTCACAATGTTACGTCAATGGGAGACGATGACGAATGTGTCTTGTCTTTGGTTTGATTTTTTATGTTTGATTTAATTTTGATTCAAGAATGTTTTACATTTTCTGAATCAGGAGACGTTAAATTACAAGAAAAAGGCGACTGGAAATTTAAAAGATGCATTTTGATCAAGATTCTAATGATAATGTAAAACTATATTTTTAATGTGAATTAGTGATCAATAACTTTTGAACAGAATAAGCTCCATGACAATAATTAGATTTATTAAAATACAGTATTTTTGAGAAAATCTGTCTTTTGTAAAAGTGTGACAACCAACCCCGACTGGACTGTTTTACTCTCACCTCAGATTTCTTCTACATTTTTAAACCAGCTCAGAAAAAAATAGTCCTAATTGTCACTCTGACTCTCCTCTTTGTAATGTAACAGTTTTAAGCTTTCAACACAATTTTTGGAAAAAAGAACATTTTTTCTCAACATCTGAAAATGTACTTTTTGCTATAAATATTTTTTATGTCGTCTTATCACAGTCTTGAACAAATGTTTACAAAATGTTTTAACGAGTGAATTTTGGTTCATTTAATGCACATTTTATTCTGAATTTTTTTTTCAAATGCACCAATTACAAGCTGAGATACAGTGACAACCTACCCGTGTGATAACTAACCCTGCTCTCTCCTATATCCCATCCCTACTTCAGACTGATGATAAATATGAATAACCACAACTACTGCTGCTTTGTAATGGACATGTAAAAAGACAAAATCAGGTAAACAGTGGCAGAAAAGCAGAAAAACTACAGGAATAGGGCTGTGCGATATTGACAAAAATAAATATCTGGATATTTTTAGGGCATTTCTCGATGGCGATATTTGGACGATATTTCTTTAGTCCAACAGAAATGTGTTAAAACGTGTACTCAGACTTTTTAGTTGATGTAAATTGGCTGCGTTCACTTTGTAGAATTTGATAACTCATTCACTTTTTGTATTACAACTAATTTTAGCTGCTTGATCCTAATTTCTATTAAATATTATTGGCCTACAGTAGACCTGTCCAAGCTGTGGCGTCTTTCACACAATTTTTTGTCCCTCAGACTTCCTGCTATTGACCCAAATTACAAAAAGTTCAGCATTTAATGTCAAATTTGAGAAATTCTTCTATATTGGTCAAAATAACAAATATGTTGACGTTATACAAACTTAAAATGATTGTGTAATTCCTTACTAAACGTGTTTGTGCATTAAATTTAGATCAAACGCAAAATTTTGAATGATTCACTTCACAGTCGTGTATTATACAGCCTTTAATTTTCCAAATTCAGCCCATTGTAAAAAAAAAATGTGGACACCCCTGGCCCATAATGTATTTTTATATGACCACAACCTTTTGCAATACAAATGTGAAATCAATAACAAAACTGCAAAATATGACTTTTGTGCCCTTAGTTGAAAGTTTACAGCATCACTTTTTCAAATTCGTATTTTTACTTAGCTTTTCTTGGTAGCTGTTTTCTATCCGCGATATACTCGATATTGAATTTTTTGATATCTTGAAAGCAACATTCACGATATTATCTAAAATTCGATATATTGCACAGCTCTATACAGGAACACTTCTGTTTTAGGGTCACACACAGTTCAGCTCATTACCTTTCTATGTTACAGGGTGTTTTAGATGAGTATTTGTTCATAATGCGAAATTAAAATGCTGTTTCAAGCTTTAGATTTTTGTGCTTTATAAAGTCAAATTTTCATCCTGAATACATATTTTTGTTTTTTGTGCTCTGTTCCTTTCCAGTACTGTAATACATTCTCATAACACAACTGGAGCAAAAAGTACTTTCACAACAACAGTCACCTGGTCCATTTTGTGCTTTTGTGCTTTTTTCAACCGTCACAAAGTCTTTTAATGAATCACATCTGACTCAAGCAAATTCTCCAGTTGTGACTAACAACACTACGACAGTCAGTGACTAAACTTAGCACGACAACAAACGCTTTAGCTGTGTGGAAGTCAGAGAAAAGCAGGCTACGTTTGTCTCAACCAATCACAGCGTTATTTTACTGTTAGATCAAACCGATAACTCACTATCAGGGAAGTCAAAGGAACAAGTTCAAACGTATTTATTTCATATTCACTGGACAAATTTACTTAAATCAAGTAAAAAAATCCAACACGATCTCAAGGAAATGCATAAACAACGACATGTTAATAGTGTATCATGTGTAGAGCTGTGCAATACAGTATATCGAATTTTAGATAATATTATGAATGTTGTTTCTAAGATATGCAAAAATTGAATATTTAGTGTATCGTGCAGTAAAAACATGCTACATAAGAGCAAATTTCTCAATAAAAGTTAAATAAATGATGCTATCAACTTTCTAGCACTGTAGATGCAACCAGTTTATATTCTGTGAGAAATTAATCTTGTTTCATTTCTGTTAAATTTGGGTTTTAAATGTTTCTTTACATTTTAGCTTTTATGTAGTCTGAGGGAGGCCCGTGGGAAACAGGATCTGGTTCACTCTAACCATAACAACCCCTGTACTGTTTATGACATGATTGTACGGCCGTATGTTTACGACATGATTGTACGGCCATATGTTTACGACATGATTGTACGGCCGTGGGGTTGTCAGACGCTGGACACCTGGCAACTAATTTTAGTTCTCAAATAACAACTAACTTCCTCAGCTGGCTATTCTGCATGTCATCTATCACCTAGGGGGCTGGTCTTGGTCGGGTGCGAATGCCAAATGGACACTAAACCTATAAATACTCTTGTTCTCAGTGTGAAGGGAGGAACGCGGACGGGTGGGACAGTCAGAGTGGGGCTGACAGTCAGCCAGTGTGCCAGGCTCCTGGCCCTGCGGCCTGGATCTGTCCTCCTCTGTTTTGTGATTTTGCTAATAAAACTGGAAACCTGGATTTTGGCTTTTGTTTTCTTTTGCCTACCTGAATATAATTATTCACAGTTGGTGCCGAAACCCGGGAGTTAAACCAAGGCATTCAGCAGAGGTAGGCTTTTTTGGACTTTTTTGCATCTTCAAGAATCGAATCGACAATGGCAGTTCATCCAGTCTCCCGCACTGAAGGTTCAACAAGAAACGGTATGGAGAGGAAGAGAGAAGCAGCGTCTGGGGCCTGAGACCAGAGGTGAGGACATGTCCAGCCACAGTAGCGGGTGTGGGGTCTGAAGAACGGATGAAAAGAAAAAAAGGAAAAGAAAAAAAGAAAAGAAAAAGCACAACCAAGCAATGGCGCAAAGTTTTTCTGCATGTATTCAACACATTGAGCAAATGACAGGAAAAGAGGAAAAAGCAGGTCACTTCTCCCAAAAGCATTTTGAGACATCACCTTCAGCTGCCGCTCTGCCTTCAAGAATACCAGTCTGCATCACACCGGAGGAGGAAAGAGGCTTCTTGTGGACAAATGGACAATCTCAATCTAATCAACACAATTCAGCAACAATTAGATGTAGACATGTTTTCTTGATCTTATCGCTGCCTGCCTGTTTTAAAAGAGACTTCATCTGAGCTTGACTTTCTCGGATCCAACCGCTTTTTGAGCTTACGTAAAGTTAACCGACAAGACAATTTATTCAACTAAAACAAACTACAGTCGAGCCAAGAACGCGAGCCCTTTGACCTGCTGCTGACTAGAGCGCTGGAGTGACTGAGACCTGAGAGCCAAAGATTTCACGGACGTTGAACTCACAAGGCCGCTTCACTCCGAACTTGTGGTCTATGTCCTTCCACGTGGCTCAAGTAAGGTCTTTGCAGAGCTCACATGTCAGCATAAAGACACCAGACTGAGGGTTCTGAAGTCCTGAACACATCAGGCACTGAAGCTTTAAATCGCACACTTCTGACTAATCAAGAACAAACAACTGGCATCTGTGCTTGGGACAATGATACAAGTCGCAGGAGGCAACAGCAGAGATGACCAGACGAAGGTACAGTCCACTGGGATCCGGAAGAAGACGAGGGGAGAAGACCGGGACACCAAGAAGAAGATGAAATAGCCAGCAATATTGTCCAGAATCAACAGCAGCGGTTTTCCACTGTGGCAACGTTTCTTCACACACAGCAAGAGGGGACCTGCATTCCATGACGAAAAACACTGCTGCCTGCTGCTCGGAGGATGCCATGGGATCAGAGGAGAGGAGGTGACAAAGGGAGCAGAAGAAGGGATGACACAAGATGCAAAAGGACAGTATTATTCCGCTCTTTTTCATTCAAACCTATAACTGTGTAAGATATCGAATTTTAGATAATTATAGTGAATGGGTTTTCAAAATGTCCAAAATTGAATAGTATGTCGTTTACAGTAAGAAAGAAAAAATCGAGACAACTTAGATTATGTTTCATGACAAAGTATAGTGCTATTAATCAGAAATATTGTTCACAATCTGGGTCGGATATGGGCAAACTATGGCCTGGGGCCAGATGCGCTAAACCAGTTTTAATCAGGCCCTTTTGAAAATATGCGATGATCTTTTGCTTTTCCTTAATAAATTTAGCTGTTATCTTATAAACTACACTGTGCATGCACAAAACAATACATTGATCTATTTTGTATTTTAATTTTAGAATTTTTATTCATTTAGTTATTCATTTGTTTAATAATTACAGTAATGACAATTTGTTACACCAATGATTGTAGTCACAGCCCTCCGTCACTTGGGTACGAATGTGAAAATTGCACACTCTGATCCAGATTCATAACATTATTGTTATGAATTTTATATGGACCTTGAGTCTGAAATAAACTTTGATTGATTGTATTCTTTTCACTTGGACGCAGCCTATTGAAGTAATACTCATCTGGCTGTTATTAAGATATGCCCAAGAATGTCGAGATGTTCATTTTGCTAATATTGCCCAGCCCTAATTTATAACAACAGTTTGTTTTTGGTTTGATGTTAACTGTTTTTGTGTTTTTTGTGCTTTTTCTAGTATGGTGAAAATTAAACATACATGTGTGAAACTTAAGCATTTGGCCTGGCCTCGGGACTGCTGTAATCTAAATGATTGACAACCTGCAACTGGTAAGACATGGGCGCTGTAAACTAAAATTAGAAATACACTAAAATTGTATAAAAGACACTGACTTATTCAAATGATATCAACCTAAGACAATTTAGATTTAGATAGCATTAACTATAGCATTAATAATAGTCAAATAATGATGATAAAATGCTTTAGGACTAAAACAACTTTTTGGACTTATGACTTTTAGAACTAATGCATTGGGGAGTTGCACTGACAAAACATGTTTTTTTTGAGCAATTTCTGTACTTTTTATAGATTTTCTTAAAATAGAGGCTAAAATTAGTTACTCAATCCATGGCTTGACATGGTGTAAGTAAATCATTTTCAATGGGCAAATATAGCAATAAAAATAAATAATTCTAAACTCTGTGCGTTTAACTCGTCTGCAATGGATTCCATAATAGTGCTTCTCAAATGTAGCAATCAATGAAAGCCAGTTTATAACTATTTAGACCTGAAACTAGTTGAGCTAAATTGCAATAATCAAAACAAATTAGAATGCTGTTTAAACACCAGGCACATTAGTTATCAAAAGAAGTTGATTTAGATGTGATGATTCCATGTTCATGTTTTAAGTTTAGTGACCGCTGACATTGTCTTAGGAAAACATAGCAACCTCCTGGCCTGTACTTGGAACGCTTTTCTCTCTGGGGCCCCAACCAATCAATCAGAGCGTAAGCAGATACCCGTTTATTCGAAATCTGCATATTGACCAGACCAAATAAAAGAGAGAAAAGTTGGCCAACTGTTTGTGTAGTCAATATTGTGAAGTTAAAACTTATGTGGTGTTGAAGTGTTTTTGTCTAATTGTTTTGTGTTGTATTAAAGGTGCACTGTGTAACTTTCTGGAGGTGAAAAGTCATCTACTCAATTCAGTAGAATTAGAAAGTTAAAACTACAGTTTAAATAGAGGATACATTGTATGCCAGAATATGACAAAATCAGCTAAATCAAACGTTTTTTCTGAGAAAACAGACGTGTTTGGGCTCCTCCAGGCCAAATAATAGACTACTTTTTGGCCATGCAAATTTGCTCAAAGAAAAGACACATTTTTATTAATTATCTAATGTAACAAAGACATCTAAATGATAAAGTATGCTTTTGACCAAGTTTATTTTTGGCTAAAAAGTTGCGCAATGCACCTTTAAAATTATGTACGGGGTTAGATATATAAAATAAAGGCCTTGGGGTTTTGAGAAATATAAGTTTGGAATGGATTAATCTTGAGTTGGACTCCCTAAAAGACGTATAAATTAATAATTAGAGACGAGTTGGACTCGAAAAAGAGGGACATATAAATTAATAATTAGTGTCGAGTTTATGGTATAGCCCCAGGATAAGTATTTACCGGTGTAAGTTTGGAATAGATTAATCTTGAGTTGGACTCACTAAATGTATGTAAATTAATAAATTAGAGACGAGTTGGACTCGAAAAAGAGGGGCATATAAATTAATAATTAATAACGGGTGGTGTGAAACAAATTCATTATGTGGCGCCAAAACTGTTGTTGTTAGTGTCAAGTGTGTGCTGTCAAAGTTGGTGTTCTCAAGGTCAGAGGTTGCTCATGTGGTGTTGCTAATTTTCTAATACAGAACCCTGTGTCTGTGGTGTTTACACTGGACGTTTTTATTGGTCAAAGTTCTTTGTTCTTCACTCCCTGACGATATTTCTTAGATGTAGACAATGTGGTAAATGCAAGATATGATAGCGTAAAATGCACTAAGCGACTATGGTAACAATGACAGAATAATAGGTAAGCTGAAAATCGTAAGACAACCTAAAACAAAAACCTGTAAATTTGTTAACAACAATTACTGTACATTTTGACCCAAATTAGCAATTTTCGAATCATTTCAAAGTCTCCATCAGTTTAGGATGAGACTCTGGACAGTGGCCAACCAAAGGTCACAAAACTCTGTATTTTTAAACTTGTCTCTGAGGAGCTCCCCCCATTTGTAGAATGTAACCTGATGAGTAAGTCCAAATGCAGAACGTAAACATCTTTATGAGCACAACAAATGCCAAACACACAACATTTTTACACCTATTGCTTGTTTTTTTATGTATTTGGAAATAAACTATAGCCTAATATCTGCAGATTCATTATTATATTCAATTTCTATAAAACCCCAACCTAAAGTAAAAATAAAAATAGAAAGAATCCCAGCAAAAGGTTTTGTATAAGACTGCAAAATGTAATGTAAAATGTCTGTGACTATTTTGAACCATACATGCGCTTCCTAGGCTGTAGTAGAATACAAAATGTGTGACAACCATTCTAAATAAACTTTAATTAAAGTAATGCAATTATAACAAGGTTAAACTAATGCTTAAAATCTATTTTACACCATAGGTCTCTTTGGCAATTTGAAAGTAGATACTATTTTACCATTCCACTTTAAGTTTGACTTGCCTGTTTGGTGTAGTTTTATGTGACAGAGAATCAAAAAGAATCTTCTATCAAATTTTTTATTCTTTTCCATTTTCCTAATAAATGTACACAAAATACAAAACACTTTTGATTTGCGTAGTTGTCAAATTATCGAATGCAGGCTTAAATTAACTTTCTGACTATTCTCCTTAAACGCAGTCCGACTAAAATGTTACAAATTCAAACTGAAACTGTATAAGCCTTTTAGACATAATCTATTGTTTGAACTCTTCTTAAAGCTGAAGCTTAGTACTTTGAGCCTTGATGCCTGATTGCCTCTTACAATAGAAACGAGCTCTGCACAGAGTAATAATAGAATTTAGTTCTACAGTAAAGTTTTCCTATCAAAGGTTTAACCTAAATTAGTCTAAAGAAAAAGCTTAGATGAAGCTCAGATAAAAGTCTTAGAATTAATCTTCTACTTGTGTGTTTAAAGTACATCTGTAAACTGTCCCGAAACTTAATAGTTCTATTCACATCAAATAGTGTAAAAATTAAACACATGATTTTAAATTGTCAATGTTAAATTGAGTCTACACACATTCATATGTAAAATGTAATCTCAAATATTTTAATGCACAAAATCTGATTAACTAATCTCCTATTGCGTTTTCCAGTTAGTTCAAGTATTGTTATACGTGAATCACAGTTGCACTTTTGTCACAATGGCTCATGTCAAAATGTAAAGATGTTAAAGATTCACAGATATATGCTTGTGTCTAATAATCTTTAGTTCATAGAAAATAATTTGTAAAAAATAACTAGTTCTAGTCTTCTCAACTTTTAATCTTGTCTTTAAATCTAACAACGCTGAATAGAAACATGTAATAAAGACCAAAGGTAGATTGATCTGGTTTATGGATTAGATTTCTGTGTTTTTATTTTAGACTAAAGCAAACTAAATGTCTTTGTTGAAGCCCATTTAACTATGTGACCATGTCATGCCCTGAAAAATTGAATGATTCATCTAGAGTAAACTCTGAGGGATTTTCGTGTTCTGAATTACTTCTGTACCAATAGAGATTAAGTTGAATTCTGAAATCTATAGGGGTTAAAGTCGGGAAACAGAATTTGTCACACTAATTAGAGAAATTACATACTGTATCTTGTTTTGTCGAGTTACAAATAATATTGAATTAAAGATATTCCCTCTGTAGTGACAACTTGGTAAAACTTAAGGAAAAATGTGACGAAAAATCAAACATAGCTCAAATATAACTCATTCAATTTATAGATTCTATAAATTATTTGTAGATTCTCATTCTGTAACTTGCCCTATTAGTCTGATTACCTAATCAAATCAATAAAGGTTTTACTAGGGTAAGAAGGGGGTGTTTAATTTGCCTCTTTTGTGTCCTTTTAGTCGACTAATTGTCAGTTTCTTAAGAGACAGTTGATGGTAAAATATAAAATACATCTTATTCTTCCTTTGAAATGAATTATCTCTGCAAACATTTGTGATAAAATAACTTAATGTAATGTAATGACTTTTGGGGTTTGTTAATTTTGTCAGTACCTCCTTTAGAGCTTTTGATAGATTCAGATTGCAAAATGGATTATTGATTTGACACATATGTTGAAATGTTAACTATTAATTTACTATATGAATAAATAAAATATATTAAACAACTACGTCCTACTTCTAAGAAAATATTAGTTTGCAGAAGTTTAAAGTAAGATGCTGTACATTTAAAGTATTATTAAACTTGGAAATATTCTTAATCTAAAATTAGGCGGGACGATTTATTTATACACTAATTCTTATACAAAGCAACACAGAACGTGATTAAAACATATAAAGAATCAGTATTAAATCTACTTTAAAGACAAAAAAGCAGACAACGCATTGCAGTCCTATGCATTGATAAAAAGAAATGTTTTGAGTCTAGAAATTAGACTTAGACTTCTGACATGCCTGAAACCACTTAGCTTGCAAAACAATAAACGTCTAAACGTTTACTAAAGTATTGACATAGTTTATAATTTTAATTAGATGTGTTCATGTCGTTAATCATTGACTGCATCTGTGCATCTGCTCTGTTTACATTTTAGATATTGTATTATTTACTGTCAATTAAAGAAAATGTTCAATTAAACTTTAAGTTATTCAATTTAAAAGAAATTAGATTATCTGCAGCGCCCTGTCTTATCTGCAGCAGTCCAAGGGGTCATGAAACTTATTCTTTTACTTTTTGTTCATGTATATGTAATGATATTGTAAAATTAAGCTACATGTTTTTTACTGCTATAACCACACAATGTTTAATCTAAATTTCATAGAATGAAATTTGAAGGGGGAATTGTGAGAAATTAATCTTGTTTCATTTCTGTTAAATTTGGGTTTTAAATGTTTCTTTACATTTTAGCTTTTATGTAGTCTGAGGGAGGCCCGTGGGAAACAGGATCTGGTTCACTCTAACCATAACAACCCCTGTACTGTTTATGACATGATTGTACGGCCGTATGTTTACGACATGATTGTACGGCCGTGGGGTTGTCAGACGCTGGACACCTGGCAACTAATTTTAGTTCTCAAATAACAACTAACTTCCTCAGCTGGCTATTCTGCATGTCATCTATCACCTAGGGGGCTGGTCTTGGTCGGGTGCGAATGCCAAATGGACACTAAACCTATAAATACTCTTGTTCTCAGTGTGAAGGGAGGAACGCGGACGGGTGGGACAGTCAGAGTGGGGCTGACAGTCAGCCAGTGTGCCAGGCTCCTGGCCCTGCGGCCTGGATCTGTCCTCCTCTGTTTTGTGATTTTGCTAATAAAACTGGAAACCTGGATTTTGGCTTTTGTTTTCTTTTGCCTACCTGAATATAATTATCAACAATTCCTTTTATTAGAATTAGTACAATAAGTCATTCAGACCGCTTCACAAAACAGCTAAATTATAATAGGGCCTATAATGAAAGATTCTTGCACTTCTAAAATAATTTTACAAATATCTGTTTCATATTTAAACAAGCTGGAAACTTAATTTTGAAAATAAGTGAATATGTGCTTAGAATGAGGAATATTTTAGGTTTGGAGTCGATTATTATTGGTTTGAACTAAGATTGCTAAAGGAACAAACATAAAATCATGTTTTACATGAAATAAGAAAAATACACTCTGACTTCAATTTATTTAAAAAACATAATTCCGTTCTTGAAATAAGGGCTAAGTTTTTGTTGTATTGTCAGATTTTATGAAAGTGTGATTAACGTGAAAATCGGGCCCGATCTCACAGGAAAGCGTACATTTACCACGAGATTACACAACATGTAAATTAGGTATGATTAGCACGAGTTCACGGCCGTCCTGTGTAATTATAGTACGCGTCACAGTCCCAGTTCAGTTCAATGGTTGTTAAGACGTGAAAGCGTTCGAGAAAAAGGTTGGGCGTTTAGTGAAATACTTCGAGCTGATTGGGTGTGGGGTCTACCTTATTTGAGCTAGCCAATCACAGCAACAACTCGTAATGGTGTATCCAATGTCCGCGTGAGATAGAACAAGTACATGTCACACATACTGCTCTTCTTTCAAAAAGAAATTACTGTATTTCTGCTGAAACCGCATCAAAAGCAGCAGAAACACGTACATCCACGGGAGCAGCCATCTTTATTTAGCTTGAATCAGACTCGGCTGCGGCACCGGGGAGCTAACGGCCCGTGTTAGCCCGCCCTGCTACAATGTGAGTGGGCCTCAAAACCACGCTGCTGTGATGTGATTGGGCCGAACCACCGCCGTTTCGGACTCTCAAACCAATCGAGCCGGACGAAGGCCAGATGGTTTCTCTCGTGTTTGTGAATTCACAAATACTGCGAGATAAACCTTCTGGCTGGCCAGGTTATATTTAAAGTGGTTGTTTTATAATGTCACAAGTTTGACGACAGGTTTTAACACATTTTTGTTGGACCAGCAAATTATCGCCCGGATATCGTTATCGAGATACGCCAAAAAATGATCGAGATATTTGTTTTTGTCAATATCGCCCAGCCCTACTCCCATTATAAAACAAACTTTCTTGTTTTCTTGTTAATGCATAAATTCTGAATTCTTTAATTTGCCTTGTTTTTAAGAGTAGCCCTACAGTATCACTTTTAATTTTTTTTGGTTAAACGAGCTCTTTTGCATCTTCACGATATTATCAAAAATTCGATATATCGCTCAGCTCTAAATGGGAGACTGCTGCTCACTTGGGACAAATTTGACAAATATTTGTTTCATAATTAAACACACTAGAAAAAATTACCATCTTAAATGAGAAAACAAAGGATAATGTTTGTCTAGAATTAGTATTTTACATTTTTTGAGTAGATTTTTAATTGGTTTGAACCTTACAAACCTCTCATTACCTCAAATGTTTTGCATCTTGTGTTATGATATGATAACTAAATTTACTTATTCTACTTTACCATCAAACCTGCTCAAATCATGTTAAACACGACGTCATTCAGCCAATTTTAAACTGATTTGAATGTTTAAGGTTGTTGTCAGTTCAACATTTACGTTGAACTGACAGAATATCGTCCAAATATCGTGATCGAGATTCACCAAAAAATTACCTAGATATTAATTTTTGTCAATATCGCCCAGCTCTAACCACATCATAATAAGTCAAAATTAAGAATAATGTCATAATCTGTCACATGCTGTTTAAGTACTGTATATCTGTTTACATATTAAGCCACAAAATGTTCTAACTCTTTTTTTCACACTGCTTTTACCACCTTCTCCACCCCATTCACACTGCTGTTGGACGGGACAATGTTAAAGCCTCTGCATCGCATTTAAAAGGATCCCTGACTATGAAGATAAATATGGCTTAAATGCTAGTACAGGTCATGTTTACTAAAATAAATTACAAACAAATATATAACTGCTTACTATTTTTATAAAATTGTTATTGTTTTGGAGCCACTGAGAGCAGCCATATTGTCCAGACGCAATGCATTCTGGGTTGATGATGTCAAATGGTTGCTTTTTGTTGTTGCCATGGTTGCTCCTACCATAGTTGCTCCCTAGGCTGTTACCTTGACAACCACCAGAAGACACAGACAACCATTTGATGTCATAACCAAAGCAAAATGGCAGCCTCCATGTAATTCTTTAAAACACTATTTTAATAAAACTACAAATATTTCCGAGGTATTTATCCTGTATTTATATAAGTGATGACATTATAAGAGTTTTAGGGTAAACATGTGATTATAGCCAGGGTTCACTTTAAGGCTACCAGATGCGGCCCTCCACCTCTTTTAATCAGGCCCCCAACATGTTATTGTGAATAAGCATTATTCTTTACACAGCAAAGAGTTATTATCTAGTTTAGGTTGAACTGCTTGAATTCAGAATATTCATCTTAGTTTTAGTTATTAGAATAAAATTGCTAATATTTGGCAGCATATTTCACTTGTTTCAAGATATTTTTGACTGTTTACAAGATATTTAGCCTGAATTAAACTTGCGATACTATTTAAACAAGACAGACACACAACAAAACAACAAAAAAACTAAACTAAAACCAAGCTTGACTTGGCTATGGAGCATGTGTTTGCACTTATATATAATATGTTCTTAATATACACAATGAAAAGATACAACTAATAGCTAAGTAGATATAATTATTCTTTTGTAAGTACAAAAGATGCCTTCAATAAAAACAAATGTGTATATCAATAACTGTGGACCGGCCCCTTTGTCATTTGTCTGAATTCAAAAATGCCATCGGAAAAAATAATTGCCCACCCCTGCATGTGTATGAATTCATTCTTACACATAGTTTTACAGCGGCTCACTTTTTTTTCAAAGCTTTAGAGCTGTAGGTCCATTTTAGGTCAATTAATACCATTAAATCTAAACGAGTTGAAGGATTGAGAATGTATAACCTCCAATGCATGTGTAGTCATTTAAGGAGGAAATATTAAATCCACTTTAATGAGTTTTAAACCACGTTATAATAGTGTTCTCTTATCAACAGTTTAATCAAATGTATTTGGATCGATTCATGTTTGAGTAATCTTGTTTTGTCCTGCAGCTGATGCTCAAGTGCTCAGAAGATAGATGCTTTGACCTTCCACCTATCCTCACCCACTTGTCACCCCAAAGATTCAGAGTAAAACATGTACAGTTCAACAAAAAACAAGTTCAAATCTGTTGCTTGTTCCAATTAGATTTTCCAAAAAAGAGGTGGAGCTCATCAGTTTTGCAGCTTTGATCCAGCAGTTAATTAACCTGTTTATAGTTCTAAACAATTTTAGATCAATTTAATGTTTTACAATGAAGAAAATCTAAATGACTGACCTGTGTTTCAGTTCATTTTTAAACACATAGACAAAATCCCATATGTCTCTTTTACAGCCCTGTTTGAGTCTCTCACACAGTTCAAGTGTTGGTTTAACACTCACAGAGTCTCAAGAGTAAACCTCCCTGTGTGAGGGGAACAGGACAAAATGTTCTGTCAGTGTTAAACTGCTTATGCAGGTCGATCTAACAATTTCCCCAAAACAAAGTTAACATCATTAGATTTGAGATGTTGTCTAGTTAGCATTTTTTAGGTCTGAACATTTACTTCCTGTTCATAAATAATGGCATCACACTAAGTAGTTGCCTATCAACCATGTAATAATAATTGGACCAAAAGGTTAAGGTTTAGATGCACTTTATTGTCCTTGCAAAGACATTATACCCACACAGAGCAGCTCAGGGACACATCTGCAGATCTTCTGCTCATCTACTGCAGAAGAATATTCTCTGAAGAATATTCTCTATTGACCCTATTTTGTCCCGCCTACTTTTCTAGGACGTGCACTTCCTGTTTAGTTGCATTTAGCCTGTAGATTTCATTTTAACTGTCATTATATTTAATTAAAATTGCCCCACAAGACAGACAAAAAAACACGTTAGCTACCTTAACAGAGCTAAACAGGAAGTGCATTTCCAAGCCAAGTGGGCGGGACAAAATAGGGTCAATAGAGGAATTATTGTTTATCAACATGGGGTATGAGCGTGCAGCTGGTTAGCAGAAAGAACCGCGGCTGATTGACACAAGCTGTAGCGGCAACACTCGCCAGCGCTGTCACTTAACTACAAGTTTATCACTGTGAGAAAACAAGTGTTACGCTGCTAAATCGTGAATAAAATTTGTCTTTATGAATCATAAACGTTACATTCAAGTGAGAAAACACAAAGAAAAACACTGTCCCAAGCTTCAGGAGCCAGACGTCTGTCAGACCAGTTCATACCTGATCGAAACAGCGAACTCTCATCCTGTTTTGTTTTTATTAAAAAAGTTTCCCAACTAAGCAAACAGCATATGTCTAGTTGGCTGTAACACGCACAGTAGAGCGGAAAGTGACTGATAATCCCTCTGTAGTGCATGTTTGTTTGGTGAGAGAAACGAGAGTGCCCGGAGGAAAACTGACCAGACACGAGGAGAAAACATGCAAACACAGAACACACATACTTTGCTTTAGAGAGTCACACAAATATTAAAAGTCTTTTTCTCCCCAGTGTGATGTCAAACTCTGCTCTGCTTCCTGTTAGTTTCTACAAATTTTCAAACTTTTCTTAACAAGCTTGTTCTTGATTCATTCATTCATTCATTCATTTTCTACCGCTTAATCCCGTTAGGGGTCGCGGGTGACTGGAGCCTATCCCAGTGACCTTGGCCTTAGGCGGGAACAACCTGGACAGTGGCCAACTCGTCGCAGGGTTAGACAGACAACCATTCACTCTCTCATTCACTCACTCACTAAGGGAAATTTACAGTGATGTAAACATGCATGTTTTTGGAGGTGGGAGGAAACCGGAGTACCCGGAGAAAACCCACAGTGACACGGGGAGAACATGCAAACTCCACCCAGAGAGATCGTGAGATGTTGATATGGTCCGACCCGGGAGTCGAACCCACGATATCCTTATTGGGAAGCCAGAGCTCTAACCACTTGGCTACCGTGCACTCTTGATTCATGTAAAACTATAATTTACAACAGAACAGGTAATAATCTACAAAAAGTAAGCTAAAGTTAGAAAACTATTAAAGACACTTTAAATCAATATTTGCAATTTTACTGTGTAGTTCTACCTTTTGCCAGTCAATTAATTGATGGACTGGACATGTCTTTTATCTACATATTTAAATTCTATTGTCATTCAGTGCATTATGCTGCATCTTATCACCAAAGCAACTTCCAATTTTCTGAATATAAAAGTTATTTTTTTCTGATTCTGATGGTCTCAGTCCAAAACAGATGCGACGCAGATGTTTCCAACGTGTAAATACTATATCTGGTGAAAGTTTGTTATCTATTTTATCATTAGGTGAAAAAAAACATCATTTTAGTCAGACGGCAGCTAGGGTGCAGAGCGGATAGCGCTCTGGCCTCACAGCAAGAAGGTCGCAGGTTCGATTCCCGCTCAGGCCCGGGCCTTTCTGTGTGGACTTTGCATGTTCCTCCCTGTGTTTGGGTGGTTTCCTCCGGGTACTCAGGTTTCCCCACCAACCAATAACATGCAAGTTAGGGAACACTTGGTGATAGTCAGAGGTTGAGGCGAATCTCCTCTGCTGAGCTGCCCCAGGGGTTCATCTCACTGTGAAGCGCTTTGTGACTCTGTCTGTGTCTGTGAAATGCGCTATAAAAATAAAGATTACTTACTTACTTACAGACAGCAGCATTTGTTGAAGTAAATACAAACGTTATTGTCTGATTACAGAGTTTGTCACACAGATATGTTAACAATCAATTTAGATAGAATTCAAGCATCCAGCAGACTAAATATTGGCAGTGAACAGTGAAATAATGATACATACAGTTTAAAGGATTCAAAAACATACAGTATACAGCAAACATAATTGTAGTGTGTTTTATTAACACAATACTGCTCTAAAATACGTTTAAACAGGTCAGTCACCTTCATGTTCAAAACTGCAGCACTGAAAAGCCCAGCCTTCATAAAAACATTGAGTTATGTTATTTTAGAAAAATATAATGTTACTTTAGAGATTTTTTTTAATCCTGTTCAATTATTGTTTCCTTGACAAAAACACAGCTGGAATTCTGTCTGTGGGATAGGGCTGGGCAATTAATCGCATTTGCAATTAAATCGCGATATGACAAGATGCGATTATTTAATCGCAGAGATGTGCGATTATTGGCCATGTGCGTTTTGTTTTGGAAGTAATTGAAGCGCCGCGTGTGAGTGCGGCCGCGTAACTGCAGCGCCTCCGGTCTGCAGCTTCATGTTACGCTCCACCGACACCTCCGTGTGCTTGTGCTTCACTTTTCTCTCTGTAATTCGTGTGCTCATGAGATCGACGACATGTAATGACAATACCAGGCTCACCGGTGTAAAACTGTGCTTTGTGTCAATACTACAGCAAAGGATTTAGGCTTAAAGCGGCGGTGAACGATGTGAGCCTGGAGCCAGCGCTGTATTGCTTTCTCTCTCTCTTTTCTCCACTCTCTCTGCGAACTCTCTTCGTTAGTGATACAATACATAGACATAATAGTTGTTTCGAGTGTATTTCTATTGCTTCTCTTTGCCTTTAAGCGCGTATGTGCGTGTGCCTCTGACTTCGAAATCCCACCGCGTTGTGCCCGCGCTGTAACAAGTGTTCCGCGGTGACGCTCTGCCAAACGATAATAAACTACTTAATTCCAAACTTGGAGCACTCCGGTTCTCTGCGTGGACAGGGACAGGTAACTGTCCTGCCTTCTGTCCTGTCTGTGGAGCGGGGGATGAGCGAGCGAGTGGTAGGGACAGAGAGGAGAAGGAGAGAGAGAGAAAAAAAAAAAAAGGAGAGCCGTGCGTCATGTTAAAGGGGAACACACTCAATTTGAATATGAAAGCCTATTTTATACTGAGTAGCTCTGGAATTAAATATAAGTTACAGGTGTCACGTATTTGAACTTAAGTCAAAATGAACAGTGAATGAATTTGCATAAGTTCATAGGCTATAAGCTGGTTATAGCCTAGTTTTATCCACCTTCACAATAAACAAATTAATTAATCATGTTGATATAATTTAGCCAAAAATGTCACAAGCACATTTCTAGAAAAATGTAACAATTCTTATGATAAACTGTTGATTTTGTGCTACTTTTGCTCTTGTCTTTATGCTGTGGGAGAAAATCGCAAAAAAAATCGCAATCGCAATATTTCCTGGAAAAAATCGCAATTAGGATTTTTGGCTAAATCGCCCAGCCCTACTGTGGGATATTTTTTTCTCCCTTTGAGCCTCAGAAAACACCCCAAATGTCACTTATCTGTGACATCATAAGGTGAGTGTTTCCCAACTGGGGCTACGCGAACACAGGAGTATACAGAATGATTAAAGACTTTAACAGAAGGTGAAACGTAATTAAGAATGTCATTTGTGGACAGTTTTGTAAATACAAATACAATAGTAACAACTGACAATACATGAAACTAATTTATTTACCAATACAGGAAACAAAAGTCTGGGGGTCCTCTGAGTGAGAGACAAAATTTAGGTGTGACTAAGAACCAAAAACATATAGACCTATTTACTGTTAGTAAACAAAGATGGCTGCATGCACATCCTACGCAGGTGCATTGTCAATTAAATATTGCAAAACTCTGTTTAAAAAGCTCACTTAAATGAACAGCAAGCGACTCCAGATCTATGTACAGTTACTGAATGTGAGCATGACGTTAGTAAGTGTCCTGATTTTCAGTGGCCTGATATTTACTTGTATTTGGTGGAAAAACCTTGTGTACACAAGAGAAAGCTTCAAACAAATCACTTGATGAGTTTGACTACGTAATTTGCAGAAAAGATTGATAAAGATCAAAATGTTTGCATAATTTGCGTTAAGTAGTTATTAACAAAGTGGAGAACTACAGACTCACTGCAAACTGCACTTGTGGCATTATTTTGTGCTGATTTCTACAGAAGCTTAATGCATGATTGATATACTTCCATGACTCTGGTTTTATTCATCGTTAACATTAGCGATTATTAGCAATCCCTTATTATTCCTATAGCTGTGAGCAGCTTCCTGCAGAAATCACAAGTTAAAGAGTGTCAACTGGTACAAATGGATGTACTTTTAGAGCTGGATTGGACTCCGCCCCCTCTTTCCCCTACTTACACGATTTATATATAAAAAAAAGTTATGGTGAAATTATGAGGAAGGCTCTGTTGCGCTCGCACACCCGGCTCTTAACGGGTCTTTAGTTCATCGAGTTTACAAAAATCCAGATAAGTTTTGAACATTTCTGCAGCATTAGCAATAATTTTTGACAACTTACTTCCCTGTGTGATTTCCATGGCAAATAGAAAGAGCTCCTACTCAATTCCTGATGTGGGAAACACACCACTGCCACGTGACCTTTATGCTTTACTACACTTTTATTATTGGTTCTATAACGTTGGAGGTGCACAGGAAGGGCAGAAACAACACAGATAATGCATCATATTTGCCCTTTAATTTCTCCAATAATTAAAGTAGGCCTACAGGGAAAATGGGCGGGGCTAAGGGGCATAAGTGAAAACGCGTCTTTTTGCTCACTCAAGCCACAGATGCAGGATATTTACAGGATTACACAAACACGCAGAACTTTGATTAAACTAAAGATGAGTGAACACTGCTGTGACACGGTTAAAATCTCATTAATGTTGACTTTGTTTAGTATGTCCCCTTTAATAGCAGTAAAGTTTGGACACAAAAAACGCGATGAAGCAGGACTACAGCAGACATTTTCAGCAACTTATCTCGTTCTAAATAAGTCTTTCTCGCAGTACTTACACTTTCTTTACACTTCTGTTGCCTCTCCAGCGCAGGGCAGTGTAGTCCCGGGGCTTCGTATTCCAACACTCGGTGCGTCTGTCTGTCTTCTTGACTGTTGCAGTCAGACGAGCTAACAACAACAAAAACAACAACAGAACCGATAAACTGGTGCCATCTCTTCTTCGCTGTTGCACATCGTAGCGTCACGAGTAAACGTAAGACAGATCAAACACTCGCGAGGCTCGGACTGACTTAGATCTGTGTCCAGGAAGGAGAGTGGTGAGTCTGCCTGTGTTACGCACGGACGGAGCGGAGCAGCCCCTCGAGCCCCGCGCGCAGCAGAGGCAGAGCTGTGCGTGCGTCCGTGCGTGAGAGAGAGAGAGTGGGCGGAGTCAATAGTGTCGACGCTGCATTTCACTACAGTAGCGGTAACGCAAATACTGATGCCATAAGTTACCCTGTTTTTGTTTTTTGTTTTTGTTTTTTTTGTTTTGTTTTTTTTTACTGTTTAAACTGAATAATAAGGAATTTTAGTTCTATTCTGGAGTCAAATGCAACTCTCTGATTGGCTGAGCTTGGGTGGTTGTAAAAGTAGTTTTAATCCATAATTGCAACCAAAATGAATATACTGTATGTCGATATTAACCATGTGTCCAAGGATTTACGAGAAAAACTTGTCAAATTTAAACCTAAATCATGTTTGCAGAGTGAAAATCAACTACTCTACCTTTAAAGGAGTATCTAACTTTTTTGATGGTGTAATTGTTCAAATATGAGGACAATTTTTTTTTCTAAATTTATTTGTTATGTTAGTTTTTTTATTACTACGCAAGCCTCCTCCAGGTGATTATAATCAGAAAAAAATGTATTATCCAGTTTAAATCCAGAGCTCAGAGCTATAATAAGCCGTCTATTAGCTTTAAGGCTAAAACCATGTATTAGCTCAAAGTTTATGTCAAAAGGTCAGTGTGTGTGGCTGGAGTTTGTTCACATGGGACATAAACCAACGAGTTATTATAATGACTAGAGAGAGCGTAGCCACGTTATAGATATAGAGCAACAAATATCCAGATCCGGCAGCCATCTTGTGTACAAAGAGTTTACTAAAGATCTCATAAAACTGAACTTTTAAAAACCTTTTTCATTTAAATACATTGATAATTGAACCTTTTGTATTGGTACATTTAATTATGCTTCAACCAACCTAATGTGAAAGCATCTAGAAAAAACATACTAACACAATAGTAAGTAAGTAAACATAATAATGTTTGTGCTCTTATAATGTAAAGACACAAAAATGCTTTAATTCTGCATCAAATCCAGACCGGAGCAGTGGTTTTAGGTTGATTATTTGACCAACCATGTCAGGCACAATCAGAAAACAGTTCTCTGTATTATTTGGAACATAAATATAGCCTAAAATTAAGTCAATTAGCCTCACGCTCTCCCTAGTCATTATAATAACTCATTGTGTATAACACTGAAAGGCTTTATTTTACAGCTTTAATTCCATATGACAGATTATCACGTTTTTGTAATTTTGACTTAGTTTGGTGTGATAGTCCTTGTGGTAAATACTTACCATAATCTTACAACAGTTAAGCTGCAAATTATGAAGAAATTGACAAATAAAATTGAAACATACAGGAATAATGTGAGTTCTAAAACAGAATCTCTTCACATACGTCGTCAAAAAGCAGCAAAAAAAATAAATAAATACATTTTTACACACAGTAGACACTGTTCCCTGCAGTTCAAACTATATATTTTTCGACTAAATAAACGTGTTGATATCTGTCATTTATATGTAGACTTTTTGGAGCGTTCCAGGCAACTAGGAACTGTCATATTTTCCACTTTCCACTTGTAAAAATGCGCTGGAACGCCACTCGAACTGGTAAATACCACTTGTGAAATGGGACTTGATCGAGGGAGTCCCACCTCACATACAAGATCAACAATCACCACAATAAATGAATCTGGGAGTTAAACTGCCACAAACAATGTAACATTGATTATAGGTTATTTAGTGTTACTTTGTTTAGCCTAAAGGTTAGCAATAGCTAAAATGTTTTCATACGAGTTTATTACGTTGGAACGCTCTGAGCTGGTATTTTTCAAGTGGAATGCAGCATTTGGCCTAAACTTTTAATGTGGTTGCTTGGTAACTGGTGTTTAATAATTACTTCTATATTTGCATGACAAAAGACAATTAAACCCTCATCGAACTGTCAAATTGGGTGAAAACAAGGACATAAGTTGGTGACATTTTAATCATGTCACGTTTACTTAAAATAATTAATGTATTAGGTCATATAAACTTAAAAATACAACAGAAGCTTAATAAACCCTGACCCAGGACAGTGAAAGGGTTAACTGTTTTCCTCTTCTGTCTGATTTCAGGGCCTCAGCAGAAAACCTCACAGCATCAGCCTCATTCCACTCAACTATGTTTTTACTGAGCTCGACTGTGAAGGAGCAGCATCATCTGTTTGTGTCTGCGGAGCCTTCAGACGGTGAGTTTCTGACCTGAAGATCACTGTAAGAATGCTCCCCTAGTAATGCTTCCCTGGATGAGACCACTGCTTTAAAGTGCTTGTACTGTTTCTTTGCTGCAGGCCTTTCCTCATGCACACTTGAACATACATGTCACATACATGTCACATGTGTCACATGTGGAGCAGCACGTGGAGAGGATAATTGGACTGAAGAATTTTGCTCTTTTCTGTCTTGTTCTGTGAAATTACTGCCCTATTCCCGAGTTGAACTGTGTTGAGTTGATGTCTGTGCTGAAAACTAAGAGATTTAAAGTGCCTATTTATGGAAGCTCAGTACTGCAAATCTCTACTTTTTTCAGTTGTATTATGAAATGTCATTATTATCAGGTAATAATATGACAAACATATAAATATTTTTTCTAAATTAACAGGTAACATGATAGTATCAGGTAATTAGCTTGTTTTTACCCAATTGGAGTTATACACTAACATGGTTAAACTTTACATCGTTTACTCAAATGCGATGAATATCAGATGAGGGATTTTAGGCTAGTCCTGAAGTAATCTAAACAGTAAGAAAAGTGCAGCTTCTGAACCGAATTTTCATAAGGAAAAGTGGTAAAAGTGTGAGCAAACTATGAAAACAGAAGCTCTGTGCACAAACCTCTGTGCACAAACCTCTGTGCACAAACCTCTGTGCAGATATTGCCCAGGCTCACAAGCACAGCGAGACTCGATATGTGCGTGGAGCATCTGTTTGCTTAGTTTGCTCACACTTTTACCATTTTTCCTTAAAGTAGAAAGGCGTCAAAGTTGTCATCTGGACAGAGTTTCTGAAGATCAAGACGTTTAGACTCAATTTCAATCAGACTGAATCAGATTGAAAATGACTTTTGAATGAGAATCGAAACGTCTTGATCTTCAGAAACGCTGTCCAGATGACAACTTTGAAGCCTTTCTACTACAGATCACTTCTGGACGAATAAGGGATGCACCATCTTGTTGCCAAGAACTTTGGGGAGAAAACACTTTTCCTTATGAAAACCCGGTTCAGACTCTGCATCTTTCCCGCTGTTACAGCCATCGGTGCGTCTACAACAGATGACAAAAGAGAAGTGTTTTTTATTGCTTCAGAACTAGATGTCCATCGCATCTGGAGTAAACATCTGTGTCACTATGGCAACTACACCTCCAGATGTAGCGGCCTCTGTCAATCTGAGACGGGAAGATGTTAGTGCTCAACCTCTATTTGGTTGTTTTGGTGAAGTTCATTATCGTCTTTTGTCCAGTAAATATGACACATGTGGGAGAGGATCCACAAATGTTACTAGCAACCACGATGTAAATCTGGGACAAAATCAACATAAACAACACAGGAGTGAAAATGTGACAAATTATTATAACTTATAACACTTTAATTGTGTTAAATAATGTAAATTGTCTTTGCATTTTGGCTTTTTTGACAACACGTGGGGGATTCAGTTTCATAACTTAAATGACTTGTAATTTTTTTAGTTTAGTTGTCAATTTCTTCCTAATTTGCTGTGACATAATGATAAACATTTATCACATGGACCATAGCAACAAACTAAGGCAGAATTAGAAAAATTTGATAATCTGTCGTATGGGCTTGAATATTGTCTGAGTATTGTGATCGAGATGCGCCCAAAGAATTGAGATTTTTGGCAATATCGCCCAGCCCTACTTTTGAGGACCCTTTTCTGCCCTGAAGCCCTGGGGGAACTAGTCTGACCCCTGCCTATTTTTACTTTTAGAATCATTTTTTAACTATAGTTTCTGCACTTTAGCCACAATCTGACTCTTACACATTGTGCTGACCTCACTTTGTCTTCTCCCACATCAGCAGCAGCAGCCGCCTCATGTCGGACCCTCCTGCTCCTCTGTCCTCCACCCTCCCCACTCCTCCTCCTCCCCTCCTTTCTCCCTCCCGTCCCACCCTGGAGCCGTCCTCAGCAGAATGACCAGCCTGAGGGGAGGAGAGACTCTTCTGCGACGTCACTCTCCTGCTGCGAGCTCCTCCGATGAACCCGACTCCTGCTTCCACGGTCACAAAGTGGTGCTGGGTGCAGCCTCGGACTTTCTTCGGGATCAGTTCTTGCTTCACGACGGCCGGGTGGAGCTGGACGTTTCTGTGGTAACAGACGTAGAAGTGGGGAGGAGGCTGCTGCTGTCCTGCTACACCGGGAGAACTACAGGTAATGCAAAAGAGTTGAAATTCAGAAACTCTTGAAACTCTTCAAACTTCAACAAAGCACAAGTAAAATGTGATAAAGCAGCTGCAGTCTGATAACAATATAACAGAAACTCGTAATGTAAATACAGGAACAGAAAACCACATTTCTCACTCACATAGACTTTGTGATAACAGTGAAACTTATTACCTTTCACTCTTTTAGTAACATGTTTGTGAGACAGTAAGGCGTTTTCACACTTAAAAATCCAAGAACTAGTCCCAACGTTCCTCTAGTTCTTGTTTAGTTAGAGTCAAATCAAATCAAATCAATTTATTTTTGTATAGCCCAAAATCACAACAACAATCATCTCTGAGGACTTCCAAGATTATTAATTTAGCAAACATGAATAATAGGAAATAAAATAAAATACATATTCAATGAAACAATACACATTCAATGTAATATTTGATGATCAAGCAGATTATTAGTAGAGCAGATGAATGATTGTCCAGAACATCCCCTGTCCTTAGACCCTCTTTCTAGGCAAGGAAAAACTCAAAAAAACCCAAGGGAAAAAGAGAAACCTCGAGGAGAACCACAGTGAAGAAGGGATCCACTCCATGGACTGTAGATGTACTGTAACTAAGGCTAACGTTAGAGTTTGTTTGTGGAGCCAGAGTCCATAAGCAGAGGGAAACAACTCGTCTAGCAGGACCAGGACAGGCCAATCCTGGAGAGGGAGGTGGGGCGAATGTTCAGAGGAACTACCCTGTCCTCATGTCTGTGTTCACATAGGTTTGTCATTAAAGTTGGGGTAGCTAACTTTTTATTTGTAAATTATTTACCTTTGTGTTTTCCACTAAAAAGTATATAATGAGACACTGTCTGAATTGAATTATACAAAATTTTAGTTGTAACCAGGAGATGAAAGCAGATCTCTGATTGGCTGTGCTTGGATGGTCCTCTCCTTTCATTTTATTGCTTGTAAAAAGCATTTATTGATTATTTTAAATTTTGGTTGATCATCACTGATCAATCATTCTTCCACTGTTTGATTACGGTGTGCTGTGTATCGGCATGCATCTAAAAGTAACCTTGCAAAGCTGGATGCGTTTTATCACTCTGCGATTCGTTTTGTCACAAATGCTACAGGACACACACTGTCTGCTGAGCTCTCAGGTGAACTGGCCCTCGCTGCAGTCCCGTCGCCACAGTGGCTCACATTCATACTGTATATAAAACCATAGATATATATTAGCATGTCTATGTATAAAACCATTAGGACTCGCACCGGCTTATCTGAGTCAGCTGTTACAACAAGAAACTTCCTCCAGATACAACACTCGCTCCTCACAGCTCATCAAACTGAAAACTCCCAAATCCAGCTCCTCTTTTGGCCTCATGTCGTTTCAATTTTTGGAATTTGGCTCGAATTTTCTTAAACTAGATTCTAAATTTTCTCTTTCTGTTTTTAAATGTAAAGTGAGGGACATTTTTAAAGACTTGTGTAAATGTTTTACTAACTGATGGTCATTTTATGTATTTATCTACAGTACAGACCAAAAGTTTGGACACACTTTCTCATTTAAAGAGTCGCCTTTATTTTCATGACTATACATTGTAGATTCACACTGAGATATTAACACCATGAATGACCAGAAGGAAAGTGATGACCTGGCTCCACAGTCACCATACCTGATCCCATCCAGATGGTTTGGCGTGAGCTGGACCGCAGTGTGAAGGCAAAATGGTCAACAAGTTTAAGTATCTCTGGGAACTCCTTCAAGACTGTTGGAAGAGCATTTCAGGTGACGACCTCTTGAAGCTCATCAAGAGAATGCCAAGAGTGTGTAAAGCAATAATCAAAGCAAAAGGTGGCTTCTTTGAAGAACCTATTTTCAGTTGTTTCACACTTTTTGGTTATGTACTATACTTCCACATGTGTTATTCATAGTTTGGATGCCTTCAGTGTGAATCTACAATGTTCATAGTCAATTTCAAAGTCTTTGAAAGAGAAGGTGTGTCCAAACTTTTGGTCTGTACTGTATTTATCTATATTTCAGATTGTTTTACTAATGATTGTTTTGGTTTGTCTACGAATTTGTCCGTAATGTTTTGCCTGGCAAATAAAGGTAAATAAATGAAAAGTCGTGCTCATCGTACGTTTTTGACATTTTGTTGTACATCTATGTTTCCTTCTGATTGTGTTGGACGTAAACCTAAAATTACCTTGTTATGTGCTACAGATGCTTAAGCCTCAGCTCTCTCAACTTGGAGGAGCAGCAGGTCTAGTCCAAGTTCCTCGTGTGGGGAAGCTTATTTGCTTAGCATTCTTTTTACTTTACTGTATTTTGTGTCCATTTCTTCTCTTCACATCTGCTTTATTCATTCGTTTAGGTCCCTCGGTGTGACCTGCTGACTTATCTTACTGCCGCCAGCGCTTTGCAAATGAAATCTGTGGTGGAAAGTGTTCTGAGCCATTTCCCGCTACTTCAGCCCACCCTGGAAATCACAGAAACCACCTCACGAACAGAGGAAATCCAACCTACCCAGTGCACAGACGCGACTGCTGCTTTTAACAATGACCCTCACAACAACAACAAACAAAAGAAGAGTGTAAAAATACAGAAAAGACGTCAGAAAGTAACGTGCATGCCAAGACAAATTATGTTCAAAATGGCGCCAAATCAGCTAATGAAGAAAGTTCTGGAGATGAAGAGGAGAATTTGGGCGATAAATGTGTTGAAAAAATGCATTAAATGAAAAAAACGACATTGCTGTGGCTTTGGATGTAAAATTGCAAAAGACAACGCAAAATTCTACAGCTGAAGAGACCTTGGACAACCCCCGAAGTCATACCTGTGCCAACAATGCTGTCACGTGTTCCAGCGCGCGGGTAACTACGTCCAGCACGTAAAAGATCAACATTACTATCAGTGTTTGGTTTGTGAGGAGAGTTTTGAGCAGAAGACGGCCTTGTCTCGTCACGTGCGCGTCCACAGCCCGGTCAAACCTTACAGATGTCCCCTGTGTCACGGCACTTTTCCCACCAGGGCTCGCTCCAGGGTCACGTAAATCTGCACGTAAAGGATTTCAGGCCGCACAGCACGGCGCAGTCCAGCCTCAAGCCCGGTCTGAGGCGCCATCTTAAGGACGCGCGCGGGAAAAGCAACTTGGAGAATGTGCTGGAGGAGGCAGATTGTTAGAATATTCTACTTTCAGTTTTGACACACTTGTTAATTCTAAAAGTTAATTTGCAAAGCAGCTCACACAGAACTCCAACAGAGCGTTACGTGAGTATTAAATAATCTAGTGACTTCTTATTTTTACCTCTTACATTTTTCAAGAAATAGGCTACCTGTAGACCTACTTTAAACTATTGCCATGTGCTATACATTTAATTAACTGCTTTGTTAATTAAATGTATAGCACATTTAATTAACAAAGCAGTTCAAAATGCTTAACAGGGCAAGAAAAGATGCATCAAAATTACAATGCAGAGCAAACNTTTAATGCTTATGTTTATTTTGGCGAAATGCAGCCTGAAACAGTTTAGAAAAATGATGAATCTCACCACTTAGACGCTGTCAGTTTGAGTGATATCGATGATGGTATTTTTGTCTGAGTGTGTGTGTGGAAGTGTGTGTGTGTGTGTGAGGTTAAGAGCGACGCTGCAAAACAACTATATGCAAATAGGTCTGGTTGTATTGTAACGATTTAACTGTGAGCTCATCTCTGTGAAAATCTGTGATGAAATTGTCATTTGAGATTTGATTTGACTATTTTTTCCCATATTTTTTCATCTTTAAAGTTGCCACGCTATTTTCTTTGTAGAAACTTTGGCTTTCATTTTTTTAAAGTTTTTAAGAATTGTAAACGTCACGAGTTGTGTTCTTTGGCTACACTTTCAAGATTTAACTAGTCCGGAGCATTCCTCCTGTTTATTTTCCTATAGCCGTTAGCATTAGCCCGCAAGTATGAAAGATCCAGAGAGTGTCAGCTGTAAAAACCTACCGACCATTTAGCAAAGGTCAGAGCCTTGTTACAAATTATTGTTGAGTTTACAAACCTTTTTAGTATTTAATTGTAGATAAAAATTGTGTATAAACTGCTAACGGCTAGTGAACGTTGCATCTTTTAAGACTCTAGTGACCACCAAACGTTTTACATGTTACTAGTGAGAAAAGCAGACAAATTACATAAATACACCAAACAAAGTTATAGCTTCACTTCTCTGTGGAAGAGCGTCTGTCGCATCGATGAGTTATGGAGTATTTCCAGCCTAAGTATATAGTAGTTTGAGAATATAATCTCACATCGCCAAAGTTGTTTAAAAAAGCTTCATAAGACACAAATCAGTCTGTTTTGCTCATGGTTTTGCTGAAATCGCTTGTTTAAGCTCGTTTTATCCATAAAAGTGCAACTTCTGCCATTTGAGTTCAATTGATTTGCGTCATCACATCTACCGGAGGAATATGGCGTCGAACTGTTTCAAGTCGTGTAGCAACAGAGCAGAGCTGCCTGATTGCGTGTCTACTAATTTAATGTCTATGACCAGACGATATATTTTTTAGGATATCGTCTGGATTTTCAAATTTCCAGCGACATTTAACTTGTTGAAGCTGAAAGTATTGGAGGAAGAAGAGAGAGAAAAGTAAAACACTGCATTTACTTAAATTATTGCATTATGTCAATTATTCTTACAGGAAGAGTGAACAGAGAGGACGAGTGCATCAAAAGGCTTTGTGAAGATGTTAACATTAACCTACTCAGGTGCTCTTCAAGGACACGGACATAAACATCAGCAGACAGAAGATGCTTTGCTCATCTAGTGTTAAAACGCGCAGGCCTGTCCATGGTTTAATAAAGGACAATTATGTATTTTTCTACAGATTTGTTTTTGTTCCATCCTTCACACAACTTTATTGACAATGTGAGCAAACGTCTTCTGTCTTGCTATTCTTACAGAAATTGTGAAATGGATGTACACTTTCACTGTTCATCTGATTCTGTCAAGAAGGAAAAACACATCACAGGATTCTAAATGTCAACACAAAATGAATGACAGTCATAGAGACAAATACAGTTTCTCCTGTAAGGACTTAAAACACTAATAAAACAGGAAAAAGCAGCTTCAGACTGGGACGATATTAGAATCACGATCATTGTGACCAAATAATCACGGTTAACGATAGGGCTGGGCATATTGTGATAAAAATGAATAGTGAGCTTATCTCTGGGACAATCTGCTTTTCTGGTGTAATCGTCATATTGTGATTTTCTCTTTTTGATGCGCCTGTCCGTTCAAATACACTATTTTTTCCACTTTTTACTCTTAGTCTCAGACTTTCCAAATCCAAGTCTTTTATAGCGACTTTGGGCTCTTTTGGACTTTTAGTTCATAAAAAGGAACGAATCTTAGCAATATTTAGGTTTGACTTATGGAAATATATCAATTTATAACAGAAACGTGGATTTTTTGCATGTCTTCATGTCTAAAAGTCGCTAATAATGTAAGAAAACATATTTACACTCGTTTTGAAGCAGCACACATGTTCTAATTGATCGATTATTTTATTAACTTTTTATTGAAGGCCTGAGTTTGCTTGTTTCGCTCTGAAAATCTGGCAACACTGGTCAGACTTTAGCTGTTGATAGTGAATTGTGTTTCCTTCAAAAACAATAGGAAAGTAAACAATCTACAAGAATCAGGATAAACCGAAATTGTGATCTGGCTCCAAAAAATTGTGATTTAATTTTTTGTCATATCGCCCAGACCTAATTAACAATATTATCACGATCATTTACTAAACGTATAGGTGTCAGTTTAAAAGTCTCTAAAACATGTATCACTGCACAATATGTGTTTGTACAAAGACTCATCATCGAGATTATCATCATGTCAATTATCACAATTATAAAAAACTTCACGATTATTTAATTGCAGCCCTTTATTACCGCAAAATATCGTAGGGGAGAGCAGGGTTGGTTGTCACATTTTTTTATCTCACATGAACCATTTTAACAACAGAGAAAAGTTCAAAGTCTTGTGTAACTAATGAATCCAGCTGCTGTTCTCTGTCTTATTCTGATCAAAAGTTATTGATCATTTATGTTATTGATCACCTGTGACAACCAACACCAAGTCTGGGTTGGTTGTCACAATGTTATGTCAATGGGAGACGAAGACAAATGTGTCTTGTCTTTGGTTGATTTTTTAATGTTTGATTTATTTTGATTTAAGAATGTTTTACATTTCTGAATCAGGAGACGTTAAATTACAAGAAAAAGACAAATAGAAATTTAACAGATGCATTTTGTCAAGATTCTAATGATATTGTAAAACTATATTTTTAATGTGAATTAGTGATCAATAACTTTTGAACAGAATAAGCTCCATGACAATAATTAGATTTATTAAAATACAGTATTTTTGAGAAAATCTGTCTTTGTAAAAGTGTGACAACCAACCCCGACTGGACTGTTTTACTCTCACCTCAGATTTCTTCTACATTTTTAAACCAGCTCAGAAAAAATAGTCCTAATTGTCACTCTGACTCTCCTCTTTGTAATGTAACAGTTTTAAGCTTTCAACACAATTTTTGGAAAAAAGAACATTTTTTCTCAACATCTGAAAATGTACTTTTTGCTATAAATATTTTTATGTCGTCTTATCACAGTCTTGAACAAATGTTTGCAAAAATGTTTTAACGAGTGAATTTTGGTTCATTTAATGCACATTTTATTCTGAATTTTTTTTTCAAATGCACCAATCACAAGCTGAGATACAGTGACTGTGACAACCAACCCCGCTCTCTCCTATATCCCATCCTACTTCAGACCGATGATAATATGAATAACCACAATACTGCTGCTTTATAATGGACATGTAAAAAGACAAAATCAGGTAAACAGTGGCAGAAAAGCAGAAAAACTACAGGAATACGGCTGTGCGATATTGACAAAATAAATATCTGGATATTTTAGGGCATTTCTCGATGGCGATATTTGGACGATATTTCTTTAGTCCAACAGAATGTGTTAAAACGTGTACTCAAACTTTTTAGTTGATGTAAATTGGCTGTGTTCACTTTGTAGAATTTGATAACTCATTCACTTTTTGTATACAACTAATTTTAGCTGCTTGATCCTGATTTCTAGTAAATATCATTGGCCTACAGCCTATCCAAGCTGTGGCCCCTTTCACACAATTTTTGTCCCTCAGACTTCCTGCTAGATTGACCCAAATTACAAAAAGTACAGCATTTAATGTCAAATTTGAGCATTCTTCTATAAGGGTCAAAATAACAAATATTTGACCTTATACAAACTTAAAATGATTGTGTAATTCCTTACTAAACGTGTTTGTGCATTAATTTAGATCAAACGCAAAATTTTGAATGATTCACTTCACAGTCGTGTATTATACAGCCTTTAATTTTCCAAATTCAGCCCATTGTAAAAAAAAAATGTGGACACCCCTGCCCATAATGTGTTTTCATATGACCACAACCTTTTGCAATACAAATGTGAAATCAATAACAAAACTGCAAAATATGACTTTTGTGCCCTTAGTTGAAAGTTTACAGCATCACTTTTTCAAATTCGTATTTTTTACTTAGCTTTTCTTGGTTGCGGTTTTCTATCCGTGATATACTCAATATTGAATTTTTTGATATCTTGAAAGCAACATTCACGATATTATCTAAATTCGATATATTGCACAGCTCTATACAGGAACACTTCTGTTTTAGGGTCACACACAGTTCAGCTCATTACCTTTTTATGTTACAGGGTGTTTTAGATATTTGTTCATAATGCAAAATTAAAAATGCTGTTTCAAGCTTTAGATTTTGAGCTTTATAAAGTTACATTTTCATCCTGAATACATATTTTTGTTTTTTGTGCTCTGTTCCTTTCCAGTACTGTAATACATTCTCATAACACAACTGGAGCAAAAGTATTTCACAACAACAGTACCTGGTCCATTTTGTGCTTTTGTGCTTTTTTCAACCGTCACAAAGTCTTTTAATGAATCACATCTGACTCAAGCAAATTCTCCAGTTGTGACTAACAACACTACGACAGTCAGTGACTAAACTTAGCACCACAACAAACGCTTTAGCTGTGTGGAAGTCGAGAAAAGTAGGCTACGTTTGTCTCAACCAATCACAATGTTATTTTACTTCTAGATCAAACCAATAACTCACTATCAGGGAAGTCAAACGTATTTATTTCATATTTACCGGACAAATTTGTACTTAAATCAAGTAAAAAATCCACACGATCTTAAGGAATGCGTAACTAAACGACGACATGTTAATGTGTATCATGGTTAGAGCTGTGCAATATATAGAATTTTAGATAATATTGTGAATGTCGTTTCTAAGATGTGCAAAATTGAATATTGAGTGTATCGTGCAGTAAAAACACACTACATAAGAGCACATTTCTAATGAAAGTTAATAAATGATGCTATCAACTTTCTAATACTGTAGATGCACCAGTTATATTCCTATTAGAATTAGTACAATAAGTCATTCAGAACGCTTCACAAAACAGCAAAATTATAATAGGGCCTATAATGAAAGAATCCTGCACTTCTAAATCAATTTTACAATCATCTGTTTCATATTTAAACAAGCTGGAAACTTAATTTTGAAAACAAGTGAATATGTGCTTAGAATGAGGAATATTTTAGATTTGGAGTCGATTATTTTGGTTTGAACTAAGATTGCTAAAGAAACAAACATAAATCATGTTTTACATGAAATAAGAAAAATACACGCTGACTTCAATTTATTTAAAAAATATAATTCCGTTCTTGAAATAAGTTTTTTGTTGTATTGTCAGATTTTTATATTAAGAAAGTGTGATTAACGTGAAAATCGGGCCCCGATCTCACAAGAAAGCGTACATTACCACGAGATTACACAACATGTAAATTAGGTATGATTAGCACGAGTTCACGGCCGTCCTGTGTAATTATAGTACGCGTCACAGTCCAGTTCAGTTCAATGGTTGTTAAGACGTGAATGCGTTCGAGAAAAAGGTTGGGCGTTTAGTGAAATACTTCGAGCTGATTGGGTGTGGGGTCTACCTTATTTGAGCTGCCAATCACAGCAACAACTCGTAATGGTGTATCCAATGTCCGCGTGAGATAGAACAAGTACATGTCACACATACTGCTCTTCTTTCAAAAAGAAATTACTGTATTTCTGCTGAAACCGCATCAAAGCAGCAGAAACACGTACATCCACGGGAGCCGCCGTCTTCGTTTAGCTTGAATCAGACTCGGCTGCGGCACCGGGGAGCTAACGGCCCGTGTTAGCCCGCCCTGCTACAATGTGATGTGATTGGGCCGAACCACCGCCGTTTCGGACTCTCAAACCAATCGAGCCGGACGAAGGCCAGATGGTTTCTCTCGTGTTTGTGAATTCACAAATACCGCGAGATAAACCATCTGGCTGACCAGGTTATATTTAAAGTGGTTGTTTTATAATGTCACAAATTTGACGACAGGTTTTAACACATTTTTGTTGGACTAGCAAATTATCGCCCGAATATCGTTATCGAGATTCACCAAAAAATTACCTAGATATTAATTTTTGTCAATATCGCCAGCTCTAACCACATCATAATAAGTCAAAATTAAGAATAATGTCATAATCCGTCACATGCTGTTTAAGTACTGTATATCTGTTTACATATTTTTTTCACACTGCTTTTACCACCTTCTCCACCCCATTCACACTGCAGTTGGTCCGGGAAATGTTAAAGCAATTGCGTCGCATTTAAGGCTACCAGATGTTTTAATCAGGCCCCCAACATGTTTTTGTGAATAAGCATTATTCTTTACACAGCAAAGCGTTATTATCTAGTTTAGGTTGAACTGCTTGAATTCAGAATATTCATCTTAGTTTTAGTTATTAGAATAAAATTGATAATATTTGGCAGCGTATTTCACTTGTTTCAAGACATTTTGACTGTTTACAAGATATTTTAGCCCTGAATTAAACTTGCAATACTATTTAAACAAGACAGACACACAACAAAACAACAAAAAAACTAAACTAAAACCATCATTAACCAGAAAAAAAAAATAAATAAAAGATTCAATCCAGATTTCAGGACATTTTAACAAGCTTGACTTGGCTATGGAGCATGTGTTTGCATATATATATAATATGTTCTTATATACACAATGAAAAGATACAACTAATAGCTAAGTAGCTATAATTATTCTTTGTAAGTACAAAATATGCTTTCATTAAAAACACATTTGTACATCAATAACTGTGGACCGGCCCCTTTGTCATTAGTCTGAATTCAAAAATGGCAAAGGAAAAATAATTGCCCACCCCTGCGTGTGTATGAATTAATTCTGACACATATTTTTACAGCTGCTCACTTTTTTTTCAAAGCTTTAGAGCTGTAGGTCCATTTTAGGTCAATTAACACCATTAAATCTAGACGAGTTGAAGGATTGAGAATGTATAACTCCAATGCATGTGTAGTTATTTAAGGAGGAAATATTAAATCCACTTTAATGAGTTTTAAACCACGTTATAATAGTGTTCTCTTATCAACAGTTTAATCAAATGTATTTGGATCGATTCATGTTTGAGTAATTTTGTTTTGTCCTGCAGCTGATGCTCAAGTGCTCAGAAGATAGATGCTTTGACCTTCCACCTATCCTCACCCACTTGTCACCCCAAAGATTCAGAGTAAAACATGTACAGTTCAACAAAAAACAAGTAAGTTCAAATCTGTTGCTTGTTTCCAATTAGATTTTCCAAAAAAGAGGTGGAGCTCATCAGTTTTGCAGCTTTGATCCAGCAGTTAATTAACCTGTTTATAGTTCTAAACAATTTAGATCAATTTAATGTTTTACAATGAAGAAAATCTAAATGACTGACCTGTGTTTCAGTTCATTTTTAAACACATAGACAAAATCCATATGTCTCTTTTACAGCCCTGTTTGAGTCTCTCACACAGTTCAAGTGTTGGTTTAACACTCACAACGTCTCAAGAGTAAAGCTCAGTGTGTGTGAGGAACAGGACAATATGTTCTGTCAGTGTTAAAGTACATTTATGCAGGTCGATTTAACAAGTTCCCTAAAACAAAGTTAACATCATTAGATTTGAGATGTTGTCTAGTTTAGCATTTTTTAGGTCTGAACATTTACTTCCTGTTCATAAATAATGGCATCACACTAAGTAGTTGCCTATCAACCATGTAATAATAATTGGACCAAAAGGTTAAGGTTTAGATGCACTTTATTGTCCTTGCAAAGACATTATACCCACACAGAGCAGCTCAGGGACACATCTCCAGATCTTCTGCTCATCTACTGCAGAAGAATATTCTCTGAAGAATATTCTCTATTGACCCTATTTTGTCCCGCCTACTTTTCTAGGACGTGCACTTCCTGTTTAGCTGCATTTAGCCTGTAGATTTCATTTAACTGTCATTATATTTAATTAAAATTGCCCCACAAGACAGACAAAAAAACACGTTAGCTATCTTAACAGAGCTAAACAGGAAGTGCATTTCCAAGCCAAGTGGGCGGGACAAAATAGGGTCAATAGAGGAATTATTTGTTTATCAACATGGGGTATGAGCGTGCAGCTGGTTAGCAGTAAGAACCGCGGCTGATTGACACAAGCTGTAGCGGCAACACTCGCCAGCGCTGTCACTTAACTACAAGTTTATCACTGTGAGAAAACAAGTGTTACGCTGCTAAATCGTGAATAAATTTGTCTTTATGAATCATAAACGTTACATTCAAGTGAGAAAACACAAAGAAAACACTGTCCCAAGCTTCAGGAGCCAGACGTCTGTCAGACCAGTTCATACCTGATCGAAACAGCGAACTCTCATCCTGTTTTGTTTTTATTAAAAAAGTTTCCCAACTAAGCAAACAGCATATGTCTAGTTGGCTGTAACACGCACAGTAGAGCGGAAAGTGACTGATAATCCCTCTGTAGTGCATGTTTGTTTGGTGAGGGAAAAGAGAGTGCCCAGAGGAAAACTGACCAGACACGAGGAGAAAACATGCAAACACAGAACACACATACTTTGCTTTAGAGAGTCACACAAATATTAAAAGTCTTTTTCTCCCCAGTGTGATGTCAAACTCTGCTCTGCTTCCTGTTAGTTTCTACAAATTTTCAAACTTTTCTTAACAAGCTTGTTCTTGATTCATTCATTCATTCATTCATTTTCTACCGCTTAATCCCGTTAGGGGTCGCGGGTGACTGGAGCCTATCCCAGTGACCTTGGGCCTTAGGCGGGGAACACCCTGGACAGTGGCCAACTCGTCGCAGGGTTAGACAGACAACATTCACTCTCTCATTCACTCACTCACTAAGGGAAATTTACAGTGACAATAAACATGCATGTTTTTGGAGGTGGGAGGAAACCGGAGTACCCGGAGAAAACCCACGGTGACACGGGGAGAACATGCAAACTCCACCCAGAGAGATCGTGAGATGTTGATATGGTCCGACCCGGGAGTCGAACCCACGATCTCCTTATTGGGAAGCCAGAGCTCTAACCACTTGGCTACCGTGCACTCTTGATTCATGTAAAACTATAATTTACAACAGAACAGGTAATAATCTACAAAAAGTAAGCTAAAGTTAGAAAATTATTAAAGACACTTAAAATCAATACTTGCAAATTTACTGTGTAGTTCTACCTTTTGCCAGTCAATTAATTGATGGACTGGACATGTCTTTTATCTACATATTTAAATTCTATTGTCATTCAGTGCATTATGCTGCATCTTATCACCAAAGCAACTTCCAATTTGCTGAATATAAAAGTTATTTTTTTCTGATTCTGATGGTCTCAGTCCAAAACAGATGCGACGCAGATGTTTCCAACGTGTAAATACTATATCTGGTGAAAGTTTGTTATCTATTTTATCATTTAGGTGAAAAAAAAACATTTTTTAGTCAGACGGCAGAGCGGATAGCGCTCTGGCCTCACAGCAAGAAGGTCGCAGGTTCGATTCCCGCTCAGGCCCGGGCCTTTCTGTGTGGAGTTTGCATGTTCCTCCCCGCGTTTGGGTGGTTTCCTCCGGGCACTCCGGTTTCCCCATCAACCAATAACATGCAAGTTAGGGAACACTTGGTGATAGTCAGAGGTTGAGGCGAATCTCCTCTGCTGAGCTGCCCCAGGGGTTCATCTCACTGTGAAGCGCTTTGTGACTCTGTGTCTGTGAAATGCACTATAAAAATAAAGATTACTTACTTACTTACAGACAGCAGCATTTGTTGAAGTAAATACAAACGTTATTGTCTGATTACAGAGTTTGTCACACAGATATGTTAACAATCAATTTAGATAGAATTCAAGCATCCAGCAGACTAAATATTGGCAGTGAACAGTGAAATAATGATACATACAGTTTAGGGCTGGGCGATATTGACAAAATGAATATCTCGATAATTTTTGGCGTATCTCGATAACGATATTTGGGCGATATTTAGTCCAACATATCTGTGTTAAACGTCATCTTCAAATTTGTCACATTAATTAAAACGACAACCTTTAAAGTTCCATTGAGCTTAAAAGTTGTTAACCGGCATAGTGTTAATTGTGATTTTCGTATGTTTTGGCTTTGAAAATTGAACAAAAAATGATGCCCTTGTTTAAGAAAAGAACGATTTTCTTAAATATAATTTCATGTTAGTGTACATTTTTCTTCTTTCAAGTAAAACATGACTCAAAACTAAATATTTTTTTCTTCACATTTTCTTTAAATATCAAACAAAGACTTGTCAAATTAATTACAAGTGCAGGAATCTCTCAGTTTATCCATTTTGCTGTTTTGTGAAGCGCTCTGAATTACTTAATGTACAAATTCTGACAGCAATATAACCCTCTTTTGTACCATGTTTTTATGCACGATATACTCGATATTCAATTTTTGCATATCTTAAAAACAACATTCACGATATTATCTAAAATTCGATATATTGCACAGCTCTAATACAGTTTAAAGGATTCAAAAACATACAGTATACAGCAAACATAATTGCAGTGTGTTTTATTACAAAACACAATACTGCTCTAAAATACTTTAAACAGGTCAGTCACCTTCATGTTCAAAACTGCAGCACTGAAAAGCCCAGCCTTCATAAAAACATTGAGTTATGTTATTTTAGAAAAATATTATGTTACTTTAGAGATTTTTTTTAATCCTGTTCAATTATTGTTTCCTTGACAAAAACACAGCTGGAGTTCTGTCTGTGGGATATTTTTTCTCCCTTTGAGCCTCAGAAAACACCCCAAATGTCACTTATCTGTGACATCATAGGTCAGTGTTTCCCAACTGGGGCTACGCGAACACAGGAGTATACAGAATGACTTTAACAGAAGGTGAAACGTAATTAAGAATGTCATTTGTGGACAGTTTTGTAAATACAAATACAATAGTAACAACTGACAATACATGAAACTAATTTATTTACCAATACAGGAAACAAAAGTCTGGGGGTCCTCTGAGTGAGAGACAAAATTTAGGTGTGACTAAGGACCAAAAACACATAGACCTATTTACTGTTAGTAAACAAAGATGGCTGCATGCACATCCTACGCATTGTCAATTAAATATTGCAAAACTCTGTTTAAAAAGCTCACTTAAATGAACAGCAAGCGACTCCAGATCTATGTACAGTTACTGAATGTGAGCATGACGTTAGTAAGTGTCCTGATTTTCAGTGGCCTGATATTTACTTGTATTTGGTGGAAAACCTTGTGTACACAAGAGAAAAGCTTCAAACAAATCACTTGATGAGTTTGACTACGTAATTTGCAGAAAAGATTGATAAAGATCAAAATGTTTGCATAATTTGCGTTAAGTAGTTATTAACAAAGTGGAGAACTACAGACTCACTGCAAACTGCACTTGTGGCATTATTTTGTGCTGATTTCTACAGAAGCTTAATGCATGATTGATATACTTCCATGACTCTGGTTCCATTCACCGTTAACATTAGCGATTATTAGCAATCCCTTATTATTCCTATAGCTGTGAGCAGCTACCTGTGGAAATCACAAGTTAAAAAGAGTGTCAACTGGTACAAATGGATGTACTTTTAGAGCTGGATTGGACTCCGCCCCTCTTTCCCCTACTTTCACGATTTATACATAAAAAAAAGTTATGGTGAAATTATGAGGAAGGCTCTGTTGCGCTCGCACCCCGGCTCTTAACGGGTCTTCATCGAGTTCATCGAGTTTACAAAAATCCAGATAAGTTTTGAACATTTCTGCAGCATTAGCAATAATTTTTGACAACTTACTTCCCCTGTGTGATTTCCATGGCAAATAGAAAGAGCTCCAACTCAATTCCTGATGTGGGAAACACACCACTGTCACGTGACCTTTATTCTTTCCTACACTTTTATTATTGGTTCTAGAAAGTTGGAGGTGCACAGGAAGGGCAGAAACAACACAGATAATGCATCATATTTGCCTTTAATTTCTCCAATAATTAAAGTAGGCCTACGGGGAAAGTGGGCGGGGCTAAGGGGCATAAGTGAAAACGGGTATTTTTTTGCTCTCTCAAGCCACAGATGCAGGATATTTACAGGATTACACAAACACGCAGAACTTTGATTGAACTGAAGATGAGTGAACACTGCTGTGACAATGTTGACTTTGTTTAATATATGTCCCCTTTAATAGCAGTAAAGTTTGGACACAAAAAACGTGATGAAGCAGGACTACAGCAGACATTTTCAGCAACTTATCTTATTCCAAAGTGTTTTAAATAAGTCTTTCTCGCAGTACTTACACTTTCTTTACACTTCTGTTGCCTCTCCAGCGCAGGGCAGTGTAGTCCGGGGGCTTCGTATTCCAACACTCGGTGCGTCTTCTTGACCTGTTGCAGTCAGACGAGCTAACAACAACAAAAACAACAGAACCGATAAACTGGTGCCATCTCTTCTTCGCTGTTGCACATCGTAGCGTCACGAGTAAAACGTAAAGACAGATCAAACACTCGCGAAGGCTCGGACTGACTTAGATCTGTGTCAGGAAGGAGAGTAGTTGAGTCTGCCTGTGTTACGCACGGAGCGGAGCAGCCCCTCGAGCCCGCGCGCAGCAGAGGCAGAGCTGTGCGTGCGTGCGTCCGTGCGTGAGAGAGTGGGCGGAGTCAATAGTGTCGACGCTGCATTTCACTACAGTAGCGGTAACGCAAATACTGAAGCCATAAGTTACCCTGTTTTTTGTGTGTGTGTGGTGTGTTTTTTGAAACATAAAAAAAGAAACAAATAAATAAATAAATACGGAAGCCCAGTACTACTGACAATCTATGTTTTTCCAGTTATATCACGAAATTCATGATAACTATTAGGTAAGAACGTGACACACACACACACACACACACACACACATACATACACAAAATTAACACGCAATTACTTGATTTTACCTGATAGTTAGCATGAAATTTTGTGAAAACTGAAAACATTAATAAATATATATAAATAGCCTAAAGTAGAGATTGGTGTAATGTACTTATTTGTATATGTACTAGCGTAGGTTTAGCCGAGACATTGACGAGGCGGGAGCATCCTTAGGCTGCGTTTATTACAAGTGAAGAACAGGCACTACCAGTGGCGGCTGGTGGTATATATTTTGGGGGGTGCGCAAAAAAAAAAAAAGGAGGGAGTTTTATATACAGCTCCACAGCCCATCAGCACCATGTGCAGAGAACAACAGGAGCACATGGAACACACACCCCCACACAGCAACAAGCACCCACCCAACATGCACATCATCACGTATTTGAATGAACCATGAGCTCTTTTTTTCTTTACACATAACTTCGTTAGCAGTAGGGCTTTAGCTGCTCAGGTGTCTCCAAAGTGAAGCTAAAAACCAAATGTCTTACCTTTTCTCCTTTTGCTCCTGTTTGTTTCTCCAAATGTGAAATGAAACTGATCCAAAACCAAGTTCAACTTGTTCAACCATTCCAAAAGTTTAGAAAAAAGAAACAATATGCTAATATAATGTTTATCCTCCGGTGCTTCGCTGTGCTAGCATAAGAAAGCGTGCCGGTCATACTGAATCCTGATTGGTTGGTGCGTACTGAATCGTGATTGGTCAGTCACAAAAATTGTGAAAAAGTTCGTTTTTTAGACTAAATAAGTACTTGTACCATTAGAGCAACGATGATAAGTCATTCTTTAGTCTTACTGTGACTGTTAAAGTCAAATGAAGTCAGTGAAACACATCAGAGCAAATGTACATTGGTTTTCATTGGTCACATGTTGCACCATGACAGAGAAGTCTGTGGCAGGAATACACGTCCCCAGGGACATTTAACCCACCGAGAGGCGCAGTGCCTAGCGCACCTAAAACGAGATTATGGCTGTGCTGTAAACTAATGGAATTCAGCACGAGAATTTAAAATTTCACGCGACACTTCAGGCCTCACCATTGCTCTCTTAAGCGTTCGCTGAAGCCTCATGCTCCAATGGGAAAACCCCATAGACTTCAGCCACTCTTTTACACTAACATAGGAATATATTGGAAGGTTTTTGACGTTATTTTTCAGGGTCAAATCAGGGAGTGCGGCGCACTTGCGCCCCTATTGACCAGCCGCCACTGGGCACTACGGATAGCAGTAGGGACATATTGGGACATACGAAAGGCGATTGCCAATTTCACACCATACATTACATCCCCCTTTCTCAGTATTAAAACAAACTGAAAAACAATTATAAAATAAACAGCTATCCTGGTGCTCTTTATTTAACTTAAATATGTGCTTAACTTAACTTTTAGCTTCTTTTTTTTTTTAATAAGCTACATGCACTTCTTTTTTTTTACATATGAACAATAAACATTTTCAACAATATAAACTGGTCTAGGAAGGAGAGGTTACTAGCACATCACTTCCATCAGACGTCTGTACCACGCCTGTCCCTGACTGCAACAGTGCATTTAATACAGTCAGTTTACAAGTCCAGTTTATCAGGGGGTTTCACTGCTCTGCCCCGTCTGGTACGATAAAGTTCACCTATCTGGGGTTGTGGGCGCTGGGGAACCACTGAGGGTGGAGGTGGTGGCTCTGGATGGGCAACAGTACACTGCTGCTCATTTGCTTCAGGTATCCCTGCTGGTTCACACCAGGGCTCTTCAACAGGTGTGATGTGACGCGATAGGTTTGCAGTTGCAGTGCTATTGCGGAGATGTTGGCTGGTGCGACGAAACAGCTTTCCTTCACTGTCAACAATGTAGGAGCGTGGAGCACTGTGTGGCTGCACGACGACCGCTGGGGACCATTTCTGGTTTCCAGGATGTGGCGCCATCCTGACCTCATCTCCGGGTTGCAACTCTCGTCGGGGCCATTGGAGTGCGGCGTGTGAGGCGAAGATGTTTTGTGTTGAATGCCATAGCTTTCGCAAAACTCCTTGAACTCTTTTGATGCATACTGTGGGCCATTATCTGTTCTTAGAATGGCAGGAATGCCATGCCTGCTGAACTGTGCTTTCAGCGCTTCAGTAGTAGTGCTGCTGCGCTGATCTTTCAGCCTGTCTGCTTCAATATATTTTGAGTAATAGTCCACAAGTATAATGTACTGCTTATCTTCAAACTCAAAGAGATCTGAACCGACTACTTCAAAAGGTAGCTCAGGTGTTTCAGTTGGCATTAGAGGTAGCTTGGGGAGTCTGTTCTGGACTTCGGCACACTTGGAACAGTTTCTAATCATGTCTTCTATCTCAGCACTCATGCCTGGCCAATACAATACTTCACGCGCACGTTGTTTACTTTTCACCATTCCCAAGTGGGACTGATGTATGAGGCTTAGCATGTGTTTTTGCATGGTGGGGGGAACAACAATACGCATACCTTTGTAGACAATGCCATCTGTTACAGCTAGTTGACTTCTTGAGTCCCAGTATGGCTGCACAGGGGTAGGCACCTCTTTTCTGTTGTCCGGCCAGCCTTGCTGAATAACCTGTTGGAGAAGACTCAGTTCATTGTTAGTGTGTTTCTGCAGCTCAGTGTATTTCTCGTCACTCACAGACAGAAAGTTGATCATAGAGACACACTCCAGACTGCCTGCCTCTGGCGTTTTGTCGGACAGTTGTGCTCTGGACAGAGTGTCTGGCAGCTCCATATCTTTTCCTCTCCTGTACCTAACTGTGATGTCGTACCACTGAAGTCGCAAGCGCATTCTTTGGATACGCATTGGGGTAGACAGCAGCGGCTTTTTGTAGATGTCCTCCAGCGGTTTGTGATCATTGAAAACTGTGACATGTTTCCCAAAATATAATGGTGAAACTTGGTGCAGGCATGAACGATGGAGAGCATTTCCTTTTCAATCTGCGCGTAACGCGTTTCTGCATCTGTCATTGATCGTGATGAAAAGGCTACTGGCTGGTCGTCCTGTACCAGCACAGCTCCCAGTCCAGTGCTGCTGGCGTCACAGTAGATTTCCACTGGTTTAGACACATCGTAAAACTTTAGCACAGGATGATGTGTACAAACGTCCTTGAGCTTGTCAAATGCTTGTTGTTGCGCTGGCTGCCATGCGAACTCCACATCACTTTTTGTGAGCTGTCTTAATGGAGCGTCGATTTCGCTGAGGTTCGGAATGAACTTTGACAGGTAAGTCACGAATCCCAGGAAGCGTCGAACACCTTCCTTGTCTGTAGGTGGCGGCATGCACCTAACAGCTTTCGTTTTAGCTGGGTCAGGTTTAAGTCCATCAGCTGTTATCAAATGTCCCACATAAGGCACTGCTGACTGACGAATGTGGCACTTGTTGAAGTTTAATCTCAAGTTGTAGCTTGTAGCTCGCTGTACCACCTGCTTTAGTATTTCGTCGTGTTCTTTCAGTGTTGGCGCTGCTACGAGAATGTCATCCATTATGCCTGTGGCTCCACTGATGCCCTCTAGCATTTGATCAATGATGCGTTGAAAAATCTCAGGAGCGCATTTGATGCCAAATGGCAGTCTCAACCATCTGAACCTTCCAATGGGTGTGTTGAAGGTTGTTAGGAACGAAGAAGATTCGTCCAGCTCAATCTGCAGGAAACCTGACTTTGCGTCTAGAACCGAAAACACCTTTGCGTTGGGCATGGTTGACACAACTTCTTCTATTGTGCGCATAGGATAGTGTTCTCGCTTTATGGCATTGTTCAGGTCACTTGGATCAATGCAGATTCTTAGCTTGTCTTTGTTTGTGACTACTACCATCGAGCTCACCCATTCAGTTGGCTGGTCAACTTTTATAATATGACCATCTTGAACCATCTCATGTAGCTTTTCCACTATCTTAGCTCTGAGTGCAACTGGCTGTCGGCGCACAGGATGTACAACAGGTTTGGCATCTGGATCAATCTTTATTGTGTATTTACCTGGTAGTGTTCCTGTAGTGCGCGTCAGCTCTGGGAACTTCTCGAGACCAGCAGGTGTGCTTGGAGTTGTGATTTTGTTCACACAGGGATCGCTTTGCCTGCAACATTGTCTTGTAAAGAGTCAAGTCTCAAAATAAGGCTTAGTGCCTCTGCTGTTGTGCCACTCAATACATTCTCTTGTGCAATGTCCACTATTTCAAACTCTGCTTTGGTTATGTGCTCTTTGTATTTTAACGGGAGGTCAACTGATGCAACAGGCTTTATTTTGTGGTTTGAGTAGGTTTTGAGCACTCTTTTAGAGGGTTTGAGCTCACCTTTGTGGTTTATGGTTTGGTAACAGTTTAGAGTCAGTGTGTTACATCTTGCACCTGTATCAATCCTAAACTGCACTTTCTGAGACAGAATGTCAATGTCACCAACCACCTGTCTTCTGCCAATGTTGCTATGGGAACTGCATCTGTAGTGAGGTTGATATCCAGTATTTCCTCCTCACCTGTGTCTTTTGTTGACTCCACATTAACAGCACTCACAAGGTGACTGCGACAAACTGATGCCCAGTGGTTTGGCTTGTGACAGCATGAGCAGATGGAGCCTTTAGCTGGACATTTTCCTTGACTCCACTTGTGCTTGGGGTCTTTTCCACATTTTGAACAGCTTTTAGTTTTACTTTGCACATTTTGTCTTGACTGTGTGGGTTTTTGCTGAACTTGAGTGTATGGCTTTTTGCTTTGTGGATTGAACTTTGGCTTGCTTAACACTGCTGAGACCTGTGTATCCTCCTCTCTCACAATTCTCATTTGCGTTTGTGACATTTCGAACTGCTGGGGGATTTCTATAGCCTTGGCCAGCGTCAGCTCCTCACCTTTGTCAAGCAGTCTTTCCTGGACACGTTTTTCTCTCACACCAGCTATAATGGCGTCTACTAACATGTCATCCGGGTCACCGTACTCACAGTCTAGCAATAACAGTTTCAAGTCTTTCACAAAATGGTCGAAAGTTTCCGTTGCTCCTTGTTTCCGTTGTTTGAAACGATGTCTGGCAATGCGCTTGTTCTTACGCGGTCTTATGTATGCAGCAAACTTATCGAGGACTTTAACGGGATCTTCCCTCTCACCGTCTGCCCACTGGAGCGTCTTGTAGATTTCTCTCCCTTGTTCGCCAATCCACGTACCGATCCAGCCCGCCTTCTGCTTGGACTCCAGCGCGGACAGAGGACCCGCGAACACGAAGCTAACGTGGCTACGAAACCTCTCGAACTCTTGGTACAAATCAGCCGCTTCCCAGTCGATTTTCGGGTGATCAAACTGCATCGTCATGGCTACGCAGGTAACTTACTGTTCTTGACAGCTTTCTGACACCATGTAATGTACTTATTTGTATATGTACTAGCGTAGGTTTAGCCGAGACATTGACGAGGCGGGAGCATCCTTAGGCTGCGTTTATTACAAGTGAAGAACAGGCACTACGGATAGCAGTAGGGACATATTGGGACATACGAAAGGCGATTGCCAATTTCACACCATACATTACAATTGGCAGTACTGAGCTTTCATAATAAATAAATACAATTAAAAAAAGTGTGGACTTGCAATCGGGACTTCAGACTTGACTTAAAGGAGATCTATTGTGATTTTTCCATATATTGTATTTAGAAAGAAACTGTGGCATATACAGACAAAAAGAAAAGCACATTTTGTTCATTGTAAAACAATGGCTATTTGAAACATACATCTTTTACTCAGAATCTGAATTTTTGTGTAGTCGCACGTAAATACAGACTATTAACCATGTGTCGAAGGATTTACGAGAAAAACTTGTCAAATTTAAACCTAAATCATGTTTGCAAATCAACTACTCTACCTTTAAAGGAGTATCTAACTTTTTTGATGATGTAATTGTTCAAATATGAGGACAATTTTTTTTTCTGGATTTTATTTGTAATGTTAGTTTTTTTATTATTACGCGAGCCTCCTCCGGGTGATTATAATCAGAAAAAAATGTATTATCCAGTTTAAATCCAGAGCTCAGAGCTTTAAATAAGCCGTCTATTAGCTTTAAGGCTAAAACCATGTATTAGCTCAAAGTTTATGTCAAAAGGTCAGTGTGTGTGGCTGGAGTTTGTTCACATGGGACATAAACCAACGAGTTATTATAATGACTAGAGAGAGCGTAGCCACGTTATAGATATAGAGCAACAAATGTCCAGATCCGGCAGCCGTCTTGTGTACAAAGAGTTTACTAAAGATCTCATAAAACTGAACTTTTAAAAACCTTTTTCATTTAAATGCATTGATAATTGAACCTTTTTGTATTGGTACATTTAATTATGCTTCAACCAACCTAATGTGAAAGCATCTAGAAAAAACATACTAACACAATGGAGCTGCACAGTGAAAGACCGCCCTGGTTCCGGAAGAGTTTTGCCCCATGTTATAGTGCCATAGGCTTTTCGAAAAATTCAAATATTAAGAGTTTAAAGACATACCGCGGGCTATCCAGCTATGTGCTAACTCAGATCCACAGCGCCGTTGTTTTCAGTCTAAAAAGCACATCTAGAACTTAAAATTCGGCAAAATGTCGTAATAACTTCGTAGTTTACAAAGCTGAAAAAACGTTTTTAAACAAAAATGTAGGTCTTATACTCGTGACTCACCACATAGCTGCTTAGCCCCAAGGACGTTTTCAAACTTTTAATATAATTTTTTATCGAATTCCCTATGGCAATTTAACATGGGGTTCGAGATTTAGGAACCAGGAAGTGGGCGGTCACTGTTGAGCTCCATTGTAAGTAAGTAAACATAATAATGTTTGTGCTCTTATAATGTAAAGACACAAAAATGCTTTAATTCTGCATCAAATCCAGACCGGAGCAGTGTTTTTAGGCTGATTATTTGACCAAACATGTCAGGCACAATCAGAAAACAGTTCTCTGTATTATTTGGAACATAAATATAGCCTAAAATTATAAGTCAATTAGCCTCACGCTCTCCCTAGTCATTATAATAACTCATTGTGTATAACACTGAAAGGCTTTATTTTACAGCTTTAATTCCATATGACAGATTATCACGTTTTTGTAATTTTGACTTAGTTTGGTGTGATAGTCCTTGTGGTAAATACTTACCATAATCTTACAACAGTTAAGCTGCAAATTATGAAGAAATTGACAAATAAAATTGAAACATACAGGAAGAATGTGAGTTCTAAAACAGAATCTCTTCACATACGTCGTCAAAAAGCAGCAAAAAAAAAATAAATACATTTTTACACACAGTAGACACTGTTCCCTGCAGTTCAAACTACATATTTTTCGACTAAATAAACGTGTTGATATCTGTCATTTATATGTAGACTTTTTGGAGCGTTCCAGGCAACTAGGAACTGTTATATTTTCCACTTTCCACTTGTAAAAATGCGCTGGAACGCCACTCGAACTGGTAAATACCACTTGTGAAATGGGACTTGATCGAGGGAGTCCCACCTCACATACAAGATCAACAATCACCACAATAAATGAATCTGGGAGTTAAACTGACACAAAAACAATGTAAACATTGATTATAGGTTATTTAGTGTTACTTTTGTTTAGCCTAAAGGTTAGCAATAGCTAAAATGTTTTCATACGAGTTTATTACGTTGGAACGCTCTGAGCTGGTATTTTTCAAGTGGAATGCAGCATTTGGCCTAAACTTTTAATGTGGTTGCTTGGTAGCTGGTGTTTAATAATTACTTCTATATTTGCATGACAAAAGACAATTAAAACCCTCATCGAAACTGTCAAATTGGGTGAAAACAAGGACATAAGTTGGTGACATTTTAATCATGTTCACGTTTACTTAAAATAATTAATGTATTAGGTCATATAAACTTAAAAAAAACAACAGAAGCCTTATTAAACCCTGACCCAGGACAGTGAAAGGGTTAACTGTTTTCCTCTTCTGTCTGATTTCAGGGCCTCAGCAGAAAACCTCACAGCATCAGCCTCATTCACACTCACACTATGTTTTTACTGAGCTCGACTGTGAAGGAGCAGCATCATCTGTTTGTGTCTGCGGAGCCTTCAGACGGTGAGTTTCTGACCTGAACATCACTGTAAGAATGCTCCCCTGGTAAATGCTTCCCTGGATGAGACACACTGCTTTAAAGTGCTTGTACTGTTGCTTTGCTGCAGGCCTTTCCTCATGCACACTTGAACATACATCTCACATACATGTCACATGTGTCACATGTGGGGCAGCACGTGGAGAGGATAATTGGACTGAAGAATTTTGCTCTTTTCTGTCTTGTTCTGTGAAATTACTGCCCTAATTCCAGAGTCTGTGTTGAGTTGATGTCTGCGCTGAAAACTAAGAGATTTAAAGTGCCTATTACGGAAGCTCAGTACTGCAAATCTCTACTTTTTTTTTTACGTTGTATCACGAAATTTCATTATTATCAATATCAAGTAATAATGTGACAAATATATATAAATATTTTTCTAAATTAACAGGTAACATGATCAGGTATCAGTATCAGGTAATTAACTTGTTTTTACCCTATTGGGCATAAGTAACATCTTTTTCGGTCTCAGATATCTTCAGAGTTTCTTCTGAACCGAGTTTTCATAAGGAAAAGTGGTAAAAGTGTGATCAAACTAGCAACAGAAGCTCTGTGCACAAACCTTTGTGCACATACTGCCCAGGCTCACAAGCACAGCGAGACTCGGTATGTGCGTAGAGCTTCTGTTTGTTCTCATATTTTAGCACTTTTCCTTCAAGTAGAAAGGCGTCAAATTGTCATCTGGACAGCGTTTCTGAAGATCAAGACGCTTAGACTAATTTTCAATCAGACTGAATCAGATTGAAAATGACTTTTGAATGAGAATCGAAACGTCTTGATCTTCAGAAACGTTGTCCAGATGAGAACTTTGACAACTTTCTACTCTGTCACATCTGGATGAATGAGGGATTACACTGTCTTGTTACCAAGAACTTTGGGGAGAAAACACTTTTCCTTCATCTTTCCCGCTGTTACTGTCATCAATGCATCTACAACAGATGACAAACGAGAATTTTTTTTTTAAGAAGATTGCTTCAGGACTCAATCGTCTGCTGTCCGTCGCATTTGAAGCAGACAACTGTGTCACTATGGCAACTACGCCTCCGGATGTAGCGACCTCTGTCAATCTGAGACGGGAAGATGTTAGTGCTCACCTCTATTTGGTTGTTTTGGTGAAGTTCATTATCGTCTTTTGTCCAGTAAATATGACACATGTGGAGAGGAATCTACAAATGTTACCTAGCAACCACGATGTAAATCTGGGACAAAATCAACATAAACAACACAGGAGTGACAATGTGACAAATTATTATAACTTATAACACTTTAATTGTGTTAAATAATGTAAATTGTCTTTGCATTTTGGCTTTTTTTGACAACACGTGGGGGATTCAGTTTCATAACTTAAATGACTTGTAATTTTTTTTGTTTTAGTAGTCAATTTCTTCCTAATTTGCTGTGACATAATGATAAACATTATCACATGGACCATAGCAACAAACTAAGGCAGAATTAGAAAAATGTGATAATCTGTCATATGGGCTTTAATATTGTCTGAGTATCATGATCGAGATGCGCCCAAAGAATGCACCGAGATTTTTGGCAATATCGCCCAGCCCTACTTTTGAGGACCCTTTTCTGCCCTGAGCCCTGGGGTAACTAGTCTGACCCCTGCCTATTTTTACTTTTAGAGTCATTTTTAGCTATAGTTTCTTCACTTTTGCCACATCTGACTCTTACACATTGTGCTGACCTCACTTTGTCTTCTCCCACATCAGCAGCAGCAGTCTCATGTCGGACCCTCCTGCTCCTCCGTCCTCCACCCTCCCCTCTCCTCCTCCCCTCCTCTTCACCCTCCCGTCCCACCCTGGAGCCGTCCTCAGCAGAATGACCAGCCTGAGGGAGGAGAGACTCTTCTGCGACGTCACTCTCCTGCTGCGAGCTCCTCCTGATGAACCCGTCTCCTGCTTCCACGGTCACAAAGTGGTGCTGGCTGCAGCCTCGGACTTTCTTCGGGATCAGTTCTTGCTTTACGACGGCCGGGCGGAGCTGGACGTTTCTGCGGTTACGGATGTAGAAGTGGGGAGGAGGCTGCTGCTGTCCTGCTACACCGGAGAACTACAGGTGATGCAAAAGAGTTGAAATTTAGATTGTTCAGCTCTTCAAACTTCAACAAAGCACAAGTAAAATGTGATAAAGCAGCTGCAGTCTGATAACAAATATAAACAGAAACTGGTAATGTAATACAGGAACAGAAAACCACATTTCTCACTCACATAGACTTTGTGATAACAGTGAAACTTATTACCTTTCACTCTTTAGTAACATGTTTGTGAGACAGTAAGGCGTTTTCACACTTGAAAATACCAAGAACTAGTCCCAACGTTCCTCTAGTTCTTGTTTAGTTAGAGTCAAATCAATCAAATCAAATCAATTTATTTTTGTATAGCCCAAAATCACAACAACAATCATCTCTGAGGACTTCCCAAGATTATTAATTTAGCAAACATGAATAATAGGAAATAAAAATAACAATACATATTCAATGAAACAATACACATTCAATGTAATATTTGATCAAGCAGATTATTAGTAGAGCAGATGAATGATTGTCCAGAACATCCCCTGTCCTTAGACCCTCTTTCTAGGCAAGGAAAAACTCAAAAAAACCCCAAGGGAAAAAGAGAAACCTCGAGGAGAACCACAGTGAAGAAGGGATCCACTCCATGGACTGTAGATGTACTGTAACTAAGGCTAACGTTAGAGTTTGTTTGTGGAGCCAGAGTCCATAAGCAGAGGGAAACAACTCGTCTAGCAGGACCAGGACAGGCCAATCCTGGAGAGGGAGGTGGGGCGAATGTTCAGAGGAACTACCCTGTCCTCATGTCTGTGTTCACATAGGTTTGTCATTAAAGTTGGGGTAGCTAACTTTTTATTTGTAAATTATTTACCTTTGTGTTTTCCACTAAAAAGTATATAATGAGACCACTGAGTACTGTCTGAATTGAATTATACAAAATTTTAGTTGTAACCAGGAGATGAAAGCAGATCTCTGATTGGCTGTGCTTGGATGGTCCTCTCCTATTTCATTTTATTGCTTGTAAAAAGACATTTATTGATTATTTTAAATTTTGGTTGATCATCACTGATCAATCATTCTTCCACTGTTTGATTACGGTGGTGCTGTGTATCGGCATGCATCTAAAAGTAACCTTGCAAAGCTGGATGCGTTTTATCACTCTGCGATTCGTTTTGTCACAAATGCTACAGGACACACCACTGTCTGCTGAGCTCTCAGGTGAACTGGCCCTCGCTGCAGTCCCGTCGCCACAGTGGCTCACATTCATACTGTATATAAAACCATAGATATATAATTAGCATGTCTATGTATAAACCAGATTAGGACTCGCACCGGCTTATCTGAGTCAGCTGTTATAACAAGAAACTTCCTCCAGATACAACACTCGCTCCTCACAGCTCATCAAACTGAAAACTCCCAAATCCAGCTCCTCTTTTGGCCTCACATCGTTTCAATTTTCTGCGGCTAATGATTGGAATTTGGCTCCGAATTTTCTTAAACTAGATTCTAAATTTTCTCTTTCTGTTTTTAAATGTAAAGTGAGGGACATTTTTAAAGACTTGTGTAAATGTTTTACTAACTGATGGTCATTTTTATGTATTTATCTACAGTACAGACCAAAAGTTTGGACACACTTTCTCATTTAAAGAGTCGCCTTTATTTTCATGACTATACATTGTAGATTCACACTGAAGATATTAACACCATGAATGACCAGAAGGAAAGTGATGGTGCTGCGCCAGATGACCTGGTCTCCACAGTCACCATACCTGATCCCATCCAGATGGTTTGGCGTGAGCTGGACCGCAGTGTGAAGGCAAAATGGTCAACAAGTTTTAAGTATCTCTGGGAACTCCTTCAAGACTGTTGGAAGAGCATTTCAGGTGACGACCTCTTGAAGCTCATCAAGAGAATGCCAAGAGTGTGCAAAGCAATAATCAAAGCAAAAGGTGGCTTCTTTGAAGAACCTATTTTCAGTTGTTTCACACTTTTTGGTTATGTACTATACTTCCACATGTGTTCATTCATAGTTTGGATGCCTTCAGTGTGAATCTACAATGTTCATAGTCAAGTTCAAAGTCTTTGAAAGAGAAGGTGTGTCCAAACTTTTGGTCTGTACTGTATTTATCTATATTTCAGATTGTTTTACTAATGATTGTTTTGGCCACATTGTAAATACGAATTTGTCCGTAATGTTTTGCCTGGCAAAATAAAGGTAAATAAATGTAAAAGTCGTGCTCATCGTACGTTTTTGACATTTTGTTGTACATCTATGTTTCCTTCTGATTGTGTTGGACGTAAACCTAAAACATGACCTTGTTTATGTGCTACAGATGCTTAAGCCTCAGCTCTCTCAACTTGGAGGAGCAGCAGGTCTAGTCCAAGTTCCTCGTGTGGGGAAGCTTATTTGCTTAGCATTCTTTTTACTTTACTGTATTTGTGTCCATTTCTTCTCTTCACATCTGCTTTATTCATTCGTTTAGGTCCCTCGGTGTGACCTGCTGACTTATCTTACTGCCGCCAGCGCTTTGCAAATGAAATCTGTGGTGGAAAAGTGTTCTGAGGCCATTTCCCGCTACTTCAGCCCACCCTGGAAATCACAGAAACCACCTCACGAACAGAGGAAATCCAACCTACCCAGTGCACAGACGCGACTGCTGCTTTTAACAATGACCCTCCACAACAACAAACAACAAAAGAAGAGTGTAAAAATACAGAAAAGACGTCAGAAAGTAACGTGCATGCCAAGACAAATTATGTTCAAAATGGCGCCAAATCAGCTAATGAAGAAAGTTCTGGAGATGAAGAGGAGAATTTGGGCGATAAATGTGTTGAAAAAAATGCATTAAATGAAAAAAACGACATTGCTGTGGCTTTGGATGTAAAATTGCAAAAGACAACGCAAAATTCTACAGCTGAAGAGACCTTGGACAACCTCCCGAAGTCATACCTGTGCCAACAATGCTGTCACGTGTTCCAGCGCGCGGGTAACTACGTCCAGCACGTAAAAGATCAACATTACTATCAGTGTTTGGTTTGTGAGGAGAGTTTTGAGCAGAAGACGGCCTTGTCTCGTCACGTGCGCGTCCACAGCCCGGTCAAACCTTACAGATGTCCCCTGTGTCACGGCACTTTCCCACCAGGGCCTCGCTCCAGGGTCACGTAAATCTGCACGTAAAGGATTTCAGGCCGCACAGCACGGCGCAGTCCAGCCTCAAGCCCGGTCTGAGGCGCCATCTTAAGGACGCGCGCGGGAAAAGCAACTTGGAGAATGTGCTGGAGGAGGCAGATTGTTAGAATATTCTACTTTCAGTTTTGACACACTTGTTAATTCTAAAAGTTAATTTGCAAAGCAGCTCACACAGAACTCCAAACAGAGCGTTACGTGAGTATTAAATAATCTAGTGACTTCTTATTTTTACCTCTTACATTTTTCAAGAAATAGGCTACCTGTAGACCTACTTTAAACTATTGCCATGTGCTATACATTTAATTAACTGCTTTGTTAATTAAATGTATAGCACATTTAATTAACAAAGCAGTTCAAAATGCTTAACAGGGCAAGAAAAGATGCATCAAAATTACAATGCAGAGCAAAACAACATTATTAAAAATATAAATAATCATCATAAAATTTAGGGGAGACCGAGGTCAAATGCAACAGAGGCTCCCATTCGAAGCAGAAGAAAATCAGAAGCTTCTGCTCTGCACAGAACCTGCTCATTTCATCTCCACCTGCTGTTTGAGTGGAAAGATATTTGAGATTTCAGAAAACTTTTTACATAGCCTAAAAAAACAAACAAACAAACAAACAGTTTTTTGAGCAGTAAAGTTCTACATCACATGAGCTCATGTTTTTGTTCTGGACAGAGATGTGACTGAGACATGGCTGTCATTTTATATGGTTAAATATAGGGTTTGTGGTCTGTATTTGTTAAGTTTTACAACAACAAATATGAAAGCTCTAAATATGTCCACCCTCATCTATGAGTTCATTTTGGATGGATTTATTTAGATTTATGTTTTTTTGTCCAAAAAAGTTTGTTTATCATTTGTTTGACTGAGTTTTATCAGAGCCTTAATATTTTTTCAGAATAATTCTCATTTTAGTTCGACAAAGACATAAGTAATGTTATAGCAGACTGTATTTTTTTTTTTTCAGCAGCAGTTTTGTGTTTTATTATTAGATTACAAAGTAAGGGTTATTTAAATGTGGACAACCTTCCAGTCTGTCAAATGTATTATCTTCAATAAAGAAAAAATATATTATTGTTGTAATTTCATGTGTTGCATTTGCCCCCCTGGTGTGTTACAACTGACCCATGTTGTGTTGCAGTTGTAACACTTGACTTTCTTGTCTTGAAATGAAAACAGCTTCAAAATAAATCACTCTAGAGACTCAAACCTGTTCACATGTTAAGCCAAGATCTGCAGCTTTTATTTCATGTAGTTTTAAACAGGACTTTAATAAGATTAAGCTGATATGTCCAATTTGGAAAAAAGTGTTACAGTTGTCCTTGGTCTCCTCTACTTTAAAAGAAATAAAGATTCACAGATAAACATAAAGTATTATGTTTTCTGTATGTTGACTTTCTGTATCATGATACAACTTTAAAATGTAATTGTAATTTTATCTGTAACTTTTCATGTTTTTATGGACCCCAGGAAGACACCACAATGTGGAAGCTAATGGGGACATAAAGAATAAAGCGTCTCTGCCATTGTGCTTGTACATTGTCCTATACAGGCTAAAATAAAAATAAATTTTGTTTAAAACCTTTTCTCTGGTGTCCCTTCAAAGGGCCGTCCCACTTTTTCTTGAAAAATCATTTTTTGTTCATATCATTTAACTAACTATGAAGCATCTGGAAAAGTTAAAGATATAATCACATTGTGTCTCTTATTTAGAGTCAAATCAGCCTCTGGGATGAATCAAACTCAGTTTTCAACTGTAAACTAAGACATTTTCCCCCAAAATTTCAAAAATTTTAATAGGACTTTTGTATTGGCTCCTTTATGAGTAATTTTAGGTCCCTAAAACACATGTTTACCTCAATTATTTCAGCTTTTAAAGGGACCTATTGTGTTTTTTAAAAATACAGTATTTAGTAAGAAACTAGAACATATGTGGCCATACCTGTTGTCAAAGCCTGATCCTGTCAGATCTCAGAAGCTAAACAAGAAAGGCCTGGTTAGAATGGATGGAGTCCACGGAACAGGTGCCACAGTGGGACGACAAGAGTAGATTGTCGCTGTGTCCTGGGCAAGACACTTAACCTCATTGCCACAGTGTCTGTGTACACTGGGTGAGTGGATCCCTGACTGTAAAGCGCTTTGAGTGCCTTGTAAGGTGGAAAAGCACTATATAAATAGAGACCATTTACCAGATCAGAATTTACCTTGGTTCATTGAAACACAAAGTGATCTAAAACGGCTTAAAAAAGAAACACTCTACTGATTCTGTTCAAAATGGCAGATCTGATAAGCCCCGCCTCCTCATTTAAATGTAACTGTGAGAAGCAACAGATTTAAAATAACACATTATTATTTTTGGAAAGTGACTATGGGACAGTTTTGAACCATATATGCGTCACTTTGAGTATTCATTTTTTGAATTTATAACAAGTAAATACAGACAAGTGGGAGGGGATAGGTGGTAGGTGAGAACGGGGATTTCTGAACACTTGAGCTCCATCTGAAGAACAAAACAAGATTACTCCAACATGCATGAATCAATTCAAATATAACTTTGAGTAAACCAATTGTAAAGGAAGGCCATCATAACAAGGTTAATAAATTACAAAAGTGAATTTGGCATAATAGGTCCCTTTAAGTGTTTTTGTTTTGTTTTTATCCAATTTAATTAATTACATTATTGTTGCAGATGGAAATATTAATATATTGCAAAAAATTAGGACTTTAGGCACTTTTCGAACATAAAATTCTCGTTCATCTGTCCAATAACTTTCGCCTGCTTCTTTATTTTTGTCCCGTTGCTGCTCATCACCAGTTAAAGATTGAAAATAGATTAATACGATTAAAAAATTAACTCGATTAATATGTCTGTAATTAATTAATCTCAATTAATGCACTAATTTGACACTCCTAGTTTTACTTTACCATTTCAACGGAATTATGCATTTGATTTTTTTTACCTCCAGAAAGTTACACGGTGTCACTCTAAATGCATGAAAAAGTAAGTAATTGTGTAAATGGCCCGTTGAAATGAACACTGGCTTTTGTGTATTTGTAACGGCTCTCGTACAAATGAGCTGTGAAGTGTTGTGGGAGGAAATGAGTAATACACTGAAATAACTGTAAGTGCAGAGCTGCCGTTCAATGGTCCTTAAACATTTTACAAAACAGCAGGTGCCACGGGTCAAACAAGCGCAGAATAATCATGAATTCAACAGGTTCTGATTATAATAACTCCATTCAGAAACAATACTACTTAAAGCTTTACTCTGACTATTCAGCTGCCAATCATTAGTTCAACATTTAAAGGACAAATATAAAGCTTTTAAATCATGTTCTAGCTGGATTTTCTGCACCGTTTGTGAATCATCCAGAGAGAGAGAGAGAGAGAGAGAGACCGGGAGGGGGGGTAGAGAGAGAGGGAGAAAGAAAGAGAAGGAAAGGGGGAGAGACAGGGAGAAAGGAAGGGAGAGAATGTTACATAGAGAGAGAAAGACAGCGAGAGAGACAAACAGAGAGGGAAAAAGAAACAAACAAAAAGAAGAAAGCGGGAGAGACAATGGAGAAAGAGACAGAGAAGGAAAAGGGAGAGAAGGAGAGGAAAAGAGAGGGAGAAAAGGGGGAGAGACAAGAAGATAGGGAGGGAGAGAGAGAAAGGGAAAGAGGAGGCAGTGTGTGAGGAGAGAGAAAAGGAGAGGGAGACAAACAAAGAGGGAAAGAAAGGGGAGAGAAAGAGAGGGAAGAAGGAGGGGAAAGAGAGGCAGAGGAAGAGAGAGAAATAAAGAAAGGGGGACAAAGGAGAAAGAGACAGAGGGGGGGGGAGTAGGGAGAGAGAGAGAAAAAGAGAGGGGGAGAGACAGAGAGAGAGAGAGAATGGGAGGGAGAAAGAAAGAGAAGGAAAAGGGGGAGAGACAGGGAGAAAGGAAGGGAGAGAATGTTACATAGAGGAAGACAGTGAGGGAGACAAACAGAGAGGGAAAAAGAAACAAACAAACAAAAAGAAAGAAAGCGGGAGAGACAATGGAGAAAGAGACAGAGAAGGAAAAGGGAGAGAAGGAGAGGAAAAGAGGAAGAAAAGGGGGAGAGAACCCAACCCTACAAGAAGACAGGGAGAGAGAGGGAGAGAGAGAGAAAGGGAAAGAGGGGCAGTGAGTGAGGAGAGAGAAAAGGAGAGGGAGACAAACAAAGAGGGAGAGAAAGAAAGGGGAGAGAAAGAGAGGGAGAAAGAGAGGGAAGAAGGAGGGGAAAGAGAGGCAGAGGAAGAGAGAGAAATAAAGAAAGGGGGACAAAGGAGAAAGAGACAGAGGGGGGAAAGAGGGAGTAGGGAGAGAGAGAAAAAGAGAGGGGAGAGACAGAGAGAGAGAATGGGAGAGAATGTTACATAGAGAGAGAAAGACAGAGGGAAAAAGAAACAAACAAAAAGAAAGAAAGCGGGAGAGACAATAGAGAAAGAGACAGAAGGAAAAGGGAGAGAAGGAGGGGGAAAGAGAGGGAGAAAAGGGGAGAGACAAACAAAGAGGGAGAGAAAGAGAGGGAGAGAGAGAAAGAGAGGGAAGGAGGGGAAAGAGAGGGAGAGAAAGAGAGAGAAATAAAGAAAGAGGGACAAAGGAGAAAGAGACAAACGGGGGAAGAGGGAGTAGGGAGAGAGAGAGAAAAAGAGAGAGGGAGAGAGACAGAGAGAGAGAGAGAGACCGGGAAGGGAGGGGTGAGAGAGAGGGAGAAAGAAAGGGAGAGAATGTTACAAGAGAAAAAGACAGAGACAAACAGAGAGGGGAAAAGAAACAAACAAAAAGAAAGAAAGCAGGAGAAACAATGGAAATAGAGAGAGAGAAGGAAAAGGGGGAGAAGGAGAGGAAAAGAGGGAGAAAAGGGGGAGAGACAAGAAGACAGGGAGAGAGAGAGAGAGAAAGAGAGAGAGAAAGGGAAAGAGGGGGCAGTGTGTGATGGAGAGAAAAGGAGAGAGAGACAAATGAAGAGGGAGAGAAAGAAAGTGAAGAAGGAGGGGAAAGAGAGGGAGAGAAAGAAAGGGGAGAGAAAGAGAGAAGGAGGGGAAAGAGAGAGAGAGAGAAATAAAGGAGAAAGAGGGGAAAGAGGGAGTAGGGAGAGAAAAAGAAAGGGGGTGCAGAGAGAGGGAGAAAGAAATAGAGAGAGGCAGAACAAGAGAGAGACAGAGCGGGAAAAGGAGGGGGCAGGGAGAGAGAGAGAGACATCGAGGGAGAGAGAAACAGCAAAGAGAGAGAGTGACAGACAGAGAGGGAGATGGAAAGAAAGAAAGAAAGAGGAGAGAAAGAGAAGGAGAGAGGAAGAGAGGGGAAAAGAGAGAAAAGAGGGAGACAGGGAGAAAGAGAAGGAGAGAGAGAAAGAGAGACAGACAGAGAGACAGACAGAGAGAAAGGATAAAAGAAAGAGGGACAAAGGAGAAAGGGACAAGAGAGAAAAGGGGGGGAGACAGGGAGGTAGGGAGAGAAAGAGAAAAAAGAAAAAAAAAGAAAGAAAGAAAGAAAGAAAGAGAGGCGTGTGTACCATGTTTTCTCTAAATTCAAGTTAAGAAAGATCGACTGAGGTTCAGGAGCAGGACCACACTGACCATGAGTATATACAATGTGACTGCTAGGTAACAGTTGTGGAATTACCTCTTTATATGTCACAAAAAACCTCATCAAATCAGCAAATTTGGATGAAAATAGGCCAAATATTTAGTGAAACTTATTATAATCATGTTATTTTGCTGAAAAATGTAGCTTCAGTCCTGATACAGTGAGCGTCTCTGCTTCGGGTAAACTGTGTGACCGGAGCAGACTGAACTCCCGCCCGGTCTGTTCCTTTAAACGCTGCAGCCCACGCCTCGAAAAGCGGCTCTTTCCGGCTGGCCCCTGCGCATCATTTTATCCTTGCTCCTCTCTCTGACACATTAAAATAGTGCCCCCCGCGTGCGTCTCATCACTCCCCGGGCGCAAACTGCCGGCTGGATCGTAAACACGCTGGTTCACGTTGATTACGAGTGACATTTAGCGCAAGTGCAGCCCGCTCTGGTTGTTGTGACCGCGCTGTGCAGAGCCGCAGCACTGGCTCCATCAGCGGCGGAGCGATACGACGTCTCTCCTCCCTGGATCCCGGAAGTGTAGAGCTGCACGTCGGAGGCACGTCACTCTCACGCCGGCTGCAGTTTCACGCCCGGGTTTGTTTATTTAGCAGTAAAATAGCATTGTACACTATTTTTAAAGATTTTTACTGCTTTATGTTTTTGCCTGAGTTTTTTAAATTTATTATTGTTATTATTATTATTATTTTAATAAAAGACATATATTTCCATTATTTTGTTTTTATCCCTTTGCTTCCTCATTTAAAACACAACTGAAGTTTTGTCTGTGAGATTTTTCGTTTCCCTCTGAGCTGCAGAAAATGTGCCTGATGTGGGATCTCTGCAAGAGCATTTCTGCAGCATTAGCATTTCAAACCAGATTGATTTTTTGTCTCCCAGTGTAATTTTCTTTGTAGCCAGTAGATGGAGTTCTAACTTAATTCTTGGCGTCGCAGCACATGATAATACTACACTTGTTTCTTTATTAGTGCATGGGATTTCAAAGTGGAGGGCCTCTTATCAAGTGATAACCAGTGCTCGAAGCAGACCGGGGTGCACCACTTCTAAAGTTGAGCACACTTATCTAGCCTAAGTTTTCAGCACATTCTCTCTGTGATCTTACTTGGGGTGAGACCATGGATGTATTATATTCTAATTATACTTCCATGGTGAGACTCTTATTGAATATGAAAGTACGGGCACTTCTGTTCTGTTTCTGTTCTGGTTTTATGTCCACAAAACTCATTTCAAACACAGCGAACTGACGGGGCTGTCAGACCCGACCCCCCTTAACGCCTCCAGCCGACTGCACCACCTTGATCATCTTGAACACGACTATTGAAAAGCATTGGGAACAGGGAAAAGGTGGGTCTCAGAGAGGAAAGCAGCAGTGTGATTGGATTGACAGCAGTTGTCTTCAATTAGCGCTCAATTTTCAGTGGAAAATACACACTGATGTCACAGTCTAGAAAACAGCCAGTTTTTGACAATTTTGACCTGAAACTAAAAAGCTGCATGCCATTATGTTTATCACAGTTAGGGTTTAGCGTCTCTTTAATACTTGACATCACAGTGTCAGTTTAACACTATTATGAAAACAAACAAAGTGATTTCCCTTTGAAAAGAGGGAGCTTTCCATGCATTTTAGTAGCATGATCCTCTAGCGTATGATCATTTCCCGTAATAACATTTCAAACGTATAAATGTATCCATTATGTGGAGGTTAAAGCCAATCACAAGTATATACCTAGTGTTAAAGAGAACACACATATATGTATATATGATAACACCAGTGCTCTGGCTGTGCTTGGATGATCCACATCAGTTTCACTTTAATGTTTGAAAAAGTCATATTTTGGTGGAGCTCTGGGGTTTTGTACTTAGCAATATATATTCAGATATTTTGGTTCAGTCTTATCAGAGCTTCTTCTAGTCTTTGAGATATCTTTATTGTTAGAGATGTTAAATAAACTCCACATGTTCCAGTGTTGAGTGTCATTTTACCTTCTGCCATGAGGTTTAAATGAATGCTTATGGAAATTAACAAAAGTCTGACTTAATTTGAATTTAGGTTTTGTTTCGTGAATGGCCTTAAAGTGAAACGTTTTTGGTTGTTAAACTGTGTATATGGAGTTTAATTAGCATTGCCTACTATTACAAGTCATTTTTTGGCAATCTTAATGCAAATTGATGCTTTGTCCACATGAAGCCAAGCTCAGGCATTTTAGAACAAATATTTTACCTAAACCACACATTGTCCACACGAACGGCTATTTCTGAAACCAGGTCCCAGAGTGAAAAGATTTCAAAACTCCGGATTAGAGTCTCTACGTTACGTTGCACACGCAGCTTTTTTTCCCACCATGACATCACTGCCCCAGAGTCTCATCTGCAGAGAGTACTGACCTTTATGTCCACTGCCAAAATGTGCATCTCATTGCATCATAAACCACGGATATGGAAAAATTAAATAAATCCACAATCTCCATTAATTTTGAAGCTTTGTCAAAATATCCGAAGAATCCGAAGAATAAATCCACTTTCTGTGTCTCTTCTGTAGCTTTTAGATCCATCTTGTTTATTCAAAATGTAAGTTTAAAAGAATTCTTCACCAAGTTTCTGTTTACATTAAACAACTTTTCTGCTCTGCTCAATGGCAAGTCTTCCTCTAGTTTTGTGACTTTCTGTGTCAGCGTCACAGCGCCACACTCTGGTCAGTTACAGGCATTACACCGGCTTCAGGCTGGTATGTATGTATGTATGTATGTATGTATGTATGTATGTATATACAGTACATACATACTTACATACATACTGGGTTCTTCCTCACTTTGGCCCAACTGGTTGGACTCAGACCAAATTGTCTGTCAATTGGCATTTTTGTAAATAAATATATACTCTTTAAACAACCGAGAGTGTGTAATTTTATCACCTCACACTGCACCAGGACAACGGCGGAAACCCCAGAAGAAACAACATACTGTATGTGTGACCGGTGTTTTTCTGTCTGCGTTGTGTGTGCTGGTTTATGATTGTTGTTGCAGGAGTGAACCACAGGACACAGTCAAATGCTTGGAGGCTGTATCCATTTAATCTGGATTACAATAAAAGTGAACAGAGTCAGCATGTGCTGCTAACGATTGTCTCAAACTACAAAGAAGAAACAATCGTCAGTATTTTTCCCAGACTTCTTCGCGTCATGACATAAAAACATTGTAATAACTTAAAGGCTTTTTATTGACTTAAATACAATGACAGCTTGTTCATTGACGAAAATAAAGGTGAAATAATTACAGTGGATGACCAACCTTTCCACCACGGGGGTTTGCAAAAGGGAAGATGAAGTTCTGACCCTCCAATATATATCAGTGGGCCAAAACAGCACAAACTGGATGCCAGGTATGTAGAATAAACAGCAACAGAGACATATTTGTGTAAATATAGGCTAACACTATAGCTACTGTATATAATGAACTGGTCACATTATATATATATGTATGTAGGCCTTTGTATGTAGGCCTATGTATGTATGTGAATAGGCTCATTCAAAAAGAAAGACAGAAAACATGTAATCGAGTGCTTAAAATGACCTTGTGGCCACTTTCCAACAACAAAAATGAATAGGTCAAAAAAGTTGCAGATTCCAATTACATTTTACACAGCTTGTCAAGGCAAAAAAAACGTGGCTCAGTTGATTTTCCACATTCTGACGCTGTTTTGACTGACCCTCGCAGCTGCTTCTTGAAACAGCCGCTCGTGAAAGTGACGCCTCCGGGTGTGCAGACCCACGCTGCTCCCTGGTTCGTCCACGGGAGGGTGTGTGTCCCAGGCTCACACTACCTGCACGTACTGGACCGAGCAGCAGCAGCAGGAGGAAGCAGGAGGAGGCTGCCCGCTGCTGAATGAGGACCAGGAACCATTCAAATGCGCACCTTTCGTCTCCTAACATCGGTAAACATGAGCTGCTGCTGCCGCTGGATGCGTGGATGTAACCGCTGATGTGGATGGACATGTTTATTTTGGTGGTGCTCGAGCGCAGAGCGTGAGGTAAGTCACTTTCCACAGCCTGTTTGCACTAAATCCTTAAACGTATTTCATTTTAATATATTATAAGATGCGTAAATGTGCTGTAAGTGCGCATGGTTTAGCGCACAAACTGTTCATGGTTTAATTTTGCCCGGAACTACTCTTTGCAACTGGTGTCTACTGTGTTATTAAATGAGTTGGCACATTGCTCCTACATTGGTTGCAGAAATGGTGGTGTAATAAATCCATAATACATGTTGAGAATTCCTTATCTGCAGTTTTAACTCTCTGGAGAAGTGTCATATTTTTATAACCTTATAAGTAATAAAGTTGAATATAAAGTTTGCAGCTGTAGTTGTTACTGAATAACCAGGCAGTGTAATATTCTCTGACACTATCCATGGCTGCATCAAACTAGTGCTGGAGATTACATAACTGTTGTGTTTCTGCAGACACATTACAGCAGCAGTGTTAAAATCCTCAGGCCTGTTTTTCTGTGTGATTTTTTTTTTTTTTTGCAGCTTGCATAGACATGTTTCCACACTAAGAGATGACAGAACTTATGAATAAGTGATTAAAGACCCAGATACAGAGCCATTACACAAACCAGGAAAGGAAACGTGCAGAGCGTAGTGTTTATACATGAGGAAGTTCCCAGGTCACGTTATTACAGTAAAACATTTGTGGCCAAAATGAAGTAAGTGATTTTGCTTCTGTGTTATGAATTACTTATGAGGTTACACATTAACTTTCAGTTCATGATTCATAGCTCTATAGGTTTTGATTGCATTTTTATGTGCACGGCTCTAGTAAAATAATGTTTAACAGGGTTTGTTGGTCTTAGTCTGCACGTTTTAGTCAATAAGTGAGGCCTGACTTTCTAACAATTGTTTCATAAATGTTCATAAATATTATAATAATATGGCCAGCGTCACCTAATGCCTCCACTCCAGCTCTAAGTCAAGGATCGCATGACTGCAGACGGTTCCCTTAAAGCAGGAAGTACAGCGTCCAATCAGTGAAGAGAGATGTGATGTGTTGGCCAGAACCAACCCGAGATTAAACATTCTCCAAAGTTTACCAAATAGATACGGCAACAGTCAGTGACACACATGTTTACGCTCTACTTCCTGGATGACAAATTGTGCAAAAAGAAGTGATTACTTAATCAAAAAAGAACTGATCTTCCATGGAGCAAACAAACCACAATGATGCGATGTCAGACAATTTCCACAAAGTGAAATGAAACTGACTGATGCATCATGGGGCAAATAAATGAAAAGATTGTAATTTTTTTTTTTATCATTTTTTTCTTCCTATAATCACCCAGCCACATAAGCAATAATAGTGTGTTCAGTAGTAGAAATATTTATGGATCCAAGCCCTATCTTGGCTTTTGTAGCTTGATACATCAGCTGGTTTCATTTCACTTTGTGGAACTGTCATCATTCTGTTGTCTTAGAGGAAATAGAGCATAAACATGTGCAGGTAATCAACGTTGTTTCTGTGAGATAAACTTACATATTAAAAGTTACAATATCATTTTCTAAGTGACACAAGGTCAAAGGAGGAGAACATACACATTACACTCTGTTACCTCAGCTCAGGTTGGTTCTGGCCAAGACACAGCTTTGCTCCTGTTTGCTGATTGGACAGTGTACTTCCTGCTTTTTGGAAATACTTGACCTAGTAACCTGGCTCACACCAGATGGATCTGTGTTGATCTTGATTTGAGTTCTTCCACAGTATCCATCTGAAACTTTAGTCACTGAAAGAGTTTGGGAACAGGTGGGTTTAATGAATACACTGAGCTGATTGGGTGCACGGACGACCTTATTTGTGCTTAACCAATCATAGCAATGAATTGTAATGGCTTATCCAACAGGTGGGATAGAACAAATGTCACTCACACCTCTCTGCTCTTCTTTCAAAAGAAAATACTGCTAAAACAGAATCAAACACAGCAGAAACACGTACATCCACAGGAACTGCCATCTTTATTATTTTTTTTACCTGCCCTTCTGCGATGTGACTGGGCCGGTAACTCGCTGTGTCAAACTCCAAACCAAGATGGATTATCTTGAGTTTGTGAATTCATCAGTATTGCAAGATAATCCATCTGGCTGACCAGGTTACTGACAGTAGCTTGAGTGAAATCACATTTAGAGGAAGCACTAGGTGGCGCCAGCCTGACTAGCATTCTTCAAAGTTTTGACCAAACGTTTTAAACCTAGACAAATCCACATTATTTAACTTTATTGTTGTTGATCTGACATCAAAGTGGGACCACAAAAAAGTTTCCCTTGAAGTGACCCAAATGTCAAGTCTCCTCATTGTGATGAAAAAACGCCCACAGACGCTGCAAAAAGGGAATTTCTAGTCTCGGTTAAAAGGACTAGAATTCAGAATATGTGTCTTAGTTTTGAACAAGAAAGAATGTTTTTATTGATGCATCTTATTTCACTTGTTTCAGCACATTTCTGACTGTTGACAAGAGATCTTATCTTGGAACAAATCTGCCAGTTGGATGAGTAAAAACGTCTCACACCATTTGCAAATTTCTTGGCTTGAAAAAGGAACAAATTTACTGCAACAAGTAATAATCTACATCCATCGAGAAAACACAACTTTCTCAGAGAAAAAAGGCACAAAATACATATTGTGATTTCTTTTTAACGTGAACGTGTAGCAACTTTCACCAGGAGATAAAGATGTGTGTTTCCTTTTCAAAGCCGAGAACACGACTCCCACATGAGCACACGAGGTCCCAGCTCGGGTACATTGGTGCTTCTGTCTGTATTTTAAACTACATTTTAAACATAGAATATGTTGCATCTGCAGTAATGTGACACCAGCCTTGACAGTGAGCGTCACAGGGCAGAGCTTGGCTGATTCAAACAGGTTGTCTCGAGGAACTGTAAGAACTTCAGCACCAAACAGCAATCATTTGTGTTGTTGTTTTCTGTGGGCAATGTTGCACTATTAAACTATTATCTTGCAATTTAAGTAAAAAACGTTTCTTTAAGGTCTTACTGGATATTAATTAATTGACTCTTTCAGCAGTGTTACAATGTTGTGCCAGCATAAAATATACCTGCAGTTTGTTTGAGTAATCCTGTTTTTTATGCTCTCTACATCTCCAAAAGAAAAAATGCTCTGCTCCATCTTGTGATGTCATCAGGTGGTCATTATATTGAAGCATTTTTAGCCTAATTTGAGCTGATTTATGTTGCAATTCACTAGTCTATAAATCACTTAAGTTTTAAGTTGTTGCATAATTGCTTTTACGTTTTGTTCATTTGAGATTGTCACATTTAGTCTTTATAATTCTGAGTGAATTCTGAAAAGTGAAACTGTTTGAATTAGGCTAAAGTTTAAAACACAAAGGAGCATGTGTTTTATTATCACTTAATGACATCATAAAGTAGTTTTCAGTTTAAGTGAGGAACACAGCATAGACTGGAACACATCACAGTGCTTTGATGGAATAGTCTTTCATGAAACAATCAGGGCTGCATGATTAAAAATCACAATTGAAATCACAATTTTAATGGATGCTATAATCAAATCACAAACATTTTTTTGTAGTAGAGAAAACAGATTCACCCAGCAGTTCTTTAGAGACATTGTCTGTAGAAGAGCTTGACCCAAAACGTCTCATGTAGAGTTTACTAAAATAATTTGGGAGTTCCAGAGTACTCGTGTAGATCTGTTCTCTCTACTATAGATTTTAGTTATGGCTGGGCGATCTGGGAAAAAAAAATAATCACACATTTTTACTGACAAAGGATTGTTTTTTCTAGCTTTTTGAAATAAGTTAGGTTAAGGTTAAGGTATACTTTATTGTCCCCGTAGGGAAATTTGTCCTCTGCATTTGACCCATTGACGATTCAATTGTTTCAATCTCGATTTCTCGATTTTTAGATTATTGGCCCAGCCCTAATTTTAGTTCTTTGGCTGAGCACACAGACGATATACTTTTTTTTATGTTATTATTATTATTATTATTATTATTATTATTATTATTATTATTATTATTATTATTATTATTATTATTATTATTATTATTATTATTATTATTATTATTATTATTATTATTATTATTATTATTATTTATTTATTTATTTAAAACAAGGACAGTGCACAGATAACATTAGTCTCACAAGGAGGAGAAGAGATGCTCTGCACCAGATTTAGCTCAGGAGCTAATTTCCATCTGTAGTCCTTGGGCAGGTTTTAAAAGGAACAAAAGGTCCATCGTGCCAGTGCATCTTCAATTCAAAATTACAATACATGTGAATGTCTGCTTCTACAAACTGCAGTTTTTGAAGAACCATAATGTCAAAAACAACAGATTATTCAGTCATAGTCTGTCTGCAAAAAACTATTCAACATGTAGATATTTTAGTAAATTATCCTAGAAATGTTTGAAAGGTGTCACTTTGAGACAGATGGATAAGATTGTTTTGTGAAGACAGTTCACTTTGCTGACATGGGTGGCAGAGTAGCCAATAAAATGTTATTATAAGTTAAACTAGGCCTATTTCAGTTGTTTAAACCAATCGTTCTCAAACCTTTCACACAAAGTATCACTTAATAAAAGATTTAACTCCAGGATTAGGCATGAATAATAGCTCAAAATGAGACAAAATCAAGTCTGAAACAATAGTAAACCCAGAGATAAGGCTGTTCAAAGGAATGTTTAGCCCAAAAGAGAACCAAAACATGAATAGATTTGTCTCTAAGTAAAACATTTATTCAGTCTGCAGATGGCTTGAAGTACCAGTGGTGCACGTACCACCGTTTGAGAAACTCTGGTTTAGATAATCCTCCTGCACACGTTTAATATATGGACTGAATCCTATTTTTAAAACTTAAATCACAGATCAAATTGAAATTGCAATAGTTGCCCCCAAAAAATCACAACCACAGTAGTTATTTTTCCCAAATTGTGCAGCCTAAACAACATACGACATACGAAGCAAAAGAAAACTCCAAACTCTCTTCTCCTGGAGCTGAGGCCAAGTCAGGACTCTCTGTCTGAGCCAGATGAGAACGAGCCAACTGTGGCTGTAAAGTCACAATGAACTTCTTCTTCTTCTTCACAGTGAAGTGGGAGGTTCACAGATCGGCGCTGTCAGGGGCCATGTGCCGCTCTCTCGCTGCTTATGCGTCTGTGCAAATCTCAATCACAAATAAAAGGTGAAAGACGAGTTTAGACCTGCTCAAGAATCCAAACCTCTTTCAATTCCAAATGAGATTGTAAAAAATAACTGGTTAGATAAGGGAAGACATGTCGTTTCACAAGACTTGGATCACTCATGTGGCTCTTGTGTTCAGGAAATCAGCACAATTTAGATTAGAAGTATTTAATCTGATCTTGCATGGAGTTTGCATGTTCTCCCTGTCTTGTCACCTCCAAACATGCATGTTTAGGTTTATTGGCAACACTGTAAAATTCCTTAAATGAATGAATTCTTCATTCCAGTCTGTCTGTTTCTGTATCAAGGTTTTGAGTTGATCACTGACCAGGTGTGTCCCCGCCTAAGGCCCAAAGTCACAGGGATAGGCTCCAGTCGCCTGTGACCCGAAGCAAGCCGTAGAAAATGTATGAATACTCTTTCTTCCACAAAAGTTATAGTCTTAAAGTGTTGTTAAGGTTTTTATCTCGGCAACTAGCCATATCAAAAAACAATTTTCAAAAGATTAAGAAATGTTTTTGCTGTCAGCATCAAATAAATTAATTGCCTTTACTTAATATCTGCACCAAGATTTGATAAGCTTCATGTGCTTAGAGGAGACCTATTCTGTTTTCTTCAGGTATTAAGTAATATGTTGGTCAACATTTTGTTCATTGTGTCACACAAATTGTTCAAACACAGCTTAGAATTATAAACTGATTCAATGATCTCAGCATGTTCAAAACTGCAAAACAGATAAGCCCCTCCTCTGCAGCACATTTTAAATGACATGTTTTTATAGCTGAGAAGTTGCTAAATGCACTGTTTTCTCGTCTCTTTTGAATGATAGTAGAAGTCTTCAAAGTAGTCATCTGGACAGTGTTTCCGAAGATCAAGACGTTTCGACTCTCATCCGAAAGTCATTTTCAAACAGATGACTACTTTGAAGACTTCTACTATGGATCACTCCTGGATGAATGAGGGACTACACCGTCTCTTTTGAATGATGTTGACTCTGAATAGGTCTTTACATTTTGATTTTATTTTGTGCAGTGTTGAAGTAAATTTGTAATTTAAAAGTTGAAATATTAGCCATTTTTGAAACAAAAGTAGCCTAATTTTCTACAGTAACCTTTAGAAAATTTAAATCTTATAGGCTAAGCAAAATTGTCTTTGAAATTAATCACCATTAAAACACTTTTTTTTTTTTCATATTAGCATTTTTTCTTCAAAAAGTGTCATTTCATAAAACTAACTTGAGCAAAAGTGATGTGCAGGCAATGCATTAAAGAAAAGGTTTATTTGGTCGTGGTAAATGTAATTGTGAGGAATAGCAATAATCACATTAAAATTAGAATTGGGATAGGTGGTAGGTGAAACCAGGTATTTTCTGAGCTCTGCTTGGAGCATCAGCTGTAGTATAATACAAGATTACTCAAAGTAATGATGAGAAAGCATGTTATTACATGGTTCAAAACTCAGATTAAGTGGATTTTTACATAAGTCTCCTTTAAATAACCCTCTTCACACATTCACATTCTTCCTCATACTTGTGGATCCTTTCTGAAGTGTTCTTGGTGAAAACAGGATGTAGCAGTTGCTCGGGACAAACAGGTGGCTGTCAGCGTGACGGAGCGTTCTGATTTAAGGCGAACATTTGTCCCGGATCTTTCTTTCACTCTTCCACTTTGTTTCGCACGAGAATTCCGCCTCCAAAAGCCCAGACTTCTGCTGCGGGCTACGACAAGGCTTTTTCTCAAACTACATCCACATTTACAACTTTATTTTATCATTTCTTTCCGACGCGCCGCGCATTTACTGTACGTTTTGACGTTCACGCGGAAGGGAAGATGACGCACGGTCAAACGGGAGCTGCGCACGAGGCTGAGGAGGAAATACACTTGGAAAGGTGTGTAAAGAAATGGATTTGCAGTACTCTAAGTGAAGTACAGTACAGAGAAAACAAACTACCGTAACTTATCTGTGAGTCACGTGATCCTGCGCCTTTGAAATCTGCGCGTAAAAACAGCCAACGCGCGCGCAATGGCATTAAAACTCTGAAATAACGAAGCAAATCCCGTTATAAGATATTAATGAGAGCTTTTTGCGCGGCAGATGGCGGAAGCGCTAATCACACGAGTGCAAACTGCGGCATATTATTCTGCAAACGGTGTTTTATCTGCGCTAATCTGCAGCACTGATCTGTTGGAAGTTCCGCTTAAAAAACTGTTTCCTAAAATGTCAAGGTTTGTGGTTAGCAGGCTGAACATTCTTTTACAGAAACGGATGTGTACTTTAATGTTGAATTTGAGTCTAAATAAGGGAAAGGCTTGAATATTCTTCCAGTCAGTGTTACACATTAATAGAGGAGACATGATGGTCCTAATTCTGCTCCAGAGTCAGAAAACTATCCAAGCTTTGTTTATATTTAAACAGATTAATTCAATATGTGAAAGTATTGTAATATTCAGATTACAGTTTATAAAAAAAAAAAAAAAAAAAAAGTTATTACCAGTTGAAATAAATATGATTCTGAATGTTTTTCCAATGCTGCCAAATACATTTTAGTAAAACATAGTCAACATGATTATGATTAAGATTTGACTAAACATTTAGTTTGTTTTAGCTAATTTGGTTGTTTTGGTGAAGTTCATTATCGTCTTTTGTCCAGTAACAATGACACATGTGAAGGGGAATCCCTAAATAACACAGGAATGAGTTATAACACTTTATTTGTGTTAAATGAATGTTTAAACTCTAGGAAACTGTGTCAGTTTGTGTAAATTGTCTTTGCATTTTGTGCTTTTTGATGACATAATTCTGATTTAGAACATAAATTACTTTCTGTAATTATCTACTTTTTGTTGTCAATTTCTTAATTTGCAACTTACCTTCTGTAAAAGTTTGATACATATTTACCACAAAGACTATCACAACAAACTAAGTCAAAAGTAGAAAAATGTGATATACTGTCATACGGGCTTTAAAGTGAACCCTGACTATAATGACAAATATGGCTAAAATACAAGTACATCTCATGTTTGTTCAAATAAACTACAAACAAATATAAAACTGCTTACCATTTTTATAAAATCTGCATTGTTTTGAGCTACCGGGTGCTGCCATATTGTCCAGACGCAATGCATTCTGGGTTGATGACATCAAATGGTTGCTTTTGGTTGTTGCCATGGTTACTCCTGTGGCTCGATCGGTGAACAGTTGAAACAAAAACACCACTGACAGTGTCCAGTTCTTGCCTCTTCCTCTTGATTATCTTCAGTTTTACAAAATTCCACATAATAGTTCTGTATTTGGCCAAACTCCAGCTCAAACTGAAAAGTTTTAACTGTTGAATTCATGTTGCTTAGTTACCTGTTACCTTGACAACCACCAGAGGGCAGACAGACAACCATCTGACGTCACATCCAGGACAAAATGGCAGCCATGTGATTTCTTTAAAACGTGATTTTGATAAAACTACAAATACTTTCAAGGTTTTTGTTCTGAATTTATATAAGTGATGAGATTATAAGTGTTTTAGGGTAAACATGTGATTATAGCCAGGGTTCGCTTTAAGTTAATTTGTGTTGCTGATTAATCAAATGAACTTGACACTCTTCATTGTGATGCGTTGAAGCCATGCTCTGTGACAGAAGTGTGGGAAGGAGTTTGTCTTCCATTTTAAGAAGTTGCTGAGAAAACTACATAACGGGGGGTACACAAGGGGTCCTGAGTCCTTTTTAGCATAACTGATAACGTTTTTGTTTCTTAATTTATTTTATACACAATAATCTGTAAAAATATATAACCACCAATTATGTAGGATCTACAACTTTTGACTGAATTATATAAGAAAAAAAAAAACCCTGATACAGCACAGTTCTTTGTTCTTACGAGTGCTCCTGATTGTTCTTACAGACGATTGATTTTCAGTTAAGAACACAGTTTGTGAATGACAAAAAAGTTTGTAAGAAGCCCTTAAGAACAAATTTGAAGCCATGTTCTGTGACAGAAGTGGGAAGGAGTTTGTCTTGTCTGTATATCTAATGTTGTTTTGTGTGTGTCTTTGTCCACTTGATGCATCTCAAGGGGTATTCTACTAAATTAAAATGGAAATGGTCTCTTTTGGAAAATGGTCCATTTAAATAGTGCTTTTTTTTTACCTTAAAGACACTGAAAGTGCTTTGCAATCTAGGATCCACTCACCCAGTGTACTCAGACACTGAGGCAATGTGGGTTAAGTGTCTTGCCCAAGGACACAACAACAGTCTACTCTTGTTGTCCCACTGTGACACCTGTGTTCCAGCGGTCTCCCATCCAAGTATTAACCAGGCTATAAGTTGCTTAGCTTATGAGATCTGATGAGATCAGGCTTTGACAAGCTGGTCATTTAGTATATGTCTCCTATCACTACCATACTGTACATGTACAGTATTTGATCATGTTTTGTGTTCACAGCGGTCTCTGGAGGTCAGATCTCCGTCTTCAGTCCTGGACATGTCTTCGCTCTGAGCTGGCGTCCTGCTGCTGGGTCAGGGCAGGATGCCTGTGCAGGCGGCCCAGTGGACGGAGTTTCTGTCCTGTCCCATCTGCTACAATGAGTTTGACAGCAGCGGTCACCAGCCCATCAGCCTGGGCTGTTCTCACACTGTGTGTAAGACCTGCTTACACAAACTGCACCGTAAAGCCTGTCCCTTTGACCAGACGCCCATCAGCACCGACATCGACCTGCTGCCGGTCAACTGTGCCCTGCTGCAGCTGGTCGGAGCTCAGGTGAGAAAGACACGAGGAGCAGAAAGAGATCACTGCTTTAGGCTGAAGATTATACATGCACATTCATGAGATGGGACATTCTGTTATTTGATTCCTGTCTTGATACATATGTTTTTATAGCTACAGAAGTAAAAAAAAGTACAAAAAGTACCCTTTTCTTTTAAAAGTACAATGTCATTTCTGGCCAAATATAAACTTAACCTAATTACTTAACATTAAAATATGAAAATTAACAAATATGGTTGTCAAAAATCAGACACATACTCAATGATACTAAAACTATTAATGAAAAGAAACAATACTTGTATGTAAACTACTTGGTAAAGTATAGTAACTCCCACTATAGAAAATAACTGTCTAAAGAATACATTCTAGTTATACTATTGGTGTGAAAATCTTTATTAGTAATCAAACCTACTCCTTGTCATTATCATTAAGTTTGAAATGTTGGTACAGAGGGATTTTTTGTTTATTAACAGGCGATGCGTGCGCACCCGCTGTAGAAAGAGCTGCTGCTCATAGGCACAAATCGTGGAAACAAGTCGAAAAAGCACCGGTGTCAGCTAACTACAAGAGTTTATCACTGTGTGAAATGTTATGCTGCTAACATTTGTGAATGAAATTTGACCCTACGACCCTTAAAAGTCACATTCAGGTGACAAACTACGAGAAAAACACTGTCTCAAGCTTCAGGAGACAGACGTCTGTCAGTCCGGTTCAGACCTGATTCAAACAGCTGCTTTCATCCCGTTTTGTTGTTTCATTCAAAGAAGTTTCCCTAGCTAAGCAAACTAAATGTAACATCAGGTCTATAGATTCATTAATTATTGTCAAAATAATCATAATTTACTGTCGTATTAAAGTACCTGCTGTATTGTCTCCCAGGTTCCAGACGTGAGACCGTTGAGTCTGGACAGTGCTGCAGAAGTGAAGCATTATGACGTCTGCAGTGAGTGTGTGGAGGAGCTGGCTCTGTACCTAAAGCCTATCGCTGGAGTCAAAGGTAAATGCAGAGAAAGTCCCATTGGTGATTTTTAGATGCTAGAAGAAGATGATGTCATAAGGCCAGAGGATGAGGCAGTTTTCATATGAATAACATTAAGTCATTAGATTATAATGAGTTATACTGAAAAGCTGCAAAAAGAAGTGAATGATGCAGATGATTTTGAACCAAAGTATTGTTCTAATCTGTGCGTTTAAATCTAAAAATAAAAGGCCTAATTCATGAAAATGTTCTTAAAAATTGTGCATAACTTCCATTTTAAGAAGTTGCTGAGAAAACTCTACACAAGGGGTCCGGAGTCCTTTTTAGCGTAACTCATAACGTTTTTGTGTCTAAATTTATTTTCTGCACAATAATCTGTAAAAATATATAACCATCAATTATGTAGGATCTACAACTTTTGACTGAATTATATAAGAAAAAAAAAACTGATACAGCACAGTTCTTTGTTCTTACGAGTGCTCCTGATTGTTCTTACAGACGATTGATTTTCAGTTCAGAACACATTTTGTGAGTGCCAAAAACATTTGTAAGAAGCCCTTAAGAACAAATTTGTTTGTAAGAAGGTGTCATGAATGAGACCCAATGTTCCTCTTGAGTTTGCATGAGGTCATATTTGAGTTGTTTCGGCCAAACAAATAGTTAGATCAAGGATTCCTTTAGCCTCAGAGTTTTTGTCCCTGTTTTTAGTCGATTTATTGGACGATGTGACATGTCTTCTGTCAACCAAGAATGTCTTTGGTCGACTACAGCTCTATGAAGCACAGTGTGAGGCTCTGGTCCGGACTGTGCCAAACGTCCCATGCGCACTTTAGCGCTTCCTCGTCCCTGCGCAGGGTGTTCACAGCAGCACGGTGTTCACAGCAGCACGGTGTTCACAACAGCGTGGTGTTCACAGCAGCACGGTGTTCACAGCAGCACGGTGTTCACAGCAGCACGGTGTTCACAGCAGCACGGTGTTCACAACAGCGCGGTGTTCACAACAGCGCGGTGTTCACAACAGCACGGTGTTCACAAGAGCATAGTGTTCACAACAGCATAGTGTTCACAACATGGTGTTCACAACAACATGGTGTTCACAACAACATGGTGTTCACAACAACATGGTGTTCACAACAGCATGGTGTTCACAACAGCATGATGTTCACAACAGCATGATGTTCACAACAGCATGATGTTCACAACAGCATGATGTTCACAACAGCATGGTGTTCACAACAGCATAGTGTTCACAACAGCATGGTGTTCACAACAGCACGGTGTTCACAACAGCACGGTGTTCAAAGTCAGGAGCATCTGCCTTTCTCTCTGAGAAATACAAAAAAGCAGAATGGACAAGTGCTCTCACTACTGTGCTCTGCTCTCCTTGTTTATCTCATGTGTCTCTGCTCTGCTATGGGGACAGATCAAAGATTAAATATAGATTCATTGATTCTTCAATAACTGTAAATTACATGACTTTTTGCTAGAATACAGCTTTAAAAATGTTCTCAAGATTTTATTGCGTTAATCATCAATTGCACAGTTGCAGTAGAGGTTCACTGAACTAATCACACGGCTGGGCATCTGAGTTACAGCTTTTAGAATTTTTGACTGAATCATAGGAGTTCTTATTGTTGTTCTTCCAGAAGAACATTTTCAGTTTTGTGAATGCCAAAAATGTATGTCACGAATAAGGCCTATTGTTAATAATAGAAAATATGACTCTTGCTTCTGGCCTGTTGATATAGAGCGTGAAACATAACCTAATGTAAAGTCTGCTTGTAACTTGACAACAGTCGTCTGATTATAGATGTTTTAAACTCTTCAAATGCCTGTATATCTGATTTTTACATTCTAATAGCGTCAGTGTTGTGTGTCGTAGGAGTTGCGAGCCCGAGTGTGCTGAGTCGGCCGATGCAGAGGAAGCTGGTGACCCTGGTGAACTGTCAGCTGGTGGAGGAGGAGGGACGGGTGAGAGGGGTGAGAGCTGGACGGTCTCTGGGGGAGCGAACCGTCACAGAACTCATCCTGCAGCATCAGAATCCACAGCAGCTCTCCGCAAACCTGTGGGCCGCCGTCAGAGCTCGAGGCTGCCAGTTCCTCGGACCGGGTAACAACAGAATCCTCTTATTATTCATGATTAAACTTAACTTTGTTTTATTTAAAGTGCGTATGACCTGTGTTTCCCGAGTATTCCTTAAGCTTTGTCTTGCACTCAAAGTACCCTCTAATTCTAAGTTTAAGGTAAATAAATGTCTATCCTGTTTGCTACAGAATCAGGAAGACCACTTGATTCAAACAAAACAAAGATGGCAACTCTCGTGGATGTACATGTCTCTGCTGCGTTTGATTCTGTTTTAGCAGAAATACAGAGTATTTTCTTTTTGAAAGACGAACAGAGAGGTTTGTGTGACACTTGTTCTATCCCACGTGGACATTGACTACACCCTTACGATCTGTTGCTGTGATTGGTTAAGCACAAATAAGGTCGGCCGCACAGCCAATCAGCTCCATGTATTTCATTAAACATCCCACCTTTTCCCTTTCCGCTTTCTACGAGTAAAGTTCCAGATGGATACTGTGGAAGAACTGAAATCATTGTTCAACACAGATCCATCTGGCGTGAGCCAGGTTACTGGTTTCCTTCTACAACCAAAAACATGTCCAGTGTGCCTTCCCTCCCCAGGACTACAGATGTAAATTAGGTGGAGTTTTGTTTAGTCTTTATTTGTCAGCGACCATGTACAAAATTCATTAATCTTATTAAAAGAAGAGATGAACTGCACCAGATATAGCTATTGCTACTTTCCATCTACAGTCTATGGGAAGGTGAGCTCACAATATAAAACATATACAATTTCATAGCTCTTGTAAATACACAAGCAGCACAACAGATCATTTCATTAAAACAACATCAAAAGTCAATAGAAATACTTACTAAAAAATGTACAATTAAAATGTTGACACTTTTGATTGTCTAAGATGTACTTTTTTAAAGTTTCGAGTGAAATAATTAATGTCTACAGACAATTTCAGACTGTCTGGAAGCTGATTCCACTGTTTAAAGGTTTGAAATGAAAAAGCCATCTGTGCAAAGTTTCTGTTTGAAGTGAACCGGGTGGATCAAGTTGTTTATTCAGAGCAGAGTTTGATAAATTTTTTCAGGGGAGGTGGACCAGCATTATAAACAATCTTTTTTTTTATCAAGTGCGTTTAGCGTCTGATTATAGGCAGATCTGAGAGGTTTGAGTGAGGTCTCTGTGCCTAATCTAATTTGTACGTTGTTCTTAATAAACATTATCTTCTAAAACAACGATGATACCAACCAGAATATATATTTGTTAAATTATTAAATTTGATTCGTACTTCAAAGACAACAACAGACACACACACCAGTGATTCTCTTCATGGTGATTTAAATGACATTTTATTTGTTTCTAGTTCATTTTGACGGCTCGTGCTGCACGTTTGTCCTGTGATGATTACTCATAGGGCAGATTCTGACTGAGAAAACATTTCTCATCATGATAAAACTATGAGTTCATTTCAAGTCTGAGGACACCTGCTTGCACCATTGTCTGTTCTCCACACTGTTCACTGTCCCAGAGACTAAACTAAACTCTCCTCTGTCTTACTCTGTCAGCCATGCAGGAGGACGCTCTGAAGCTGGTTCTGTTGGCTCTGGAGGACGGCTCGGCTCTCTCCAGGAAGGTTTTGGTTTTATTTGTGGTGCAGAAGCTGGAGGCTCGGTTTCCTCAAGCCTCCAAAACCAGCATCGGACACGTGGTTCAGCTGCTCTACAGAGCTTCATGTTCAAGGTAAAACATCACACGGACGTCTGGATTCACTGCCAAAGCCTATCACACATTTTGTCACAACAAACTTATAATATCACCATGTAAATGCATTTCACGTGTAGAGCTGTGCAATATATTGAATTTTAGATAATATTGTGAATGTTGTTTCTAAGAGGTGCAAAAATCGAATATTGAGTGTATCGTGCAGTAAAAACACACTACATAAGAGCAAATTTATAAATGAAAGTTAAATAAATGATGCTATCAACTTTCTAATACTGTAGATGCAACCAGTTTATATTCCTTTTATTAGAATGAGTACAATAAGTCATTCAGAGAGCTTCACAAAACAGCAAAATTATGATAGTGCCTATAATGAAAGATTCCTGCACTTCTAAATTAATTTGACAAATATTTGTTTCATATTTAAACAAGCTGGAAACTTTTTTTTTTTCATTCATTTTCCGTTACCGCTTGACTGGAGCCTATTCCAGTGACTTTGGGCCTTAGGCGGGGAACACCCTGGACAGTGGCCAACTCTCGCAGGGTTAGACAGACAACCATTCACTCTCTCATTCACTCACAGGGGTAATTTACAGTGATGCCCAATTAACCTAAACATGCATGTTTTTGGGGTGGGAGGAAACTGGAGTACCGGAGAAAACCCACGGTGACATGGGGAGAACATGCAAACTCCACCCAGAGAGATGGTGAGATGTTGATATGGTCCGACCCGGATTATTATTGGTTTGAACTAAGATTGCTAAAGGAACAAACATAAAATCTTGTTTTACATGAAATAAGAAAATACACGCTGATCAATTTATTTAAAAAATATAATTCCGTTCTTGAAATAAGGGCTACGTTTTTTGTTGTCAGATTTTATATTAAGAAAGTGTGTTTAACGTGACTCAACCAGTTTTAGGCTCATTGGAATATTTAAGGTTGTTGTTTTATAATGTCACAAATTTGACGACAGGTTTTAACACATTTTTGTTGGATATTATCGAATATCGTTATCGAGATACGCCAAAAAATGATCGACATATTTGTTTTTGTCAATATCGCCCAGCCCTATTCATGTGTAAAAGTATTTTGTTAATTTGCTATTTTTGAGGTACAAGCTTACATTATAAAGAAAAAAAAATTACTAGTAAAAGTTTAAAAACATCCTTGAAGCTAATCAGCTCTGTGGGGAATGTTGTGGAATTTTGTATCCGTGTGAAAAAAAAATCAACATGCTTCAAGAGGTTATTTGAGCTCAAATGTGTGGTTTATTTACAAGAGGGCTGGGCAATATTGACAAAAATGGATATCTCAAAAGTTTAGTTAGTGGCTTATTTGGAATGCCAACTCGCTTTCCCTGCCAGGCATTTTTACTCCTTTTAAACAATATTCAAAGCTCCACAAAAAACTTTGTGCAGCTGGAATCATGACATGTTCTACATCAAAAAAGACATACTAGTAACTACTTTCAATTAAAAAATTAATAGTTGTTCTGCATTACTCTGTTCCACTTTATATGCATTTGAATCTCCTTGTTTTCATTAGATTTCAGGGATTGACGACAATATACAAACTTCATGTCAGTGTTGTTTTCATCTGTTCTACTTTTTGAGAAAGAATATGAGCTCCTACAATAAAATAATGTCTTTGAGATGACAACACGAGCTTTACATGATTAAAACAATGAGGACGAGTGTCTTTTCTTCTTTAAACCAACAAAAGCTGTGTTACAGACGAGAAGGCAGCAGCACTTTTCTGCTTTCTGATGCAGATTATAAAGATTCAGTCCTTTCACTGGACATAGATTATATTTAACCTTCCAAAACATGAACACATACAGTAGTTTTATTTACTCTGACACTTTTGGATCGCTCACAGAAGAGGAAGTTTCTAGACTCGCTGCATGTGTCATTCTCCTCAGAGTCCTAGTCCAGTAGGATCGTCTTTTCTTAATTTTAAAGATCAAATATCTGCTCTAAACTTACTCAACAATGTTTGTAGTCCAAGATGTTTTGCCTGTAATCTGTTTGAAAAGAAAGCCGATCCTTTAGAAGCAACTGATCACGTAAACACAGTCGACTGCCTTGGGTACTGTCAACAAATAGCACATGTATTTTACGTCATGTAGCTTCAGCACAAGGACCCCTCTGCTGGTGAATCTGTGAAACTGCATCATGTATTTGACTGTAGACAATGTCAGCATGTGCATCAAAGAGTTCTCTATCACAGCATATACTAATGACGGTCAATGGCAAGCTACAGTTGGCCGTGCAATGATGGAAATGACAAGGAAAGAGTTAAAGGTGCACTGCGTAATGGCAAAGGTTTTGATCAAGAGCGCCATCTTTGGCGTTTTTTGGCACTGCACCCTCCCTACATCTTCAGATAAAGACGTATTTTAGGCTTAAAAGATTATTTTGACACATCAATACTTTCTGCTAAATGTTTTCTGAGTTAAGAAGACAAAGTTATTTGTATGAAAAAGTAGATGCTGAGTATTTTATTTGTTTTTTGACTGACGAATTCGTTTTCAAACTCCAAAAGTTACACAAGGAAAGATTAGTGAGAGTTTGAGGTAGGGATGCACCCATCCGATACTGGGATCGGATATCGGTGCCGATCCAGGCAAATGTTCTGGATCGGGTATCGGCTCTATGATATCGGTTCAGTCGATACCATTGTTGTGCCTTTAACTGGACATAATGAGACAAATTTACTGGTTGATGTTGATTTAGAACATGTCATAATGTTTGACTTTTTGTTCAGATTAAGTGGTTAAATTCTGACTTGCACAATAAATAATAGTTACATAACACTACAGAACCAAATGTCTTAAGCTTTGAAAAGAAAAATAAGGTATTTCAGTCCTTACACTAGTATCGGTTGATATCGGGTATCGGCAAACACTTAAGCCAAAGTATCGGAATCGGTATCGAAATAGAAAAAGCTGGATCGGTGCATCTCTAGTTGAGGAAAAGCTTTGTTTTAGCGTAAACAAGCTCTTTACAGGACTCATTTCTCATAAACTAAATGCTCATTGGTAATTTATCACTCTAATAAAACATAAACCTTACCAAGACAAACAGCTAAGCTCTAAGCTACTAAAGCTAAATGTGGATGTACTTTGACAGGCCTGAGAGTCTTACCTTATAATGAAAATAATCACCAGATGAACGTCTTATTGATCTCCAGCACAGTTCTTCTTTCTCAAATACATGTCCGAGTCCGAGTGGCGAGTGCTGCTGGCTTCTATGTCAGCCTGCCTCATGCCGGTGCGGTAGGCTAGTTGTTTTCATAACTTTTGTGTTGTGGGGGTTCGGAAGCTAGATGGCAGTATTTACCACTGATTATTTATTTTATTTTTTGTTAAACAGTCTTTACAACAGTCGTCCATTGTATGAAACTGAGAGCTTTTGCGAAATAGATAAAAATAATGACAATAATCCATTGAAGGAGGACTAGCGTGGGAAACTGCGACCAGCACCACTCACATTTATGAGCCTGTCTGCGCTTATAGAGGCCTGTGCCAGTAAACGGTAATTTGATATATCGTAATATTAAGCATTTTAACGCATGCAATGCACCTTTAACATTAGAATTTTTTTTAGAGTTTATGTTAAGGCACTGTGTTTCCTGAACGAGGGCGATTTTCCACTGTTAAGCTCCACTGGCAGTGACAAGAAAAACATATTTGTCAGTCTCTAATGTCTCCAATGAGCCTTTGAAATTCACCTGAGCTAAATGGAAACAATCTTTCATGACATTTAACTTGGTTGCTCGAGCAGATGAAATGTGCTGCGCCTGAGTCAGAGAGTAAACCTGCAGCTGAACACAGAATCTTAAAAACTTGTACTTGTGACTTTCCAGGTGACAAAGCGAGATGAAGACTCGTCCCTGATGCAGCTGAAGGAGGAGTTTCGTACTTACGAGGCGCTCAGACGAGAACACGACGCTCAGATCGTTCACATCGCCATGGAAGCAGGACTGCGCATTTCACCCGAACAGTGGTCCTCGCTGCTGTACGGAGACCTGGTCCACAAGTCACACATGCAGTCCATCATCGACAAGGTGGTTACGAGATGAAAAGATTATGATGAAAAACATATTATTATAATGACGAAAGAAATGTAGCCATGGTAACTAACTTCAGCTCTTGTGTTAGATAAATCTACTAAAGAACTCATGCAAACTAATTGGAAGCTAATAGTTTTATTTGCAAATTTCTGAACCTTTTCATACTTTAAAGTAACTGTAACTTTCTGGAAGTGATAGGTCAGCTACATGATCCAATAGAAATAGAAACTTGGACTTGGAGTCAGACTTGAGTCACTTGATTTGATCAAATAGACTAAGACTTAGGTTGTGACTTGAGATGGCTTGATGGTCAAGAAATAAATTGTATAATTCAAAGAAACTGAGATGAATAAAGTGATCCAACTGTCCAAATATGTAAATATATCCAATAATGCTAACGGTAACTGCAAACTAAGTGGTAACGTGATGCAAGCACCACTTACTCTGGTGTGTTTTAGCATCTTTCTTTAACTTTCTGTTCACTTTTCTGACATAATGCCACATCAACAACTTGCATTTAAATGTGTTTGTGACTCTAATTGAATTAGTTGTGCTGAAAATACACTTCATTTGCCAGAAAACATGTGAAGCTGTCCCTCACAGCAGGCCACGCCCCCAAATATGACACGTTGCCGACTGTAACTATTGTGAACAAAAATGTTTTCTTCTTTATTTAGTTCAAAAACTACTTCTGAATTACAAAAACATGCTTTTTAGTCTATGAAAAGTTGCACAGTTAGCCAAATGAATATAAATAATCTTCTGTGTTTGTTGTAGTTGCAGTCTCCAGAGTCATTTGCGAAAAGCGTGCAGGAGCTGACCATAGTTTTACAAAGAACTGGAGATCCAGCAAACCTCACCAGTCTGAGAGCGAATCTGGAGCTCCTCGCTAACATCGACCACAACCCAGGTCTGTGTCACGTATGCTCCAAACTGAAGCTATTGTTGCTATTTTTACCCTTATCTCACATGAGTTTGACCGCAGCCTGAATGACTCATTGGTCTCTGTGCAGATGCTCCACCACCTTCATGGGAGGAACTGGAGAGTGTGATGTTAGCTGTAAAACACGTGGTTCATGGACTTGTTGAATTCATACAGAACTTTAGTAAGAAGAGCCACGATTCTCCTCAGGTTTGTCATTTTAATAATTGGATTTTATTTTTGCAAGCGAGACTCAGTTACTAAATTATGAAACAAGTCTTTGTGTTGTTTGTGCAGCCTCAGGCCAACAACAAGTACAAGACGAGCATGTGCAGAGATCTGCGTCAACAGGGAGGCTGTCCCAGAGGAACCAACTGCACATTTGCCCACACGCAGGACGAACTGGAGAAGTGAGCAAACCCTGAAACACTTAACAGCTGCAGTAAGGTTAAAGTTAAGGTTTTATTAAGGTTAAGGTTTATTAGGGCTACACACAATTACATTAAGCACAACGGCAGAGACTCTTGTACCAGAATCTAGTTTTTACAGGAAATTTACATCTAAACTGGAAACTGGAGCATCCGTAGGAAACCTATGCGGACCGGAGCAGAACATACAAACTCCACATAGAGAGACCTTGGACCACACTGGAGTTGAACCCGGGACCTTCTTGTTATGAAGGAAGAGCGCTTCACATTCACACAAACATCTAGAACTACTTCAGTTTTTGAGCTGGAGCATAGCAGACATCTGTGCAATAAATGGTTATTTCTGTAATTTACTGAACTTATAGAGGGGGTATTTGTTTACAAACATGGGAAATGTGCGCACTCCCAAAATGCAGAAAGAGCTGCTGCTGATTGCCACAAACTGTAGCAACAACAGAAGCCAGTGCTGTTGTCAGCTAACTACACGAGTTTATAAAGTTATGCTGCTAAATGAACATTTCTGAATGAAATTCGATCATACAACAACACGTTACATTCAGGTGAGTAAAAAAACACTGTCTCAAGCTTCAGGAGCCAGATGTCTGATTCAAAACAGCTGATGCTCTCGTCCCGTTTGTTGTTTTAATCAAAGAAGTTTCCCTAATCAACTAGATGGACAGCGTCTCTTTTTGCACGGGGCATGCGCAGTAGAGTGGAAAGTGACATTGACCGATAATCCCTCTATACACATAGTCAGACCGGCGCCACCTAGTGCCTGCCCTCCATTTCATTTCACTCGAGCCACTCGGTGAGGGATCACAGAACTGCAGATGGTTCGTGAAAACCAGGTACAACGATTGTACCTGGATTTCAAGAACCATCTGCACCAAAAACAAACAGTGATAAAGTAGTGTGTTGGTCCTAAACCAATGTTGAGTGTAACTAAGTTATCGTTTATGCAATTCAATTACAATTTATGTAACTTTGTAATGTAGCACATTACTGTGGAAACATGTGTAAAAATACTTAACAATTACAGGTACTTGAAATCTAAAAATACACAAAAATGATTTATTATGTCTGGTAAAACACATCAGAAGCAGAAATCAGAAACAGGGCTGTTCCTTATTGTCAAGGGCAGTAACCTAAAAACATTTTTAAAAAGTCAATAGCTGTAACTATTTACTTTATCAAAGTAACTTCTCTAACACTGATTCCTCACACCAACTTTAGACCTGTAAAGATACAAAATGATCCATGGGAAGCCAAATATCTTAATGTAAAAACTTTGACTACTGCAGCACTAGACTATAGATTTTTCTATAGTCTAGTCTATAGATCTTGTTTTTATATTTGACCATAAAATCTCTGAGTCTTGCTTTATCCAAGGCAGTCATAGTTTCGTCTCCTCATTTACAGGTTCCGTCTCAGAAATAAGAAAAGCGGCAGCCTCACTCGCTCTCTTCACTTGGTGCAGGGAGTTTTGGGTAAGACTTTCGCCCTGGAGACTTCAGACGTGTCCACAGCAGCGGGACAGGGCTCTCAGGCTGGAGGAGACACTGCAGGAGGAGACATGACCCACCCTCAGCTCCTCTGCAGAGGCACCGACGTCTTAGAGGACGTCAAGAGAGTAAATCCAAATGAATCCAGCGCTGCAAATGGATCCACTGAGCTGTGCGCCGCCACCAGGGCATCGTCTGGGTCGACAGAACAGTAAGGATGGATCATTTTTAACGAATATCTCTATATAGTTATACCTTATTGTCCATACTAGGTAGGCAATGAATAATAAATAATTCACTATGAGCCATATTGTTTACAAAGGCCACAACGCTTTGAACTGGGAACTGATAATGTTCAATTTGGAAATATCCAAACTACCAGTCATCTGGAGCTAGGCTGCTCAAAATATGGATATTTATTGTATATTGAAATATTTACTGGACAAGATATGATTTTGGTCATGCCATAAATATCGAGATTAGGGTTGCAACAAGTTAAGATTAATCACAACTAATCGATAATTGAAATAATCGTCGACTGCGTTTTTAATGTAACCTGTTTGCCTACACCAAGTGCTATGATACAAAATGTTAGCATAAAGAAATAAATTTAGACTTCTAATTATGGTGCTACAATAACTAAAAATGCTCTTTCATGCTAGATTTCTACACAATGAGACTGACATTTTAAGCTCAAAATACAAATACTTTCTTTACTAAACATTTTGGGTTTTAGTTAGTTTTGATTAAGCTCAGGATTACTCTAAAACTCATCAGAAAATGTCCTGTTAATGTGATTTTTTAAAGTATGGATGCTTGTTCAGTTGAGTATTTAGTTTCAAGACCAGTTTTCGCGTTGATGAGAATTGTATTTTCGACACTTTTCGACAAGCTCAAAATGGGCAAAAATCTTGTCTTCAGGTTACTTTTGCATTCTAAGCAACTAAACGAACTTTAGATATTGTAATTCTGGGTAAAAAGACCTCATAAATTGGATGAAAAACAGGTTTAGTTATAGAGAAAGTGACAGAGAGAATCATAAGACCATTCACATTTTCTATTCGTTGTATGAGTCAAATTATAAATGTGTTTTATGCAAATTCACTTTGGCGGACTATAAGCTTAGAAAAAAATATTTCACTTAAAAATATATTTTCAGAAAGATATATATCGTATATAGAGAAAAAATACATCAAGTTATACATTTTTGTCCATATGGCCCAGCAATGCAGCACGTTCCCAATTTGCAAGTAAGGTTTACCAGTTTGAAAGGCGTTCCAATGCATTTTTTCAAGTAGAAGGTGAGAAATATTCCTGGAACGCACCATTAGACATAGACAAGACATTGGGAAGTAATTTTTACTTGAATAGATCTTTTCACAATGTGCCAGTGTTGGGGGAAACTTTTTAAGCTATTTAAGAAAATCTAGTGTAGTGCCTTACAGAAAATTCCAAAACAGTTCCTGCACAACGTGACTAAATTCGCCATTACAACAGTGACGCTACCATTGAATCTAATAGGAAGAACCCTAAAATTTTGCTTCTGTGGCTCATCTGTGGCATTAAATTCAGCCACAATTATCCGTACCACTAAAACACAACGCAAATAAACATCAGCAACCATTTTGTCGCCCGAGTTTAGAAAAATAAACCACACTCTGAATCTGCCATTCTGTTCATCTGATTACCTTTTCACCTTTCTATATCATTAAAACGCTTCCCTGATGATGTTCGTGTGAAATATATTTTACTTATAAAGCCCTGGACATAAAATGTTTACTCATACGGACCATTTAAACATTCTGATCTTGAGACATAAAGTGAAAACATGTGCTCTGCCTTATGAAGCTTTAGTTTGTGACAGAAGCTAAATGGGATCGCCAGGACAATTGGAATAAAGGTTTTGGATTGTTTTAAGACGATAGTTAAATTATTAACCAGATTAAAATACTTATCAATACATCTGTAGCTTAATGAACAAGCCTGACTCACTTTTAACTGCACAAATCCACTTTTTTCGTCAAAATGGCGTCTGTCAGTCCACGGAAATGGCCTGGCTTTCTTCTGTTTTTGATCATTTGTAAGTCACAGTGTGCAAAAATAATCCATATTCTGTAAAACTCCGATAACGTTTAATAATCCCGGTTGCCTCCATTAAATTCTAATGGGATCGTCCCTGCCGGCCCGAGAATACACAGGCCACCCACACTATTTCATTAATTATCCTAATTTCTACCTCAAAGTGAACATTATTTTGATCTTCATGTTGTGGTTGATTCCTTTGGCTCGTGCTGCACATTTGTCCTGTGATGATTACTCATAGGGCAGATTCTGACTGAGAAAACATTTCTCATCATGATAAAACTATGAGTTCATTTCAAGTCTGAGGACACCTGCTTTCTCAGCACGAGCTCAGTCCAAATAATCACCACAAAACACGGCCTGGAGTCTAATTCTCAAATGATATCTTACCTATTTATTAATAATTATTTTATCTATGTATTTACACTCGCTGAAGGACCATTTTTTGATTACTTTCACCTCAGAACAGACAAAAATGACAAATATACTGTCTTTGGTCTTTAGAAAACCCATGTCGCCTTCAAGAACTCCAGTGAACCACTCTCTGACGTCTTCTCCTCTGACGGCTGCTGGATGTGCCGATGTTAGTTCACAAATGTCCAACAAACACAGTTCTTTTTTACCCCGGGCGCCACACACGTCTCAATCAGCCGCCTCTGAGCTGTTGTACCATGACGTCCACTCGCCCTACGACGCGCCACAGTTTCAACCTGCATGTGAGTATTCTTCATCTTCATTATGACGAGAACGCTAAAAGCCTGGTTCACATCGGACTGCGTTTTTGTGACCGATTTTGCCCCTCTGTGCGTGAAATTTGACATCCTATATTCATGATCCTGATGCCTTAACATGTGTCTTTAACATTTGAACAGGTTTCTGAAACAAATATCACAGACCAGGTTGAGAAAGTGGCCTTGTAAACAAAGCTATAACTTATCTGATAGCACAACTTTTTCACTTTTCTCCCTCCAGACAAAGACCTCTGTGAATGCCTTCTTTGTAATATTGTGCAGCTGAAGTTTAAACACTGCAGTCATGATTTATAAAAAAAATATACGTATATATAGATTCATGTTTATCTTCAATTCATATTATAACATATTGTATCATACCTCATGTTGTTTTGTTTTGCTGCCTGATTTACAGAGAGCAACAAACAAACAAACAAACAAACAAACAAACAAACAAAGCAACCTCCAGCCTTTCAAAAAAAAGTTCTCAAAGTTGTAAATTAATAGAACATTTTTCCTTAGGGATACGTCAATCCAGCTGTTTCGGTTCCGATGCAAACCAGGTATCAACAGATATTACTGTAGTGTAAGGACTGAAATGTCTTTTTTCCAATATTGATACCAGTATCAGATCAGTGCACCCAAGTCTTCCTTCTTGCCTCTGATGTGAAAGCATGCTACTAAAAGCCTTTTCCCACTGTAGGAACCTTTTTCAGTTCCTAGTACTTTTTTTTTTAGTTCCGGCATGTTCACACAGAGCCAGAACTGTGGACTGAGGCCACACTTTAGGGACTTTTTTAGCTCATGCTCTGGGGCACATACTGTCCAGTCGGACCAGGAACTTTTTGGTGACACAAACACATTGACAATGTTAACTTTGTTTGGAAACATGTTTTATGTTCTCCTATTTAGCTAACATTTTCTTAACCTTAGGGAAAAAAAAAGACATTTCCTAACACCACTTAATGACTTATTTGAATGTTCCAGACTATGCAAATTTTGATGCTAAAGCCAGTAAGACCCACTTTCACAAACTGTTGCTGTGTGAACAGAGACATGGGGACCGGGTAGTTCCTCTGACTAAACAGGGACTGGAGGAATGTTGGAACTAGTTCTTGGTACTTTAAAATTGGGGAGACGACTCAAGACTTACATTGACTTAACATGTAAACCTGACACTTTAACCAACCACCAATTTTCGTTGAAGCCATGTGGCAACATTTTCTTGAGGTTTAACAGGTAAATTTAGGCTTCAAGTTACTAAAATGTGTAAGTGTAGGACTGGGACTTGGGGAAGGTTAAGATTTACCTGTTAAAGCCAAAGAAAAGAAAAGCCATGTGGTTTAAACCTAAATTTGTAATTATTTTACATTTTGTTTTTTTGTAAAAAAAATACATGAAAGCATGCTCATCATACGTTTTTCACATTTGGTTGTATATCTATGTTTTGTTTGGAGACTGGGCTGTCTTGATGCAGAAAAGATTATGTGATTATGTGAGCATCGAATTATTCAACATAAATGCAACCTGTTCATCTTATATTTCCCAGTTTTCATCTATTAAAAAATATTAGAATATTAATAATAATGCTGCCGTTTCTTCTCCAGCAGGCTCCTTCTTCCACTCCTCTCTCCACGGCCCTCACAAAACCTGCATGGCTCGATTCCTTCGCTCTCCAAACGTCCCAGAATCCTCTCTTCCTCCCTCATCCGGTCCTCCACCTTCTTCCTTCCCCGGTGATCTCCAGCCCTCTCACCCTCCTCCTCCTCCTTCTTCCTCCTCCTCCGGGTACACGCCTCACCCGCTGAGAGAGAGAATGACCCACGCTGGCTTCCATGGACACCCGGGTCAGGCTCAGTACAGCCCTCTCGCCGCTGCTCATGGTGTTTACGCTCCCCTCTATGACAGCAGGAGGGTCTGGAGGCCACAGGTGAGCGCTGATACGTTTGTCATTTTGTCTTGGCCTTTGCAGCTTTTGAACCGTGTGGCTTTGAAGTCACTGCAGAGAATCTCCTGTCGCTAAACACATTTTGAAGGTTCCCACAGTGAGTTTGTCAAAAAATACAATTCTAAACACTCGCAGCTGGCCTCGAGTCTTCAGGTAGACTGTGTGAACAAGTACAGACAAAATGTGACATTTGCTGACAATTTGGGAATGATTTTGAACTTTATCAGAATTGCTACAAAGCTACCAGTGTTGAGAACAGTGAGGTGCGGTCAGCAGAAGCAGTCTGACCAGTCCAAATGGAGGAAAAAATACTAAAAAGACTCATATTTCGTATTTGTCATATGTGGTTGATTTCTCGTGATTTTCACTGAGTTTTGTGGCTTCTCAAATCTCAAAATTTCTCAAAACGTGTTGATGTAACGCATGTCTACGGCACCTCACTCAGACCAGCGCAGACACACACAATGAACGTGCTTACTCAGTCTTTCTGCACAAAAAGTGAAAAAATATATTGGTAGATGAACCTTTTTCGACTGCTTTGTCTTCTAATTGTCAAGAAAGAGAATATAAAACATATACTGTATATGAACAGAGTTTGTACAAAGCCAAGATGATTCAAGCCTCAGTTTGCCTCACAGTTCTGAGCGTGAGGGAAATCTTAAAAGTAAAAAAAAAAGTGGCTTAAAAGTAAGAAGCAATGTCTTGAAATCAGTTTGAAACACTTTGAAACATGGAAAATCATCTATGTCTCTGCAATAAATCAAGGTTAAATTAGTCAAAATGCTTGAAATTTGGTTTAAATCCTAGAATCAAGCAACTTTAACTTCTTCTCTTGAAATTCATTTTTTGGCAGTGTACAGCCAAATGACGAATATACGCTTAAGTGTGTCTGTGCTTAGCTTCACTGTGCGGTTAAACAAAGCCTTAGGCAAGTTTGTAAATCATCACAAGAAAATATTTAACAGCAAAGATCCAAAAAGGTGTAATAAAATCATCAGTCATTTGGATCAGATGGATAAGTCCGGGGATCGAAACTCGCGTCAGTATTTTGTTTTTTTTCTCCTTTTTAATTTTGCGTGAAGAAACAAAAAGTTGCATTAGATTATATGCTTCTGTTTCATACATATGTCTGCAAAGTGAATAAAAAGGCATCTTCAAGTGAAAGTAAACAACTACAGTGCCTCACCAGCTGTAAACCTCACAACAAGACGAATGCTTTGAAAATGTATTTAGTTAAACAATACTGAATACCAACACTGAAGACCGCATATTTAAAACAAGAACAATAATTAAGAAAGATCAACAAAACTTATAAATGGAAAGTCTATAGAAAAGCTCTGTGTGATATTCTCTTTGCCGTAGCTCTGTCTTGTTTGCCTTGAATAATTTTTCCATGTTGTTTTTCCAGCTGTATCACAGAGAAGATGCAAGAAGCAACTCTCTTCCTCCAGAGGTTCTGCACTCAACTGTGTATCAGCCTCCGCTCAGAGAGAGATTCAACTCATTAGACAGTAACTACTGTTTAGGAGCCGAGCACAGAGGAGTTCACCGGGGTAAGTGAACCAGCAAACCAACTGTCCTCTTTCATGTTTTTGGGTTTGCATTTTTGCACTTTTTAAACCATTTGCTATTTCTGGACACCACATAAGAAGAACCAGGAACTAGAGAGGCCATTGTGGAGACTATTTTAGATCTGGGGCAAGCACCATTCTATTAAACCCCAAAATTCAGGTTTTAGCAAAAATTATATATATTTCCCTAACAGTCTGCTACTAAACAGAAGGTTTATATTTAAGTCTTCATCTGTCCAAGCTCTCATCATTGCAACCATGCAAAGACACTTGGTTAATATCTGTGAGTCTCTTTTTAAATCCAGTCTTCTCCTCGGGCTAAATGGATCAGGCCTTTCTTTTGTTAGTTTAAGGATAAGCTCCACTTTATTGTTCTAGAGAAATTTGTTCTTACTGTGAGGCAAGAGTGTTAGTCTCTGCCACATGCCACTGCTTTATCTGAACTTCATTGTGTGCAAAAGAACAGCTAGCACCTGTCAATCATCCTCACATGAACTCCTGCAGTTTGCTCTGCACTGCTGCGAGCTGGAGAAGAGTAGCAGTCTTTATTTTTAGGAAGATTTTTAGTAAAACTGACATGAGAACTGGAGGGGCGTAGTCCACCTAACCCAATGCTTTGAGGACACATTAGGGCTGACACATGTGCACACAAATACTAGAAAACTCCTAGAAAATATCAGCACTGATGTTTCAGCTCATACTGATACAGTATATTTAAAAATCTTAACTAGTTACCAATTATTAATATCGGTCGATGCTTATACTCATTTGCCTGACCAGTCCCTACACGCTTTGACAGACAACTTTACAAAGACGTAAGTGTCTGGGATGTAAATATGTAGCTCAAAGATACTGTATTTTCAATGGAGCAGAGACCTATGTGAAGGCTCTCAACGCTCCGGTTTGATTGATACGTTTCTAATTGTCCAAAACCGAAGCTAGAGCCGAAAAAAAATCAGCTACGTCCGCCATCTTTAATGTTATGAAACGGTTAAAAAAAGTTTTTTAAATTGCGGAGCGGAAGTAAGGGGGGGGGGGGGGGCCGTTGGTGATTGGATCGTCCTAACTTTGGACGACGAAATCGTTGTCCAAAGTTAGGACGATCTTCGGTTTCAGACCCTTCTGCATTCAAACAGAATGTTGGCGGGGCTGGCTGGTCAGGCAATATACTTATACCAATATGTTGCCCATTACTCGTGAAAAGTGCGTAACACACATTGTGTCCTTCTCTCATTAAAGTTTTCTCAAAGTTTTATTAAGAATGCATGTTTGAGTAATCTTGTATTGTCCTGCTGCTCAGAAAAGTCTCGTCCTCACCTTCCACCTATCTCCACCCACTTGTCTGTATTTACCTACAAATATTCAGATTCAAAATAGTCACAGAACCACATTACAACAATAAAATGACACGCTTGTTACATTACAATCTTAAAATGAAGATTATCAGTTCTGCAGTTTTGCACAGGAAGTAAAGGACCTCTTTTTATTTCTAAGCCTATTTACAACAATTTCGTGTTTTACAAAAAATAAAATGCAAGTTGCTGGTTTACATATACTATAGTTTGTTCCTAAATACATAGAAACAATTCAGGAGATCCTCTTCAATGGTTCAGGATGCATTAACTAAGTGAGCAAAAAATGTGGACTGATAAAAACATGTATTTCTGTTAGTTTACATTTTTAAGAAAGCAAAAATCATAGAAGCTACACACTGTAACTTGCTGAAACTAGCTGCTCCCAGTACAGTATGCATGGAGTTCTGTTTCTGTTTCCTCCCACACGATCTCACCTCTTCTACCTTTGCAGCATCTACAGCGTCGCAGTGTAGCTGTAACCTCCCCGCCGTCCTCCCACTCCTCACCCAAATATGTCTCCGCATCTCTCACTCTTTCTAATCCACACTCACTCTGCAGCCGCCGTCCTCTCTCTCGTGGCGCAAACCTGAACTGAACAGGCTTGAAACATGAATAACTTTTGAAATGTAGATTCTAGTGCTTCTGATCTTGTTTGTTGTTGCTCCGTCAGGACTACGGCCGTGTTCCTCTGGGCTACGAGGATCTGTTCAGAAGGAAGCAGGAGCAGTGGGCACATCATCATCATCACCATCATCATCATCACAATGGCAGCCGCCCGCCTCAGTCCTCCCCCATCTTCACCATTGATTTTGGAACAGAGGTAAAAAAGCCTACCGTACACCAACACATGCAGAAGTGAGCAATAAGATCTAGGCTCACTAACATCTCTTCAGTCAGCTGACCAAGACAATTATTAGAGATCATAAATGGCCGATTTTCAAGGCCAGTTTTCTTATTTTAGTTTTAACTGGGATGATGATGAGCGCATAGCCAAACAGCCAAACAAGCAAACAAAAAATTAAATCGAACCTATTATTTTGCCTCATAGTTTAATGAATAAAACATGTTTTTTGCACATCACAGAGCATTTTTAAAGATCATCACACTTTGCTGTATGCTCGTGCAGCAATGAGCTTTCTCTGTAGTACGGCACATGAGTTAATATTGACAAACAAAAAGCTCTAGGTCGTAGAACAAGAGCAAAACTTTATTTAAACATACTAATGATAAAATTAAAGCTGCAGACTTGGAATCAGAGAGAGATAAGACAAGTCTTACCATCTCTCCAAAATTAACTTTGAGCTCAACTTCTGTGAGTGCATCTAAAGAAGACAAATGATCAAATATTAGCTGACAGCTGATATGGCCGATATGCAAAAAATTCAAATATTGGCCCTAAAATACTGGCCAACTATCACATGATCATGAGCAACACGCTTTTAAGGTCAATGCATACTAAGCTGTAACTAGTGAGAAAATGCTAGGATTATCAAAAAGTGATTTTTAACAACATGAGCGTTAGTGTATTTGTATGCAAACATTGAGGTAATGTGGGTTAAGTGTCTTGCTTTAGGAGACAACAACAATCCACTCTATTCGTCCTACTGTGGCTCCTGAGATAACCTTGTATTGTGCAATAAAGTATCTATATAAATGAAAAGACCAGTGAACCAGTGAAATTAATTTAAACCAGTGCAACGTTTCGGTCTGTGGCCTTCATCAGGAAAATATTTTTCTGAACAGGAGAAGCCATTTTAAGTAGGAAGTGGTTGGCTGACTGCGCCACCGGATGCTCTTATGAAGTTCATAGCACAGAAATGTGCCGAGATGTAATAAATATAATATAACCAGCATAATACAATTACATACTCAACATATTAATGCCATAGATATCGTAGAAAAATATAATTTACAAAACATTATCTATATACACTTAAAATCTATCTAATACACCTAGACTCAGAGTAATTTCATATTTTATACATTTAAAATCAGTTCATGTCCTTTTGGTGCGAGACTTTTTTTGCTTTGCAATAAAATATTTACACATTTATGGCTTAATTTAAGATTTGCTATTCCCGCTGGCAACTAGTTGTTGATATTATACAAAAACTACCTATGAATATAAATTGTATCTGCCCTGCATGATACTATTGGCCTGATAAATGTTGTGATGCCACACAAACACAACCAAAGATTCCTTCCTTTTTTCAATATTTATTTATTAGTTTCTTTATAAATTGCAACGTAACTGCTGTAAAACTATGATAAATATTTACCACTCGGACTGTCACATCAACTAGGGTAAATCAAAATTTAAAAATCCAATAATCTGTCATACAGCTTAAATGTGTTTTCTATGTGGAAGTGCGATCGCTGCATCAAGTACTATTTAAGTCTGGGGATTGTTGCTTAGCAACTGAGAGGGAAGATTATATAGCGGTTGTAGATGTGCGTGAGAGGAAGTGTGCTCAAGAATTTAACAAGTGATGACTCAGGGTTTTCAACAGCTAAGCCTTTGTTTATCTGAAAATCATTAATTAAACTCGATTTGTGTGATGAATTGAGTTTGAGTTAAGCACTCTCTTCCATTTTAGAGTCTCAAAGGCTTTGTAAATGTAAAATGACTTCTGCTTTTTCGAATGCATGAAAACAAATAAAACTGCACTGTCACAGCCTGTACAGCACGATCAATCACAGAAAACAGCTTGTTTTTTTGCAGTGACACGTTTCTGTTAAATGTGTTTCCAGCTGGCAGAGGGAAGAGGAAGTCCATGTATGGGCTGTCGCTTCAGAGGGGAGGAGACTCTTGCGCACTACTCTCCCTGGTCCTGTGGCTCCCTCGGGCCCTGCATCACTTCTTTTGAGCGTGAATCTGTGGCCACACGTCAGCCCACTCCTGCTCCGAGCATGTGGTGAGGAACTAATGGGCTTCTCACTTTTTTAGGATTATTATCTTTTTACATAATGCTGCATTTCTTTGCCTGTAGGAGCTGAAAAATACTGAGAGTGGGTGCAGTGGTAATGGTGTAGCAAAACCCTGGCTGCATTCGTTAGATCAGTATCGTCGGCTCAAAGATGAAGATCCGATCATTCCTTTCAGTGAAGGGCCGATTATCTCCAAATGGGGGCCATATCTCGAGCCTCTCGCACTGGATACCACACCACAGACCCGGTCCAAGCCACGGCCTGCCAGAGCAGCGCCAGCACCACCGCCATCAACTTCAGAGGCAAGAGTACTCACTAAACAACACCTGTAAAGATCTTTAACGTGAAGCTAACACTCTACACTCCTCCACAAACACATCAACTTCAGAGGCAAGAGTCTTTTTACACTAAACAAGCACCTGTAAAGATCTTTAACATGAAGCTAGCCCTCTAACCTCCTCCCACAAACACATTTCAAACTGAATCAAGCATGAGGAGAAGGTGAAGGAGGAGCTGATACGCTGATCCTACAGCTCCACCCGTCCAACGGTCGTAGTAGCTGTCAGAGCTGTTGTCATGAGGCCGTTGCACATCCTGCGAATTCCCTCCGCAGGCGTCCCTTCAACTCCACCTTCTCCGCCGTACAACCAAAATACAGTTCAAGGCTATTTTCCTCTCTGCCCGAGTCCGGTCAGGTCAAGTTCCTCAGATCAGAACGCACCAAACAGAAAAAAGAACTTTGTCCAGAATGACAAAGTAAAATAATTCCACACAAACGTTATTTTTTTATTACTTTATTATCAAATTACAAAGTTTGTAGTTTTACATAAAGTTTCCTTGATTATTGGACACAGCAGACTGTTCACTATATAATATGTCAGAATTCGCTCGTGTAACAGTTTAAAGCCTAATAATCTGCAGAGAAGCAAAATACAAACTGTGATGAGCTAAAGAGTGATCTCATGAAACACAGGAGTCGTCTGTGCTCCTGATGATGTAGTTATTTGGTCTTCAGAGAGGACTTTATTTCACTAACTCGTGTATGTGGGACTGGAGCGGAGGCAGTGGGCGAGGGATCTGCAACTGGAGCTTTTTTTTTTTTTTTTTTAATTGAATACATTACAAACTCTCGTAGAGACAAACAAGGAATGCAAGGCATTTCACATTAAATTAAATTATTGTGCAATAATACAAAAAAAAACAGAATTGACATTTTCAGGCATATCAAATTGAACCCTATAATAGTAAACATTCTTCAGCAGAATACATATATCATCTATAAAAGGATTTGAACTTTGCAGTAATTTCAATGAGGCTAAATACATTCTTACTTCATTTTTAAAGCACATAATATTGTGCAATTCTTCTTCCATTTGTTTTTGTGGATATGATATTTACCTGGCGGAGCGGAGCTGCCTTAGTGGGATCAACGTTTGAGAGAGGAAAGCAGCAGTGTGATTGGTTGACAGCAGGTGTTTGTGATCAGCACAGTTTAGAGTGAACAAATCAATGCTGATATCACACAGTCTGGAAATGACTTTTTCAACTGAAACTTGCCTTTTGCTCAGTTTGCAGTAAAATTACCAATAAATGACTCAAACAATGTTAAAAATCATATACAGGAGCCAGATGCAACCCTTAGACTTTTTTAATATTGATGTTTTATATTTATTATAATAAATGGTCAGAATGGTAGCTTAAAAACCTGTTTACAAAAAATGTGCTTGCAATAATGATAATTTGTCACACTAATGACTGCGGCTCTCCACCACTTGTCTAATGTGAACTTTTGAGAAAAATATTGCCCTTGCCTGATACAGTTTAATGGCTAAAAGTAGTTTCACTTTAATAGGCCATTTTCACGCTGCAGCTAAGCTATTTGATCTGAAAATACCTATGGATATAGTTCGTTCTGGTCCGTTAATTCAGAGGATTAACTGAATAAAAAATAATAAAATATTTAACTGACACAAAGAGACACAAGTTACAGTCAGATAACATGTAAAGATTTAATTAACTCTACAAACTGAGCAAGCTTTTTACAAATATTCCCTCTGGCATTAAATTATTATTATTTTTCCATCAAATTGTCTCCTTTCAATTTAGATGCATTTAGTTGTTAGCATTTAGCATTGTGGCATAAACTCACTTTTTAAAGCACATAAATGAAATATTTACCTCGTATGTGAAGGTCTGAACTCGCCGCAGTGATTATCTAGCTGAAATTAGCTCTCTTCATTGTGATTTTGTGATAAATATTAGTTAATTTTAGCGCATCTCTGCAACTAAGGAATGAATGGAATGAGAAGGAACTGTCTGCAGGTATTATACAAACTGTAACTAGCTTAGCTGCAGCTGAAAAGAGTCTATAGGCCTAAACATCTTCAAGTGTTTATTTTCTCTCTTCAACTAATCTAGTCTTGTTTTTTGATTCTTGTTTACATAAAACAGATTACAATTCTCACTTGGACCACAGCGACTACAGATGGAACTCCAGAGGATCAAACTCTCCCAGCCATTGCAGTTTTCTGGACAGGTGCCTTTTTCTCTCTTCTCCTCTTTTCTCTGTTTACATTTGTGTTTGTGTGTGCTGTGTTATCTGCTGTGAAGAGAGTCTGCAGGGTTTGTTGGGTCTGTAGTAAAGGAATAGAAAGGAATGGATGCGCTTATCAGAGTTTAATACTTTTGTGCATTTTATTGCCGCTTGTCAAAACGTTATTCACAAACAAATGTGAACAGATGGCACCACACAAGGGAGACAGAAACAGTTTCAATTTCTCGTGAGAAACACAATTTAATGACCCTGTAAAAAATAAAATGAATGTGTTCTAGTGTATTTTTACATTAGAAGAGTTTGACCCAGTTTATTCCCAGTGTAATGTCTTCATAGGCAACGGAAATTTACTTGTATAGCACATTTCATACACAAAAATTTAAATAATCAGCATTTACTTTAAAAGAAATAAAGAGTGCAGATAAAACTTTTTCAGTCATATGCCCAGATAAACAGAAATGTTTTGAGCCTAGATTTAAACTTGATCACTTAAAGGCCTATCTTACATTTTCAGGAAGACTGTTCCAGAGCTTATCAGCATTAAACTAAAACGCTGATTCCCCATGTTTAGTCCTGACTCTGGTCTGGCGGCACGGTGGCAGAGCGGTTAGCGCTCTTGCCTCACAGCAAGAAGGTCGCGGGTTCGATTTCCGCACGGGCCGGGCCTTTCTGTGTGGAGTTTGCATGTTTCTCCCCGTGTCTGGGTGGGTTTCCTCCGGGCACTCCGGTTTCCCCACCAACCAATAACATGCATGTTAGGGTAATATCCTCCAGCTACGGTAGTCCTGACCAGCCTAGCAATCTCCTGAGGAGATGCCCCAGATGCATTGAAGGATGGGTCAAATGCAGAGGATAAATTTCCCTACGGGGCAATAAAGTATACCTTACCTTACCTTACCAAGTTTAGTCCTGACTTTGGCACTAGCAGGAGGTTGGTCCCTGAGGTCTTCAGAGTCTGATGTGTCAGAGATGTACTTTGGTGCTAGTTCATGGAGAGACTTGAACACACTTGACACTATACACTTGACACATATACTGTTAACCAAACGGCTAAACTTGGACAAATTTGTAAAATGTTAAGTAAAATCTTTAATATGACGATATTCACTTTGTTTTAGTGAAAGGAGTTGCTTAACCTGCCAACCTGTCACTTTAAAATTGTGAATCATTTTGTTGAGTGGCAATTGTCTAGTTCTGATTCAGCTTTGGGGCTTTGCTTTACACAAAACACACACACAGTTTCTAAAGCAGATTAGGCAAAATGAAGGCAATTCACAAGCTTAACGTGTGATGTGACGCCTCCGGGCACAGCACTGACAAATTGTACCTATTACATTTGCTCTCTCAATGCCATTTTCCTTTTTCTGGTCGACTAAAATAAAATCTCTTGTCGAGCCCACAAACACACGGAAAAAGCTTTTTACTCTGGATGACGCACTCACACGACTATTTTAGAACTTTTTACAATTTTGTTTGATTTCTTTTCAGTAAGCAGCTGTGTGCGTCAGATCTCAGAGGGAGGAGGACTTCTGTGGGACCGGGGAGAAGCTGCAGACGTATCAGACGGTTTACGGCCTGGATGAGGAGAGGCTGTGTGAGAGCGACCCAGAGCCTGACCGAGACATCGAACTGGAGCTTTGTGCGCTGGACATGGACGATTCAGACCAACAGGATGTCAAGTCACAAGACAGTGTAAGAACTAAAAACAATAACAACTCTGCAGTTTTTTTAAAGGAACCATGTAAGATGTAGGGCTGTAGTCGACCAAAGAAATCTTGGTCGACATGTCCCATCGACCGATTAATCGACTAAAAGAGGGGTGTGGAAAAGGCTCTGAAGCTAAAAGTAGAGTTGTCAAATATATATATATAAAATCTTAAGTTTCATCGAAACTGGTTTGAAACTAAATGTTTGATAAATAAACTTGCTCTTTGTGTTGAAAATGTCAGTCCATTGTATAAAAATCTGACTTTCTAGTTCTCATTGTGGTATCGCAATGAGAACTAGAATTCTGCAAGAAACCTTGCTCAAAAAGACTAATAATATTATGAAGTTCATGCCAAAATCTATAGGTTAAGCAGAAAATGAAGACGAAACAGTGTGTTTGTATAAAAAAGGCAGTTCAGACCAATGATTCTGTTACTGTGAATACAAATTTCTTAGAATCTAAAAAAAAGAATGAGTCGACTACTACAATTTTGGTCGACCAAGACTCCATCGACCAATCGACTAAACAACTAAAGAAATACAGCCCTAGTAAGATGCACAACTAGTAGTTTAATAAGGCATTACAATCACAGATGAACTTGTGTTGCCAGAGAGTGTTATGACCCAATAAAGTGACACAACATATTTACAAGGACACGAGACACAAAATAGGAGTTCATTTTGTTTTATTTAATTTTCTTTCTTCTTTTCTTTAATTGCTTCTTTTTTGTTTAAAGTTTTAGGTATTTTAGAAAAAGAAAAAAAAAGCTCCTAATAACCCCGTGCCCAAAAATACTCAAAAGTAACAAAATAAACCGGACTGGTGGGCCGGCAAAAAAGAACAAAAGGGCGCGACACCGTCCAACTCTCTACAGAGCCGTAAAAGCCGGTGCCAGCGCCCCTAAACTATAAAACAAAACCCCAACTAAATCCTATTATAAAAGAAAAACGAAAACGTGACCACCGTCCCACCAGGCCAAACAAAAATAAGATTACCTTAGAAAAATGTCAAAAAAGAAAAAAAAGACAAACCAAACAGGCAGAGCCTGCATGTGCAGCAGCAGTCTCGAGAGTGCGCGTCAGGCGCGAGCGCACAGGTGGTGCGGACAAGCTGGGCTCAGTGAGGAGAGAGCGAGCGGACCACAACTCGTCCTTTTAAAGGCGCACGGGCGCGGAAAAACATGGAGCGCCCGGAGCCGACTACTTTAAACTAAACTATTGAAAACTTTACTAATAAGACATATTACAAAAACTACAAAAAGTACAACTTCAAAAAGATAACTATCAAAATAGAAGAAACAAAAACTAATCTAGAAAAATATAACTACAAAAACATATTAGAGAAAATAATAATGGAAAAAAAGTGCTCAAACCTAACAGAGAGTGAAAGGACCCATACACTAAAGATTAGAGGTTACGCAAGCTTTGCTGTGAATCAATGAAGCCACTTCACATGTTATATTATAATAAGGAATGCCATTTCCATAAAACTTTTGTGTTTTATGTTTTAATTTTATGTAATTTAAACGGCAAGAAATCTTGTTTTGTTGCTTCTGACATAGATTTAAATGCATTGAAATGTAGATAAAATTTGTCTGATTTTTACCTCAGCTAGCTAAACCACAGTGACCTGCAGCCATTTTAGGTCAAACTTTACCATCACATCATATACCACCCATGATATCACCTCATCACATACTATCACTATATCAATGTGCGGTACAATATACAAAATAACTTTTATGCCTGAGGTGGATAAATACAGTATATTTTTCTGTTAGTTAAAAGGGTAAGATTACTTGACATACATTTTTTGAAAACTTTTGAGCCACTCAGTTTTTGCTTCATATGTATTTCATGATGTAACAGTTCAAGTCTGCACAGATCTACCGTCACATACATTGGGTTAAACAGAAGCACCAGTCGCTAACAGAACTGAAATACAAACATGATTCTTGCTCCTCTTTCCAGGAGTCTGCAGACCGGGCCTCTCCTCAGTCTCAGGACACTTCTCAGCTCCTGTCTCCTTCCTGCTCCTCACCTCTGCTCACGTCTCCAACAGAAGAACAACTGGACAGTGACATGTCTTTACCCGACAAGATGGACATTCAGCTGCTGAAGAAGATGGCTTTTAGGTAGAACAGCACCACCGATGCCTCAAACCCTTTTGCTTTTTGATTATTGTCAAGCTTAACACTGTGCTTTGTTTTACAGGAAGTCAGTTTCTCCCGGTGGAATAGTGTCGGGAGGTTTGGGTGTGGGAAAATTAGTTCTCCGGACCGGACCTCCTCATCTGGCTGACGCTTCTTCCTGCGGTTGTTCTGAAATAGCAGCACCTACTGTCGTGTTGCTCAATGGAAGCTAGAAGATTGAAAGTTAAGATACTGCGCATAATTCAAACATGTAGCTAAGTACTTGAAGAATTTAACATTTTCACCTTGAAAAAGTGATCAAAGAATGATGCTGAGGGAGGAAATATCTACTCATACAGTTTAATATTTAGATTAAAGCTATTAACAGTTGATGAAATGCTTCTTTCCCAGCTTGCACTAGTGTTAAAGTGTGGATGACAGGTATTAAGAATTTTCTCATGTTAACTTTATTTGCGAGATCAATGTCTTTTATATAAATAACTGTTGGAGTTACATGAATCAAAAAACTGTTTTTGAAGAAGAGTAAAAAATTTAGTTGAAGAAGTATAGATGACATCACACTATAACCTGAACACCCTGATGGATTCTCTCACAATATTTGTGAATTCATAAACTCAAGAAATCCATCTGGTCCTCCACCCGCCTGATTGGTTTGCAGTCTAAACCAGTGGTTTAACGGTCCAATCACATTGCAGCAGGGCTGGTTGAGGGGGTTGTCAGCAAAGACAGCTGCAAGTAGCGCCTGAACCAAGCAAACAAAGATGGCAGGTGGTGTTTCTGCTGTTGTTTGATTCTGTTTTAGCCGAAATATTTCCTTTTGGAAAAAAGAGTGACACTTGTTCTATCCCACGCACACATTGGATGCGTGATTACGCTTAAATGTACTACCTTTTCCCAAATGCTTTCAGCGGGAAAAGTTCTAGATGGATAATTTTGAAAATCGCAAATCAGAGTTAAACATTTATCCATCTAGCTTGAGTCAGGTTAATCACACTGGGGAGACGAGTATGTTTTCAGTTTTCTTGCAAGAAACAATTAAATGAGGCTGTAAACATACAATATATTTAACAAAATAAGTGTGTTATGAAGTACTATTATTTGTCAAATAAAACAAATGTGTTGAGAGCTTTGGGACAGTGTACAACATGGTTGCTCGGCAACCTTCTAGTGTGATGTCATCTCGAAGTAAAACTATAATCTTAAAAGTGACTGGGCAGAAATGTGTAAAATGTTTAGAAAAATCTTGACTTTATTGGTCTTAACTTTGTTCCAGTGAAACCTGTCATATGCACTTTAGGTCAAACTACACTGGTAGTGTTGCTGCTCTGTGCTTTTGGTGAAATATATACACAAGTATAATATTGTAGAAACCTTTGAAGTGTGTGTTTACGTAATAATATCACAGAAGTAACAGCTGACTTTCTGTTCAGATAATAACAATAGAGGACTTTTATGTTCACAGTGAAGCTCCTCTGTCTGTGGTGGTCACATGATTCTCTGGCTGCTTCTCCAGTCATGGGACCAACTTTTTGAGACCATTTTTGATTAATTTACCTATTAGGTAAAGCGTTAACTGGGGCTTTAAAATGTGCTGAACTTAGTAAAATATCCCTCCTGAAAATAATTACTCAGTAAGTCTGCTTTTTCTTAAAAGTTACTGAATTTTACTAATATTTCTGTTTTGACACTTACCCTGTTTGAAAGAGGTTGTAAATGAGAATTAGTTCCCAATCGACCTAAAGTATCTGGATAAATGAAGGTGAGATAAAGTGAAATAAATGAATCTCCTCATGGCCCCTACATCTAAACAAACTGTGAAGTGAAGATATGTTTTGTAAGCCTTTCCCCACAAACATTGTTGCTGCTTGTGCTTTGCTAACTTCTGTGAAGTTGTTTGTAAGTATTTTTGTATCAGGATATTGTGTCTTGAAGATTTAAATTGCTTAAGTGAACCTGGTTTTATCATATTACACTTGTTTTTGCGTCTCCTGATTCAGGATCTCAGCCCTTTTGTTCTTGACAAAGTTAATTATATTGTACAATCAATGTTCAAGCTGCCTAACCTGATTCTTTTCATTGAAAACATACTTTTTAGTCATAATGACTTAACTCTTCCTGTAACCAGACAATTTAAAGAAATATGATATAGATGTCTGTTTGTATTTGAAGGACATTTACATGCATTTAACTGCTGACCATTTATTACATCAGGTCAAGTAAATACTATGACTTGTTTATTTATAAAGTGCATTTGCATTTTGCAATACTACATTTTGTGTACAACTAACAGTAAGTGCCATGAGACGTACAGTTGGACTGTAGGATCTCTGCCTTGCACTGCCTCTTACTTTGACAGACTCTGGAGAAAATGCAAAAGAGACTTTGTTGGTCTAATCTCAGCAGTGCAGTTGTGCTTTTCTCCACTAGAGGCTGCTGGAGACATTTGTGCTCAAGTAGCTCAGGGCAGATTAAAGATGTTTCTGCTTCTCCTGAGCGTCAAAGTTAATCTCCATCTTGATTAGACTTTACAATATTAGTGCTAAGCCCTGTTGGGGGCTTAATTATATGTGATTTTATTAATTACTTTAAGTGTTTTTATTATATGCCCAACTGTTCCCTGCATTACCAGTAAAGTAGGTTTGAAGGAAGCACACGGCTGCTCTGGTAAATGCACTGGTTTCTTTGGCACAGTCTGATCACTGGTGTTTTAGTCCTTTTCCCTTTGCTCTGTTGTCATGCATGCCTAGCCCCTGTTGTGACGGTGGAGGAGTATTAATGACTCTGTAGTTGTGATACAACACACCCAGTGCTGTAAGAGTTCTGCACATGCCCACTGTGTGGCCACGTCAATGCTCAAGTTTGCCTGCAGCATTATTATTGTTTGCTGAAATATATGAATAATATACCAGTAATGTTATTACCACATTTGATTGCTGTTGTGGTACAGTTATTTTGTTGATTGTGAAAGAAAACAGAACTAATGTTTTATGACTTCATGTCTGTATTAGACATTTATTTTATAACTCTGCTGCTCAGTTGATATGTCGGCAAAATGAATTAAGAGATGGTACATAACCATCATTGAAAACCGTCTGGCTCCATCATTGGATGGACTTATTGTAGACGCGTTTATAAAGCCTGTAAAAATCAGATTATAGTCTATATTTAAATGTGTTCAGTGAATTGAGCAGCTGTATAGTATTTTACTATGAGGAAGGAGACAGCAAGCTCCAATAATAAATAATACTGTTACGTATTACATTTATTTCCTCGGAAATATCACTTGTGAAAGGTTTACCTTTTACTTATCATGATTTACTATTACCAAATTATAGCAAGATGTTTGTGCTTTTAGAAATGATGTATTGTATGTTATTTAACGATTTCTTTTGTTCTGTGAATATGTTGAGTTACGTGTTAAACTGACTATGGACTGTGTGCCCATGTCTTGTTTCTACTGAATTGCACTTGGAACGATGAACAGGATTTAAGCATACAAAACTGCATGCTACAATAAAACTATATAAAATACACTAATGTCAACTGTGTTTTCATTTAGGACTTTTTATGTTAGTTTTTAGAAATAGAAAGGTTTTAAAAATCATATTGTTTTCATGTATTATTCTCCATTGCTATCCATACAGTATTTACATTTTAAATATAACTTATTGTATTGACTAAAGGACTTTATATTTTGAGTTGCAGGACAATACTAAGTTTATACAGAAGTGGGTAGTACTCAGCATGCCACAAGTACTGACAGACTACTTTATTACTTTTTAACTTTTAGTACTTGTGTAAAAGTTGTTGCTTTTTCCCACAGTCTACAAATGACAAAAGCTTTATATTGATGAATGACATTTTCTTTTTTTTTTTTCTTCTTTTTTTACGTATTACCAGAACAATTTCCAGTTACATGCACTTTAAATTGTTAACAGATACATTCAGATGAGATAGTTACTATTCAAGTGAATCTCTTACTTATGCAAAAGCTTCCCCAAATACTTATAGGCTATATTATATTTTGACATAACCTAACTTATTTACCTACATGTTTGAGAGATTAGTTTTGGCTAGTTTAACCTCCTCTACCACTTCAAACTAAAAAGCATACAAATATTAAAACATTGAAATCTCCAACTTGAGACAAGAGCTGCACTTTAGTGGAGCAAGGTGTGAAGACCAACAATAAATTACAAGTGGACAGAAAACTGCTAAGATTAGTAATGCAGCGCTTTGACATGTATCTATAAGACAATTTGTATTTCTTTAGCAGGAATCATCACTGTCAGAGGTTTGATCCTCATGTCTGTCAGCCAAACTGCCAACGCCTTTCTGCCTCGCAGCTGACACGCGCATGCGCAGATTGTTGTCAGCGGGTTGTGTTTACAGCTCGGCTGGGCTGGATGCAGTGGGCTGCTGATGATACGGGAAAAGTGCAATGTTGTGCCAACCTTCGGGGAAATAAACATAATTGTGGAGAAAAGGTAAGTTGTATACTGCAATAGATGCACTCTGCTTCATTACATAATGTGCAAATGCTTTGAGAGATGCCAAACTGTTGTTATAATTTTAACTAGGAAGGTAGCATGGCTAGCAGGCGCTAGCAGTTTACATGGCCTGTATCACTGCCTTTAGCAACGAGAAGTAAATGATGGATTCATTTAATTAACATCTGCAAACAATACATTAGAACACGACTTTTGAATCTTTACTAAACTGAGCCTTATATCGATTTTGACTGGACTGTCGGACTTTAGATCGATGATGGCTACAGTGTTAACTAGTTAGCATCAAAGCTAACGTTTACCCTTATCGTTACTTGTGGAAGTAAAGCACGAACACTGCTGATTGGTTATTATTATTAGCATTCAGCAGCGCTTTTGTCACGTTGTCCGGAGCTTGTTGTGTCATGTCGTGTGTTAGATTTGCCGCTGCCACTAAAGTGTGTGATGTTCATGATGAGTTCACACAGGTGTCACAGGTGCGCTGATCGGCCCGGGATCAGTGGCGCAGCTCAAGTCAAAACACAAAAACACATGTGATTGTTTCAGGAGAGGGTTTTTGCAGAAGTGATGCTAGCCCCCGAAACTCCACCCACAAGCACTTTTAAAACAGAGCTGGTGACTGGGCAGTGCTGGAGGAGTAAAGAAGTGAATGAAAGGAGTGGGTGAGAGTGGAGAGGAGCAGTGTGATTGGTTTGACAGCCGGTGCTTGTGATTAGAAAAACAATCAGGGCAGTCCACAATAAATGAGCAGAAAAGTTGATTTTCTGCTGTATTTGCTGTAGGTTGTGTAGTCGACAATTGTTGATATACCTGATTAAATATGTTTTTTGCAAGATGTGTAGTCTAATGCTGCGTTCCAGGCAACTGGAAACTGGGATATTTCCCACTTGAAAAATACCAGTTCCCAGTTCAAAGCGTTCCAACGTAATCAACTCATATGTAAACATTGTGGCTAATGCTAACTTTAGGCCAAACAAAAGTAACAGCAAATAACTGTAATCAATGTTTACACAATTTTTGTGTCAGTTAAACCCCCCAAATAAATGTATTGTGGTGATTGTTGAGCTCGTATGTGAAGTGGAAGTTCCTCGACAAGGTCCCAGTTCACAAGTGGTATTTACCAGTTTGAGTGGCGTTCCAGCTCATTTTTACAAGTGTGAAGTGGGAAATATATATACCAGTTCCATTTCCAGAGTGTCCAACTAAATCAACTCGTATGTAAATGGCTGATGTTAACCTTTGGGCTCAACAAAAGTTATGTCAAGTAATCTGTAATCAAGGTTTGCATAATGTTTGTGGCAGTTAAGCCCCAGATTCTTTATTGTGGTGAATATTGAGCTCATATGTGAAGTGTGACTTCCTCGATCAAGTCCCAGTTTACAAGTGGTATTATTTACCAGTTCGAATGACATGTTTTTACAAGTAGGAAGTAGGAATTATTCAAGTTCCCTGTTGCCTAAAGCGCACCATTCCAGTTCATGTACGGGGTCACTGAGATTGTTAGAATAAAGCTCAGAAAGTGTTGTCAAAAAAAAATGGTTACCAGGGAATAATGCAAATCTACCATGTTTGTTGCAAGTTCGCGAAACTTTCATAGAAGTAATACAGCCAAAAAGTATGAAAAAATAAACAAAACAGCACTGGAACAATCTAAGAAAACTGCTGGATGAATACTGGTAAAATTATAGTGTCAGAATATGCTTCAAAAGGCCATTAAAATCTTAACAATTTTATGTTAGGCCAACTGAAAATTCTCCTTATGTTTCTATCAGTGATGCCACGTTCCGAGCTCTACAGACTTTGGTTCAGATCTGCAGCAGATATTCAGAAGTTAATCTAACAGAGATGTATCTTTAAATTTGTCTTGTTTAGATTTAATAAGTTGCGTTCATATTGTCGAATGTGGTGATGTCTTGAAGTCAGATTAATCCTAATATTAACAGCTGGGCATTATATACATTTTTAGATAATAGTGTGAATGTTATTTTCAAGTAACTACACAAAAGGTTGTGTAGTTAAAAAAGCTACAAAAATGCTAATAAACAATTTTCAAATAGACATGTCATGTTTATATGTAAAGCAAATACATACAATAAATAATTGAAAGTTCTGGAAAAAATGGAAAATAAATAAAAGATGATACCTGCTTTAAGTGAGATTTGTCTAAATTTGAGTTTGTTTTTACCATCTTACAAGCAGATTTGCCAGTAGAGCAGTGTATTTTGTTATTATTTCAAGTGTATTGACATTTTTCGTCAAAATATTATGTTAGAAAATGCTTGTTCCATTGGCAGTCTCATTTTAAGACAATTTGTTTGTGTTCTTATATAAGTTTTTCCAGTGTTAATTTTGATAAAATTTCACCTTTGTCTTATATCTAAACTCTAAAGGGACTATACTCGATTATTTTTGCAACAATACAACTTAAAAACAATTTCCCCCCAGCACTGATATCTTGTTAAAGTATTTATTTAACTGTTGTTAGCATAGTGACTCACCTCGCCGATAATATCTGTGAAAAAACATTAAAACACATCATGATGAACAATTCTGACGCTCAGAATGCATTAGCTACGTGAGCAAAACATGTAGACTGAAGTAAGAAGCTTAAAATTAAATATTTTTGTTTGTTTACATTTTTAAGGATGCAAAAATCAAGTGTAGTTCCTTTAAGAATTATATTTAAAGACATGTTGCAACTAACGATTATTTTGGTAAGCGATTAGTTATTGTTGTTATTCTTTAATTGTTAGTTGTTTAGAGCAAAAGACACTTGGATAAAATATTTTGGCACATTTGAGCTGAGGTAACATCACAAAAGAATGTTCTAGAGGTGCAAATGTACAGATAAACTGTTTTTACATCAAAAACACAAAATTACACAATTTTCATTGCTTGTCATCACCATTAAATGTTCAATCTGAGGATTTTCTCAGTTCAAATATGTTTTAAAACCTTTATATAAAAACAAGGATACTATAACTAGTTAATATGTATATTCCTATTTGATCAAGTATTGGTACTAAAATAATTTTAAAAGAACACACAGTTTGATCTACTACAAACACTATAACTAGAACAAAACATACATTTGAAACAACCAAAAAACTATTACTTGTTATTGAAAAATCTGCATTTTTTTAATCAATTGTAGGTTTGTCCTTGGTATTGAAATTGAGTTTGAAATTTTACAATAGTAATTTAAAACTGTGACAACACCTGGATTAAAAACAGTTAACGATTATTTGATTACTAAATGAGTTGGCCATTATTTCAATAATCAATTAGTTGCGATTAATCACTTAACTTGTGGCAGCCTTTTTTTAAACACATTTACAAGCGTCCATATTTTATCAAGACAGACCAAAAAATTGTCTAGATATTCCTTTTTTTTACAATCATACACATTTCATTCCTTTTCTTCTGGTGATTTCTGTTAGTTACAAAACAGATTCACTTTTATTTGGTTAAACAATATGTTGTGCTATTTTGATCAGTTTCTTGAAAACAACAATCACAATATTTTTTAAAGTGAACCCTGGATATAATCACATGTTTATCCTAAAACACTTATAATATCATCACTTATATAATACAGGACAAATACCTTGGAAGTATTTGTAGTTTTATTAAAATAGTGTTTTGAAGAAATGACATGGAGGCTGCCATTTTGCTGCGGTTGTGACATAAAATAGTGTTGTCAAGGTAACAGGTAACTAAGCAACATGAATTCCTGGGTTAAACTTTGTCAGTTTGAGCCGGAGCAAAGCCAAATACAGAACGATTATGTGGAATCTAGTGAAACTGAAGATAATCAAGAGGAAGAGGAAGAACTGGACACTGTCAGTGGTGTTTTTGTGTAACTGTTCACAGATGAAACTGTGGGAGTAACCATGGAAACACTATTTTATGTCATCAACCAAAATGGTGGCTCCCAGTGGCTTGAAAACAACGTAAACAATGAGAATTTTATAAAAAAAATAGTAAGCACTTATATATTTGTTTGTAATTTATTTTAATAAGCATGACCAGTACTAGTGTTTTAGCCAAATTTGTTTTTATATCCAGGGTTCCCTTTAAAATGATATAGTGTAAAATTTAAAATTATATATAGCCCATGCCCACCCCTACGTTTCTAAAGTGGCCATTCATTCATGTAGTGTTTCGTCTGCAGTGTCAACAAATCATACCCAGAGTGCAAATACAGTGACTGAATAAAATGTCAATAAGTGACTTTCTAGCCGTGGCTATTGCAGCTGCGTGTTTGGATTGTTACTCAGGCCTGAATGCTTCGTGGTTCTTTGTTTCTCTCCGAGGTGAACAGTGCAGGGCTCAGCTGGCAGCGCGGAACACACCGTCCAGCCGAGAACAACCAGAACACGAGAGAGAATGTTTGGATCGGACACTTTCCTTTTTATCTTCAGATTCTGTCTGCGTAGATGATGAATTTTCAGTGCTTTTCATTAATAGAGAAGACTACGTGGCCCCCTCATGGTCTAAGTTTTTCCTCCATAGTATCCCAAAAATAATCTGGACTACACATTGGTACAGTAGTGCAGTTTCAAGACATGTTCCAGGTGATTTTTAACACATTTTCAGGTTTGATTTAAAAAAAAAAATCTATTTATGAATGAAACATGGATTTTAGTATATTTTCAAAAGCTGTTAATGTTAGAAATGCCAAAATTGTATTATCACACGATGTTCTAATTAATCGATTATTTGAATAACTTTATTTATGAGCTGAGATCGCTTGACTGAGGATTTTTTTAAGGTTTTTCCGCATTTTTTCTGAAAATCTGGCAACACTGGTCGCTCTTTGTTCTGCTCTGAGTGAGTGACAGCTGGATTTAACCAATCACAGTAAAATAGGAACTTTCAGAAAAAGCAGATGATTGTATTTACCTCAAAGGCAAGAATTCTGATAAAATTGAAATTGTGATTGTGATAATAATTTTTTGCCATATCGCCCAGCCCTCGGTTTTAGTCTTTTATGCTTCTGATGCATTAAATAAATCATAAAATTCTGTGTTTTTACTTTAAGCTGACTTGTATGAACAGAAAAAAAGCTATTGATTGATCTGGAAGAACCTCCTCCTGCTTGTTTCTATTAATGTTCCTTTAGCCAGTGTTTCCCCTATACGACCATTATACAAGCAGAGAAGCCCACCCTGCTAACAACACCTACCACATTATGGATTTTAGTTTCATGGTTAAAATGTTGCATGTAAGATATTTACAGCCACTGCTTTAATAGGCTTTAAAAGTCACTAAACACTACAAATAATTATAAATCTGCAATAGATAGGCTTATATTTTTATAATAGTGTGCAGCCAAGCCCATAAACCAACGGGAAACACTGATTTATCTGTGTTACTTCACATTATGGCAAAACATCACTATTATTGGGTTTTAGCTTTATATTTTTACTGAATTTGTAGTTGACTTTTCGCCTTAGAAAAGTAGAAAGTTACACAGTTCACCTAATCAGAGGTGGGAGTCAGAAGTAAGTCCAAGTCAGTGTCAGTGGGTCATGAGGGTCAAGTGAATCCAGTCGTTGCATTGGCATTAAGTCATTGTAAAATAAAATACAATTTTATACCAAAAAAAACAAACAAAAAATCCCTCATATATATTTTGATGTCATATAATTGTATTTTTGCATAGCATTTTTGCATTGCTAAAAATAGGAGAGTATTATTTTTAGCAATGCAAATTCAATGCAAAAATGCATTATATATTATATTTTGTTTTTTTTACATTTGGTTCATCATTGCAATGTTATGAAACCTTACTCCATCTCAGATTAAGAATTATAAAAGACTGCTCTTGTGTTGTTTTCAATTCATAAATCATAATTAATTAATTTAATGGACCTTTATTTAACCAGGGAAGTCCCACTGAGATTCAGAATCTCTTTTGCAGGGGAGCCCTGGGGGAAGGGTCAGGGGAGGTCTTCGATACATTTCATTTATAATAAATAATATTAATTATAAATATCTTTAATAATAAAATTCTCACAAGAATATATTTATACCTTTAGATATCTGTATCATCTTGAATTTTGTGTATTTTCATAGTTTAAAATTTAAAAAATGTGAAATTTGAATTTGCTCGCGTTTTTCAATTCAAGCTATATCCAAGTAAAGTCATTAGTCTCAAGTCACAAAGGGTTAAGTCAAGTGTTTTGGTTGCCTGGAAAATCCAGACGATATATTAAAAATATATTGTCTGTCGAAAAAAATACATGAAAAAAATATCACGTGGAACTGAGAAACATCGCAAATTTCTGCAGAATCAATGAACGAAGCAAAACACAATTTTAATGTGAGGTGAGTAAAGTTAGATTTTGGTCTAAATGACAGACGACCAATCAGCTTCTTTGTTTCATCTGCGTCACGCAAATAAGCTAACCTGATTTTCCAGTACGATTTGGATTTGATCTGAAACGCAGGCGGAGGGCGTGGTGACCAGACCCACTCTGAGCAGTATGCTGAAGTGTGGGTTCTGGATCCCAGGCAAATGTTTTGGGTCATGAAAAGTGTGACTCTGCTATTAATACTAAATCATTTGTATGGCATAGACACATTTAAATAACACGTTTATTGTGCCACCATAGTTTCTCCAAAATCAATAAGAAACTGTTGCAACGATTGTGTGATTCTTGACATGTTTTTTTCTGTTAAAGCGAACCCTGGCTATAATCACATGTTTACCCTAAAACACTTATAATATCATCACTTATATAAATACAGGATAAATATCTTGAAAGTATTTGTAGTTTTTTTAAAATAGTGTTTTAAAGAAATACCTGGAGGCTGCCATTTTGCTTTGGGTATGACATCAAATTATTGTCTATGTCTTCTGTTGGTTGTCAAGGTAACAGACTAGGGAGCAACTATGGTAGGAGCAAACAGGGCAACAACAAAAAGCAACCATAGACATTAAATTAGATTTAATTAAAAAATTTAATTTTTTTGCGGGCTAATGCTAACGGCTATAGGAAAATAAACAGTAGAACGCTCCGGACTAGCCTTAAATCTTACCGGACTAGCTCAGATGCTAAGTGTTCGATAGCATCAGAGTCTGACTGCGCGTCTACTAATTATATGTCTATGAAAGCAACCATTTGACATTATCAACCCAGAATGCATTGCACCTGAACAATATGGCTGCTGCCAATGGCTCCAAACAATGACGATTTTATAAAAAATGGTAAGAGGTTAGATTTTTGTTTGCAATTTATTTTAGTAAACATGGCCAGAACTAGGGTTGCACAATATATCGAAAAAATATCGATATCGCAATATTGACACGTGCAATATCCATATCGCAAGGATGTGCAATAATTTATTAAATTTTTATGCATTATTCATCCGTTTTTAGTGCAGAGTTATTTAACTCCGTTCTCGTCTTCTCCTCTTAAGAACAACTCTTGTGATTTGTGTTGGTTTAAAACAAGATTGAAAAGGCACAAAAACTAGTTGTGATAAAGCTGTGACCTGTCAGGCATAACGTGTGTAGGGGTACCGACTGCGGTTGCCAGATTTTCAGAGCAACCAGCAACTAAGCCGTGTAAAAAATCGTCCTAAAACATGACCGCGCCTCAATAAAAATAAGTTAATAAAATGATTAAGCAATTAATAAGCCACAGAACGTGTGCGGTTTATACGCACATCGTTTTAATAGTGTAATAACGACTTTAAATAAATGTACAGAGAAATTCTTAATTGAAAAATAAATATCGCAAAATATCGAATATCGCAATCTCAGAGCCCATATCGCATATCGCAGAAATTTTCAATATCGTGCAGCCCTAGCCAGAACTAGCATTTAAGCCATATCTTCATAGTCAGGGATCCTTTTAATCATTTTCTCCCCTATATTTATTTTTATTATCCATGAACTGTCATGCTTGTTTTGATCAAAGAGATCAAGCCACTCTGTGTTGATAAAGTGTGTCGTCTGGCTTTATCACTGTGACTAGTTTATCCTGTGTTTTAGTGTTTTCTGTAGAGTTTATGGAAAGTGAAAGCAAACTTTTACCCTGTTTGTTCACTGGTCAGAAGTAATTTGCATATTTTTGCAGCACTGGGCTCACGTTTTGTAACATTCGGGTAACACCATTTAGACTAAAAATCTTTCTGTTTGTGCTTACATTCAGCTTTACTCAAACTATTTTGGCTTTTGAAACAAGTTTTCAGTATACAGGCGTCATGGAAAAGTGCTACAAAACAAACACGCTTGATAAAAGGTTGATAAGGATAGTTTTGCAGCAACACTAGCTCTTTTGTTAGAATACTTCGCTTTCATGTGCCTCTTTGAAGCTGCCAGCGTCTGCAGTATGCAAAATAAAGTCAACATTTTACAGCTGGTAATCAGGAAAAAAAGTTTATCTTTTGTCATTTGCATTTATTTTTATTCAACTTTGAAAGATCGAATAATTAAAAACTCATTAACCAGATTTACATCTTGCCAAAAGTAACAAAAAACAGATTCTTTTCAATACAAAAGCTGGTTTAAAGTATTATTCTTAAAAAATAAACTAAGAATACAAAAAGTGATATTTTCTGAAAAGTTATCAAATAACCTTGTGTTTTGTGTTTAAATTGTGAAACTTTTGTAATAAAAATTGACTTAAAAAGAACATTTAAATTTTTTTTTGTATTGTGACAACACTAGACCCTTTTCATGCCACGTCACAGCTCCAGCTGGAGGCAAAAAGACGAAAACTCTTAGCCGACGCATTAAAAGTTAGAAGTTTTATTGTGGTTAAAATGTCGTTTTGTTGATAACTGTGACTAAGACCTTTGTGTCTAAAGTTAGCCTGACCTTACCCGGACGTGCATGTACAAATTGATCTGTTTTATTTAGAAATGTAGCTAATACTGTACTGTTGTCAATCATTACATTTTTAAACACAAGACCCTCATTTATTGCTTCAGCAAAGCCTTTGACGAGAGCTAACCGATTTTCAGAGCTACAAACACCAATTTTGTCAAACTAGCTAAGTAATTAAAAAAATAATTACTAGTAAATATTGTGCCTATTCATACCATATTCATATGTATTTTTATGTATATTTATTACTAGGGCCGTAATCTTTTAATCGATTAATAGCTTGATGGACATTTTAAGATTTTATACTGAACAGGACCAAAAAGTAGTGATTTAGTTGAGGTTTTGGGACATAATCGTTGACCTGATCTGTTATATACCTAAATACCTTGCTTCCTATTTTGTTATGAATTGTTGTTTTGCATGAACTCCATTGGATTTTTAGTATTTTCGTTTGGATCAGATAAATAGAATAAAACATACATTGTTTTATTCTCGCCTCACAGTCAGTGTACATGAGGCATTACACTGGCCTTTGTAGGTCTCTTCAAAATGTTTGCGCTGGTCTTTTATTTTTTAATGAAGTGTGATGTAGATTTTTCCAATCTACATCACACTGCTGCAGCTTTGTCATATAATTCTCAATAAAATTTTCAATAATGTAACGCAACTGGTGCTTTTCTTCTTCTGTTATTTGGTTGATGGAATAGATATAATGCCCAGTTGCTGCATAAATAAGTTAGATTTTTCATAATTGTATCAAAATATAAAATGATATCTTCTGGAAAGAAGCAGCATTGTGAAGTACTAGAGGTATCTTCTCATAAATAGATCTTAATTGTTATGTTTTGTGGTCTTAAAACGGTTTTAAGAAGTCTTACATTTGACCTCTTGGTGGCTGCAGAAACCCTGCTATTTATCACCCAAGACCCATTCTGTTTCTCCACAATAAGAAAATCAAAAGTTGCTAGACTTGCTCTTCATCTCATCATAACCAAACCTCTGCTGCTTTTTGTTCATTTGTCTCTCTTCCCAGGTGATTTTGGCTGGTCATCTCCACCTCCTCCTGTCTTCCATTCATGATCTGCCTGCAGCCGGGCTTTAAGTGAAGCCGTCATGGACGATAAGGGCTCGGTGGGGAAGATCAGTGTGTCTTCAGACTCCGTGTCCACGCTCAACAGTGAGGACTTTGTTCTGGTGTCGCGGCTCGGGGACGACACGCCATCCTCCACGAACAACGGCAGCGACGACGAAAAGACGGGACTGAAGGTAAGGCTCGTTAGGCAAGTGTACATGATGCATTCAGTCTTATTCATAAACATTTAAACAATCTGAAATCAGACAGTTTTACAATGAGTTATAATAAAAAGTAAAGAGTTCTGTTACCATGGAAAATTTCTGGAATAATTTCTAAGTGGACTAAGTTTGTAGAAATCTTGAAAAAAAACACCAAAATAATATCGTTTGTCTCTCCATCGGAACAGTTATCATGGTCATAGACATTTATAGACATGAAAAGCTCTTTTGCTTCGTTTAGACCGGACAAAACGTCTGCGTCGAGGCGTTAGATTTACATGTTAATTCAATGTAAACCTGTGTCTTGAATTTGCGTCTCAAATTTGCGTCCAGCCTCGCCAGCTTCACGCGTGAGCTGATACTGCGTCTTAAACCAGCGTCTGAGCACAAGACAAAGGCTTAAAAAAGACATTGCCTGAAGGAAGTGAGGAAGTTGAGCTATCGATTAAGCTATAGCCATGTTTACTAAATACAGCAAGTCTGGTTCTGTTATCGTGCAAAAACACAAAAGCTTTGCAAGCTGTGGCAACACAAAGAGATGCGTTGAGACGTCATTTTTATAAGTATAGGGCATTTGCGCATTAAAGCAATTTCTGTTAAAAAAATGTTGTTCATTGTGAACGAGGCATATGACTGCCAGTCGAAAGCTGCCACAAAAGGCAAATTCACAACCACTAGTGCAACATTTACAGACATTTTCCTGAACTTATCCCTAAAAATGTCTGAAAAATGTCCAGACAATAGCTGTGTGAGGCTGTGTGACTGAATGTGCTCTATAGAGGAATTATTTGTTTATTAATATGAAAACAAACAATATGGAATATGATATCAGACATGTGAAGGTCTGCTGCTGAGCTAGCTGGAGAAATAACTCGAGCTTGGGGTTGTCGTCGGCTAACTACAAGAGTTAATGACTGTGAGAAAACAAAAGTCATGCCGCTAAATCAACATTTGTGAATGAAATTCGACCCTACGACCCTTCAAAGTTACATTCAGGTGAAAAAACTGTGAGAAAAACACTGTCTCAAGCTTCAGGAGACAGACGTCTGTCAGACCGGTTCAGACCTGATCCAAACAGCTGCTCTCGTCCCGTTACGTAGTTTTATTTAAAGAAGTTTCCCCAGCTAACCAGATGGAGAGCAGGTCTCCGCATGAGGTAGGCGCAGTAGAGAGGAAAGTGACGTGAACCGATAATCCCTCTATTAGGCTCGGGAAGCATCTGTGGTTACCATGGAAATAATGGCACATCTGCCATGTTTGTTGTCAGTTTAGCAGAACTTCCATAGGAATACATTAGACAAAACGATTTCAAAAAGTAAACAAAACAGACGTGGAACAGCCCAATAAACTGCTGGGTCAGTACTGGTAAATTTATCTCTCACTCTGTAGTGTCCGAATATGATTTAATTAACGCTATTTTCGCTTCATTGGTTTAACATTAGTTTATGCAACGTCATAAAATACAACCATAAGTCACCATGGCAACAGTCTCTCTTTCCTTTATTAAAACTCACTGGTATCTAGGCTTTAAAGCAATCCAGTAATACCTGAAATTAGAAAGGGAATGTCTGTTTCATTGAATATTTGCTTGACTGTATTACCATTCACAATTTATGTTTAAAATAAATTATCGCATCAACTTGTTTAAAGCCAAGGCCATCAACATTACGTTTTACCATAATGTGTTTGCTTCGTTCACACATCACGTCTTCACTCTGTCTCCTTTCACTTGAGTTGTACTTTTCTAACACGCTAACCATCAACACTAACTCATTCTTTGTTTGTTTTAATGTTTAGAGTTCCTTTTAGTGTCTTGGGTTAGAATTTGATCTTAGAACAGCTGATTTCAGTGAAGACTAGTGAAGAGAGTATTGACAGCATTTTTCTGTTTTATTTTACTGCACACTTGTTTACTTATTGACTATTCCACGATTAATTTAAAGTCCGTCCACAAGATGGTGCCAGAAACATGTCTTAGTGCAGCTTTGGTAGAAGAAAAAGCCAGTGCAGTTTTTAGTCTGGCATCATCTTTGTGAGGGAATTGGCTCTGTGCACAGAACTTCAGTTGGCTTGTTTATGTTCAAATAGCTAACTTCTGTACATACAAGCATTTCCTGTTTGCATTAGCATTTAGATACATTTAGAAGTGTCCTATGGTGAATTATTCTTATGATTTGTGAAGTCTTTATTGTGTTTTCTGTAACTCTCATAGAAATTAACTGAACAGGAAATGCGTTTATGTATAGAAGTTAACTATTTTGAACAAGCCAACTGAAGTTCTGTGCACAGAGCCAATTGTAAGTAGTGATGCACCAATCCATTTCAGTCCTTATACTGATTTCAGTATTGTGGCCGATACCCGAAATGGACGATACTGTCCATCATAATGCACCGTCATAATGCAGAAAAAAAAACAATTTAACCACTTAAAGGTGGGGTAGCTAACTTTTTTAGTTGTAAATTTGTAAACTTTGTGCTTTTTACTTAAAAGTAATCGTAAATACAGCACTTTGTGAAAAAATGAGACCTCTAAGTACTGTCTGAACTGAAAAATAAAGAATTTTAGTTCTAATCAGGAGCTGAATGCAGCGCTCTGATTGGCTGAGCTTGGGCGGTCACTCCATTTCACTTTGTTGTTTGTAAAAAGAAGTTTTTAAGCCATGAATGCAACTAAAATGAATTCATGTTGATATTAACCATGTGCTGAAGGATTTATGAGAGGAAGTTTGTCAGATTTAAAACCTAAACCTGTGTTTGCAGTAAAAAAAATCAGCTACCCCACCTTTAAAGTGAATACAGTTTCAAACATCATGAGACGTTTTAGGTCACATCAGCCAGTAAAAAGTCTCATTGTGGTTTAATTAAAAAACAAATATGACTGGCTGAAACAATAAGAGGCAACTGATTCTTGATCTAACAACATTTCTGATCCAGTATCGTCATTATTTTTAGAATTTTAAATACCGGTAGTGGTAAAATTCTGACTTTTAATTTCAAATAAAAGTGTGAAAAATGCAAGTATAGATTAGATTCAAAATGTCAAGATTCATAAGCAAAAAGTAGAATTGAATATAAACGTCTTGACTAAAGGGATCAGGAGCACCATTTTATCCTCTATAAAAATTTTAAACCACAAAATTGAACATTTAAAAAAAAAATGGACATGTTTTTTCAAAATTACAAATACAACTGAATATTACAGAATTGGTTCAGTTTAAAAAGCAACTTACCCTGATCTCATCGGGACTGGTGTCAATACATAAGGTTCATAAACGAGACAGTGATGTTCTTGATGTTCCATAGGCATCCCGCTCATTTCCCGTTCACCCAGCCATGACAGAATCACGTTTTGGTTTTGACCCACACATCCTGCACTGTAGCGTCAGAGGAGCCAGTGTGTCTAAATAAACTTATCATTTGTTATCAGGTGATTTCTGAGGAAGGGGTCAGCTTTAAGGTCAGTCTCTCTGCTCCCAGTCCTCTCTAACTCTCTCTCTCTCCCTCTCTCTCTCTCTCTCTCCCTTTTTCTCCTCTCTATCGCTCCCCTTCTCACTCCCTCCCCCCTCTCTCTCCCTCTCACCTCACCTTCTCTCCTTCTCTCTCTCCCTCTCTTCCCTCTCTACCATCTCTCCCTCCTCCCTCCCTCCGTCACTCTTTTCTCTTTCCATCTTCTCTCTCTCTCTCTCCCCTCCCTCTCTCTTTCTCTCCCCTCTCTTCCTCTCCCACCCTCTCTCTCTCCTTCCTCTCTCTCTCCCTTTTCTCCCTCTCTATTGCCCCCCCCTCTCCCTTCTCTCCCTCTCCCTCTCCCCCCTCCTCCTCCCTCTCTCCTCCCCCCTCTCCTCTCCTCTCTCTCTCTCTCTCTCTCTCTCTCTCTCTCTCTCTCTCTCTCTCTCTCTCTCTTCTCCTCTCTCTCTCTCTCTCTCTCTCTCTCTCTCTCTTTAGTCTGTACATGTTATATATTTCCTGTGGTGGTGACTCTCTCTCTTCTCTCTGTGACTCTTGGTGCTTCCTGTAAACTCTGTGCTGGCTGTTGTATCTGATGCCGGTCGTAGCTTGTTGCACACACTGTGATCCTGTAGTCAAAGTCAAATGAAGCTGTTCTGCCTTGGCTTTAAGCTGGTGCAAATAGATTTTCAGGCTTTAGACAAATGACACAGTCTTTTTACTGTAGCTGTGAAACTGATTTTGGTTTGTCTAATTGATGTATCATTCTTATAGAGCTCCTGCAGCCACGCGACTAGCTTTTCTGCACACATGAACCGCGGTAACTAATGGGAACAAGCCTAAAATGTCGTTTTTTTTTATCTTTATCTGTCCTAGACAATATGACTTAAGGCTGTAGTCAAGCTTCAGTTTCAGTTATAAGATTTGCTGTAATCGTTTACAAAAATTGTGTTATCAGGTAATTGGAATAATTAGCTCTGTGCATTTGAACATCAGTTGGCTTGTTTTGTTAAAAATAGATAACTTCTGTACATACAAGCATTTCCTGTTAGCGTGAGCATTTAGATACAAACAGATCTCTTTTTAAGCACACAAGTATCCTGTAGTGAATTATTCTTCAGCTTTGTGAAGTCTTTAACATGTTATTTGTAACATTCACCACAACTTACTGTCAATGTCTGATCTTCTGAGTATTCTGAGGAAATGCTTGTAAGTGCAGAAGTTAGCTATTTTGAACAAAAACAAGCCAAGTGATGTTCTGTGCACAGAGCCAATTAACTGTTACTTATAAATCTGTTCATAAGCACTCATTTATTTCCTTCATTTGGAAAATAGGTGGTTTCTTTACAATTGTAGAATACATTTACAACAGTTTATTTCTGCACTGCAAAAATGAATTTCAAGACAAGATAAAATTGCTTGATTCTAGGATTTGAAGCTAATTTCAAGCTTTTTGACAAATTTAACCTTTATTTACTTTAGAGACGTACGTTTTCCTTGTTTTAAACTGATTTCAAGACATTGCTTCTTAATTTCAAGCCAAATTATTTGCCAATAGGTTAAGACAACTGTTCTTACATCTTCCCTTTGGCAAATTTTTGTTCTTATTTTAAGCCAAAATCCATTAAAACCGCCTAAAACTGTCTTGAAACCAGTGAAATATTCTACATTACACAAGCTATTTAATCTTATCCAGTGAAAACAGCTCCAAACTTTATTAAAATTCTCATTACAAGTTATTTTAAGCAAGTTTAGATACAGTAGTTTTTGCAGTGTGAGACTTGTCACATATTTCTTTTTATCTCTTCGCTTTTTATATTTAAAAGGCAGTAACGCTCTGCAGTCTCTTCAAGCAAATAATTGCTTCCAGTAATTGTGATTTCAATAATGATTTATATCATCGTGATTATTATTTTCATCATAATTGAGCAGCCCTACTTAAAATTAAAGAAGAAATTATTAAACATTAGCAGACATTTTGTGGCGCTTTTTGAGAGTTAAAAAAAGTGTAAACATTTGTGCTCCGACTTAGCTTTTGTACTTGACAAAAACTGGTGACAAACATGAGGAGAAGTGAGCCAAAGGTCGAAAGTACTTTTATAGTTTTATTAATCAAAGTCTTGACTCACTTCTAGTCTAGAAAAATCGACTTTTCTCGTCATAATGTTTTGAAAACCCTCCAAAATGCTGTGATTTTCCTCTTTCTATGATCATTTGTAAATCCCAGTGTGCAAAAATAATCCACGTACGATAAAGTTTGATATTTGCGACGGGCAGCCATCATCGATATCAAATGATACGCAAAGCATGCTGGGATGGCGTGAGCACAAATGCAGGAGCTCTATATTACCTGACAAGCATTAGCCACTCTTGTCCTCTCGCTGCTGCCATGCATCGTGATTTCTGATACATTTTAATCTGATTTAACCTTTAACCAGGTAAGTTATGTGGAGCATGCTCTTGTTTACAATAACAATCTGATTTAACTACACAATAACACACTTTATGTCTGCACCGACTCTTCCTCATCCTCCTGCAGCTCACGTCAATCACTGGTGAAGTAGTAAAGCTGTTTTATGATGTTATTTCCTCATGCAAAACCAACTGTTGTACTTTGTTTTTGACTCACTGTGTAACTTGTTAGCCAAAAATTCAACTTAATCTTATATGTTTTAGAGTTTAGATGTTGCACTAAATAAAACATAAATTCATATCTCCTTCCTTGTGAGTGTAGACTGGCCCTTAAAATTGACTCTTGTCTGTTCTGCTTGTGACTGTTCTAAAGTTGTTAATTTAGCTCCTTTTTTGCATTTTTGCCCAAAGCATCTCATTAAAAACATTCTAATACACTGGGCCTTTGGTCCAAAATGATTAGATTTTTTGTCTCATCCTGCTAGGGCTGGACAATAATGACAAAAATGATTATGTCGATAAACTTTTGCAACATCTTGATAACCATATTTGGTAGCACTTTAAAAGACCACCACGTTACCTACCAGTTAATTACCGTGTCACTTACTAGTATCTAACAGTGACACTTGGTACTAATAGTGTACTTACACCGGTACCTAGAGTGGTACTTTGAGGGTACTTGTACCAGCAGTTACTGGTACATAACATTGATAGTCACTGGTAATTACAGTGGTACTTATGGTGGGTAATTGTGTGTGTGCCACAATTTGTATCAATATAAGTATAAAAGTAATGGTAAGTGTACTAGAAGGTACCTCTGTAAGTACCAGTAACTGCTGACACAATTACCCCTCTAAGTACCACCCTAGGTACCACTGTAGGTACCACCATAAGTACCACTGTAAGTACCAGTGACTATCACTGTTATGTACCAGTAAAAGTACCACTCTAGTACCGGTGTACGTACCACTGTAAGTACCAGAGTAAGTACTACTAGTGTCACTGTTAGATACTAGTAAGTGACACGATAATTAACTGGTAGGTAACATGGTGGTCTTTTAAAGTGCTACCCGATATATTTGGATGATATTTTGCCAGTCCAATACAAACGTTTTAAAACAACAGCATCACATATGCCCAAAGTTTGTGAAATTACTTGATTTGAACAGGTTTTGACTTTCTTAAATAAAGATTTACCAATAGAACAAGTGATTTTAGTCCTTATTTCAAGAATGGAATCTTTTTTATATGCATATATGTAATTGTAGTTAGTGTGTAATTTTTCAAGAATGTTTTATGTTTGATCCATTGGCAATCTTAGTTTAATCCAATCAAAATCCACTCAAAACACGTAAAATGTTTCTTATTCCTGGCACACATTCTCTTGTTATCTTATTTAAGAGTGTGTTTAACTATCAAACAAATATCTGTCAAATAAATGTTCCTCTTCTGTGAAGAAAGTATACAATGATTTAAGTTTTATAGTAAATTCTGCTGCACGATGTACTCGATACTCATTTTGTGCATATCTACAAAACAACCTTAATGTTATTATGTAAATTTTGATGATTAAATTGTCTTTGGGAAAACACTCCTGATTTAGTTTATTTAGGCTGTCTCTCCAGCACAAAATGTATTTTCTATGATTTGTCCAAATTAGACCCCCTGGAGGGCCGAGTTTGGCCCGCAGTCCTCACTCTACCCCCCAAGTTATCAATTTTTAAAATGTATATTTTCATGGAATAGTGCAACTTTCAGAAAGTTACAGTGCTAGAATTTTTTTTATTCCCCTTGCGCCAAATCTACATTGACAAAAATACTTACATGTGCAGTATACAGCCTACATAAAAAACAAATAGATCAAGACAAAAATACTAATATACAAAAACAAAATAAGTTTATACAAAGAATACACACAGGTCTATTTTGCCCTTTGTCTTAGCCTTGGTCTTAATTATTCCTCTGTTGGCCACTAGTGGCTCTCTCCAGGCGCTATACACTGTCAGTGTAGAAGGTGTGGCTTCAGCCAGATGTGGGGGTGCAATTTCCTTCAGTGAACCTTATGTAAAAGAAAAGACACATTTTAGACAAGTTGTTAAAGTCTGTCATGTGAATAGATTTCACCAAATAGATTTCTATTATTACACTTTTTTCCCCCAAACTGAAGCTGCTGCTACAGTAACTTTTGCCTGTGATCTTAATGCAGCTGGTCACTTGTCACAGATGTGGCACATCTCAGGTTCACTGAAGGAAATTGCACCCCCACATCTGGCTGAAGCCACACCTTCTACACTGACAGTGTATAGCGCCTGGAGAGAGCCACTAGTGGCCAACAGAGGAATAATTAAGACCAAGGCTAAGACAAAGGGCAAAATAGACCTGACAGTGTTGCTTTAACAAATATCACCTACAATATGTTTATGCGGCTTTCTTCTCTCAAACTAAACCAAAAACACCCACTAGAAAATCACATCTGCCTGATTTTAAACTACAAATATGATTTAAATTGTTTCTTAAACATGTGAGACTAAACAAAACAACTCCAGCAATGTTTTTGATGAGGAAATTACATTATAACATCGATACATATTTTGTAGTAGAGGCCTTGTAATGTACCTTAACTCTCAAAACCACTGCTCTGTAACAATCTAAACTTATTTTTTGTGTGTTGTGTTTGTCTCCTTGTTGGTGTTTGGTCCTTGTGTGCAGATCGTGGGGAATGGCAGTGAGCAGCAGCTGCAGAGGGAGCTGGAGGACGTCCTGATGGAGCCTCCGGTGCCTGACTCTGGTCCAGCCGGGACAGATTCGGGGATGGAGGGTCTCAGTGGACACCTCACTCTGTCAGCCGTCCCACCAGGCTGTGACCCTCTGAGCACCAGCCCACCGTCTGTGGAAATGGCTCTACCAGTGCAGACGGCTCAGGAGAGTGAGCTGAACGAAAGGTCATATCGAGGTCAGCAGCATCTTATTATGTTTTTTCTGAGTTTGTTGCACATTTGGGGATTACAGTGACATCAATAATAGGTTCTGTTCACATCACAACATTACCTAGGCTTTTAAGATTTAAAACAGATGGAGGGGCAACTAAACAAACTTAAAGGGATAGTTTGGGATTTTTGACATGAATCTGTATGACATCCTCATCACCAGTGTCGTGCATCCACACTGTCTTACCTCCAACAGCGTCCAGTGAGCCGAGTTCCTGTCCACTTTAGGTCCAGATGAAAGTAGTCGGCAAGTTTGCTGGGGTCATAAAGACTTTTTCTTCTCAAAACAATATGTGTTCAAAAGAGTGATATATGTGCATGACAAAATCGTTGTCCACGGAAAGTCAGACCTTGTAATCGCTTGGCACTATTTTCTCTCTTTTCATATCACTGTGCGCTTAGCTTGTTCGCATCGCTGGCATGAGAATGTAAACACTGCCAAACAACTGTCCGCTGGCAGCAGCGCGCAGTGATATGAAGGAAGAGAAAATAGTGCCAAAGGTCCACTTTTTCGTGGAAAACTGTTTTGTCTGCACATGGACAGTATCTCGCTGAAAGCGTTTGGGAAAAGGTGGGACATTTAATGAAATGCATCGAGCTGATTGGGTGTGTGACCTGCCTTATTTATGCTTAACCAATCACAGCAGCGGATTGTAATGGTGCATCCAATGTCTGCGTGGAATAGAACAAGTGTCACACACACCTCTCAGCGCTTCTTTCATATAGGACATCCATGAGAGCTGTTTTGTTTGATTCAGGTGGTACCCCCTTCCCACGTGCTGCGATGTGATTGGGTCTTTAACCCGCTGGATCAGACTCCAGACCAATCAGGCTGCTGGAAGGCCAGATGGATTATCTCGAGTTTGAGAATTCACAAATATTGCGAGATAATCCATCTGACTGGCCGGGTTAATAGCACAGCCCACTTTGCTACTGCACAGCCTTTTGAGGGTCTTGTGATCAAACAGGGCCGAGTTTTAACAAAAAAACTTCAACCTGTGATGTCCTGATGTATGCACACAATAAAAATAATAGTGAGGAAAAAGACAGCAAAATAATTACCTTTGGGTGGGCTGGCTTCTGGACTAGATACACAACATTACAACAGACTCAAATAGTTTTGGTCATTTCTTAGACTTCTAAGTAGTATACATAAACATTATACCACAACAAAGCCCATTAAATGATTCATGTGTGTACAGGAGATGAATCGTCTTCAGAGGGCAGTCCCATCAGCCCCATCCCAGACGAGGACAGCATCGTGTTCAGCCAGCTGACATATCTGGGTGCGCCTCAGTAAACGCCCCTCGCAGTGAAGTGGAAGCTCTGCGTATGATGAGTATTCTCCGAGGCCAGTGCCAACTTCCTCTGGACGTCACACTGTCTGTGCCTGGAGTCTCCGAAGGCACTGTCAGGTAGAGATGTGGAGCACTGTTTGTACATGGTTTATTTATTAAGTAGGGCAGGGCAGTTTTTTGTTGTTGGTGATGTTTCGGCAATAAAATAAAATCAGGATATTAAACCTCAAAAGAACACATCTCAAGTCTTTTTTTCTGAAGTCAAGATAACTAAAATAAAAAGATTCAATAATTTTACAAACATTGTTAATGAAGTTCAAAGCAAAACATTTTTATTTATTTATGGAATACCCCTTGAGGTGTGCCCTCTTGTTTTCGAGGGGGTTCCAAATACAAAAAACATATAACGATTACAATACATGCTGTACTTCTGCTGATGTACAGATATAAAGCACAGAAATGACATGAATGAAAATTAATAGAACTAAATATATTGACAAGGAGTTTTAAGATAAACAAATAAAGATGACTTAAATAAACCAAAAGTGTAATGACCTGCGTCCAACCTCTTTGTAGATTCGTGGGACAGAGAGAGTGAGACAATAGGTGCTTCTCAGTAAATAAGTAAATAAATAAATATAAATATAAATAATGTTACTGGAATTAATTATTGTTTGAGGTACTGTGGACAGTAAGGCAAGGCAAGGCAAGTTATTTGTATAGCACAATTCATACACAAAGCAATTCACAGTGCTTTACAAGGCAGGAAAATGCATCAACAATAATTAAATAATCAGCATAAAATTTACTTTAAAAAGAAGTAAAGAAATAAAAAGTGCAGACAAAGTATTTCAGTCATATGCACAGATAAAAAGACATGTTTTCAGCCTAGATTTAAACATTGTCACAGTGGAGGCCTGTCTTACATCATCTGGAAGACTGTTCCAGATCTTAGCTGCATAAAACTGAAACGCTGATTCCCCATGTTTAGTCCTGACTCTGGGCACCAGCAGAGGCCGGTCCCTGAGGTCCTCAGAGTTCGAGATGGTTCATAACGCACTAACATGTCAGAGATGTACTTTGGTGCTAGTCCATGGAGAGACTTAAACACAAGCAGAGCTGTTTTAAAGTCTATTCTCTGAGCCACTGGAAGCCAGTGCAAAGACCTAAGCACAGGACTAATGTGATCGTACTTCCTGGTTCTGGTCAGGACTCGAGCAGCAGCGTTCTGGATGTACTGCAGCTGTTTTACAGCCTGTTTGGATAGGCCGGTGAGCAGGCCGTTACAATAGTCTAACCTACTGGAGACAAATGCATGGATAAGCCTCTCCAGGTCAGGCTTTGACACAACATTTTTGATTTTGGCAATGTTTTTTAGATGGTAAAAAGCTGCTGATGTTATTGACTTAATGTGGCTGTTAAAGTTCAAGTCTGAGTCCATTATTACCCCAGATTTCTAACTTGACTTGAAGGTTTTAGAGAGAGAGACTGAAGGTGACTGCTGACAACCTCTCTTTGTTTCTGTGGGCCAAAGATGATAACTTCAGTCTTGTCTGAGTTAAGCTGGAGAAAGTTGTTTTGCATCCACACACTGATCTGTTGGATGCAGTGACAGAGTGAATCCACAGGCCCATATTCACCTGCTGTTAATGACACATAGAGTAACAATAAATATATTTAAAGACGAAAATAGTCAAGTGAAATTGAGTTTTTCAAATAAAACACAATGTTGAGTTCGATATGAACATGTAAGAAAAATCCAAAGTGTTTTTTTTACCTCAGGATTTGCACATTCTTTTTGTAAATAATTATGAAAATGGCAAAAAGGAAATTGGATTTTAAAGTAAGAACAATACCTAAGCAAACGTGAATTTCTTTTGCTCGGGTAAAGCAATGCAATGTCTCTGGACAATGAACTTAAACCTGTTCCAGTATTATTCTATTTACAATGCTAAGGGAAAGTAAAAATAAATACATACATAAATAAATAAACTTGAAAATTGTGTTTGATATCATGACAAAATTGTTGTGTAAGTGATCATCTGTGATGAAAATAACAAATAATAAATAATAGGACTTACATAGCAGCTGCTTTTGTGATCCTAACATTGGCTAAGCCTAGAATAAAAAAGACTTTAACACTGACTGATGAGGCTAAAAACTAATAATGAACAAGAGAAGATGTGAGGAGTGAAAACAGAGCTTCAGTGCAACTAAATACAAATATACAAAAACACTTTTTATTCATTTTATGTCTTGGAAACCTTAAATAAGTATCATTAACCATATTGTTATTGCAAATATTCTCTTTAATATAAAAGACAATATTGCCCTGCCCTATTCTAATAATCATTTGTATTTGTATTGATCATCTGTATTTTACAGGTTAATAGACCCTCACAGCAGCACTGAAATTGCCAACTACCCGATCTACAAGATTCTGTTCTGTGTGCGAGGCCACGATGGGACTCCAGAGAGTGACTGCTTTGCTTTCACTGAGAGCCATTACAACGCGGAAATCTTCAGGATTCACGTTTTCCGCTGCCAAATCCAGGAAGCAGTAAGACTCTTTATATTTTTGTAAAGTACAGTCCCAGCCAGAATTATTATACGTATTCTCTAAAGTCATAACTTCATCCTGCAACATCACTCAATAAGATCTATTAATTTTTCTTTATTCTGTATTTTTCAGGTGAGTCGGATACTGTACAGCTTTGCCACGGCTTTTCGACGATCGGCAAAGAAATCGCTTCTGTCTCAGCAGGCTCCACCTCTGACCCCGACAGCGACCTGTTCACCTTCACTGTCAGCCTCGAAATCAAAGAGGATGATGGGAAAGGAACATTCAGGTAGAACTACTGTCTCATAGGAAGTATTATACAGTACTATTCTCTCTGTCCTGACTAAACATGTGTATAGATTAGTTTCATAGCTGAATCAATATTTAGGCTTGTATATGCTTTTTTCCAGTGCTGTTGCAAAGGACAAAGACAAGCAAAGTTTCAAACTCCGAGCAGGAATGGACAAGAAGATTGTTATTTATATTCAACAGACATCTAATAAGGAATTAGCCATTGAAAGGTAGTTTTTGTTTGATCAAGCATCAGATACAACTGAGCTGCTAAATCAGTCAATTAAACTATATCATACAGAAAATATTGTGATTAAAAATGGAATTGTGAGCTCATGCCTGTGGCAGTCAACTTTCTTGGTGAAATTGTCACATTGTGATTCACCTTTTCTCAGTTTAATCCTGCTGTTTGTTTAATTAGAGACTATTTTTCCCTTTTAGTTTTCCACTTCGAGCTTTGTCCTGCTTTGGGCGAATGTAACCAATCACAATAAAGTGAGAACTTTTTGAAGCAGCAGGAAGTGGTGTTCAATATCATGATTTGTTCTTAAAGCCATATAGATTTTCTCATGATTCCTGTAGATTTATTTATAATGCCTTAATAATGTAATTGAATAGTAATGTAACAGTATTGATAATATCGTGATATTGCGATACCAAAATGTCACATATATTGTCATCATCACATGACAGTTCAGAGCATTAACACACATTTTATGCAAAAAATCATAAAGTTTTAAATATTTTAATAAACAAGCAAAGAAACAAGACCTCGTAGCCTGAATGGTGAGAGAGTAATTTAGTCTGAGGCTATGAATTTGCACCAAAAAAAAGGAATCACTGAGAAATACTAAAATATATATATATAAAAAATGAGAGGAAAAGATGACTGTGTTTATTATTGTTAGCAAAATCTCAATACCATGAGCTTTATGTACGTTGTTTAAAAAAGGTTTACAGTTTGCTGTGATTGAAAATGAACTTTTCACTCACTCGTGCTTTGCTGTGGCTGAAAACTGTTAAAATGTGAAAAATCTGTGAATCACGACATGACGATTTAACTGAGAAATAAGATGTGATTGGTCTCGCTCTATTGACCAGACCTCGAAGCAGATGATTTTTATTTAAGCTCAAAATACATTTGTGTTATTTTAAAAACTGTTTTTACAGACAACAAAGTGAACCACTCAAGCACTATCAGAGCGCTGCTTCAGCGATCTATGAGAAATTAAATCAAATTAAATGCTTTTATTAAATGCTGCACAGATCTCATACTTACATTTAATATTGCCGCTGCCCATGAAATTTAGCTGTACTTGAGAACGCTGTAATAAGATTACCGTACAGTACGTACTGTCTGATGCTGACCCAGAGAATCCATAATGTTTGAAAGTTTATTTACATAAACTTGTTAAGTTGTTGCACAATAACAGCTACAGTATATAGCACTAAATGATCCATTTTCAAATACATTACTGAGTTCTGAGAATTAAAAAAGCTATTTTAATCTCTTCAGAGGTTTCAATCCCTATTGAGCATTGGCAGTTATTTAAATCTAACTGATTGAAAACAATATGGCTAAAAAAAAAAGCCTCCCTACTTTGATTCCATTCAGACAGAACCTGCAGGTCTGATTTGTCACAAATAATGAATTCACAAATTCTATGTTTCACGTTAAGATTCATCAAAACGTTGCGTACCCCAGCTTCAAGTTAACTGAATCAAGACAGGAGTAGTAAAAGGTCTACTATTAATGAAGGCACTTTGCTACTAAAAAAGTAAATCGGTATTAACAGAATACATTTTGCATTTCTTTATATTTCAGGTGTTTTGGTCTCCTGTTAAGCCCGGGGAAAAATGTGAAGAATAGCGACATGCACCTGCTCGACTTGGTGGGTGCCCAATTGTATTTATTTTATATTTGTTTTCTTCTGTTTGTATTTCAACTATACCTGCTGTTCTTTAGGAGTCGATGGGTAAAAGCTCTGATGGTAAATCTTACATCATCACGGGAAGCTGGAACCCCAACACGCCACAGTTTCAGCCGGTGAACGAGGAAACTCCGAAAGGTAACTGACAATATATGAATTACTGTTTTAATTTTTTGCACATATAAGCCAAATATAATCATGTTGTTTTATTTTAACAGATAAGTTTATGTACATGACGACCGCGGTGGACTTGGTGATAACAGAAGTGGAAGAACCAGTTAGATTTTTGCTGGAGACACGTGTCAGAGTCTGTTCTCCAAACGACCGGCTCTTTTGGCCGTTCAGCAAACGCAGCTACACGGAAACGTTCTACCTTAAACTGCGACAGGTATGAGAAGCTTCTTATATACACGGTCAGGTTTCTGTAGCTTAAAGTGAAGTTAAACACAAAAACATGCTCTTAGACTTTGTATATGGTGTTTAAATGCCACAGCCTTCCTAATTTTAGTTCAAACTGATCAAATGAGCAAGTTTCAGGTAAAAAAAGTCAGAAAGTCTAGAAATGGCCAGTGTCATTTCTAGACTCTGTGACATCAGCATTGATTTATCCACTCATTACTGTGCTCATCACAATCACCTGCTGTTGAACCATTCACACTGCTGCTCTACTCTCAGTTGCTCCTTGCATCATTATGCTTTTCCAGCAGAAAGTTTTGTTTGAAATGTGTTTGTCGGGGCAGTTTAAGAGGTTAGCTTCACTTTAAGAGCTTCTGTGAATTGTCAAATAAAGTTTCTGGCCCCAAAATGTGAGATTGTTGGGACGTATCCTATTGGGTGAGTGAAAGTATATAATATATTCTCCTAGCTGTTTCACAATAACAAGATAGGTGAAGTGTCTGGCCTAAAGACAGCGAACACTAAGCAGTCGATCTTCTCTCGCACCACTTATTATTCTTCAACCAACCAGGCACAACCAGTGTTGCCAGATTTTCAGAGTGCAACGAGCGACCGGGCTTTTGAAAAAAAAGAAAGCCTAAAACAGGTGACCTCAGCTCTTAAGAAAATAAGCAAAACAATCAATTAAATACCTTTAGGCCTATGTGTCACCACTGAACGAGTGTTAATTATGTTGTCATATTTTTGTTAGTATTTTATTTAGGGATGCACCAATCCGATACTAGGATCGGATATCGGTGTCAATCCAGGAAATTTTGCTGGATCGAGTATCGAATCCATGATAACGGTTCGGCCGATATCATTGTTGTGACTTTAATTGAACATAAATAGATTTATTTACTGGCTGATGTTAATCCAGAACATCTCATAATGTTTGACATTTTAGTCAGATTAAGTTGTTAAGTTGTGACTTGCACTATAAATACTAGTTACATAACACAGTATTACCAAATGTCTTTTGTTTTGACAAGATAAATAACGATTTTCAGTCCTTACACTAATATCGGTTGATATCGGGTATCGGCAGATACTTAAGCCAAAGTAATGGAATCGGTATCAAAACAAAAAAAGCTAGATCAGTGCATTCCTAATTGTATTGTAATAAATACTTTAAAAACATAAAAATATGCTAAAAGCCTATATTGCTGTTATTAGTTGCTATAATGATTGCACAGGGACACCAATATATCCTCAGAGCAAAAAGGTCGCAGGTTCAACTCCCACTCGGCCCGGGCCTTTCTATGTGGAGTTTGCATGTTCTTCACCGTGTCTGGACAGTTTCCTTCGGGCATTCCAGTTTCCTCCCCAACAAATAACATACACGTTAGGGAACACTTGGTGGTGCTGGAGGATGTGATGAATCGCTTCTGCTGAGCTGCCCCAGGGCTGCTGCTGACTCATCAGAAGTATATAGATGTCTTGTTTTACTGTTGTTCTGGGTTTAGAATTTAACACAACTGAATTCTTTTAGATGGAGCGAAAGGAGCGCAAGAGTCCGTCGTCAGACACGTTGTACGAGGTGGTGAGTTTGGAAAGTGAGACTGAGAGAGAGAGGAGAAAGACCACAGCGAGTCCTGGGATTCAGCTCAGTGGACCAGGAAGTATGATCCCATCTCCACCTGAGGATGATGAGGAGGAAGGTAACGCTTTCATTATCTTATATGACTATTCAAGCTCTTAAAAGCATTAAAAGTATTGGATTTCATCATCCTCAATTTAAGACCTTGAAAGGAATTAATTATTTTTTATATATTTACCTTTATTTGAACTGGAAGACCTATTTAAATTCAGAATCAAAGAGCCTGGCCAAGGCAGCGGCCAACACAATCAATGCAATTACATAAAAGGTCACAGAATATTGCATTATAAAAACAACTTTTTCAAGATTTTTTTTCTTGACTTTATAATTCAATTTCATGAATATTTATCTTAATGTTTCTTACTTCTGGTGAGAAATCGACCGTCATGTTGTCTTTTTCCTTGACCAATGCCGATACTGATATTTCAAAATGCTGATATCAATAGCTGGGGTGAGATAGTACAACCCATAAATCCTTCAACCTAACCTATTCACTACAGTACATGTGCGTCTCTTTCACACTATACAATGACGTTCGATTGTATTTTGCCCAAGAAACAATCATTTTATAGCGTCATAAAAGACACTCATATTGTTCATACTGACAAACAAACGAGCACATTCATAGAACAAGAATAAAAGTTAAAGCTATGTTAATGATAAAATCAGAGCTGCAGACATCAGACATAGGAATGGAGAAATAAAAGAAGTCTTATTGTTTCAGACTCAGCTGATCACTGTGAGTGCAGCTCTACACAGAGGAAAAGCCCAAACAACTGCCTCAAAAACTGAGGCCAAATTGAGGCCAATAGCCAATGTAAAAAAAAAAAAAAAAATAGATAAATAAATAGTCTAAATATTGGCTGGCCGATATATTGGTCACTCTCTTGTGTAATCCTTCCTGATATCTTTACAAAAGTGCAGTTTAATACTGTAGCATGAGCTCATTCAAACATAATGGATTTGTATTAGTGTGGAATGACAAAATTTCTTTTAAATGAAACACATTTTTATCGCACGGAGAAAACTTATTCATGTAGTGTATTTAATTATTGTTGAACTTTTTTGCCCTTGATGCCTTTACATTTAGGTGTTTGTGTGTGAGTAAAATATAAGATCTTTATTGGGAAAAATATTATACAATGAAAGACGTAGACAATCCAGAAATAAGCTCACAATTAATTATTTATTTATTTTTTGTCAGATAATGATGAACCGTTACTCAGCGGCTCTGGAGACGTTTCAAAGGAATGTGCAGAGAAGATCCTGGAGACTTGGGGAGACTTGCTGTCTAAATGGTACGATTGTTATCAATGTCTTAACTGCAGTTTTTGCTGCTGATTCTTTTTACTTGCTGTGTCTTTTTGTGCTTTTGGGATGAAGAGAATGAGCTATGCACAAGTAACTTACTTTTAAAGACTGTTTAGGCTATGTCTCACAACTCAGTACTAAACAGTTTTTTTCACTGTAATATAATGTCAATACCATACACAGTGGATATTTCTAGTAGTAGTGTCAAGTTATTGTCTTGTAAAGAAATTGGTTTGCAGTGAGTAAAAAAGACATTCAACAAAACACAAGACTTTCACCATAAGAAACATTTACGCATATAAAACATGTGAAAGCATTTATTAAATGAATAAAGCTGTTTTATTTACAAAGAACAGTACATTAAAATTAGATTAGATTAGTTCATTATCAATGTGCTCAGTCCTGCGAGCAAAATGTAACAAAGTTTATATTAAATTCAGTTAACTTGAATGTTAAAATGTATTTACCTCCCAATCACCTGAGGTACAAATGACCTGTTTTTAGTGACACTCATTTTCCCTTTTAAAAATATGTGTGAGGTCTATAATTTTCGTCGTAGGTGCACATCAACTTTGAGAGAATGAAGAAAAAAAACAACATAAAATCTAATTTTTTAGCACTATGTTTGTATAAATTGTAGAAAATATATATTTGGACACCTACTAACAATCAAGAATTTCTTCTTTAAAGCAAACATATTATGTAAAATCAACTTTTTTTTTTGACTTTTTCAGCTTATTTAAATTTCTTCTTCATCACTAACATGCTGAAGTTGTTGTGAGAAAAATTTTGTTCCACCCAAAACATTGTTGTGAATGTCTATGATCTGTGATGTCATACTTAGATCTTCTGCTCTGTTTTTAAGTCCATAAATCATCCAGACTCGAGTTGAGCATTTCTGCAGCATTAGCATATTTCTTTTGCAGTCTTTAGATAGAGCTCAAACTTGATGAGGGAAACACATGACTGTCACTGTGATTTACAGCACTGTTTTTATTGATTCTGATGCATGAAATTCCAAAGTTGAGATGTTTGATAGACAAGAACAACACAAAAAATGCATATTTGTCTTTTAAGAAATTGACCAGTCCTTCACTTCTACTGCTTCTTTTAGCAAATGTTTCATTCTTTTATTGTCAGAACTTTTTGTTTGCTAAATCAACAATCACGTGACGTCCTCTGATGACTTCTATACATATGAACTGAATTGCATTGATTTACACGAATTAATGGCACCTTTTTTACCTTGTTATCTGTATAAAAGACATCTTTTATATTTGGATCGGTGCCCAAATACCTTCAACACCCACTGTATTGCATAACTTACCTCTTGGAGCAAGTAAGCTGAAAATAGCATTGGACAAATTATTAGAGAAGAAAAGAAGTGGAGAGATTCACAATATCTGTTCTGTCTTGTCCTGAGTCATGGGTTGTAGGTGTTTACGAGGTTTTCTCAGATCTTACATGACTTAAGGCTTATAATGATTAAACTTAAAGGGGAGACATTATGCATATGTTCAGCCGTGTTATCGCAGTGTTTTATCAGCATTAGTTTACGCACAGGCGTATTTGGATTGATTTATACATGTTTGCATAATCTTGTATTGTCCTGCAGCTGATGCTCAGAAAACCATATATCCCCACGCACTTGTCTATATTAACTCGTGATCTCCTTTAAGATTTGTATTTGTTATTAAACCTTTTAATAGCCACCTTAAGCTCATATCTTTTTTTATTTTTATCTTAGGCACCTGAATTTGTCCGTGCGTCCCAGACAGCTGCCGGCCCTGGTGCGTAACGGCGTTCCTGAAGCTCTTCGAGGGGAAGTTTGGCAGCTTCTCGCAGGTTGCCACAACAACGATCACTTAGTCGAAGAATATCGTACGTTAATTACAAAGGTAAGATCTGTTTACATTTCTCTCGCTCAGATACACAATAAGCTCTTGTCCATGTTCTCGCTAAAGTCTGTGTCGTGGTTTTAAAATAAGACCTTTGGTTCATCCTCTGGGCTGCTTTTTCATATTTATCATGCGCTTCGACCTTGTGATGTGGGCAATGCCAGTGACTTATGTTTCTACAAATGTGTTAAAGCACTCAAGTGTTATCAATAACAAATACTGTCTCATATGTTTGGTTGTAGTTTTGTATTAGAATGGCATTAGTGGCAACTTTTACATGATCAACACACATACAGCACTCTCAACTAAATGTAGTGAAGTAGTTCTTAAGACCAGTCTCAAGACTGCGTTTTTAAGGTCTTGGTCTTGTCTTGTCCTGGACACAGAGACCACATTTCATTATCATGACACTCTGCTAAACCTGCACCAGGAGCACTGTGCCCTGTCCCAGGCACAGTTTGTAATAAGCTCTGCACAATAAGATCATGCAGACACCGATAATTGTATAAAATTACAAAGGTGGTCTCGTCTTGGTCTCGATTACTGCTGTCTTGACACTACACTAACTGAATGTAGTGAAGGTGCTTTTCACTTTCTACAATGTGATGTGGTCAGTCCAAATGGTGGGCAAGAGGCAGTTTTTCTTGATTGTAACATTGTACTTTGTTATGAACTATCCAACGTACATAATATTTTTAAATTTAAAATGTGAATTTTGCAGTGAGAGCTTTTAAAACTCCTTACCAGACTCATAAGCGAGTAGCATTTATTTATTTTGAAAGGCTTCAGACAGCTCTTTTTATTGTATATCTCAGTGATTCCCAAAGTGGGGTCCGGGCTCCCCTGGGGGGCCTCAGGAGCTTTGCAGGGGGCTTCCAAAGGTTGTCTACACAACAAGCATGACAGAAAACTGAAACCAACTTTGTTATATTTTACTCATTTATTCATTTGTTAAGAGAGAAAATACATTCTAAATTATGTTTAATACAGTGTGACATATTATTGGGGGGCTCGGGCAATCTTTGAGCGAATAGGGAGGCTGCAGTTCTGAAAAGTTTGGGAACAGCTGGCATATCTTATAGAGGAAAACATTTCTGGTCAAGAAAATGTGTACATATCAAGATATTCTATTCTTGTGCAAATAGATGATGAGCTCACAAAAACACCAGTTTTACAGTTAAAAAGAAAAATGACAATGGAAAAATGTAAGAGAAAAAAAGCAGTTTAATGTGTTGTACTAAAATTACTGAACTGTATCAAAATGATAAACATGTGTTATGCACAGAATGCATTTTTGTACTGCAGATTTACATTTCTACTTTCTAATCAGCCGTCTGTGGGGTTAGAAAAAAATGTAATTTCAAAAATAGTGATTTAGATTGTACATCTAGATATTAAAAAATATATCGAGATATGCTTTTTGTCCATATGGCACAGCCCTGTGCCCCAGTACCTGAAGTGAATGATGGTGGCACCAGCCGGGCTAATCAAACACTTCCTCAATGGCTTGAGTTACATGGAATAACATACCTGAATATTCAGTTGATTGTGCAAACAATATATATTTTTCTGCTTTTACAACATGCATGATGTAAAATTAAAAAATGAAGCAGACACACAGTTTTGTAAGCGAGTTAAACTTCGTTAGACTCTGTTCCTTGGTGCGTGTTTTTTTCCTTTGCTAATTGAATTCCATCATCTCGTGTATTTTGACTTGTGAACATGCCATTCTGAGGCGCCAATTACTTGTCCAGTGTGCTTTGTGGCCCAGTGCACTCCATGTTCCAGCGAGGACACTCTTTTGTGCTCTTCCGATTCGGATAGAAAGCCCTTTGATGGAAGCAGGACGGCAGTTGTAGCTCGTGTATTCTTTACTCGTACTGCTGTTCATGAAGCACTATTGTCGTCGGCTGCCAAGTTCTGATATGAGCTTAAATACATGACTAATTAACAGCCAGCCCGTCACAAAATTAACTCATTAGGCAGCTGAACTTTTGAACCTAATCCAAATGCCTGATTTCTTTTAAAAAATATGACATTAGTGGAAGTGAACACAGAGAGAACAACTTAACTGTGCTGTTCTACATTCACTAGGTTATGTGTTTTCTATATGTAGCTTTTTGATTTCATATTCATCTATTTTTATCTCCCTGAGCAGTGGACGGTGTAGGTCTGTGAACATCAGTTGAGTGTTTGGATCATGAGACCTGGGATCATATGACAGATTATCACAGTTTTCTAATTTTGGCTTAGTTAGGTGTAGGAATGCACCGACGCAGCTTTTTTTTTAGTTCCGATACTGATGCTTTTCAGTAAAACACAGTGAACATAATTAGATTGAGGATTTACCAAACATTTTGCTTGATTTTCACCTAGTTCGGCTGTTTTTATGAGGTTTGTAGTTGTATTTTGTCCAGCAAATATGACACACGTAGAGGAGAATATAAGAAAAGAGGACAAGCCCACACACACAATCTTCAACTGCAAATTTAATAAGACAGACAACGTTTCCATCCACGTAGGATCTTCATCAGGTCAATGGTTTAACATTGTGTGTCACTAACCTATGTACACTCTGTTCACTGATTGGCTGACAGAGGCAATAGCAAACTACAAGAGTGACCAACACAAGAACAATACAGTCTTTCATCCTCATACGTTAACCAAAAAAAACAAATTCAGCAAAATGACGTGTATCGGCATTGATAACTGATCACAGCATTGGATTGCTGCACTCCTAGTTTGGTGTGATAGTCCTTGTGGTTTTACTGTTGCAAAATTATGAGGAAAAATAAAGTTGAAGATTACAGGAAGTATTCTGAGCTCTAACACAAATTGACATCAAAAAGCACCAAAATGCAAAGACAATTTACACACAACTGACAGATTGTTGGAAGTTTAAGCAATAATTTTGCAAATGCTCAGGCTTTATTAATGTATTTCTTCCAATCCAAGTTATCTAAAATGAATCTTGCTCTCATGGTTCCTTAATTCTTTTTGCACAGCACTTTTCATCACTAGAGTGGCTAAGCTAATTTAAAATCTGCTTTTACTGCATAATGATGAGGGAATTACTGCAAACAATGATCAATCTGTTTTCATCTTAATGTCATGTTTTGCTGTAACTATGCTGTGATTCAGTATAAAGTAGAATACAAACAGATAATCATAAAATGCATTTAAAGGTGCACAGTGTAACTTTCTGGAGGTGAAAAGTCAACTACACAATTCAGTAGAAATGGAAAGTTAAAACTAGGGATGCACCGATCCGATACTGGGATCGAATATCGGTGCTGATCCAGGAAATTTAGCTGGATTGGGTATCAGCTCCATGATATCAGTTCAGTCATCATAGTTGTGCCTTTAATTGACATAATGAGACTAATTTACTAGCTGATGTTGATCCAGAACGTTTCATAATGTTTGACATTTTATTCAGATTAAGTTGTTAAGTTGCACTGTAAATAATAGTACATAACATTACATGACAAATATCTTATGGTAAATAAGGTAGTTCAGTCCTTACATCAGTATCGGTTGATATCAGGTATCAGCAGATACTTAAAGCCAAAGTATTGGAATCGGTATCGGAACAAAAAAACTGGATCGGTGCATCCTTAGTTAAAACCATAATTTTGGACATTCCCAATGGGTATAAATAGTATGTTTTATGCCATCAAGTGAAAAAGTATAGCTAAAGGGCAGCTTTTTCATGGAAACATACAAGAATAGTCCCTTGTTTTGTGGCTACACAAGCCTGCTAAAAGAAAGACACTTATTTTTATTAATTATTTACTTTCATTCAGGTCTGCATTTGGTCAAAAAGTTACAGAGTGCACCTTTGATGCAGATTCATCATTGTGTAATACTTACATTTTTAACAAACACCAAAATGCACATTGTCCTTTTGAACTGTATTTGTCTGGAAAGTCAGTCTCAATCGACATAAAAGAAAAAAATCTCCAATGTTCCCACAAATATTTAGAAAACTATTTTGACCCAGGTAATCTTTAGCCAGTCATTTAAGCGAATACTATTTTTAACATAAATACGTCACTTACAGCCTCTAATAATCAATAAAGTACTGCTGCTTCTAAAGGCTTCTAAAGTAAGGCTCCTTCTAAATGATCCCACAAGAAGCAAACATTGTAATACAAATGTATTGCTTAGTTTAAATTTAAGCTACTTTAGTCCCCTCTATTCATGGGAAACCCTCATTCTTGTCATTTTTGTATCTGGTTTACCCATAAAAAATGGATGGGAAAGAGAGGACGGCATTCTGGTGTCTCTGCTGCCAGTTGATTGGTCAGAGAGCCAAGAAAGAGGCGGAGCTAGTGTTCCACATTTTCATCCGGCTGAGAGAGAGCGAGAGAGAGAGAGAGGCTGCAAGAGCAAAGCGAGACAAATGCACTGAGGGACTCCCAGCAGCGGAATGCCTGCCCTTTTCACTTTGTACTACAGACATTTCTTCAGCTGCTCTCATAATAAATAAACCGATGTAGTATTGTGGTTTCCGCCGGCATGCCTTAGTCCACTTTTGAAGAACCGGGCTGAAACTGGATGAAGCAGCAGCAAGACAGACGCCACGCTGAAGGAAAGCTGAAGGACAAAATTGTTAATGTCCAGGACTTTATAGAGGAAAAGAGGAGAAGGCAAACCGATCACTAACTGGATCTTAATTTTTATCATCATACAGCAGTTCTTGTTTATTATGTAAGTGCTATTGAGCAAACCTTGATCTGGATGTGAAATATGTGGACGTTTTTACATGGACCAGCACAATGGAAGCTTTTAACCGGACTAAAACTACACCACAATCTATTCACAGAAATGTACAAGGCTGATTTATTATTCCCCGCCGAAAAAACGATGAATTCTTCTTTTGACTTTCTAAATCACATCTCTGCAAATGTGTCCGCTGCTCCCTTCTGCCTGCTCGAGACCGGTTACTCCCACGTCTTCGACACCTGCATCCTGGAAGTGTCGATAATCGTCCTCCTCACTGGGCTGATCATCTCTGGGAACCTGGTGGTGATTTTTGTGTTTCACTGCGCGCCGTTGTTGAGCCAACACACGAGCAGCGCTTTCATCCAGACTATGGCGTACGCCGACCTGCTCGTTGGCGTCAGCTGCCTGTTTCCTTCCATGTCTTTGCTGCATCATCTTCAAGGACTCGACCCCGGATTCACCTGTCAGGTTTTCGGCTACCTGGTTTCAGTTCTGAAGTCTGTTTCCATGGCGTCTTTGGCGTGCGTTAGCGTCGACCGCTACATCGCCATCACGCAACCTTTGACTTACGCGTCGCTGGTTTCGCCGTGTCGCGTGCGCTGCTGCGTTGTCCTAATCTGGCTGTACTCGAGTCTAGTCTTCCTGCCGTCCTTCCTGGGGTGGGGCAAACCGGGTTACCACGGCGACGTCGTGGAGTGGTGCGCGCTCGAGTGGAAGACCAGCCCGGCTTTTACGTCTTTCATCGTGGCTTCGCTTTACGCACCTGCAGCGCTTACAGTCTGTTTCACCTACGCTAACATCTTCAAAATCTGCCGGCAGCACACGAGGGAGATTTGTGAGCGTCATGCCCGATACAGAGAGACTTCTGAGGGTTCAACGGACAAAAACTGCTCCACAAAGCACTCCGGACACCTGCCCCACACCCACATCTCTCACCACCACCACCAACCGCAGCATCACCACACGACAAACTACCCCGACAGCCGCTACGCAATGGTCTTGTTCCGCATTACAAGCGTGTTCTACATCCTGTGGCTGCCGTACATCCTCTACTTCCTGTTGGAAAGCGCCAGGATCTACCACCACCCGGCCGCGTCGTTCCTCACCACGTGGCTGGCGATTAGCAACAGCTTCTGCAACTGTCTCATATACAGCTTGTCCAACTCGGCGTTCAGAAAGGGACTGAAGCGGCTCTGCTCCCTGTGTTTCCAGCGCAGCAGTGGATTTGGACTCAGACACACGAGAAAGACATTCGTGTTGTCGATTGAAAAAGGATTTGCCGGTAATGGGAACGTTGTGACTTTAGGGAAGCTGGAAAGGGTACAACCTGTCATGTTTAGTTCTTTTTAAATGCACTGGTACTGTTTGGAGACTTTGGAGCGTGCAGAATGAATGAAGCAGCCTAAAAGCTCATCTCAGGTTTGTGTTAAATGGTGTGTGTACAATAACTGGTGTACACAATTAAATAAAAGATCTTGGAAGCTACAGCAGCTGTTGCAGATCTTTCTTTTCTGTTAAATAGCCTTTATATGCAGTGATGGCTTGAAAGAACCCAAAAAATGTCATTTAATTTATAGAACATTTTAAGTTAATTCAATAAAACTTTGAGCTACTGATGTTCCACTGCTGTAGAGGTTTAATATAATGTGGTGACTTAAAATAGAGACACAGTGGATTAAATTGTGCCTGCGTTTGTTTTGCTTACATCTACATTTATAAACTCAAGCTTAGCCTATATGTGCATGCTCATTTCTGAAGGCTTAAGTCATTTGTACATGTTTCAAAATGCTTGTTAAAGTGCGTATGACAGGTTTGTGCAAATTTCTGCTTCTAACATGATTTGGTAGATTTGTGAAGAAAAGTGTGTAAATGTTTTAGGAAGTTGATGAGATGAAGACATTTTTAATGACCCTGTAAATCTTCATGGGTTCTAGTCTTGTGGTCGTTTATTCAATTTATCGGTCAGTGACATATTAGTCTAATTCATTTAGTCAGATTAGGAGGATTTTTATTTTAAGCGACAGCACAGCAATGGACAGAACCACTGTTGTTTCCTATTAATTTTTGTTTAAATTGCTGTTTTTTGCAGGAAGTCTATGGGTCAGATACATGGACAGAACAAAAAATACTCAGTCTGTCCTCCATTGTAGTTGACTAATCAGTTGATCAGACATGTTTTAGTCGGTCCTACAACATACATTTTAATTGTTTGATAGGTTAGGGTGGTACAACTTTTAGTAAAATTTCACAAAATATTTTTACCCAGTTTGGCTGTTTTAATAAATGTTATATTTGTATTTTGTCTGGTAAATATGAAATCTGTATGAGGTAATTCTACAATTATTACCTATCAGCCACATCCACATAAAGGACACAATAGTCACTATTTGGCAAATAACTATCTTGAAACATTTAAATTTAGTTAGATTATTGTTTACACTCCCAGGAAAGTTGTCAGTTGTGACCAAATTGTCTTTGTATTTTGGCGCTTTTCGACGATATATGTAGAGAGTTACTGTTGTCCTGTAATTTTCAACTTTTATTTGTCAATTTTGTCACAAATTTTAGCTTAACTGCTGTAAAACTGTAATAAATATTTACCACAAGAACTATCACACCAAACTAAGTCAAAGTTTAATTCTACATTTTAAGTTAAAACCTATTTATACATGACAGATTATAACATTTTTCTAGCTTTGGCTTAGTTTGGTGTGATTGTCTTTGTGGTAAACACTTATCATAGTTTTACAGCAGTTAGGTTGTAAACAAGTAAAAGTAGAAAAATACAGGAAGTAATAAAATAGAAATATGTCGTTAAAAAGTGCCAAAATACAAAGACAATTTACAATTTACAACTGACACTCATTATTTAGCACAATTAAGGTGTTACAAGTTAAATTACTTTGTCACATTGTCACTCTTGTGTTGATTTGGACCAGATTTACAATGTGATTGCTAGGTAACAGTTGTGGATTCCCTCCACGTGTGTCATATTTACTGGACAAAAGAAGATAATGAACTTCACCAAAACAACCAAAATTAGGTAAAAACAAGCCACATGTTTAGTGAAATCTTAATTATAATTATGTTTGAGAACGCAGGCGCTGGCAATGGCGACAAGCAGCAGTGGTGTGTGCGGATGGATTGTCTTTTAAAGTGTTTTAAATGTTTTTAAGTTTGAATTTAAGTGACTTTTTCGATAAATGAGTGCAATTGGACATCACCTTGTGCAGCACAGTGATCTAAAATGATTGCGTTGGAATACTTTTTTATTCTTACCTTGCTGCTTCACCTGTCGTGGGAGAGAACGGCGATGGCGTCAAATACAGCCGTGACTTTCTCCTACTGTTCCAAAACTCCGGGTTGGGGACGATAGATCCTTTATCAACTTTTCCCAAAGAGTTGGTTCGTCTTGAGCCCACCGCGTCGAAGGATTACAATAAGCGGCATGATTTCAGGAAAAGGGGACGCCGCGGAGGCGTGCGTCAGAGGCTGAAAAGAGAGGGTCCTCGTAGAATTCCTCTTCCCACAATCACACTTTCTAATATCCAGTCTCTGCGGAGTAAAATCGACGAACTTAGGGCTAACGTGAAGTTCTTGGAGGAATATAAAAACTCCTGCCTCCTCGCTCTGACAGAAACGTGGCTTAAGAACCAGGATTCTGGAACAGAACTTGATATCGAGGGGTTCGGAGAGCCACTGCGTCTTGACAGAGATCCCGCAGTGACAGGCAAGTCACTCGGCGGAGGAGTTTGCTTATATGTGAACAAAAACTGGTGCAAGACTGTTGTTGTCAGGGAAACGCTGTGTACCCCTGATATCGAACTTTTATCGGTGTCTTTGCGTCCATATTACCTGCCACGGGAATTCCCTCAGCTGTTTGTGTCGGTTGTTTATATCCATCCGCGCGCTGATGCTGACGCGGCGACCCAGCTGATTACGAACACTGTGCGGAGGTTCCAGAGGATATCGCCAGACGCACCCAATCTTGTTATGGGAGACTTTAATCACTGCAATCCTGCAAAATCGTTGTGCGGATTTGAGCAGTACGTGACATGTGCTACACGAGGCACGAAATGTTTGGATCGGTGTTATGGATCAATTAAAGGCGCTTACAGACCCCTCCGTAGAGCTCCACTTGGTACGTCCGACCATGACGTCATCTACCTGACGCCCTATTATCAGCCCGTCTTGAAGAGGGTCAAACCTGAGCGCCGCACCATTCCAGTCTGGTCTGATGACTCCACCCAGTGCCTTCAGGAATGCCTGGAGTGCACCGACTGGGATGTGTTTAAAGATGCATGTGGGAATTTGGACGAGTTAACAGAAACTGTGTCTGATTATGTAACTTTTTGTGAGGAGCTAACCATCCCTCGCAAATCTTGTTACAAGTTTCCCAATAATAAGCCATGGTTCTCCAGAGAAGTTAAAACGTCCATAATTGAGAGAAATAAGACTTTTAACCAAGGAGATATGACTCGATATTATGATCTCCAGAAGCAAGTAAAACGAAATATTAAGACAGCAAAAAATAACCATAAAAACAAAGTGCAAAGCCTTTTCTCCTCTGGACATTCTCGTATTGCTTGGGAAGGCGTTAAATCGATGATAGGAATGAATTCAAATAGAAGTCCAACTGTGGAACTGGGTAACAATGAGACTGAATTTACCTTTCTAATGAACTCAATTTATTTTATAATCGTTTTAATGCTCATGATTTTAACCATGAATTGCTTGAGCTAAGAAACTCTTTTAATGAATCTTCCACCAATCTGCCTGTTAGCAGAGATAAGGTTGTCAAACTTCTTAAAGGAGTAAATGAGAGGAAGAGTTCAGGGCCTGATGGTGTTGGGGGTCGAGTTCTGAAAAAATGTGCAGATCAACTTGCAGATATTCTCTGCTACATCTTCACAAAGTCTCTCGAGGCATGCACAGTACCCGCCATCTGGAAAAAATCTATTCTCGTCCCAGTTCCTAAAATCAAAAAACCTAAAGTCTTAAATGACTACAGACCCATTGCATTGACTTCTTTAATTATGAAAACTTTTGAAAAAATTATAAAAGAAGAACTCTTGAGTCACGTTCTCCCTGTGTTGGACCCATTCCAATTCGCCTACAGACCAGGAAGGGGAGTTGATGATGCTATAGCAACCTTGCTCAACTTGATATTAACTCATCTTGAGGGGGCAAATGCTTTAGTTCGTTTGGTCTTCATTGATTTTTCATCTGCATTTAATTGTATCCAACCTCACCTGTTGGCAGAAAGATTACAAGCCATTAATGTTGAAAATACCTTGGTTCTGTGGCTTATTGATTTTTTAACAAATAGGACCCAGCAAGTCAAAGTTAATGGCATTTTGTCTAACTCTCTGGTGTCCTCTACTGGTGCACCCCAGGGTTGCATTCTTTCTCCGCTGTTGTTTGTTTTGTATACAAACATGTGTCGAAGCCGCTATGAGAACCATTATGTTATCAAATTTGCTGACGACTCAGTTATTGTTTCTTTGTTGTATGGTGATGCTCCAGACCATGGCCCTGTCCTGTCCGAATTCTTCGACTGGTGCCAGTCATCCTTTCTGCACATTAATGTGGCCAAGACCAAAGAAATGTGCATTGACTTCAGAAAATCCTCTTCTGTCCTCTCCCCAGCTCTGATTGATGGCCAGGTTGTGGAGGTGGTACAAGAGTACAAGTACCTGGGCGTAATGATGGACAACAAACTCACATTTGAGACCCAGGTCGATGCCATCTGTAGTAAAGCTCACCAGAGAATGCACTTTCTTCGAAAATTAAGAAATCTCAATGTTGATCGGGTTTTTATGAAAATGTTCTACAGTTGTTTCATTGAATCTGTCCTCGCCTTCTCTTTTATCTGTTGGTTTAACATGTTAAATCTAAAAAACCGGAATCGGTTAAATGGACTTGTGAAGGAGTGTGCTAAGATTGTTGGCACTCCGCTAAACAACCTCATGGAGATTTTTAAATCCAGGTCGGTTAAAAAAGCCAGAGGAATCCTGGCGGACCCGACACATCCTTTGCAGGAGGTTTTTAAACCTCTTCCTTCAGGCAGGAGATATTTAGTCCCCAGATGCAGAACAATAGATGTAAAAATTCTTTTGTCCCCTCTGTAATCGGCTATTTAAACAAATTATAAGGGACATCTATATCTATACTTTTTCTGCATCTCTTTGATCTTTGATCATTGTTGCACTATAATGATGATGTGTATTGCACTTATTTATTTATTTAAACCCCCCTTTTTATTCTAACCTATGTTGTTTTATATGTCAGCTGTGTGTATGTGTTTGTACTGCTGCTGCAAATGAATTGCCCTCCGGGATCTAATAAAGTCAAAGTTCAAAGTTCAAAGTTACTATGTTTTACTGAAAATATAGTTTAACCTGTCATACACACTTAAATAAAAAAAAAAACAACATCATTACATTAAAAGAGTTTGGTCCTATAAAAATGACTAAAATTAGATGAAATTTGCAAAATGTTTCATAAAATCTTACATTTAAAGATCTTAACTTTAGTGAAATGAGTTATCTACCTGTCGTTTGCACTTTAAAGGTGTGATTCTGTACATGGTTTTGAACTGTGTGGATGTTGGCTTCCTAGTAGGGCTGGGCGATATGGCAAATCATTTATAGCTCAATTTTCTTGGAGTCATATCACGATTTCAATGTCTAGATCCAGCCGTCATAGACTGATCAGTGTTGCCAGATTCAGAGTAAAAACAATCGACCAATCCTAAAACAAGTGACCTCAATCCTTTAAAGGGCACTGTGTAAAAAAAATAAATAAACAAAGTGATCCAAGTATGTCCACTTTGAACACCAGGGGAGCATTTCCAGTGCATTTTGCATATCTACCATGCTGACATCTAGCGTCATATTCACATCCGGCCCGTAATAAAACATTTTGAATAAGTATAATGTATCACAATTGATGTGGATTGGTTAACAGTGCTCTCTTAAGTATTCATGTTGTAAAGAATAAACTTCTAGACATACAAACTATGCTAAAAGTCCATTATATTTTTAACTTAGACCTGAAAAATTGCCAAAATTCACCTCTTTTATGACTTAGCAGTGCAGGCCAAAAAACACAACCTTCAAAATTCTTTGAAAAAAAAAAAAAAAAAAAAAAAAAAAAAAAAACAGCCCAATAAGAAGAAAAACTTATTGGAAAGAAAACTTGACAATTCTGAGGTTGAGAAAAGTCAGTTAGAAAAAAAAGAGTCTGTGTTTGAACAGATGGATTAAATCGAGAATTGATAAATCCCGATATCACGATTTCTTTAAAAAAGCAGATTGTCACAGGGATGAGCAGGATTGATTTTATCATGATATTGCCCAGCCCTACTTCCTAGTCAGTGAATCCAGAGTTTTGAGCACATGTACAAACAGTGTGATTGGAAACGCAGAAAGCACATGTGCACAACGCAGACAAGACTCTCTTTCTCTCTCTCTCTCACCCTGTGGCAGGCGGCAGGAGCTTCACCTCTGTTTTCAGACGCTTCAGTGAACTCATCTTGGCTCCAGATGCTGCACATTTCCCACTGTGACTAAGAAAAATGTGATCTATCTACAAGTAACCAAAAGTCTTTGAAATAGTTGAGTTATTTTAGCACAATAAATGGAGGGCGTCCGAATCTGAATGACAAAAGCCATAAAGTGCAATACCTTTGTTTAATTGTAAATGAAACTATTACAAATATGATTGTTAACTTATGTGTCTTTCAAGAGTTTGTGATGTTAGTTTTCTTATGATACTGCAGCTTGGCTTTGTATGAGCTGTAGCTGTAAATAACACTGTTTTACTGTTTGCCAAATGATTTTCCTCCTGTAAAAGATGCTTGAATGTGATTGATCAGCCAGAGTTATCTTTCATAAACTGTATTTTGTGCAATTAGCAGCATGTCTTTGCAAAAAAAAAAAACTTGTACAGAAAAGCCTTTCTCAATAAATATTTTATTTGTGAATGAAACTTTTTGATCTGCAGACTCTAGGCTGTAGTTCTTTAGTCGTTTAGTCGATTAATCGGTTGATGAGACTTGGTGACCAAATTTCTTAGTCGACTTATATTTATTTCGATTAAGGAATTTGTATTCAACAGTAACAAATCATTGCTCTGAATGCCTTTTTATATAAACTGTTTTCTTTAATTTCTGTTTAAACTATACATAAATTAGTCTTTTTGAGCAAGTTTCTTGCAGAGTTGTCACAAAACTAACATTTCCAACCCGATTTTGATACAAAGGAGCAACTTGATTCTCGATACCACAATGAGAATTAGAATGTCCTTCAGGAAAGTCACATTTTATTCAGTGGACTGACATTTTCAACACAAAATCAAAGCGTATGTACAAACATTTTGTTTCTAACCAGTTTTGATGAAACTCAAGATTTTTTAACTTTTTTTTTCTTTGCAGAAATGATCAGTTTTGTTTAAATTTTTGTCCCATTAATATTATTGTATTTGTCAAATGAGTTCTAATTTTACACCAGTTTTAGTGTTGATTTGCAATATTTGGACAACTCTACTTTTAGATCAGAGCCTTTCCACGCCCCTTTTTAGATGATTAATCGGTCGATGGGAATGTTTTGTTCGTTTCTTGGTCACTACAGCCTAGCAGACACCTGATATCGACCGATACTAGTGTGAAGTTAATCTATTTTAATAGCCCCAAACCAGAACGTTATCTCCGAGAACATCACCAGATTGTTGACTGAAGTTTGCTGCACACTAGAGGCATTTTTAGATTTTTAGAATGGGGGCCACAGACATAAGAACATTTACAACGATTATTTGTCTGACAGTCGCATCATGTGTCAGAAGAACAGAGACGACACAGACTTGTGGAGCGCAGCAGTGAGCGGAGAACGCAGAGTGTTTTCTTTATGTGCGCGGTTATAAACGTGAAACAACAACGATGATGAACACCAGTGGATTAAAGCAGGTTTATAAAGGTCACAGGAAAGCGGAGGGTTTTTAGAGTAAGGAGCTGTTACACTGATGCATTGTGCTCGTGAAATGAAAAAGTTTCCACAAATTAAGTGTTCTATAGTCTAGTAAAAATGCTTCTCGCATCATTTAAGGAGCAGGTGTTTTGGAGATGAAGTGCGTAAGAATCTTGCACTTTGACTACGAGCACAAAGCGTTACATTTATTTACAGATGATCAGGCTATGTTTCTTCTTTATTTTACATTTTAAGAGCTGTCGTCACAGATGCACCAGACGCTTCTGTTGTAAAGGTCCTCGCGCTCGTGCAGCAGCAGTCTTAACAGAGTCGCAGTGTCGCACAGACATAAGAGAGAAACGATAAACATCTCTTATGAAACTCCTTCCTCTGGCCAAGCCTTCATAACTCGTATAGGGGCTCATCAGGCTTAAAATCTAGCCAAAACGTCTGTAGTGTGCAGAAGGCTTTAGCAAACAAAACGATCAGACAATTGGTCAACACCAACAGAAGCATCAGAAAATCACAAACAGTCATTGTTCAGAAATACTAGGGATGGGACGAGACAGAATTTTCACGAGATCGAGACGAGACAAGATTTTTTAATAATTTGCATTAATTGTTTCAATTTAGAATTTAAACAAGGCAAAATTGTATTTGTATTATTTATTATTGTTAGTTTTATATTCTTTTAGAGCTTTACTTTATTATGTGTATCACCTTGGATTTTTGTTATTTGAACGTTATGAGTTTTGACTGAAATTGATCCGCTCAGACTCCGCCCCCTTTCTCCTGCTTCTCAGCGCTGCCGCTGCTGACAGGGACCAGACACACACAGATGAGGAGACTTTCCTACTTTTTACAGTTATTGATGATATAGGCCACATTATCTCTTTGTGGATCTATTTTAAACTATGTTTAAGTGCGAAAAACACTGCGCTGTTCCCGCGATGTCCTCGCGTATATTTGACGATTATAATTTTTCGTGACCATGGAAAATCTCACGAGACGTGTGCGCACAGTATCGAGACAGTTTGATCTCGCGTCCCATCCCTAAGAAATACAGAAGCAGATTCTCCAACAACAAACAGCAGATGGATAATTGTCTCAGAACATTCCCTGTCCTTAGACCTCCTTTTTAGCAAGGAAATAAAAAAACAAAACAAAAGAAAAATAAAAAAAAACAAAGGGGAAAAGCAAAACCTCGAGGAGAATCACAGTCTGTAATCTGTAAATATATTCTTAGATAACTGTTAGAAATGTAATTATGATTTATGTAACAGTTATTTATTATGTCATAGAAATTAACAACCTTATGTGATACAATTTCAAACCTTATGAAACATTCTGGGTCACATCAGCCACTAAATACTGCCACCGTTGTCCAGTTATGAATACCATTGGGAGATTTTGAGCATATAATAAACAAGAAAATACAAAAGTGACGATTCCACTTGGAGTGTGAGACAAAACGTAGGTGGTGCTCTTGACCAAAAAGCTTGGGAACCTCAGAGCTAATGCATTCTGATCTATGTTTAAAAACCACGTGCTACAATACGTAAACAGACTATCTTCCTGGACTTTAGTGGACAAACGGGTATTATTAGAATTCTTAAAAAGCCTAAATAGGACGCAGCAGGCCTACTCTAATGGGCAGCTCATGACCCTGTGTTCCGAGCGGCCGTTTTATCAAATTAAGAGAAAACCGTCCACTGCAAAACACTGCTCTGACTTCTAGGACATTTTCATCATAAACATGATCCATCGTGTTCTCTCTCTTATGCGTTTTATGGGTAAAATTATGTCCATTACATAATCAAAGTCCAGTGATGATCTGCGACTAATCCAAACATGTCATGCTGGTAGTGTACGTCGTGTTGTTTATGTCCTCTGAGGAAATAAATCCTGAATTTATTGTAATATCGTCATGCTTTTCTTTTCTTCAACATGTGAGACAAGTCAACAAGAATACTTTTATTTTTCCAGTTGTAATTACAATAAAAGCTTGTTTTGTCAATAGATTTAATTGCCACATTTTTGTTTCTATAAATACAGTTAATATTCAAGCTTTCATAATGATAATATTTGTGTACTCACTCCAGTCATTTTATACCAGGGCTATTTAAATGGCAGCCCAGGGGCCAAATGCAGCCCTCTAAGCAGTATGTTTTGGCACGCCAGAAAAACATTGGCCATGGATCCTACTTTTGGCTTGATAGACAGTGAGGTTACCTTTCATTCAACAGCTTACAGTACTACGCTTCATTTGACCAAGATTTTATTATGCAAATTAAATGGTTAAAACTTTATTGTATAGTTCAGATTCTGTGGTCTAATCTTATTCAAAATGAGGTTCACCTCTGATTAGGGCTGCTCAATTATGATGAAAATAATAATCACAATTATTTAAATCATAATTGAAATCACGATTATTCAAACGATTATCCTGAGAGACAGCTTTTGATGTGATTTTGGGCTACACAAAAATAAATTGATTTGATTGAATTTGATTTACTTGTTCAGTTTTCCATATGAATTAACTTCTATGTAGCATGATGTCTAATGCTAACCTGTCGGATAAACAAAAGTAACAACTGTAAAACATTAAATAGTCCATACCTATTGTTTGCACAGTTTTTGTGGCAGTTCATGTTTTAGATTCACTTTAGTGAGAATCATTGATCTCACATGTGAAGTGAGACTTCCTCCCAGCTCAAAGTTCATAAGTTAGCTTCAAGCGGGACGTTGGAAGTATCCTCATTGTCTGGAACTTAACATGTGTGTTCCTCATTTGACCTCGTATCAACTATTAACTTTAAATTGTAATTTTATCACAGAAACAACAACAATCGCTGACAAAAATGTTTACGCTCTGCTTCCTGGACGACAGTGATGTGTTTGGGCGCAGCGATTGATTAAAGCAACAATATACTCCCCACTGTGGAGCGAACAAACTCTCATAGCTAAACATCAAACTGTTTCTACAAAGCAAAATGAAACCAAATGAAACCAAAATGAGAAAAATGCAATAATCTCTCACATGGGCTTTAAATTTGGAAACATGTACAGTCTAGATTTGAATCAGAAACACATTTGAATTGATATTTGACAGAATTGGCCCAGGGTTATTTTGGTGTCTCAGCAGGAAATGTTAGAATTACAGAATGACCTGTGGACTATTGTGTCGCGTCAGAGAAAAACAGAAGCATAAACAATGACTGGTCCCTCAGTCGTCCCACAGACGCTCTGCTCTGCTGTGTTTGTATCTACACACAGCTGTTCAGTCACCTCTTCTCTGGATCCTGGACACGGTCTTATTTACAAGGCATCAGACAAATCAAATCAGTTTATCTTTGTAGAGCTCAAAATCACAACAGCAGTCTACTCTGAGCACTTTCACAAGATACTGATTCAGCAACGAAATGTCAGAAATGAGACAATATAAGCAGAGTGTTATTTTTATATAGGTGCTTAAAGTCTGAATGAATTATTAATTTTAGCTTAAATTCTGTAGCTCAATATCTATAAATGATACTTTTACATGAAGCAAGAACAAGTCTGAAACTGTTGAAAAACACAAGAACTAGAGCAGAGTCTGTACCTGTGTTCTTAATAATTATAAAAATAAATGTACAAAACCAAAGCCCATGTTTTACAGAAATAAGCATTAAGTAATGAGAATTTGTTTCCCATTGACCTCAGGTTCCCTCCACCCTTTATCTGAATATAAATATGGTCCTCAGGGAAAAATAATTGCCCAATCCTGCTCAAGGGAGACGAGGACATTTTCAGTTTTCTCATGAGAAACACGTTTTTATGACCATCTAAACATATATTGAACAGAATGACTGTGTTCTTGTGTATTTATATGTCTCAAGTAAAAAAAAAACAAAACACGTGGTACATTAGAGGACTTTGGGCCAAACACGGTTGCTAGACAACTGCCTATTGTGATGTAATCATTTAGAACAGGAAGTGAATCCTAAAAAAATGACCACACTTGCATGAAAAATGTTTAGTAACATCTTAGAATTATTTCATTTTAGTGAAATGAACAGTTCAACATTCTGTCTTGTCTTGGTCTGAATGTGACGTGAGCAGGTTGAACTTTAGTGTCTTTGGACACTTTGTTAAGAAAGTTCAAATGATTGGACTGTTTTGTTCACACTGCATGTATTATGTGTTTTAGAAAAGCTTATACTGGGAAATGTTTGCATGTACAGAACAATGAGACTGTTAAGTGATGATGTCATAGCTCTTACCTCTGTGTCAAGTCTATTAATTATAATGACATTTTGTTTATTCAAAACCCTATAGGTTAAACAGCACAAATAAGCCGGTCTTCGTCTAAAATCATTATTACATACAAATTACATTTTTTTGCAGAAAGTGTGAAACTGTATCTTCAGCTCCTTTCAAACAGAGCAGTGTTTCCCAACCTCATATGACCCATGGCTCATCTCCTATTATGCCAAAACAAACTATTATTTATTTAAATTCTGTCCTACACACTTAAAAAGGAAACTAGTCGCTCTTCTGGTGGAAGGTTTATCTACTTTTTGTATTTTTGTGCTTGTAATGTTCCTCCAAACTTACTATAGAAAGAACAACTGACACAACAAAGCCAAGATTTAAGGTCAGATCTATGAAGAGGCAACCTTCCTCTTGATAAGATAAGTTATTTTGAATAAAATTACCCTATAACCTATCAAATACATATTAAATATGTGCAATATTTTACATTGGAACATTCCAAAGTAATTAGCTCTTCATGATGAAAGAATCTTCTTTAAAAGCTACGTGACGCATCTTTAAATTATTCTTAAATTAGTAAAATAGCAATTGTCTTATTCTCATTTTGGCTGAAAAAGTTATTTCGAACACTTCAAAATGGTAAATGATTCAACTAAATTTGTTTAAGATCATTTATAGGTTGGGTTTTCAAAACTGATACATGTTTTTAAGGCACACTATGTCCGGCACACTAGTTGAAAAACAGTGATTTAGGTCCTGCAGTTTCACACTCAACATTCCCAAATGTCGCTTTGACTTAAAACTTCTTAAAGTATGAATTGTGTGGTTCAGATTATGTTGCTTTGATCAGTATTTTTTGTATTTCTGAAGCTGAACACTAACTTGTTTTGTATTCCATGATGCTGCGGTCACAATTGCATAACCTGACGGGCAAAACATTTTTATAATCTATTAAAAAGTTCTTTTAAAAAGCGTGATTGTTCTCTCATGACAAACTGCCTGCAGCCGAGGCTCCGGGTGTGGTGAGAGAATTTCAATGGGCATTTGTCAAGATTTAAAAATAAGCTCGCTGCCACTGTTTAGTGCCATTAGCTCACTTTGTTCACAAATTCCTTTCTTCCTGCATCTCTCCTTCTGCTCATTATGTTTTGTTTCAGTCACTTCCGCTGTGGAAGTTCGCTGAAAGCCTTGGGAAAAGTTACAGGAGGGATTTCATGTTTGCCTCAATTAAACCGAGCTGCTGTTCGTTAGGATTTGGGGAAAATCTCAAATTGTGATTTTTTTTTTTTTTCTTCAGACAAGTTTTGCGTCTGTTATTTGATTTTCAGAGTTTTCAATTTTATAAAGTTTGTAGTCCAGCAAAAATATCCAAGTAAAAAAAAAATATATATATATATATATATAAACACAAACCACAATCTTTTATTCAAGTCCTATTTTTTTTCCCCAAAAAAAATTGCAGGGCTGGGCGATATGGCAAAAAATTAACATCACAATTTTCTTGGAGCCAGAATAGATCACAAGTTTGATTTTATCACGATTCTTGTAGACCGTTTATTTTTCTATTGTCTTTGAGGTAAATACAATTCACTATCAACAGCTAAATCCAGCTGTCAAAGTCTGACCAGTGTTGCCAGATTTTCAGAGAGAAACAAGCTAACTCAGCCCTTCAATAAAAAGTTAATAAAAGAATAGATTAATCAGAACATTGTGTGTGTGTTTTTCTTACATTAACAGCGAGTTTTAGACATGACAACATGCTAAAAATGTATGCTTCAGTCACATATTTCCATAAATCAAACCTGAAAAAATGCATTCTTTAATGAACTAAAAGTGCAGCCCAAAAGAGACTAAAAAAGAAGCCTAAGTCGCTATAAAGACTTGGATTTGGCAACTCTGAGACTAAGAGTAATAGCTTGTGAATGTATTTGAACAAACAGATGCAGCAAACAGAGAAAAAGAAAATCATGATATGATAATTTTGCCAAAGAAGTTGATTGTCACAGACATGAGCTCAGAGTTTGATTTTTACAAAATTGCTCAGCCTAGTGTACCGTTCATCAGAGAAGAAAATAACGCACATGTAACTCACCTTTAATATATGAATTATGTTTCTATTATTCAATTCTAATAGCACAAAAAGCACAAAATGTCTCTTTTAAACCTTATTACTAATTATAGGCAGTGCTCAGAGTTAGGCTGGGCAATAAATTGTGATAAAAATTAAATCGTGAGCTAATCTGTGTGACAATTTGCTTTTTTTTTTCTTTTTTCTTTTTTTTTTTATGAAATCGTCAGCGTGATTTTTGAAGGTTGTGGTGAATTTTAGCCTTTTTCATCTTTGATTTATAGAAATATATAACAATTGTGACTGAAACATGGCTTCCTATAGCATGTTTTCAGGTTTAAAAGAAGTTGTTAATGTTTGAAAAACTATTAAATATGCCAAAATCTTTAATACTTGTTTAGAGGCAACACGCAACGTTCAAATTAGACAATTATTATTATTATTTTTTACTTTTTATTAAAGGACTGAGGTTGCTTGATTTGGGATTTATTTTTAAAGGCTTGGTCACTTGTTTCACTCTGAAAATCTGGCAACAAGACAGCCTTTGACAGCTGGATTTAGCCATTGACTGAAGATACAAAGGTACTTCTAATATAATCCCTTTTTCACTAAATAAGTAGAGTAACTCATTACTTATTAAAATATTCACAATAAATTCCAAGTGACAATCTGTATAACTCAAATTACTTGCAAATAAATTAGTTGCATTGATTTTCTATTGAACGTGACACAAAACTAAAACAGGTGTAGAAAAGTTTGTTTAAAGGTGAATAAAACATAACGAGGTAAAAGTGTGACATCATATTTTCGTTAACGAATCAGTCACTGAAGTGTAAATGTAACAGGATTAGTGTTGTACATGTCTTAACTCTGCTCATATGTAACAGGAGCACAACGATTAGCCTGATGCATCGGCCGGGTTCATTTCACTTCTGGGAAACGGTTCGCTTCACGTTAGGGACATTTTTGTTTTAGCCAATCACTGCGCTTGAGCACATCAGTGTAATTCAGGAAGAGCGTAAACAAATGTGTCAGTGATCGTTACTGTGTCTGTGAGGTAAACTTACAAATGAAAGGTACAAAATCATATTCTACATTACTATTTTACATGATATTGATGCTGGAGAACATTCAGTCTGTTTTCTCAACTTGGGTCAGTTCTGGCCGATTGTACGTCCTGGTTTTTGGGAACCGTCTGCAGATCTGTGATGCCTGACCTAGGAGCTTAAGTGAAAAGAAATTGAGCGAATGCATTATGTGGCACCAGCCTGGAAACACAACGTTCCAATATTTTTAATACTTATTATTTTCTTTGTTTTTTCTAGTATTTGAAGCATTTGTTCTTTCGTTTTCTGAGCCATGTTATTTAATTGATTAGGCTATATTTGATAAGTGGGAACAGTTGGTTTGATGGCAGGTTGTCCAGTAAAGAAAGCTCAAATGTCCCAGCTTTAGGCAGCCCTGGCCTGAACGCACCATGAGAGAGAATCGTGACAAAAGTGTTTGTGCGTAACTGGAAGTTTGTGTGTGCGTAACTACTGATCTGTAAGTGACAAACAAGTGTTGTGTGTGTGTAAAACCGTTTTGTACATCTTTTAAAAGAATTGATGTGCAGATTTGTAAGAACTGAACATTTTGTTTAGTAATAATTTTATGTTTTTTTTACAACTCCAGTCAGTCACACACAAATCAGAAAATTACACATCTGACTATGTCAAGTTACAGACAAATCCAATTATTGCACAAACTCTTTTGCACACGTGTGAAGACTTTTGATTTGTTTTTCACCTCATACACCTGCCCCTCCAATCACCAACCCCTCATGTAAACACCAGGTTCATACTACTATAAGGTGGTACATAAGTGTCTATGGACACAAATGTAATTCTCGATATTCCACAGAATATCACAGAGCTATTATCACAAACATTTATAGTTTAATCAGTCTGAGCGCTGCTTTTATTTTTGTCAAATGTTTCAGACACTGGTGAGAGCGAGGCATGACGTCTCAAAAAAGTTTGAGATGTCCTTATCGTTTGGAAGCCACAGCAATGTTATTCTCAGATTTCTTTAAAAAGAAAACCTACATGACACAGTTGTTAGATTAGCATCTGTTTTTCCTTCTGCATTTATCACGATAGGATTCCTGTAATATAAAACATCATACTTGCATTTACATGTTAGTAACTGGGTGTATTGCTGGGCCATGAATAGAAAAACCAAGAGATCGAATCAAATTTAATCGTCAATTATTTGGTTGTAGGTTTTGAATTAAAAGATCGAAAAACCAATCTTTTGTCAGTAAAAATGTGTAGTTTGGAGCAAAAGTCAAACTTTGAGGCAGAATGTTGATATATAGTTTCAAAAAAATCTAATAAATGGGACATATTAAATTTTTTGTTTCATGTTCATGAATGGCATTATATGTTTGAATCAAAAATCAAAATCGATCAATATGAGAAAAAGAAAGTGATCATAATTTTTCCCCCCAGCCCTAATTGGATAGTTATTTTTCATTTATTTAGTTTAATTCTTTCTTTTTGTGCATGTTTTGATTCACTTCCAAACTTGAATTGTATCTTATCTTTTATGGCGTGACCTCAGTTTCTCTCGAGACGATCTCACAGACAAATGCACATTTTCAACAGTGCTCCAACAGTTGAACAAACAGCATGACCTTTAGGATCCCAGAGGTAGTGGGGCCAAAAGCCTTTGTAACAGACGGTCTGTTCTGTGGGAGAGGACACGCTGTGCCAGTTAGTCATGCGCTCTTTGTGCTGCACCACAAGACGCTGGATCCAGCTCATCCAACTGACCGCTGTGGGCTTTTCATGGGAGCCGTGGTTTTGATGTGATTACACAGCTCTCCTCCTTGTTTTTTTTATAATTAGTATAAAAGGGAATTATATTTCCTAACCCTCTAACTGTCTGGTTCACAGGAATCCCCACAGGACAGTGCCATCACCAGAGACATCAACAGGACTTTTCCAGCTCATGATTACTTCAAAGACACTGGTGGAGATGGACAAGATTCACTCTACAAGATCTGCAAGGTGCCACGCAAACGCTTCATAAAAGACACATTGTGCATCATGTATTTAGTTATTTATTTTGAGCTTTTAGCCAGTTTATAGCATTGTTCTATCATCAAACACATACTTGATGCATTAAATGAATTCACAAAGAATCACAATAAATCAGGTTTAAAATCTCTCCTCACCAAGAGTTAAAGTGCATGTGACAAGTTTAAACATAAAAGACTGCTTTACATCAATTAAGAACAAGTTTGGGAAGCTTGAAAATATGTATAACAAAACAGGAATTAGAACTGAAATATAAACTGATGATATCACACTATGGAGGCAAAGATATTTTACATTTTCTCATGAGAAACACATTTTTATGACTTTGTAATAATCAGTTTAACAAAACAAGAGTGTTCTGGAATATAATTAGTTATTGAGTCAAAGAGCTGGTTACATTTGAGGAATTTGTATTGCTGTTTTTGAACATAAAATACATTTTTAATCCTATAAATGTCCAAACTGGCATGAACTTTGTAAAATGTAAATATTTTTAAATGAACTGTTAATGACATAAGTAGTTATAGTCATAGACACTTTAAGCTTTCATATTAGATTTTTGTGTTTTGTTTTGGAGTCAATGCCAGACTCTGTCTGAGCATTTCAACAATCAAATAGCACACGGATTTTCAAAGCAATAAAAAAGTGTTTATAATGGAAGTCAATTGAGGACAAAATGGCTCCAACAGAACAAGACAGAAAAACTACAATCTGCTTCTGCGCAAAAACTTCAAAATCATCAAAGTTGGGACTGATTTTTACCATGTCCAAGGCTGTAATAAAAGTTTAGATTATCATTTTTTATGAAAAATAAGCCATTTTGTGTCACATTGTTGACACTTTCTTGAATCGCTCGTTAAAACGATTCTGTAATGAGCAAAAACATATTTTATTCATTCATAAAATATGTTTTCAATGTGTAAATATCGGTATCGGCCAAAGAAAAACCCATATCAGTCATTCTCTACTTAATGGCACTAATGCCCTTTAAAATTACAACAACAATGCAAACAGAGAGCAGGTATTAAAGCTTCTGGGGAAAAAAATCAGATACAAACAGAAAACGACTCTGAAGAAGTTCATTGGGTTCAGTGCAGTGTTCCTAATGCAAAACGAGTTAGTTATTGGAAAAAGTTCACTTCCACAGTTCCATACATCATTTGGCTGATCTGTCGCCTCGCTGAAACATAAACCAGCTCATGCACTCAAAGACAATGACTCGTATGTTTGAAGCAGCCCACTCACTAATCCTCACACATCTCTATGACACGAGCTGGTACAGATGACGTCCACTTCCAGCTCATCCGTTATGCACAGCTCAGGTGAGAGCGGTCGTCTGCGCGGCTCCTCAGGTGGGGTTCAATTATTCAGTGGCCCCGCTTCCACTACGAGTCATATTGATCCGCACACACTCAGTATTCAGGAGCATTAATTGTGTTAATAGCTCAGTTGGCCACTCTAGACGTGTAAATGTGTATTGAAAGTAACCCTGTGTTGATTTCCTCCAGGCGTACTCCGTATACGACGAGGAGATCGGATACTGCCAGGGACAATCCTTCTTGGCTGCGGTGCTGCTGTGCACGTGAGTTCACAGGAGGCCATTACACGTATTGAGAGAGAGATTGCTTTGTTTAATATGTAAAAGAATTCTGGGTTGATTAAAGACGAAGCCTGTCGATTAATTAGTCACTAAAAACAAGGGGACATGGCACTATTTCATTCTCCCTGTCCAGGTTTCAAACTCACGGCGTTGTTCACACACAGAGACAGACAATCCTTCACTCTCCATACTTTCACATGTACTTTTCAGGATCTGTACTTTTTTTTTGTTCCAGTCTTCATTTTAGTTGCTTTCACACAGAGCATGAACTATGGACTTAGGCCACACAATAGGAACAGGAACCTTTTGGTGACACAAACACATTTACCAGCGACACGGTAGCGCTCTGGCCTCATAGCAGGAAGGTCCTGGGTTCGATTCCCAGTCAACCCCTTTCTGTGTGGAATTTGCATGTTCTTCCCGTGTCTGCGTAGGTTCCTCTGTGTAATCCGGTTTCCTCCTACAACTAAAAACTGTCCATTAATGCCTCCCCTGACCCTTCCCCAGGGCTCCCCTGCAAAAGAGATTCTGAATCTCAGTGGGACTTCCCTGGTTAAATAACAGTCTATTAAAACATTTAAAATTTGCATCACTAACTTTGTTTGGAAACATGTTTTATACATTCTCACATTTACTGTAGCTCTCACACATGAAAGTACTAAGATCTTGTTCCAACATTGCTCCAGTGTTGGAACTAGTTCTTGGTTTTAGGAGAACATCTCTCCATGTTTGTGTTCTCACTGCAACAGTTTCTGAAATGGCTCTAACTGGCTTTAGCATTAGCATCTGTAAAGTCTGGAACATTTATATAAGTCATTAAGTGGTGCTAGGAAAACAAATATGATGTACAAAACCTAAAAATATCACTGAATTAACAATTTAGCAAAAATAACTGGTATTAACTTCTAATAAATAGACCTTTTCTAGCACCGCTTACCGGTAGTTACTTATTTAAATGTTTCAGACTTTACAAATGCTAATGCTAAGCTAGTTACACTCACTTTCACAAACTGTTGTTATGTGAACACAAACATGGGGACAGGGTAGTTCTTCTGACTAAACAGGGACTGGAGGAATGTTGGGACTTAGTACTTGGTACTTTCATGTGCAAAAATGTCTCATGGTAACATAGAGAGAACATGACAAAAAATAAATGCTGAATAAATGTCCATGAAGGATAAATACAAAAAGCAATGGACCAGATTAAGAAGTCCCATAATTTCCTTCACAAACAGCTAATTCTCCTCTCTTTTTCTGCATGAACATGGCTAAGTTTACTTGTCCATGTTATGACTTATTATTTTTGCAATGACAAGTGGTAACGTAATGGCAATCATTTAAGAAGACAACATGTGTAAAGGCCTGGGTGCCTGGAGTTTCTGAGACCTGTTTTTGTCAAAGATGCTTAGTCGATGCTGCCCTCTTGTGGACGTGTGTGGTAATAGACGTTGATAATTGTTTTTCAGATGCCGGAGGAGCAGGCCTTCAGTGTCCTGGTCAAGATTATGTTCGACTACGGCCTCAGGGATCTTTTCAAGCAGAACTTTGAGGATCTGCATTGCAAGTTCTTCCAACTCGAACGACTCATGCAGGTTTGTTATGTAGTAATGTAATGTTTTAACAGTGTCTCTAACTTTAAATAAGTCAATGTTGTATTTGGATTGAGTCGTGTATTAATGAGTATCTTTATTGTCCTGTAGCTGATGCTCAAGTGCTCAGAAAAAGCCCTGTTTTCACTTACCACACATCTACCAGTTGTTTTGTTTTGTTAGTTTACTAAAAAACAAAATCAGATTCTGAGTAAAACATGTAGAATTTAAAACTGTCACGTAGCCGATTTTCACTTTCACTTTCTAATCATATAAACAAGCAAGTTGACATTAATTGCTCGTTAAAGTTAAACTTTACAATGAAGCAGAGGGGGAACCAAGTCACTGTTTGCAAGTCTCTTTGATCTCAAGTCCCAATTCACTGACCTTATAGTCCAAGTTCTCAGATTTTAGCTTTTTAAGTCTTTCTTTTAAATTACCAACATATTTCTCTGCGTTTTAGAAATGATCCCACTTAAGATCAATTTCTTTTCACAAAGAATATTTTTTGAGGTGAAGTGTCATGTCGCCTCAAGTCACAAGCCTTACTCAAGTCCCAAGTCTTAGTCAGGGTTGCCAGATTTTCAGAGAACAACAAGCGACCTAGCCTTTGAAAAAAAGCCCAAAACAACGACTTCAGACCCTGAACAAAAAAGTAGTTAAAATAATCAAATAATTAACATTATGTGTCACAGGAAAACAAAAATGTATGCTTTTGATGCATTTTAAATAGTATTTGATTATTATTAAAGGTTTTAAAGCGTGAAAATATGCTAACAGTCTATATTTCTGTCAATAGTGAGTACATTTTCTTGAATCAAATTTGGAAAAACTGCTACAAATCTTTTGTTTATGATGTCAAAGTGCCTCTCAGGAGCAAGCCCAAAAAACGCAACCCAGGGCTGTCAAATTCACAAGAGACTTTACAAAAAAAAGCCAAGTCACGATAGAGCGACTAAGTGATCAAGCCGACGGCCTGCATATAACTTGTGCACTTTGAACAGGAAGTCTGTGGACCTGTTTATATTTCTAAGCTGCTTTACATACATTTAGTGTTTTGCAAAATTACTGATGTACATACAGTATGTGTTTATTTTAAATACCAGAAAAAACTATATGTCCCCTTAATACATCTACATCTGTATGCATGGGTTGTGGGACACTTTACTGACTTCAAAATAAGCAACGCTATCATTTTAAGCATGAGGAGAACTATAAACACAAATACAACATTATTTTCACATAAATGCATTTCTCTTTTGCCCTCTGTGTGTGTGTGTTGAGCAGGAGTACATCCCGGATCTGTACACACACTTCCTGAACGTGGGTCTGGAGGCGCACATGTACGCCTCCCAGTGGTTCCTCACGCTCTTCACAGCCAAGTTTCCCCTTTACATGGTCTTCCACATCATCGACCTGCTGCTGTGTGAGGTAAACGGACCGGGACGATAACAGAAAAGACACACGTTGATTAAAACGATCTGCAAATCAAGGTTAACAAGACACAAGATTGTAGCATAATTTATATGACGTGACTTCCCATTTTATATCTGCTTAAACACTGCTTTTTAGGATTAGTTTTCTTCCAGCACTGCCCAGTTTACCAGCTCCGTTTGTTAAGTGCTTTTTTGCAGAGTTTAGGGGTTTAGCATCACTTTGAGCATTTTTATTTCTGAGTCATAAAACAAAAAAGTCTCCTGAGAACAGTCTGTGCACAAACTAAACTAAAGTAGCAAGCTAGAACCATAACACACACCTGCTGTTTCTACTAATTGATTATTGACCTGAAGACGCTGGATCCTGCTTGTTTTCATAGAAATGTTGTTATTTTGGTCGTATAATCTCACATTATTGAACCTGACCTATTTAAAAATGGGGTAGCTGATTTTCACACCTCAAAACCTGAAGTAAGGTCTAACTTGTTCTAAGCTCTCACAAATCCTACAGCACATGGTAATATCCATGTATATCTTTTTTTTTTTTGTCTGTACCAAACTGAGACTGGAGGTGACCACTCAAACAGCCAATCAGAGCGCAAAATCTGGCTCTTGAAGAGAAACAAAATGCTTTTTATTTGATTCAGGCAGTGCACAGTGATCTTATTTTGTTACAGCATGCTGCTTATGCAATATAGTTTTTGTTGGAAAAGACTAAGGTTACTAATTAAAAAAATGTCAGGTACCCCATCTTTAATGACCTTGATTGACTGCACAAGGTATGGAGCTCAGAACATTTCTTATTTTTATTGACAAAGTAATGTACATTCACTTCTACATTTATCGACATGTTTGCTTCTTCGTACCTCCACAAAGTTGCACATTGTGCCTTTTAGCTACTTATTTTGTGTCAATTTGTTTTATTATATTGTAAAAGTTACATAATGAACTAGTTAGGGCTGAGTATTGCCAGGAGACTTTCAATACTGGGATCACAATACGTAACGTATCCTGAATGATACATGTTTATCCCGATACAATTTCCTCAGTACAAGATATATTATGCTAATCAAAATGAAAAATAATTTGGAAAAAACTATACAAAAGTATTACCGGTAAAAAAGTTTTCAACATGTTTTTGAGTGCAGGACTTTTGAAAATCAATGTTAAGAATGTAATGTAACATAACAAAATGCAGAAGAATTGTATTTTCACACTTATCTCACTGTATATTACAAATCTTATGGATAAGTCACTTAGCACAGCATTTTCAGCCTTCAAGCAGTCCTCCAGGGTCAAAAGTGCAAAATTTGTATGAGTTTAAGTATCCCGATACACTTCTCTGTATCGATACACGATTTTCCAATAAGTTTGTCACGATATACCAATACCGATCCGCTGAGTACAGCCCTAATACCCATCATGCTTCTTAACCAAAACCTTTGTCTGGAAGCTTCTACTGATTCAGTCACTTTGTTTGTGATCATTTTCAACCCTGATGATTACAGGGTAAAACTGATTGGCTAGAAGTCTTTAGGACTTGGCCTATGTACCTGATATTGTCATGAATTACCGTAGTGTCTAAGTCAGAAGTGTCCGACCTTTTTTCATCAAGGGCTGCATGCTGAACCACAGACTACATTGAGTGCTGTATAAAAGTGGGAATGAAATAAAATAGTTGTTCAAATGAGCTACAAGAGAAATGATGGCTTAAACCACCATAGTATACGACGGTGTAGTCCCTCATTCATCCAGGAGTGATCCATAGTAGAAGTCTTCAAAGTAGTCATCTGGACAGTGTTTCATTTTCAATCTGATTGAAAATGACTTTCGGATAGAGTCAACGTTGATCTCAAACGTCAGATGACTACTTTAATTCTTTATCATAGCACGTAAGATTCTTTAAAGTGTTAGATTTTAAACTTTATAAAGTATAAAATTACTTATTGTTGTGGATGCAAATGTTTCTGGAAAATGTGGTGTGCTTAAACATACTTGTTTTTTTTAGGGAATCAGTGTATTTTCAACGTCGCTTTGGCACTTCTCAAGGTAACTTCCACTGTGTAATATCAAACTATTATTACATTGTCAGATTTATTCTGAAACACGTTTTCACTTCTTTAGACCTCAAAAGACGACCTGATTCAAGCCGACTTCGAAGGAGCACTCAAGTTCTTTCGTGTTCCTGTTCCAAAGAGGTATCGCTCTGAAGAAAACGCTAAGAAGCTGATGGAGTTGGCTTGTAGCATGAAGGTGAGAGAAATAAACACAGACGTCCTCTAGGTGGAGGTATCGCACTTTGAGAAAATGCTGGTGCAGTAGAATGATAATAAATGTCTCTCAAACCTGCTCTGCACTGAACTGAAACTGGACTTCACTTTGTGTGCTAATATTTAAACATTTTAGCAGAAACAGTTATTGGATCTGTGGACACAATCTGCTCATTTTTATTTCTTTTCTTTATTGCTAAAACATTGAAGATTAAAAAAACATAAATTACAACTCTTCTTTGTGGTTTTCATAATTTCTGGAGCAGAGTTTCCCACTAAAATAGACCCTGTTCTTCTGCACACACAGCATTTGGGTCAGACTGTCCCCATTGTGTTACTCTCACTGGTGATGAATGCTGGCAACGGTTTACTTTCATTAGAGATTCTGGAAATTAAGGTCTTGGTTTTGCTGCTGTAGTGATTATTATTGAGTCTGCTGCACAAAACCCACTAGACTAGACTGTGTATTTTAAGGTATTATTATTAAACAGTGTTGTGTGCGTGAAAATGATGCATAAAGTAAATTCAGGGCAGTTGCAGAATCTTAAAAAGTCTTTTGATAGTGCTAAATTTAAACCCTTAAGCACTTTGGTTGGTACCACTTTAAAAACTACACCTTAATAAAAGTCTAATAAACATGAACTTACTATTCATAAACAAATGATCAATTAATGAATGAAAAAGTTTAAAGCCTTAGTACTTCTTTTGTAAGGAGCCGGTTATGAGGATAGAACTTTTAATTAAGTAGTTGCGTTTTCATTCATTCATTTGTCATTTGCTCGTGACTAGATGTCACGATATACATTTTTTATTGCGATTATTGTGAGACAAAGATCAAGCATATTAAATAGACATAGCTGATACATTTTTAATTTTCTTGCATTCTCATTGTCTAACGTCATTGTCTCAATTTTACCAGTTTTATTAAATCAAACTTATGAATGCAAAACATTTCCATGTGACAGAAACATTTGATATCTGGCCTTAATAGAGATTATTCAATGATGATTTTGCTTCTAAACTTAAAAACACTTATCTCTGAAATAGCTACATTACTAAGGCGAGTTGAACCAAACTGCTGTGGCAAACAAACTATAGCCATAACAAGGCCAAAATTACAAATGTACTTGTCACTGTAGTAAAAATAAATTCATGTTTTTGCTACAGTACTGCTTTGCCTTAAACTTGAACTGATATCTTGCTCATGTTCTATAGAAAAAACTATAAAGGTGTTTGCTTTTGCTTCTAAAATTGTCACGATATTAATTTTTTGTTTACTATATTGGGGCTTGAATAATCACGATTATCGATGAACCTAATAATCTCGACATCCCTACTCGTGACTAAGAACAGAACACAACAGAAAGATTTATATCATTGTAACAAAATGACTTTTGGAGTGATCCCTGGGCCGTGCACGTTTGTGCCCGCCACTCGCTCTTTGGAACATGAAATGCAAAGCAAACATACAAAAAAAAAGTTAATTTGCTTCATTAGGAATTTATTAAAGCTAATCAAGATGCAGTTATTATGTAAGGATTAAACAACGAGGAGCCGTGCATTACACAGATATAATGCACGACGTGGAGTCAAGAAATCACGACGCGCAGCGGAGTGATGAATTCCCAAATCTGAGCTGCCCTCAAATTGCAAAGACATGAATAACGACGTAAACCGCACTCTTTTTCATTTTTTCATTCATTATTATCACCTTTGTCTTTCACATTTTCAGATCAGCCAGAAAAAGCTGAAGAAATTTGAGAAGGAGTATCACACGATGCGAGAGCAGCAGGAGCAGCAGGAGGCTCCCATCGAGAGATACGAGGTAACTCTCTCATTATGCTCAATCCTCAATGGAACTGTGGAGGCTAATAAAACGCTCAGTGCATCTGCATTCTGATAATGATCAACTTTCAGCCATAAAGGTAGTAATAGCAGAAGTATTATCACAGTAATGTACATGTTAGCAGAGGTAAATGTATAAGAGTCAGTGGTGATGAAGAAGAAGCGGCTTTATTCTTTTTGCATCTTTTAAATAAAATTATGTAGTGCATGATCTTCTTATTCTGATGTACTGTATGAATAATAAAAAGCAGGTGTCTGGTTAAAGTTTCTATTCAGATGAAAATTAGGCTGTGTTCGCAAATGTGCATCCTAAATACTATAGAGTGCATTATTCAGGGTTCACGACATTTTATAGTGGTGTTTGAATGTATCTGGAAAAGTAGTGAGCACAATTCATTATAAAAAAGCAAAGAACCAAAGCTTAAACTCACAGTTGAACAGAGACAAAACATTTGTAACTAAAAGCAGTTAACCATGAAGACGCTAACGTTAACTGCGTACCTTAGTTTGTGCTGTAAAAGTTGAATTATCCAGTTTGTTTGATGTTTAATGTGGCGTCCAAGTTAAACCAACCTTGTATTATTATTATTGGTCCATAAATATGTGCGTGTCAGACAGATTTGACCAGAATTCAATACAAAAGGTTTTTTTTTTTATCAGACTTTTGCCAAGTGTTTTTAGGAAAGCAAAAATAAGAGTTTATCCTGACACACTCTCTGCTGAATAAACAATTAAGTTAGTTTAAAATTCACATTAATGAATACATTAGAAAAAAAGTCCCAGCTCTCTTAGGAGGCAGAGTTCATCAGTCTTATGGCCTGTGGATAAAAGCTGTTTGCAAACCGTTTGCAGGATGACTGGGGTCCTGCATGATACTTAGACATTTTCTCTCGCAGCGCTTCTTATAGATGTCCTGAATTTGGGGCAATGGAAACCCAACAATTCTAAATGCAGTTTTTACTGTCCTTGTCAGAAGAGTGAGGTCATGGGATGTTATAGCTACTACTGAACCACACCAGCAAACTTCCTATCAACACACTCTCAACTGTGCATTGGTAGAAATGGATGAGTATTTGCTTAGATAGCCCGTATTTTTTGAAACATCTAAAAAAACACAACTGATGTGAAGAGACCAAGCATTGTAGCTAACTGTAGTCAGCATACCCACAAATTTGAAATTAGTATAAACAGATACTGTTGCTACTGTAATGTCTTTGGCTAAATGTATATAGAATTTGCACTCCCAAAGTTGTATTCCAGTAATATATTTTCTCTAAGGTTTTTTTATTTCTCAAAGCACACATCTTGCAAGTGGAGAGGCAGCAAAATTAGGTTTTAGGTTATATTTTATGCAGAATTTTGCATTCCTTTTGCACAATTGGAATATCTATACAGTATGGTACATCTTATGCAAAATGCACCTTTAAACAAACAGGACAAACATGCTTGCACTCTCTCCTCTCCTGCAGAAAACATAGTTCACATTAAATAACAGCTCACAGGGACGTCAAGATTGAAGATTATGCAACAATAATTACTCATTTCATAACAAAATGATTCGATGTTGGAAAGAACATTTAGAAAATTCATCCAACTACAAAACACAGAATACATACGTGACACTGCATTGTCTTATCCTTCTCTGAGCTGAATCTTATCCATAGTACAAATGCACCACAGTTAATTAAAATCATTTTAATCTTGTTCTCTCTGTTTATTTGCCTTTTCCTTATAAAAGAAGCAGGCTGTTTTCACATCAGTTTGATTGCACAGAATCATTAATTAATAAACAAAAACAAAATTATCAAAGTAATTAAAGAAAAATTTAATTGTTCATGTAAAAGTTCAGTTTCCATTTAGTTTGAGTGAGTTATTTAGTCGAATCTTCTGTTTCGCTGGAACTAAATGTTGGTTTCTATAGGTTACCATGGTTACTCTCTGTCTAGTCAATATAGTAACTGCTCGGGTTAAACATTACAGACAACCTTTACTGCGTTCTCGTGGCCTTCCCCTCGCCGGCGCCTCTTTCGCTTCACGTTTCATTTTCTTTTCAAACCCGCATGATTAACCTGCCTTTCTTCTCTGTGTGTGTGTGTGTGTTTTTTTTTCTTCCTCGTCTGCGTCCAGCGCGAAAACCGGCGGCTCCAGGAAGCTAACATGCGTCTGGAGCAGGAAACGACGACCTGGCTCATGAGCTGGTGAGCAGCAAGATCGCTCTGCGCAAAGACCTCGACAATGTAAGTGTCCTGCAGTGTTTGTCCAGAAGTTTCAAACTGACTGTATCCAGGGAAATGGTTTATTTAGCATTAGCATTGACAAGCAAACACATCATTTTATTATCACACTTGGGTCTTTTGGTGAAGTTTTCTCCTGATTTATAAAGTCTTTAGCATGTCAGAGTAAACCAAAAACAACCGACTGTTCACTTTCTGATCCTATAGTATTTATTCATTTGTGGTGTTGAAATTAGCAGAAAATAGGAGGAAATACTAGCATTTTCAAAAATCAATCAACTTTATTTATATTGACCCTATTTTGTCCCGCCCACTTGGCTTGGAAATGCACTTCCTGTTTAGCTCTGTTAAGGTAGCTAACCTGTTTGTTTGTCTGTCTTGTGGGGCAATTTTAATTAAATATAATGACAGTTAAAATAAACCCATCGACTGAAATCTACAGGCTAAATGCAGCTAAACAGGAAGTGCATATCCTAGAAAAGTGAGCGGGACAAAATAGGGTCAATAGCACATTTTAAAACAACTCTAGTTGACCAAAGTGCTTCACAACAAAAATACATTTAACAGTGAACAATAAAAGAAAATATATATGCATTAAAGTTTGAATAGAACCATGATATCAGCTCAAACCGTGTTAAAGCAAGTGAAAAAAAGTAAGTTTTAAGTAGAGTCTTAAAATTGTCGATAGATTGTGCAGCTCTAATGTGTAAAGGAAGACTGTTCCACAGTTTAGGAGCTGCAACTGAGAATGCTCTGTCTCCTCTGCTCACAAGCCTGGAGCGAGGCACCTCCAGCAGCAGGTCAGCAGACCTCAGGGTTCTGGTCGGTGCATGAGGATGGAGCAGTTTAGACAAATAAAGTGGTGCAGTGCCATTAAGATGCTTAAACTCACTGTTGAGACGAGATAATAAATAAATAAACAAAAACTGAATATGCTAACGTTAGCTGCCTACTTTAGTTTGGGCTGTAAAAATTGAATTATCCAGTCTGTACGGGGTCCAAGTTATGTAAAACTTATGACTAGTAGTCCATACATATGCACGTGTCAGACAGACTAGATCAGTATTGATTACAAAAGTTCATTTTTATCAGACTGTTGGGAGAGACTCGCGGTCAGCTTCAAGTAGTCCGCTTCATGATGAATGAGTGGTACATATTTATTATAGTTTTACATCAGTAAATTTGCAAATTAGAAAGAAATTGACTGATGAAAGTTGAAAGTTACAGGAAGAAAATTGAGTTCTATGAAGAATCTCTCTAAATATGTGATCAAAATGCGAGAAAATACAATGCAAATTTTGCAAAATGAAAGTGTTAAAAGGTATGATCATTTATCAAATTCCGGTTTTTGTCCATTTTATAAATGGTTGCTAGGTAAAAACATTTACAAACTTCATCAAAGCAGCCTAAAAAAAGTGACAACATTCAAAATGTTTAGTAAATCTTAAATATAATCATGATCACTTTGCAAATAACATCAACTTTGTTCAGATAGACAGTGTTTCTCAAACAGGGGTACAGGAACCTCTGGGAGTACTCAAGCACCTAGCAGGGAGTACTTGGAAGTGTTTCAGACTTTAAAGAAGACCATTTTAGCATTGTCTGAATCTAGAACATGGTATTTGTTTTGGGACTTAAATATTATTAAAGAAGAAAATGTGATGGTAAGAACTGACAGTTTACCACAGAAAACTATTTTGTTTACCTAAAATTCTTCTAAGTTAAGGGTACTAGAAATGTGAGGGAAACGATTGAGGGATACATAGGACAAAATTGGTCGGTAACCACTGGTTTAGGACACCATTGACCAATTTTAACTAAATCCTACAGCCCTAGAGTTCGATATAAAGATAGTGAAAAACCTGAGATTAAAGCTTGTGAAACGACATGAAGCATTCGTCTGAGCAGCGTTAGTTTTATGGAGCGTTTACGAGTGTCCTTGAGGAGACAGAGACGTGTGCAGTTGTACACAGCGGGTCATACTCTGTGTGCTGCTCTGCTCTCCAGGCCGAGGAGAAAGCCGACGCTCTGAATAAAGAATTACTGCTGACCAAACAGAAGCTGGTGGAGTCAGAGGACGAGAAGAGGCGTCTGGAGGAGGAGTCGGCACAGGTCAGAGAAACTACACATGCATTTTAACCATTTATGTCCTGTTATTCTGCACGCACTACATCAATAGCCATAAATAATAAACCTAACATTTTTCACTTGAGAAAGAGACTTTCAAAACACCCTTTACATAGGCCGTTCTGCTCCGAGCATCTTGATCCAGGTTTGTTGATTTTGGACTGCTCTCTGGTCTTTATCTTTTCTGCGTCTGTAATTTGAATAGTTAGAGGTGTCTCTTCTCACAAATCCTTCAACTCACGTTATATATTTTGATTGGAGTTACGGGTTAAAAACATTTTTTACAAACAGCAAAGTGTAACTGAAGCTGGACCACCCAAGCACAGCCAATCAGAGCACTAACTTTTGCTGAAAACTGAAATTCAAAATTCAAATAATTATGTGCATTTATTTCAATTTTAAAGCTTTAGCATTAGCACTTAGACCAATTAAACCAGGCATGGCCAGGGGACAAATTCAGCCCTTGGACTTTTTTTATGCTCAGACTTTCTTGATTGCCTTTGTACAAAATTTAGTTTTCAATGTCAAATTTATTTCAATTTATTAAAAGTGTGGTGACATTAAATTTGGTCAAATGCAAAATTTGAATGATTCACTTCACAGTATGCCCTCCGCTCCATAGAAGTTTCAAAATTCAGCTCACTATGAAAAAAGTTTGAACACCCCTGAATTAAACCAATCACAACTCACTGTTCACTGCCTGATCTTCAAGTTTTTTTTTTTTATTTTAGCCTGAAGCAGTGAAAACCCCATAGAAATGAACGAAACAGGAAATTAACATGCCAGCAAGATGTTAGCATGTTTGAAAATAAACAAGCTAACTGATGTTCTGTGGACAGAGCTAACCGCTGCATATACCTACGGTGCGAGATTCAGTGCGGGATCCATGACTTGTGTGCAGTCCCCCACAAGGACTTGGAAAGTGCCGCTTGTACACAGACCTTGGGAGCGGTCCCTTACCCAGGTTGTAGATGCAATAGAGTCAGTGGAGGAGACTTTAACAACAAAGCTGCTCAAAGATACGCAACTGAACCCTTTAATGAACATTCTCAAGACCGTTCTTTAACGGTGTGCGCCACAGTATCCGTGACAATTTGATCTCGGCAAGTTCTGATCCCATCCCTACTATTTATTCATGTGTAAAATACTAATTTTAACATTTAAATTTTTTAAAACAGATGAGGTGACGTGACTCTGGGAGCCTACATTTTGCTGTGCAGACTTTTTTTTTCTCTACTTAGTCTTCTTTTTTTCAGACAGGATCTTTGTTATCAGCTTTTACATTTTTTCTAACCTTCCTCAGAAGCATCACATGATGTTATAGTGATGTGTCATGTAGACCACTTTTCATTTGGAGAAAGCCGTTTGTAATTGCGAACCTTTGGCTCAATATCCAGTAACCGTCTCCTGATTCTTCACCGCACACTTGACACAATGATCGCTGTGCTCTGTGGAGGTCACCTTGTCTGTGATGTGCAGATGAGCTGGATCTCTTCAGGGCACAGGGCTGACCTTCTGCTCCTCCGGTCCCACGGGAGCTCCTCGCCGACCTCCAAACGTCTGAGCCTTAAACGTGGCTGATGTATGTGCCTGCGCCTCACACCTGCCGATAGCCTGCTCTGTCTCCGTCGCATCAGCTGTTTTCTCCTGCTCTCTGGGGGGTTTGTGTCCTTGCTCTCTGCCCTTCTCTCTAAACCTCATGTGTGTGTTTGCAGCTCAAGGAGATGTGCAGGCGAGAGCTGGACAAATCTGAATCTGAAATCAAGAAGAACGGCTCCATCATCGGAGAATATAAACAGGTAAAAACATCAGTAACAGTATTCATGGAGGTTTGATAAATTAGTTGACACTGTGTGACTGAATTTTTTGTGGTTAGCATTGTACATGTTAAGGTATTTTGGTTTGGTAATATTTAGCACTCAATTATATATTAAAAAATGTCTAATTTGTAGTTCATTCAATAAACTCAGTATGATATAATTAGGCTATATGATCATTGTTCATCAGTTTTGATAATTTCATGATCAGAATGTTATTTTCTCTTGTTTTAGGCTGAACAGATATTTTAAATTCAAGCTAATATTTTTTTCTCAGTAATGAAAGAGTCTTGTTCAGTTCTGAGTCATCCTTATGAAAACCTAGTCCAGTTCTGGGATAGTTCTGGTGAAAACCAGCTGACTGCTCACTAAATACATTGTGTCAAGTAAAACAATCCAGTTTTTGAAGTTTCAAACTAAACATCACTGTGATTCACAGACAAATTCGAGCATCACTGCTGATCGAGCGCTAATTCTCTGCGTGGATAGTTAATGAGTTGTCAGCGTCTCTCTCGGTTTGAAGACTTTAAGGGGGCGTTTCTATATAATTCCTGGGTCTTTTTGGATGATTTAAAAACTCAGACGGAGCTTAGTCTCATGTCTCACTGCCTGTTCAGACTCTCTGCCTCGTGCTCACAGCGCTAACAGCAGCAGAACAGATCCTCTGTTTGTGGACTGTTTCTGAGAGCGATTGGGAGAAAAAGGATTCAACAACAGCACAGAGCGTTTTCATTCATATTTTTGGCTGAATCACGTGATGTGCGTTAACGCCGACAAAACAAATAATCGTGATAACGCATTAACGTCCCCAGCTGTATTAATTACACAATTCAATTGAATTAAGTGAAAATTGTACTTTAAATGAAAGTTTTTGTTTGGAACATTGCTATACAGTAGGAGGCCCTCTGCTGGGACAAAATAATGCTCTATTTTGTGGCCACGGAAGCCTGCTCAATGTGATGAATCTGCTTTATTTATTCATTTATTTAGTTAGTGCAACAAAAACATCTAAATTACAAAAATTGGTTTTTACTTAGGTTTATTTTTTAGCCACAAAGTTACACGGTGGACGTTTAAATTGTCTGAATTCATTTTGAGGAACCCTGTCAAAATGTCCCAAAAAAACAGTAAATATTATTGATTGTAACGCACAACTTTGAGTGCCTTGAAACGTGGAAAAGCACTACATAAATAAAGACCACATGACTCGTTACTCCATACTCGATACTCAAAGCCAAATATAAAGTTTAGAATACAGGCCATTTTGAGTGAGACTGGAGCTTATTTTTGTAATCTTTTTTTTTAAATTAGATACATTTATTGTCATTGTACATGAAGTTTCGATAGAGCAAAAACATAGCAGTGTTTTCTAAGTTAATAAAATGAATAAATCTCCTTCATACCTGGTACAAAACATGATTAAATAAATAATCACACATAATTTATTTGTGATTTTGCGTTCGTTTATCCGCTGCTCATGTAAAAGACACAGTATATTCTCAAATGAATCCACAGAATTAAGATGGGTGAGTCTCTGGACACTGCAAGCCTATTGATTACTTTGAGGATTCTTAATAACATTGTCAGATATTTAAGCCCTTGAAATCCCCCCGGAGACTGTATCCTGCATGAATCTCACACGTGTATCGATCGTGTCCAGTTTTATAGCTGAAACCATCTGTTACCAGTCAAGGACGCTTCCCTCCCGCGTGACCCGAGGCCATGACTCTAATAAACATCTAGAATCAAATGCAGCGTCGCCAGAGCATTTACTTGGGAATTGGTGTTATTAATATTTTATGTCAGTGACGACGGGGGAAGTGTGATCTGTTTTTTAGAGACTTTAAAGTGTACTATTAAATAAGTGCATCATGATTTTAATTTTGTTCATTGTAAACTCAAAGCTGATCTAAAATGACTTAATAAAAGAAAACTCAGTCATTGAAACTGCAGAATTGATAAACTTCATCGTAGTGACGGCATTTTCTGTTCTGATGAATGAACACTTTGCATCTATGAGCTAGTCCTGTACGATTTGAAGGTCCCTGTGTTTTTCCTGTAGCTGTTAGCATTAGCCCTCAAAAAATAACTTATGAATGATCCAGAGAGAGTCAACTGGAGGTCAGAGCTTCATTCTTGAGTTTAGAAAGAGAGTGGATGGATGGATGGATTGATAGATTTATGGGTAGGTAGACGATAATTCATGAGTTCAGTTCACTGTCAGGTTTGGCAGTACACAACATCAGCCAATGTTAGTACACAAGTCAATAAATATTTGAAAAGCTGATGGGTGAGCGGTCGACCTTATTTATGCTTAACCAATCACAGCAAGGAATTGTACTGGCGAATCAAGTGTCACACACACACCTCTCCGCTCTTCTTTCAAAAAGGAAATACTCCCTATTTCTGCTGAAACATCAGAAACACATACACGAGAGCTGCCATCTTTGTTTTGTTTGATTCAAGCGATTCGTCGTTCTAACCAACCCCTTCAACCCGCCCTTCTGCGATGTGATTGGGCCGGTAACCCGCTGTGTCAGACTCCAAACCAATCAGGCTGCTGGAAGGCCAGATGGACAATCTCGAGTTTGTGAATTCATAAATATCGAGAAACAATCCAACTGACTGGCCAGGTTAAATTTACATTGTTATTTTTATATTCTGTTGTAATCTGATTTTTAATTTACATATTTTATGTTGAATTTCAACATGACATTGTCAGAGCTACATAAATATACTCTTTGCTTTTTAGTCTATTTAAATAATGAGGCAAAGTCTAATAAATAAAACACTTGTAACTAAAAACTGTTAGCCATAAAGTTGAGCTGCTTCCCTTAGTTTGGGCTGTAAAAGTTGAATTATCCAGTTCATTTGATGCTTAATCTATGATACAAGTTAAATAAAACTCTTATTATGATTTGTAGTCTATAAATAACAAAATTAAAACAAAAGTTAATTTTATCAGATTTTCTCCCATCTTTTTTTTTTTTTTTTTTTTTCAAGAGGATTAAAGTAACGCACTTTATGTCCAAAAGACCAGATGAATGACTGCCCTGAATAGTCAGTGAACAGGGCAGAACATTCCTTCAGCCCTTATTTAGTCAGAGAAACTACCATGTCTGTGTTCACACAGCAACAGTTTTTGAAAGAGGCTCTAATCTACTTTAACAGTATTTACTGTTTAGTCTGGAACATTTAAGTAGGTAATGTGGTAAGTGGTGTTTGTAAGTTGTTTTCTCCATTTGGCATACAACTATGATGGACAAAACTTGACTGAAAACACAATTATTAACAGTTACTATTTCCAAATTTTATAATGTAATCTAGGAGCTACTGCTTTTAAGTTATTTCTCTTGAAGATAAGAAAAGTTTATCTAAATGTTAAAAATATATAAAAGATGTTTCCAAACAGAGTTATTATTGTAAATGTGTTTGTGTCACCAAAAGGTTCCTGGTCTGACTGGAAAGCACCTGCCCCAGAGCAGGAACTAAAAAAGTCCCTAAAGTCTGGCCCCAGTCTATAGTTTCTGCTTTGTGGAAACACATTTAAAATCGGGACTGGAACAAAAAACAGTACAAGGAACTGAAAAAAGTCCCTACAGTGGGAAAAGGCCTACAGTGACTGAGTGGTTAGGAGACAAGTGTGGATGTCGGACCAGCGTTTAACTCGAATAGAAATGTACTTTGTGCTGTGTTGTCTGTTTGAATTACCAGTCAGACACTATAAACACAGCAATTTTAATAAGAACGCTAATAATCTGCTGCCTTTTTAAAACTAGGTCGCGCCGAAAGCCGTGCAAAGAATCTTAACTCCTCTGTGGAAGATGTAACGTTCTGCATTTGAAGAGAAGTCTGTCTTGCGAGTTGCCCCAAACGTGAACCCGGTTTCTTTGATTTTTACCGAGTCAAAGCGAATCTTCTCTCATCATTTCGTTTCTGGCTGTCACATAAATATAAACCTAGTCTTTGCGGTAAGATTATGCAACAGTTCGACGGAAATAGCGACAAGCCTAATTTAGAGCAGGCCTTGTCTCCACCTGAGTCAAAAATAACCCAGATTGTAAGTGACAGAGCATGTGAAAACTGGAGACAAGAGATGCGGTGGTGTCAGCGAGAGCCGGGCTGTTAGAGAAGCTCAAGAGTTCTGCTCAGAAATAGTCTGACAGAGACACAAAAGACAACATTTGGAAAAGAACAAAACGGTCGGATTGACGAGAGGAGGATGGAACTGAAATAGTCTTGTGTTTAGAAGCTTGAGAAATGATTGTTCAAATGACAAAGAATCAAGATGGTAACGTTAATCAGAATCAGATCAGAATTCATTTTATTCAGCCCCCGAGAGGAATTTCTTTTCATCACAGACATGCAGCCGACTGGAAAAAAAGTTGTCAAGTATAGAATAGAAGTAGTTAAATATTCCTGTCTCTATATTGTAGGACACATGTGGTAAACACAAAGCTAGGCTAGTGCCACCACATTCCAGCAACTATAGGTCAGGAATTTCAGTGATTGTTGCTGCTTGAATTGAGCTTGAGAAATGATTGACCAATCAGCGAACAGAAATTAAGCGTTTGTAGTTCTGTAAGTTTGCCGTTAGAGTAGCAGCAGCTGGAAATTTAGATTCAAGTATCACCTTTTTTATGATGTGATGGTGTTGCTCTAGCCTGATGTATCAGCTGCTTTCATTTCACTCCGTTGCAGTACATACATAACGTCCGGCAATGATTGGTTAATCCAAAAATGGACCCGCCTACCATAGAACAAACAAGCTCCAATGTCAAGACAAAACAGTTTCCACTTATACATCAGGCTAGCAAACACAAGGCCTGGGGCTGAATACGGCCCTCTACATCATTTTATGCGGCCATTAAGATTTATATTAATCTTGTGTTAACACTAACCCCTGCGTACACTGAGTTTGAGTTCGGTACGTGGCGTGACTCGCACGACTCTCGCAAGACTTAGAAAGTGCTTAAAACCAATGTGCCCTGTACACAGATCCGTGCAGTGCAGCGACGCGGCACGTCCGAGAGTTGCGCGAGTGTGCGGAAAGAATCCGTAGAGAGTTTATTTTTGCCGGAGGTCGCAGCGGTCTGATGCGGCTTTCAATTCATAACACAAGCATTCTCGCGGTAATCCACGTGAATCTGCGTGGCTTTGGGCAATAACAGACCACAATGGACTGGAACTGATGTACAAGGCACGTGCAAGAAACTCGGACACATCTCGGACCGAACTCGCCCCTAATTATAGATTTATGTAGATGTGCAGTATATGTAACATCATTAAATACACAAAATCAGATACAGAGACTGTTTTTTAGCTTGCCTGCTCAGAAATCTAGAGAAATATAAAACAAAGTAGTACGAATTATTAATAGAGTTGGATTCTGTGATTCAACAAATAATAACAAATAAACTTTTTATCAAATCAAATATATTACATTTTGAGGACATAATTAAGTCAGAGTTATAGACATTTTCTACTGTGCAGTGAATAATGACCTTCCTGCAGGCATTCAATCCTTTTTTAAAGTCAGTTTGAGTCAGGTAAAGTAAGAATGTTCGGCAAATATGTGTTTCTATTTTGGGAACCAAACTCTGGAATGATCTTGAACAATTAAAATCAATGAACATTAAAATTTTACATTAATAATACAAAAGACATGGAGATGAAAAAAGTGATCCAACAGCCCAAGTTGGTAAAAAAAGAGAAAAAAAGAATAAATAAGAGCATGAATGGTTGTCTTTCTCCAACCCTGCTGCGAGCTGGTGTCCCCTGTCTAAGGCCCAAAGTCACTGGGAAAGGTTCCAGTCATCTCCAACAACTAACAGGAACAAGCCTTAGAAAAATTATATTTTTTCCCCATTATGTAACAGCTCTATTCACCGATGTTTTGTCATAGTTTTGTTTTGCCGTAGCAGATTTAGAGAAACTGGTAAAACAGCAAAAACGATCAAGGTTAGAAAGTTTGAGAGCCGTTGATGGACAAGCAGGGACACGGAGCTGCAGCGGCGACAAAGCGCAGAAGACGAGAGACAAAGAAGCGGATCAAAGGAGACTTTAGTGGATCTCACACAAAGATCTGACGTTGAAGTGTTTGCCACAGGGAAAGAGCAGCTGGAGCCGTGTGTAGAGAGCTGGGACGACCCGATGTACCCTCGAGGATGAGTCACGTCACACAGATCTGAACACAGGCTGTGGGAGTGAGGCTGAGCTTAGGATGTGTTTAGGATCAACACAAACATGGAGGATCTCATATGACTCAGGAGATAAGACAATAAAAGACAATAAACAGTAATAGCAGCTTCTAAAAATGACTTTGTTCGATATCAACAGCAATGATTTTATTTTTGCTTTTGATCTGTATTTAAGGCAAGACACTGCTGGAAAAACTTCTCTTCTATTTAATTTTTTGTTTGTTTCCTCTCTCAGGATACAGGCTTTCATTTTCAAATTGGCTCCTATAGGTGTTTTATTACTGATTTTATTCTACTTAATCCATAGAGTTCAGTTTAACATTGTAACTTCAAGATCTGTTTTCTCGAAATATCTATGGCGTCCGACAGCTGTCTTTAACTTGAGCGTGCATAGAGAACATCATCGTGCGCAGTAAACAAGAATTGAGAGCGTATAAATTGAAAATGAGCGCATACTTCCTGACAGCGCGCGTAGGTTCTTTCTGCGCGCTGTTATTTTTCATTCATGATGTGACGTCATCAAAATAGCAGCTGCAGTCGATCACAGGAGTGTGGAGATCTGATGGCGAAAACGAATAGGTTTCATTAAATGAAGCTATTAAATAAATAATAAAAACTACGTGTACAAATGATTAGTGGCTACGAATATTAAATTCTTATGTAAAATTACTAAAAAAAAATTGCTTTATTTCATGAAATCTGTTTGTTTTTTGCGCCGTCAGATCTCCACACTCCCGCAATCTGTGAATCTGTGATCGACTGCAGCTCCTATTTTGATTACGTCACATCATGGATGAAAAATAACAGCGCGCTCAGATAGAAGCAAACAAAAGAATCAAACAACGCACGCAGACAGAGTTTGCATGCTCTGTCAGGAAGTTTCATTTTCAATTAATACGCTCTTAATTCTTATTTACTGCGCGCGATGATGTTCTCTATGCACGATCAAGTTAAAAATAGCTGTCTGACGCCATAAATATCACTCAGCATAGTCAGTATCAACTTCTAAAGTAGCTCCTACACACATGTCAAAGGTTTTGCAGAAGAATTTGTTATTAGCTAAACCTAAGCTGCATTTATCGAAGTCTAACAAATGTGTTAGTTTTCTGGTATCGCCAAAAGCTCCATATAGCACATTTTTCAGGTATTGTGTTGCGAGAACTCGAAGCAAATCTCTGGTCAGTCACCGCGCTGTATTGTTTCAACTTCACTTCATTTTTGTGTCCCATGGTTTGACAGTGTTGGAGTAACTCATTCCAAAAAATAGTTACATATATTTCCCTTTTCATTAACTTAACTCATTACTTATAAAGATGTTGATAATATGTTATCAACAGTTACTTGCATATAAATTAACTGCATTTATATTCTATTGAAAACAACACTTCAGGACCAAAACTCTACTAAAAATGTTGTAGAAGAGTTTTTGTGGAGCCTGATGATCTAAAGGTTAATGAAATATTAGAGCAAAAGGTGGTGTGACAACACATTTCTATGAATTAATCAATAATCAAGTGTGAATGTTAGAGATGGGACGATTCACTTAAGTCACAGTTTTCGATTTTGTAGCCACGATTTTCAATTTTGTTCAGTTTTGTGAGTTTATCTATATAACTTTTTTTTTTACTTTAAGACACACAATAAATGATAATAAATTATGTTTAAAACATAGCCCTGTTTGTGAGTCAGAAGTTGTATTTTTATTAACATTTGAACAGCAAACAGTCATATTTCTACAGCCATCAGTTAACACAACATAATAAAGCACATTCAGTCAGGTCTGGCACAAGTTCACACTTTGTTTCTTCAAACATTGGCTTTATTGTTATTATTGTCTATACACTACAGAGTTGTTCAAGTCAGTGATGCTAGCAAACTGATCGATTTTACCTTTCAATCAGTTGTTGCAAACTTCGATCGATTTCAAAGTTTTCAATCGATTTTCCATCCCAGTGAATAAACAACAAACTGTGGATGTTGTGATTACGTACATAAAATTATCACTGGAACTCTTCTTGAAAGACTTTTTGGGCTCTGAGTGGGAACCCTTTAATGAGATTTATCTGAAATGCTTCCATAGTTATTTTCCTGGTACATTTGGTTTACAGTTTGTCAGCAACTGGCATAAAGATTTCCTCCAAATATGTGCTTCTGTTTTGTGTAGATCTGCTCTCAGCTGAGTGAACGGCTGGAGAAGCAACAGACGGCCACTCGCGGGGAGCTGGAGAAGATCCGGGTAAGTCTGTCCAAAACTCCAAATGAGCCGCGATGCAAAGTCCCAGCGCGACTGTCTAGTCTGAGCTGCAGCACTGATAGTATATGATAATACAGTCTGAGAAAAACAACACTGGAATGACTTAACCTAAATGTATCTGTTTATTTTATAGTCTAAAGTGGAGGGCTGTGACAAGTGCAGCAGTCTGTTCAATAAAGAGGGTCGTGTGAGGGCCCCGGTGAGCTTGGCGCCCCCTGGAGGCTCGGAGGAGACAGACGAGGAGAAGGAGGCTTTGAAGAACCAGCTGAGAGAGATGGAGCTGGAGCTGGCTCAGACCAAACTGCAGCTGGTGGAGGCCGAGTGTAAAATACAGGTGAGAGACACGGGACTTTAGCACACACACAAACAGACCACAACACACACACACAACAGACACAAAACACACACACCACACACACAGCATAGACTCTACACAGACACAAACTGAGGCTCAGAAATATCACATTGTGTGTCATCATCTCAACATTTTACACAGTAAAGTATCACCAGTGGTTAATGTACAGGGAAAGTCACCAAAACATGGCACCTCTCTTGTCAAAAGCTAAATGTTTCGCGCTTTTGTTTTGTGCCTCCTGTGGCAAGAAAATAAAAGTGAAACTTAAAGCCGTGACACAGACAAACTGGACCAGGTTCACCAATAAACAACACAAACACACAACCACGCTCACAAATACATGTATTGATCTACAGACCCAAAGAATGACCAGTCACAGCGTCGATGATGTACCGTGTTCATTACACACACTCACAACCGTACTCCAAATCAATCTGCAGAGTCAAAGTCAGCACAGCACTTTACGGATCACATCTACATTCTACTTTCACTCACCCTATGTGAGTGTTTGGCTTGAGGGTTGCGTTGTTTGGTCTGGACGGGGCGTGCTTGGAGTCTTTCTTTCGGTGACCAGGGCACTCGACTGAGACTTAATGTGGTCACGTTTGTCTTGTTGCAGGACCTGGAGCACACACTGGGACTCGCTCTGAACGAGGTGCAGGCGGCCAAGAAAACCTGGTTCAACCGAACTCTGAGCTCCATCAAGACAGTGACCGGGACGCAGGGGAAAGAGACATCCTAACCTCGCAGTCCTCCGTCTGTGTTCAAACCTACACTGTACAGCCCTGGGCCTCGGTTTAACACTGACTTTAAACCCAAGACTGTCTAGGCAGATCATTCAGAAATCTTTCAGATGTTCTCGTAATTCATTCTCTCAATCTAACGCGTCCTAACATTTCTGTCCCCAACCCAAAAGACTGCAGCGGGCTGCGACTGAGGAGGGGCTGGAACAGTGTCACAGAGCAGAGAGTGGTCTGGTTTGTCTGAGTACTGCTGAAACTGAGGAAAGAAGACGCTGCGTAATCCTCTCAAACTACTGGCACAAACTGTGTTTTGTTAATTTTATAGGTACGAGTGATGATAGTCGCCTTGTCAAACTGAGCTTTTCTAATTTACGTTGAACAAGACTTTTTTATGTTTGTACCAGAGAATGAGCGTGTTCGTCTTGTGTGTCTGAGTCAGAATGATTGAATGCATAACTGTGTGTAACAAAGATGTGTGCAAGAACCCTAAAGCACTAAGAAGAGAGAATGAAAGCATGCAGAAAAGAGAGAAGAGACTGAACGTGAACCACCCACAGTCCAGAAAAGATAAATACAATCTCCATGTAACAGTAAAGACGTCCTGTTGTGGCTGGTTTGTGACTGAAGAGTTCTGAAGCTTACTGTGGTGCATGTCTGGATGTAGGTCTGTCGAACTCTGCGCACATGTAAAAATAATACTCTATTCATATTCAGGAGAGGACATGCAGTTCTCACTTTTACCACCAGTTACTTTGTGACCTTTGACATCGTGTGTCAGGGTTTTGTTTGGCACTTTGCAGCTAATGTTACTTCAGAAAACAGAAAGCAAATTCCATTTACTCAGTAAAGGCTAAAGATTCTCCACGACTGGTGCTTTAATAGCCAAGCTTAAGGATTAAACGGACCATGGAGATCTTCTGGACTGAATATCTCGTCCTTCCTGCAGATTGTACCTTTAAGAAGCTCCAGTTAAGGTGATTAAGCACTTCATAAGTACTTTTTGTACTTGTTTGCCACTTCAGCAGGAGAACTCTGCAGTGTTTTAAATCATGCCCCCGATGCAGCTTTAGTACAAAAGGTCTATGAATAATTAAGTGGCCTCTTCTTAAAATATAAAACATTTAAGGCTCTTTTACATGGTAATAAAACATTAGTTCGATGTCCTTGCATTCTCAAACACAGGCCTGTTTCACTATTCAGCAAAGACTAGACTCTACATTAAACATTTGTTAATTTCCAATAAAAGACAAACACTATTATTCAACATTTACTCATCTTAAATGAACAAAGCTTGTCACTGCATTTCAAATGCTTATTTCATACTCAGCAAAGCCACTATTAAACCATGTTGCTTAAAGGAGACATACTGTATTCAAAATGTACTTTTCTGAGTTTTAACAATGATACATTTGTGAAAATGGTAAAAGCCTTGTACTTATGGTAAACTGAAAAAAACAACAACAAAACAGGTGTTCAGTGACTGAGGAGGGTTGACTTGGCTTGTTGTTGTTTTTTTCTTTTTACAGCCTGTAACACCAGCTCCAGCCATTGTATTCCGTATTTGTTCAAAACTGCGCAGATTCACGTGGATTCTCGTGAGAACGCTGAAACCACGGTAATTGGGGACAAAGAGTCTTCTTGTGGATACTTCTCGCAGACCTGCACTGCTCTCTGTCCGCACTACATTGTCCAAGGTTCTTGTAACAGGTCTCAATGGTCTTAAGCACTTTTTAAATCCTGCTGGACTCGTGCAAGTTCCACCTCGTTTACTATTCAGAGTCTTTGAACCCTGTGTGCATAGCGAAAGAATTAAAAAAATACATGACCTGTGACCACAGTGAAGGCCTTTTTTTTTCTATAGAGGGATTTTCAGCCAATGTCACTTTCCACTCTACTGTGCATGTGTTATGCAGAAAGAGCCATCTGCTTAGCTGGAGAAGCTTTTTTTGAATAAAAACAAAACGTGACAAGAGCAGCCGTTTTAATCAGGTCTGAATCGGTCTGACAGACGTTGTCTCCTGAAGCTGGAGACAGTTTTTTTTCGCTTTTTTTTCACTTTTAAGGGTCGCAGGATCGAATTTCATTCACAAATGTTGATTTAGCAGCAGAACTTTTGTTTTCACACAATGATAAACTCTTATAGTTAACTGACAACGGTGCTTTTTCTTCTTGTTTCTACTTTTTGTGTCTATGAGCGGCGGCTCTTTCTGGACGCGCATGCCCATGTTAATTAAAAAAAATCCCTCTATCGTCCGTTAGCCTGTCAGTTAAATCTTTTATGTTCCTACGTAACTCATTGGCCTGGTAAGAATGGATTAGTGCATTTCTTCCTTCCAGTACAACTTTTAATGGTTTAAGATAAGTTTTGCATTTTACAATGAACACAATTTAAAGATTGATCTATAAATGTTACATCTTACATTTCTGATTACATAAATAAACCCTATGTCTCCTTTAACCACATTCCTCTTTATTTCAAAGTCACAGCTCACAAAAGAGTTTTACTGTAAACTGCATCTTGAAGGTTTGACTCCGAGAAAAGCCAAAGGAGGTTAAAATAAGAACAGTTTCTCCAAAAGCACTGACTTGTACAAAGCATTTCTGAGTTTATTAGTTGTTTTTCAGAGTGTAATATGACTAAAGTTGCTGCGTACTTGTACCTTCTACCTGCTGCGTTTAATCTCCACCTCTTCTGTTTTCATCGTTGTTTTGAACCATGCTTCTCACTCAGACTGCTGTTTGGTTTAACTCTGCCAAAACGTAGCTTTATGATTCAGCGACAAATATATTATCAACGTGTGACATTGTAATAGTGTAGACGCATTGTGTATACATCATGACTTTAAATATAAAGATATCAACATGAACACGTCTGCCTCTGTCTTTGTTTCAAGTGTGTTTCAGTGTGTCAATAATAAACTTTCCTACAAAGTCAAATTTTTCTAGATAATGAGGTGCCACTTAATACAAAAGCTTTCTCTGGCTACCTAACAGTGAATATGCTTTGAATGCTAAGACCTTCTTTATAAAGATATGTCTTAAAGGTGGGGTACTTGACTTTTTTGGTTGTAAATGAATAAACTTTGATTTCCTACCCTAAAGTTTATTGCATAAGCAGCAGATTGTAACAAAATCAGATCACTGTTTACTGTCTCAATCAAAATAAACACATTTTCAAGAGCCTAATGCAGCGCGCTGATTGGCTGAGCTTGAGTGGTCACCTCAGTCCCGTTTTGCCATCTATAAAATATGTTTTTAAGGTTTGCAGACAAGGTTGTAAGGTTTTGTGAGAGTTAGGAACTAGTTGACCCTTGCGTCAGGTTCTGTGGTGTGAAAATCCTTCTGTAGGACAGGTGCGCAGGAGAAGGTCCAAACTTCATGAATGAAAAGTGTCTCGCTCACTGTGTACTTGCAACGCCAGAGAAATGTATTAAACCAATGCAACGTTTCAGCCTGTGGCCCTAATCAGAGAATTTATGTATTTATTTTTTACCTGATGAAGGCCACAGGCTGAAACGTTGCATTGGTTTAATACATTTCTCTGGTGTTACATGTACACAGTGTGAAAGAGACTTTTCATTCATAAAGTGAAAATCAGTCCCACTTTTAAATGTGTTTGGAAGACTCACTATTTGCACCACACATGTTCAAACATAACTCAAAGTGTTTTTTATTTTTTCTTGGAAAAGATAAAGCAAAAAGTCCTTCACATATTTATGCTTTGCATTTGAAACTCACCACATCTGTCCATAGAATTGAAAACAACTCAAGTACAGAACAAACTGCTCCAGAGGATCTTTCTGTGCCAAACGTGTCACCTGACACTTTCCAACTGTGAAGGAAGGAATTGGCTCAGTGCATTTGTCTTGTTTTGGTTCAAAATAGTACATCCTGTACACACAACAACTTCCTGTTCAATGCTTTTCAATTAAGTTTTCTCTACATCAGTTTAAAACTAATAAATCCTCTTTAGATCAGACAGTTGTGGTGAATGTTACAGAAAACATGTTAAAGACTTTACATATCAGAGGAATAGAGACACTTGTGTGTTTAAAAAGAGACATGATTGTGTCTAAATGCTAACGCTAACATGAAGTGGTTGTGTGTACAGAAATTAGCTATTTGAACGTACACCAACTGAAGTTCCGTGCACACAGCCTATATATTTCTTTTTGTTGTTAGAAAAAAATGACTAAAACAGAAAACCACACCAAGTTGCACAGACAGAAGCTTAGAGAATGAGCCATGAACTGAGTGCATTAGAATTAGCTTGTTTACCTGCTATTTTCACTGAATGTTAATAACCCTCAGTTTTTAAATGTGAAAGTTTGATCAGAAGCACAGATTCACTCTGGCGATGTTTTTCAAACTGTAAATATGACAGCAATGTTCAAACTAACACAGAAATCTGAGTTTTGGCTGATTTGAGTAATTCCCTGGCTGTTTATTTCTGTTGAATGTGTTACTCAGTGACATCTGTCCGTCTGGATTTGAATGAACCACAGGAGAAACAGTTGTTCTTCCTTTATAACTAAACCCAGTAGGTCTCCTTTAAATTCAGCGTTTCAAATTAAGCAGCTTGTCAAATGAAAAAGGACAACTTCAAAACATTTTTTTCTCTTTATCGATCTCCAGAATCTCTCGTCTTTAAAGCCAATCCAGATCTGATTTCCTCTTTTCAGACAAAAATGAACAAAGATAAAACGACCACGAGCTGCTTTAAAGTGAAACATTTGTGTCCATCCTCCAGGGAGAAACTAGAAAAACAACACTTCTGTTTTTGGCTGCACTTCTGTCACATTTCCCCCTCTGCAGTATGGTCCACGCTCATCTCACTAAATCACTTTACACTGGTGGTTCTGCTAGCAAAAGTTTAGACTTTTACATTTTTACTTCTATCCTAATATTAATGGTTAAATTTGGGGATTTGTCAAAGGTATGTTGAGAGTTTCATGACATAAATGTGTTTGAAGGAAAAAGACACGACAAATTATCAATATTCTGACTGAGGCCAAAGTCTGATAAGAACAGTTTTGTTTTGTTTTTTTACTTTTTCCTTCTGACAGTGTTTAGTAAAGTAGCTCTTCTGTTGTCACAGCAACAGCCAAACGGACTAAAAGCATCTTATTTAAGGCTATTAAGTTAATGAGCAGAACTGTGTCTGTGACGGTGAGAAATGTGAGAGAAAGTGAAGTGCTGTTGACGTGAAGGATCTTGTTTGTGAAGCGTGTGTGCGTACAGACATATACCTATGTTAGGTTGTGATTTATAAAAAGACAACTTGACATAGAAATGAGCAATCCAATCCACAAATGTGCAACAATAGAGATGTGTTAAGAGATCTGTGCCGAGACAGATGAGAAACTACTGTATCACGTTAGCCGTGATTTATGTTTTGTGACTGAGCACATTATCAGTGGGAATTCTACCCAAAGTTTTGTAAATGAGACCCCAGGCCAATCAGATGGATTCTTTTGTGATATCTGTGAGTTCACAAACTAGAAATCCATCTGGACCCCCACCAGCCCAATCACACGGCAGCAGAACGGGTTGAAGGGGGCTTGTCACTCCCCAATCAGAGTCAGAGCCGAAGTTAAGGTGAGCATGCCCAGAAGCTTCTGCACAGACGCATAAACTTTAGTGTTTGACTTAAGGCAAACCACATAGACCATGCAATTTTTATCATTTTCTTTTTAAATATGTTTATTTTAGGTTACATATGAGCTTAATGTTTATGAAAAACACGTTTAACTGTTAATAAACTTAAGCAAACAGCTCGGAGCAGAGACTTCAAGGTCACCAACGTTGGTGTTAAATTGAAAGTTTTTTATGAGTGTAGAAAGTACGAGATTTTATGTGACTTTTACAAAAATGAACGTTATTAAACTTTCTTAACATTTTTATAATCTCATGATTGGCGATATAAGGTTACAACTGACAAATAACATTTTCCAACAAGTTTCTGGCAGTTTAAACATTGAAAATATAGTCAATCTAACTCCTAGCATGATTTACTCAATTTCAGCAACTGGGCTGTTAGCAGAGACGACAGCAAACAACTCCTGAATCCACCAGAACAAAGGTGGAAGCTTCTGTGGACAAACGTGTTTCTGCTGTTTATTGATTCTGTTTTTGCAGAATATTTCTTTTATGAGAGAAGAGCAGAGAGGCGTGACACACGAAGTGGATTCACTGTTACAGTTTTTTTGCAGTGACAAGTATTAAGCTTGATCTCACTGAAATACACTTGTATATCACGTGTTTTGTCCAGCTCATGATGCACCCATAACATGTCATGGTAAAAATGTTAATTTCTGTGATATATATTCTGTGATTTACATGATCAGGGAAATCCGACTAAGCTGAAAAACTGGACTCTATTTGGTTTTCCCCTCAAACAGTTTTGCTCCTGTTTACATGTGAGAGAGTAAATCCATTACCCTGGAGAGACAAGTCCTGCTGTGTCAGATTCACTTCTGCAGAATTCAGATTGCATTAAGTTGATTTACCTAAATATTGTTTATTAATAGTAAGTGTTTGTACTATTGTGTGTAAAAATACACACTGATCTTCCTGGGACAAGTGGGACTGTTTTAAACATTTAGATTTCTGTTAAACATTTAGTTAAATATGTGGCTGTGTGTCCACATTGTACAGGAGCTTTTTGTTGTGAAAATGTTAACTTTATTGTTGAAATGTGGAGTGGGCAAGAGTTGTGAGCTGCTCAGTTGCGTTTGTCCATCTGCAGACCGATTGTCTGTTTACATGAGTCTGAAATCAAACTACAATCGGTCGGGACCACATGTGTTCCGAAAACCGGTTACAGCTCCTTAATAGGTCTGACCGGTTTAGTTTATTCAAGCAACAACAGTTCATGCTTAACATGTAGCTACATGTAATAGAATATACAAAGAACAATGACACTCAAAGGGAGTAGGAAGAAGTTCAAGAACGTATAGACTCCTACCCCGTTGCACATACGTGCTGGACACTTAATAAAATATATTCTGGTGCACACACACACATGCCGGTCAATGCATGAGTGAGTGCAATCGTTTATGTTCGTACAAAAAATGCTGTAATAACATAACAAAATAACAATGAAAATCAGACATCTTAGTAGATAAAAAAGCTGATTTTTTCGTTTATAATTGCAAGGACAGCACATACTGGTAGTTTTAGGACAACGAAAAATAATCATTTATAACTATACAAATAATTTTTAAGTTACATTCTTCGTTTGTGGTCGTAATAATAAATATATGAACAATAATAATAATTTATATACAATTAATATTGTCAGGGGTTTGGCTCAAGACCCGACAACAGAATGACGAGGAGAGACGACAATACGAAATCAAACAATAATAATGAGGAGAAGACGCCGAGGAGACACGAGGCAGGCAGGGCAGCAGCATCGGACAGCGCACCGGTCCTTGATTTGTAGGCGCCTCGGCAGCACACTGGCGGAGCGTATCGCGAGCAGCGGCCCTGGGCAGAGAGAGAGGGAGAGAGGAGCCACCAGAGGAGCAGATCATTTTTTTTTTACTTTGGAAAACTGGTTTAAATCGGACTGGGCTAGTTATCGGTTTTCTTGACTTCCATGTAAACGCCCTGAGTGTTCAAGTATTTCATCAAACATTCGCCTTTTCCACAATGTTTTAAACGGAGGAAGTTCCAATTATTCATCAGTGCTCAACACATTTCCATCTGATGTGAGCCAGAACACTTTTCTACCATTTTGTCTCTTTACACTCACATACAAACTCAGTGTTTAGCGTCGTTGTTCATATAGTTTGTCTTCATTATCAGTGTGTGTGACGTCATCTGCAAACCTCCATGTGTCCGGCGAGGAATTCAGAAGCTCTCCTTAGCCCCGCCCACTGCTCCTCCTGTCATCCGGAGCTAAAAATACAAACACACGAAGAGGCACAAACCGTGGAGTTCAAAAGTGACACGACCCCTGACCTCTGCCGTGACCTGTGACCTCCTGTCTCTGCCCTGCTGACAGCCTGAGCTCTGAGCGAGACTGAGACTGCACACGGCAGAAGTTTTACACATGAGTAGTCAGGAATGATGCAGAGGCACTTTAGAACAACTCTTGTGCTGCTGTAGAGGAGATACTTATTAAACTCACAGATTTTAATTTCTATTTTGGTTTAGTTTGGTTGATTGTCCTTGTGTAAATGTTTTTATTTTTTACGCAGTTAAGTTGCAAATTATGATGGTTGTAAAACAGATCCCTCCAGTCAAAAAAGCCAAGACAATTTACAAATGTGGAGTTAAGCAATCACTTAACTAAATCAAAGTGTGTCATGTATTTTATCATTGCTAAATATAAAATTCAACTTGATTATGTTTGTTGAAAAAACAGACTGAATTGCCTGGGCAACTATCATGTTTGTCTTTCAAGCTAAACTAGGTAAGTGCTAACGCTATAGCAGCAACTTCAAAACGTGGCTCTTTATGTATGAGTGTTATTGAGCATGCACTAAACAGTCATGAAACAGTGTTTATAGACTTTTGTTAGTCGTGTTGTAGTCAAGCCTGTTGTGTGTGCTGTGTCCAATAATTTTTTACGTATCTACGTAAGAAAATAAGGTTTTTGCAATATCGCTGTTCGATGATATATATTGTGCAGCCCTATTAGGGTCATTAAGGTTTTATGTTCTTCACAGGCACTAAGCTTCTATCTGATCTGGTTTCATTGATAAGTACAGCTGAGTGCCATCGCATAGAGTGGAAGTTAAAGACTATACTCAATTTTTGCATTAATATAACTTAATAAACAACTTCCCCTAGCATTGAAGCTTTTAAAGTATCTTTCAGGTGGAAATTATTAAAGTCCTGTCTATATCTAATAAAATTCCGTTTGTGTCCATTTTTTCTGTTTTGTTAAGCATTGTGGCTAACTGTTGTTAGCATGGAGACTCACTTCTCTGCTAACATCTGTGAAAAAAACATTAAAACACATCATGATAAACACTTCTGAAGCTCAGAATGCATTAGCTAAGTGAGCAAATCATGTAGACTGAAGTAGAAAATTAAAATGAATTATTTCTGTTTGCAAAATCAGGTATAGTCCCTTTAAGCCAGGTTTTTGATAATGTTACCGGCAGCATATAGACAAAAGAATTTGGACCAAGCACGAGCCTTGTGGCACACCGCTTTATAGCACTGTGAGGAGCTTTGGTTTACATTGACAAACTGATACCTGTCGGATAAATAGGATTTAAAAGTAATGCAGTTCCTCTACATATGTCATATTTACTGTACAAAAGACATTTATAAACCTGAACTATAATCATGTTCACTGTGTTTTATTGAAAACTGATGATACAAATGATGTCTGACTGTTGTTTACAAAAGCATTTCGATAGGATTGGAGCGGACAGATTTCTACACAAGAACATCACACAGCAGATAAATAATGAGTCTGTTCAAACAGTGAAGATCCAAGAGTCTGAGCTGCACAAAGTTCAAAGCTTTTCTCCACTGTTTCTTCACTCTCGGATCAGAACACAGACAGAACATGTTTGAGATGAGACGAGGACACCCACCAAATACTTATCTACATCTACCTCATCTAATCAACTGTTTAGAAGCGGCTTCAACCAAAATGTGTGGTTTTTTTTTACAATTTAGCTTTCATAACATATTGCCGTAAAAAGGTGTGAAAACATGCTTATCGTACGTTTTTGGCATTTCGTTGTATCTACATTTTCTTTGACAATGGCTGCAAATATCATTTACTGCATAGTTCTTTATGCTTCCGAGACCCTTTACTTTGGCATCTTATGTGTTAGAAAATGCAGTGGCGGACCGTCAGGGCCTGCAAAGCCTTCGCTGCTGGCCTAAAATATCTACTATAAAAATCATGTTATCACCATGCTTAATCATATCGTTTCGCAGCTTCAGGCGTGTAATATATTTTTACCAATCATATTTCAATCATTATCAGGTCAGTTAAATCTTCCTAGTCTTCACTCAGTTTTACGCACGGTGCAGCGAAGCTCTGGCTCAGTAGAGGTCGCGGTTCGATTCCCCACGGCCCTGTGTAGTTTGCATGTTTCTCCCTGTGTCTTGGTTTCTCCGGACTCGGTTTCCCCACCACCAATAAATGCCATTAGTAATATCTCCAGCTACAGTAGTCCTGACCAAACCATACAACAAATCTGAGATGGTCCCGAGGCTGCACTGCAGCGATCACTGCCCTGAGGAGATGCTCCAACATTGAAGGATCCAGGGTCAAATGCAGAGGACTATCTACGGACAATTAAACCTCTTATACCTATACGTTCTTAATAAGCGCGTATCAAACTGTTGCTACCAACCAAATAGATTTTACGTCGATGACGCAAGGCCTTCTCGAGGCAGCGCAACGTCAGGATAACTACGCGTTTGATTGGCTGTCTGTGCTTATTGTTGTTTAGCAGTTTTGTCACAGTGGCTAAAGGGAGAGAAATTTGGTTGCAAATTTATTGGTAAAGCCTTTTTCAAGACGGACTAAAAGGAAAAGGGATTTGTTCTGCGGGACACATACAAGGGGCTTTCCAAAACATTTGGCGAATACAGAGTGGATTTACAGCTAAACGAGCAAGTGTGGAGGGAAACATAGCTGTGTGAGAGAGGAGCAGATATGAGCTACGAGGCCACTGTGCCGCGGGGACAAGACGGCGTACGGCGCAAGATCTGCGCGCACACTACACCACTTTTGGTGTACAAGTGATTCAGACTATTGGTGAGTAAATATTTTGGATGTGTGTGTAAATGCGTTTATTCTGACTATAGAAGTAATGATGCTTTGCTCTTTATCACGTGCCTGCGTAATAGAATAGTTTAGCCATCAGCTGGTTATTGACAAGTGAATATATTTAAAAGGTGCAAGGCCTAGGCAAGAAATACACGGCCCGCCACTGAGAAATATAGCAAAAGCTCACTTGACAGAAATGCTAATGTTGCAGAAATTATTTAAAGACTTAAAAACAGCACAGCAGTGTACATCCAACTCAGATCAGGAACATTTGGAGTATTTTCTGAGGCTCAGAGGAGAAAGAATAGCATCTCAGAGAAAAACATCCAGTTGTGTATTTGGTTAGTAAACAAGGTTAAAATACAGTTAAAAACTCACAATACATGTTCACATTTTGTTCTTTGTTCTCTTTTCAAACACCGACAGTCGTGTTTTGAGTCTGAACCTGTGGACCGGTTCAGCTGGACGCCGTCTTTGGGGTGAATCCATTTACTCCGGCGCAGGTAAGACTCAGGTGCGTCAGTCCATCTGTGTCACCTCATTTGTGCAGAGGTCAGAGTTCACTCCTCCACCTGTCTGCGCTGAGGAGGAAACATGCTCCGAAGACAACTCTGAGGCTGAAAAAGTGGAGTGGGTTTGCAGTGCTGCTGTGTTTGCTGCTGTTCAGACTTTAAGCTCAAACGCAGCTGAAGTTTCTGTGGAGATCTGTCTAAAGAAGCTTCACACAATGGGTTTAGAATCATTTTTGCACATGTGAGTCAATAGTACGGAAGTCCAGAACTGCCAGTGTGGAGTAAACATTTTTTTCAGCATTTCTCGTTATAACGACCATATATTTACGTTCAAATGACAATATTCTTGTTATTACGACTTTTTATTTACGTTCAAACGAGAATATAATGTCGTTATAACAACTTTTTATTTACGTTAAAACGAAAATATTTTCTCGTTAAAATGACTTTTTTTATGATAAACAGACTGCTCTTCCCATGATGCGCCACAAGCTGAGGTCAGAGCCCTGTACTACGAAGCTAGATTTGGGGTTTAGCGAGGTCAGTTCTGGGTTAAACTCATAACCTGCTCCGGACCAGGATAAGCTCTGAATAAGTTAAAAAGACGAGGCGATGGCCAATCAGAGACGATCGAGAATTTAGGCCTTTGTGAAGAGACGGGGAGAGAGAGATGAGAAAGGGCAGCGGAGAAATGAGGAAATACGAAAGTCACGGCGTATTTTATATCAAAGCGATGCGCACGTATTTATAAAGAGGAGCCATGAGATCTTAAATGTAGCAGTAACACTGGAAGAATCCTGTTTAATCTGTGTGATGATTAATAAACGCTTTCATTGTCAAGAAATAATGATTGAATGCACTAGGATTAAAAATGTACTTCCTGTTCATAAACGATGACATCACGCTAGGCCAGACCTGGCAAACTGCGGCCTGGGGGCCAGATGCGGCCCTCGGATGGTTTCATTGTGGCCCCTGACACATTTTTTGACTCTTTACATTTCTTTTATTCGATTGACTTGGCTATAGAGCATGTGTCAATGCTTGTTGTCCTAAAATGATCTCATTAAATTGTCAAAATTGTAGATTAAAAACCCTATTATTTACAAAAATGTGCCGTAATAATGATCATTTGTTACACCAGTGACCGTGGAACACTACTTGTTCTGGTTCAAATGTGGCCCGCGGAAAAAATAATTGCCCACCCCGGCGCTAGGCCATCTATTAAAATGGGGCAAAACTTGGTATACTTATGACATAAAAATACACCACAACGCTTTAGACAAATTAGAAAAAAAGTGAGTTTAGAAGCTGATATAAATGTGTTTCTTGTGAGAAAATGGTATAGGTCCACATCTAGGAGTTGCTAATTGTTATTTTGTGTTGTGACTCATGGTTAAGAACCACTGGCCTACTGAAGGATTATCAGTTGACGTCACTTTTCGCTCTACTGCGCATGCCACCTGCAGAAAGACACGCTGTTCTTCTGGTTAGCTGGGGAAACCGCTTTGATAAAAACAACAAAACAGGACGAGAGCAGAGTTTGGGTCAGGTCTGAACCAGTCTGAGAGAGGGTTTTTCTCGTAGTTCATTCACATTCACAATTGTTGATTTAGCAACCTAACTTTTGTTTTTGCTCAGTGATAAACTCTAGTTAGCTACAACAGAGCTGGTGTCGCTGTGTCTTTCTGCTCTCTGGCTGGTTATTGATACCTCGTCTTGAGAAACGAATAATCCCTTTAGGATCTTTAAATGCTGACGAGTCAAATAAACCAGCCTGTTTTTCCTCTCTGTTGCAGTAACTTGATGCTCTGGTTCAAACAGTTGGTGAAGAGGCTGGTAACTGAAGCTGGTACAAGACATGTTAAGAATTTAGATGTGGTGCCGTTAAGTGGACATCAAACACTCACGCTCTCACACGGCACAATAATTACTGTGGATCTAAAACCTTCACCTCACAGGACACACAAAGCTCATGCAGCTTGTATGACCTGTCCGTCAGGTTACCACGGCAACTCACAGTTAATGGTGTGTCTTTTTATGTTGTGTCTTTTTCACATCAAATGTCAATTATGATGTATTCTTATCATTGGTCTGACTTATTAAAGTTGAGGTAACTAAGTCTATGATAAATGCAGCACATTGTGAAAAAATGAGACAAGTACGTACTGTCTGAATCAAATAATATAGGATTTAAAATGAAACTAAATGCAGAATCCACTGTTTTTTCACTATCACACTGTGTTTGAGGTCAAAATAGAATTATCTACTGTTTCCGGGTGTTTTGTAGACAATGTTGTGCAAACGCGCTCAATTTATGTGAGTAAAATCCAACTATGCTGCTATGATGCTCAAACCCTGTCTTTGCATTTTCAGTTCACATCGACATCACATCGAGTTGACGCCACAGTCAAGCTGCCCAGGTATGTAAAAACTCCTTCAGATGGATAAGCGAGTGAAGTGAGGTGCAAGAGTTGCAGATTCAAAACATTTTTTTTTTTTTTAATACTCACATGAACTCATGTGCATATGTAATGCAAAAGTTTCATACATATATCTGCAAAGTTAACAAAATAATCTTGATGTGCAAATAAGAAACTAGATCTGTGCACAGCCTCAGCGCTGTGAACTTCTCCACACGTCAGGATCGCTCCCACACAAACTCACAAGCTCGCTATCCATGTTTGGTGCTGTCAATCAACGTCTGTTCACACCCACTGGGCGTCTCTTAAAAAGCCTCCGGCATCTCTCACTTTTGAGAGCCTTTGAGGTTCAGTTTTAGGCAGAGTAAACAGCTGGATGCACAGCTGTGGTTTCGCTGGTTCACGCATGTCATTTTGGATGCTTGTAGTGTGTTTGGGCCCTTAGAAGAGGAGGTTGTAAAGATTTAAAACTGCGTTTGCAATGTAATAATCAGCTACCACCTTTAAACATGCTGAAGAAAACTTTTACATTGGCGTTATGTATTAGATCTTAAGAAAAGAGTGAAGAAAGCACACATGACCAGATGTGTTTCTCCCATCAAGAGTTGAGTTTGACCTCCTGCTACTGTTTGCAGAGAAAATTACAGAGAAGAAATAAATAGATCTGCAGAAATGCTTAAAACAAGTCATTTAGGGACCAAAGATCTAGAGATTTACCTTTGACATCATAAACTGGCAAAGTTAGTGTAATGTTTTCTGAGGCTACATTTCTCACTGACACAGAAAACCCACATCTGGTTTGATCTTAAGGAACGTCTCGAGCATACCCATGATTCATAGTAAACCTTTTCAAAGCCAGTAACTGTGCATCTTACATACTTTTCCTTTAACTTTTACATTAAATCTAGCAATTCTCTGAAAAGCGCTGCGTGAATCTGCAGCTTTATTATTTTTAGACGTCGTGCGCAGTAGTGTTCCTCAGGTGTGCTAACTGTAAAATATAACAGCTCTACAAAAGTGTTAATAAGAGCAGGTAAAACAGTGCTAACACTTCGACTCAGGTGTAAAAATTGTTGTTCCAGCAATTAAAGACAAGTTCACTTAGTTTAGCTCGAGGCTTTTTGGAAAAACAACAAAAACACCATGAAATGAGATAAAATGAGTTTACTGGAAGAACAGATAAATGTTCTGTGAAGAGTATTTGAGCTCAATTATAAACTATAAATCTTAAAATGCTACAAAATGTCACAAGACAAACGCTCAGTAAGGTCAGAATTTCCATGAATCAGTTTACTTTGCTGACATTTATCAAATTACAAGGTTTTCAGATTTTTTTAACCAAGGTGCATGAATTATCTTTTTATTTTTTCTTCTCAAAAGTAAAAAAAAAAAAAGTGAAGTATCAACAGAATACTGTATCTGTCATTCAGATCATTATTATTCAAAGGTTTGCTCTAGACCAGTTCAGTTGTGGGCGGACTGACTCCGCCCACAACTGAACCTCAAACAGACTCACAAAAGTGGGAGATGTCCGGAGGACGTTTAAGAGACTTCCAGTGGGTGTGAACAGACTTTGATTGACAGCACCAAGTATGGACAGTGAGCTTGTGAGTGATGTGAGTTTTGTGTGGGAGTGATCCTGTGGAGAAGTTCACAGCTCTGAGGCTGTGCACAGATCTTACTTACACGTCAAGATTCTTTTTTATTAACTTTGTAGATAATGTATGAAGCCTTTGCTTTAGCAAACATGAGCACATGAGGTTATGATGTGATCATGTGAGTATTTTCTAAATTTTAGTCTATATCAATGCGATGTGCATGGATTTATAAAGAGTGATGAGATCTGATATGTGAATCTTATATGTTGCATTCTCTCCCTGTTGTTGTTTGTTTTGTATACAACAGCCCAGTCTCCTGAGAAAATGTAAATATACAATTGTGTGAACCCACATGATGCGTCTCGTGAGGTCTGCAGCAGAGATTATAAAGCTTACTTACATGAATCACCCACCGTAGCTCCGGTGACTGCACTGGAGCTGGACTGGAAGCAGTGAGCTCAGCCTTACAAATCTAAAAAAGTCAAAGTTCAAAGTTAACCAGTGACTAAACTGAAGAATCCTATTGTTTAATAATTCGTATGGTAGTTAACTTTCATAGTCAAGAATTATTGAATGACTTACACTGATTGTTCACATTTGGCTGTGCTCTTTACGAGTCACTTTGACTTGACAAAAGGCATTTGTCTGAGCTAAAGACACAGCTCATTCAGCTGTTCAGTCTGTTAAATTTTTTGTGATGTCTCTTTATATTCATGGTATTTAAATAAACTGTAACTTCTGTGTCCGTTGTTAGTCAGAAAGCTCAGACTCCACTTGAAGATGCAGCATTTCCTTTGGCTTAGATTTGAATAGAATAACTCTCACATATTCTGTTTGGTCAGGAGGACTATACTGTTGCTGGAAGACATTCCCTATCATACATACATTTAGAGTGGTAGAGTCTAAAACTGTGTATTGGTGCTTAGATGCTTTTATAGAAGTATTTTTGGTCAGTTTTAGTGCAAAAAAAAGTTTCAGGTCAAAATAGTCACAAACTTCCCTTGTCTCATGCAAAAAACAGTGTTATTTCTTGATTCTATGTGATTCTGTCTGTTATCTATCTGAATAACTATATTTTCTGAACAGGACAACACAGAACTACTCAAACATGCACCAAAATATTATTCAGAATGCAACTTGGAGCAAACTAATGACGAGGAAACTGCCGTAACAAGATAAGTTGAATTAGCATATGCCCCCTTTAAAACCTCTCCATACTTCAGAGTCTCAAATATCTTGGCGCAGCAGTGGTTGGTCATTTGCATGTGGGTCATGAATGTGGAGCATGCAGACAGTGTAATCCCCGAGGTAAAATATAACCATCAAGTCTTCGCCACAGGCATTTTAACTAGTCCAACTCTCTCCGCGAAAAGGCTACGGACAATTAGAGGATTAATTATGACATTTCAATCGCATCATTTCCACCACTTTCTATAAATGTTACTAAAAAGTCACGTTTAATCCAACGCTAATAGAATCTGAAAATACAACGACGTGACAATGATGAGAGTTCTATCGACTGAATGGGATTTAATTTGGTTGAATCGCTGTCTCTCTCACAGATCTTTGCATAAGTGTGTGGAAATGTTTATTGTGGGCGCTGCGTCTGCCTGGGAGAGCTGAAGTCTGTCTGCAGATGTCAGGAGGAGACACTTGGACAGCCTGTCACCGCCGTCACTGCGGCTGATTGACAGGTGCAGAACCTCACTGTGTTTCTCCTCTCAGACTCGCTGCTCTGTGATTATTGGCCCTGTGTTTAAGAGCTCACGGGATCAGCAGTAGGTATTAAAGGAGGGTTGTTATGTAAGATTCACTTTTCTGAGTTTTTAACCGTGTTGCAGCAGTGTTGTCATCATTAGTTTAAAGTTGTATTTTAATTGATTCATGCATGTTTGAGTAATCTTGTGTTGTCCTGCAGCTGATGCTCCAGTGCTCAGAAAATCCCTGTCTTCACCTACCACCTAACCCAGCCTCTTGGTCTATAATTACTTGTGATTATTCAAAAGTCCAGATTATGAGTTAAACATGTAGGGTTCAAAATAGTCATGAACACACTTTCCAACAACTAAAAAGTTGTTGGAAAGAGGCGGAGCTTGTCAGTTCTGCAGTTTTTAAACAAGAAATCAATGAACCTGTTTTTATTTGTAAACCATAACATCAGACAAAATGTGAATTCTTGATCTGCATATGCCATAGTATCTTCCTAAATATACAGAAAAGACACAGTAGGTCTTCTCACTGGCTTAGCTCTTTGTGAAGTTTAAGATGCTGGCTTAGCTCTTTGTGAAGTTTAGTGAAACTGTGTTAGTTTAGTATTTGAGTGAAATGATTCTGATTTTTTTTTTTATAAGAAATGTAAAGAGGCAATAATAGCGTTTTCACACTTTTTGCAGTTCTTGTAACATTTTTAGCTCCTGTCCCCTTTTCAGACGTGTTTCCACACAAGAGGAACCAGGAACTATGGAAGGCAATTTAGCTCCTGTTGTGGAACAATGACTTCTTTCTTAGACTCAGAACTTTTTCTAGTGACGTAACAACGTTGTTTGTGACAACAGGATTTAAGTTGTACCTCTGTGTTATGCACATCAGTGGAGTTTGTAGTTAACTCTTAAAGCGGAACTAAGCAACTTCAGCGGTAGTGCCCAACAGCTCTCTGGTGTAATTAAACTAGCCGACTGAATCAAAACTTAACATACATTTTTTTCTCCTTTTTGTGTAACTTCAAGATTGAAATAAGACAGTAAAAACAAATTTAAGCACAAACTGTTAAATAATAATAAAAAAACAAAATCAAAGACCTAGTATTTCTAATAAGGGAACTAGTTACTTAGTTCTTTAGTTCTGCTTTAACAGTTCCTGACGGGAAATTTGTCTTCTGCATTTGACCCATCCTTCAATATCTCTGAGACATCTCCACAGTACAGCACTCAAGCACACATCTGCGGATCTTGTTTAACAATGTTAGACTTGGTCAGGAGGACTATACATTCCCTATCATACATACATTTAAAGTGGTAGAGGAACAGGAGTGCCTGGAGGAAAGGAAACCCGCTCAGGCATGAGGAGACACATGCAAACTCCACACAGAAACACTGTGCTACGTTTGCTGATTGCTGCTGACAATTGTCTGATAAGGATAGTTTGTTATTATATATACTGTATATACTGAGTTCCGCTGCTGCTCCACTGTTTTGGTTTATTGACATGAAAATATCGACATGGATGCCTTTGTTGTTCTCCTGTAATTTATTCCCTATTTATTGTTATTGTCAACCAGACTTAAAGATGAACGCCTCCAAAGATGCCACGGTGTCTTTTGTTAAGCTTAATTTAACTATTGCTATTATTACCTGTTTTACCAATTATACCAGTCCTCATGAGGCTAAAATCTAGCTTGTCCCAGAAGCTAAAGATTCATGTTGGTGTTCATGCTGTCAAACATACTCTATTAATATATAATTTGTGAAACCTAATCTCTTTGTGTGCAGTTCATCTCAGTGCGATGAACAAGTGTGAACAAACAACAATGAAAAAAAAAAAAATCCACACCAGACGTTTTAGTTTCTTTATCATTTTTATTCCCAGTTTGTCAAGCATAGATTATGTCAAGAACAGTGACAACCACGGATCATCACTGCAGTGAATGTTGCTACTAAATCCACACCATAACCACCTCCCACTTTATTATCATCATTTACTTCCATCATGATCAATATAATCATTTATATACTCTGATAACTCAACAGGTGAAGCGAACACATAGCACTTTTCATAATCATTCCACACTTTTTGGGCTGCATCAGTAACAAAACATTCTTAACTTCACATTTGCTTAGAAATAATTCACAAAAAAAGCACTCGTCACTTGTAAGACTCAATGTGAGATGACATAAAATGGATCGAAACAGCTCGGATGCGCCCAAAAATAGCTCCCACACACAAATATTCTTAAAGATATATAGATGTATTATATATATGTATGTGGCCATATATATAGATTCTTTATATATGCTTCTCTACAAAAGTTTTACTCTTCTGCCTATGAGTAAATACATTCTACGCTACAGTCACATAACAACAGTGCACATTCCCAACCCAAAGAAATTATCGTGTCGGCTAAACTACGAACCAGCAAATAATGTATGAATGAGACCGTAGAAGACTGTAAATAATAATAGTTCGACTCAAATGCTATCAAACACTTAGCATCCGAGCTAACTAATCTGGTATGTTTTGAAGAACGTCCTGTGTTTTCTTCTTTAGCTGTTAATTAGCATTAGCCGTTAGCTTTAGCCCTCAAAAACACAAGTTATTAATGATTCAGAGAGTGTCATCTGGTACAAACCTATCAAACATTTAGAAAGATCAAGTTTTTGTGAAAGTAATAACAAAATAAGTAGATTGTGGTGCATTTAGTCTTTTCATGGCTCATTCATATGTAGCTACTCAGAAACTATTGTCAGAGCATTTTGGTACATTTTTTCTTGTGTTTTGATAATTCTTAAGCACAAATGTCTTTGTTTTGACCAAAGAAATAGTAATATATTCCACTGTTTACTGCTGGAAAGTTTCAAAATGTCTTGTGTAAAACTAGGACATATATATAATAATTATATATAATTAGTTTTTAAACTTCCTACGTGGGTCTACATGTTTTGTTTACTTACATAATGCATTCTGAACCTCTGAATTGTTCAACACGATGTGTTTTAAGCTTTTTTCACAACTGTTTGGAGAGAGACGTGCCGGTATGCTAACAGCAGCTAGCCACAGCAACAACAATAGGAAAAGTTGGTGTAGTTTGTTGAACAAATGGATGTTAATGAAATTAACAAAGTTTCAGGAGCAGGACCACAGCCCTTTCGCACCAGGAAACCACGCCTCGCTCGTCTTCTCGGACACACCTCCAATTACCCAGAAGCCTCTACTTAAACCGCCCTTTCCTGACAACACGTCTTGTCTCAGATCTCTAGACCCCACCCTCCCACCCCATATCTCATCTGTCCTCCTGCTGAAGACATCTCCATCTACAGGTGGGGGGGTCCTGAATCGGCTGAACGGATCGCTGAGACAGAGCCCCCACCCACAGTCTCCCCGATCCAGCCATCGATCAATCAACAATTATCAATAAATATTAATTGCATTCTCTGATGTGGTGTGGTTTAGTTTAATGTCTACGTGGAACAGCCAAAGATGAGTTCAGCAGTTGGTTAACTTTGCATGGCCGGTGGAAACATGATCCTTGGGTCTATTTCTGCATTTCAGTTTTGCAAAAACTCAAGGAGGCTGCAGTCTGTCCTCTCACACACGCAGGCAGGCTTAAGTTTGCACATAATCGGCCTGGATGTGGTAAGAAGTAGGCCAGCAGTGATTCTCTAACTTTTCACCCCGTGACTGGAGAAAAATATTTGGGTTTCTGAAGTGTGACGGTGAAAATTGGCGCGAGAAACAGGATGGATTTAAAGAGCTGTGTATACAAGTCCTGGGCGTGAACAACAAACAACACTTAAAGAGGACGTTTGATGTAAAAGCTACTTTCTACGTCATTAGTTTAGTCATAAGTTGTATTTGGATTGATTTTTATGTACGTTTGAGTAATCTTGTGTTGTCCTGCAGCTGATGAGAGCTCAGAAAATTAGTTTTAACCTACCACCCATTTCCACCTACTTGTCTGTATTTAATTCATCTTTAGAATCTGAATCATTCAGATTCTAAAGACACGCAGGTTCAAAAGTGTCATCCAGGTAAAGTAACCCAAAGTTTTCTGCTTGTTAGAGTTATTAGTTCTGCAGTTTTTAGCAGAAATCAACAGATTGGTTTATATTTAAGTTATATATCATCATTATTATAATGATATATAAGTCATTTTAGATCACATTTGTGTTTTACAATAAACTCTATTCGATTAGCTGCATTTACTTTATGAATATAGGTAATAATATTATTATTTTGTCAACCAATCTAGCCAAAGCTGCAATAGCTTTATGTAGATAATTAGTGGACCCTGACCAGAAAAAGTACACTTTATGTGAAAGCAACTTTAAGTACTTGTCTTGTCTAGTGTGAGTTTAGTGTTGGGATTAGCTCCAGTTAGGGTTAGTCCCAATCTTATGTTGTAATTGTTCAACATAATCCAAACTAAAAGTACCCAAAACCAAACTGATTGAAACTGACTGAGTGATCACTAAGGCTCACTACATTCTCCTCACCATGAGTTATATGATTCAAGAATATATTTCTGTAATAAACTCTGATCAATCCATCTAACAAGTAGGAATACATGGATAATCACCCATCACCATACGAGTTATAGCTGATTTTCAATTTAGGTTTTAAATCTGAAAACTTCTTCTCACAAATCCTTCGACACATGGTTAATATCGACATGTATTCATTTTGGTTGCAATTATTTCCTTAAAACTTCAACAAAGTCACGACCCAAGCTTAGCCAATGAGAGCGCAGCATTCATCTCCTGATTAGAATTAAAATTCTTCATTAGTCAGTTCAAACTGGCCTCAGTGGTCTCATTTTTTCACAAAGTGCTGCATTTATCATTACTTTTCAGTGGAAAGCACAAACTAATTTACAACTAGAAAAACTAGTTACCCCAACTTTGAGCAGATCTCACACTGAGGATCAAAAGAACTGGATTATTCTGCGCGTTGACTCTGATGGCGATCTTTTACAGCTTAAACTTATGCTAGTGTTAGCGCTATAGCTAACACAGAGGTGCTCAGTTTCTTCTCTTTGGTTGGCCAAAATTTGTAGATTTAATTTACAGCGAGCCAGCAAAGTTTTTATTTTCCAGGTGACAGTTTTAACGCAGTATTCTTCTATAAATGTATTTCAACTGAAAAACTAGAGCACTTAAGGGTTAAAAGGTTTTGTCCTTACATCATGTGGCCAAGGCCTCACTTTGAGCACCTCTGAGGTAGGACTTTACCCAAGAACCATTTACTCATAGTCACAGATGGACATCTATGAGCTAGGACTTTATCTAAGAGCCATTTACTGCTAATCAACAGTGCTTTGCTTCACCGCCTCTTTTAAAAGTTGTTAGAGTTACTATTACAGCAACACATCATCATTAGGGTACTGTCTCATGACCGTCTGCTAATCTGGTCTGCTAGTTGTTTTTGACTCTCACAATAGTCGATATTGTGCGGTGGCAATATCGACACAAACGCAAATTCAAGACCACCAAAATTCAAATACACCAATGCTAATTTGAAAACACGCACCAACACTGGTGTTCCAGTGTTTCCCATTGAAGCACTGACCAGGCCTTGTCCCGCTTAGCTTCTACGATCTGACAAGATCAGGCTTCAAAAATATAATTTGACTCAGTGATGCAGAGACTTTCTTTTTTCATAATGTGCTTCATTCAATTTTGTGTTAAAAATGTTGGTACATGTTTTGTTTTCGTAGTTTGCTTTTTGTAATACGGGCCAGTTGTGACATCTCTGCTTTTTTTTTATCACTGCTTTTTTTTTTTTTAGCACATTACTTACATTCAGACAACTCTTAAAACAGCACAAACCCTGAACACAGCTCTAAATAGTGAAGTCACACAGACACAGCTCATTTCTAAACCTTAATCCCACATTTTGAGAACCACTGACTTCACAAACTCAGCCTCTCTGAAACTGCTTCTGCCTCTTCACTCTCTGCAGAGAACTCCCGAGTCAGCAGGACTTCTACCTTCCACAGCCAGTCCAAATCATCTCCCCCAAATTAGCTGACCTTTGCCCTGGCAGAGGAGATGAAGAGGTACCATCGGGAGAACGAAATAGTTCAGCTCGCCAAAGCTACCTGGCACAGCTCTCCCGCAGAAGTCTTTTAAACTGCCAAACATATTGCATCTCCTGGCTCGCCTGACTGAAAGACAAGCAGCAGATCTTCTTCACTGACTGCCAAGCAAAACTTCACTATTTTTTAAAACTTCAGTGACTTATGTACACCTATCTGCTGCTTGGGCTGGCGAGAATTAAAAGGCAAAAACAATTGAATAATGCAACATATTCCTACTTTTGAAAGTCTAAATTTTAGATCAGAAGTTGAAACCCTGATAGTGTGTCATCCAATTTTTTTTTTTTAAATCATGTTAAAAAAGTGTCTAATACGGTTAAATAAAGTTCGTCATTTTTAGACACACTCAAAACAAATTGACCCATAATGCTTCAAAAGTGTACCTAGACGCAGTGATTATTTCTTATCTTAATTATTGTACACCTTGTTGGTCACAAGCATGTGAGACAACAATAAAACCTCTAAAATCTCTATATTATCAGGCTTTTTTGTCCAAGACTTAATAAATGGCTAAAATTTGACAATTTATCTGTTCAAATGTGTGACTATGTTTAAAATTGTACATAACATCGTGCCTCCTCCATTGAAAAAATGTGTCCAGCTTTGCTCTGAGCAGACAACCAGGAGCTCCAGGTCCACAAGTCACAATGACTGCAGATCATCAAAACGTAGCTAAGCAGCTTTTTCTTTCAAAGCCGTCAAAGGATGGAACAAACTCCCACAGAGTCTGAAACTTTCCTCTGATATGAAGAATTTCTTGTGCAATGTTAAGAAATGACTTTTGGAAAACCAGCAGTGTCAGCATTAAGAATTGTGTCTGGTTGGATGTTCGCAGTGTTGCCAGACGTGAAATGTTGAATTATCATACCAGAGCCTCGAAATTATAGTATTTTGCAAAAAAATATCGTACACATCCAAAAGTTTTTAATTTTGTCCAGAGCAATTTCTATGAAATAAAGACCTCTTTAGATAATGCAAAATCATTCCAGAAACACATTTTTAAATACAGTATGTTCTACTCAGTTGAAAGCTGAGAGGCTGAAAAAAGAACAAAACAACATTGCTTCTATGTTTAGTGCAATTCACAGAAAGTTTCTCCTTCTCACACACCAAATCATTCTGATTTAAATTAATATCAACATCAATCATACTGTACTGTAAGTAAAGTGAAGCATTGACTCACTCTTCATTATTGCTCATACGGCATGATTATGTATGTTTGGTCTCAGCAGTTTGGGGCAGACGTAGACATGAAGCTGTGAGAAACTATTGGTGCTGTTGACCAATAATATTACAGAATGCCACTAAAGCTCACGCTCTGTTAAGTGTTTGCTGATCTTGGATCAGTTTTTCAGTCATTTAGGCGAGCTTAAGCTAGTAAAGACGAAGAAAAGACCTGAAATTATCTTTGAATTATTGATTGTACAAGAGGTGTAAATTAGTGTACAAATACGATAATTATTGTATGTCTGGCAACTAGGGATGGGACGATTCACTTAAGTCACGATTCGATTCAGTTTTCGATTTTGTAGCCACGATTTTCGATTTTGTTCGATTTTGTTAGTTTATCTATATTAACTTTTTTTTTTCTTAAGACACAAAATAAACCATAATACATGACATTTAAAACAAAGCCACTGTTATTTGAGATTAGAACTAGTGTTTTTTGTCAACATTCAAATAGTAAACAGTAATATTTAGTGTCCATATTTAGAGTCGTTAACCATCAGTTGTTAACTCAACATAATAATGCACATTCAGTCAGATCTGGCACAAGTTCAGGCTTTGTTTCTTCAAACATTGTGACTATTTTTGTATTATTGTGTGTATTATACAAATACAGAGTGTGTGTGTAAGTCAGTGGCTGCATGAAAAAACTGATCAATTCTGGCCTTACGATTCGATTTCTGCGAACTTCGATCGATTTTCGATGTTTTCGATCGATTGTCCATCCCTACTGGCAACACTGGATATTGGTCTTAGTGAAACTTTATTGGATAATTTTTATGTGTAAAAAGTAGCGCTTTGTAGTGTATGTGTGTAAGAGTGTATTTGTAATATGTTTTTTTGTTTGAATTTTTGTAGCTCTCACCTGCTCTGGATTGCAGACGGAAACTAGCTACAGTTATAATCTGGTGCAAAGAATCTTTAATGTTTTTGTACATATCCCTGTCAAATAAACTAATAAACTAAACTAAACTAATAAAATAAACCAAAACAGCACTGACTGTCTCTACAATATCAGCTGTTTTAGATTCTCAAAAAAAGCAGCATCTTCGAATTAAAAACAAAAGAAAATGTGAAGAGTATCCGTCAGGGAGACCCAGTAGCCCCACAGCTATTACTCTCCTAAAAACGATATTGACGTTGCCATTAACATCGAGGCTCCTAAACGCACGAGACAGCGCCAAGTCATCACGCTCTGAATCCAGGACATTTCACGCTCGAGTAAAAGCCGGTCCCGCGCCGATGGTTTTACAAAACGAAAAGAACGCAGGTGCAGGAGTCATGTGAGCGTGTGAAATACAGCGGAATTCAAATATGAAAGGGAACTCGTGCTAGCCGTGTCGGTTTGTGAAGCAGAATGTGTTTTTCTGTCTTGTCTGCTTGTGATAATCCTGTTAGAATGGGAACCGCACAGGCCTCTTTCTCGACAGTTTCTCTAAGCCCCGACGTGAAAAAGTGATGTTTCCCCTTTTCCGCACGGCTCTTTGTGAGAAAACAATTTGTCAGAGGAGCGCAGCAGCAGCAGCAGCAGAAAGAAAGAGAGAGGATAAGTTTGTATTCTGTAAATATACTGCAGGAGAAAGAGGAACGTTTGGTCATCTGAAGAAAATGGGCCAAAAAATCTAAAAACGCACTTCTGATTGTCTTACAGCACTCATCGAGATTCAACATGGACAGGAATAGATTGTAAAACTAGTTATTTTAGGTTGAATGAAGTTAAAATGTGAGAATTTTTGAAAAGAAACTTAAAAAAGGGTTAGGGTTGCAAAAATCAAACCTTTTGTTATTTGTTTAGAATTGACTTCACAAACTTGTTAATTTTTGTTAAAGTAAGCTTGCGTGCGGCACACCTCCATCAAAAAGAGAAAAAAATCAGCTAGGTGTGTAGCTAAAGTTGATCAAAACCGACCAAAACCTGATTAAAATGCTTTAGAACATCCCTGTCAAATCAGAAAAGCGTATTGTCGGCTGCCGGTACATAGTCCCGCCTCTTTTGGTGCCATCTGAGCCATGTTTCAAATTGAACACGTCGCTTCCATTGAATCTACTGTAATGTAAGAGCCCTGCAATGCAAACTAATGGGACCTGCGGGTGCTTGCACCTCACTCGTCACGTACATGTGATTCACATTCATGTCAAGAACATGAACATGTTCTTCAACCTTCAGACAAATTACTTCGACCCTCAAGACAAAATTCACACATCAGACAAGTTATAGCTAATGGTGGGAAGATGTATAATTATGTATTTTTGCCAAGTTGTGTATTTTCTGTTCTTGTTTTCTACCATGCCATTTATCGTGTCTTTCAGGCTGGTTTTATTGTCTTAAATATTAACAAACAGATATGTTATTATAAATATAAAGCCCGCTTATGCATTTTACTCGTCTGGATCTTGGTTTTATAGTTTTATTGACAGAAGTAGGCCACAGGTCATTCGGGTTAATGCCAACTAGAGGTGTAAAATTATACTGACTGATGATTGATTAGACAATATAATATATATTATATATAAGGTTTGATAACTGGCAATGTACAGACTCTAGCACCCCCTAAGAAATCAGTCAGGAGCCGCCATTGATTTGAACTTTTTAACTATTTTAATGAGATTATGCATTTGTTTGGGCAGTGCCAGGCTTGTTTCACCTGCGTGTCTTATGTCAGCAAATCAGCTCTGACAGACAAAGCTCCACACAGCCACGCGCCCTGAGACACAGCCAAAAGCGCTCATCAACCCAAAATTTTTCCACTTAAAATGCATACAAATATGCATTTACTATACATTTAAAGACTACAGCAGCTGACTACTACTGATCACTGATCAAACATCAGAGGGAGTCTGGCCTAGGTTGATTCATAATTCTTTTTTGCCTTTCTTAAACCTGGCTCTGACCGGCCCATAGAGATGATAAAGGAAAACATGTAAAGCCAACTTGTGTTTGTGTAGATCTGATCTGTGAGCTTGACTTCCTCACAGAGAAACACAGAGACAGAGTTTTATCACTGGTCCAAACAACTCAGTCACAGAAGGAGCACGCCTGTGTTTGGGGCAAATACACTGGAACAAAACCTAGATTCTAATCCAAATTATGGGATTGACAATAAAGAATAGACAATTTCTCGATACAAACTTTGATACCAGGAAGTTTACAAAATGCAAAAGTTTTTGTTACTTTCATTTTTAAACCCTTTGGTCTCATATTTCTGATAAAACTCAAGATCGTCTAAAACTGCTATTATGATGCTTTTTTATTTCTCAAATCATTCCGTTTGGATGCAGTATTCAGTCCTGTTTTGACTCTTCTGACATCCCTGGTCTCTCTCACCACACAAACTAAAAGTCCACAGAAAACTTGTCTGCAGTGGTTTTGATGTAAAGTTGTCTCTGTCTCGCTAAAGTTGTTTCTTTCTAAAGTCAGCGCTTTTTATTTTTATGCCTGTTGCCATGGCGATGCCCACAATGCACTGACATTAGATATTACTGCTACTGGACTGTGCAGCTTTACGAAAATAACTATAATATACAATCTATGCAGCAGAATTCTCACTGGACATGATGTAAAGGACAGAAAACTAAACAAAAACTCTTACGCCACTGGCAAATATTTTGGCTTAAAGTAAGAACAAATTTATTGAATTTGTGAAATCATCTAAGTCCATCAAGTTAACACATCAAACCTACTGAAAATGAACTAAAATGAAGATTTGATCCTGATTTTAAGGCATCTTGAACTATACATTTTGCAGTGCAGTGATATTTTGTGTTTTAATGTATTTTGAGTTTGGTACACTGCAAAAAATGAATTTCAAGCTAAGTTAAAAGGTCTTGATTTTAGGATTTTAGGGTTATTTTTAAACATTTTGACAAATTCAAGCTTTGTCATGTCATGTCTGTCTTGACATGTATTCTTTTACTTGTTTTAAAATATTTCTAACTTGTTTCTAAAAATACCTTCCTATTTTGAGCCAAATAATTTGCCAAAGAGATGACAATTCTGGCAAAGCAGTTTCCTTGTTTTAACCCCTTCTGATTCTGGCCTTTTTCCCTCACACGTCTGACTAAAGGGTATTTCACACCAACAAAACCCCAGTCGCTGTCGGTAGGAGGAGCAACGCAGGGTCTGTTCACGTCTCTTTGGGCGCACCAATGTGAAAGAACATTCAGACAAACACGATCCAAACAGCCAACAGTCGCCAAACAAATGCGAGTGATGTAACGCTTGACCAAAATGACGAAACAACAGTTGCACGCGAGTAGTAGTTGTCAAACTTTGACGGCAAACAGATGTTTCTAGTCTTACCTCACGGATTAAGCTCAACTCGTATTTCCCTCCACAGTCCAGCCTTCGTACTGCGGTCGCCGTAACTCCCCCGTGTTTTCCTCAATCCAAATATCCATTCTCCTTGTAGTTACGTCCCGTTTGACCCCGTGTAAATAACAACAATCCATGCTCGGCTAAATACTGTTTTTCATAAGCGTCATTTTCGGTTTTCCGCACTATATTCCTGCGCACTGATTCACTGGTTCTCCTGTGGCCACGGACCAATCAAACAGCTGCATTTACACTAACTGGCGACACCGGACTTTACCTGCGAGTCTTCAAAAACTCGCCTCCACGACCTGCTCCACGCTCCTCTGACCCCCGACAACCTCATTTACACCAAACACACGTGAGCCGCCTGTCGGCAAAAGTTGCCAAACTGGTTCAGACGGGCGACCCTCGGCTTGGTGTGAATGACCCTTAAAATCTGTAAAAATTCAAACTAAGGGCCTGTCAACACGAAGCCAAGCTCAGGCGTTTCAGCACAAATATTTGTCCTAAACCAACATCGTCCCACGAAGTAGGAGTTTTAGGACACTAAAAACGAAGATTTCTGAAACCATGTCTCAGGGTGAAGAGATTTCAAAACTCCAGTTTCGTGTCTCCGCATTTACGCTGGATACAGATTTTTTTGTTCCCTGATGACATCATTGCACCAGAGTCACGTCTCATCTGCAGAATGTACTGACCTTTATATGATGTTCACTGTGAAAATCTGCGTCTCATTTCACCGTAAACCACAGATGACATAAAGAAAAATCGGTATTGAAACGTTGTCAAAATATTCCAAAGATTCTGAAGCATAAATCCACTTTCTGTGTTTCTTCTGCAGGTTTAGATCCATGTTGTTCATTCAGAATGTTTGATCAGTTTAAAAGAGTTCTCCGCTAAGTTTATGTTTACGTTAAACTTTTTTTTTTTCACATTTCTAGTTCCTGTCTGTGTCAGTGTCACAGCGCCACACTCTGGTCAGGTACAGGTATTACACCGGCTTCAGGCTGGTTTACTGATTCATGTGGACTTTTTATCTTTAACTTTTCCAGGTGCTTCATAGATTGTTTTGATCAGATATTGAACAAAAATGAATTTTTCAAGAAAAGTGGGACGGCCCTTCGAAAAGACGCCGGAGTCTATCTATAGTTTAGATTTGAGGTAAATGAGGATGTTGCTCTGATTCACTTAATCTGCCAGAAATTACTTGAATCGAGCAAAACTGTTCTACATAGATTAGCGATTAAACCTAAAATGACTCAAATCTGGATTAAAATTCTGAATCCAAAGTCATTTTAATCAAATTTTTTGCAATGTGCAAATGATGGAAGTCTGAAAATTTGGCATACCGGCTTTAACAGTGTCCACTTTTCAAGACACGTTTTGGACCGTGTGTTTGTTCACCTGAAGCAAACTCCAGTGAGGAAAACAAAACAAAAACGGAATATCTGTCAATAAAAGCAGTTTATGGCGGAAACACAGTTCACTGCCTGAGTTTAGCCGAGGTTTTGAGTTTGGACCGACAGCAGCGGAGGTCAGAGTCTTTCCCTGAACGGAGTCTGTCTGCGGGGAAATGAAAAGGTTGTGTCTGCGCTGTGACTGTCTGTCTGGGTAATGTGGGCCATCTGAATAGACAGAGAGAAAGAGAGAGGGTAGGAGGAGGAGGGAGGAGGAGGAGAGAGAAGGAGAGGAGGAAGAGGAGAGGAGAGAGAAGGAGGAGGAGAAAGAGAGAGAAGAGAGAGAAGGAGAGAGGAGGAGAGAAAGAAAAGAGGAGAGAGAAGGAAAGAAAGGAAAGAGGAAGAGGAGAAGCAGAGAGGAGGAAATGGAGAGGAGGAGTAGGAGAAGGAGGAGGAGAGAGAGAAGAGCAGAAAGAGGAGAAGGAGAGGAGAGAGAAGGATAGAGGAGGAGGATAGAGAGAAGGAGAGAGGAGAGGAGGAAGAGGAGCAAGAAGGAGGAGGAGAAAGTGAGAGAAAAGAGAGGAGAGAGAGAAGAGAGGAGGAAAGGGAAGACGGAGAAGGAGGAGGAGAGATAGAAGAGCAGAGGGAGGAGAGAAGAGAAGGAAAGGAGGATGAGAGGAGAGAGAGAGGAGGAGGAAGAGAGGAGGAGGAGACAGGAGAAAGGAGAAGAGAGAGAAGAGGAAGAGAGAAGGAGGAGAAAGAGAGAGAAGAGAGAGAAGGAGAGAGGAGGAGAGAAAGAAAGAGGAGAGAGAAGGAAAGAAAGGAAAGAGGAAGAGGAGAGAGGAGAAGCAGAGAGGAGGAAATGGAGAGGAGGAGTAGGAGAAGGAGGAGGAGAGAGAGAAGAGCAGAAAGAGGAGAAGGAGAGGAGAGAGAAGGATAGAGGAGGAGGAGAGAGAAGGAGAGAGGAGAGGAGGAAGAGGAGCAAGAAGGAGGAGGAGAAAGTGAGAGAAAGAGAGGAGAGAGAGAAGAGAGGAGGAAAAGGGAAGACGGAGAAGGAGGAGGAGAGAGAGAAGAGCAGAGGGAGGAGAGAAGAGAAGGAAAGGAGGATGAGAGGAGAGAGAGAGGAGGAGGAGAGAGGAGGAGGAGACAGGAGAAAGGAGGAGAGAGAGAAGAGGAAGAGAGAAGGAGGAGGAGAAAGTGGAGGAGGGAGGAGGAGAAGGAGGAGGAGAGAAGGAGGAGAGAGGAGGTGAGAGAAAGAGAGAGGAGGAGGAGCAGGAAGAGAGAGGAGGAGAAGAGAAGGTGAAAGAAAGGAAGAGGAGGAGAGAGAACAAGTAGAAAGGAGAAGGAGGAGAGAGTATGAGGAGCAAAAAGGTGCAAACAGGAGCTGATAGGAGCATAGAAGAGGTGACAGGAGACAAGAATAGACAGCAGGAGGGAGGAGGAGAAAGAAGTAGAGAAGAGAAGCAAAGAGAGGGAGGGAAGAATAGAAAAGAAGAAGCATGGATCAGACAGGACGAGGAAAGAGCAGAGACAGGAGCAGACTGGACCAGGGGAGAAGGAAATGACCACAGATTCTTTTACCACAAAGAGAAAGTGTCTGTGTCTAGACCAGGCCTAGTCAACTTAAGGCCCAAGAGCCAAGTCAGCCCTCAAAAAATCTATAAATATTAGACATTTACGTTCTAAATATTACAAAAATATAATTTCTCTTGTCTGTGGATGCAATTATGAGGTAGTACTCTGGAAATAGTGTGTTTGAATTATGAATCTAGTGTATTTTTCTTGTTTTGACATCAGAAAGTGCTGCCTTCTCGTCTGTAACACAGCTTTTGTTGGTTTAAAGATGAAAAAGACACTCGTCCTCATTGTTTTAATCATGTAAACCTTGTATTTGTTTTATCCTAAAGACATTATTTCTTTGTGGCTCATATTCTTTCACTCAAAAGTAGAACGGACAAAAATAATACTGACATGAAATTTGATGTAGAAAAAGGACGTTATTTTGGAGGTCGGACTGATGGGTTTCGTGACATTTTGTTTTGTTTGCCGACGATGCAAAGGGGAAAACATCAACTTGCTGTATGTAAAATGCTTGGCACAACTGGAGTTAGAGGCTCAAATACTAAAGTTTGGAAACCGTAAACAACCACTGTGCTGTGGTGAGTGAAAGTTTACATTTAAATTACTTTATGTTGTTGTTTTCCCCTTCGTTTGGCATTGCCACAACACGATGACGCTAGTCCGACCCTGAGAATCTCAAAAGTTTGCCGTCAAACGCTGAAATCGAATGAAAACAAGGCCTATAAAAAGAGAACGGATTAAAGTAGAATAACAATTCTTTTTCAAATTAAAAGTAGACACTTGTAGTTCACAATTGATGTACAACATGTGATGATGACGTTATTTTTGTGGAGCGGTGAATATTGTTTAAAATGAGCAAAAATGTCTGGCATATAAGGAGGGTCAGAGTGAGAATAGTATTACACAGTGCACCTTGAAATATATTCTTAATCATATAAAAGTGGATTTACAGTGTTTTTTTGTTTTCGAGTGACAATTACACAATGATTTTGTTTGTGGAAGCAATCGCAAACAATAAATGAGAAGTTTTTTAAAACTTCTTTCAATAACAGCAAATCTCTCATAGACTTCCATTGGCCACTATCATTTTGACATATTTTAAGCTAAACTCTGTCTCTGTTCTCGTGTTTTCCAGATCAAAAGTCTGGACTAGTCCACAGACACACCGGACACGAAGCAGCCGCAGCAGCGCTTTAATCACACGAGATCATTTGGAAAGCTCCGGGATCCAGTTTCCTCAAAAGGCCTCGGCTCCAGGATAAACTTATCTCCCTGACGCAAGACGATCCCGGCGCTAATCGAGTCTGGCGAACGGAGGCCGGCTCTGGTTCTTAAAGGTAAGCAAAGATTGACAGATAAAACAGAAATATGTCCACTCCAGATTCCCACAGGACTAAACGCTGCTCACACGAGAAATCTAACGCAATAGTTTCTTCTCACAATGCGTTTTTTAATCTGAAGAATCTGACAAGCGCATTATTTTATTCGCTGCAGTCTTGGGATTTAGTCATAAAAATGTTTTCTTACAATAAAACTGACTGAAATATGCTTCTCAATACTGACAAAGTGGCAAAAGTATGAGAAGAACACAGTAGTTTTTCTGTTGTCATGGTAAAGGTTTAGCTTGTTTGATGACGACAGTTGGAGATTTAGGACATTTTTACTGTCGCACTACAAAAATTACTCATCAAACGGACTAAAATATCTTATCTTAGTCGTTCACTTCTAAAAGTTTTGCTGATTTTATGTTTCATTTCTGTAACACTTTGATGTTTCTGGTGCCAGTCAGAACATAGAATATATGTGCATGATGAGTGCTTTAAAAGGTGGAAAAGCACTGTAAGTAAACCTTTTACATTTAGGCTGACTATTTACAACTATAAAAACATGTGATGTTTTCTTTTTCTGTTACAGAAAACTGATTTATTAAGGGCATTTCAAATTTGATTTCAGATTAATATTTTTAAGTATTATTAACATTTTGAAAGATTATTATTAACAAACATAATTGAATGCATATTGCACAAGTAAAACACAGCTGACTATTTCAAGTCTATAATCAAATAATTTCACAGTATTTTATTTTATTTTTATAATTAAATCTTATTAATAAAAACGATGGACAGATCTGTGCTGAACTCCTTCATATTTATCCATCTGGAACTTCCTCCACTGAAAGTGTTCACTTCAGGTGGAACGTTTAAAGAAATACTTTGAGCTGATTGGTTGACTTTTCAACTAGTGCCCGCCTTCTTAGTTTGTGTTCAGCCAATCACTGCAATGAAACATAACGGCGCATCCAATCTGTGCGTGGATCAGAGAGCTGCCATCTTTGTTTGTTTGATTCAGGGCTACTTCCTGTCGCTAAAACCCTGTCACTTCAGAGTCAAAATTGGAGTTAAAGGTCGATGTGCGCATGTCCAGAAGCTTCTGCACACAATAAACTTAGTGTTATACAATATGATATACTGTATTTATCACTTACTTATTTTAGGTTACATATGAGACGTAAACACAGTTAACTTTTAATAAACTTAAGCAAACAGCTCGGTGCAGAGAACTTCCAGACACCAACGTTAGTGTTAAATTTAATGTTTATGATAGAAAGTACCAGATTTGACTTTATTTATTGAACTTTCTTAAACGATTTATAATCTCATGAGCATTGAAGTACATTTTTAACCATTTCTGGCAGTTTAAACAATGAAATATAATCATGCTAACTACTAGTGTATCAGACTGCAAACCAATGGCTGGTGGGGCCCAGATAGAGTTTTTAAGTTTGTAAATTCACAAACATCAGAGAATCCGTCTGGTTGACAAGAATAATCAAAATCAGATTATAAATTTGTCAACAACAATTACTATTTAATCTTTACATCATGCACTAATAATATGCTAAAGATTGTCAAAATGTATGACAGATTCTTATATAATTGTGTTATTAAAAGAAGTTATATAATGCATAATTAGAAGATTATAGCTGCACATATACTATACCAACCCTGTTCTTTATTCAACTACAACAAATAACATCTCCACCTTTTATTTTTGTATAAAGTGGTCAAAACATTACCCTAATATTGTTATAAGAGTGAACATTATGAGAACCCAAACATTCTAAATCAATACTAATATCTCTGTGTAGCATTTTTTCTTTGAAGTCTGAGTTCTCGCCTTGAAGAAACCATTTGACAATTTAGTCAGACCAGTAAATACCACACTGACATAAAACATTCCACTTTCCAAACGTGATCCAGACTTCGCACCAAAACGTCCAACATTTCGTTCCCACACACACACACACAGAAGCAGCTGTTTGGACTAAAATAACCTCAGAAATAAATGACCAAACGCTTTACCTCTGACTGACTGGCGTTGGTCTTTTGTTGAATCCGACGAGCCAACAAAAACACCTTAGATCAGGCTGTATCTGTGAGATCAAGGCCAGCGTGAGAGGAATTGATCGTGCGGACTAAAAAGGACTGCTATAAAAAGAGAAAACAAAGGTGAGAACTATTTCGGGGGCTGGTGCGGACAGTTCTGGGACGCGCTGATTTGCTTAGTTCCTTCTGGGAGTTGAAAGGTGTTTGACGCGTCTGAAAAAGTTTCCCGATGTATTGTCTCTGTCTGTCCTATACTGCTTCAACATCTACATAACCTAATCATCTTTCCTGAGTCGTTGCCGCTAGAAGATAATTATACATTTGTAGTTATATTATAGATGTTTTCTCCCCAAACTTGATGGATTTTAAAGATGCTAGATTGCAAGATTCTTGAGATGCTTTGCCATTTTTTCAACAACAAAACATAGCTAAGTTGTGTTTTCTTTAAGTAACAAAAGTAGTATGATGAGCTCAAAATGCTTTCTTCAACTTTATGATGCCATTTTTTTAGTTGTAAATGAGTAAACTTAATGTTTTTCACTTAAAAGTCTATGATAAATGCAGCACTTTGAGAAAAAAAACGAGACCTATGAGTACTGTCTGCTCTGTGCACGGAACATCAGTTGGCTTGTTTATGTTCAAAATAGCTATCTTCTGTACATACAAGCATTTCCTGTTAGCGTAAGCGTTTAGATACAAACACGTCTTTTTAAACACAATATCCTGTAGTGAATTATTCTTCATGTTTTTCTGTAACATTCACTACAAACCACAGTCACTGTCTGATCTTCTGAGTATTTATTGTTTTAAGCTGGTTAGTGAAAAACCCATAGAAATGCACTGACAGGAACTGCTTGTGTAACACTTATTAATGTGTTTATGTCCTATGTAAAAAGTGGCGTAGTGACTGGGCTAAAATCAGAAGATTTAGATTCGTCTGCTGTAGTTGGTGGAACAGAAATAAGCTATTTTGAACATAAACAAGCCAAATGAAGTTCCGTGCACTGAGCCAAGTGAATAATAAAGAATTTTAGTTCTAATCAGGAGCCAAATGCAGCGCTCTGATTGGCTGTGATTGGGTCGTCCTCTCCAGTTTCACTTTGTTGTTTGTAAAAACATGTTTATTGACCAAAATGCACCAAAATGTCAACAGAGATGTGGACTTGCAAGTCAAGACTTGGACTTGAGTCAGACTTGAGTCACTATTTTGATGACTTGGGACTTGACTTGAACTTAAAAGTCAGCAATTTGAGACTTAACTTGATGCCTCTACTCAAAAAGTAAGTTGTGCATGTTTCTCCTCATTTCTTTTTTGTGACCAGAATTTAGTCTAAATGGGATTATTTATAAAAATCTATGAAATTGTAGGAATATAAGATGTATTTTGTAGCTTGATTTATAAACTTGACTTGGACTTGGACTTGTGGGGCTCTGACTCGAGATGGTTGGATGGTTCACTTCAGTTTCACTTTGCTGTCTGTAAAAAGTTGTTCTTATACAGTCCAAAATGAATGCTTGTTGCCATTAGCCATGTTTTGATAACTCATTAGAGCAATAAAGTAGTTGGACAGTTTTAAATATCTACTTCCTGTCTTGCAGCATGAAAATTGCCTACTTCAGCTTTACGTTAAACATATATTGTTTAACATTGTACAATTAAGTACCAGGAAATAGTGATCTGTTCTAATAACGTTTATAAACGCTGCAAACAAACAATATCTAGCATCACTTAAAATTTTTTGCCATTGTGTGGACCTCTGTCGGGGAAAACAACAGACTGATTTTAATGCAATAATGTGTAGAACAGCAGCTCCCAATGTACTGGCAATAATAACAGCAAACACAGACATTAGGAGTTATATTGCGCCAAACACAGACTTGAAAAAATGGAGATGAAAGGAGAATTAAAGACTAGCCAACTTTAAACTGTTACTCTTTCGATATATACGTTTTGAATTGACTTAGCTGTGACTGCACCTACAATTTCTTCATAAATATCACAATAAATGTACAGTAATAGATTAAACAGCCTATATTTTACAGAAATGTGCTTGTAAAAATGAGGAATTCTCCGCCATGAAAAATAGTAGCTCAGACTAGGGCTGCTCGATTATGATGAAATAATAATCCCGATTATTTAAATCATGATTGAAGTCACGATTATTCAAAACGATTATTTGCTTAGAGAGACTGCAGAGCGTTGGTGTCCTTTATGAAACGAGTGAAGACATAAAATGAAACATGTGACAGGTCTAATAGAAATAAACTTGTAAATATATTATGCAATTGTAAAGAAATCACCTGTTTTGAAGGAAATAAATGAGCGCTTACAAACAGATTTATAAGGTCATTATTACGGTCAATAATCACGATTACGCCATTACACAATTTTTGTAAACGACTACAGCAATAATCGTAATTGAAATTGAAATTCGATTAATTGCACAGCCCTAGCTCAGACCTGATATACAGAATGCTAACACTATGCTAGCACCCCTGTTTTGTTGTAGCATCTACATAAAAACGGCAACGACCTCCAAAAAGACTTGACTTGAATTTGTTGTGCTTAAAATGGACAGAATTAGTAAAAGGAGCAACCGAAAGTACTCCAAAACAGGCCACGCCCCCAAATATGTTGACTGTGAATGAGATTTAAAAGGGACATATGCTAAATAAACTTAGCTAGCTTACTCTTAATAAGGCAGTGTTTTTGGCTTATTTTACTCAAAGTTGAATTTGCACTGATTGCGCTCAGAAAAGTCTTGTTTGCACCTACCCCTAGCTCCGCCCACATCTTCTGCTTGCTCTGATTATCTGAAGTTATAGTGTACAGTTTCCAAACACAAAAACTTGTAAATAACTTGTTAAATGTTGAATAGACGGGGCTTGATTCTGCAGTTTTTAACAGGAAGTGAATGGATCTTTTTCAAACACAAAGCCATTTTTGATGACTGTTGTAGTTTCCAATGATTCAAATGTAAAATAATGACCTATTTAGATGTTACAGTCCAAACTTGACAAACAAATAATATGTCTCCTTTAATAATTTATGTGACGTAAAATATTTCACTGGTTTCAGTTCACGTCCGACTGATATAACAGTTAACATAAAAAATAATAATAATCATTTCATTTTCCTTCCTCGTCATCACTCATTGACACAATACATCGGGCTTGAAGAAAAAATTCAAACACACAACATAATTTAAGCCCGACATCAAACAAAGTGAAAAACATTTGATCAAAAATAAACTTAGAAACATGAAAGACATTTGAACTCATGTAAATGTATTTTTGCTGTGCACTTTGACCACTAAACTACACATTTTAAAAGTGTGGATACATTTTAAAACTGCAAATGTAAATCAGAGGTGTTCAAACTATGGCCCAGGGGCAAAATGTGGCCGTCAGAGCTTTTTTTTTCTTTTTTGCTGGCTTCTGCTTAATCGGCCTAAATGATCATTTTGTAGCATTACATAAAAAAAAAAAAGAGCTTTAGGTGCACTGTGTATAGAATGTTTAACAGTATGACTTTACTTTTGATATCTCCATTGAGACGATTACGTAACAATTACAACCTAATCACGGAAATACATTCTAGATACTTGTTTAATGCAGCAACTGCAGGGACATTCTGAGCAATAACCTCACCATGGCAACAGGCAGGAAGTTGATTACCGCTATAGGTAACTATACTTGAGCTAAACCAATTTTTGAGATTCATTGGTCAGATTTACTCAAACAGTATTTCTGTTAAATATTAGCTAAAAGTAAGCTGAAAAGATAAATTTACAGTAAAATTTACTAAAATATATATTTTTTCTCCCAGCCAAATAGCTATCTGGTTAAGTACTATCTATTGATGAAAAAATTAGTCTGTAGTGTCCTGTCTCTGTCTAATAATGTACCGTTGTTCACTAAAATCCACAAATGTTTTTGCCTGGGAATTAAGAGTGAGGTCAGGTCTTACGGCGGCAAATCAGATTAGTTTATTTGCTGTGATCAGATGAAACAAAGGAGCTATTGGTTGTTCTGTCATTACGACCAAAATCTAACTTCACTTATCTCACACTAAAATCGTTGATTCTGGAAATTTTGCGATGTTTTTTTAGCTCCAACGATATTTTTTCATATCTCAAGTATTCTTTTGTGTTGTTGTTGTTTGTAAGCAACCATGCTGGTTTCAAACGGGAGACGATGTGTGTCCTGATTGGCTAATTATTCTGTCAATCAATCCCACTGAAATTCAAAAGATCATCTGAGTTAGACTTTCTAACTCTGGAGCACCAACGAGCTTGCCTGACCAGGCTGTCTACTTTCTGTTTGAATCAGAAGAGTCTGGAACCAAAGACAGAGCCAATCACTTTGTTGTTCAAAATTAGGACGATCCAAATCTCAAATGCCGTCCCTTTCAAACCTCTCCAATTCACATTTTTGTTCAACTTTCAAAACATTCAAGATGGTGGACGTAGCTCAGATTGATAGATATTTTTCTCTTTTGCTTCGATTTTGAACAATTACAAACGTATCAAGTCCTTAAAACCTGAGCAGCTAACCGTGTTGAGAACCTTCATACTTAAAAATCCTTGCGCTAAGGACCTACACATTTTCGATAACATCCAGTTTAGCATGTTGCTGTTTCCGTTTAATTTCCGAGATTTCTGTGATCGGTTGACTCAGCGTCCGACCTTGAAATTTAGACAGGCTCGCTGGCTGATCAGGCAACTGACAAGCTTTTCTTATAAAAGCTGGGAAAAATAAACGTCGAACAAGTCAAGACTCAGAAAGCGTTTGGTAAGTGAGCAAAATATGTGACGGATGACTCATAAATAAATCTATATTTCTGTTTGATTTTAAGGAAGTAAAATGCTAACTTGAACTAAGCAGTCACTACCAGAAGTCACATAGTGCACCTTTAAAGTTCGATGGTTGGATAATGATTTGGTCAAAGTTGATGTATTATAACCAATCAGCCTTTTACGTTTGGCCAATGGAGAAAGAGTTTGAACACCTCTGATCTAAATAAATTCCTGTACACTTTCCATCCAGTGTCAGTCCACACACAAAAGTTTCCCTCATTACTTTCTAAAAAAAACTGATTTACTACAATGGGTCATACATACTACATATAGCATATTATCTTTACTTATCTCAAAAGACAATATTAGCTTGGCAGAAAAGGACTTTTAAACGATCCCTTTTAAAATCCATAAATTACATATGAAACACAATGCAACACATTACTAGTGTATGTAAGAGCTGACATATTCTTTCCCTGCTGGAGGTTACATGAGATTACATTCAAAAGTAGATTATAGCTTCTCTTTCAGATCATGCACATTTGGATATTGTGTTGGCTTAAAGCTGGAGAGGGGCTGGAGAGGGGCTGGAGGGGGGCGGTGTGGGAGGGGACGGGCACGCCACGATCATCACACAGGTAAAATGTGCGTATTAACAAATTGATTAATCACTAAACAAAACCAAACTTACACATTTACACCTTTTTCTGAGATAATTATGTACTGTATATAAGCCTTTAACTATTGTTAGCAGCTATGTCAATTTATGATAGACACATAACATCATGTAATATTTACTCATTCACCAGTATTTTAATTGCTTTGGCATTGTACTTCCACCAATTATTGTTTGGGTCCAATATGGTGTGACTCCAGCCTTCTGCTTTCTCTCTAACACAGCAAATAGGCTTCATCCATCACGTGATTAAATCTGCAGTCCTTTAAATTCATCAGCTTTTTGTGGTCATAACTCAAGGAAACTTGCTAATAGCTTATGAGTGCTAGAACTTTTAATTTTTTTTTAGAGCTGCAATGTGGCGCCCTCATCATCAGATGGCAGCCGCCTAGTTTGCCTATGCCTAGGGCCGGCCCTGACTTGAAGCCTAAACGTACCAGTTACACCTAAAGAAATTATCCCTGTGTGGCTTCAACCAAACTCATGTCGTGTCGTTTCTATGGTTTTTCCTATTGACCTTTTTTATGTAACATATAGGTTACATAAAAAAGGTCTGGAATCGTGGTCATAAACTCTGTTTTTGTACGCTTTCTTGTGAGCTGGTTTAACACAGTCTCACAAGAACGCATACATTTACCACGACACAAAACAGCGTATTATGACCACGATTCCAGACCTTTTTTGCGTACTTATGTTACGCCATACATTTATCACGATAAGAAAAAGCATAAAAATACACACGTTTTAATTGCAGCCACGTGGGGGCATTTTCTTAGATGAAACAGGTAAGTTTAGGCATCAAGTTACTAAAATGGGCAAGTTTAGGTCTGCAGCTTGGGGCAGGTTAAGTTTAGAATCAGGATTTCATTAATATTCATAAATTTTAATTTTCATTAATATTCATAAATAAGAACACGTCTTAACAACCACCATAATGAACTGGGACTGTACTATAATTAAGCAAAACAGCTGCGAACTGTGCTAATCATTTGCGATTTACATGTCCTGTAATGTCGTGGTAAATGTACGCTTTCTTGTGAGATCGGGCTCGTTGGTTACAGGGCAAAGGAAGAGGAAATGAGCTGGTTACAGGACGAGGGGAGAAAAAATGTGAGGCTAACGATGGCGGACAGTGGGGCTGTGCTTGTGCTCGTGGAGGGACCGTGGCTCTGGACGCAGCTGAGGTCGAGGCAGCGAGACGTCGGAGAAAAACATGAATATACAGAATAAAGATGTCAGCGTTATTGTGTTGTGATTATTCAAGTGGTACTGTAGTTGTAAGGGGATAGAGAATGATTGTGACCAGTTCAGAAATTTTGAGTACAATCAAAGTAATTTTTTCAATTTCAGACAAACTAAATGTATTATTAGTTCAATTAAATAAGATATTTTTAGTTTAATCTACAAAAAAGTGACAATTTGAGAAGCAAACTTAAATATATTTTCAGTCTATTAAAAACATGAAATAGAAGCAAAATTAAGAATTTTGAGTTCAACCAAATTAATTAGTTTTAGTTCAGACATATTAGGTGTATTTTCTAGTTAATCAATTAGGTATCTTTGTTCAATCTATAGAAAAGTGAAAGTTTAGAACAAAAATTAAGCACCTTTAGTTCAACAGTTTTAGTTCAACTATTTTTATTTCAAACAAAGTATTTTTTATTCTACAGAAGTAAAATTTAATATTGTGTTCAATCTACTAAAAACAACAGAGAAGAGAATAATTAAGAATATTGAGTTCAATTAAATGAATATTTCTTAGTTCAGTTTTCAGACAAACTACAAGAATTTTTTCAAATTCAATCATTAAATTAAGTATTTTTGTTAAATTTACAAAAATTCTAAACTGTGTACACAAAATTAAACATTGTTGTTCAATCTATTGCAAACTTGACATAGAAGCTAAATAAGAAAATTGAGTTAAACTAACCTAAATACGTGTTTTTTTTAGTTCAAGCAAATTATGTATTTTTAGTTCAATCTACAAAAAAGGTAATATTTTGTTTATCCAAATTAAGTAGGTTTAAATTAATTATTTTTGTTCAAGTAAATTAAGGTTTTTTAGTTTAATCTACATAAAAGTGACAATTTTAAAGAAAATTGAATATTTTAAGTTCAGTCAAATTAAGTTTTTTGTAGTTCAATCTCTTAGAAAACATATCATATTTTAGATACAACAAAGGTAATTTCAATTAAATGTGTAGAAAGATAACAATTTCAAATACAAATTTAGGTATGGTAAAGCAAAAATTGTTATTGTAATATTGTATTTTGATAACAAAACATTAAAAAAGTAACACCATTGAGACTACAAAACGAACTCTACATTACTGTTTTTTTGGTGTTTGTTATCTGGTAATACATCCTGACTTGCAACAATCACTCAAACACAATAAGCTGACATTCCCAGGTCCAGACGTCGACTCCGGCGCTGTGTCCCATGCCAGCAGTGAGGCTAGCGTTCGTGTGCTTTCTGACGGGGAAAAGGGGCGGGGCTATGTGACGTGTGGAGCGCCTCTGTGCCAGGTTACATGTAAACAAACCCCCGGCCGCGAAGAGAGCATGCTCACCAAGGCTCAGAAAAGACATCAGAGATACAAGAGACATGTGAAGTACACGCAGAGTATAAGCATCACTGGCTTTGTATTACAGCAGCGGAAGAACAGTGGACCAGCACACTCCAAACGAAACGTAACACGGACCGAGGATGATAAAAGAATAGATTGTAATCATCAAAACGTATGACTGATTGTGTGTTTTAAAAGCAGAACTAAGTAACAATTACAGCTCGTTAAAGGTACAACTTTGTGCAACTTTAAGACCAAAAAATAGACTTGTTATGTCACTTAGATCAGCGATTCTTAAAGATAGTATTTGGCTTTCGGAGTAGTACTACCAGATCCAAACACTTGTCTAAATTCAACTGGAAATGAGACTAAACCAGCTCTAAAATGAACCTAATTCTGGTTAGGTTAAGTTTTATGATGATGATAATAATTTATCCAAAGACATTCATGCATTTGACAGAAATGCCTGTTGTGTTGATTGAAAATTTGTTATTTTGTTAATTCTTACATTATGACATAACACACAAATGTAGCTGTTAACAATCTTCCAAAGCACGCTTTTATCTTTTTTTTACTGATTATGTAGCTGAAAGTTACACAGTGCACCTTTAAGAATATATATTTCTGGATGTCTGAAGCACATGTCGGCTCTCTGTTCATCGACCCAATGACAAAACTGGAAGTGTAAATGTTAAACTGTCTAAACGCATCAATACTGCCTTATTAAAATATAACTCAGATGTCCTTGTTACACTAAATAAATAATAAAAATACACTTACTTTGAGAGGGTTTGCAGGGACACAAAATGGACAGTTATTTGTCTGGATGGAGGCCTTCTGCTTGTTTCAATGAAAAAGATGCTCCTTTAGATCTATTTATCACATTATGGCAAAACACCTATTTATGGCCATTAGAGGCCCCAAATATGGATTTAATGCTCTATTTCTACTGAAGTTTGTAGTTGACTTTTCACTTCCAGAAAGTTCACAGTGCACCTTTAAAAACATAAAAACAATCTCGGTCTTAAGTTTTAGGTTATTTTAACGTATGTGGTTTGTCATCACTCAGTCAGTTATAAAGACTCGTACCGTTATCTGTCTTGAACCTGAATATGTATTTGAACGGCTGTCACATTATCAAATTATATCAAGTAAATTTAATTTATAAAGTGTAAGAGCAAATAGTTTGAGTGTATTTGAGTCACTGAAGTCGCTTAGTTCTGCTTCATTTGTTATGAAATGTATCATGTGAACAGTTTTTTTGCTTACATCTGGCTTCGCTGTTATAGACCCTTTAAAATGTGTTAAATTACAGAATAGAGGCAACGTTGTTCAGAGGATAATGTGATTTCAGTGGAACTGCAGAATATCATGACGTAAAGGTTCTGGTGGCTTTGTCATAGTAAAAAATTATAATGACAATTCTAGGCTTATTGTTATTGTTATTCTGTTGGCTAAAGAAACATTTTTTTTACCAGATTTAACATTTTACTGGACAGATTCCCACATTTTGAGCCCACATTAGCTTTTCATTTTATAACACATTTTGTGCCACATATTTTATAAAGTTTTTGAAGCTTAACCATGAAAGTTATTGAACTATGAAAATAGCTCTCAAACGGTTTCCATCATTAGTTACTACAAGTTGTATTTGATTGATTCATGCGTTTGAGTAATCTTTATTGTCCTGCAGCTGATGCTCTTGTACTCCGAAACTCCGTTTTACCTCCACCTATCCACTTCTGATACCTTTGTTTCAGATTAAAATATGTTAGGTCAAAATGGTCAGTGATGATTAATTTGAAATCTGCAGTTACAGGAAGTCAGTTTGTTTGCTGTTTTTAATCCAAAATTACTGATCTAGTTTATAAATCCATTGAATAACACATCTTTAGCTCTGTTATTTGTTGAAATGTATTCACTTTGCCACCATTTTGTAATTTAGAACATTCTGATGATAAAGGATCTACAAAAAAAGAAACAGCATGTGAAAAACAAGCTTCCTTAAATCAGCGCAGGTCCACGTTTCTTCCCCGCGCTCACAAATCTCTAAACAGCAGAGGTTAAAAGGGATAACAACGGAAATATTGCATCTCCTATGACTAAACTTCAATTGCTCAGTGTTTATATAAAATTGGAAGAAAGCTATAGAGTGATATTACAGATACATCTCACTTTTATAATCCTAAAATAATTTATACCAACAATAATAAGATTTGGATAGCGTATTTACATAAGTACATGGTATAGTAATATTATTGTCAACACGGCATTATAGAAACATACACCATACATATATGTGTTATAGTCTGTACTGTATATAGCCACACGTACCACACATACAATGAGGATACAATCAAAATGACATATTGCGATGCTGTGTCGGGTAAAATCCTTTAGACATTCACCTCTCCTCCTAAGAAGTTCCATGTATTGCTATTAGAAAGACAGAAATCAGTCTATTAAGGGTTGCAGCAAACGTTGTACTTCCAAGTATTGCTTCTGGTAAAGTCCGCCCCCTCTTCAAAGTGTTAAATCTGCTGGAGGGGAAAGAAAAAAACAAACAACAAAAGTCAGAATAGGTCCGGTTGGTTGGCTGCTGCTGCGTGTCGCGGAACCCCGGGCCACGAGCGCGTCCAGCCGGTCTCTTCAAAGTCTCGGATGGTTCCCGCTGGAGAGAAGAAAAAAAAGGCGTCCCGCGGTTTGATCCCGAGTGAGTAGCAGCAGAGGGAAGTCCGCTTGGTCCCAGCCCGGAGTTTAGAAGTCGGAGAAGAGATCCTGTGGGCCCAGGTGGATGATGAAGGGAGCCAGGGTCCGAGGCTGGTAGAAGGGATTGTCGATGAAGAGGCCGCCTGCAACGACACCAAAGAGACAAAGATTTTAACAAAACAAATGTAGATAGACTAAAGTTGAGAGATGGTTTAAAATGTTTCAAGAGTTTGCATGTTTCTCTCCGTGTCTGGGTGGTTTTCCTCCGAGCACTCCGGTTTCCCACCAACTAATAACATGCAGTTAGGAACGCTTGGTGTGTTGGAGGTGAGGCCCAGGTGTTTAGGTGAATCGTCTCGACTGAGCTGCACCCAGGCTGCTTACCATCACTAAGTGAGGGGGGTTTGCTGTGTGAGGCACTTTGGAAGACATCTGTCTGTGTAAATGTGTTATATAAATAAAATCATTCATTTTAGAGGTTGAAAAAAAAAAAAACACCTTCTTATTTGTATGACCGTCTGTGCTTTGTGAAGATCAGAACTATGTCCAGACAACCTGCTCAGGTAATTTCTCACAGCCAGACCAGACCATGAAATCATGTTAGTTAACCGTGACTTTTAAATCTACCATGAATACAAGGAATTCACATGATCGAAGATAATTGAACCAAAAATAGTAATTCATCATGACTTTTGAAAGTCCTGCATGAACATCATGACGTTAAAAATTCCGTTGGTTACGAGTAGAAACAGCACAATCATAACCTAAATAGGTAGTTACAGCAATTCTGTGAATTGCATTAAACATGTTTCCAGTGACAGAACAAACAAATTCAACATTGGCACAATTTTTGAGTCAATCTGTAGTTAATTGAAATAGTCTAAATAACAAAACAGAAGCTCAAATGCAGCACAAAGTACGAAATCATGACGAATCCATTATTCATTATATATTCTTTACTAAGTTTTACTAAAAGGCTAGAAAAGGTTTTGTTTGAGTCTTTGGTGAATGAAACTCATGATGACTCATCATGTTCATGCAGGACTTTCAAAGATAGATAGATAAAGATAAATTACTATTTTTTGGTTCAACTAGATCATGTCAATTCCTTGGATTCATAGTAGGTTTAAAGTCATGGTTAACTAACATGATTTCATGTTAGTTTCATGAAACCACTTGAATTCATGATCATTTATGGTAAATTCATGATAGTTCTTGATGAGTCTTGATGAACTAATGCATGAAAACATTCACCATGAATTCATGCATTGTTTCATCATAAACATATTCATTCTGATGATAATTAATGAATTCATGTCCCTTATTATAAAACATTACCTGATTGGGCTGTACAAAAATAAATTGATTTGATCAGAAGATTCTCATAAATCGTTTAGCAAGAGCCATGGCGGTCTCGACCTCAGGATTGAGAACCAGTAAACTAGAGAACATCCTCTAAACATATTTCAGTCAATTGATAAAGACATTGATATACAGTATATAAACATTGTTCATTACTGATACTGATATATGTCATTGACCCAGTGAACACACTCCAATGATTTAGCCACAATAACTTTCTGCTTTCATTTAATTACTAAGACCAACTTTTCTGAAAGCTCAAACCTAAAGTAGTTTGTTGTGGTGACATATTTGAGGAGCTCATGTTCTCTGCACCTGCTCCAGCACAAAAGCAATACTTAAGGATCAATACAAATCCTGCGTAAATGCCAGACATTATTTTTGTAGAGACGACGGGCCTCGTTTTCTATCGATCACCAACTTTGCTCTCGCCACACCCAGAATAAGTCTTTTCAAAGGAGACGTGAGGCTGAGGATAATAGAGCTGCTCAAGGTTACACAGATTCCTATAGGAGCCCAGCAAATCCAATCGCATTTCGTTTTCAAAAAGCTTCAAAGCTACGTATAAAGTCAGAGATCCTCATAAGCTGGTGAGAAATTTCTATTTTTAGAAGCCGGAGAAAAATAGTGCTAACGTTTTTCTGTCTGATGCAGTGATGGCAAGTTTCTGTCTGGTTAAAGCTCCTATAATCTGTTGTTAGATTCTCATTCAAAACACATCTGAAGTAGTACTTATTTCATACATAAGTTTAAAACAAATGAATGTTTTCTAACCTCCCACACTAGCCTAGGCTTGTTCCAATTTGCCAAATATGTACAGAGAGTTAAGGTCTAGGGGCCTATTGGTGGTTCCTAAAGTCTTTAAAAGCACCCTTGTCATGGAATAATTTCTGACTAATGTTAAAGAAGCTAACAGTGTCAACATTTAAAGCCCATATGACAAATTATCAAGTTTTTCTAATCCTGACTTAGACTTACCATTGGGCACTGCAAAACTACATTATAAACCAGTAAATAAGGCATAGTAATTATGTTAATCTTTTTTTTTTGGTTATCAAGTTACGTTGTACAAGTTTTGGTTATGTACAATATATTGTACTTAGAATTTTAAAGTCTTTAATTGCCTGGGATCTAGAGCCCACGCTTCAGAAAATTTTTGAGAGTGTGTCTGATCACCAAGCCCTCCACCTGCATTTCAGATCAACTCCACAACGTACCGGCCAATCAGATTAGTTTATTTGAAACATTTAGACCAAAATCTAACTTCACTCACCTCACATTGAAATTGTTTGTTGCTTCGCTCATTGATTCTACACAAACCCAAATTTTTTTTTTCAGTTCCATTTTTTCCAGATTCTTCCATATATTCATTTCATTGTGAGCAGCCATGTTGGTTTTCATACAGGAGATGATGCACTTCCTTGATTGGCTAATTCAGGGGTGTTGAACTAATTTTGACAAAGGGCCACATTGGCATTGTGGTTGTCCACAAAGGGTCAGTTGTAACTAATCTTAACCTGACGAGCTACTATTTGACATACAACTAATACTACAAATAATAAATGTGACGATTAAGTGACAATTACTGAATTTACATCTGCATTAGTCTGAAAAATGACTTACTCTATAAGTTTCAGACAAACTATTTCATTAAGTTAAGACACTCAGATTACTCCTGGCACTAATATGAGAATAAAGTAAATCCTATAAGACCTTGAGGGCCGCATGAAATGAGGTGGAGGGCCGCATCTGGCCCCCGGGCCTTGAGTTTGATATGTGTGGGCTAATTAATCTGTCAATCACATCCACTGAAATGTGAAAGAGAGACATGGTGACCAGACGATATATTTGTATATCATCTGGATTCAGGCATTATAATTAACACTTATTAAGGTCTTATTAGTCAGTCATTTATATTAATGTCTTATAAATGCTTATTGACAACTTACTAATGCTTATTAATATTTTAGAAATAGTTTACTAAGGAACCTAAAAGCTTTACCAGCCGTCTTTGTTATGGAAAACACCTTTTTTATTGTAGCAAGTGTTACATTACCACCATTTAAACAGCAGTGGGTTTTTATGGAAAAATAGGTCATAATACAGACAGCAGCAAACCTTTACATATTAATATTTGTGCACAATATTTAATAATAATCATGCACTATATTTTCTATTATTCATTCTTTCCACATTCACTTGGTGGTGGTAAGCCACTATTGTAGCCACAGCTGCCCTGGGACAGACTGACAGAAGTGAGGCTGCTGTCCCTCTGACCACCACCAACCATTCACACAAGTGTCTTGCCTAAGGGCACAAGGACTTCTGAGGTTCTGGTGGTCTCCCATCCGAGCACTGCCCAGGCCCAACCTTCTGAGCTCTGACAGGATCAGACTTTGACAAACTGCTCTGGCCACACATTAGTCCATCAGCTCAAATAAATAAAATCATTTGTCCATTTCCACTCAGCAGGTGTCGTGTTGAGCATTTGATCTGAGCTGTCGGGTCAAAAGCTCGTTCTCGTCGTAACCATGGAGACGTGATCATAAGGTGATGCATGATGAATGAGGGACTGCTCCAGTCGTTCAAAAAACAAAAACATACATACACATACAATCCATACACTTATTCCATCTGGTCTCAATCTTTAATAACGATACGTGTGATAAAATAACTCTCATTTATTCTGTGTTATGTGTCCGTGTGAAGCTCAGGGTCACAGCTGAAGATTGAAGAGTCAATACAAGATTTATGTGAACACTGTGAGCTGTAGGACCAGAAGTGTGTACGGGCTTATTCACTGTGGCAAAACGCAGAAGAAAAATATGAAGCGCTCAAGGTCACTTTACTGCAAACCAGCTCCTGCAAACATAACAGTGTTGACCTGAAAGAAGGTTTTTCAGCCTGATGCAAATCTAATCAGGGTTGAAGCTGCACACTTGATGACACACGTCGTTTTAATAAGCCCCGTCGACAAAATGAAATCTGTTTGCTCTGCCAATTTGTACCATTGTTCTGATTAGTGAAGATCTTTTGTATTTAGGCTGATTTTATCTTAGCTTGTTTTTTTGGTTCGACTCCTGTGCCTGTGTAGGATTGCTCTCGGTGCTTCGGTTTCTCCTACTGCTAGAAAAAGTAAAAGTCTCTACCTCTCTCTCTCAGGACTCTCTGAAAAAGAAAATTCATCTCAGTGGGACTTTTCTGGTTAAATGTCACAAACAAAAGCAGTTCTAATCCACTGCATTGCATAACTAATGTGACAGTGTTCTCATTCATCCAAACAGGTGCTTAATCACAAGTGCAAATGGAAAAATCTTATGGTTAATGTGAGTGGTTTGCATTCAATTCACTATTGGAAGATGCTCATGCAACATCCGACAAGAACCACTTCACATTCAGTATTTTAGTGTCCGTGTGAGGAACAATTGTCAGTTGTGTCAGGTTTTTACTCCTCCTAACCACTGTTTCACATGAGCAAATCCTTGATAAATGAGTAAGTATAAATGAAAAATATGAAATTGCAAATATGCAAGCTGTATTTGGGTAAATTGATACAAAAAAAAAAAAAGAGACTGAAACTAAAAGTAAAGGGCTCAACATGAACTTGACTCAGACTTGAGGCCTAAGACTCTTATGCCGCGTTCATGTGGTCCTCGGGAACTCGGAAAAATGTTGCTGCGACTTGAAAAATGCACAGCCTTTGTTCTGAAGACATTTGCGGATGAACTTTCACTAGCCTGGACCCTAGTCTTTCAAAGGTCGGTTGACTCACACACAGTATTATCACTCTGGAAAGCTGCAATAATCGTCCCTGTCCCCAAAATTCAGTTCCTAAGAAAATAATGATTATAGGCCTGTAGCTCTGACCTCCAATGTCATGAAGTGTTTTGAGAAGTTGATGGTGAGAGAGCAGAAGGTCAACACGGGAAACCTGCTGGATCCCTATCAGTTTGCTTATAAGAACAATCGTAGTTGTGATGATGCAGTACTGACAGCAGTGCATGACATCTTGCAGCACCTGGAGGACCCAAGGCGTAGGCTGCTGTTTATCGACTTCAGCTCTGCCTTTAACACCTTGATGCCCTATATCCTTCTAAAAAAAAACAATGACTTAGTCCCACTTCTGCAGTTTTGTGTTGTGAACTCAATCGAAAATGAGATGACATAAATCAAGGTGAATTGGCTCTGTGCACGGAACTTCAGATGGCTTGTTTATGTGAGGATTAAACACCGAGAGCTGTGCATTATATCTGTGTAATGCACTGGCTCAGAGTTGTTTAATCTGCTGATACCACGGTCAAACGTCTAAAAACTTTAATATACACGTACAGTTCGTTCACTGATGTCAATTTTTGCTTGGGAAATGTATTTTTAGGTCTACTTTTTTTTGTATCCGGGCTTAACAGCATGGCAACACAGCATGTTGTCAGGCTGTTGTAGTTTGAGATCGCTCCTCCGTCTCTCTCTCTCTCTCACTTTCTTTCTCTCTCTCTCTCTCTCTCTCTCAGTCGCATGTGTTTATTTACCTCGGACGGAGCAGTAGTTTGAGGAAAAGCAGTCTCTCAGTTTTCAAAGCCTGTGCAGGCGATGTATTCTGACCATTATCCCGGTCCACGTTCACAAACTACGATGTCTGTCCTCTCATGTTAAATATCCAATACATGAGTCTATCAAAAAAAGCTAGAAAGTTGTATAAGATAGTGGCAAGTCTCCGCCAGTTAAAAGTATCACTTCCTGTGTGTGCGCACAATAAAAGCCTCAAATAATTTAAAGTTTTATTATGAAGAGTCAGAGACAGCGACAGAGCACCAGAGACTCTTGCTCTTCCGTCTCGGCTGTCAAAGTTCGTTGGTTTTGCTCAGATGCTGCGCGTTGCTGTGAGACGTGTTCAGCGCACTGATATGTAGGTGATTTAACTCCTAATTACGTGTGCGTATATACGATTATAATGCACGCCAGTACATTGGAATTCTCACGACCATGGTATAAGTCAAAATAGCTAACTTCTGTACTCTTGTGTGTTTAAAAAGAGAGTGTTTGTATCTAAATGCTAAAAGGAAATGCTTGTATGTACAGAAGTTGACTATTTTAAACAAAAACAAGCTATTTGTTGTTCCGTGCACAGAGCCGACTTCATTACATAAATACAAATAATGTTAATGCTTCATATAGACATTGATCTCCTCCTGCATTTGACCATTGTGCCTTTGTAACTGATGAAAGTCTCTAAGTCTTACGTGAGATAAAAAAGAAATGTTGAGATTGTAAAATACATAGACTTTATTCAAACAGCCTCATGTCTATACATCCTTCACACAGCACACAGCAGATTCTTTACAGACACGTGTGTTGTGTGGATATTGCAAAGCTTTTCAAAGCAAAAGATAAACACAATAACAAAAAAAGACATATATATATAATTTAGACTCAAAGAATGAGGTAACAATTCACAGTAAAAATCCTTCAAGTTTCATTTCATAAGAACTTAACCTGCAATATTTCATTTTCATAAAAGTTTTTCTGAAAAACAGTTAGAAAAAAAATCATAATAAACCCCCGAAAAAAGCTTTACAAGTCCAGTCCCGAATCCTGTCCCACGTTACAGTAGAAAAACCACGCTGCGATTCCCTTTTGCAAAGAAGCTATCGGTGCTTTTGGTGTCGTCTGAGCTAAAAGAAGTGGTAGTGTGGGACGGGGAAGGTGGGCACTTTCATGACAGGCAACAGAAGCATTCTCTTGGGTAAACCTGGAGGAGACAATGAGAAGAGCACGCTGAGTCAGACCAGGGACAAAACATGATTCTGAAATATAACTGGTCCCGTAGAAGGATAAGGTTCTGTCTGCTGTTTACAGGGAGAAGAAGAAGGTGTGAGGATTTATTGAATGAAGTCATGGTGAATTCATGATGTATTCATGCATTAGTTCACCATGATTATCAAGAACTATTATGAATTCACCATGAATTATCATGATATCAATTGATTTTATGAATGAATTCATTCACAAATTCTATTATTAATTTATCTCATGAACATGTTGTTGGTTAAGCATGACTTAAGAATGAATACAAGGAATTCACATGTTCTAAAGACATCTGAACCAAAACTAATAATTCATTCTGACTTTTCAAATCATTCTTGAACATCATGACCTTCTTTTACCAAAGATTCAAACAAAGCATAATCTAGCCTTTTAGTAAAAACTTAGTTATGAACTCATGATGAATTCATCATTATTTAGTCCTTTGTAATCTGGTTTTGTTTTCTAAATAAAAAAATCAAGGCTTCCCTTATAATCCGATGGTTAATTAGAAACAGCACAATCATAACCCAAATGGGTACAGCCATTCTGCTACAGTAATTTCGGTAATTTGCACTAAAATGAACCACAGGTTGACTCAAAAATTGTGCCACTGTTAAATGAGTGTCACTGGAAACATTTTAGTGCAAATGTGACAGAATTGCTGTATCAACCTATTTGAGTTATGATTGTGCCGTTTCTAATCCAAACCAATTGCGCTATAAAAGAAGCCTTGAGTTTTTATTTAATAAACAAAACCAGAAGCTCAAATGCAGCACAAAGGATAAATAATGATAAATTCATCATGAGTTCATTATGTTTTGTTTGAAACTTTGGTGAAGGAAATTCATGCAGGATTTTCAAAAATCATGATAAATTACTATTTTGGTTCAATTATCTTTAGATCATGTGATTTCCTTGTATTCATAGTAGGTTTAATAGTCATGGTTAACTAACATGATTTTCATGTTAGTTCACGATTCACTGTTATTCCTGCTGAATTCATGTTGTTCTTGAAGACTCATGGTGAACTAATGCATGAATACATCATGAATACACCATGACTTTGTGCATTAATTCCTCATGAACCTGTCATGAATTCATGATGATAAATGAATTCAAGTCCCTCATTATAAAACGCTACCACATTTTCTTGCCACTGAACATTCATAAATAAAATTTGTCTCTAAAAAACAAAAAATAATTTGTCAACAGTTGAATGTGATTATTCTATTCAAGTGTTTTCTCTGTTCCGATTGGCTCAAGCAAATTAAACATTACAACATCAAACAAACCTATGAAGCTGATGTTGATCATGAAATCCTCAAAATGACTCCAAATTATACAAAAGGGGATACAGTGAACCAAAGGGACCCAGAACAAGAGTATACAGTATTTTGACACAAACGTCAGACAGAACCTTCTCGTTCTAATGGGACGTCAGTCTGCAGACTCAGCTCTCACAAGAGGTCAAAGGTCAGAAGAGTGCCAGAGTGTCAGGTCAGCAGCAGGAGTGAGAACGAGGTGGCACCATCACCAGCCCAGCACCGCACAGAATACACAAACAAACACAAATACACACAATACACATGAACACACACACCACACACAGACAGACAGACAGCAGGGCGAGTGTTTAGTCTGCACGTTTGTAGAAACGGGACAAGATCTTCTGTCACAAAATCTCAAGAGATCAAATTGTCATAAGATTGTGCACAAATGTTGAATATGATCATGTTTGGCATGAACAGGAAAGATGTTAAGGCTGGAGAGAAGCTGCTCTACACTTGCCTGGAGAATCCAGCCTCACCGCTGCACCAGCGGATGAGTCTGGTCGCCCCCCGAGTCAACTGGATTTCTAGGCGGAACAAAGCTCACCTAACAGACAGCGGAGGGAACCAATCTCGAGCCGGTCCCCTTACCGGCTCGAGCCGACTGCACTGCCTTGACCATCTTGAGCACGACTATTGACGCGATGTCTTTTTGGTAATTTAAAACGGCATTTACCGGTGAATGGAACAAACTCTCGATTTTCCGGTGTGCCATGTTGTTTATCCTTCCGCCGCGCTGGCTAGTTCCATGCGCGCTGCGCACAGCAGGGACGTTGTTAGCAAAACCACGTGACTGAAATAAACGATTTTCATTGCACGGTACGATCTGGATTTCGAAGGAAACGCCCTTGGAGGGGAGGGCGACCAGACTGACATTTTCTCTGTGTAAAAATACAGAGAAATGTCATTCTGGATCCAGGCAAGCTCTACACCAGGCTATTCAGTTCTATTTACCAGTGGGCCATTTTTGTCAGAGAGTTGTGCTCTGAGGGCCGGACTACAAAAGTGAACTGCAAATGTGTTTTACCTCCACTGTCCACAAACAACTATTGTCACTGAATTAAAGCGGACAAAGCCAAAAAAACAAACAAACAATGAAATAATGAACAACCAGAATCAGAGCAGCAGTGGGACTGGGACACGTTTGTAAACCAAGAATAAACTTTCTTCTACATTTTAGACATATCAGAGGAAAACCACATGGCTTTATTTTCATAGTGGGCCAAAACATACTGTTTAGTAGGCCGCATTCGGCCCCCAGGCCGCCATTTGAACAGCCTTGCTCTGAAATAACGGCAAACATAGAAAACAAATACAGATTGTGTAGTCTAAACGGTTTCATGAAACCAAACTCAGAGCAGTTCTGTGGACACAGTGTCTAGTCTCATCTCTACAAATTTGATTTGATTTGTAAGTCAGAGTTAGCAGAGCACAATTTTAATTAGGGATAGTCACACATCGGTATCAGTATCAAACAGTTTCAACACTACAATTAACTTTAAAAAGCTGATATTTACAGCCGATAATAATTTAAAAAAAGTATTCTATGCACTGTCTCTTCATGCACTCATTTTAAAATACTTTTATTTGTTTTTAAATGTCTTCATGGCCTTGCCCTCAGTGTCTCTCTGACTGCTGCAGCCGCATGTTTCTGCTTATTCTCTCAGGTTGGCTGATCAGTTTTTAGTTGTTGTCAGAGTCACTGCTGATTTCTCCTTTAAAAACGCACCTTTTCAGAATCAGAATCAGAATCAGAAAGAATTTTATTGCCATTGTCAGTGAACAAACAGAATTCACAGACTAGGAACTTGCTGCGGTGCTAATGTGCAACATATAACACAGAAAACACAAATAAAGATAAAGAATCTAGTAAAATATATCAAATATAGTAAAAATATTTAAGATATATACAATCAAGTATAAGGGCATGCAAAAATAGGCCAATAAAAATTAGGCAATAAAAATATACACAGTAATCAGAACAATCAAAACAACAGTGCAATCTGTCAGTGCAAGAGGTAAGATAATACTAACATATGAATAAATGAACGAATGCTTTTGCTTAGGCTTTTAACACGGTTTGATATGTTGACTTTGGTTGTTGTTTTTTTATCTTTGTTCTTGTTAAATTGTTTTTTACATTGTCTGTGTGTGAAGAACTTTGGTCAACTTTGCTGTTTTTAAAGTTCTCTATAAATAAAGTGTGATTGATAAAATGTAATAAAAATGGAAATTAATACATAAGCTGGCCAAAGCATGTTTTGCTGATGTGAAAAGCTTTGTCATGGATTTTCAATTGAAATATTGGTATCGGCAAGTCATTCTATACTGAGATGAATACTGGTGACAGTTCCTGACTTTTTGCTGTATCAGGTTTTATTATATTGTTTCAGTCGATATTCTGGTTGTGCCTTTTATCAGAGAAATTTAAACTATTGCTGGCTGATGTTTACTCAGAATGTTTCCTAATGCTCCAAATTTTCAGTAAAAGTTGCAACAGCATTTACATAACATTACAGAGAATTAAAAACAGCCATTTCAGTCTAAAGGTAAGATTTAGTATTGAGTTTCAACAAATTATCAAAAATTGTATCAGAACAGAAAAACTTCGATTGGTACATCTCTAGTACCAACAAAAAAGAAAGATTTTGCCATTGCACACACACATTTGTACTGTTGTAATTTATAGTGTCTAAACTAGATTTCCAATACTTAATACTGAACTATTGCTTCACTTTCTCCGGTTGTGTTATAGCTCTAAACAGAGTCATAATATTGGTATAAACCCCAAAGGGCAGAAAGCACATATTAGATTGTCTCGCAGTCGCCAAGCTGGAGGCAGCACAAAGTCAGAACAAGGTCAAAGTTTGTGGAAGACTGAAACTTATCTCTCTAAAAACATAATTGAGTTTTACTTCTATTATTTATTTTATTTTTAAACTTTCAGCAAAGTTTAAATATATAAAAATACACTAATATGTTAGTCAAACTATCTCATATTTCACCCAACGTCCTTTCCACAGATACAGTTTGTCTCACATCACCCAGGAGCAGTGGAAAGTAACATTTTAATGGAGCAAGGGAAGTGTAGCCTATCAGCCACTAAATGTCCAATGTTCATGTTAAAACATGTGGCTGGTTTCAGTCCAAATCTACCTCAGGCCACCTTCTGCAGCACACAGAGGCATTCACTATGTGTCAACGCGGCTGGTGAAAGTGTCCACAAAGACTGGACTGTTCAGAGTCTGCAGTGGAAATGACGATATGAGGACATGGGGATACAAGGACACAACATGTGGACATGAGGACACAATATGAAGACACGAGAAGCCAATATGAATACATGGGGATACAAGAACATGACATGAGGACACAACATGAGGTCACAAGTACACAACATGAGGATGCAAGAATAAGGACATTAAAAAACAACATGAGGAAACCAGGACAGTAGGACACAGCTTGAGGATATGATATGAAAACATTAGGGCATGAGGACACAAGTATACAAGGATGTTAGAACGCAACATGAGGACACAAGGACCAGGCGGCATAGAAGGACCAGGCGCATAGGGCCACAAGGACATAATGTCATAAGGATATAAGGACATGAAGACAAGACATAAGAACATGAGGGCACAAGAACACGAGGACATGAGATAAGAACATGAGGGCACAAGGATATGAGTTCATGAAGGCACGAAATAAGAACATGAGGGCACAAGGACACAAGGATATGAAGGCACGACATAAGAACACGAGGACATGATGACATAAGAACATGAGGGCACAAGACATGAGGACATGACATAAGAACATGAGGCACAAGGATATGAGGACGTGACATAAGAACATGAGGGCACAAGGATATGAGGACATGAAGGCACAAAATAAGAACATGAGGGCACAAGGGCATGAAGGCACAACATAAGAACACGAGGGCACAAGGTAATGAGGACATGAAGGCACGAAATAATAACATAAGGGCACAAGGACCCAAGGATATGAAGGCATGACAGAAGAACACAAGGACACGAGTGTATGAAGGCACGATATAAGAACACGAGAGCACAAGAACACGCGGATATGAAAGGACAACATAAGAACACAAGGACATGACGATATGAAGGCACGACATAAGAACACAAGGACATGAGGATATGAAGGCATGACATAAGAACACACAGGCACAAGGACATATCATAAGAACACGAGGCACAAGGACACGAGGACATGACAGAAGAACACGAAGACATGAAGTTATGAATGCACGATATAAGAACACAAAGGCACAAGGACACATCATGAACACGAGGGCACAAGGATACGAGTACATGACATAAGAACACAAGAGCACAAGAACACAAAGACATGAGATAAGAACATGAGGGCACAAGGATATGAGGACAAGAAGGCACGAAATAAGAACATGAGGGCACAAGGATATGAGGACAAGAAGGCACAAAATAAGAACATGAGAGCACAAGGGCATGAAGGCACAACATAAGAACACAAGGACACGAGTGTATGAAGGCACGACATAAGAACACAAGGACACGAGTGTATGAAGGCACGATATAAGAACGCGAGAGCACAAGAACACCCTGATATGAAAGGACGACATAAGAACACAAGGACATGAAGGCACAACATAAGAACATACAGGCATCAGGACACATCATAAGAACACGAGGGCACAAAGACACAAGGATATGACATAAGTACACAAGGGCACAAGGACACAAGGATATGAGGATACAAGGATACGAGGACATGACATAAGAACACAAGGGCACAAGAACACAAAGACATGAAAGCATGGCATAAGAACGCGAGAGCACAAGAACACGAGGATACGAAAGCATGACATAAGAACACAAGGCACGAGGAACAACATGGAGACACGAGGACATGGGTAAATAAGCACATGAGGACATTCGGGCATGAGGATGCAAGGACAGAACATAGGGACATTTAGACACAGGCTCCACTTTAAACCTACAGCTGAGTCATTTGTGTCTGATTTATAAGTCTTTTAAACATAAATACTCACATTTAAAGTGTATATGTTAAGCTCCTTAATATAATAATAATTAAAAAGTCTTACATTTGTAATGTATCTCTCAAAGTGCTGCACTAGATATTATCCATTCACTTCAAACTCTGTGATGATAAGCAGAAGTCAGAAGACTGACGTAAGCAAGGCTGCCAATCTGTGCCACCGGCCCCTGTCTCCATCACACCACACTCAGAGTACACAAAACAACCCTCTGAATTATTTACTGCAATCAAATTGAACACACTTTTCACAACTTTCCAAAACTTTCCAAAACTTTCACAAACCAAAGCAAATTTTGTTGTCAGGGCAAGGTTAACAACAACTAGCATGCTAATAAGCAAACGCCTCATTAGTATAGCTTTGTTTTTGTTTGTTTTTTCTAAATCAAATCTAATAAAACAAATGTTCTTCCCTATACAGTCTGCCAGGTCAAATAGTTAAACATCTTTACGGTGCATGTTCCTGCTGCCGTCAGAAAAGCTTTTTGAAACGAGAACAGAGCCGGAGCGTCGCAAAGCTGCCATGCTTTGTGTCTTACATAAGAGCAGAGCGAGGAAGTGACAGTCGAATAATCCCAACACCACAGTTACATCTCCACAACACACACACACCTTCTCTATGCAAAGACTATGACATCTTACAGAATCCTATGGCGAGTTTGGAAATAGATATTCAAAGGTGAACACGGACAAAGAGCTTTACTGCCAGCAGCGATCTGATTTCAAGAGATTAAGGAAATTAAACAAAAGACAAGAGCAGATAATTAGCAAAAGCACAGAAAGATTTGTTTGCTAAACAGTGGGCTGCCAAATTCTCAAGCCTGATTAGGAGAAGCAAGATTGAATTGACTATTGAAAAGCAAACAGATGGAAGCCAGAGTGAAATCGTGAGAACTGACAAAGCAGGATTAATATGCGTGTGATTTGTGACCGCAGTGTCACAAAGTCAGCGTGTGGAAGGAGGAGAGCTGGTGCTTAGTCTGAGTTAACTGTGAGCAGTAGGACTCACCGTAGGCAGGAGCAGCAGCTGCAGCAGCAGGACTGTAGGCGTACGGAGTCCCGAAACCTGAGGGTCAGAGGTCACACATGTCAAGTCATGGATGTAAGTTGTGCTTTCTAGAGACATCTCGTCTAACCCTGAAATAGGTAGAACTGTTGCAGACTATTCCTAACTGTTAGAAACTAAGATAATTTTCAAGTAGAAACAATGCTTTTGCGTTCGCTTCATACTTGCAGAGGAAACACTACCAGTAGGCAAAGGTAAGGAGCAGCTTAGGGTCCTCATCCTTTAGGGGCTTTGCACATATCGCAATGAAAGTAAGAAACATCTTCAGAATTATATCTAACTGTTAAATTAATCTTATCTGCCCCTTTAAAGGAGACCTGTGAATAGAATCAGTCTGTAAAAGGGAAGGTTAAGCAAATGCTAATGGAGAGGTGGCAGCTGATGTGAGGCATCCTGATCTCAAAGAGAGACAGAAGTTTCTAGATAGATGTGTCTGATCAGTCACATCACATAGCATAGTTTCAGCTTTAGTATTTCTGTTCACAAATACAGTGCGAGGATGAGAACCACATGGAAGTTGTGGAGAGGAAAATGGGTTCAAATTGGATCAAAACATTGTAGTGTCCAGTTGGCTTAACAATAATGTCCTTATAAGGCAAGCAGGTCCCCATGAATTGAGTGTGCATAGAGATTTTAGCCTTTCATCAACTAAACTTGATGAGCTTGTTCCCGTTTGAGGTGGAGGCTGACTGGAGCCTGCAAAAGTGACTTTGGGCCGTAAGCGGGGAACAGCTTGGCCAATTCATTGCAGGATTAACAAATAGAGACAGACAATCAGTCAACCTCTTATTCATTCACTAGGGGTCTTGCCAAATAACCTAAACATGCATGTTTTTGGAGGTGAGAGGAAGCCATAGTAACTGCAGAGAACTCACAGTAACACAGGCAGAACATGCAAACTCCACCCAGAGAGATTGTGATGTTAATTTGCTTCGATCCAGGCTTTAAACACAGTATTTCTTTTTTGTGAAGCCAGAGCTCTAATCACTCTGCACGCCTTTGTCTGATATAAGACTAATCAATTTAGACTTTCATCTTAACCTATATAAATACAGAACCCTAACAGTATATTTACAAAACGATGCAGAAAAGCGAAGAGACATAGTTCTTTTATCAGAGCGTTTAAGCATCATCTGTGTGCAGCTGCCTCTGCTCTGCACTGCGGGCTACAGCAGACCTATTTATGATATTTACTGCTCAAATGAACCGTGACTGTTTCAAACCAGAAACACACGCCTCCAGACTTAAACACAAATGTGGCACAGTGTTAACACATGCCCAAAAGCCTGTGTAAATATGAGATGTAAAAGCAGAAGGACTGTGTGTACCTGGTGTGACATATCCTGGTGCGGCGGCGCTCACAAAAGCTCCTCTGGCCAGCGCGGCTCGACCTCGTCCTCTGGCCACCTGCGCCGCCACTGCTGAGGCCGCGGCCGCTGCTGCCAATGCGCTCTTCGTCTGGGAATAAACACCCTGAGACAAGCAGCACACAGTCAGCAGTGTAGAAGAGACAGACATGAACTCTATACAGGGTGGAATATACTGCAGGTCAGGGATTTATACAACTATGTTTTCCATTGCCTCTGGGCCAGGTAGTTGCACAACATGTCACTACTTTTGCCCAAATTTGGAGTTGAACCAAATATCCACTGCCACTAATGTTAGTAACTACTTCTACAGAGTCTGATTTGTACTGCTCTACAGTACAAATCACAACTGAACCAAAATTAAACAAGGATTTGACCAGTACTGGTTACCAGTAGTAACCAGCATTAGGCCAAGTCTGAATCAGAATTACACCAAAACTAAAAAATGACAAACCAGGCTTGCAAACAAGAAAACATACTGTATGTACATATGCCAATTTGGACCCAGAACCTTAAATTGAATAGGCCTGCTGTTGGTTTTTGATTACCTACAATGGTGAACTTATACTGTAAATGTTACAATGGCACAAGTCTAAAAATGTATTTGAAGTTTACATTTACACACAATGCTGTGAATGACTACAGATTCTACTTTTAAAAGCATGATGCTTTTTATAAGAAATCTCAGTTAATAACAAAATCATACATGTAGCCTGAATAAGACACATTCACTTTATAGAAGTTTAGATGGAGGGCAAGAGCCAGTTCTCATTCCACACATTTTGAATCTGATGATTTAAATCAGATTCAAATCTGTAAAAACCTATAAAAAAAAAAAAAAAGAAAAAAAAGAAAGATGTTTGCAAGTGTGTCCCATGTGTACTTTCTCTAACCTGAGGCAGAATTTTCTTCTTCTTGTTTGCGGCTGCGTTGGGCCAGAGAACAGTTTTTCCAGAGCTGCTAGAGCCGCGCTGGCCTTTGCTACCTTTTTGTTGGGGCCAGCCCCACGAAACTTCTGTCCGTCCACCTCCACCTGCAGAAAAAAACACAAACACTAAACGTCAGAAGGTTTGTATGTGATACAATAATATTATCTGTTCTGCGGTGTGGCGTGTTTCTGTAGCAAAGTGTTTCTCATTAATGAAGGAGACTATTGTGTCTCCATAAAAACAACCTGACAATAAATGGATGGTGAAACTAATTACAGCACACTTTATGAATGTACTGTTGCATAATAGAAAAGTATGCTTAATCTATAATCAATGATGAACATAAGAGTCAATAAGAGACTTTTAACACCCAAAAAACTGTAGCAACACAACACAAAGCAAACCACAGATGAAAGACACTATTTAACTGCAGTTTTGTGTGTCTCCTATGTGTGTGGTTTCTGTGTGTGTGTGGTGTGTTATGTGTACATGTGTCTGTTGCTATGTTCTACATGTGAGCGTGAGCGCTCAGTAATAGCTGGTTCTCTCCCTGATTCCAGCGCACAGAGCGAGAGAAAGATAGAGCAGCTCCTCTGATGTACAAAACCCACTCAACCATGGCTTTGTTGAAGTCACAAAATAACATGTGCCACAAAGCACGTTTAATACGACACACAGGCTTATTCCTATAGTTCACTGACACTGTGACATGTGTAAACTTAGAAAAAGAAAACATTTTGCTGTGGTGCCCAGGATTCTGACAAATGAATGAAGTGGTAACACTGTAATGCATTTTTCATTTTTACAGCACTTTTCAAAACACTCAAAGCCGCCCGACAGAACAATAATACAAACAAGTCATTACACTTCTTCTATCTTTTTTTATAATTAAAGTCTTATCATTTTGCAAACACCTGCACTAACTGCCTCTGGCACATGTGACTCATTATAGAAGAGCAACAGAAAATGTGAATGTGACATTGCAAGATACTTTAGTGCTTCTTCAAGTGACACTGTAACTTTCTAGAGAGACAAATCAAAAGCATCATCACATTGAAATAGAAAGTCTCACATTAGTTTTGGGGCATTATTGAATACACATCCAGTTTGATGTCTGTCGTGGAATATTACAGCTAAAGGAACAAGGCTCATGTAGGACACAGAATTATTGATATTAGCCAGATGCTCAGAACAAAAATGCTCATTTTTAGTTCAAAAAACATCAAAGTAAAAAAAAAAAAAAAGTTTTTTTCTTTTGTTCTAGTCTATATTTTGTACTTAAAGATGTCCTGTGTACCTTTCTGGAGGTGAAAAGTCAACTATACAACTCACTGAATTAGAAAGCATAAGCAGTACTTTCAGACAGTAGTGCTCAGCATCGGGCCCGGGGGCCAAACTCGGCCTTCAAGCGTTAAATTGACCTGAGAGACCAAAGAGGTGCTGAAATGTGTTGAAATGTTTGTCTGACATTCTGAACAACTGAAAAGATTGTCAAAGTGCACCAAATCAGTTATATTGTGCCAAAGTATGTTAATAAAATAAAATACAATTTAACCATTTTTACCTTTTTCTTTTAAGACTGGTACAGTCACAATATTCTTTTCCAGGGGCCAATTGAGGTGGGTGAGCCAATAACAACGTAGACAACGATTATTGTGTATATATTAAGCTCTTACTGCTTAAAAGGTTGTTTATTTGGTAAAGTAGTGATAATAAATAAAATACATTTTAAAAGATTTCTGTGGTCCAGTAGCAGACCGGTTTTGGGTCCCAGACACAAAATTTAGCCCTTGACACACTACATAAATATTCATATTGGCCCCTAGAGACAAAATAATATTAATTTTGGTCCTCTAAAGAAAAAAGTTTGGACAACCCTGCTTTGGGACAGTCTGAATAAGTCTAAATACATTTATGCATAAGCTTTCATAATGTATGTCAGCTACACATGGGAACAAACATGAGCGAGCCTCCTCCAGGACAATGAACAGTTCTTTTGTGCTCATGCAAGCTCACAGCACACAGATTTGTATTATTTACTTTTATGCAACAAAGAAATCTAAAAACATGCTTTTATCCAAGTCTTTTTCTGGCCAAAAGTTACACCGTGCACCTTTAAAAGCTACACAATAAGCCTTTAACAAAATACATTTAAATCTAAAACTATGAGTGCTTTATAGAAAACTTCTTTGTGCACTGAAGGATGTATTTAGCATTCCATTTAAACTCATTATGCAAAGACGTGCGTCACTCACATTATTCTTATTATCTCTCTATGCTTTTTAATTTGGCCATACAGTTGATTGTCTTGTTTACTTTACGACCGAGCCTCCAGACGATCACAGTAACATTAAAGTGGTTCGGGGCCGTTGTATTTAGCAGTAGATCAGCTGGAGAGTGAGAGCAGGACAGCTTGTTCAGTGAGGCCCTGCTGTCAGCCAGAACTACTAATCAGTCAGCAGAGTGATGGAGCAGGCAGCCATGTCTGAAAACATCACTCCCCACAGAGAGACGCAAACACCGCTCCACCAATCACAGGCCTCTCACGCTCGCACTACACTTACTGCTTTTTCTCTTTCTTACCGGAGCTTACAGAGCTGCAGCGGTGGAAAAGGACAAAAGAATAACCAATATAATGACATTTCTTAGGTTACAATGACACTTTTGTTTTATGTCACTACATTTACGAGCAGCTATTTTTTATTCTACATTTTTGAAAAGGACTGAAAAGTAAAAATAATTTTCCTGGATATGAGAAGCTCTGAAAAGGCCATGCAGTAATTGGTAAATGTCTCAATTTACAATATATAGCACTTTTCCACTTTCAAGCACTTATAGCACTTTACACTTTATTTATTATTTATTACATCCCTATTTCTACTGTAAATGTATCTTTTTATGCCTAGTTATGTCCACTTCTAAACAGATATTGTCTAAATTTTATATAGGCCTCTTAACTTCAATTTTTGGTCATGCTAACAGGCAGGCAGATTTCTTTGCAAAAGTAGTCTCCTGGCGAAAAAGGTTGGGTTAAGGACCAACTACAAGCCACTCTTCTCATCCGCTGTAAACCCGGCGTTTTCCATCCAAGCACTGACCAGGTTCTGTGACGGGATCAAGCTTTGACAAGTAGGTAGTAGCAGCCTTCTTAAGATTATAAATCAATAGCAACTTATCACAAAAAAACAAAAAGACAAAATAACATGAAGAAGCAACGGCTCTTCTATGAGTTCCTCTTGTTAATTTCGATTCTTATCACGATTCATGTTCATAATTTGTTTTTATGTCTCTTAAGAACAAAGACTCCTCCCTGAATGTGAGAAGTTGGCATAGCAGCAATACCTCAGTTATAGCAGCAGCTCAACTTAAATCATCAAATCAATTATAATGTTTTAGAGTGAGACATATCCTTACAAAATCTTAAAATCAGGAAGAAAACATTTTCCCAAAACAGCCATAAATTGCCTTGAATGAAAAAACAATCTTCTGCTTCTTTCAAAAAATAAAAAATTCTTATGGGATTATCGGTGAGCGTCTCTTTCCGCTCTCCTGCGCATGTCTCCTGCAGAAAGATACGCTGTCTGCTTAAGATTTATTATGAACATTTGACTTTCATGGTAAACAGGTCATGACCAATGTTACGTGATCGATCACCGCCAACGGCTAGTTAGAGTTGGGTTCTTCAATGACCTAGGGACAGAGTAGGATAAATTTTTGCCTGTGAACTTTACGTGGATGCATTACTTTTATGAGATTTTATCAGAAGAAAACTGGTGTTGTGGAGAGGAGCGTAGAGGCGTGGAGAGAGGAGGTGAGTGTGCTGTTGTTTTGTCATCAGAGGTGAAAAAAAGCTTTTGTGCATTTTTAACGTTTTGATATGTAGGGAGGAATTTCACTCTGTGCCCCGCAGCTACCATTGTTTTTCATGTGTCTCTTCGGAAAAGACAGAAACAGAAAGTTTAACCTCCTCCGGCTCTTTTCATTGGCTGCTGAGCTCCGTGTTTGCCAGAGGAGGTCATAAAGAAAACAGCACCGGAGCAGCAAAAATCAGGTTTACAATTCAAACATGTATAAAAACTGTGACTGGAGTCTAGTCTAGTTCAGACCTGCCACAAACTACACGTTTGGAACGTGAGTCTAGTCGCAGATACCTCCACACTACACAAGTGACACAACTGCGACTAACTTCAACTAGCTTCAACTAATCTCAACTAGGCCAGTTTTAGCAACACAATTCATCTAGTACTGCAGACCTGAGAGCATTAGCGCAGAGGAGTGAGGTGTATTTGTGCGACTCTCACCTCCATCACAAAGCGCTTGTCGTGGCTCCTCCGCTCTCAGAGATCAGCTCGTACTTCAGACCTCGCCTCTTCTCGTTCAGCTCCATCACCGGATTCTTCCCGCTGGCCGTCAGAATGGACCCTGAGTTCTCACCTGGGACGCAGGAACACACATGAGCACACATCACGTCATTATTACAGGTGGGCTGGGCAATGTCGTGATAAAAATGGAATCATGAGCTTTTGGTGAAATCGTCAACTCGTAATTTCTCATTCTCTATTTATGATCTGTTTGTTACAATACAGACACTTATTTCTAGCATATTCTCTTAGCCTCAGAGTTGCCAAGTTTGTTTCTTTATAACGAATTTGGGCATCTGTTTTAATAGTCTTATGAATTTTGAAGGTCATGTGTTGAGGTCTTTTGTGCTGCAGTTTAATTGAAGTTCCAGGTGATTTTAGCAAATTTTAGTTTGATTTACAAAAAATATCTATTTATAAATGAAACATGATTTTTTTAGCATAGGGGTCCCCAACCACCGTGCCTAAAACCAGGCCTCTTCACCACCAACTATATTTTATTTTATAGTCTTGCTACTGTTGTGTTTTACTATGAAAATATAGAGCCAACAAATCCAATAAACAGCTAATTTAAACAATAAGAACACTAAAAATAACATATTTATCAGTTGTATACATTTTCCGTTGTTGTTATTGACGCTACCCGGTCTCGACGGTCCCTGAAATTACTTCTTTTTTTTTTTTTTACTGTACCGTCCTTACAAAAAAAAGGTTGGGGAACGCTGTTTTAGCATATTTTCAAAAGCTGTTGTTAGTGTTAGAAATGACTAATGTTTTATCACACAATGTTCTAATTAATCGATTATTTGAATAACTTTATTTATGGGTTGAGGTCGCTTGTCTTTGGATTTTTTTCAAAGGCTTTCGCGTTTTCTCTGAAAATCTGGCAACTCTGGTCAGTCTTTGTTCTGCTCTGAGTGAGTGACAGCTGGATTTAACCCATAGACATTAAATTAGTAACACGCAATCAGCAGCTCTGCTCTGTTGTTACACTCGAACAGTTCGACGCCATATTCCTCCGGTAGAGGTGACGACTCAAATCAATAAACTCAATGGCAGAAGTTGCACTTTTATGGATAACAGCAAAACCATGAGCAAAACTGACTGATTTGTGTCTTATGAAGCTTTTTTAAACAATTTTGGTGATGTGAGATTATATTTCTCAAACTATTATTTCTTAGGCTGGAAATGCTCCATCACCGATGCGACAGACGCGCCTCCACAGAGAAGTGAAGCTATAACTATGTTTGGTGTTATTTATGTAATTTGTCTGCTGTTCTCACTAGTAACATGCAAAAGAGACGTTTGCCGTTAGCAGTTTTATACACATTTTTATCTACAATAAAATACTAAAAGGTTTGTAAACTCAACAATAACTTGTACAAGGCCTTTGACCTTTGCTAAATGTGGTCGGTAGGTTTGTACCAGCTGACACTCTCTGGATCTTTCATAACTTGCGTTTTTTGCAGGCTAATGCTAACGGCTATAGGAAAATAAACAGTAGAACGCTCTGGACTAGCTCAGATGCTAAGTGTTCGATAGCATCAGAGTCTAACTGCACGTCTACTAATTATATGTCTATGGATTTAACCAATCACAGTAAAGGAATGTCACAAAAGCAGATGACTGTATTTACCTCTTATTGCCTTTGAGGTCTACAAGAATTGTGATAAACTCGAAGTTGTGATCTGTCTCCAGGAAAATTTGATGATATTTCTTCCCTTATTATTTTCTAATTACAGGGTTCATGCAGATTAAAAAAAAAAACTACGACATATAATGTAAAGTTGTCAGAGTTGTGTTTGTTTTGATTGGTTTGAGTGAGCGCGTGTCGTCACCTCCAGTGTGTTGGAGCTGTCTGAGGAGTGTGTGGGTTATTGCTTGAGTGTGTGGAGGTCTCGCTCTTGCCCTCTCCGTCCGATTTCTCGTCCGAACTCATGGGGTCCAGTCGGAGTCGAACCCTGTGGGATAGCCCATCGCCTGAAGAACCTGACAACAACACCACACAGGACACATTTAGAAATACACAAGATACTGTCTGTGTTCAGGCTGTTCTGAGGTTTTTAGATTTAAACTTTGTCAAGCATTGCTCTTGTGCAAAAATGATAACATTGCAAAAAAGAGCAGCAAAAAGTTGATGCTTCTGACAGTACAGTAAAGAAAGGTTTTATGTTGTAAGTTAAGGGCAGTAAAACACATGCTTGGTTTTGGTTTTTACTCGCAATTTATAGCTTGAACTGATAAATGAAGCCGAGGATTTAAATATTTACAAACAAGATCAGACTAGATCTGCTGGACTCAGTTTTTTAAGTTCCTCAGGGATGAGTTGTAGATTGTTACTCCCATCAGAGGAGAGTGTGGATGGTGACATCTTCTCACACTGTGCGTTTACATGATCAGGGAAAAAGACTATTTGGTTTTCACTACTCCATGACTCAGGCTGTATTAAGTTGAGTCACTTAAATATTGTTTATAACTGTTTGTAATATTGTCTGTAAAATTACAAACTGATCTTTCTGTTAAACTAGTAAATATGAGGTTCTGTGTGCCAATTTGTGTTTTTGCGCTTTATTTGTAAAAAGTGTGAACTTTGTTGTTGGAAGTGTGCAGGGCTTGTGAGCATACTCAGTAACATTTGTCCAGGTGTCTGTTTACATGACATCTGACATCAGACTACAATCAGTCGGGACCATGAAGCACTAATTGGTTTACCGAAAACCGGTTTATTGTAGAATTGTTTTAAACAGACTGTCCTCATGTAAACGCCCAGAGAATGATCCAGGCCAAACTCATTTCTAACCAACTTCTCAGTCAGAGGAAGTTGCTTGGTTAGCAACACAACATTGGCTTAGAAAAACTCCAGCAGATCTAGTCTGATCTTGTTAGTAATAAATAAAATCCTGGATGTTTTATGAACTTCTTCATGTATTTAAATCAAAGTTTACCTAGATTGCCAGACTGACTGTGAGAAGATGTCCACATTCACACCTAATGAAATCACAATCTACAACTTATCTCTGAAGAAGTTGCTTGGTAAGTAATGAAATATTTTTTTTAACGGTCCAGCAAATCTAGTCTGATCTTACTGGAAAGAATAGCATCTCACAATGTAAGACTTACATTACCTAAGTAGTATTTCGTCACCCTATTAAACTAATGGCCTAAGTCATTTTTTCAAGTTTTGGGAAATCACAAAAACTTCGCCAAATCCAGACTATATGATATTTGTTAAATATTTCAACCAAAAAGGCCTTCACAGTGGATGACTGTTGACATGCATAAAACATTGTGTGTCAATTATTTAAAATTTAAGAATAAAGTGACTTAGGCCATTTTTCAATTTTTTTTGTCTGACTTAGGCAACTTTACATCTGACCTAAACAGCCCTTTCAGTCCATAATCCAAACTCAAAACTGAAATTATTCTGAGTTAAATCATACAAATGCCACATAAAGTAAACTGGTCAGGAGTCAGACCCTTTTTTCCATTCTCCAGGTCTTCTTTGCTGGGTTTTTGAACTTAACCCATTTCCAACGTCTGGTTTTGCCAGCTGAAAACTCAACCATCAACTGTCTTTTATAAAGTAAACTCAAAACATACTTAACTCTAACCTAAATCGACCAATTGTCAATTAATCCGACCCTGAGTAGGCATGTCTCTATCCTCACTTGCCCAGCCCTTCTTTTTTGAGTTTTTATACCTATCCAGTTCTATTCAGTGTTTCATCGAAATCATCATTCTTGGTTATCTTGATTTGTCAAACTTGGGTATTATTGCTTTGTGCTTTTTTGTGTTGGTTAAAGAATATTTTGGCTAGTCAAAAACAGGCTGGGACATCAGAAATAGATGCAAAAGCCACCTCAGCTGTCTCCTCATAATGTGAAGGAGCAGTGGCTCTACTCTGAGTTCCTCCTTGCACCGAGCAACCCTGTGAAGGACACCATTTCAATCTCTTGTATCCACAATCTTGTGTTTATGGTCATTCCCCAAAACTCATGGACATAGGTGAGGGTTGGAACGCAGACTGATGGTAAATGGAGCTTTGCCTTTCAACTCAGCTCCTTCTTCACCACAATGGTCCGATAGAGCGACCTCATCACTGCAGACGCTGCACCGATCCTCCTCAGTCTCACCTCCATTCTTCCCTCACTATGAACAAGACCCTGAGATACTTTAACTCCTGCACTTGGGCAGGACCCTGCACCACCTCGAGGGGCCAAGGCACCCTTTCCAGTCGAGAATCATGGGCTCAGATTTTGAGAAGCTGATTTTATCCCCAACCGCTTCACCCTCGATTCAAACTGTCCCAGTGCATGAGGCAGGTCCTGGTTTGAAGGAGCATCAGAACAACATCATCTGCAAACAGCAGAGATGAGATCCTGTGGTCCCTAAACCAGACAAGCTCTGCTCCCTTACTGCAGATAGAAATTCTGTCTATAAAAACAATGAACAGAACAAGTGACAACGGGAAGCCTGGGGGAGTCCAACATGCACAGGGGACAGCTCTGACTTACAGCAGCTGAACACAGCTCCTGCTCTGGTCGTACAGGGACTGGACAGCCCTAAGAACAGGGCACTGAATGGAGCACTTCTCTGGAGCAGCACATGTGGACTGAGGCAAACTGCCATGAACCCTCGAGCACTCTATGAAGAGTATAGAGCTGGTGTTCCCACGACCGTAATGAAAACCACACTGCTCCTCCTGAATTCAAGATTCAACTATCGGTCAGATTCTCTTCTCGAGTACCCTGGAGCAGACCTTATAGGGACGACTGACTCTACCTCTTTCTCAAACAGAGGGACACCATCCAAGTCTTCCAGAGCCCCTTCTTAAAGGGGTCCTATTATATAAAATGTATTATTCAAATATTTTAACCTTGTTATAATGGCCTCCCTTCACAATTAGTTTACTCAAAGTTATATTTGAATTAATTCAGAACTTACCTGTATTTACTTGTTATAGTTCAAAAGATTAATACTCAAAGTGAAGCTTATATGGTTCAAAACTGTCCCATAGTAATTTTCCAACAATAATAATTAGTTATTTAAAATGTTTTGCCTCTTATAGTTAAGCCCCGCCTCTTCATTTTAAGATTTATCAGTTCTGCAGTTTTGAACAGGAAGTCAATAGAGCTGTTTCTGTTTTCAAGCCTTTTTAGATCATTTTTGTGTTTTATAGTGAATATAAGGTAAATTACTGATCTGCAGACGTTCTAGTTTCTTACTAAAAAAACACAATAGGTTTCCTTATAATAGACAGACCACCCCCTAGTCTGACAGTCCAGAGGTACTGTCCCAGATCCCCATGCATTAATGCAAATTAGTAGTTAAACTATACCTTGTGAAATTTGTACTATATTACCACACAAGCCTTTATAATTGTAAACCTAATCATTCACTAGTAGAAACTAATAAAAAAACACATTTTGCAGCTTATTTTGTGCTATAGATTCTGTTTCTTCTTGAAGCAGCTGCCATAAGGAATGCTTGTTAAATTGCCTAAGTCACACTTTTTATCCTAATTATTCCAATATGTTGACTTAGGCCACATATAAAATGGCCTAAGTCTCCCTCTTGACATAGGCCATTGTCCTTTTGGGCACAAAAAGCATGATCCTTCTAACTAAACATTTCAGAAACTTTTTCAGAGATGCCCAGTATTGCTAAGAGATGATTTAGGCCAAAAACTCATTTTTGCCAAAAAATGACTTAGGCCATTAGTTTAATAGGGTGACGATTTGTGTTTTTATGTAGGCTACACACTGGAGCAAAAATGTAACCTACACACTGGAGCAAAAAAAGAAGCAATTTCTCACTTGAAGCAAACAAACAAAAAGCTATTTCTTGAAATATTGACAAAACATACTTGTTTTGTAGTCTTAAGAGACAAAGTCAAAACTGACAAACAAACATGTGCCTCAATTCAAGCACTTTTTACCATTTAAAGTCATTATTTTGTCCCCAGTGCAACAACCAAACACCATGTTCTTAAAAATTTTAGTTCTGTTCTTTAAAGGGGTTTCTTAAGAGCCATAGAGGTTTAACAGAGCTGCAAGCGGACCTCGAGCTACAGGTTGCAGACCCTTTTTCTAATAAGACGATATGCAAAAATTGTATATGGATGAGAGAGATTTTAACCGAAATATTTAAGTAATCAGGATTCTTCGGTGAGTATTTTATCTAATCTCATCCTAAGTGATCGTCTGGCTCAAATAAAACCTGAACCATGGAAGAGAGACTGTTGAAACGGTGAGGAAAAGGAGAAGGAGAGAAACTGAGGCGTATGAGAAAAAGCCTTATATGGGAATAAAAACGCTGGTGGCGGATTATCCCGGCTCTGTGCTCCGGAGAGACTCTTTGTTCACCATCACTTTGGGATTACATGGATTTGACCACCTCCAGACCTGCGCCGCAAACACAAAACCCTAAACCTAAAATACAACGGGCAGGGTTCACAAAGCACATATGGGATTGTGGAATAATCCAGACAAAAACCAAAACAATTCAATCTAGAGCTGATATTATGATTATTAAAAGTGCGTATGAAAGGTTAGATACATTTTTCAATACAACATAGTGAGAGGGATATTTATAGTTAAGAACATTAAACTAAATTTGCCAGATAAAAGTCTTATGTCCTATTCATACTGCATAATATTAACCTGGAGACCTCATGTAAATTATAATATTTACTCATGTCATCTGAGATCAGTAAATATGAAAAATGTTTCCCCCGAATTTTACCTCCTGTAATTCACCAAACTCTGGTGTAAATCTAGTCCTGTGTGAATGTGTTTGTCTGTGTTTTCAATCCATGAACAGTTTATAAATGATTTATTAATGACTCTGCCTCTTATTTTAACTTCAGATTTGTACAAAATTATGAGTATTCTTTACGGACCATTCTCAAATAGAACAGTTTTTTTTTCTGTAATTAAAAAATCTTGGACAGAACGCAACAAAGTTTGGATGGAGTGACTTTATCATCAAATAGATTAAAAGAGAGAGACTGCGACGGGGAGCAACATTTATGCTGCCACACCTCAGGTAAGCTAATTCACGTTAAAACAAACCAAAAACACATGAAAGGCTCATTTAATGAAGTAAAAGAATGTTGCCATAAATCATCGGTCACCATTTCCAAAAAGTCTGTACAAATAAGAAAATTACAGACATGCGAAAACCTGTAAAAAAAGTCAGACGTTGTGGGTAATTTAAAGCTTACAGACATACCTAGATGAATATTATGCCAAGTGAATAGGACAATAAAAGAGGTAAAAGGTTTAGCTTTCCATTGCCTTAACATAGGACTTTCCCAATGACTTCCCCACAGCAGGAGCCTTGTGTTGATGAGGTTTGTCCAGCAAATATGACATATGTATATGACTTCATTCTGCAACTGTTACCAAGCAACCACATTGTAAATATGAACCCAAATCTCCATAATTTAGACATGCATTATTATAAGAGAAACTATATAAAATTATGAAATTGACTTTTGGAGTCTGTGCGGAGTTTCTTTGAAAGTTGTGTGATTCATCAAAATGAAAATGATAAGCTTTTCAAATAAGCACTTAGAAAAACACCCACTTATGACATTTCAAACTAATTCACTTTAGACTGCTTTTTACTCCCTAGAATCAAATAAATATCTCCCCTCTTAATTTCTCTGTAAACAAGGTTTAAACGCTGATGTTGTGATCACAAACTGTCAAACAAATCTGAAAATTAATCACAGAATTTAGTTTAAAGTTCATGGCAACATTTATGGAGCTCAACAGTAGAAGATCGCCCTGGTTGCAGAAGTACAAATTACCCCATTATAAAGTGCCATAGGCTTTTCCAAAAATTACAATATTAAGAGTTTTAAGACACATCTCGGGCTAACCAGCTATGTGCTGAGATCTACAACGGAGTTGTTTTCAGTGTAAAAGCACATCTATAACTAATAACTTCGTAAAGCTGCAGAAATGGATTTAAACAATCTGTAGCTCTTATGCTCATGACTCACCACAGAGCTGTTTAGCCACGAAAACACTTTTAATGTACACTAAACCGCTGTGTAGATTTAACATGGAATCTTAAGCTTGTTGAAGTAAAAAGTGGGCGGTCACTGTTGAGCTCCATTAGTTTTTTTTTAACTAGCACTTTTGTTGCTTTTTGCTAAAAAAACAAACAAATAAAAAAGGACCAAGTCAAGTACGTCAAGTCAAATCTCAGATCAAAGAGACAGAAGACCAAGTCAAGTTTGAAGTCAGTGTCCCATAAAATCAAGTCTTTTCAGGTCTTAATATAAACTTACAGTATCCATCTTGTATTTCTACAATTTCATTTTTTTTATATACATTTGTCCATTTAAAATAGCTTTACTGGTCACTAAAGTAAAGGAAAAGTTGCAGTTTGTTCATGTAAATGTATTATTATTTTTTTTTGGAGGAAGAGAAGCATCAAGTTAAATACAATGTCATGTTATGGTCCAGTCTATAGAGTCAAGTCCAACTCAAAAATGATGCAATATTTTTAATTTTTGGATCTACTGAAGACAACATTTATGTATACATGCATTGTTATTATTTTTTTTTTCTTTCTTATCAAATTACAACATCACCCTGCGACAAGAAGACCACTGTTCAGGATGTTTCCCCCTTAAGACCCATTCATTTTCCACCACTTGTTTCTAACAGGAACAAGTGGTAGAAAATAAATGAATGAAACAGCATTCACAATATTTCCAAAATTAGATATATTACCCAGGCCAATCTAAATCTGTCAGAACTGCCAGAGAACCTTGTCATTCTAATCAAACAAACCACAGCTAAACTAAAGCCTTACTTTGACAGCCACGTGGAGCTTGGCGGTCTTCTTGGAGGAACCCGAGGCCTCGTAGATGGTCCCGTCCAGGTCCACAGACATGGTGAAGACTGGGGCGTGAACCGGGCCCGACTGGGACAGCAGGCGGTACTGCAGCCCCGGCCGGATCTGGTTCAAACGCATCAGGGCGTTCATTGGCTGGTTGGAGTCTATGGCTTTGCTGTCCAGGACTGATGGAGACAAATGAGAGCGGTGCAGTTATGGCACAAAGACACATTAGATTACAATAGATTTTTAAACTGCGAGCTTAGAGGTTGTAGCAATTATCCGTCTGAAAAGGGACAGATTGAACCAATTTGGCCGCACTGCTGCTAATAAATCACATTTTGTGTCACTAAAACAGGTTTCTTTGTCACAGATAAAGATGCTATTTTTCCTGCTGCCTTTCTCTGTTCAATATATGTTTATACAGACGACAACACAGCATTATAATTGTCAGCACTTAGTGGCAAAAACACATGAGGGTGACAACATGTTCTCCAGCAAGTGGCGAGCTCAAAATACAGTTAATAGGAAAAGCACCTACAGTCTGAGAACAAATAAAGGCAGCCACAACTTCTGCTGAAGACTGAGTCTTTGTGAAACTGAAAAAACTGTAGTTTTAGCTTCTGACTACTAAGAGGTTCTAGTCATAAACGACAGTATTCTGTAAACATAAACAGTAGTACAGCAGGTGTTTACAGCAGAGGCCTGAATTCTTTATAATGAAGGTTATAAACTGGTAAAATTTCTGCAAGTTTGCTGACTTATGCTTGATGCACAAAGCACTTCACAGAACAGTAGTGGTGGTGTAACTAAGGCTCTGTGAGAGGAGACTGTGTGATTCCTCTAAGAAAGAGCAGCTTTAGTCGAACTGGTCTGTGAGCGAAGTCGAACTCTTACCTGAAGCCAAAAAACAACAAACTACTTGTAAAGCCTTCTCTAAGCGTTTGAGGGAATGATTGGTAGAGACAAACACCTCTCAACAATAAAAAACAGCAGCAGCTTGAGCTTAATTGTTTGCTCTGTAAATATATGTATATTGTATTAGTATGTGTGTCGAACTAATGTTTCTAGATGTCTTTTTACACATTGGCCAAGCAACTACAGATATAGCTTTTGGCGAATTCTGGCTTTTTTACTCATGCATGTTTTGTCATATGTTTTATTAAATTGCACTGTCCCCTATGAAAAAAAAAAAAAAATCTAAAGAATATCTAATCTAAATGACAACATTTAGAATACTTGGGGTTTTGACAATTGTTCTTAAAAGCTAAAGGTAATCTCACTTAAAATGAGTTTTATTAACATAAAAAAACAACAACAAAAAAAAAACGTAAACAAAGCAAAATCGCAAAATGGCAGCTTTAACTCTAAATAAGAGGACTACAATGTTCTTTTATATTTGTCATTTGTGAGTGCATAATTAGTTTTTTAATAGACACTGAACAAAAAATAGCGTAGGCTTCAAAGTTGTCATCTGCACAGTGTTTTCAAAGATCAATACTAAAGCTTCAAAAACACTGTCCAGGTGACAAATATAGTCTACAGTCTTTCTACGATGGATCACTCCTGGAGGATTTACACTGCCTTGATATTAAACAAAAAAGATTTTATAGAGAGAAATGAGAGCGCCCATAGAAGGATGTTTTTGAGGCTGTTTGATGGGATTATTGTTGTGCTGCTGTTAAAATGTCCTAAACTAAAGTTAGCAAACACGCTCTGCACTGCCTCTGTAAATGTTCAAACTGCTTTCTTAGAGGTTGTAGCAATTATCCATCTGAAAAGGGACAGATTAAACCAATTTGGCGACAGTGCTGCCAATAAATCTTATTTTCGTGCCACTAAAGCAGGTTATTCACGACAAAGAAAGATGCTGTTTTTTCTGCTGCTTTGCTCGATTCTCCCAATATCTAAAAACGCCTGTGCGCTTCCATTAGCAGGGGCTCAACTTTGTCTGTTTGAAGAAAGAGCTAGCGAAGGTTGGGTGGCCTACTAAAACGTTTGCAATCAATACCATCGATCTCGCCGCGAGGGATGAAGGGAAGGTAAAAGAGAGACGCAAACAAGAAGAAACAAATGCAGCAGGAGCGAGGCTGGTTTGTGGACAGTAGAGGCCAATCGTTTGGAGGTGAAACAATGACAGAAGAACGATCGTACCTTTGCGCAGGTTTCTCTTCATCTTCTTGATCAGGTCCTTGTCGTCCATCATGCTGTCCTCAAAGGCCTCTTCAGCCCCAAGCCTGCGCACACACACAGACACACACGGTCACAGACAGAGTTGCTAATCAATGGCTCCGGGAGGTGTGGAAAGTCTCTGGAGCGTGACACGACAAGAGTGTCAGCGGCAAACACACGAGAGGCATGAAGATGGATAACATACAAGAGATAAACAGCAGAACAAGGACTAGCACGAGACACAGATCCTAATCAGACAGTGACTCGGAGAACACATTTTCAGGAAAATCTGCAAAATCTGCATCATATTTATGGGAATGATCTTTTCTTTTTACTGTCATGCGGATAAAAGGCTCTGGTGCTGCAGTCTGTAGTGCTTCTACCAATCGTAAAGTGGGAATAATGCATTAGAATTATACAGCACTTTTCAGGACATTCAAAGACATTTCAATCTTACAATATTCAATCACTTACACTTGTCGATGGTATTGTAGTCGCAGCTCCAATGAACTGCAAAAACTTGCTTAAAAAAATCTAGACTTGCTTAAATTGACTTGGAATCAGAATTTTAATCCAGATTTGATTTGTTTTAGCTGAATAAGATTATTAATAATAAGACTGAATCGAAAGGTTAGAATCGATGAGTTTTACGAGCCCGGATCTCACAAGAAAGCGTACATTTACCACGACATTACACAATATGTAAATTATATGATTAGCACGAGTTCACGGCCGTCTGCGTAATTATAGTACGCGTCACAGTCCCCATTCATTTCAATGGTGGTTGTTAAGACGTGTTCTTATTTATGAATATTCATGAAATCCTGATTCTAATCTTAACTCATCAAGCCCCAGACCTAACTTACCATTTTAGTAACTTTATGCCCGAACTTACCCGTTTCACCTGAAGAAAACCCACTTTCAAAAACTTGTGTTTTTTTATGCTGTGAAATCTCGTGTCATTTTTACTCTTTTTCATATCGTGCTAAATCACGGCGTAACATAAGTACTAAAATAGCTGTGAAGTCGTAGTCCAAATACGCTGTTTTTGTGTCGTGGTAAAAGTACGTCATCTAGTGAGACTGTGTTGGTTTTACTCATGCAGCCACTGTCCTATACACACACACTGTGGTTGTATATACACAATAATACAATATTAGCCATGATGTTTTAAAAACAAAGCTTGAACTAGTGCCAGACCTGACTGAATGTGCATTCAAATGTTGCGTTAACAACTGATGATTAGACCTCTAAATATGGACAATAAATATGACTGTTTACTGTTCATTAAAATATGTTCATAAAAATACAAGTTCTGGGGACTAACAACAGTGGCTTTGTTATTGTAATTTAACAAAAGCCACTGTTGTGGTTTCTATTGTGTTTTATGTAAAAAACAAATGTTAATATAAGATAAAACTGACAAAATCGAATAAAATCGTAAATTGTGGCTGCAAAATCAAAAACTGAATCGAATCGTGACTTAAGTGAATCGTTCCATCCCTATTATGTCATAACTGGTTATAAGACAATTTGGCTTAAAATTAGAAAACAACAATTTGCCAGTGGATTAAGAACAGTTTGGCAAATAATTTGGCTTGAAATAAGAAGCAATGTTTTGAAATCAGTTCGAAACACTTTGAAACAAGGAGAAGAATCTATGCCTCTGCAATAAATCAAGGTAAATTAGTCAAAATTATGAAATTAGGGTTTGAATCCTAGAATCAAGCAACTTTAACCATTGTTTCCTCTGTCCACACTTGTACCAGATCCAAACAACACAATTAAACAATCTGGGTGAAGTGTCTTGCTAGCAGCGGCCCTGGAAGCAGGTAACTATCCACCTCTTCTCTAACTAAACCAGACAACAACAAACAACAAAAAAAAACTAATAAAACATTATTTAGGGCACTGTTTAATGCCGATTGAAAAAGAAGAAGCAATTGTTCAAATGCAGTGACTAAAACTAAATATGACTAAAACATTCTCTGATAATCCTCATGTTGTGTTTTGGCAAATGCAGTCAGTCATCCTAAAATAGCTCTGACTGATCTGCCACTGATATTTAGCTGCAAAAGCACGAGTAATAAATCCTGAAAGGTCATGTAATGTGTGTAAATATTTCATGTGCTCTTGTATTGGCAGCTTTGACTTTTGTATTACAACATGGGCAGGAAAAGAGCACACGCTAAAGCCGCGCGATGAGACGCAGACAGACAGAAAACCACAAAGCAGAGGAAATAGCAGGAGTTGGAGAGTTTTAGACGGTTTACACACCTTCTTTATCCGACCAGGGGAACTTCTGTAAGGGCTTGTTGTTCGGCAGAGGCTCCATCTCCAGAACTTTGTAGATTTGCCCAAACGCCATGAGCCTGAGTGCATGCTGGAACACAGAATAAAGGCAAATAAATTCAAACTTTCTACGGTAATAATCTCTAAACTAGATTTTATAACATCATGACAAAGAACTTGAGCATCAGCTGCAGGACAAAACAGGATTACTCAAACATGCATGAAACAATCAATCCAAATACAACTTTGAGCAAACAATGATGGGAGACGGATACAACTCTGGATTTTACATAATAGGTCCAGTTCATTTAAAACACAAGACTTGAAACTTTATCCTGGAGAATTCAGACTGATATACCTCAGTGTTGTTTATCTCTGGAATCTGGAATTTTCCAAGCTTCATAAATTTATTGAAAACAGAATCTGAAATCTGGAAATGGGAAGATTTGAATGGTTTGATGCAAAATTGATATTTTGAGGCTTTAAAGGTTAATAATATTACCTCTAAAATGCATCAGAAGTCCAGAAATAATATCTGTTAGGGTTGCACAATATATCGAAAAAATATCGATATCGCAATATTGACACGTGCAATATCCATATCGCAAGGATGTGCAATATTTATTAAATTTTTATGCATTATTCATCCGTTTTTAGCGCTCAGTGGTTTGACTCCGTTCTCGTCTTCTCCTCTTAAGAACAACTCTGTGATTTGTGTTGGTTTAAAACAAGATTGAAAAGGCACAAAAACTAGTTGTGATAAAGCTGTGACCAACCAGCAACTAAGCCGTGTAAAAAATCGTCCTAAAACATGACCGCGCCTCAATAAAAATAAGTTAATAAAATGATTAAGCAATTACTAAGCCACAGAACGTGTGCGGTTTATACGCACATCGTTTTAATAGTGTAATAACGACTTTAAATAAATGTACAGAGAAATTCTTAATTGAAAAATGAATATCGCAAAAATATCGAATATCGCAATCTCAGAGCCCATATCGCATATCACAGAAATTTTGAATATCGTGCAGCCGTAATATCTGTTATAGTATTCTTGGCAGAGGACTCCAAACCCCCCTTACATGTATTTATCATTTAAAAACAAATAACTGGGAAATGGTCTCTATTTATATAGCTCCTTTTCAACCTTTCAGGAGCTTTACAATCAAGAATCCAAAAGAGCTGCTGCTCTGATTTTAATCAGTGTTTGACACATACTGTATGACTAAGATGGACTTTTGCACAGTTCGTTTTCTCACTTTACACCCAACACTTTTTATCAATATTCTGCCGTCTATTTGCACTGTCCTGATTAGTGTATATTTCTGTATCTCTTGTAGTTTCTGCTTCATTAAAAGTGGAAACAAACAGAAATGATTCATATTGAACTTCATACAGTCTAATTCACACGTTTCGCTCAATTTCATTTGTTCAGCACGATGTTCTTTTATGAGGCCGATAGGAGCACGACGTGTCACTATGCCAGTGACGGTTTGCCACAATGCTAACAACAACAACAACAACAACAACAACAACAACAACAACAGACGAACTTCACAGAGTTTAGTGAACAAACAGGACATTATTAGATGTTGTAAGGACACTGCGGACTAATTTCCACCTGTATGAAGCTCAACAGTGGAAGATCACCCTGGTGAGAAGTAAATGGCCCCACTGTTAAGTGCTACAGGCTTTTAAAAAATGTAAATATTAGCCAAAGTCTTAGGTTTTAAAGACATTTTGGGAGCTAGCCAGCTATGTGCAAACTCGAATCCCTAACAAGGTTGTTTCTGTCTAAAAAGCAATCTATGACTTAAAATTACGAAGTGGGCGATCAGTGTTAAGCTCAATAGATACATTAACAACATTTATGTGTTGGGGTAAATTGATTAAAAGTTGTTTCATTGTAAAAATGGGTAGCCTATAGTTCGTTACAGCCTACTTTATTTTTTACTTTTATTGTATGCCTTATATTTTTCAGTTACACATTTTATTTATTTATTTTATTCTGTTCCATTTTTACGGTGGCAATAAAACTTTGTCTCAATATTTTTCTGACATGATGGAACAAACTGTTTCTGTTATCATGTTTTCACCCTGACAGAATTTTACATTTATCTTATCAAAGTGTCCTGATTCACCTCTTTTTGTGATCCCTAGACTTACGAACAGTGGCGTGCTGGGATCATTTTCAGCCCGGGAAAATTAAGACCTTTGATTATTAGACCCATGACCTAGCTGGTAGTCGAGTGGTTAGGAACTGCGCATTTATCCTTTTGCCTTTTCAGCACCCACGTTCGAGTCCCGCTCAGGAACCTCTCTCTTGATTTTATTTTATTTTTTCATTGTAATTGTTTTCTTTTAACCAATATCTACTCCATCTCTCCAACATTCTCGTCTCCAGTTGTAAACTACTTGGTTTTAGTCACGACGTGGTCATAGTCCGGACTCAGCTCAGGGCTTTCCCCCTCCTGATCTCTGACCTCTCCTCTGCTCCACAGCAGCGCGCGCTCATACACACATGAAGGACGCGCTCACACAAACACTTAAAGCGCGTTCTGACCCACAAAAACAAACTTATCTTTTGTCAAGTTGTGTGTGGAAATGCCGCTCCGCTGTGGTGATTTGCGCATATAAATCTGCTGAAGTGTTTGTTCATCAGCCGTTTTTGCTCGTAACTCCGAGAATATACAACGGATTTATTTGAAACAAAGTTTGACTGAGAGCTAATGGTATGGGGAGTGGTGTCTTTGGCTCCTAAATGTGTCAAGATTATGTGCTATGTGCTGTTAATCACATCATAGCCTTGAGCCCATCACTGTGCGCCAACTTGCTGCTGCAGCTGATGAGCCGGGCCAAGCCTCTCTCTCTCTCTCTCTCTTTCTCTCTCTCTCTCTCTCTCTCTCTCTCTCTCTCTCTGTCTGTCTGTCTGTCTGTCTGTCTGTCTCTCCTTTCAACCACGGAGGCCACCGGCCCAAAAGTCACGCGGCCCACGGGAAACGTCCCGACTCTCCTGATTAGCAGCAGCCCTTGTTACGAAGCTTTCACTTATGTTTCTGTTATTGTTCCATGCAACTGTTAAAGGTCAAGTTGTTAATTTGTAAATACGTCATTATCTGATTTAATTGGTCCAAATCACATTAAACAGAGTCATATAGTTCATTAGTGACACACAGGGTGAGATAATGAGAGCACACAGCGGATACAGATGCATTAGTCTGGAGGAGTGTCTCACATATTCATGAGTGTTCTGCCGCTGCTGCTGCTTGAGCTCATTGACAGAACAGCGCTGCTCTCCTATCTGCTCTTGTATCTGCTCCAATACAATTATCCACATTGACATTCCAGCCTCGTCCGCCTGCCTTCAAAGGAAATGGACGGCAGGATCCACTAAGCCGTGCAGCTCAGAGACTGCCCTGTTCACTCGAGTGTGAGCGTGTGTCTCTGTGTGTGAGTGTGTTGAGTATGAAGCATTTTGTGAGGAATAAGATTACTCACATTTTTGTATGCTGGGTTATGTTAGATAGATAACAGTACTTAAACAAAACCTTTTTTCCCTCAAATGTTCCTAATCTAATTCCCAACCAATTTATCATGTAATATTCTAATCACATCCTGTATGTTGTGCAGTTACAACTTAAAACATTGCACAAACAAATAGGGGAACAGTTGATTTGAGCACAAGCACTTTTAGTTTCACTTTCATTTTCAGTAAATGTAAAAACATGCCATGTGTTCAATTATTGTAACTGATATTCTTTATAAAATATAATAAGCAGTAAAGCTGGTGTTAAGGTCCTAAAAGTCAAAAGCAATTTTATTGAAAATTTGTTTTAGGGACCTGTAATAAAGTAAAAAGATTAGGCGAAGCCCATATAAAGGTCCTATTACATCTTAGGGTGATTTTTTGTTTGAAAGCTAATTTGAAAGCTAAGAGAGTTTCAAAGCCGGACCTAACCTTTGGGGGCCCCAAGCTAAAAATCGGTTTTGGAGGCTTTCCAGCCTATTGTACGAATCTTAATCAGTCAAGTCAAAGCTGCATTTACATTTTAAAAATGTACACAAAGCGAGGGACAAAAATTGTAGGCTAAATAAAATTTCTCACAATAAAGAGATAATGTAAACTCCTGTTCTAGAAACTTGAAAAAAACAGATCCTTGTCACTAATTCTGGAGTAGGCCAAGTTAGACAAACACATCTTTTACAATAGTTAATTTATGTCTAATTTTATTATTATTATTATTATATATATATTATTATTATTATATATTATTATATTATTAATATGATTGCATTTCTCAAGCTTTACTTGGTGTCAGTGTTTGTCATTTGCATTTTTCTATTTGAGCGATGTGTCTCTCCTGTGTCATACGAAGGGAAAAGGGGAGCGCTTGGAGGCATGCGGGGCCTAAGCAACTCTGAAGTACTGAACTTCCCCTCTGTAAACACCTTTGCTAACACGTACACAAAATGAATCATGAGTTTGAAACTGCTCTTCCTGATATTTACATTTGTGGCTGTTTTTACACACAAAAATCCTTATTTCTATCAGAAAACATGACCTGATGAAGATTATTATTATTTTTGTTTTCTATTCACCTATTCGCTGTGTCTTCCCATTTTATTTAAAGTGTAGTCTAACCTATCATTGGCTCTTTAAGATTAGGAAAGCAGTGAGTGTACTTAAGTTCAGAATCAATCTTCAGACCTATTTTTGAGTCAAGGCAATGTCCCAAAAAGCACAGAAACCCTGCATAGTGGACTCTCTACACTCCTCCTGGTTTCAGTCTCGGATTTGTGCTGGCGTTGGCCACAGTTTCTCACACTCATCATTAACATTCCCCACACGGCAGCAGCAGCAGCAGTGGTGGTGCGGTGAGTTTACGCGCTCACACGTGGCTATCTGTCTGGTAATAGGTGCGTCGTGTGCTGATTCTGGCGAGCACTGACAGCTCTGGGTGTGTGTAGCGCGCGATAACGGTGTCCTCAGAGTGTGGTGTACCTGTGCGCTGTAGGTGATGGCCTCTGCCTGCTGGTCGCTCATGTGGGCCAAAGTGTCTGTGGGTTCCTTCTCACAGGGGTCGTGTAAGCCGGGCCCACCTGCACATCAGACACAGGAACAGATAAAACAAAGTTATACCAGATATATCAAACGGCACACTATTTCCTTGCATGTGGTTTCTAAGTATCAAAAATATAGTCAATAACAGAACACAACCTTAGTTTCTTTTTAAAGACAATGTATTTGAGATGTATCACTGTGGTTTATTCTTTTTTCTGTCATGGAACCGATGAAAAAGAGCAGCCCTGTCGAAGTCCAACATGCACTGCTCCCGGTCATACAGGGACTGCACCAACCTCAGCAAAGGGCCCCGGACCCCATATTTCAAAGCACTCCCCAAGGACACCACGAGGAACACAGTCGAATGCCTTCTCCAAATCCACAAAGCACATGTGGACTGGTTGGGCGATTTCTATGAACCCTCAAATACCCAAGTGTAGAGCTGGTCTACTGCTCCTCCTAAATCCGAGGTGAGACAGTTGCATCCTCCTCTCCAGTACCCTGGAGTAGACCTTACCGGGGAGGCTAAGGAGTGTGATCCCTTTGTAATTGGAATACACCCTCCAGTCAACCTTCTTAAAAAGAGGGACCACCACCCCGGTAGCCAGTTCAGAGGCACTGTCCCACACGATGTTGCAGAGACGTGTCAGCCAAGACAGTCCCACAACATCTAGAGACTTGTGATACTCAGGCGGATCTCAATGAACAGTCTTGTTAAATATTCAGAGATGAATGTGGTTGTGATTTTGCGATCTACAAAAATAAATTGATGTGAATTGAATATTTATTTTGTCAACATGTTTCAGCTGCTATCTGCGAGTCATCGTTGTTATGTGTTGGTGCTGTTGGTGCCTTGCTTTCCAATCTGAATCGCCTCCTTGATCCAGTGACAGAGCTTCCTCTTTCAAAAACCTGGAACATCGTCCTCCAGAGACCACCGAGCCGAAGAAAGTAGTTGATAAATGAGACGTCACCACCTAGACCAGTGACTGTCCTGAAGATGGCTCGCTGATAGCCGCTGAAACATGTCGACACGGTAAATAAATCTCTAAGTACATTGTCTATAAAAGAAACCAAAGTTGTGAAGTTGAACATGAATCTAGTATTAACTAAGTATGTATATCAGTAATTTATATTTGAGTTATTGTAAATCTCAACATGTTCTAAGACAGGTGAGAACTTATTGTGCTGCTCATTTGCACAGGTTCACTGAACTAACTAGAATCAGATAAACAGTTCACCTATGTTCTATGCTGGGACTAAAATCAGAGGGTAAGACATGGCCCCTTACATCTGTAAAATAGCTTGAAAAATCCTGGGCTATCCATGTACTTTAGCTAAAGCCAGTTGCACTCTGGAGGATTGCACATTTTAAAAATCCCTTGTATTGTAAGATGTGAGACGAAGTGAGCACAACACAGACAGACTCACCATGAAAGACAGAGACACCGGCAATTTTATGCAAGTGAACAAGAGCTCCAAGTGTCACATAATCAAACAAGGGTCAAAATGAAAACACGAGGCTCTGAGACCTTGACTGCTTTTAAATGTATTCTTGCTTGACAGCAAATCGAACCAAGAGAAGAATGTGTGTTTATAAAGTAGTTCACTGCAGATAAGAGCCTCTTCATGTCATTGTAGCTGTGAAGCAAAAACTCTATATTCATTTCTCTCACGCTGTAGCTGCTCTGATTGGTTGTGATCACATTCAGCACAAGCAATGATCATAAACGTCTAAAGCACTGGAGCCTCAGGATTGGAAGTTTTGAAGCTGCCACACAACAAACTGTAGCAACAGAATCGATGATCCTTAGACATGAGGAGAGCCAACCCCAATAATCACTTCACTACAGTGAGAATCGTCACATGATCAAAAGTGTAGGATTATTTCCTGTCGTTAGAGCTGGGCAATATGACAAAAAATGTATATCACGATTTTCTTGGAGCCAGATCATGATTTCCATTTTATCACAATTCATGTCTATTTTGTTTATTTATTTATTTTTTTAGATAAAAAATGTAACTGATTTTTCAGAAAGTTATTACTTCATTGTCAGTGGCTAAATCCAGCTGTCAAAGGCTGTCTTGTTGCCAGATTTTCAGAGTAAAACAAGTGACCGAGTCTTTGAAAATAAATCCCAAAACAAGCCAGCTCTGCCCTTCAATGAAAAGTTTTAAAATAATAATAGTATTAATGATTATGGTATATTTTAATAGTTTTTTGTAACATTAACAACAGACTTTTAAGCATGAAAATACGTTAAGAATCTATCATGTGAAATCACGTATGACGATTTCATGAAAGAAGCAGATTGTCACAGAGATAAGCTCATGATTCGATTTTTATCACGATACTGCCCAGCCCTACCTGTCGTAACACATTTTTGCATTAAAATATTCAGCTTAACATACATACATCTAATAATGCACTGTAGCCATAATTAAGAGACACAAAAGATGCCGGTCATAACCTCAGTCAGGTCTTTTGGTAATTGCTCAGCTTATTAAGAGTTAAAAATACTCTTGGAAATATTCTGAGTGCAGCCTAAACGAATCTGATGCGTTGTCCAATTATGGCTTGTTTACACTCTCTGGTCGGTGCCTGTGCCAGGAATGCAAATGCTGCCACATATGCTCAAGCACCACTTCCTTATCCGACTCCAGCTGTAGATTATACCGCAGCAGCAGCAGCAGCTCCAGGATCTTAGACTCTCACCTGGCAGAAGAATGCCCGAGGCCAGGCACTCCATGACCCGACGCAGCGCTTCCCCGGCCCCCAGAGGCCTATTACAGGTCGCTATGGCCTTCTCACAAATAAGCTCCAAGGGCTGTGAACACACAAACACACCTCCATTATCACCAATGGGAAAAACGCTACCAGCATAATACACAGAAAAGTGTTGATATTCTTGTTTTTTCACGTTTGAGGTTGTAGCTGCTGAATGCCTCCCTGGACACACACATCAGTGGTACGTTTTAAAGAACAAATGCTTCTCTACCTTTAGTTTTACCTTCTTCTAAAGTCTAAAATATACAGGTACAACCAGGGAAATGAATAAACCTAGCTTGAAAAATAAAACCAGAAGTGTTCTGATGGTGATTGGAGAAGCCTTGGACAGGATTAAACATAATGTGAACAGAGGTATTAAACATGAGATAATCAACACTATAAGTATCTGTTATTAAAACTATGCTGAACTGAAAACATTAAAAGCTTCTCAGAGCAGGGAGAATGCAATCTTTTATTCAAATTTACAACACTACACACACTAATAGGTTAGAAAAAGTGCTTTAAAACATGTATTTACAATGTTGCCAAAGGGAAAGCCTCGAGTGTGATCTCTGGGTCTTTACACAGCTACAGTTTTCATAGCTTTTTATCTTATTCTTACATTAAAGTTGAAGTTAAGTCGCATCTCTGAGCCTCAGAAAACACTGCTCTGAATGTCATCGGTAGTTGATCGGTAGTTGTGATTAGGGATGGAACAGGACAGAATTTTCACGAGACGAGCCACAAGATTGGGTCTACAAGATCAGGACGAGATTTTAAAATAATTTGCATCGATTGTTTCAATTTAGAATTTTAAAAAAGCAAATTACAAAATTATTATGTTTATTACATAATTTGATTTATATTTCATCATGCCTATACTGCAAAACTATCTATCTAGACTTGCTTAAAGTGACTTGGATTCAGACGTTTAATCTGAGTCCTTTTAACTGGATAAGACTTAGGGCCTGATTTATCATCCGGTGCTAAATTCCGGTTATGAGAATTTTACAAACTTTAATATTGGAAGATGCGCATACAGCATAGATACAAAACAGATATGAACCACCTCAAATTCTGCATCTTTAGAGTGTGTGTGAGAGTGTGTGTGTGGGAAAAATGTTGCTTCCCTAACCTGTTTTGCACATGAGCAAATGCTTGATAAATCTGGCCCTTAATTGCTTATGTAATGTAGAATACTTCACTTGTTTCAAGGGGTTCTGACTGGTTCTAGGGAATTGGCTTAAAATAGGAACAAAAATTGGCATAAGAACAATTTTCTTATACTATTGGTCCAATAATTTGGTTCAAAATAAAAAGTATTGTCTTGAAATCAGTTCAAAACAGATTGAAACAAGAAAACGTATCTTGTCTACAATAAACAGAGCTTATATTAGGCAAATGCTTGAATTTGGGTTCAAATCCTAGAGTCAAACAATTTTAATTTGAAATTCATTTTTGCAGTGTATGACTTTGACTGAACTCTAGCTCAGGCTCCACCCCCTTTCTCTTCCCCTCTGCTGCTGCAGACAGATGCACACAGAGAAGAAGGAGCACGTCTGTCCTACTTTTTACCAGTTATATATGCCAGGGTCAAATATCTCCTTGTGGATCTTTTAAATTATAATTAAGTATGAAAAACGCGCTTATGATGTCGCAACCGTGTATTTGACTTATTTTTCTGTATTTTTACAATGTTAGGCTAATTTTCATCAATATCTTCCTATAATACGAAATAAAACTGAGACGATTAGACTTTCTTTGTCAATATGCTCTACAAGCTATATGTGGAGGAGACTTTTTACTACAACTGCTCAAAGTTGCAACTGAACCTTTAATGAACATTCCAAGATTGCTCTATATGTGTGCACAGTATTGTGACAATTTGATCTCGTCGTCTCGTCCCGTCCCTACTAATGACGAGAGACACTGTTATGACATGACTTCAAACTCAAAAAGTAACAGATCCTATTTAAAATCATAACACAAGGTACAAGAGCAGTGCAATAAGCCTGTGTAGGATGAAGAAGCTCCTACAGGTAATTACAGAATACTCACCCATCCCTTGAGAGGCTCCCAAGCAGGATGTCTATTGCACATGTCCCTAAGTATCCTGAGAACTATAACGCAGGACTTGAGCCCGTTCACTCGAGCCTGAGAGAGGAAGGAAGATAAAAACAACATTAAACTCACACCAGGACTGTTCAAGTGAGTGAAAACACAGAGTACGTACAAACAACAGCCTCCTTTACACCACAAAGCCACAGTTGTAATGAAGTGATTTGAGCTGCTTCCCACTAAAAACTGCACATTGTCTCGTCTTATTTTTCTCTTGACTAAATATAAAAGGCTTGGTTTTAGCGCTACAGTATGTGTGCGTGTGTTTTTTGTGTGTGAGTAAGGTAACGTAAGTGTGGACAGATGGGAAAAGGGGATGGTTTGAGGGGAAAGGGGGAAGCAAATGACATACTGTACAAAAGCAGGCAGGTTCACAGAATAGGCAAAAAGAAAAAAATAATAATGAATATCAACCGTTGCTTTTGTAGCCTTACGACAGAAGAATAACAAGTCTAGTATTAATATTTGATCTGCTGAATGTGGGTAGAATAATTCAGATAAGAAAAGTAAATTAACCCTCAGTTCACCCTTGAAAATGATTTGATAAATAAATTACGCTCGTGGTCATTTTGTGTCCTCCTGCTGCACCAGATGTTTAACCCTGAACTGGTCAATAGAATTACAAAACTACTCAACATAGATATCGGAAAAATAATATTTGGCACAAATGCATTCCAAATGACAGTAAAACATTATAATTAGATTTTTTTTTTGTAATAAAAACAGCTTTGATGCCAGAGGCCATTTTGTGTCCTTAAACTGCAATTTTCAACTTGATAAGCTCTAAAGTATTTATGCTGTCGATTTGTTTTATTCCGATCGGGGAAAGTAAACCAGTGGTTCCCAAAGTGGGGGTCGGAACCCCTGAAGAGACACTAGGAGTCACAAGCTAATTTCAGGATGTAAAAGAGGTTTATCACTAACATCTTCCGGTCTAAGATAGACATAGGTCGCTACATTCAGTGGCACAGTTGTTTCCCCCAATGTGACGGACATCAGACGAGTCATTTAAAGGCTCTTTCACACCAAGCAGAGGGTTGCCTGTCTGAACCAGTTTGACAACTTCTGCCGACAGGCGGCTCACATGTGTTTGTTATGAATACGCTGTCGGGGGTCAGGAGCGCGAAGCACGTCGCGGAGGCGAGGTTTTGAAGACTTGCAGGTAGAGTCGGCATCGCCAGCGGTCGCCAGTTGCTGCATATGCAGTTGTTTGTTTGGCCCGTGGCTACAGGAGAATCAGCGAATCAGTGCGCAAGAAAATAGTGCGGAAACTATGCGAAAATTATTGCTTATGGAAAAACAGTATTTAGTTGAGCATGGATTGTTGTTGTTTTTCCGGGTTCAAACGGGACGTAACCACGGAGAAGAAAGGCTACTATTTGGTCTGAGGAAAACAAAGATGGAGGAGTACCAGCTGCAGTACGAAGGCTGGACTGTAGCAGGAAAAAGAAGTGAGCCCACAGAGTTTGACAATACTCAGTGCAACTTATGTGTTGTCTTTTTCATCAAGCGTTACATCACGCGCATGCAAACTCGGCATTTGTTCGCCGACTGTTGGCTGCTTGGGTCGTGTTTGTGTGAATGATTTTTTACATCGACGCGCCTCAAAGAGACCAGAACAGACGGTGCGTCGCTACTCCCTACCGGCAGCGACCCGGAGTTGTGTTGGTGTGAAAAGACCCTTAAGGCCAGTGCACATTGGACGCTCTGCCACGCGGCAAATTGGGCGCCTCCGTTAAAATCTATGAATGTACAGACACCAGGCTCGCGGCGCTGCACGGCGGTGCTTTACAAAGTGTGGTGATTCAGTTTTATTTGTTTCCGTCGCAGCGCCGCTCCAGGAAATGACCCTGCCGGCACCCGTAGTACAGTAGAGTAGTTAACGGTTTTCACAATGTATCCACTTGTCGGCGCTATTTAGTTAACAATGATGAACAAGGAATGTCTTTCATTATTTAAGACACCCATTACGACCGCGGATCGTTGAAAAATAATAGCGCCTCTGCCTGGGCTAATGAACACAGCGCTGTGTGCAGAGCTTCTGTTCGCGTAGCTAGTTCGTTCACACTTTTACAACTTTTTCTTGTTATGTCAGCCAGTGAACTGTCTCATTACGTGACGTCTGATTAATGTCACAACCAGGATATCGGCTAACTGATATCATGATAATTTAAGGATTGACATGTGTGATCCCAGTATTAGATTGATGCTTCACTAAACATAAGTCAACATTTGAAAACTCACCAGCCAAAAAGGGATTCAAAGTATTGTAATCATGACAAGAGTTGACTAAGTTTGTGTCAATTTATAAAGTAAAAATAATATTAATATACAGCAATGCAGGGTTATTAATTCATCGAGGACACAAAATGGCCTTGAATATAGATTTGTAGCTCAGACAGGCAAAATAAACATATTCAAATATAGCTCTCTTGAGAAAAGTTTGTCAGCCACAAACAGTCAACTTACCTAAGGACACAAAATGATCTGCGGGTGAACTGAGCGCTAACCTTTCTCTCATTACACAATCACTCTTTCCTACAGCTACAACCAGTCGTCCGGCTACAAGAAGCGTCAGGCAGTGAAGACAGGAAGTGAGTGGGTGCCGACCTGGAACCACTTGGCGTGTCGTAGCGATGCCAGGGCCAGCAGACATCTGTGTCTATCCAGCACCTCTCCCTCCTCCTCCTCCTCCGCCTCAGCCTCCACTCTGAGCGCAGCAGACCCAAACACTGGCACAAAACAATAACAACTGGATATAGAGAAGGTGAAACGCACACGTCTGCTCACACGCTCAGACGGTGTGTGTTTGTCTGTTGTCGGTGTCGTTGCCTCATTTGGATCGAGAGCTCGGTTTGGCACGCACAATAGTAATCTTAGTTTGGGATGAAGGATTGGGAATTTGATACTTATGACTTAATCCAGATCTGGGTAAACTGCCAGCACGTTTTTGAGAAAATTTGTATTCTTTATATTTATTTAATTTGATTAATTTATCTAAGAACCATTAGTGCATTTTCATTACAGTAATTGGTCAAAATAGGACATAAAAAGCTAATGTTTTGCAAAAATGTGGTTGCAATAACGATCATTTTCTACACTAATAGTCGTGGTCCGGCCCCTCACCACTTGTCCGAATTTGAATATGGCCCTTTGACCCATGACTTAACCCCTTAAGGCACCAAGGGGACATATGTGGTACCTCCCACTTTTTCTCAAATTGTATCATTATATCTCAAAGATAAACTGATGTATGTGTGTTTAGAAGAAAAAAAAGGTATAGTCAAATTAAGTCATTCTGGGGTGACTCAGCGACTGTTCAAATTCTCTTCTGACGAAAAATCAAAATTTAAAGGTGCATTGTTTAAATTTCTGGAGTTGAAAAGTCATCTACACAACTGAGTTAGAAAGTTGAAGCTATACTTTGGGACTTTCTGAAATCAGATGAATACTTTTTGTGGCCATGCAAGCCCACACAAAGTAAAAACACAGATTTTTAAAAAATATTTAGTGTAACAAAGGCATCTAAATTAAAAAAAAATTGCATTTTTTCCAAGTATATTTTTGGTAAAAAAGTTGCAGAATGCACCTTTAAGTCTCTAAAGCAAATTTGTTGTTATTTTCTATCAGCTTTTGGAGAGGAATTGTCAAAATCCCAAATGTCAGTCAGCGAGTCTAAGCAGGTTTACTGTTCTCTTTTAATTAAAGTCAGTTCGACATCAGAGACTTAAACTACAAAGTTTTGGCATAAAAGAGAAGATTCGTTTGTGCCCAAAGATTCTGTTTGAATATTAACTCTTTTATTTGAACGTTTTAGTGAAAAGAGGATGATGCCCTAAATATTCTATCTGTGTGCATCTCCTATTAAGGCTAATGTATACTCTACACTGTTTAGTTAAAGAAATAAACTAGACTGAAACATCATTATATTAAGCTGCAGATGTTGGCTTATTCATTTACACGCTTTTTCTGTTTTTATTAACTATACTTTTGTAATATTTGCTCAAAGTCTTGCATTTTTAAACTAGACATCTTGTGTTTTTACATGTGTTTTGTAATAAACTGTGACATATATGGATAGTAATTACATTTAGTTCACTGTAAAATGCTAAATTGTATAAACAGGTCCACTGACTCAAACCCACAGAACTGATACTATTATTATTCTATTACAGTATTTTGCATGGCAGTTTAGTTTAAAAGTCACCAGTATAAACCTATAATATAAGCTTTATATTTACCCACACACAGAACACAGAATAAACACGTTTTACGGAGCTAAACCAGAGTAAGTGAAGGCCGTGCCAAACCGGACCGCGCTCCCAATGGGTAATGACAGTCGTAAATGGTGTGTGTGTATGTAAGCACGCGCACATGAGTAAGAGAGCGTGTGGATGCGCACATACACACACACATGCATGAGATCTGTACATACAAGGTGCTTTTCATGCCAGAAAGTTGCCCCCCTCTCCTGGTACACTTCTTTTTCTCTCGTTCCCTTTTCTCTCTCCCTCTCTCTCTCTCCCCTTGTTACCCCCTCTCTCTCTTTTTCTCTGTCTCTCTCTGCTCTCTCCTTCACATTCTTCCCCACTGTCTCTTTCTCTCTCCTCTCTGTCTAGTTCTCTCTCTCACCCTCTCCTCCCTCTGTCTCTCTCTCTTTCTCTATCCTCACTCTGCTCGCTCTCCTTCTCTCTCTGCTTTTTCTTCCACTCTCTCCTTCCACCTCTCTTTCCTCTCTTCCCCTCTTTCTCTCTCTCCCTCTCTCCCTTCACTCTCTCTCTCTGCTTTTTCTCTCTGCCTTCCCCTTCTCTCCCTCTCCTTTCTCTCTCCTGCTTTCTCTCCCTCCCTCTCTCACTCTACTCCCTTACCCTCTCTCCATCCCTCTCTCTGCTTTTTCTCCCTCGTTTTCTCTCCACTTCTTCTCCTTCTCTCTGCTTTCTCTCCTGCTCTCCCCTCTGTCCCTCACCCCTCTCTTGCTTTACCCCCCTTCTCTGTTTCTCTTCTCTCTCGCTCACTGTCTTTTTTCGTCCTCCTATCTTTCTCTCCCTCCTTCTCTGCTTCCTCTTTCTCTCTCTGTTTCTGTCATGCTCTCCCTCACCCTCTCTTTCTTTCTCTCTCCTTCTCTCTCTCTGCTTTCTCTCCTGCTCCCCTCCCTCCCTCCCTTTTTCTCCCTCTTTCTTCTCTCTCTCTCTCCGATCCTCCCCTCTTTCTCTCTCCTCCCTCTCTCTCCTCTTTTCTCTCCTCTCCTCTCCTCTTTCTCTCTCTCTCTGCTCCTGCTCTCTCTCAGGTCTCTCTCTGCCTCCCTCTCTCACTCTCCTTTCTCCCATCTCCCTCTCTCTGCTTCCTCTTTTTCTCTCTCTGCTTTCTGTCATGCTCCTCCCTCACCCTCTCTATCTCCTCCCTCTTGGTTTCTCTTTCTTTCTTCTTTCTTTTCTTTCTTTCTTTCTTTCTTTCTCTCTCCCCTCTCTCCTTCTCTACCTCTCTCCCTGCTTCCCCTCTCTCTCTGCTTTCTCTCCTGCTCTCCCCATCCTCCACTTTCTCTGCCTCTCCTCTCTCTCTCCCGATCCTCCCCTCTTTCTCTCTCCTCCCTCTTGGTTTTTCTTTCTTTCTCTCTCTTTCTCTCTTCCTCTCTCCTTTCTCTCCCTCTGCTTCCTCTCTGCTTTTTCTACCCCCCCCCTCTTTCTCCCCTTCCTTTCTCCTCCCTCTTTCTCTCTCTCCCTCTCTCTGCTTTCCCTCATTCTGCTTTTTCTCTCCCCCCTCTCTTTGTCCCCTTCCCTCCTTCCCCTCTCTCTCCTCTTTCTTCTGTGATGATAAATGCTCAGAAAAGGTTGCCTCACATTTTTTACTTAGTGCCGTTGGAAACACGGTGATCAGTCTGGGGCCGGTTAAGTGCCGTACACTTTCACGTCCTCGGTACAAGGTGAAAACGTGAAAATACTTCGCCGCGCACTGATGTGTGGAAAATAACTGGCATTACTCAGAAGGGACTGGGCCAGGTTCTCATCCATCTCAGCCACCGACAAATCCAATGAGTTATAATGCAGACTAGAGAGACAGTCGTCGTCGTGGTAACTTGAATGTGCAAATGCGGCGGCCATGTTGCATTGGGAAACTTTACTAAAGAACTTATACAAACGGACAAATTACCAGACCTTTTGAAGTGGATTTCACAAGCTAGATTACATTTCATTCATGGCTGATAAAAAGAGGGTGTGGCTAAAGCTGCTAAAATAAAAAGTATCTTGATTGAGCTGATCCTTTATCTAACCCCAAAAGTAAGTTCTTGAACAGACTAAAATTCATTGAAGTTTATGCCAAAAAGTATAGGCAACTGTCAAGCCTTAATATTCCAATGATTTTCTCCTACATTTTCAGCTCAGTCAGTGATTTTTCTGCTGTAACTTAAACTTTTATGATCTAAAAAAAGTAACTAAATAAAAAAAAGTCAACTAATACAAATTTTGATTAACCAAGACTCTATCAGACGATTAATCATCTGAATTAACAGAATGAACAGTCCTAGTGACCACGATGACTTTGTAAACATTTATTTAAAATATGTCCCAGTTTGACTATTCTTAGATTTGAAATCTCCCTCCCTGAGCATAAACCATGACATGAAAACAAAGAAATAACTGAACCAAAATACCTCTACCCACAGATCTTTTATTTAGAACTTTTGACTTCATGACTTTGTCGCAAACAAAGAAAAGAAATGCATATTGTCGGTGTTGGCTCAGGAAGAAAATCTATATTTTTTTCAACATGGCGACACACTGGCACAGCGGTTAGCGCTCTGGCCTCATAGCAAGATGGTTCTGGGTTCGATTCCCAGTCCACCTGGGGGCCTTTTGCATGTTCGTCCTGTGTATAATTTGTTCAGAATTGTAAGAAGTGAACATTATAAACAATAATTTATAAACAAAAAGACACGGTGTGTCTTTGTCCTTGGCCTCAAACCAATGTTTTAACTTTCTATTTCAGTAGATTATATATAATGCAGTTTTGTTGACACTTATTTGCCCTGCCCACTTTACTTAGCGGCACACTTCTGTTTAGCTCTGATAGTAATAACTGCTAGCTTTTCAGTCTTACACATCAATCTCAAATAGATATAAAGACAGTTAAACTTAGACTGAATCCTGCAGGCTAAAACAGCTAAACGGAAGTACACTGCCAAAAAAGTGGGCGGGGCAGAATAAGGTGAATAAATAATCTGACTAAAAAGTAACACCTGGGTCATCACAAACAACTTAAAAAGGTCAAAAGTTATATGAAGCTAATATCTTACAAATAACAAAAATCCAGCAAGTGTGCATTTCTAATTTGGACATCTCTTTGAAAAACTATCTGAAATATCAATTCAAGAACCTGAACAGAATCCATCTGAATCTTTCTCCAGTTGTAACATGGCCGCCGACACGACAACAGAACCCATCATTTTTTAGTCTTTCATTAAACTCGCTGGACAAATCGGTGAACCTGGATCTGGAGCTTCAGGCGAGAGAGACAACTTTGTGGGATGGAGAGCGCCCCACGGAATACACCAACCAAATACTAAAAGAGTGCTTGATTTACTGCGGCAAATCAACGACCTCTTCACGTATTTGAAAAGGAGTTCAGTTATTTTGATCCAGTCTTCGACCAGGCAGGAGTCAAAATAGGAGTTTGCTTGTCAGAGGGTTTGGTTACTTGAGGTGCGCTTGTGAGAGAGATGGTGCAAAAAAGAGCCATTTCAAACAAAGCAAAAAAGAAAACCTGTCGACTTTTCTAACACACAAAAATCAAGCGCTCCTAAAGAAGGAGAAGAAGTCTATATACGAGAGTTTGGCCCGAGTCTGAGGCAAAAAAGACAAGGAAAGGGTCCAAGTTTAGTCAGAGTTTGGATTGTCTGTATGTTCTATTCATGCGCCACAGACAGAAAAAAACGACTGGATCAAATCACTATGTACAGTGCGCCCAATGTAAAACACAGAGTCGATGGATGAGTGTGGTTACGTGGCGATTCCCTAAACAGTATTCTAGACAAAAAAGCTGCTTCTAAAGTCAATACAGTTATAGATTTACAGTGACCAATTGCCGTGTCTTTGTAATTAGAACTTAGTTTGGTGGGATAGTCCATGTTGCAGATGTTTATGAAAGTATTACATTAGTTTAAAAAAAATTAAAGTCACAACTGCTGGTACAAAGTTGAGTTTAGAATTTCCAAAACATTGAAACTTACAGGAAGCTTATGGGAGAACCTGGAATGACTTGGTGCAGAATTGTTACTTAACAGCGTTTATCAGATCAGCAGTTTACAGTCATTGCCAAAACCATCTATAATTAGCTAGCAAGGCTGATACCACATAGTGTATTTGGTTATTCTCTGGTTTCGCAAAACTGCAAATGGTTTCCAAAGACCAGGAAGTACAATCGGCCAATCAGTGAACAGATGTGTCAACCAGAACCAATCTGAGACGAGAAAACAGACCGTATAGGTTCTCCTCATTTGATCTTGTGTCAAATTTGAACTTGTACATTAAATGTGTACGTTTATTGCACTGAAAGGGCAACGATCAAGGCTAGTAGTTATCAGGGGTGAAATGAGATCTCATACAAACTGTCAAGCGAAGATCTTTGGAAGTAAGTTCGATAACAATATAGAGACAAACCTGTTACATGAGAGCTTTAACTTCGAATATAGATTACTTAATTCTAAATAAAAATTAATTCTGATATAAAGACATGTAACACTTAAATAAATAAATTCTTCATCTTAGGACCAAATAAATTCTTTGTCATAGTTTGCCATGTCATTCGTTATGTCTTTGGGTCACTTGGGGCACAGGTGGCAGAGCGGATAAAGCAGCAAGAAGATTGCGGGTTTGTCTTCTGCCGACCCAGACCTTTCTGTTGGTTCATGTCCCCCGTGTCGGTGGTTTCCTCCGGCACTCTGGTTCCCACAACCAATGACATGCAGGTTAGGAACACTTGGGTTGGTCGAGGTTGAGGCGGAATCGCCTGCCCCAGGACTGTGCTGTCACTGAGTGGGGAGGGGAGGGTTCATTACTGTGAAACGTGGCTTCTGTGAAAAGCTCTATACAAAAGCTTACTTACTCACACTGTTACGGTTTGTGAACAGCACCAGAACAGTCTTTGCTGCCACTTTTAAAATGTAGAAAATAGCCAACCCACTTGTTGATTTTCTTTTATTGTGTTCACATTAATCATGTACGCAGCTTTTTACCCCTAATAAATATCAAAATGTCCTTATTTATGTAGCTGGTGTGCTTTTTTTTTACATGTCGAGAAAACTCATCTAACAGTTTTGTTGAATATAAGGAAGCCTGACAAAAGCTTGCAAAGGTTTTTTCATTAGGATAATCTGACAGTGCTTTAAGGTACTCTCAAGTTTATTAGAATCAGTCCTTTTATGTGCTGAATGCTCAGAGAAGTGCCAGACCTCAATGGCACCGAATCTGACCACGTTTAGACTAACGAAACTGAAAAATCTTAATGTACAAGACTTCAGCAAGAAGCAGTGTAAAAAGGAATTAAGCTCCAAATATTCAGTGCATTAACTTGCTCATTTTAATTTCTGTTCTGTGTTATAGAAATTAACAAAACAAATAATAATATTTGGCGAACTAACCACCAGCTGAATAAAAGGTTAAATTTACGTTTCAGTGATAAGTATATTTATCATGGATCAAACATCAAAAACGTCAAAGTTCACAAGCGATTTTCCAAAACAGAAGCCCAACGTCGTATAAAGAAGTGAACTTGGCAACTCGAACATATACATTGCAAATGAATCGTCATATTGCAAATGGCGCAGCTCCACGAGACCCTATATTTCGCATTCTCCCTGAACCCATCTTGCTTCTCTGAGTGACAGTAAACATAAAGGCCTGCCGAGGGTCCCAGCTGCAGGAGCACTCAGCGGCTGGAGTGGATCATTACGGCGTCTCCTCGGTCACACTCTCTCACTCCGCCGCTCTTTTATCATTATCTGCTTTGTGTTGCAGATAGCGTCTTATCATTTGGACTCATCAGAAAATCCCCCGCTCTCCAGTCTCTGCTAATGTAGTGTGGAGGAGCTGTGTGTTTGTGTGAGAGCCGCGGTCCTGGAGGTCTGGTCTAGTCTGGGGCAGAGAATAAACAGCATTTACACGGTTGTTTTTGTGCACATGACCAGGATCTGTGCACAAAAAGAAATACTAAAGCACCCAATTTCTACCTGTAAAAGTCACCTGTTAAAACACGGCTCAGTTTTTACGTGACTGATGTCGTTTGTTTGATGTAATTTGATTTGATTGAGGAACGGCTCTGTGTGCCTTTTTAATTTGCCCATCGAGAATAAATACACTCTGAAATATCCGTGAATAAACTGGATTTTTTCCTGTTGCTGTGTTTTTAACAATTCTGTCGCAGTAGTTTTACATGAATGGTCTGTTTCTTATATTCCACAGGTGTTTGTCATATTTTTTAATGCTGCGTTCAGACTGGACAGCGTTTAAGCGTCCAATTTCGGCGTTGAACTGAATTTTGACATAGAATATTTTCAAAGCTGACGCCCAAACCGGCGCCCTAACTGCTCCAACATGGACACTTTTTACGCCTGACGTTCTTCTTTGCGTTCCCGCTTTATTGCAAAAGGCATTTTTTTGTGTCATCTCGTCAGATTTCCAGGCATGAGCGACAACTTTGAAAAAAGCCCCAAAACAAGCGACCTTTAGTTAAAAAAAAGTTATTAAAAGACTTCAAGAAACAGTCCTTCTTCCCCTGATGTGAGAGCAGAACAGCAGCATGTCACGTGTCACAGGAGAGAAGTGTTTGCTTGGTGGACGCGGTGTTCGACACTTTAAAGTTCAGCAGTGCCCAACTCGGGCATTGACGCCTCAAGAGCGTTAATTACGCTGAGTGAGCAAACGCCCGAGCAAGCACATTTTGACGCGATAGATATAAGTTTCCCCCACAAATTCGCTGGACGCTTCAAGATGCAGATTTACATACTTACTCCCTGACGCTGTTTGATCTGAACACATAACTGAAAGCAATGCATTGTAGGAGAAAAAAAAAATGTTTTGGAGGGAAAACTTCAACAGTCAGATACAGTCAGTCAGCTTTGAGCTGCTCAGGTGAGTTCAAATGTCCTTAATTTATTTTATATTAGTTCACATCAACTGAGTTGTTTGATAATTTTATTATTCATTAATTAAACTTGTGATTTTTAACAACAGAAGTGTCTGGATGTTTTCTACAGAACTATGTAAGTGCTGTAACGAATCTTATCTGCTTCAATCTGGACAAAGAGAAGAAAAGCCTGATCAGACTGAGTTTGTGACAGGTGAAACTATGGGATTCGAACTGTTTCAGATACAAAATAGTTTTAACCTGGAGGAAACATGTCTTAAATCTTATTTTAAGACCAATTGTTTTTACTGTTTCTATGTGTAATCTTATTGTTCTTTGATTACTTGGACTCTTTGTCCTTTTGTTGAAATTGTTGCGTAGCATGAATAAAATCTCCGAAAATATAAACACAGAGTCCGTAATTTGAATAAAAATTTCTGTAGTTAACATAAAACTTTCTGTTTTTTTTGTCTCGAGGAGTTTTACTGAACAAAAACTGTAAATGAACAGATGAATTGTAACAGACAAAACATGAACAGTGCCAAAATTAGATAAGACACATTTCATTCTATCAGGTCACAAGGGTTAAAATAATCCAGCCTCCAACTGGCCGTGACAAAGCACCGCGCCGTCTCCTCCTGGGCTAATGAATTCAGAGCAATTAGACGTCCACCGCGCTGTGACGGCCATCTTTCCTCGTCACTTACAAAATACGGCGGTGTGAATTCCTGCCGCTCGGGGCCTGTGACGTGTCGGGACAGGATATATGCGAGCAGTCATCTTCATCTGGCCGGGGCGTTTGGTTTGATGGACGGCTAACCTTGGCGCTATCTCTCATCTGGGTTTGAGTGGTGAGCGTCTGCGAGGGGAAGGGGCCGCGATGGATGGGGGAGATGCTGGATATTGATTGGGTTGGAGCTGTCTGGTGCCGCCGCGTTTCTCTCCGGCATCTACAACAAGCAATTATCACCAGGCCAGGCCGATGGAAAAAGAAGGTTGGAGGGGAAACTGGTTATGAGGTCTCCCAGTTGTTCTTTGGGAAGCTGTTACTGCAAAAGTAATATACCATGAGAGGAAGGACCATTTTTGTTAAAACGCCTGACTAAAATTATCTAAATTCAAATTAAACTGTTTCTGAACACTTCAAAGCACAAACAATTGGACTGAACTATTGCCTCTGATGTCGGATTAACTCTAGTTTTAAGTGAGAGAAGCTCTGGATAAAAGAACATCAGGATTTAAAGTTAGTCTAAATTGTGTGGGGTAAATAAAAGAATCAGTATAGCTTTATTTGTAGATTTCAAGTAAAACTGATTCTGATCCAAAATGGTTGGTTTGCCTGTAAATAGAGGTTTACATTTGATTTGTATCTATAACATGTAGAAGCTTGAGAGCTGATTTTTATTAGATGATAGGCAAAAATGAATCAATTAAAAAAAGGTGGGCATTTCATTAGGGTAAGTAAGTCTCCATGAAGGCAAAGTGGACATATAAGCTTACTTTACACTTGACGCACCCGCGAGGACCATGAAAGTCCGTGCATTTGAGTTACGCCATTTTTTAGACAAGCACCGTCCGTGTGGACCAGGTTTTTCATATCGGTGTCAGAGAAAAATTTGTTACTACACGGACAGTCTCTTCTGCTTCAGTCTCTATTTCTATTTGGTAAATGGTCTTCTCCACCTTTTAAATCACTCAAAACACCCATTTCCATGCATCAGTAGCAGTTTTGAGTAAGCATTTGTGTGTAGTGTCAGAATGAAAATATATGCACAAGGCGAGCTGCTTGAGTTGTCTTTACATTTGCTTATTTTATAAAAGTGAAACAACAAAGAAACTTGAGAGGACTACCTTTGGACGCAAACTTTTTGTGGATGTGATGAAATGAAAAAGTGAACACAAAGTGAGTTGGCTGTTTCCTCTATTTTATGAGCCACCGTCACAAGGCAGAGACGACAAGCCCTCCTCTGGCTGATGTAAAGTTTCTTACACAACATGTTTGAAACCTCCGATAATGCGATCTGACAAAAAGCTGTAATAGTATCACACTGTCCCCACAGACATGACAGAGCAACATGACAAAAATCTCTTTTCTCTTTATTTAATCTTATTCGAGTCGTCTGACTAGTGAAGCACAGTCTGAACTCCTCTAGACACTGTTTTTAGGTTCTGATCCATGCTTTATAATTACTTGTTCAGATTTTGTGATGCTCTGCTGGTAAGTCAGGCCTCACTTTGGCGTTTGCAGCTTGTGCAAAATGCAACAGCATGGCTTTTAATTGGTATTAGAAAGCGTGACCACATTTCTCCAAATGTGACATGTTTGCAGTGATTTTGAAATTGTATTTTTTAGTTTTAAATGCTTACAAATGGTCTTGTCCATCAATATCCGTCTGATCTGATCCAGTCGTACAAACCCTCTTGTGCTGCACACCCATAACAAAAAGATTTACAACTGCCTTTGATCTGATTGGCATTATTTTTTTAATCTTTATGACCCTATAATCAAACAGAAATGCCTTGAAACCAGTAAAACAATCACGTCATATGAACAGTTGATCTCATACAGTCAAAATACTTCAATCCTGATTTAAATTCTGCACTCAAGTCATTTTAGGTGTTACATACTTTTTTCTCCCAAAGCTTTATGCAACATTAGAGAACTCAATCTACAGCTGTGTTTCACTAATTTGCTTTTTGAAATTAGCACTTGATTAATTGGCCATTATAAAAAACATTTAGGCCTCACTCGTTAAAGCACAATTAAATATAAGTGAGATATAAATATGCATCTGTGTGCGTGATTAAAGGTCCCATATTAGGCTAATTAACTCCTGTGATATTTTTGTCGTGTTCCTCATCAAAAACACACCTGGATTTAACAAATGGTTTGAATAATCCTGCTTTTAGGTTGTCAAAAGATCAGAATATTCTGCTTCAACTTGTGATGTCATTCAGAGGAAGTGTTTTGAGCAAGATTAATATTTGTTGTAAATATAAATGATAGTTTCACATTAATCAAAAACTCTCACTCACCTGAATGTAACTTCCAAGGGTCATAGGATTAATTTCATCCATAAATGTTGATTTAAAAGCCGAACTTTTGTTTTCTCACAGTGATAAATTCTTGTAGCTACTGACAACGGAGCTTTTTAAACTTGTTTCCACTGTTTGTGTTTATCTTTCTACTGGTGGAGTGCGTGCGCATCGCCCGTGTTGATAAACAAATCCCTATAGGAATCTGTCCTGATGAATTTTTCCCTTCATGCCACTGTATCTATATGTTAATAATAACAGGAGTAGAGCAGAGTTCTAATCTGTAAGTAAGTAAGTAATCTTTATTTCTATCGCGCATTTCACAGACAGAGTCACAAAGCGCTTCACAGAGTGATGAACCCCCCCCCCAGTGACAGTAAACTGCCCTGGGGCAGCTCACCAGAGGTGTTTCGCTGAAACACCTGGCGCTTCAACCTCCGACTATCACCAAGTGTTCCCTAACATGCATGTTATTGGTTGGTGGGGAAACCGGAGTGCCCGGAGGAAACCACCCAGACACAGGGAGGAACACACAAATGGGCCCAGGCCGTGCGGGAATTGAACCCGCGACCTCTTGCTGTGAGGCCAGAGCGCTAACTGCTCTGCCACCGTGCCGCCAATCTGATGACTTCAGAGCAGGGACACATGGATATTTCCAGTTTTCTCACGAGAAACATATTTTTATGACCCTATGAACATAAAATGAGTGTGTTTTTATTTCTCCTTTATAGAAAACCCTGATAACTTAGAAGAGTTTTCGCTCATTTACTTAGATTGTCGCTATAGCAACTTATTAGAGTTACATATACATTTTTGAACAAGACATTATTAAGTGAGTTAAAAGATTATTTCTGACATTATTATCCTAAAAAAAAATACTAGACCGGAAAGAAAATGTCAAAATGTTTTGTAAAAAACATTTAAAAGATATTAACTTTGTTCTAGTAAAATGAGTAGTTCAATTTGTCATAGGCACTTTAGTTAGAACATGGCCTCTAGATTGACTATACATATATACTGTAAAAGTACTGCAAAGCACTTCCTGTATTCAGAAATATCTTAAAGGAGAAATAATGTGTTTTTTATGTATGTACTTATTAATAAACTAAGACATATAGACCTCAGTAATTTCAAATGTGTTCATCTTAAAACACAAAAATGCCCTAAAACGGCTTAGACTTTGCATAATATCTCCTCTTTAATGACATCACAAAGTGAACAGAGTGTATATAATGTAAGATAAAAGAGATTTGTTTGCTAAAAGTATATAAATAAAACATAATACAAGTCCAGGTGGTTTTTGATGAAGAAGGACTAAAAAAAAAATTACTTCTTTGACCTAGGCCCTTTAAACCCAGCTTGTGTGTTCATACCTAGTCCATTGTTCATGTCTGGCAGCTCCTCTTCCTCCTGAGCGACGGTCTCTTCCTCCTCCCTCACTTCTTCCTCGCTTCCTCCCCCTCCTCACCCTCCTCTTCCTCCCCTCCTCCTCCTCCTCTTCCTCCTCCAGCTCTTCATCATCCAGGTCGTCTCTCATGGCCGGCGAGGTGAGCGTGATCTTCAGATTGAGTTTGGGATCTGGTCGTTTGTACCAAGATGGCCGCCTCGGGCACACAGCTCGTGACCTCGTATTTCTCTTCTGTCAGCTTCTGCAGTGAATCAAACAGACAGCAGTAGGTGGTCAGGGCACAAGGACAGGACATGGAGAAGATGAGACCTTGTTACATATGTTATAGTGAGGGTAAGGCTTCAGTATTTGTGTTTAGAGCAGTACAAGTGCAAACATCACAAACATTACATTCTTTTTTTGAGGCAGCAAAGAAAACATTGTGATTTTTTTATGTAGTGATGTCAACATTATTCAACTCTATAAAGACCAAACAACAGTACAATAAAATACATAATTTGTGTGAATCCTGGTGTCAAATGGTGTGACTGCAATCAACTAGTTCTTATTTCTAGACGTCACAATAAATGTAGCCTGATGCATTAGCTTGATTCTTTTTACTTGAGGAAACCATCTCAGTCTTTCTCATTCATAAATAAGACTATGGTGGCCCTCCATAGCTGAAGTTTTGCCACCACACTCTAGAACAATGTGCTCAAAGTGAGGCCCGGGGGCTAAACTCGGCCGTCTAAGGGCCAATTGCACAAAGAGTGCTTGTTAAGGAGTCTTATAAGAATGTTTGTTAACCTGACCACGCTGTTGGAGTTTGACCCATTTAAGTCTTCACAATACCTCTGAACTTTACTCATAATGTTTTAAAAGATAGAATGTTTAATGAATACATGAGCTGATTGATCCTTGTCTTAACCAATCTCAGAAATGAATCGAAATGGCGTATCCAGTGTCCGCACAGTCTTACACACACCTCTCTGCTCTTCTTTCAAAAAGAAAAGACTCTGTATTCTGCTAAAACAGGATCAAAAGCAGCAGAAACACGTACATCCACAGGAGCTGACATCTTTGTTTTGCTTGATTCAGACAGTACTTCTTGTCGTCAGTGCAACCAACCCCCCCTCAACCCGCCCTTCTGCCGATGTGAATGGGCTGTTAACCCGCTGTGTCAGATGAAGTACTTTTTAGCTTTTAACTTCGTCGCTGCATTTTTGTCAATCCAGGAAATAAAGTGCAAAAACTTGTCTATAAGTAAATCCATCTGGCCGTTTCCTTGTGGCGTATAAACCTTAACAAACATAGGTAATCAAATTTTAATTTAATATTTTGACATTTTGAAGTGAAAAGAGGGAATGTATATAATCTGCTATCTCCACTCGGGCTGGCTCTAGCGAACACACCGCTTCATCTCTGTTCGTGATTGACCAATAGTACTTCCTGGTTTTGGGAACCATCTGTGGTTCTGCGATACTTTATTTGACTGAATATCAGGCTTTAGATTCTTTGTGGTACCTGCGACATACAAGCTGTGTTTTTACCTTTGAAAAACATACATGAACAATTGAAAATATTGCCTTTTTCATAGCAAAGCTCTTCTTATTTAAGTATTTGACAAAAATTGATCCGAGACACAGTTTTATATCAGTTCTTAGGGAGAATAGTTAAGTAATTTCTTGAGCCAAAAGTGAAAATAAAATGTATTGTGAACCTGCTTTAAACAAAATAGCACTGTATATTGATGTTTCCTCTCTCTCTCCGTCTTTCTCTCCTTCTCTCTCTTTTTCTCTGTTTGCGTGTTCGTGCATACAGAAATGACAGCTTCACTTTATACCGTGACTTGTTAATGAAAGAAACTCAACACTGATGTAGTGAGGCGAGCAGTAATCACACATGACTCATCCATAATATAACAGCTCCTGAGAACCCACTTAATGATATTAGCACTTAGCCTCATGCAAACACCACCGACGGTCAGCTGCGTCTATCAGAAAGACTTGTAATTGAATCGGTTATGAGTTTACACGTAAGTAACGATAGAGACGAAGAACAGGAGTCAGGGCAGAAGAGCTGGGTCATGATATAGCTTAAAAAAGAAAGTTTTTATGTTAACCATATTTGGATTGATTCATGCATGTTTGTGTAATCTTGTATTGTCCTGCAGCTGATGCGCCAGTGCTCAGAAAATCCCTGTTTTCACCTACCACCTATCCCCGCTCACGGTTTTTACTTGTGATTACTCAAAAATTAAGTAACATATGCCAGGTCAAAATGGTCATGTATCTACAGTCCAACAACACAAACATCCTAATGTAACGTTTAATTTAACAATGAAGATTGGTGCTGCAGTTTCGAGCAGAAAGGCTATTTCTACTTCCAAGCTTCCGAGATTCATTTTTGTGTTTTACGATGAACAAAATTTGAACTACTGATCTACATAATAATCTTTTCTTGATCAATACATGGGAAAAAACACCATGTGCCTATTGTTTTTTGGTAAATACAAAAGTTTTAAGTTTGCGTGTGTCCATCATTCACTTGTGTTTTTTTTTGTTTTTTTTAAAGAGACCAGCTGGCTCACACTGCATCCAGTCTGTACTCCAGTCCGACATACGGAGGTTTTCCATTTCTTGAAAAGTAATGAGAGGCTCTCACATGGCAGTTCATTCGGCCATCTTTTCCGTTCTTTTCACAAAGAACTTTTCACAATAAACAAGAAACCAAGTGAGTGCTACTAAAGCGAATCCGGAAGTTTTCAAAAAATAAATCATTACGATATTACCAATAAAACAAATTTGTCAAAATTCTAGACATACACATGACTATTTAACACAGAGGGTGTAAAAAAAAAACATGTCCGGGTTTATCCACTGTGAGCCAAAAATCAATCAGAAAATGAACTGACAAGAAATAAGGTCAAAACTCGATGCAAACTGTGTTCTTTGTTTACCAGTTATTTCTATAAACGTGTCAGTGATCACGTGAAGTTGTGCGTAAAACTCCGTGAACATGTGGTCTCGCTATGTTGACAGAGTCCGTACATACGCACGCACAATCCAGTTTCAGTGTGAATGGCCACCGCACTCAGGGCCAGATTTATCAAGCATTTGCTCATGTGCAAAACAGGCTAGGGAGAGCAAAACCTTGGCAGAGATGACATTTTTCTCTCACACACACTCTTAAGATGCAGAATTTGAGGTGGTTCATGTCTGTTTTGTTGCATAGCTGTTTATGTGCATCTTCCAATATTAAAGTTTGTGTAAAATGCACCTAAATAACACATAATTTGTTTTATTTTTGCGCCCGCAATTTAGCACCTGGCATGATAAATCAGGCCCTCAGACAGATCTGGATCCGGATCTGGACTGGAGGCAGTGTGAGCCCGCTGTAACATTAACTGAGAAAAGCAAATGATCGTAGTTGTTGCTACATAGTCCAGGTTTTTCCTAAAAATATTCACAATGCCAAAAGCTGAAAGCAGTCGCACTGACCACATCTGCCCACTGCTCTGACACTCCACTGAGAAAAATATAACTTCACAATTAAACTCAATAAAACTACTTCAAGACACTACTTGTGGCCTTATGTGTGTGTGATAAAAAGCTGTTGAACCTGGAGACAAGTTGAGAAAAGCCTCTGAAGACGTCCCAATTCAGTTATTTTTCACATAGTCCCAAATTATTAAAATGAATCTGATTTATGGCTGACTCCTGGATGAAAGAGACACTACACAAACAAAGGCAGTATACAGTATAAAAGATATTGGCACTGGTCTCCACCTCCGACCGCTGCATCCTCACCTGGATCTGAGCGGGTAAACATTGGCAGACAGTGTCCAGCAGAGTCTGTGTGGGTTTGTCTCGACACATCAGCACCAGCTCCAGCTCCATGTCTCCTTTGATCAGCAGACCTTTAGCCACCAGACCGATCCTCATGACTCCACACAGAACGCCTCCTCCGCCTCCACCGGGCTCCCTGCGCACACGGGACACAAGCACGGCGATGAAACAGAGCTGGAGTAAAGATTATAAACACGCTAACAACACAACACATCTTCTGACTGCAGTTAATAAAGATATGAGGCTAAAATGATTGTGCCTATGACAGTTGGTTGTAGTTTTTTATTATTTGACAAGTAAAATTAAACATGTACACTGATTGTATTTCCTGAGACAAAATTGAAAGTTTAATTTTCTCCCTAGTGTAATGTCATCAGTTCAGAACTCAAACTTTGGTATTTATATTGACCTCAGTCCATGGAAAATATTCTTTTAATTTTTCCTTTATTCCAAAACAATCTTTATATTTAAAAGGACAAATATCAATATATTCCAGTGTTCCTTTCCTTCAAACCTGCTCCTATACAGAATCAATAAAGTGTAGGAAAGTGTAGATGTTATGATCAGGAATTGAATTAGAGCTCTATCTACTGCCTGCAAAGGAAATTACAAAGGGGAAACAGTCAAACCAATCTTGGATGTTGAAGAGTCTGGTTGAGTACGTGCTTACAAAACAATGTTTTCAATCTCACAGGCTGATTCCACATCTTGCCTCTATTTGACCTGTAGGGAGAAAAAACACACATAAGCTCATGTGATGCAGCTAAAAGCAATCTCATCAAACACAGCAGCTATGCACTGCTGCTGCAGAATAAAGAGCTACTTGCTTTAATGGTACGTTCACACCGGACAGCGTCTTGGCGTTTTGAGTCAATTTTAATGTTAATCAATGTAAACCCGCGTCTTGGGCGTCAAGCGTATTTGTGGCATGCATTGGCGTCTGGGGCGTCTAGGACGCACATTAGGCGTCTGAAAACGCATCTTGCTGATGGAAGCTCAAACCTGCAGCGGACGCACATTTGCTCGAATCTCGGCCGATGCAGGAGCGGCGTCAGCCAATCAGAGACTACACTCCTGTAACACGTGACATGTGTTCTTCTCTCACATCAGGGAAAGAGGACTGTTTCTTTAATAACTTTAACAAGGTCGCTGTTGGGGCTTTTTCAAAGACTGGCCGTTTTTGTTTTGAAAATCTGGAGACACGACAAAACAAACAACAGAATGATCTGGACTGACACGCCTCACATGGATCTATTAAAAATGCTCGTGCATATCTCTCGGGCTCCTGGCGGGGTTTGTGCCTGAAGTCTGATGTGTTCTGTGGCGTAGCGCTGTGAAGCGAAGATGCAAGGAAACTGAAGGCAGCTGGAATGGTTCTCCCAGCAAAGCCAACAAGTACTTTGCTTTCGGTTTAGACAGAACACAGAAGTTCTGTAGCACTTTTCGTGTATGAGACAAAGTTATCAACTTAAAAAGTCAAGTATCTAGCCCTAATAAAGACATTTGGCTGTAGTATAATTGTGTATATTTGTATAATCACACACACTGAGCCTATCATCTTCTCTAATACATCCAAATATTTTATCTGCTGCAGAATATTGCGTAACAACTAATTTTCCTTTACTCCCAAATTTAAAAAAAAGATTCTGCGTGACTCGGGGGTAACGTTTAGTCAAGCAGACTTTATTCTAAAAAGGCCAGCAATTCTTTGTGCTGAAGTAAGAAATTGGGGAAAGTTAATTTGAATACTCTTCTCAGAAATATGTCTTGGGGCTTACAAGTCAGAAATGGAAAGTTATCGTCTTTTTAGACAAGTTCTATGAAAACGGATTATTACTGCACACAGAGGGAAATTTTAAATTGTGTTGAACGTGACAGAAATACTCAAATTGCAAACTTGAAATGGCAAAATACGTTCTGAGAAGGTCCTGGATGGGTAAATTGTAGAAATCTTATTGCCAACAAGAAAGAAACCCTGCGTCCACTTTGACAGCTTAAGCACGATTTAAATCTGTGTTTTCAGAAGTGGTAATTAGCATATTAGTAGATATAACTGTGAAAATGCAATTATAAAAGTTTTAGATAGTTTCTAGAATCAATCCATTCTAGTTCAAAACAGCAAAAACATAAAAAAAAAATGTGTATGTAAAAGCTATGTAGATGATTCTAAATGTCAGTAGTGAGTGGCAAGAATGAGTAGATCAGTGCTTTGATTGTGCGCCGCGCGGTATTGGTACATCTCCGCGTTTGCATCTCTCCGCTTGGGTTTGGGACAGAGCAGCGCCAACAGGCCGAGCGCACGAGAGTATGATACAAAGGTTGCGCGTCCGATGCTATTCCACTGCGTATTCTGTCCTGCCCCACTTTTAGTTGGCAGTGTACTTTCTATTTAGCCCTGCTAAGATAACATGTTAGCTTGTGGGGCAATCTCAAACCCATATAACGACAGATAAAATAAACTCAATGACTTCAATGAACTTTACAGGCTAATGGTGCGTTCCAGGCAACTGGGAACTTGTATATGTGCCACTTCCCACTTGTAAAAATGTGCTGGAACGCCACTCGAACTGGTTAATACCACATGAACTGGGACCTGGTCGAGGAAGCCCCACTTCACATATGAGTTCAACAATAACCACAATAAATTTATTTGAGGGGTTTAACTGACGCAAAAACAATGTAAACATTGATTACAGGTTATTTGCCGTTACTTTTGTTTAGCTTAAAGATTAGCATTAGCCATAATGTTTACATACGAGTTGATTACGTTGGAACGCTCTGAACTGGGAACTGGTATTTTTCAAGTGAGAATGTCCCAGTTACCAGGAACTGGTATTTTCAAGTGAGAAATGTCCCAGTTCCCAGTTGCCTGGAACGCAGCATAAGTACAGATAAACAGAAAGTGACCTGTCAAGAAAAGTAGGCGGGGCAAAATAAGGTGAATAACGCCTAATCTGCTACATCATTTCACAAACTCTGATCACTTGTGGAATAAGCACAGCCCAGCTTTCGAACGTATTTTAGTATTTTCAATTCAACCTGTGAAGCTGATTACACTAAAAATAACACTGCAAAAAAAAAAAAAGTAAGTACGTAAATGAATAAAGATATTTTAGTTGGCTAGTTGTTATTTTGTTGTTGTTGTCTTTTTTGAAGTTTCATTCTAAAATCTTTGTTTAGAAAAAACATGCAATCATTAGTAGAAGAAAAGCAATTTATTGTATTGTTTTTTGTGAGTAAAAGTATGGATCCTTAACAGTACCCATCCCTAGTCCTTAATGCATCATATTTGGAGGCCTGGCCTGCTAACACATTTTCTGGCAAATTAAGTATATTTTTGGCACAACAATTTTAAATCAAGTCATGTTGAAGACTTTAGAAATCAAGAGAATTTTTCAACAATGGACTTGAGTATTTATAAAGAAACATGTTTGGGTTTAAGTGCTAACGAGAAATGCTCATAAATACAGAAGCTAGAACATAAACAAGCCAACTGACGTTCTGTGCACTGAGCCTATTCCAATTAAACACCACAAACAACCACTACAAACAGAACCCACCTGTATCCTTCCCCAGGTTCCTCGGCCTCCTGTCCCGCCTCCTCGTTTGGCTCCGCCCCCTCCTGCTCTGTGCTCTCTGCTGGTTGGCTGTCGTCCTGGTGACACGCCTCTCCGTTGCTCTGGTCCAGGTAGTCGGACACGTGTTTGAGGGCGCACTCCACCGTGGACACCAGCGTCTGCACGGCCTCCAGCTCGGCAGACGAAGGGTAGATGGTGGAGTGTTTGGCCATGACGTGGCGGTCGTCGTTACTGAAGGAACGAAAGGACCTCTGCGAACACAACAAGAGAGAGAGGAGGGGTTAGGAGAAGGGCTGGACTGTTCTGTCATGGTCATATGTCCTGTTTAGATGGGATGATATTTACCAGGGCCTAATAACTACGGACATCATCGGAGTTTCTAGTCTTGCACAAATCTATGGGAAAGCTATCATAAGTATTTATACTCTGCTTGCTCCTTTGAGCTCTATGCAAACTGAATGTAAATATCTGTTTCTTGTCTGACTATTTGATTGTCCTAGCTCAAATAAAAAATATTCATTCATTCATTAAATCATTCATTCATTCATTCTTTAATTCACAAATCAGAAATGTTGGTAAAAAATGTCTGTAAAGTTTCTTTGAAATGTACCCTTGTAATTCTATAAACCAGAGGTCTCCAACTTGTAGCTCAGGAGCTACTGTAACTCGCCAAGAGGCTCAGAAAGTATGTACTATACTCTGAATATTTCAATTTCATACATATCTTAGTAAATTTACACTTTAGAAGCTTAACTATGTGCACTGATAAATAGATAACAGTGTATGTTTTCCTATGATCAAATTGTAACCCATTTTATTTTGGGTCATATTGACGCAATCATTTGACCGTTAACACGACTAGCTCTGTGTCATTTTTGTTTTGTAAAAGTAGCTCTCCGGGTGAAAAAGGTTGGAGACATGTGTTCCTCAGATAATTTTATCTTCAAATTAAATTATTATCATCATTTGCCATGGATCTTTTTTTTTTTTTTTTTTACAATTTGAAAGCTAAACATGAACAAATAATAGCAAAAAGACAAGAACAACCTCATTGACATGACGGTCTAGAAAAAAGGTGTTTGAGGAAAGTTTGAACAGTGGACTTTATCACGTAAATGGATTAAAACAGAGACGACTGTTTCATAAGAAATCTGATTGTGTGAATGTGATTCTGATCGACATCAATACAATGTGAAAAACATTTCTACGCAGCTACAGCTCAGGTCACTCATGATAAAACAAACCGAAAAGATCAGAAATTCTCACGTCAGGAATAAACAAGTATTTGTCACTTTTTTCTGACAGAAGAAACCCAGAGTATTTCGACAGGTTGTCAAAGCTCCAAAATGACAAAATCTTAAGCTAAACGTCTTTAAACCAGAGTCTGATATCTGTCACATCAAATTACTTTGCCAAGATTACATTGGTTTGAGATCAATCCAAGTTTCTCCATTGAAATCACATTTTGTTCCACTTCCACCTCCAGTCCTCTCCATTTGGAATTCATACTGTTTTTCAACCAGATAGTGTTTGTATTTGTTTTTTATGAAATTGCTCATCACACGTTTCAGATTGTCAGCTATTGTTGCAAATTGAGAATAGTTTTGAAAATTGAAAACAATAACAAAGAAGGTCTGAGAGTGGCCCTTCTCACAGAGACAGAAGATTGATCTGAGAAAAGCAGACGCAATTCATCAGAGCTGGATTTCAATACAACTCAAGGGTTTGGCCACCACAGCAGCCTTGTATTTTAATAAACAACTCACATGCACACAGTCGCTTCATTCAGTTTGTTTTTGCTTCTGAGAACAGGACTGGTCTAGTCTTAACCCTGGGTCGACAGTAAAGATCGTAACTTATTCCATTGATTTCAAAGCTGTCTGCCAGGATGATCAAACTTCATCGGAGTTTTACAGAACGTAGATTAGTTTTGCACGCTGGGATTTACAAATTATCAAAGACAGAAGGAAGCCAGGCCATTTCAGAGTGCTGATAGTGCATCTTTTTGTAGAAAAACTATGGATCTCTGCTGCTAAACTGACTAGAAGTGATTCAAGACTTGCATTAAGGTGCAGATGTATTGACTTGTATTTTAATCTGGCTAATAACTAAAGTTTTCTGTACACTACAGGAGTTTTGACTCGATTTTAAGCTCGATGTGCCCTCTACGAGTTCAGGAGGTGTGGCCAGAGTAAGATTTTCAGAAAAGATTTTTTGTGGTTTCTCTCATTATGTCTTTGCGTCACTCCTACTCTGTTAAGACAATTTTAAGGTTGGAAAAAAGTTTGAAATAGGGCTGTTCTATTATTCGAAAAATCAAGATCGAATCAAACCGAAACGTCAATTATTTGGTGGTGGGTTTTAAATCGAAAGATGGAAAACCAATCTTTTGTCAGTAAAATGTGTAGTTTGGAGCAAAATCAAACTTTGAAGCAGAATATTGATTTTCAAAAAAATCTAATAAATGGGACATATTAAGTTTTTGTTTTGTTTATGTTCATGAATGACATTTTTCATTTGGTTTTGAAAAGGTTGAACAAAATCGAATCGAGATTGATCAAAATGAGAGAAAAAAATTTTGATTATAATTTTTAATAGATTGGCCAGGCCTTGTTTTAAAACGTTGAAAAAAGGTCAGAATAGATCAGTTTTGCTCATGCACTAAAATACACGTACAATCACTGACGTATACACACACAGACACACATTCTATAGTTGTATAATACAATTTATAATGTAATATTAGCCACAATGTTTGAAGAAACAAAGTGTGAACTTGTGCAAGACCTGACTGAATGTGCATTATTATGTTGCGTTAACAACTGATTGGTGGAAGTATTACTGTTCAAATGTTCATAAAAAATACAAGTTCTGAGCACGAACAACAGTTGCTTTAAATTTAATGTGTTATGGTTTATTTTGTGTTCTAAGGTAAAACATTTTTAAATAAACTAACAAAATCGAACAAAATTGAAAATCTTAACCGCAAAATCGAAAACTGAATCGAATCGTGACTTAAGTGAATTGTCCAGTCCATAGTCAGGACGTATCATGGTGAGGACCTTTATAACAGAAGGTCTGGTGCATCTGCCTTGAGACGGCAACTCTTAAAATGTAAAATAAAGAAAAATTGTGTCTCATCACCTGTAAATAAATGTAACGCTTTGTACACGTAGACAAAGTGCAGGATTCTTTCTTACGAGCAGTGCACACGTCATCTCCAACCAGTGCTTAAATATTAAATCAAACGTTGACGGAACAAAATGTTGCTTTTGGACCAGTGTAAAAACAGTCACCACAACAATGCAGGACAAACAGCCTTGAGGCAGCAGACACAGGTCCAACAGTGAGTTTGCCAAACACACGCAGACATCAGAACGCTGCAAACCTCTGTGACAGCGCTCGTGCATCAGACACAATCACTAAAATACACATTAAAACTGTTGCACTTACGAGAAAAAGCAAACCGCTGCATCTGTGCTGGTTGTCACTCTCTATATCGATCTGTACACTCCAAATACACGTGCCACTCTTGCTGCTGTCTTTGCTTTTAATCCATCAAAACAAGTTGCAAAATAACAATAAATATCCATATAATCTACTTTCTGCATATGTCTTGTTTTCAAAGAAGATACAGGAGCGCATCAAGCCTGGAACTAATGAAACGTCTTAAACCCGCCTGCGCTGCTTCTGATTGGTCAAATTCTTGCCGCACAAAAAGCCTGTTTACAGTTTCTGTGAATGAGAGTGTCTTTTAGGAGAGACACAAACAGCTCACGGACTTTGAATGCATCTCCGGAGCAGACAAAACTGCTGCCGGAATGTCCCCTGAGACTTCCAGGATCTTATTCCGTGTGACGCACCTACTTTACTGGACTACAGAACATGGTCAACACTTCATTTGTTTAAACTTTTTCATTGCATGCCCACAATACGTCAGTGTAACAGCTCCTTACCTCTAATGATCCTGTGACATTTATAAACCTGCTTTAATCCACTGGCGTTTCATCGTTGATGTTGTTGTTGTTTCACTTTTATAACTGCCCACATGAAAGAAAACACTCCTTCCTACCACACGATTGTTGTCTTCTCTAGTGTGCAGCCAGGTTTAGGTTACTAGTCTTACAACAATTCAACATTTTTGTTGTGTGTTGGCGATTCCATGTTTAATTATTAACTAAGCAGAGAAAGTAGCGTGGGAAGAAAAATGCATTTTAAATCAGTCTTTGAATCATTTATGGTTTAATAAAAGCACAAACTAAAGATAAACCAGGTTAACCAATGACAATATCGCTCAGCCTTACTTCCCAAATCAACAAACTGTCGTCAGAAAATCCACAAAACGTACTATCAAAGTCTGTGCGAATGAATATTTACGGAGTTCATCATTAGCATACACTACACACCAGCCGAGATCTGAACCGACACGCAGGTCGCGAAGGGGTTGACACGTGGGAGTTTGTTTGCTTTAAAAATCCATTTTCCGAATTATGAACAGCGTAACGTCTAATTATGTCTTTTCACCACGAGGAGGAACTGTCAGAGTTTTGATTCCAGCTCCAAAATAGATCAAAAACGCACATTTGCAGCCGCCAAAACAAACAATTTTCGCTTGAGTAAAGGCACGGTGACAAGTATTTAGACACATTTGCATTTTTTTGTTCTTGTAGTTTTTAAAGCTTTTGAAGGCAAATATAATCCAGCCGCGGAGCATAAATAGATCCGTGAGTGAGTAAAAACATTAGGGATGTCTCCAGTGTAGCGTATCTACAAAAAAGCTTTTCGTCTTGTCTCTCAAATGGAACAGAATCAATTTTTAACTGGCAGATTCCTTTTAGTGGGTGCTGACCCCGTTCGCACACGTATGAACACGCAGACTCTTATGTGCACATCTCATCCTCCTGCCCTCATCTGACTGACTATACTATCCTGGAGATGCAATACTTTCTACTTTTCTCCATCTTACTCAAGATGAACCTGGATCTCAAGTGAGTCACAGCAGAATGTTCACTTACAATGGGAAATGGTCTCTATTTATATTATTCAATTGCTTGTTTAAGGTTAAGGTACACTATTGTCCCCGTAGGGTAACGTCCTCTGCATTTGACCCTGGATCCTTCCATGCCTCTGGAGCATCTCCTCAGGAGCAGTGATCGCCGCAGTGCAGCGCTCGGGACCCATCTCCAGGTGTTCTTGCTAGGCTTGGTCAGGACTACCGTAGCTGGAGGATATTACCCTAACGTGCATGTTATTGGTTGGTGGGGGAAACCGGAGTGCCCGGAGGAAACCCACCCAGGGGAGGAACATGCAAACTCCACACAGAAAGGCCTGGGCCCGCGCGGGAATTGAAACCGCCACCTTCTTGCTGTGAGGCGAGAGGGCTATCCGCTCTGCCACCGTGCCGTTTATTCATAATCTGCTGTGACATGCTTGACCAATCACTGTTTCTGAATTTTTCTTATTTTATTGAATGCGTGTGGTTTTATTCTTATTTTCTACCATTCATGTTTGCTAAATTAACAATCTTGGGAAGTCCTCTGTGATTTTGGGCTATAAGAGCTCATGAGCTGTAGGACATGTTCCTGTTTTTGAAACAGTTTTCAGATTCTTTGATTTTGCTTTGTGTGTTGAGAATCATCAGGTACATGCGTCCGGACCAGACTTTTGTCACTCATGACTTCAGCAGCGAGACAGCACAGCTCGGCTTGGTGCCCTCCAGAGCAGGTGCCCTTCGCGCTCTGCGTTATGTACAAGACGAGATCAAGGCGTTAAAAAATGATAAAATCTTGAGAAGACTGTCAACATATTCACATTTTTTATTTTAGTGCAATTTTATGGATTTTAAAAGCGATGTAGTGGCAAAATAGTCAGTATCAGTAATATAGAAAAACATCTAAACCGACATTCATTCATTCATCATCATGTAAACTATATGTTTACTGTAAGTGACGCTAACCTTCTAGAAACTCTTACGACCTTATTCCAAACAAAACTTAAGGACAAGATAAAAGGAGGGGCTGAGATGGAGGAGCAGCAGTGTGATTGGTTTGAGAGCAGGTGTTTGTGATCAGCACAGTTTAAAGTGACTGTTTTGACCTGAACCTGGTTCATTTGCTCAGTTTGTAAAACTAAAATTGACAGAGAAATGACTCAGAATAGTAGGCTATGGTATATCAACACCATTTAGACAGAGAATAACTTGACTTTACATATTGTATCATTAAGACCTGGGCAAACTGCGGCCCTCAGACTGTTTCAATATGGCATTTTTGAAAGTAAGTGTTACTCTTTATATTGCTTTTATTTGATTGACTTGGATATGGGCCACGTGTCATTGTAGATTATCACAATAAATGGCTAAAATAGTACATTAAAATAGTTTTTTTTAAACCAAAATGTACTAGTAAAAACGTTAATTTTTTACACCAATGACGCAGTCCGGCCCTCTAATACTTGTTCAAGTTCGAATAAGGCTGACAAGAAAAAAAAAATGCCTTCTGCATAAAAAAAACACACAAGTTCTTGTTTTTATATGTTTCATCGAATCCAATTTACAGAACTTTTTATCTTCAAAGAAAGCTCTTCTAAAAAAGTAGCCTTTGATCATACATGTCACATAAATAAGTCTTATTTTTGCCACAGACACAAGTGGACCAAACTTTGAACCTGAACATGTCACAGAACACAGAGAAGCTCATGATTGTAAGAGGACAAAAGGAGAAGGAAAGGATGTGAGAGATAAAAGGACTCATCTGAGGACAGGAGGACAGAAGAGTCTTGAGTTGTATTAGTCTGAAGGAAGCAGACGAGCCGAGGCAGAGGAGCAGGTGGTCCAGGTCGCTTCAACATGCAATCTGCACTTACAGCTCCACAGATGGGCCGTGTGCATCTGCTGGATCAGCCACAGTCGAACTTTGTTGTCAAGGTGGGCCATGTGCCAGTACTGATAATAAGTCATTAGAAAGAATGCTCCGAGTACAGCTGCACCAGATTAGACACGGGCAAAGCCATCATGCAGATGAAAAAAACACTTTTCTAAGCTAAATATGACAACGACTAAACGTAAAGCATCTGTATATGGGTCTCAGACTTCTGCCAGAGACACAATAAAATGAGCCATGAGGAAAAATGACACAAACTGAACCAATGAACTGGGCCAAAGCAAAAACTGATGTTGGACAAATGAATGATTTTGGACTCACGCAGGTCTGATGGACTTTATGTTATGTGCCGACAAAGTCTCTGAGACGCTTTTGGTAACTGCTTATGTAGATTAAATGCATGGCTAAAGGACAACTTTGGCATCACTGTGCTGAGAGCTAAAACTAAACATCAGGATTATTTTATTGAGACCAGACTAAGACACATCTGCACAATAAAACATAATATTCTACACAAGTGAGATGGATTATCTCGGCAAAACAGATAAATTAGGCACATTTGAGAACAAAATTTGAGAAAAATTGGTGCTTCGTGTTTTCTAATGGAAAATCTTTGAGATCAGCTCCAATAAAAGTGAAGTATATTTTGGCTCAGTGTCTGTGTTATGTTTCAGTTTAGTTATGTTTGTCCTTAGACCAGGGGCGTCTAACTCATTTTGACAAAAAGCCACATTAGCATCATGGTTGTCCTTGAAAGACTAATCACTAATCTTTGACATTCTAAAAATATAAGTCTCTGTGTTTGATTTTGTATTTATTGAAGTAACAATTACTGAATATACATCCACATTAGTCTGAAAAATGACCTAATCTAATGAAATGATTTGTCTGAAACTTAAGAGTAAGAGTCCCAGATTACTTCTGGCACTAATACAAGATTTAAGTAAATCTTATAAGACCCTGAGGGTGGGTCGCACAAAATGACGTAAATGGCCGCACTTGGCCCCCCGGCCTTGGTGTTTGACAGGCTTAGACCAAGGTGGACTGGACCTCAGGAACTGGCCTCCTGTTGGTGCAAGACTCAGGACTAAACCTGGACTGGCCTCAGTGTCAGGACCAAACACGGACCAGCCTCCTGGTAGTGCCAAAGTCAGGACTAAACATGGACCAGGAAATCAGCCTTTCACTTTTATGCAGTTAAGATCTTCTTCCTGATGATGTAAGACAGGCCTCTGCTCTGACAGTGTTCAAATCTATTGGCTCAAAACAGTTTTGTTTGTGTGTGCATCTATATCTAGCTATAATACTATCTGTACACATACTGTCTATAACTGCAAACTGAGAGACCTACTTCTTATCTTTTAATTTGGACACAATCAAATACCCTTTAAGCTGTCACTAACTAAATCTACTGTTACATGCTACACTTAACCATTACCCAACACTTTTCAGCCCAACAGAAAAACCTCTTCCCACACATGGACCACCTCCTCGTACGAACCACTCCTTCCTCTGAAGCCTAAGCTGAATACTATAGCGTGTCCCGCGGTGACGTGGCGTGTGCGTAGATCCTCAATGAACATCATAAATAATTCTCTTTACTGCTCCCTTCAGTAATTGACATGCCGCACAGGACCGCGCCGCTCTGCAGGGAACTCACGCTAACTCTTAACGCCGCATAATTACATTTGAATCGCATTATGATCTGTTCTTTTATTTATGCCCAACACTTGCCCGCAATAAAGGCTGCGTTCACTCTGAGCTGCATATTTAATAACATAAATAGTGTGCATCATGTAATTAATACACAATAGAGCGTGTCACAATGTAATCTATCAGCGTGTGGCGAGCTCAAGTCTCCTCCTCAGTAATCGTACACTTTATTAAACTCTAATCTGAGTGACTTTAATAAAAACAGGTGTCAAGCTACTTTGACTTAGCTTTAATATTTCCAAGGACGCCGTGTCTTGCTGGGTTTTATTCACTTGGGCTCTGTTTGGAGGTTCTTTTTTTAACTTTCTGTCTTTACTTTTGGAATGTAAAACGATTATGTTAATGAAGCCATGAATCAAGCGTAACACGGTGATGAGAGTACAAATGATTTCTTCACTCAGTGCGGTTACATGTCCAGGGAAATCAGACTAGGCTAGAAAACCGGACTCTACTTGGTTTTCCCCTCAAACCGGTCGGACCAGTTTTGCTCCTGTTTACATGCACAAGAGTAAACCGATTACCCAGGAGAGACTGGTCCTGTGTCAGATTCACTACTGCATGATTGAGGCTGTAATTTGTTGAATTACTTTAACATTGTTAATGTTGTTTATTTTTATTAACTGTTTGCAATACTGTTTGTTAAAGGACACACAGTTTTTTCTGGAACATGTGGGACCGTTTTAAACATGTAGAACAGTGTTAAACCTGGAGTTAAATGTGAGGTTGTGCGTGCCACTTTGTGCAAGGCACTTTATACTTCTAAAATTCTTAATTTATTGTTGTAATGCACAGTGGACAGGGGTTGTGAGCATGCTCAGTTGTATTTGTCCAGCTGCAGACCGATTGTCTGTTTACATGAGTCTGAAATCAGACTACAATCGGTCGGGACCACGTGCGCCAACTGGTTTTCCGAAAACCGGTTTACGGCTCCTCAATAGGTCTGCCCGGGTTTACATGAGCTTTGGAAACCAGTTTAAATCGGACTAGGCTAGTTATCCAGTTTTCCTGGCCTCCATGTAAACGCCCTGACAGTGGTTTGAATATTAAGAATCACTCGCCACAAGGCAAAGGTGTATGCCTAAAGACAAAATGAGTACTATTTTTCTGATTTTGTACCACTTAGTGCTATCCAGGCTAACAATCACCTATGTGTCGGAAAGCCAAAAAGTACAGCTGGGCAAATAAAATAAAAAATCCCTGTTTACTGTGAAGCAAACAAAGCTCAGTGGTGCAATGTCAGATGGTTCTACAAAGTGAAACTAAACTGACTGATGCATCAGGCTACTTTAGTGCTGTCAAATATTAATATGTCCAAGTATCTTTAGACAATACAGAGAATATATCCATTTAGATAATAACGGGCCTCGTTCATGTTTTGGGAGTTTCTGTCGAACATCTTTGGCATTCACAGTATTTGTTCTTAACGGGAAAAGTGAGTCTGTAAGAACAAACACTCAAGAGCACTCACAACAACCAAAAATATGCTGTTTCAGAATTTAATTTCAATCCATCTGTAACTTGTTTCCACTGAGTGTGTTCATGTGTGTTTGGACTTTTTTAAAAGACACTGAAGATTTTGATCACGCTGCTGTGCTTCCTCTTTTCCTTAGTTGTCTCTCTCACTTTGCTCCAGGAGAAGTTCTAAGGTCGGTCCATATTTGCCATATAATGAGTTAGCTTCCTTAATGCATTATTTATTTCTCTGTAAATAACCATTTGTAGCAGGAGTTTGGTGAATTTGTTGTAAAGTCTGTTAAGAAGGAATTTGGCTTCTTATAAACACACTGTAAACCTGACATATTTTTCGGCATCTTCATAAACTTCCTAAACTTTCATGAATGAGGCTCAATTATCTTTATTTGCAGTTAGGAATGTGCTAAAACAGGGGTCCCAACCACCGGTCCGGGGCCCAAAACCGATCAGCGAGCCATCTGCTACCGGGCTGCAGAAGATCTTTTAAGATCTATTTTATTTTTTATTTGATATTTTATCACTACTTCCTTGTTCTTTACTATGAAATTATTGTGCCATTTAACCAAATAAAACGCAAATTAAAGCAATAAGAGATAAAAAATATGCACAATAATCAGTTGTATGCATTTTGCGTTGTTGTTATTGGCACTACACAACCCCAACTGGTCCCCGGAAAAGAAAATTGTGACTTTAACCGGTCCTTGCAAGAAAAAAGGTTGGGGACCACTGTGCTAAAAGACAGATTCTTATATAGTTATGTTAAACGCATTTTGCACAATGAAACTTTTTAATCCTGTTCTTTTTCCTGGTAAAAACACAGCTGAAGTTCTGTCTGTGAGATATTTTTCATTCCTCTCCAAGCCTCAGAAAACACTGTACTAAATATTTTGCACTGTTTTGGGTCCATAAACCATCCAGACTTGTTCTGAGCACTTCCATAACATTAGCATATCAGGCATGATCATTTTCATTCTTCTCCTTACATATATTCCTTTGCAGCCAATAGACGGAGCTCAAACTCTATCCGTGTTGAGTCGATCAAAGCCAATGAAACAAGTTTGAGACCATTTCAGACACACTTCACTCATTAAAACCAGATGTGCAAACATATTCTGTCTTTAAAACGACATAGAGAATGACATTACATCTCTTACATAAACTGTATTGCTTCAGTACAGAGTTTAAATCAGGTGCGATCATTTCAGGTGAAGGTGTTTGAGCTATAGAACATCAACAAGAGAGAGAGATATACTGTATTCAACGAGCTGAAGCTGCTTATCTGCCGGAGCACACTTTATTCAGCGCAGACGTCCCCTGAAAGCACAAACTCAAACTCTATTCAGACTGTGAGATGTTATAAATCTCCTCTGAGCCAGACCCACCTGCTCTCACACACACACACACGCTTTTCTAATTGAACCGGTGACATTTCACACGACGACACGGATCCATTAACAGAACGAAGTACAATTACGACACAAAGGCCCCGTGTTTCCCTGTGTGTCGAGCGAGAGGCAAACATTTGGCGGCTCAGCTCGACGGGGACCGGTGTGAGACTCCGGCAGCTCGGCAAACAAAGCGCAGAGATGTGAGCCGAATGTGAGAGCAGCGCCAAGGACAAGAGCGCACTGCTAATTGATTTTACATTCATTATCTTCGCCGATGGGGTTATCGCTCTCACCTTCCACTTGGGGTTTCAGTGCCGGAGGCGCCGGAGTGGTCCAGGACACTGTAGTTATGAGTAAAAGGAGCATGTTTGGAATCAAAGGCCACCATATTCAAGACATCAGTATTTGGGTGAAAATTTGTTCTGTGTCCCATCTGTAGGTCTGTTTGCATTTGGACAAAATCAGTAATGTCAGTATTTACTTTTTCTTTTTTCCAAGCTCTATTTGCATTGAAATTAAGCCACATTATGTATTAGAGTGGAAAGAATATGTCATTTACTAACTTAAAGCTAAACAACTTTAGCAGAGACTTCTCTCTGGCTTTCTAATAAAGAGACTGTAGGTTCGCCTCCCGAGTTGGACGAAATCAGCATCTCATGATATCTCTGGATGAAGTTTGCATGTTCTCCTTGTGTTACCCGCGTTAGTATGTTCTCCTGGTGAATGAATGAGAGCGTGAATGCTTGTGTCTGTGTCTGTTAACCCTGCGATGAGCTAGCCACTGTCCCTCACTTAGCCCTCACTAAGCCCCGGACATACAATGCAAGTGATTTTTGTGCTACATAAGCCCATGGTGTAATAGAAATAGCCACACGTTACACACTTATTGTTTAGAAAAAATGCAACGTCAATAAAACCAGCCACACTGTCTGTATTTGTTTGTTGTCATCAGCACCTCACATTCTGGGACAGATCTGGACTTGTGTTGACTTGAGTTTTCTAATTTACTTTTGAAAACCTCATGTTTGCTGTGATCATGTGATTATTTTCACTATAGACCTGAGACAAGAGCATAACACATAAAGACAAGTCTGAACAGGGTCAGTGGCTCACGATGACGCGTGTCAGGCGCACACACATATTCTGCTCCAATAGGCGGTGTGTCCACTCATGCGTGACACACGGCTGTGGTTTTGCCACTTCACACACGTCATTTTTGTAGCTTGAAGTGGGTCTGGATCCTAAGTCACTAGGATATGCTCCAGTTTGCTACCACCTCAAATGTGAATGTATCGTTAGTAAATCATGTATGTTAATACTTTAATGACATTTTGTAGGAGATAAAACTGCAGTGCTCTTCTGCTTTTCCAAGTTCTTCTACAGCAAACCATGCATTCATTTTCTACCACTTGTTCCCGTTCCCTATTCCAGTGACTTTGGGCCTTAGCCAGTGTAACACCCCTGGACTGTGGCAAACTCGTGAAAGGGTTAGAAACAGACAACCATTCACTCTTTCATTTGTTCACTAGGAGAAAATTACAGTCATGCTCAATTAACCTAAACATGTTTTGGTGGTGGGAGGAAACTGGAGTACCAGAAGAAAAAACAGTAACACAGGGAGAAAATGAAAACTCCACCTAAAGAGATAATGAGACTGTGATATGGTCTGACCCCACGAACCCACAATCTCCTTGTTGAGAAGCCAGAACTCTAACCACTCTGCTATCGTACAAATACCGTAAATCGTCCAGCATCATTAAAGTCCATAGTCGCTGTGCTGGACTGGAATGAAAATAGAAATCTTTTTATTTTTGTCTTTAATGAGCCAATATCCCTGGATACTCACATCAGTGTTTTTTGTCTGATGCATTCTGTCCATTCTGATCAAACTACTGGGAACTTTCTGAAGACGAAGGATAAACACATACATTTATCTGACTCAGAATGTCACAATTTTTGTTCATGTTTCTAGCCATTTTTGCAAAAGAAATAGATAATGCAAACAGTGCTGACTATGACACGTGTGAGGGAGACACAGAGTCCAGTTTGTGTGACGTAGCTGTACCAGGCAGCATCTGTACAGTGTCGTGTGTATCCGTGTGTCCGCGCACAGCAGTGTTTAACAGCGCTACAGTCATGCACTTTATGAAGCGTGGCTAATAGGAGCTTCTGCAGCCGTAAACCAGCGTGTGTGTGTGAGAGAGGGAGAGACGCGGCACTACTCGACCGTGGGGCTGTTATTGCCAGGCAGCTCTGATCGCCATGTAAATCACAGTAGTTAAGGAAGCCCCCACTGATAGCGATCGAACCCGGAGGCCAGCGCAGAAGAAGATAACATCAGCCGTTTAGAGAGGTGGCACAGCTGAGCAGCAGACACACACTTATGCAGCAGCAGTTTCTCATTCACAAAGGCAGACGCTTTCTTATAGAGCTGAGGAATGGTGGGTATCAGACTCTCCTCGGGCTGGAAGTGTTTAAGCCGGCTGCACACGAGAGGAGTTTAAGATGTGTCGAAAAAAGAACAGGTCACAGACGTAAGGACATTTACAACAATTATTTGTCTCACTGTGGCATCATGTGGCAGAAGAACAGAGATATAAGGCATAAGGAGAGAAATGACAAAAAATCTCTTACAAAAATCCTTACCCTGGCCACACCTCCTGGATTTGAAGAGGGCACATCGGGCTTAAAATCGGGCCAAAACTCCTGTAGTGTGCAGAGGGCTTTAGTCATTTAGACATAGCAATACACTACTGGTTAAAAGTGTTCTTTTGCTTGATTGAAAGTCATTCCTTTATTTGTGTCTAAAAGTAAAGCATAAAACAAATAAGCAATAGAATCAAATGACAGATCACAATGTATTCTAAATGTGTTGCCAACTTTGGCAGATATGACTGAACACACTCGTGACATTCTTAGTAACCAAATATTCTTCCTGTGGACACTCCATATTTTCAAACTTATCATCTTACTTGTATGGCTACAATAAGATTAATCGCAACTACTTAAATATTGAAAAACTGTCATCTAATTTAGTAATCAAATTTTCATAAACTGGTCTAAATAGGTTCCCAAACATAAAAAATGCGTTTGATGATTCCAGTTGGACAACAATGACATAGAAGATGTGTAAATTTACTGCTTTACTAGAAATAAACACAATCATATGTGTTACTAAACACACATTTGGTTTTGACTAAAGTTGAGTGATTCGGTAACACTTTAAATTCACTACATCTTGAATAGCCTTAATACCCTCTTAATAAAGCATTAATAATTGATTAATTCTTAATGAACAAATGAGAAGTTAATGGACAAAATAGGCTATTAAGGCTTAATAATGACTTAAACCCAAATCCTAATCTTAGCTCCTTTATTGAGCAGTTACTAAGCCTTAATAAACACTTTCATTCATTAATTGATCATTTGTCCATTAATTGTTAACTCTTTATTCATGCTTTAATAAGGCTTTAGTAAGGCTAAATAAGGTATAATTAATATTAAGTAATACCAGTGATTCTGAAATTCCTTCAAAATGTGATTAGATATTTATGTGATTTTTTTCAAGTCGAGTGGTATTTTTTGGCTAATTTCAAATTAGAAAATGCTTGTCCTTCTCTAGCTACACAATACATTTTTAAATGATTGTTCCTTTGGCAAATCTTATTTAAGACAATAAAACCATGCTGAACTTAAATAGTACTTATTTATTAAATCAGTTAAGAACTCATTTATTTTATTATTTATAATCTCATTTAAAACCACTTTAGTTCATTGTTTGATGAAAAAACTATTTTGTCAGTAAATATAGACTAAACCTCCAAAACTACTTTGTCAGCTTTGTCTGGAATGAAATTTGGAAAAAATCTGGTAGTCATGTAACCTTTGAATTCTAAACAACTAAACAATTATCAAAAAGATCGTTAGTGTCATTACAAGTCAGTTAGTTGGACGTTTATCCTAGGCAGCTCTCCAAAACAGACTGGTACGCTTGAACAGAAATCCTCCTGCAGAAGTGCAAAAGCATTTGAGATTTCAATAAATAACTTGGACGACTTGCAGACACTTTCTCGAAATCTTTTTCAGACGCATCAAAACAGTAGCAACACGTGTTTACAATCACTCATTTAGAATCAATGACGACAGAAAGCAGATGCAGACACAAAACATTTAGAATAATAAATAAAAGGTAGTGTAGTGTAGTCAAATGTTTATATGAATTCTACAAAGGCCTATATAAAAGCACTATGGATCTTCTGAAAGCCGTATCGATTGTGTAAAGCATAGATCCGTCCGGCCTCTCGGCTCCTCCGCGGGGTGAACAGGCCAGTATACGCTCCTCTCCTGTAAAATCAGCTCAGGAGTGTCGGTACTTCAGACCACACATTCACCAATTACATCACATTTCACGCACGGCTGGAGCCAGGCAGCGTCGGGCCGCGGTTACATAAGCACATTACACAGCGTTTAGGGCTAATGTGAGCACAAAAGCCTCACGCGACACAAGGACGTATGACAGGAACACATGCTGGGGAAAGGCCACGGTGGACATGTTTAAGTGAGGCTGAAACTAAAGCCCAATTAGCTGATTAGTATAGAGAGATTTGTAATTTACTTCTTGGTTTTGTGTTGGCAATTCAGTTTAGTTTTGTGTAGAAAAAATCACAACAACAGTTATCTCAGAGGATTTCACAAGGATTTAGCAAACGGAAAATTGTCAGAAAATCAAACAATGAAAGAGTCATTAGTCAAAACCAACAGAAGAATTAGCAATTCAGAAAGAGTGTTTATTCAGAAATAGTCTAGTCAAGACCAAGTCCTTTCCGAGATCACAAAGTCCCAAGACCAAGTCAACACCAAGACCACTGAAAACCAAGACTTTTATAGGTCGAGACTAAGACGAAACCAAGACTGCGGACCACCAAGACCAAACCAAGACCATCTTTGTCATTTATACAATTATCAGTGTCTACAGAGTTTTCACAAACCTGTAAACTTGCCCAAATAACCTGATCTAACCCCAGCCTTAATCATAACCCTAAAATTACTCGTCTTTGGGGTGTAAATGTTAAAAATTATATACATTAGCAAGCATAGCTACGTGCAAGAGGTGACCTTAAATGGGTTCTTTCGGTCTGTATGAAGAAGTGATTCCAGTGTGTGGCAAGACGTCTGCGGAGGGAGGTGAGCTGCCTGTAGCCAGATGCTCAGGAAAACAAGACCAGTCCAAGACCAAGCCCAAGTCTAAGCACCCTCAAGGCCAAGACAATACCAAGTCCAAATGAGCTTGTGTCCGAGACAAGACCCAGACCTTAAAGAAGCGATCTCGAAAACAGTCTTACCACAACACTATTCAGAAATACAGAAGCAGATTGTCCAAGAGTGTCCCCTGACTTTAGACCATTTTTAATATTTTGTCCCGGGCTCCAGAGTTTTAAGGGCCCAGAATGGTACCCTTTTCATATTAAAGTATATTTAATAAGGCACACTTGTCCTGGGCCCCTCAAATTCTATCAACAGGCCTGTCTTAGACCCTTCTTCTCGGCAAAGAAAAACTCCCAAAAACCCGTCAGGAAAAGAAAAACCTGGATGAAAAGAAACCACAATAAATCAATGTTTAGTTTATTTATTTAATGAAACAGGGACAATGTACAATATACATTAACCTTACATAGGAGAGATGCATTGTATCAGGTTATAGCACAAGTGCTAATTTCCACCTGTAGTCCCTGTAGTCCCTCTCAATGAAAGAGAGATGGACAGGAAATAGATGTAGCCAGGACTGATACGTATCGAGTGCAATTAAAACTTTACGTCAGTGGAGTCCAGAGGGAAATGATTTATCTAACAGGACAAGGACGACCAATCAGAGAGAGGGAGGAGGTGAGGAATCCAGGTTCTCAATAACAGGAGGCATCTAAGGTCAGCAACAGCATCGGAAAATTGTACTGCCCAATTTAGAACTCCCATTTGATACAACACTCATTAAGCTGGTTAAACTGCTTGAAGTGTGTTTCATAAGTGTTCTTGGAGAATTAAGCCCATTTTCCTCCATAAATGCACAAAGCAACTTTATGTGCCTATTTCTCCAAACAAAAGTGTTCATAATTCAGCTAAAGTAGGTCAAAGTCCATGTGTCTGGTCTGCCACACAGATGCTCCAGCTCAAACCCAACACAGACAGACAGACTGGAGGAGAGTGTGTGAATACTGCCAGCATCATCTGGTTGGACAAGTTAAAAGAATTTCACCAATAAACACACACTAACTAAATACATTTTGTAAATAGAATTGTGTATTGACAACAGAAGAAGTTTTTCCTCATTTTGATTATTTAATTCTAGGAAAAAAGGTTGGGAATCACTGGATTAATGGACAGCACAGAGCAGTGGGTCTCAAACTTGTTTTCAGACCCACTTTTTCTAATTGGTCATCATTCGTAACACAACTTTTTTTTAGGAAGTGTAAGTAGTAAGTTATTAGACTTTATTGAGAAATTTTAAGAAATGTGCTTCTTCTATAGCTGCATCACTGCAATGCTGTTACTGATAAGTAAGCGTTGAGACAAGGAAACAGTGACATGTGGACTGACATGGAACCAGGTAAGGTAAGGGAGGGAGTGTGGGAGAAAGAGAAAGGCAACCCAACAGTACCCTGTTCCTAAATAAGTCCAGTTACTTGTTTCAGGTGTGGATTGTAGCCTCCACGTTGCCACCGGTTTAGTTTAAAAAACACACTGTATTACAGCGCACAGCCTTTTGTAGAGCCGGAGCGGGTTGAAAAAACAGACGTTGGTCTGAGGAAAGAAAGAAAATAAGAGCGTGCGCGCAGACTTGGTTCGTCTCATCTCTAAAATACTCTCTGCATTAACAGATTAGACAACAAACAATTTAATCTTTATGTGGAAGGACTGTCTGTTCACTGTTCACTGTGCTGTGCTGCTTTCTGAGTGGAGTTTGCATGTTCTGCCTATGTCAGAGTAGGTTTTAGTATGCTTCGGTTTCCACTACCACCAAAAACATGTACAATAAATTCCTCTCTTCTTCTATCGACACAACTCCCAAGTGTCCAGCTGCAGCCACTACATTCAGGTTTGGGTAAAATTAGGGTTAGGATTAGGGTTGGGATTAGGAGACAATTATTAAAGTATTAAAGTGTACCTTTCAGCAAGTTAAAATAAGATTTGTGCAAACATGTTTCAAAACAACAGATTCTTTCATTCACTTGTTTTGTCATTTCACCTGAACATGTCTGAAATCAGAACTTTGAACAGAATTCTGCTTAAAAAAAAACTTAAATTACAAATCTAATCCAAATTGCAGATCCAACAGACTACAAATATTTGAAACAATAAAAATCAACTGTTGTTTCTTCTCCCTCTTCTTCACACTACCACTTATTAAATATTAAACACATCTTCTCTCACCAAACAAACAAATCAAACCTGAATATGTCGTGTGCACTTCAGTATAACCTAATCCTAAATGTTGGGAGGTGGACACAGCTGAAGGTGCCTCTGGACGTGATACACTGCCTTCCCCGCTGGGTCCCGGTGCTTTTTCAGGCCTGTCCCGTGCCATCCGTCTCTCTGACCATCTGCTGTAAATGATCTGACCCTGAGCCAAGGACGCACACGCCGGGGCAACATCAGCCCGACCATATTTTAGAGCCGTTAAATGGAGCAGAGGCCAGTTCTCGGAAAAGAGCAGCAATTCTTGAAGGTTTCCAGCTTATGACAGTGGAAGGGCTTTAATCAAACACGAGAGCACTTGGACGAGGAAGGTCAACTCGGGTCGCTAAGAAAGAAACTCTGCAATTGTCAAGATATGATGTGTCTATGTCATACACTTGATTATATTCAATTAGTGCCACAGGTGGAGGTTATGGACATGATTTTAGTTACTAATTTGTCAAATCTTAATCTACCCCAAGCTCCAGTCCTAAACAGAACCGTTTTACTAACCTCGCCTAAACTTGTCTGTTAAACCAAAAGAAGATGTCGGCATGTGGCTTTTTTCTACGATGATGTGAAAGAAGTGAAAATGTGCTCATCATACTGTATGTTTTTGACATTTCGCTGTATACAGTAGTCCCTCGTTTATCGCAGGGGTTAGGTTCCAAAAATAACCTGTGAAAGGCGAAACCCGCAAAGTAGTGATCTTCATTTTTTACCAATAATTTCAGTTGATAACCTGCCTGGTTCTGATGTTTGGTGTCTACAGGTAATACTGCGCTAAACACATGATTCGTTGTGAGATTCAACAGAATGAGTTGTTTTTGTGACGTTTAAAGAGGGACGGTGCTGTGCGCGTTCGCCTGCTCTGTTTTTGACACGTTGCCCGTCCCGCTGCGCTCCACAGCCGACCGCAGAGCCACGGATCACACGGGCTCCAGAGCCGACACGAAACACATCCGGACTCTAGTGAAGTCACAACACGCTCCTCAAACACATCTCTGAACTACACAAATGACGTTCCAGCGTGAACAAACTTATCATGTTAACTACGAGCTCAAAGAGTCAAATCCTCACCTGGAGAACGTCCGAGCGTCAGGTCAGCTTCCCCTGCATGATCCAAACTGTCTAAAGTTTTATAAAAGAGCTTCTGTGCTGTTGCCTGTGAATGCTGCGATGTGATACGGTCCAAACGGTGCGTTTGAGAGAAAAGCACGCTTACAGCGCATGTCATAGGACCACACACTGTAAAAAAAAAAAAATTGCACACAAAAAAAATCTGCGAAACAGCGAAGCCGCGAAATAGAGCGAGGGACCACTGTATCTACGTTTTGTTCAGAGACTGTGTTGTTTGGAAGAAAGGTTGTGGGCCAAATTTCATTGGTTTCTGAGTAACTCTGAAATGTTCCCTAGAAAATACGGCAAAGGGCAATTCGGTCATGTTGCATGACCAGTTACTTGGTTGGGGGTTTTAAATCAAAAGACAAATTCTTAAAGCAAAAGACAGATAAGTTTTTATTGTGGAAACAATCTAATACATTAAAGACGGGCAGACACTGTGCGATTTTTGACCCATTTTGGGACGATTTTTCTTTCGTGCAACAATCTTGGAGATTGGTCCAAGTTTCAGCTCAGTTGTATGTTGTGCACCAGGTAGTGTACATGGGGTAACAAGAAGCGATCTCTCACACTGCCCATGAAAACAATGTTTGTTGTTAAACACGGGGCATCTCTGGATTCTTCTTCTTCTCCTCCACCTTTTATGTTGTGCTTCCGGACACAGGAGTCTGACGTGCTGTGGGTCGACGTACAGTGTGAGACTCAGATGACATAAGACCTCCCGGCCGTGTAGTGTGAGGACATGAATCGTGAGCTGCTAACCTTTGACCCGAGCGATTCACTCGTACAGTCTGAGCAGGTGCTGCATATCCTCGACTGAAAACATGGCATAGTGTCTGCCCGCCTTTAGAGACTCTGCGCCGGAGAATCCCAACTGATATCTCTCTGTATTATTTCATTGAACAGCTGTGAAAAAAGTTGAGTGTGGATTTTCCAAGATGCTGAAACTTATCAGAAACAAAAAAAACAAACAAAAATAGGAGTGTATAGACAGTATTGCTGTAATCCTTTAGTGGTTTAGTCGATTGATTGGTCGATGGAGTCTTAGTCGACTAAAATTTTCATTAGTCGATCATTGTTTCAGTTCGATTATATGGAGTATTATTTCACAGCAACACAAAAGTAGTGAATTAGCTGAAGAATTGCTTGCCTTTTTTATTGTCTTCTCCTATTCATTGTCTATAAAATTGGTTGTATTTGAAAGGAGAACATTCGTAGTATTTTTACGTATAGTGTGGGTTAGATAAATGATCAGATAAGATTTTTTTAGCTGCAAACATTTTGTTCCTTTTATTTGATCAATCAGTTGATGGAACATGTCTTTAATTGACCAAGAATTTCTCTGGTCGACCACAAGGAATTTCTAAGATACTGAAACTTATCCAAAACAAAGAACCAGGAGTTTACAGACAGGAAGCATAACTTGTTGTAGAAGATGCACTACAATTTTTAAAAACCATTTTATTTGGATTTTGAGAAGGTTCAACAAAACTGAATACAACATTTTTTTCACTCAATTAATATAAACAAAGAATGAATGATTATATGTAACATTTTACCCCAGACAGCCCAACCTTAGCCCTAATAAATACAGTGCTGCCATTGTATTAGATAATTTACCATGTTTTACCTTCACTCTCTCCTGCCGACTGAAAAAGGTGTGAATAGCTGAAATACTGTTTGTGTTGTTTGCAAACAGCAAAAACTAAAACTGTGAAAAGAGACTGCGAGATGAGCCAAACAAGAGGATGAAACCGAATACTGGAGAGAGCTCAAAAACACTCCAACAATGGACCAAAGGTGAGGCTCACGGGAAGAAAACATTGCATATTTTATTAATCACGCTTCACGGCTGACAATCCCGGCTCTGAAAGACGCGCTCGTGAAAAGATTTTAGCGATGAAACCCCCCTGAGTACGCTATGACCCACAATTCCACTTAAGCTAGGCCTGCAGTGTTAGCGCAAGTGACAGAAGTGCTCCCTGCAGCACATGGCTAACCAAAGGGCCGGCTTTAAAAATTCATGCTGTGATTAAGCTGCACTCTTGTTGGCAGGACGGGCCATCACACTCAGATATCTGCTTGTGTTGAGCTCTCAGTGTTCTCGATATAAGCACAAGCAGCATACGCAAAATACTGTGGCAAAGACAGGATTAATGGACACATACTTATCCTGTAAAATTGACATGTTCTATAAAACTGTCAGTGAGTGAGTGTATTTTTTTTTCTCTGAGCCTCAGAAAGCACTTCTGAATTTTCTAGATTTGTCATTTTCTAGGTGTGATTAGACTTTATGAGAGACTTTAAAATTCTGTTCAAAGTCGACGTTTGAAACACTTTTACTTTCAAAAGTCACAGCAGAGCCCTGGCCAACTCTCTGCTCTAGTCCTCTTAACCCAGAGGAGTCTGGAGTATAAGATGCACAAGGCAAAAAAAAGCATATTTGAAAAAACAAACAAACAAACAAAAAAGATATATACTACTGTTCAAAAGTTTGGGGTCACCAAGAAGTCTGTGTTTTTTATGAATGTCTTCTTCTGGCCAGTTTGAGCATTTAATCAACCTGCTCAGGGAAGATTGTTTTATAGCTAAACTGTTTTCAGCTGTGCTAACACAACTGCACAAGGGTTTTCTAATCATCCATTAGCTTCTGATACAATGAGCAAACACAGTCTATTGTTAAAACATTGGAGTATATTTCTGATGAGTTTAAAGTTAGAATTAAGTGATGAAAAACCATGTTTTTTTTTCTTCTTTCAAAAATTAAATTTTCTTAGTGACCCCAAACATTTGAACAGTAATGTAAGTTGCACCGGACTGTAGAAGGATTATTTGCTTATCAACACAGGTGATACGCGCACAACTGATAGGCAGAAAGAGCTGCCGCTCATTGACCAAGCTGGAGCAACAACTCGATCTAGGGCTGTTGTTAGCTAAATACAAGAGTTTATCACTGTGTGAAAACAAAAGTTTGTGAAAAGAACATTTGTGAAAGAAATTTGACCCAACAACAAAGTTGTATTCAGGTGAGTGAAAAAACTGTGAGAAAAACACGTCTCAAGCTTCAGGAGACAGACGTCAGTCAGACCGGTTCAGACCTGATCAAAACAGCTGCTCTCATCTTGTTTTGTTGTTTCCCAGCTAAGCAGATGGAGGGCGTATCTTTTTGAATAGAGCATGCGCAGTAGGGCGGAAAGTGACCGAAAATCCCTCTATGTGTCACACTTTTTTGGAGGAAATTGATTTTAGAAAGATTGACACAGAACAGACATGGGACAGCTAGCTGAGGAAAACTAAGAGGCATTCAAACAAATGACTGAACCTAAAAGACGACTACATATTCTCCGATAAGTTTTCTTTGCGCTGCTTCTGCTGTTGAACTCGTGCTCACACTGATATTAACGCAGAAACCAGAAAATGCGATTCAGAACGAGTCAAGAAACGTATAAGTGACGAACTGCACTGGTTTCCCCCGCAGAGCTTCTGTACTGAAAAGATTGTGTTAACTATGGAAGAAAGAAAAGAGCGTACCAAAGAAGAGGCCAGAAGTCTGTTAGCTGCAGGAGGAAAAGAAACGGAATCAACGCGGGAAAGAGACACGAATGAAATAAAACCTAATTAACATTACCAGGAAATACAGGCAAAACGAGGAGCCGCGTCAGGACTTATTGTTGCATTGTACTGTTTGTTCCCTGACACGTTGCCAAGGTGACCCGAGCCGTATTCGCTGCATCACCATAACTTAAGACTAATCACCGGGCCGCCGCGTGCACCGTCTCTCATTACGCCTGGTTATTTATGTCCTCCCCGGCACCGGACCAGCTCAGCACAAACTCAAACTCAGCCTTTCCCCATTTCTCCCCCTTTTCCATCCACTTCCCGCTCTCCTTTTCTCCTCCCCCCTCTTGTTCTACTTTTTAATAATTCATCTTCACTCTGCTTTCCTCCCCTTGGGTCACAGCTCCTTCTGTCACAGGCCAAAAGCATTAATCAATTGCACGTCTCTTTCCTGGCTCCTATAACCTCGGCTTCTTTCTATAGAGCTCTCTGTTATAACGTCTGCGCGCTGCTCATTTTTCACTCCATTATCCCGGCTCCAACTGTCTCAATTCTGACACTTTTCCCTCTCTCCATCTCGGTCCGGCCTGGGCTTTGATCTCCAGGTTTTTTTTTTTTCTTCCCAAAAGGCAGGCACACGTTTCCTAATCACCGATTTCCAGCCGGAGTAAGAAAAGCTCGGATATGAATGACTGGAGAGTGAATTAATGAAGCTTCAAAGGTGCTTTTTAGGTAGAAATCATAAACAGTTTATGGGGTGAGAGAAACATCTGCCGAGGTTGGTTAAGTTTATGGCACAATAAAGGCAGCCGCTGCACAGCTGATCAAACGCAGCGGCCGTTGTTTGTGTAACTCATGAGAGATGAAGAAATAACAGTTTAAAGTGTGTTTTATACTTTTAAGATCAATATCTGCTTTGCATTGCACCAATATTGCACATTTTTTAAGTATTGATATCGGTAATTATTCAGACCAAACCTCTGATCATCAAGTCAACCAAAAATGTGTAGAAAAATGTATAGCTCATAGTAAATAGAGAAACATGACTTAACCCAGATGCAATGAGAAAACGCCCCAGCAAGTAGAGCTAAAACCTATTCAAATTCAGAAAATGTCATTGTGATTTGAAAATGTCATGAAGTCCCAGTGTAATCCAACTGAGTCCAGAGCGTCTCAAACTGCTGCTCCACCTGCCTCGTGTTCAACAACAAACAAACTACGACTCAAACACTGACATTATGAGCCTGTTTCTGTCGGGCTTTGGAAATGTCACACATCACATTTTACAGAAGAATTATACTTATTATTTATCACAGCAGCACTGGTGAATCTACTGATCATGACTTATAGTTTAAAGAAACAAGTCTATAGTTCATTATAATAGGACTTCTGTTCCATTCATTCTCCATGGGGAATAAGCTGAGAGAGCTTAAAATGAATCAATATTTAAAAATCACAAAGCAGAGAGAGACTATTGACTACGTGGTCATACTCTCTGAGGGTCGAACCCGGTCTCCCATCCGCGGGCGACAAACACGCTATCTCAAGGAATCCGTAAGCGTTTGCCGTCAGATCTTTACCTGGTGAGTTATTTCAAAACCCCACTTCCCTGGGTCACATCGAATTACATAACACATCCAAGTTCAATCCACTTCAGATCTTCTGAATCCAAAGTATTAGATATAATCCACTGCTTTAACTATCAGAGGTGTGGATAGGCTCAGAACAGAGATCTCAAACTTAAATGGAGCTCGGCCAAAAGATCAAAGTCGGGACAGTAAAGGGCCACATTTTAAAATACAGTCTAACTATAAATAATGCCCACAATCATTATTTTATACTGTTTTGTATTATTTGGCACTGCGAATAAAGAAAGGTAAATGAAAGTCTGACGTCTTCACAGAAGAATATTGGACAAACTGTATGAAATTTATTCCAGAGAGCTCACTAGGGTTGTAACAGTACACTAAAAACTATATACCAAAAACATTTTAATAATGTGCATTAATTGGCAGGCCACCATCATTTTGGGAGCCACATAAAATCAACTCATGGGCCGCATTTGGCCCCTGGGCCGCCAGTTTGAAACCCCTGGCTTAGAATGTTTCACAAAGAGAAATGTTTGTATTGAGATTATTAAGTGACATCATTTCCAGATGAGACTGGGATTAACTTGTCTTTTGTTTTATGTTGTTTGTATTTTACCACTGCACCAAAATGTCAATTTGTCAATCATAGTTGTGTCTCACTGAGCCCAAGTTGTTTTAGGTTATTGATGCTGTATGCACTACCACGCCTACTCTGCAGAGTTACATTTGGATGTTGTTGTGTAGATCGGAATTGGATTATTCCATAATTATTTGTATGTTCAAACGCTTCTGCATTGTTACTATTCTTAAAGCAGTTGACTGCTACAGTGCATTTGATGCGTTTTTATAACTTTAGAATGCCAACATGGTAACAAGTATGAGCCAAAATGCTAACAACATAAATAAACATAAAAATGAGACACTGCAAGTAATTTTCATCTAATAGAGACTTAACAACTTATCTGTGCAGGGTAAAAACTGAAAAACAATTATTTCAATAAAAAGGGCCTCGTGCACATGACAAACTCAGACCCGGGGGCCAAGTAAGCCCATAAGAGATTTCCTATAATCCTCAGGATGATTTCTGATTATTATTGACAGTGATTCTATGTTAAAACCACGCAACAATTTGAACTACAGATCCAGAATGCACTGCAGCCAAGCGCTGACGAGAGGAGCCACAGAGGCCAGAATGAACAGGCCAATAGAAATATACAAGTTTCTGTTGCTGAGATGGATAAAACTATGGCTGTACTCAATGTATCGATAGAGGATATATGGTGACAAGCTCATGGCAATACGCGTATCAATACAGGAAGGTGTATCGGGATACGTATCGGCATAGATAAGTTCATATAATTTACACTTATAAACATAGACTGTAGCTTTAAGGCTGAAACTATTGAGCTGAACAATGGTTTATTTTAAGACACTTCTATCTAACATAAAGAGTAGTTTGAAAATACAATTCACAATACATTTGACACTTGATATGTGACATTGAGGAAATTATAGCAGGATTTATGTTATCGAGATACGTATGTATTGACTTCTGTATCGGGATACGTATCGTATCGGAAGCTCTTGGCAATACCAGCCCTAGATAAAACTTGAATACCTTGGATACAATTTGTGCAAAACTTTCTTGAAATGACAGTCAGTACAATATATATATTGTAACGTAATGTAGTATAAATAAATCTGGACATGTATGTGTTATATTAGCTTTATAAATCCCACTTGCCATGTTTGAATATGACACAGAAGGATCTATATTTTAAAATGTAACCTATGACCAACTCCGATTGATTTGGGCCAAGCTCCATTTGAGTTTGACACTCCTGCCTTTCAAACCTGATATTGTTAAATCAACAACCAAAGCCCTACACTATATTGATTACAATACTCAGTCACTCCACACTTCATTTCCATTCTCTCACTCTCTCTCTCTCTCTCTCTCTCTCTCCTTCTCTCTCTCTCCCTCTCCTCTCTCTTTCTTAACAAGGTAAAGCTCACACAGTCCTCGTCTGCTCTTCTCTCTAAAACACAAATCCATACTTTTCCATCTATTTCCTCTCATCTCCCTGTCGGACGCTTCAGGAGCTGTAATCACACTGAACTCCGCGCTTGTGTGTGTCTGTGTGTGTGTGTGAGTGAGAGAGAGACGGCGGGTCGTTACCATGGCAGCGGCGGGAGTGGGCGTGGACTTTCTTCTCTCGGGACGCCCAGGTCTGAAGACGAGGGGGGAAAAACGCGGAGGGTGCTGGGTCAGGAAGCAGAACTCAGGCCGTGTCCGCTCCTCATGTGCTCTGCTGTCAGCCGAACCGTCGCTGGAACACGCCGGAATCCTGGGAACAACGGCAAAGGAATGACATGAATATTTGAAGAGGGAATGTGTGTGTTTTTGACTATGCATCCTTCAACGCTGCGTTCCGTTTGTCAATACTATTTCTTGAGTTAGCACTATTGAATCCAGGCTAATTGCTTTAAAAACAACACATTTGACCACAGTAAGAATAAAAACAAATGAGGTAAAAATACAAAACAACTCAGACTCAATCAAGATGCTAAAAACAAATGATGACAGAAGTAAGAAGAGCAGCTATAACTTAAATGACCTGACACATGTAATAGCAACATACTAAAAGTCACCATTAAGCAGCCTTAAAACTAAAAGCTTAAAGATACTTGGTTTGTTCACTGGAAAACCAAACCTATCCAGGTCTGCATCAACACATGGTAAACTTCTCCAAACATTTGCTTTTGGTTCATGGCTTAAAATATCTTTTTGCAGAGATTAGCAACAAAAAGAAATAATTAAAGATTTGGGACTGTGACAGTGTAATCTGTCTTTAGGTTTTTAAATAATTTTCTGTAAAAAGGTTGCTTCGTGGATTCCAGTTGGCTTTTTTAGATTTTCAATCTCTGTTTGGGTTGAATGAAATGTTAGTTCAAAAAGATACTTTTCAGCATCAACATTTGCCACTTCCAGTTAGTTTGTGGGACTTGTATTTAGTCGACCAAGAATTGAACGACAACAAAGCTATAGATCAGGGACATTTAGAATATCTCGCGACAAAATGTCAGCAGTGGTTTTGATGAGAAGCAATGTTAGAATATGGTTAAATTGTCAGTAATGTAAATTTTGCAAACAAAGTATAAGGGACACAGGGATCATAATAATGATGAGTATTATAAAGTTTGACATTTGCTTTTAAGCCAGCTGCGGACAAAAGAAGCTCAAGATCTTTGGCCATTTTTAGACAGATAAAAAAAAAGAACAAGCCACAGACATAGAGACATTTAGAACAATTTTTCATCTCAAACTCGCATCATGTGTCAGAAGAACAGAGACGACACAGACTTGTGGAGCGCAGCAGTGAGAGGAGAACAGTGATTGTGTCTTGTGATCGAGTGCAGAGTGTTTTTTTCATGTGCGCGGTTATAAAAGTGAAACAACAACAACAATTATGAAACACGAGCGGATTAAACCAGTTTTATAAAGGTCACAGAAGATCAGAGGCTCATTAGAGGTAAGGAGCTGCTACACTGACACAATGTGGGCGGGAAATGAAAACGTTTAATCAGACAGTGTTGCACATCATCTAGTCTAATAAAGTTGTGCATTGGAGATGATGTGTGTAATGCACTTTGACTACAAGCACAAAGGGTTACATTTATTTACAGACCATGAGGCAATGTTTCTTCTTTATTTTAATTTTAAGAGCTGCCGTCACAAGGCAGATGCACCAGATTCTACTGTTTTAAAGGTCCTCGCGCTCATGCAGCATGTGAATCTCACTGTGATGTGATCTGACAAACAGTTATAACAAAGTCACAGTGATGCACAGGCATAAAGGGAGAAACAACAAAAATCTCTTATGAAAATCCTAACACTGGCCATGCCACCTCGAACTCATAGAGGGACACATCGGGCTTAAAATCGTGTCAAATCTCCTTTAGTGTACAGAAGCTTTTATTTAACTTTTGATTCATCCAAGTCCTTTGTTCTGCATCTTTATTATGGCGGCCAATGTGAACTGTTACCCTGCATCTTTACACAGGCACTGAGCACATTTCCTTTGATACTTTGCTGTCTCATTAAAATGAACGGGACGAGTTGTTTCCATATTGATCTGTGCCCCTGTCCTTAAAACACGACTTCTGGCGGAGTGTGTACAAGTGACCTCAGGCTACCGCATTGTAACAGCGAGAGGATTTATTGCTGTAGTAGTAGTTTACAAGGAAGGTGTTGTGCTTTTGCCAAAATGCATGAATCTATGGCATTGTTTATTCAGCAGCGGCTCAGCCTTCCTTTTATTTGCTGCACAGACTTTTTTACCTTGATATTAAGCTTTCATCTGCGTACAACCACCCCCCAAAGTCGAGATCAAAGCAACACCAGATGTGCATTTTTATACACATACAATTCAACGTACGACTGTGTGAATCAAAAACAACAGATGACAAAATGTGAAAGTGTATGAGCACTTAAGAGTAAGCTAAAGGCGAGGACAGTAAATAGGAAACAGCGGATTACAAAGACAAAACACTTATATTATATAGTTTCATTGGTAGCGAGTCTTAACAGCCCGATGGATCAATAAGTTCAGCTCTGTTGGTGCTTTTAACGGAGCCGAGAGTCGTCATAATGTCGCTAATGCTTCCTCCTTTCAGAAGCTCTGTCTCATGTACAAGCGACTTTGAAACAAGCAGATAGATCAACCAAAGACAATTACAACTTTGCAGCACAAGGCATCAATGAATCATCTTGGGCAATAAATGTGGAGAAATCTACATTCAAACTTTGGACAGCCTTTCTGTACTATGTTAATGTAATGTTACTGTTCTCATGCTTGTACTCCTGCTGTTTCTGCCACATGATTAAGGATGGGAATTCTATTTTTAGCATTTCCACTGGAATCATAAATCTCCTCCCTTAGAGAATGTTCTTATCACAACACGCTTTACTACAGGCACGAGTTTTAGCTCTGGCAGAGTCGATGACCTGCATTGCACCGAGTCTGTGTGGATAGTGCCCTTATGAACAAATGTTTATGCTTCTGAAATTAAGCCTGACATTTTATTTTTTCTCTACAGCTAGAGCCTGTTTTATTAAACTAGGTACTAAATTTATGTGGTACTTTTGAGCATCTTGCAGTCACTTTAAAGGTGCACAGTGTCTTCATTAAAAGCATGCCATTTGTCATTTAGATTTCTTTGTTGCACTAAATAAACCACAAAAATCTGCTTATTTACCTGCATGGCCACTAAGCAGACTTTCATTTGGCCTTTAGTAATGGGTTAAGTCCCCTTTGTGTATTTGACTTTTCACATCTAGAAAGTTACACAGTGCACCTTTAATTCTGGGGCCTGCACGTATAACATTTTACACAAAGGGGGTCTATTTTTGTCAGAGGTCGCAATAATGTAATATGAGCATTCGCGCGGGAATCCAATGAATCCACACAGCTTTGGGATAATACAGTCCGCAGTGGACTAGAGCAAGTGTACAAAGAACTTGGCCTCGCAGTCAGTGTACGGGAGGCGTTAGTGCCTATGTGAGAAAAAATGTCCACTATGTCCAAGTTTTGGCTTCCTAAAAGGTGGGTAGCTGATTTTCACCACATTGCAAACACAATTTAGGTTTGAAATCTGACAACTTGCTCTCTAAAATCTTCGACACAAAAACACATAGACATGTGTTTCTTTTAGCTGCATTTACAGTCTTTAAACATATTTTTACAAAAGCAAAGATGAACTGGAGAGGACCACCCAAGCACAGCCAATCAGAGAGCTGCATTCAGCTCCTGAAGGGAACCAAAAATCTTTACTATTCAACTCAGACAGCACCTTGTGGTCTCATTTTTTCACAAAGTGCTGCATTTATACTTTTAAGTAGAAAACACAAAATTTACAAATTTACAACTAAAAAAAGTTAGTTATTCCAATTTCTAATTATTGTGCACTTGAGCACCTGCTTGATAAATCTGTCCCTTAGTATAGACAGCATTTCATTCATAAACATCTTAAAGTGAACCCTGGATATATATCACATGTTTATCCTAAAACACTTATATATCATCACTTATATAAATACAGGACAAATACCTTGGAAGTATTTGTAGTTTTATTAAAATAGTGTTATGAAGAAATGACATGGAGGCTGCCATTTTATAAAATAGTGTTGTCAGGTAACAGGCAGTAGCAGGCAACTAAGCAACATGAATTCCTGGGTTAAACCTTTTCAGTTTGAGCCGGAGCAAGCCAAATACAGAACGATTATGTGGAATTTAGTAAAACTGAAGATAATCAAGAGGAAGAGGCGAGAACTGGACACTGTCAGTGGTGTTTTTGTGGAAACTGTTCATCGATGAAATTGTGGGAGTAACCATGGAAACACTATTTTCTGTCATCAACCAAAATGGCGGCTCCAGTGGCTTGTAAACAACATAAACAATGACAATTTTATAAAAATAGTAAGCAGTTATATATTTGTTTGTAATTTATTTTAATAAGCATGACCAGTACTAGTGTTTTAGCCAGATTTGTCTTCAGATCCAGGGTTCCCTTTAATAAAGTCAACGTCTTTGTCTAAATGTAGTAAAAGTAGAATCGTAACGACAAGAGGAATCGACAATACCAGTGATTTTATCAATTCCCATCCCTCACATGATTCCCTGATAAACCTTTCAATTACAATGCTCTAGCTGATTATTAAGACTGAACAATGTAAGGATTGCGATCTACCATTTTTCTATTTTTGGCACAGCCCTAATTCCATCAGAACAAATGAATAACCATCAAATTGGCCCAAATCCTGCCGTAGTTCAGGACGACATGAAGGTGTAGCTTGTCTTGTCCTTGAGCGTAAATCTGACGGAATGTTTGATCACACACACACACAACACACACACAGAGTCTCATTTATATTCTATGACCTGAGAGGGGAGGGGCCTACTTTTGTTTTAATACGCTGACAGCCTATACACAACACTCACATAGACACTGCACGTTGTGTCTTCATCACATAAAGAATCACACAAAACCGTCACTCACAGGGTTGGAATAATAAGAGGCAGAGATGTTCTTTGTAGGGAGAGCGGTTTGCATGAAAGTGAAAGACTGTGAGATGATTTATGTAAAGGAAGTAAAGCTTCTGTCACATAAGATCTCAAACTGTCAATCTTCTGTCTTTCTCAAGCGATGTATGTAAACTATATGTATATGTATGGCTATGGGATGAGTCGATGTGTTTTATTTCTTCAGTCGATACCGATATCTGATTTTTGGCTTCCTGCTGTGGCTGTCAACACAAAATAATCTTTGTCACATTTTGTTTGTATTAACATAAAAGAACTGCAGCGTTTCAGATGACGTACAATATTCCTCAGACCAATAGCAATTCTGCACCAAGCTGTTTCAGCCTCCAGACTTCAGATTCTTAGAAGCTTTCTTCAGAATCTTGAAAAATTCCAAATGCAACTCTCCACCAACAATTTTATAAACTAATACAGAGAAATGTTTAATCCTCCAGGTGAAGGTTTTAAGACTTTATATTTGCAGAAATGTAATGTTTGGACACACCTTCTCATTTAAAGACTTTTTAAATTTTCATACTATGAACATTGTCGATTGACACTAAAAGCATCCAAACTATGAATCAACACACGTGGAAGTATAATACATAACCAAAAAGTGTGAAAAAATGAAAAGATGTCATATTCTAGGTTCTTCAAAGAAGCACCTTTTGCTTTGATTACTGCTGTTCACACTCTTGGCGTTCTCTTGATGAGCTTCAAGAGGTCGTCACCTGAAATGCTCTTCCAACAGTCTTGAAGGAGTTCCCAGAGATGCTTAGCACTGTCATTCATGGTTTGGATGCTTCAGTGTGAATCTACAATGTTCATAGTCATGAAATAAAGGTGACTCTTTGAATGAGAAAGTGGGTCCAAACATTTGGTCTGTGCTGTATTTAACTGAAACCAGAAGAGTTAATGTAAGTTTTAGTGAATCAAAGAATCTTAAATTGCCTATACCTACTATTTTTGTTAAGTTTCATAAAAATGTTATGTGTCAATCATATATTTTGCAACAAAAACAACTAACCGATTAACTAAAGACATAATCTTTGGTTGCACGACCAGCCAGTCCCTACACGCTTTGACAGACACTTTACAAAGACGTGAGAGTCTAGGAGTGTGGAGTCAACCAATCACAGACAACACGGAAAATCCACCGAATAGCGTCGCGCTAAACCGGATGTTATTGTAAATATATTGATTTTTTCAATGGAGCCTTGACCTATGTGAAGGATCTCAACACGCTTTGCTTCTCCGGTTTGATTCATACGTTCCTAATTGTTCAAAACCTAAGCTAGAGCAAAAAATAATCTATCAGCTACGTCCGCCATCTTGAATGCTTTGTAACTGTTAGAAAAAAAGTTCTGAAATTGCGGATCGAAGGAAGGAGGACGGCCGTTGATGATGATTGGATTGTTCTAACTTTGAACAATGAAATTGTTGGCTCTGTCTTCGGTTACAGACCCTCTTGCATTCAAACAGACTGTAGGAGGGGCTGGCTGGTCAGGCAAAATCTTTGGAATAATTGATCACCAAAGTAACCAAACTAATCTGATTTTACTTGAGATTTGTATCTTATTGTTAGTGAACATTTACTAAAAAACAGACTATTTGTTTTCCTCTGAAGTCACTGAGCCACAGAACAACTAACACAGTGTTAAGTTACTAATGCCAACGTTACATACAATGAAAGAGAGAGATACAATATTTTCTGAGCTAAAGAATGTGTCGGATGCATAAGACTCGAGCAGATCACTCCAGCTCTTTGTGCAGAAGGACAAAGACACTCACAGGACACACATAGTTGAAATCTTTCCTCGGTGAGTCCCAGGGCCGCCGCGTTCAGCTCTGCATGTGACAGTAATGGTCCTAACCTTAGCTAGTCCTGGCTTTTATTCTGCTCCCACAACAATAACAGAGGTGACAGCTCACTTAAACTCAGCCACTGAATGTAATCTGGCCACGCAGACTTCACAGAGCGGCAAAAACACAAACTCAAACCTGTTAAACAAATGACCGGGAGAAAGGAAGATTTGCATTTCAATGAGCAAAAAGACACAAAGAATTAAAATGAACTTTGACTTTTCTACTGCATTACAAGATTAGGTTTGTTTTTTACTGAACTTCTGCTGTCAGACCTGTCTAAGACTGACATCAGAACATTCTAGAGCATCAGTCCCCAATCTATTTCTCCCAGAGAGCTTTTCTCGTCAGCTGCTCTCATGACTTTTCTAAATGAGGCGACAGCAGCTCTGATCACAGTCAAATAACAAAACGCGATACAATGATAGTAACTATAACGGCGTTATTGCTTAAGGGAAAGTAATTAATTAGATTACACGTTACTCATCAAAATAACACCTTCATCTGCCATTTAAGTGTGCAATGCAATCTTTTCTATTTTGAAGTAGTGTAAAATACCAGCTTGTCAAAGCCTGATCTTGTCAGATCTTAGAAGCTAGGCAAGTGTGGAAATGATCAGCACTTGGCTGAGAGACTGCTGGATCAACATTTGTCGACAACAACAGCAAGAAGTTTGCAGGTTCGATTCCCGCATGGCCCGGGGCCTTTGTGGAGTTTGTGTGTTCCTCCCTGCCAACCAATAACATGCAGGTTAGAGAACACTTGGTGTTGGTCGGAGGTTGAGGCGCCTGGTGTTTAGGCAAATCGCTTCTGCTGAGCTGCCCAATGAGTGGGGAGGGGTTCATCTCACTGTGAAGAGCTTTGTGACTCTATGTGTGAAATGCACTATACAAATAACGCTTACTTACATCAAACTATATCATAATAACAAAAACCTGAGAACTGTGCAGACTCTAAGTCAGTAGAGTAAATGCAGCCATCCACTGCTTGACCTTGACATCTAATAGCTCACAAACAGAAAATATAGCAGCGCTGTTACTGTGTGTTCTCTCTGCGTACACCGGCTTCTTCTCACCTCCAAAAGCATGTACAGTTTAGGTCAGCTTACAACAGAGTCAAAAGTGCAGAGGTTCTTAAAAAGAGGAATCGCAAGATGATTTCAAGATACAATTTCAACACTAAGACATTATTATGACATGTTCCCTCGTCTAAGGCTCAAAGTCACTGGGACAGGCTCTAGTCACCTTCCACCTCAAACAAGAACAAGCATTAAACAAAACGAAAAGAAAAAAAACACTAACTTACAACACATTATCCGATCAGTAAAATTACAGACAGCTGTGAGAAGCCTGTGAGTCACCTCTGTTTTACCCACACGGCTCACAAATGTCAACATAATCCTTCATCTCAGGCAGAGTCAGCGACACGCGAGCAGGTCCTGAGGTGTGTTATTAATATAAGAGTGTTTTTTATCAGCGGAGAAGGAGAAGGAGCTGAGGTGAAGAGATAAACAACGCTTCTATTCACAGCATGAAATGTCAACAGCTCTTCTTCCGCACACAGATGCTCCCGGTCAGCCTCAGACACAGCCGCACTCACAACGGGCTGCACCATGTACAACACGACAAGCACAAGTGTGAATCTAATGTTAAACTGACCACTACAACATCGGAGTGGAATTATAGAATGTTTGTTTTTGAGCAGACTCTTGTTTAATAAAAGATATTCCTCTCTATTCAGACTGAGTGGAACAATTTTGTAATGAACTTTTTACTAAAATATTCTGTTTATGTGACATTAACAATGCCCCGACCCAGCTTTGTCAGGTTCAATACTGATATCAATATAGTGACTTCAAGAGACACTGGTCGAAGCTACTGTAGTGACTTAAACTGCTTGTTTAATTGTCAAAACTAAGTTGACTTGTTAGAAAATGGCTTATGTATTGCGATCAAACTGTCACGATACTGTGCGCACACGTACTGAACTGTCTCGTGAGATTTTTCCAAGGTCATGAAATTAAGTTTTGTATCTTTGAGCAGCTGTAGTAAATATTCTCCTCCACACACAGACTGTAGCGGACTTATTCTGACAGAAAATTGTCTAAACTCTTTCTAAGTTTTTCTTTCGTAAAGATAGGACCAATATTGACAGAGATAATTAGTCCTAAACATTGTAAAAATTAGCGCGAAAAATATATAATCGTCAAATATAGTAATATTGTTTTCACATTTAAACATAGTTTAAAACAGATCCACAAAGAGATATTTTGGACTATATCATCAATAACTGTAAAAAGTATGAAAGTCTCCTCATCTGTGTGTGTCTGGTCCCTGTCAGCAGCGGCAGCGCTGTGAAGCAGGAGAAAGGGGGCGGAGTCTGAGCTACACACGGGGGAGCGGATCAATTCAGTCAAAACTCATATCGTTGAAATAATAAAAATCCAAGGTGATACACATAATGAAAGGTAAAGCTAAACTAAAAGAATATAAACTAACAATAATAAATAATACAAATCTTTTTAAATTTGCCTTGTTTAAATTCTAAATTGAAACAATTAATGCAAATTATTTAAAAATCTTGTCTCGTCTCGATCTCGTGACCCAATCTGTCGCTCGTCTCGTCAAAATTCTGTCTCGTCCCCTACCTAATAATTAATAAAAATGATAAACACAAAATATAATAATAATGCGCTATCACATAAAACAGGGCCATTCCAATCAAACCCAGTACTAATCAGCATCCAGGTTTGAAATTCAGAGCAGCAAAAGAACTAGACTGAGTTCTAAACCAAGGCTAAACCTATTGGTTTACATTAGACACAAAACACATCTTAAACAAGACCAGAGCACCAAATGTGAACCAAGACTAAGCCAGGACTTTAAAAGGTGGAGTAGGTGATTTTCTCAATGCAAGCACAATTTAGGTTTTAAAAGTGTTGCATTTATCATAGACTTTTTGGTGGAAAACACAAAGTTACTTGTTTACAACTAAAAAAGTTAGCTAGCCCAACTTTAAGGCTTTAATCATTTAAATGACAAAACAGAATCTGGTTCAAATGACGCATACAGGCTGTTGAATAAAGGAGCTGACATAGGGCCAGATTTATCAAGCATTTGCTCATGTGCAAACAGGTTTGTGGGAGCAAAAACTTGGTGTAGCTGACATTTTCTTTCATACAACCACTAAAGATGCAGAATTTGAGGTGGTGCATATCTCTTTTCTGTAATATGTTATATGTACATCTTCTAATAATTAAGTATGCATACATTGCTCCCAAACAACATGATTTATTTTTTCAGTTTGCACCCAGCAATTTAGCCCCTGGCTTGATAAATCAGGCCCATAGTGCACTAAGAACAAGCTATGGTCCAATCCATGGCCTATATCAGTGAATATTTTTCACTGCACCCCTTCTATTTCAATATTAACAAATCAAAAGAAAATGGTGATCAGATTCCTTCCATTCTTGGTATAAACTCCTTCAAAATCATCAAATAAATCCAAAAATGGGATTTTACAAATTGAAAGATTGAAAACTGATAACTTTTTTCAAGGCACACTAGTGTTTCCTGGCACACTAGATTATCAAGCTGGGTCAAAACTTACTTCTCATTTGGGCCCTGAGGATCCATTTGAATAGCCCTGGGATCAACCTATAATATGCATTACATAGACTTAGATTAGCTCGAGGTTTAGTCCTTTTTCTGCTGTTCTCTTGAACTCAAGTCAGGTCGTTTATCAGCAACCTGCTTTTAACCTTTTTGTGACAAAGTATTTTAATTTTGATTTACTTTTCTGAAAAAGTATTTCTATAAAATCAAGTTGTTTGTAGATGTTGGATCTAAATCTAAAGGTGTAGTTTCATAGTCTGGCCTCCAAATATATAATTGGATAACCCTGCCATACAGTAAACTATTTATTTATTTATTTTTTTTTTACAAAGAAAGTATTTGCGCACTGACTTTTTTGGTTAAATAAATATTGCTCTCTCTTTGGAATAAAAAGACTGAAGATTCAACTGAACTACAGATAATCTTGACCTCTACAGCTTTACTTCTTTACAAATTTCTTCGATTTTGGACTTGGCTGAAATAACAATCACTGAAGTTTTCATTATTAAACATGAATGCAAATTACAGCATTGAAATACTAAAAACCCCAATTACAAAACTCCACATAGTTATTAAATCTTGCATGTTTCTCTAAAAGCAACCATTTTATTTGATTAAACTATTTAAGAACACCATTACCACTGAGACGACAGATTCTTAATACATCGTGCGGAGAAAACCAGCTCACAAAAGCTCCATTCCTGCGCCGCAATAAGGACTTAAGAGCGGCATTCATAAAATTAGACTCACTTTAAGTACATGAGCTACATTCTTTCTTGTCGGGCAGAATAATAAGCTCTTTCCTCTGCCTGATGAATAGTGCTGTGTGAGATTTCAGCGGGATCTTTTCCACCTGGGGACCGCGCGCACGTACAGGCGTTCTGGGGATGTTGATAACCGTATGTGCGGTGCGCGGTGGCCCCTGGTGCGGTGCGGCTGGGGGATTAGCGCGCGGTCATGGCACTGCGTCTCGGTTGAGGCTTAGTGGTTCGGGCGCAGGCAGGACAGCGGTTAGACACAGACCCACGCCAGCCAATTGGGAAGTGGAGTAATAAGGGCAGCAGCCAAAGCTCAGGACAAAGTGGTGCAGGACACAGGGGGGTAAACAGTACAGCCTCCAGGAGCAGAGAGGCAACACCGGAGGCAGTCGTCTGGAAGGAGCTGTATGGACACGGGCCCAGGACACTCTCTGGAACATTCGTACGCACACAACATGCTAAAGCTAGCCTCATTCACTTCATGGAAACCGTCTGACATCACATCATTGGGGTAGGAATTTTTTTATTTAACCAATCCCTGCTTTTTGGTTGTTTGGTCATCCAGTAGAGCAAAACGTGTGTCAGTGCTTGTTGCCGTTTCTATGTGGTCAACATACAAATTAAAAGATACAATATTACAGTATATTCTAAGTCAAGGGTCATATTGGAACCTGGACAAGTGGTAGAGTGTGACAAATTATCATTATTGTAAGCACATTTTGTAAAATAGGTTTTTAAATTCTATTATATTGACCATTAAATATTATAAATACGGCCCACGCTCCGAATAAAATGTAAATATCCAACAAAAAGACAAAAATGTACATTTTCTCGCCTTTTCAATATGTACGTAAAATAACCACGATATTTAGTGGAAGCCACATGGTGACATTTTCTTTGGGTTTAGCAGGTAAATCGTAACCTATCCCAAGTCCCAGTCCTAAACTTACACATTTTAGTAACTTGACGCCTAAACTTACCCGTTAAACCCAAAGAAAATGTCGCCACGTGGCTTCAACCAAAGTTTATGGTTATTTTGCGTTAATAAAAAAAAAGTATCAATTAACTGACCCACGGGCCATAGTTGCCCAGGTCTTAATCTGTGAGATATTTTTCGTTCCCCTCTGAGCCTCAGAAAACACTGTTCCGAATGTCCCTGATCTATGATGTTACAGATAAGATTTCTGAGATCTTCTGCAGTGTTTTTAAAGGGACTATACGCATTTTTTTTGTTTTTACAATAAAATAACTTAAAATGGATCAACACAGCAAATTTATGAAAAGGAATTCAGCAGAACCAAGGAACGATAAAAGGGAAATTGGATAAGTTAATCAAAAAGAGAAAGCACAAGCCTATAGAAGCTAATGAGAAGTGGATATGTAACCTATCGCACTCACAAACACAGACACAACATCGGATGTCACCTCTGATGAATGCTGAAGTCCTGCAGCTGAAGTTGTCAGGTAAGAGCTTATAGCTTATTACAACTGTCTTATCAAAGAAAAATCAGACGCTTTGATAGGAGAGAAGCCAGGTGTCTTCTTTGCTGTTTGCCTGTGTGTTTCTGTCCCACATCGCCTCTACAGACAAAAGACAGATGTGTCTTTACTGATTGCTGGCATGATTGGTAAAAGTTTATTGTGAACAGAACTGGGCCAGTTTAGAGAGAGAGACTATTCTGCAACTTTGGTTCTCAATCGAGCTGAGTCCGGTTCTGTTTGTACGTGAATGCAGCCTAAATCAGTTATAGTAACGCTGGCTCAAGTCGAGTCCATAGACATATAACGAATGACTTCACATTGTTTAACTTCATTGTTTTCACCGCTCATCGATCAAACCCAGTCAGAAGCCAGTTTAGCTCAATTGAACTGACTCTGAATCTGGCCTGTAACTGTGTAAAAAACCCTGCTCTGAGTTTTCCTTTCAAAGCAGCCAGCGCACACCTTCTCTTCACCAAAACAACAACAACAACATTCACAGATCCAAGCGCCGTCTTCCTTTTCCTGCTCTGTTTATTCTGCCCGTGTCCTGATGGGTCATTATGTGTGATTGTGTGTTTTCCTCTGGAGCGGGACAAGGGAGGGAGAGAGAAGCGAGGGAAGGAGGAAGTGACAGCCTACTGCCTCATTAATGCTGGCGCTGCTTCCTCCTGGACATTAGCATCTGCACGCACACACGCATACATACACACACACACATACGCACAACTCTTGCCTCACTCTGGGTCTTGTTATTTAATAGATCCCGAACCGCAGAAGTTGGCGCGGAGGGAGGGAGGTGAGCGTCGAGTTATAATAATGACTACAGAGATTGTTGCCATGGTAACTTATAGTAACTTATGTCTTGTTCTGGTGTTGGAAAATTCACACAAACTTATAAGAAGCTGAACTTTTTAATAACAAGAATTTCGCTGGATTATCTGATTTTTGTTGTTGTAAGTTACAGAATTATCAATGTTAGCAGTGAGTGGCAAAAATGCTGGAAAGTCAATATAGAGAAAGGACGTTTTCTTCCCAAAATCATGGCCTTTTGGCGTCATCACCAACTAGAACGTGAACACCATTGAGTTATTATAAAGACTAGATGGTAACTAGTGATGGGCGAGCTTTTTCGGGTGAGAGGGGAGTGAAGTTAGTTTCAGAACTTGTGTTGTTTCCAGGAAGTGACGTCTTCAGAGCGTAATAAAGCGCTGAAGTTTGGCTGAAGTGGTTTAGAAAACGGTTCATTTCGTGTTGAAAGGATCGTCTCATGTCCCCGCAGCAGAGCCTGGATCTGGGACACTTCAGAGACCGGGACTGGTTTTAAGATTAGACTCAGAGTGAAAAAATAAGCATAGCATAGACACACCTTTTCATTCAAAGTTTTCTTTATTTTTTTGACTATGAACATTGTAGATTAACACTGAAGGCATCCAAACCATGAATGACCAGAAGGAGAGTGATGGTGCAGCGCTAGATGACCTGACCTCCACAGTCACCAGACCTGAACCCAATCGAGATGGTTGGGTGAGCTGGACGCAGAGTGAAGGCAAAAGGACCAACAAGTGCTAAGCATCTCTGGAACTCCTTCTAGACTGTTGGAAGAGCATTTCAGGTGACGACCTCTTGAAGCTCATCAAGAGAATACCAAGAGTGTGCAAAGCAGTAATCAAAGCAAAAGGCTTCTTTTAAGAACCTAGAATATGACATGTTTTCAGTTGTTTCACACTTTTTGGCTATGTACCATACTTCCACATGTGTTAATTCATAGTTTGGATGCCTTCAGTGTGAATCTACAATGTTCATAGTCATGAAAATAAAAAACAAAGTCTTTGAGTGAGAAGGTATGTCCAAACTTTTGGTCTGTACTGTATTCAAGGATTAATATTTTCTGGGGTGTGACTGTGGCTCTTTAGAGTTCGGAACTCACTCAAACATCAATTTATATGTTGTACATTTGTCTCTGAATTAGGGCTTGTAACTCCAGCAGAGTTTAGATGGGGCCGAAAAAAATCCAACCTGGCCCGAGCTCGAAGCGAGCCCGCACCGCCCACTCACTGAACTGCAGCATTATGACAGAATAAGCACATTACTGATTTGTCTCATGTGTTTACAGTGTGTCTCAAGAACCAGAAACGCATTCTCCACTGCACATCTCTCTCTCACACACTTTTTCCTTCTTTACTCATCGCAGGCGTAACAGAAAGTACGCGGCTCATCCTCACGTTTCTTTACTGCGTATGAACACATTGCCTACACGCTCCTTCTTTCTCGGTTTCTCCTCTTTTCCTCGTGTGTGAAAGACGCGCCTTCTCTTCAGTCTCTCTTTCTGATCACTTCGCAGATCAAACACGCACAGCTCCTTCTCCCGCCGTATAGTTGGCCACTTCAAACACTTGCATTTGGTCACCACGGTGGTTCTGCGCTGTGTTCTAGCAATGGAATAACTCAATGTGAACTCTACACACTGAACAATCTATTATATGCACTTTAAGCTATCTTAATCTAGTCTCGTGGTGGAATTAGGTCAAATCGTTTCTCAATTTAGATCTTATCATTTCACTGCACAACGCACAACCACATTCTGCATCGTTAACACTAAACACCCAGCAGCTCTTTGCCGCGGCGTTTCTCGCGGCTGTAATTAGCAGATCCTCGGTCCTCAGTGGATGTTCCTTCTGTCTCTCTCTCTCGTCTCGTCTCTGGTGACACTTATCGGGAGAGAAAGGTGTAAATTGCCGCTCACAGCCACATCAGCAGATCCGCGGCTCCACATCCATCGTTCTTCTGGACGTTCTCTTTCATCTGCGCCGGGAGCTTTGGATGGATCTCATCAGAGGCACAAGACAACCAGGTGCACCTCCCTCCCACTGAGCTCTGGTAATGGGCTTCTGTTGGGACGGCCATCTTGTGAGTGGAGCAGCAGCTAAATTAAGATAGGTTGTGATAATGTCATAGTAGGGCTGGGACAATAATCAAAAATCGAAAGATCGAGATCGAATCAAAACGAATTGTCAATTATCTGGTGGTGGGTTTTGAATCGAAAGATCGAAAAACCAATCTTTTGTCAATAAAAATGTGTAGTTTGGAGCAAAAGTCAAATACTGAGGCAGAATAGTTTAAAAAAATTTAAACATTTGGACATATCTAAGGTTTTTGTTTGGTTTATGTTTATGAACGGCTTTTTTTATTTGGTTAAACAAAATCCAATCGAAAATCGAGATCGATCAATAAGCGACAAAAAATCGTTATGATAATTTTTCCTAGCTCGCCAAAGAGAATTTTTTTCTGTAATGTTGTTTCAGATCGTTCTCGTTTTCAGGCCCCGCTTTGCTCCACAGAGTCGTTTTTCCACTAGACACAACTAAAAACTCTCACGTTCCGGACATTTACACAGAAAATTCCCACAATTAAGCCCTAGAGCTCCAATGAGGAGATCTTTAAGGTGAATGTGAAATAGTCAAACAGTCTGTCACTATCAAAACTATGTTAGAAGACTTGGGGATTGATAAAGAAGGAGACAATGACTCGGTTCCTCTTCCAAATGTAAATGCAGCCATTCTGAGGAAGGTGTTCCTGTCGTGCACCCATCACAAAGACGACTCCATCCCGAGGACAAGAACAGGAGAAGAGGACAGTGGGACCAGGAGATCCTCAAAGTGAACTAAGGAGAGTCTGAAGCGCATCTTGGCGGCGAATTATACCTGGACATTAAGGGTCTGCTGGACGTGACGTGCAAACTGTGGTCAACAACCAATTAATGGCAAAACCCCAGAGGAAATTAGGAAGACTTTAACATCAAGAATGACTTCACGGAGGAAGAGAAGGCTTAAGTACGCAAGGAGAACCGGCAGTGTGAAGAGAAGTAGCCGTGTTTGTCGTCACTTTACAAGCCTCAGTCAAATGTTTAGGAGCACTTTTCAAATAAAATGAGGTCGATGCATTATTTCTATTAAATATATGGTTGTTTGATTTGGTTTAAAATGTGTACGTATCAAACAGAATTAATCAATTTGATGATGTAGAAAATCAAAAGAACTTTATCACTGAAGCTTTTGCTAATTGCATCTTTTGAAATTATCAATAAACTAATCTGATTTGACTTGAGGAGCCCGATCCACAAGAAAGCGTACATTTACCACGACATTACACAATATGTAAATTAGGTATGATTAGCACGAGTTCACAGCTGTTTTGTGTAATTATAGTACGCGTCACAGTCCCCGTTCATTTCAATGGTGGTTGTTAAGATGTGTTCTTATTTATGATATTAATGAAATCCTGATTCTAATCTTAACCTGCCCCAAGCCCCAGACCTAAACTTACCATTTTAGTAACTTTATGCCTGAACTTACCCGTTTCACCTGAAGAAAACGTCCCCACGCTTTTTCATATCGTGCTAAATGCCAACAAATAAACAGCTGTGAAGTCGTAGTCCAAATACGCTGTTTTTGTGTCGTGGTAAAAGTACGCCATCTAGTGAGACTGCGTTGACTTGAGACATAAAGGTTGGAGTTGCATCATAAACAATACATTTAGAGAGTTAGGTTTTCAAAGCTTGCTATTTAAAATATTGGAAATCGTCATCAGTATTTCCCATTGTGCTTGTTACATATAAAAGAAAAACTAAAATAATATTGACCACTTGAATGACAGTTATTTCAGCCCAGGTTTGTGTGAACGTGTGAATATTGTGATAATGATGAGATCTGTGGAGCATGTAAACAGAGGCTGTGTAAATTGCATCGCTGAAAGGCAGTTTGGATGAATGTGTTTCATTTGGTTTCATTTGGCAGTGGTGAGTCTCTTCAGTTTCTGATAAACGACTGTGAACCTGCCAAAGGCTGAGCACAAATCAGACCAACAGCCACAACTAAAATCCTCTGACACTCGGTAAGTCACACATTATCAAACATCGCACTGTTTAGAGATTGTTTTAGAGATTTTTATCACAATATAAAAGAGAACATTTGTAGTAACGAAATAGTTGACAATATAACTATTAGGGGTGTGAATCTTTGAGTGTCAGGCGATTCGATTCGATTCCGATTCTTGGGGTCCCGATTCGATTCAAAAACGATTCTCGATTTTCGATTCTAAACGATTCTCAATTTATTTTAAAAGTCATTTTTCATTTTGTTCTTAGATTTTTTTTGTTTTTTCTTAATTAAAATGTTGTTGGGGCTAATTTATCACTATCTTGCAATTATTACACTTATGTTTTTGTCAAAGAGAACATTTTTCAATGCTTTAGAATTCATTTGGCAGTAAATGTAATAAATGGGTCACTGGCCCTTTAATGCAGACAAGTTGTGGCTGTAGTTAGCGCGTTAGCTGCTCCCCACCGCTAACAACAACAGCACGGGACAAATCATGGAGCACATGGATGTAAAGTAGCGCTAAAATACTCTGAATGTCGATCCACTTTCTCCCTTCTGCCTCACGTAAGTCTCCTGCTCTGTTTGTGTGTGTCTGTGTCTGTGCGCTCGGCACCGGCCCCCCTCCTTCCCCTCGCTCCCGCGCGGAGGGAGAGAAGGAGAGAGAGAAAGAGGCTGCTCCAACACAAAGTTTTGTTGAAATTGTGGCACAAAGAGTTTATTAGAAGATATTATATGTGTTTAAACTCAGACACAGACATTTTAGCAGTTTTCTGCCGATCTAAATCATGTCATGTAGGAGCTATTTTAACGCAGCGGACCGCAGATGCAGCATAAACACTGACGTAATTTAAAATCGATTTTGTAGAATTTGGAATCGATCCAGAATCGTTAGAGGTAGAATCGCGATCCTTTTAAGAATCGATTTTTTTCAACACCCCTAATAACTATACTATATACTGTTTATCGCTGTTATAATTATGTTTTTCAGGTTATTTCAGTTACAGTGTATGTTTTCCTTTCCATGTTTTACTTCTTTTGTGTTTTAGCCTCAGAACCTTCAATGTCTAGGCATAGGGTACTTGTGTTCAAGGTTTTAGATAGATTAGCCAAGTCTGCATATTTAAAGGAATTCTGGGCTTCTTTATTTGGAAAGTCGCTTATGAATTTTGACAGTCAAGGGTTGTGAATTGTAGCTGTTTTTCAAGATTGATCCATGAAAACATCGCCACTAATGACTGACACGTGAAGCACAAAATGTGTTTTAAAGCCTTTAGTAATGATAAGATGGTTTGTTTTGGCTTTTTTCAAAAGTCTGTTATTAATCTATGAAAATGTGGCAAAACAGGGAATTAGTTTGCCTCAGCGCAAGTGAAATCATATCACAATATTCTAAAATTCAACTTTTCCAAATGCATATATTATATGTGATATACAATATGATATTGGCCAGCTCTAGTAGTGAATCTACAAGTTGTAGAAACAGCACGAGCCAGCACCGTTGTCAGCTAACTACAAGAGTTTATCACTGCGCGAAAACAAAAGTTATGCTGCTAAATCAACTTTTGTGAATGAAATTCGACCCTACAACCTTTAAAAGTTACATTCAGATGTTTCAGGAGCCATACGTCTGTCAGACCGGTTCAGACCTGATCTAAACAGCTGCTCTGAAGTTTGTACAGCTAACCTGATGAACAGCGTCTCTTTCGGCATGATGTATTAACATGGTCAGTAATCCCATATATTATCCATGAAAGGAAGCTGCCAGATTTAAAATCCAAATCTTATTTGTAAATTTTCGCTACCCTACTTCAATGTAAAAACAATGTGTTTGTGTGTTTAATATTGAAATAAGGCAGCAAAAGCAAACCCAAACATATTATACACTGTCAATCAAAGAGAAAGAGAGTTTCAGGTCGGATTCAGACACCACAAGGGCTGGTTTTCTACCGGGAGGAAACTGAGAGTTAACAGAGAGCTGCTTCAAAAGGAATAAGGTGAGTCTTTCCTCTCCACACAGATGCAGAATAAGGTGAGTCTTTCCTCTCCACACAGACGCAGCTCCACACAGACCAGCTCCACACAACGCAGCTCCACACAGATGCAGCCACACAGACACAGAATAAGGTATCTTCACACAGAACAGAATAAGGTAGTCTTTCCTCTCCACACAGATACAGAATAAGGTGAGCTTTCCTCTCCACACAGATGCAGCTCCACACAGACACAGAATAAGGTATTCTCCACACAGATACAGTTTGCGGAGCGGCTGTCAGCTGCTCTGATAAATAGCTGTGTTGGGTGTAACATCCTCAGAGAGTCTTCTTATCGGAGCCCGAGGTCTACAGGGAACAACACTGGAGGAGATACGGCTTGAGCAAAACCGGCTTGGGATGGAAACATATACTGTACGTTGTTAAATAAAGAGCTCACAGTTTCCATAGATACAAGAGTTCATTCACATAATCCTTTTTTTTCACATTAGAACCTCCAGCTGTGATCTGCCTTCCAAATCTTATAAGTATAATGTGTTTGCAAGTAACAGCTCAGAAATATTATCACAAAAGGCACATACGCTGGTTCAATAAGCAGATATAGATGTTCAAGTTGTACTGTTGTACAATAAAAAAAGTTTTTAAAAGCTTTGTGCTACAGGGCATGAAAAGTGCCTAATAAATAAAGTTTTCATTGCATAAATGAAACACATTCAAAGTATTTTTTTCACCATAAAGCAGTTTGCAGAGGCTAGAGTCATTTGAACAAGAAACACACTTCAACAGTTTAAAACATCTGCCACTTTGATAAGTCATGTCAGCCTGACTTCAGCTGTTGTTTTCTGCTTATTTAGATAATATTTGAGCTTTTTTTTTTTTTTTCTTAGTTCAATTTCTGAAAAGAAGTTTCTGACAATGACAATATAGTCAAATTATTGTAATTTATTATTAAACAATTTATCACATTTTACCTGGATACAATACTCTTTTATTATTATAATTACTTATACTTTGTAATATAGATTTCTAACATTTGTATCATGGTTAATAATTTTATTTTCTTTATTAGTATTTATTCATTCATTTTACAGCTTAATCCGTTAGGGGTCGAGAGTGACTGGAGCCTATCCAGTGACTTGGGCCTTAGGCGGGAACACCCTGGACAGTGGCCAACTCGGTGAGTCAGCAGGGTTAGACAGACAAACATTCACTCTCTCATTCACTCACAGGGGAAATTTACAGTGATGCCCACTTAACCTAAACATGCATGTTTTTGGAGGTGGGAGTACCACGGTGACACGGAGAGAACATGCAAACTCCACCCAGAGAGATCGTGAGATGTTGATATGGTCCGACCCGGGAGTCAAACCCACGGCCAACCACGACTCCTTACTGGGAAGCCAATCTACTACCATGCACCCTTTATTACTATCAGTGTTATTATTTACTGACCTTTATTTATGCAGGAAAGTCCCACTGAGATTCAAATCTCTTTTGCAGCGGAGTCCTGAGGAAGAAAGAGGGGAGGCATTAATGAACATGTTCTTAGAGGTAGGGCAAACCAGAGCACCTGGAGGAAACCTACGCAGGCACGGGGATAACATGCAATATGCTATATGTTTTACATTAGTATAAAACAAGTTCCTATTGTGAACTGTGTTTGTTCAATGACAGTAACAAGGAAAGTTTTCCGATTCTGAACATGTGAACATTAAACTCCAGCTATGAGGAGTCTAGACTATATAATTGACAAAAAAAAATCATTAAATAAAACTATGACACTAAAATGATGAGACAAATGACAAGACAATAAAGAAATATTTTCCCTTAAACGTCACAACTTGAAGCAGCGTTCTCACCTCGTCTTCTGCTTCCACCATCCACACATTTCCAAAGGTCGCAAACATCTGAGCTGGTATCTTTTAATTAGACTACAAAGGCATCCAAACCAAACAACACACCGCCTCATGACTCCTCTGCGTTCAAACACTTTATTTGTCGCACTAAGACGATAAGTGGGAGCGAGGAGAGACTCTTCATAAGGTAATGGAGCTGAATTATAGCATTTAGCTCACACTTGCCTCCTGCTCTTTCACACAGCTACACTTTCTCAATCAATCGCACTCACACGACACAGGAGGGACGCCAACATTATCAGCTCGATCAATGGACGTGATTACTGAGGTCATAATCACGAGGGCTGAAAGGTAAGAGTTGTAGACATAATAAAAAGCCGCATGAAAGAAAAAAAGAGTCAGAGTTTACACCTGGAGCTACAGCTGTGCGGAACGTCTAGACAAAACAGCAAACACGTTATCAGAAAACAATCAACACCAGACAAACTGTGGCCCGGGGGCTTTGATCAGGCCTAAGCCTGTTTTTATCAGGCCTTCTGTATGTTTTTGATAAAAAAAGATCAGGGGCAAGTCATTACCCATGTCATGGCGTTGGCGTGAAGAGATGTTTTTGTGTGTTGGCCACTATGAGCTCCAAAGCGCAGGGACAATAGTGAGCTGACTTAATTAATTAGTTAATTTGTTGAACCTTTACCTCTGTAGATGAGCAGCGCAATAAGGTCACAAATATGTTAATCTGCATGTTTAAGCTGTAGATCATGCAAAATTATTGACAAGGAATATAGATGTTCAAAATAATTTACCATTAAAAAACTATTCAATCTTTAATCTTCCAGTGCAGGAAGTGTTTTGAGAGCTGCAGTGTCAGTGTAAAGAGATAACATTCAGACACATAAGATAAAGCCATGAGAGCGATAGTACGCATAAGTCCTGGTCCCTTCTGCGCTTTTTGGATCAGTGTAGCCAAGCACACCCAGAATGGGCCGCTGAACGTTTTCGACTAGAGGTCTTCGTCTTTACGCCGGGTGAATACCGTGCGTGAATACCGTGCGTGAACATCAGGGCAACAGCACTGGAATCGCTTGTCTGGATCAGAGCCCTGCACTCTGCTTCATTATCCCGACCATGGAAAGCGCGCAACGAGAGCCTGAAAACGGGAAGTCGTTTATTACAAGGACACGCTGCTGCTTTTGAGCTTCCTAAAGTTTTCAGGCATCAAGAAGTCTAATTTCTACACACACTGAATCATTTTATAACTTTAGGCCGACATACCAAAATGTAGTTAAAGGAAAAACACACATTTTTAAAGGCAAGTCTTACAAAAGAGACTTCAAATTCCTTTTTGACAAACAGATAAATATAACTAAATAAATACATTAAGCATGAATTTCCTAACTTAATCATGTTCTGCAGATGTGTAGGTCTGGTTCAGACAAAACAGCGCGTCTGTGCCACGTGCTGGGTGCTGTGCTCTGGAGTTCATAGTGACCAACATACAAAAATAACACAATGCAAAACATAGACCATGGGCAAGATCTGGCCCCATGTGTTCAGGGGCTTTTTGGAATTATCTATGATACAACTGCATCTGTGTTAAAGATCATATTAAACAAATAATATAATGTTACATTCAGTAGCCACACGTCCACGTACCGGTTCAGACCTGATCCAAACAGCTAGCTCTCACCCTGCTTTATTATGCAGTTATGCATTCGACTGTGTGAAAATGAAAGATGCCCATTTCTTGGTTATAATCTCCGTCATCATAAATAACCACTAGAGGTAATAGTCTTTCCCGTCAAAAATCATAAAACAACATTTTTAATATCCTCCCAAATCTATAAACGTGTAAATGACCTCAGTCCAGTCCATCCCAGGCCTAATTTAACCTGTTGATTTTTCTCTCACTTATTCCTGCCGTGGTATTTTTGGCCCGACTCGCCGCTTCTTGACGGATCATGTTTAAACACCCAAGAAGTGTGTAAACAGCCCAAAATGCATATTAAAGTCCCTTGTAAATGTGGCTGGCCGGAGGGTTTAGCCGCGCCACAATGTTTGCCGTGGGTAAAACATCTCCAAACACGGGCAAAAGTAATGACACGGACAAACAGAAGCACACACCGGGAGCCAAAAATAATGAAAGCTCCAGGACCAGGTGGGGTTCAATCAGCAGGACGCATGCAAACTCACGCGCCGCTAAGACGACTGTGGCAGGTGAAGGAGGGACAGGCCTACAGGGACTCGTGTGATTTGTGTCTGAGATGAGATGGATATTGCATTTAAGACGTGTGTATAAACTGTTCAGGAAATGGAAGTTGTGGCAATCAAGATGTATAATGTCTAGTTTTTTTGTCATTACATTCAGAATAAACATGGAGCACAAAAGCTCAGGAGACTGTTCAAAAAGCGGTCTGGCAAAGGAGTAAATAAGTAAACGTGGACTATGAATACAAAGAGAGTTGTTTTTGAGATGATATGACAATTCCACTGTGATATAAAGCTGGATCAACAGCGGAGCATGTTTACAACAAAATTGCCAAAATGTGTCGCATTTGGAACGAATCGGACCTCGTTCCATGATAGTGTTTAAAGGTTGTGTGGAGGATTTTTTTCAAATGTCGTTAAAACAGTTTTAAAGATTTGTAGCAGCCTCGTACTTATGGTAAACAGAAAAATAAATAAACTGTGGGAGCCTTGTCTCACTAACCATGCAAAGAGAAAAGTGTAGGGCTAGGCGATATATCGATATACAGTATATTGTAGTTTAGTTTAGTTTATTTGAAGGACAATGTGCAGTTACATTAAAATGATGGCTGCACCAGATTTAGCACAAAGCTCCATCTGCAGTCCTCGACATACAAACATTTAACATATGTAAAAATAAAACATTACAAATAAAATTTTATTACACAAAGGTGCTAAATAAAACATTACAGAAATTCAATTATACAAAAGTGCAAAATATTCAGGAGGAACTGTTTGGGATCCATAAAGATGTTCTACACAGTCTAAGCTTTTAGCCTTTTTTGTTGTTTTATCAAAATCCGTTGTGTATTTACAAAGTTATGAGCAAAACAGGTGACCAAACAATACGTTTGTAAATTCCATAGCGAAAATTACGGCGGTGAAACGCACCGCGGATCCAAAAAAAAAAACTATTCTGAATTTTAATAAAACAACACACAGAATCTGTATCCTGGCACCTGCAGTCTGAAGCCCCTCACTGACATGTCACTCTGAACAAAGAGGACTGACTTCAGAATCAGAAGAGGTTTTATTGCCATTGCAAGTGAACAAACTAAATTCACAAACTAAGAACTTCGTTTGATAATAAGGTGCAACATATAACACTGATGATACGAAGGAAGAAAAAATTTAAATAAAACTATACATAAAAAAAAATAGAAATATAAAATTAAATTAATTATAATTATGAATTATAAGGGCATGCAAAAAATAGGAACATCGACAGAGGAGGCGTTATTGGAGCAGTGTTCCTCGACCTCAAGAAAGCGTTCGATACGGTTAATTGTCAAATTTTGTTGGATACATTATCCTATTTTAATTTATCCTCAAACACTGTGCAATGGATGAAATCATATTTAACACATAGAAGACAATTTGTTAGAGTGAATAACTCAGCATCTACAACTTGCGAAAATCAGCTTGGCCTTCCTCAAGGCTCAGCTCTATGTCCGTTATTATTTTGTCTCTATATTAATGACTTTCCACACAGCTGCCCATCCAATGTACAGTGTCAGTTATATGCAGATGATGCAATAATTTATGTTCATGCAAAAAATAAAACTCTTGCAGCGCAGGAACTAACATCTGCCATGAACAAGGTTTCAGAATGGTTAGAGAGGTCACAGTTAGTATTGAATGTATCTAAAACGGTTTGTATGTTCTTTTCTAAGAACGCCATTTATGATGAAGATCCTCCTGTATTGATAAATGGAACAAAAATTGAAACTGTTAATGAATTTAAATATCTTGGAGTAATGATTGACTCAAAACTTAATTTCAAACAGCATGTTAAAAAAGTAGTGAACAAAATGAAATTTACTCTGTCAAATTTTAGACATATTAGAGCTAACTTAACACTGGATGCATCCAAATTATACTTTAATGCAATGATTGTCCCTCATGTGATGTACTGTATGACGAGCTGGGCTTCAGCATGTAAGACCACTCTGAAACCTGTTGAAACGGTTTATAAACAGGCCCTCAAAACCTTAGACAAAAAACCAAAATCATATCATCACAGTTTAATTTTAAAACAACATAATATCTTAGGTTTGACAATATGATCAAATTGGCAGACTGCACACTTGTATATAAGATTCTGCACGGGTTAGCTCCTACAGTTCTGCAAGAGTTTGTTAAAAAACGTCAAATTAGATCTACAAGAGCAGGTGCCAGAGGCGACTGTATGATCCCATCCAGAAAAAGCACTTTTGGACAGAACGTCTTCTCCTTTCGAGCTTCTCAAACTTGGAACACAATCCCAGTAACAATACGTGAGCTGCCCACTCTCAGCTCATTTTCAGAACAACTTAAGTCATGGCTGTTAGACAATCAAACCTGTCCACATAATCACTAATTTAAATGGATTTTGGTGGTAATGTGCTTTTGTTTGCACAAGACATTATTGTACATGTATTGTATATAGATCTGTAAATGTAGTTTCCTGTGAATGTATAATGTTTAGCTTATTAAGTGTATTCTGTGATTATAGGCTGTGATCAGGCAGATGTGGTGTATGAGTGGACTATACCGAGAATGTATGTACTGTTTGGGAGAGATCTGGTGACTGGAGAGTAGTGGCGTATGGATGAGTTTTAAGTAATGAAGAGGGTTTGTATTCTGTAATTTGTATTTTTGTACCTATTGTTTTTATAAGCTGTGATGTGGCTGGGTTTTCTTTCTCCAGCAAGGGACAAAGGATGAAAATTAGCACTGGCTATAATCCTGCATATTTACAGGTGTGGGATTTGTTCCCCATGCCTCTGTTCTTGATATGCATTGTCCCTTCATTAAATAATAAACAAACAAACAAAATAGGCATGCAATGTAAAATTGTCAATTATGTTAATAATAACTATTAATATCTATAAAATATAATAATATTAGAATTATTAAAAATAATATATATACAGCGGTGGCGGGGAGGGGGGCCATGTGAGTTCTTCTTGTCCTGGGCCCAGCAGGTCTGTCAACTGGCCTGGGTGGAGCTACATGAGATAAATACTGTTTCTTTAGAACTTTTTGTCATTTTAGTTCATAAACTACAATTACACCCAATGTACGTCTAGTGTCACCATGTTTAATTTGTCAAATAGTTCAACTTTCGCCCCAAAATGTAATGCTGCCTGTGTTGAGTCAGTAATGTGCTGAGATTGGTAGTTAAAGTGACATTTTTGTTCTTCCGACAACTTCTGTCCATCTTTGTCTCAGTAGTTTTATCTACAGGCTCATGAGGTTGTCCACACATGAAGCATAAAAGAGGACTTATCTATACAAACATTTCTGTATCTACAATGTTTCCTCTTTGTTTCCGTTTATCTCCATCTATCCATTTTTCACATGTGAATCCGTCATTATGAGCAGTGCTGGCTTTTCTTTTCAACCCTGCAGCATCTCATTTTCTGCCACATCTTTGTACTTTCTTATCTCAGCTTTCTTTTGATGCTACCAGAAAATACATCCACAACAACAGCAACTCCTCGCTTCCTCCAGAGCCACTAATAAGACACTTTCACTCTCGTTCAAATGCACTGGTTTTATTTCTTACTCCTCGAGGTTGTCCACTTAGTCTCATGTATTTTAAGGTTTGGGTCATTCTTTGAACTTGGGACTAAAAGTGAAACATTATACTATATTTATACTATATATTTTCAGTTTTTATTTTTGAGAAGTGTACTCACAGGATCTAAAAAGGCCACGACAGAAGATTATTTTTTTCCCAAAACACTTCGAGTTGCTCTCACTCCAACAAGAAAACTGTCACAATCTACAGAGACATTTCAGATGTTATAAAACCAAAATCATCACATCAGTGGTGTTTGTCTGCTGCATCAAAAGTCTTCTCGTTCTGATCAAACTGGTCAGTTCTGAGTCTAATATTTACAGACACCAAATGTTACACATGATGACTGAATACAAAAACTAGGAAAAAAAACATGTAATTGAGCTCAACAATGGAAGATCGCCCTGGTTCAGGAGGTTCAGAGCCCCATTTCAAACTCCCATAAGGATTTAAAAAATGTCTTAATACTTTGTAGCTACAGAAACAGATTTTAAATAAAATACAGGCCTTATTTTCATGACAGAGTAGATTAGACGTTTTCAAACTTAATCCAATAAGGATTTATAATGGAAGCTTGTACTTGTAGAACCAGGAAGTGTTGGTCACTGTTGAGCTCCATTTTCAATACTCTTCTTTAATTTGGTGTATTTTTTTTTTTAATCAGATTTGACTGAGTTTATATTCTATCACAAGAACAAAAAATCCAGACAATATATTGACCCTATTTTGTCCCGACTACTTCTCTAGGACGTGCACTTCCTGTTTAGCTGCATTTAGCCTGTAGATTTCAGTCATGGGTTTATTTTAACTGTCATTATATTTAATTAAAATTGCCCCACAAGAGAGACAAACAAACACGTTAGCTACCTTAACAGAGCTAAACAGGAAGTGGGGCGGGACAAAATAGGGTCAATAAGAAAGCGAGTTTCAGTGACTTGATTGACAGATAGCCAATCAGGGATGTGCATTGTCTCTTGGAAGAAAACAAACATGATATGTTAATGTGAGGTGAGTGAAGTTCGATTTAGTTCTAAATGACAAACAATGAGCTCCTTTGTGTCAGGTGCGTCCCGCAAATAAACCAATTTGATTGGACAGTTTGTTGTGAGTTTATTTGAGATGTGGGAGTGGTGACCAGACCCACTCCTGGCAAAGTATTGCTGAAGCTTAAGCTCTAAATTGGGCAATGAAAACTTATAAAATACCAAAAGACAAAACAATCCCACTTCCAGAGAATAACCCAATTGCATAAGATAATCAACAATAAAGGATAACAGAGCTAATAATAAAGAAACACAGTGTCTTGTTTAAGTCTCTGGACCCTGAGTACCCGCCGGTCACTGTTCCTCATAATAACATTCGCTGGACCTTGAGTACCCGCCGGTCACTGTTCCTCCTAATATTATTCTAACATTTAGTTCCTGCGCTGAGCCCATTCACGGAGAACTGAAGAGGTACAAGAGCAGCTCGTTCAATCTGACCCCTGCGGAGGCGACTCGGCCCGGAGACAATGCGATTCTCCGAAAGCACACGGAATAACAATGAAGCAGTAAATGTGGCAAATGGAGAGCGCCATCGCCGTAATATGAAAGGAAAATCAGCCAATTGACCGGCGCTGAAATAAGAGATCTCATGTGAAGCAGAAGTAGATTACAGATGTCAGAACGAGATGGGCAAAAGGCTGAGGACCGTTTGTTCTCCTGTTCACGCTTTTACAGAGAAACAAGGCGGATTTAAAGGAGACTGAGTGCGTTTTATTCCCTGTATTTCATCATAAATCTATAAGTCTGGGTTAGGCAATATTGTGATCTTGATATGTGTGACAAAATGTTTTACTGATGAAATAAATCATGATAACTTGTGTATTTAGTTCAGGTTGTTTGTTCCATTTCTCTGATTGGCCAGAGTTTATATTTGCTTTTGAGCAGGTATTGACCAATCACAGTGAAATAGGAACTTTCTGAAGAAGCAAATCTCAAAAAGATAAAATAAATATAGAGGATCCTTCATTATATTTTCTTCTTTGTAAAGCACAACATTGATCAAAGACAGCTTCATAACAAAAGGTCCATTGACTTTCGGTTCAAACTGCAGAACTAATAAGTCCATCTATTCATTGCAAAATTAATTGAAGCAAGCAACAAATCCTAAATGAATTGTGTATATACAGCGGTATGAAAAGTAAGTGAACCTTTTGAAATTTCTCACATTTCTGCTTAAAATCACCATCAAATATATTCTGATTTTGTCAAAATCACACCAATGAAAAAACAGTGTCTGCTTTAAGTAAAACCACCTAAACATTTATAGGTTTTCATATTTTAATGAGCATAACATGCAAACATTGACAAAAGGGGAAAGAAAAAGTAAGTGAACCTTCTGCCTAAGTAGAGCAATTATTTCCCAATTTTACCAAACAATTTAAGTCAGAGGGTGTCCAATCACTGAGGAATGGCTTAAAGCTGCCCTGCCCACTATAAAAGACACTCCTGGTAAGCACTGTGTCTTGATGTGAAGCAATGTCTGTTGTTCATCATGGCTTGCTCAAAGCAGCTCTCTGAAGACCTCCGATCTAGAATTGTAGATTTGTATAAAGCTGGAAAAGGTTACAAAACCATCTCTAAAAGTCTGGATGCTCATTAGTCTACAGTTAGAGAAATTATGTACAAATGGAGAGAGCTTGGCACTGTTTCTTCTTTCCTGAGGAGTGACCTTTCAACAAAAATAACGCCCAAAGTTCAGGACAAAATACTCAGAGAGGTAAAAAAAGAACCCTAGAGTGTCTGCTAAAGACTTACAGAACGTACTGGCACAGTCCAGTATCTCTGTGCATCCACTGACTACATGTAAAACAACAGTCTAGAATTGTGCTCATCAGAGGACTCCACAGAGGAAGCCACTACTGTCTAAAAAAACATTGCTGCACAATTAATGTTTGCAAAAAATCACCTAGACACTCCACAGAACTTCTGGCAAAGTATTTTATGGACTGATGAAACTAAAATTGAATTATTTGGGAGAAACACACAATGTCATGTTTAGAGGAAAAATTAAACAGCTGACCAACATCAACGCCCCATCCTCCTTGTGAAGCCTGGTGGAGGGAAAATTATAGTTTAGGCCTGTTTTGCTGCCTCAGGGCCTGGAACAACTTGTAATCATTAGTGGAAAATGATTTCAAAAGTTTATCAGATGTTTTACAAGAAAAGTTGAGGCAGCCTGTGTGACAGTCGAAGCTTAAAAGAGGAAAGAAGCTGCAACAAGACAATGATCCAAAACACAATAGTAAATCAACTTGAGAATGGTTTCAGAAGAACCAAATACACGTTCTGGAGTGGCCAAGTCAAAGTTCTGACTTGAGATGCTGTGGCATGACCTCAAAACAGCAATTCATGCCCGACATCCCAGAATCTGACTGAACTGCAGGAATTTTTTAAGAAGAATGGTCCAAAATGATCAGATCGATGTGCCAGACTGATCTGCAACTACAGGAAGCGTCTGGTAGAAGTTATTGCTGCCAAAGGGGGGGCAACCAGATATTAAATGTAAGGGTTCACTTACTTTTTTTTTCTCCTTCTGTCAATGTTTGCCTGTTATCCTCATTAAAATATGAAAACCTATAAATGTTTGGGTGGTGTTAGTTAAAGCGGACACTGTTTTTTCATTGGTGTGATTTTGACAAAGATCAGATCACATTTGATGGTGATTTTAAGCAGAAATGTGAGAAATTTCAAAAGGTTCACATACTTTTCATACCACTGTAGCTGTAAAGTGGTTACTTGAAGCTTTTGAAACTAACATAATTTACTCAGAATCTGAAATTTTGGGACAGTAAAAGTTGTAGGTGAAAACAGATGCTCGAGTGCTCTGCATGAGTCAATCCAAGTACAACTGAGTAAAATACTGATGTGAAACATTGTTATGACATGGTTTCAAACTCACAAAACTAGATTTTACATGAAAGATTCCAATTTAAATAAAAAAAAAAAGTTCTAATTACATGGAAGCATCATTAAAAATCTACCTAAAGTTGTGGTAAGCTTCAGTCACATTAGCATAATGAGCTTCGGAAAAATACCTGTTTCAAAGTTTCCAGGTGTTTTCCATTATATGGCAATGGTTATCTTTTGTGCTGATTTTAAATTCATAAAATCGTGTTAAAGGCTAGGCCTTACTTTGTTTTTGTTGTGTTTTGGCCTTGCCTCCTCCTTTCCAGACCTGCCAACCTCATCAAGCAGTCGGCTGGGATATTTAAAGACCACATCCACACCCTGATGGTGACCATTTTGATTTATTCTTGTTCCGGTATTTTGATAATATAATTTTTTGTGAAATATATATATTTTTTACTCCCCTTTTCCACTTCTCTATACTCCTGTTTTTCTCTGCTCTAGTTTTATTTATTTATTTTATATATTTATTTTTCATATTAAGCATTTGTGCAAATCCTACAACATCATCTTTGGCAAGTAAGACATCGTAACTAAGCTTGTTCTGTTGTCAAAATTACATTTGGGCAAAGTAAGTTTACATAAGAGTAATTTGTAATTAGACACTTTGACAATATAGTTGTACTAAAATACTGATTTTAAGTTATTTTCCTAATAAAATGGTGTAGAGTGCCTTTAAATAAGACCGTTTGCTTATGTTTTTAAGGCAGTAAAATTTGGGCATGGCACCTTTAAACAATTTCTAGTAATAGACATCTTGTGATCATACCAGCTTACCAAAGCCTGAGATCTCAGAAGCTAAGCATGTTGGGGCCTGGGCAGTACTTGGATGGGAGACGGCTGGAGGTGCCACAGTGAGTCAGACAAATGAGAAACTTCACCCACATTGCCTGGTCTGGATCTGGTGTGTGAATGGTTGGTGTGGTTGGAGGGGCTGATGCAAAATGGCAGTTTCGCTCCTTTCAGTCTGCCTCAGGACAGCTGTGGCTACAATAGTAACTTACCCCTACAGAGTGTGGAATAAATGCATAATGTGAAGCGTCTTTGGGTGTCTTGGAAAGCGCTTTTTAAATCCAATGCATTATTATTATTACCTTAAATCTTTTATTTGTTTTGACGATCCTAGCATTCATTAATCTCACGTGTTGCCAAATGTATTAGAATGACTTTCATAGACTGTAAGCTTTATGGACACTTAAACAACACCAGACTTTACCACGCACACTCGCCGTATTGGCATGTCATTTTGAACCTGGCGAGGCTTAAAGTATGGCTTCTATTTAGATCCATTCTGTCCAATTACCGTGGCCGCGCTGACACGTCCCTGTGTGCGCACGCGAAGAGGAACAAGGACATGCAGGCGGCACACCCAGACACAAAGCAATTACTTCTTCCAATGACTATCACACTGATTTCCCCACTGGTGTCAACTTATGCACCTGCTCGAGTCACATTTCTCCAGCGCGCTGCTTCCTCCTGCGCGTTAAGACTCCGCGCTTTCAACTGTGTCGGCTCAAACGTGCATATATTACAATTATTTACAAAGCCTTGCCTCGCGGGATTGTACACAAGCATAAACAAGACGACAACGGAATAGGCTATACATTTTTTTCTGTCAACGAGGGAAATGACAAGCAACCTTTACACAGGCGCAGTGAAACAATATCAGTCTTTGTCACGCTCACGCACGCACAACCGCGAATTGTATGTTTAATGGTCTCGATTGTTGTGAGAAAAACACATTGTGATTTAGCAAATATTCACAATTACAATACACTTTCAATTGTCTAACTCTTCATGACATATTTGTGTTCCTTTTCATGCACCTATAATTGTTACGTTTTAAGGATTGAACTAGAGATGCACAATCCAATACTGGAATTGGATCCCGGTGCTGATCCATAAAATTCTGCAGTAACTGTTTAAGTATTGACCCTTTGGTGTTGGTTCGCTGATATTCTTGTTGCACCTTTAGCTGGATGTAATAATATGTCAATATATGACAATATGTCTCAGAATGTTTGAAATTGTATAATAGGAAAGTTAAAATGATTAAGTTGTTCTTTGCATAGATACAACACTATTTGACACAAATGAGTTAAAGCTGGAGCAGCTGATTTTCAGACTACAAACACGATTTTGGTTTTAAATCTGACGATTTTCTGTCCTAAATATGGGGTAATTATTTGTTCAACAACATGGGCGATGCGTGCGCACCTGGTATGCAGAAAGAGCCGCTGCTTGACACAAGCCATAGCAACAACACAAACCAGTGCTGATATCAGCTAACTATGAGTACTTAAAGCTGTGCGAAAACAAAAGTGAATGTGAATGAAATTTGACCCTATGAACGTTACATTCAGGTGAGAAAAGAAAATGGCGTATGTAAAAATGTATTATTACAATTATAACATGGCATTTAATCAGCTTTTTTGAGGAATTTGGGCTCGTATAAAGCAATACAACCATCAATAAACACAATTAAATCTAAGTTAAATGGTTTTGTAACTTCTGAAGATATACAAATTCATATCTTCAGACTCAATTGTCTCTCATCACATAAATATAAGGTGTTCTTTGTTTCTTTTGCAGAAATTATATGTTAATGTTCTGAAGTCAGATCTATTGATATTGTGACAATTTTGGATATGGCGATACCACGATATTATCATCATTGTTACATTCAGTTCTGATACCAAGTTCAATATTTTCACTTTAAGTGTTGCTGATACCTGATATTGACCAATAACAGTGCAGGAGCTGAAAATTACTTTTTAATTCTAAAAATTCAGTTACCCTATTTGAAAATTAGTCCACTACTTTCCTATTATTCGTTGCCCAAACAAAACAACAATGCTTTGGTAATAAAATGTTAAATATTAAGAGACACTTTGGGACATCATCAGTCACATTTGTGCAAAACTTGCACAAAATTTTGCTCTTATACTGTATTTTGCATAGAGTTTACCAGAAGTTATGCACTTGTTTATATCAGACAATTAAAAGTTAAAACTAAACTATCATCAGTTAAATTACAGCTGGGATACAGTGAGGATGTTTCCAGACTTTTGGATGGACTTGTTCAGACTGCAGGTGCTCAGAGGGAGAGGTCAGAGTCGGAGTATTGATGAGAGAGCAGAAAGCAGAGGAAACGCTGATGTAGCTGCTGCAAGAGGGAGATAGATAACATTGACAGCCGAGTGGAAGTCCCTTTGGTCGATTATGAAAATGGAGAAAGCTGCACATCCGCCCGACGCTGGGGACACGACAGGAGCAGCTCAGGACCACACGCTAACGAGGACGGATGGATCAACCGGACACAGACGCACCGGCGACGTGAGCCACAGGGGTCTGAGGAGACATCGGGTCAACAAAAATCATACAGCGTGATGTTAAGGTTATGGGTGTACCTGCAGGTCTGAGAATTCTGTATTGATCTGCAACTAAAGCCCAAAACCAGACTTGGATTTATGATTTATGAGAGTGGGAAAAATCTGCTCAACGTCATGGCTTTTAGGTGAGACAGCTTAGAAACATGTAGGCTTATGTTAGGTTAATCAATAATCATGAATATTCAAGTTGCAATGGAATTATAAGAACAAAAAAATAATAACTACCAATATCAAAAGCAAAGTTGAGTCTTTTTAATTCATTCCTTTAAAACTCTAGACAAAAAGACCAGCTTAAAGTTGGGGTAACTAACTTTTTGTGCTTTGTGCTTCCCACTAAAAAGTCTCTGATAAGTGCAGCACTTTGTGAAAAAATGAGACCACAGAGTTTTGACTGAGCTGAATAATAAAAAGCCAAATTCAGCGCTCTGATTGGCTGAGCTTGGGTGATCTGCTCCAGTTTCACTTTAATGTTTGTAAAAAGCGTTTTCGATCCCAAATTGTTACCAAAAATGGAAACATGTTGATGTTAACTGTGTGTCATAAGATTTAGGAGTAGAAGATTTAACCCCTAAATCATTTCTGCAGTGCAAAAATCACTAAATTATAATAATGATCATGGGCACTCTTAAACATCTTGCATTCTAACAGAGCATTTTCTGGTTTTACGCAGAATAAAACCCTACACACCGTGATCACATAATGACCAAAATTACAAGTTTTATTTGAACAGATTACATAAACCCAAAATTAGAGCACTTCTTTGTTCATCTCCATGCCTTCTAGAATCTCAAAACTAAGTAAGTAAGTAAGTAAGTAAGTAAGTAAGTAAGTAAGTAAGTAAGTAAGTAAGTAAGTAAGTAAGTAAGTAAGTAAGTAAGTAAGTAAGTAATCTAAACTAAGGCTGGATCAGGTCAGACAAAGCAGCACAAGACCATTTAGGTGTTTAAAATAAAATAATATCAATTTAAAAGACTCTTGAAATCCAAAAAAGTGCAAGACGCTAGAGTCAGAGTAATGTGGTCGTGCTTTCAAGTGCCAGCCACGCGTTGCATTTTGCAGAAGCTGCAGATGCCAAGTGAGACCTGGCTGACTCTAACATACAATACAACACAAAAATCTAAACAAGCGGATATAAAAGAACCAGAGAATGGTGTTTAGAAACAACAGACCTATTCTTGCTAATGTCTGAGGTGAAAAAAAGCATCACCACAGCTTTTTTTTGCACTTCAAGCTTAAAATCCCTGTTCATATTTATTCTTAGTTAGTGACTATAGACCCCTTGCATGTTAGTAAACATTGCGTCAAATTCTGGTGGGCGGAGCTTAGCCGGAGGCAAAAGACGACGTACCTCCATTTAAACCAGTGTAAACTAGCACGTTTTTGGAGGGATTTTTAAACACAAATGCAGAAAAAATGTCAAATTCTGTTCGGACTGTCAGGATATATATCGTAACTTACTCTGTGGGACGTGACACAGACTTTGGTGAATTACTTCTGACGGATGGAAGCATTTTGTCTGAGCTTGTGTGGTTCGTCTTGGATCTGGATCTGCCCTTTCACGTAACTGAAGAGGTGATTTTTACATTTGTTTGAAGTTCGCTTTACTTTGCTAAACACAGTAGTGGCTAAAATGCTGTCCTTTAACTGTTCATTCGCGTCTTGAAGCTAATGCTAAATATGCTAATGTGTGCACCTCCCAATATTAGTGCTTCAGAGACACAACATTTACTAGTAATTATTTTAAGATTAATTTAGTCCAACAAAATTGGTTGCTTGTAGCTTTGAAAATCTGTTAGCTCTCGTTAAAGGCTTTTGCTAAAGTAGAAAATAAGGTTCTTGTGTGTAAAAATTGAATGATTGACAACAGTACAGTTTTAGCTAGAATTCTAAATAAAACAGATCAGTTTGAACATCAAACTGCACCTACACGTCGGGTAAGGTCAGGCCAACATTAGACACAAAAGTCCAGTCACAGTTCACAACAAACGACATTTTACCACGATAAAAACCTCGAACTTTAGTGCGTCTGCTATGAGTTTTCGTCTTTTTTGCCTCCAGCTGGAGCTGTGACGTCACCGTGACGTGGCATGAAAAGGGTCTATAGCTCACAAACTTGTCCAAAGGGATAACCTCTGTTTGTTGTCATTGAAGTGTAAAAAGTTGAGTGACATTGATGCTTGACACTCGAGCAGTGACTGAACACAGAATACATGGTTTTTATGATCTTGTTCCAGTGTTTCTACTTTCTCCGTTCAGAGTACACACTCGTGAGCTCTGTTCCGCCGATGTCACTTTCTCCCTCTGACCTTGACATTGCTGCGTTCGCTGCTGCTGTTGTCGTTACGTTTTCAGGAGAAGCTCATAAAATGGGAATGCCAGAGTGTGTCCTGCGTCAGTGTGCGCAGAAATAACCCAGTGTGTGTAGAGTGTGTAGAGTGTGTAGTGTGTGAGTGTGTGCAGGGCCCTGCTGTGCTGACTTCAGCGGGAACAGATGGTGGTGCCAGGGCTGCGTCGCTCGGAGGACGTGTGAATGTGTGTGCACTTCCTCCTCTGTAATTCCACAAATATCCGCAGCTCTCTGTCTCTCAAGTGTTTTTACATGACCTGTGCCCTGACAGAGACACGCCGATTGTCCCGGTAAGTGATATCCCAGCGCTCTGTGGCCTACTTGTCTGCTCCATTGACACCTAGAGGCTTAATCCTACTTGAAAGCCTTTTCATTGCTAAGCTCGTGTTTGCCAACACAGGCCTGTCACACGGCTGGTCTTTTGAGTGAGCGTAGGAGCAAATAGTATTCAAGTGAGAGCAATGTTACAACACAAACTTTCAAAGTGTAAATGGAGAAATAGACCTGTGTAATGCATGCAGTCTGCAATACAGAAAAGTGAAATAAAGGACAAAATTTGAGAGGCAGGCTCCATGTGCAGCAGCATCAAGAGCTTCATTAAGCTCCAAAATGATGTTCTCTCTCTCTCGTCACCATGCTGTTCTACGGATGGGTCAGAGCGGATACCTGTCAATACCAATATTTGTATAGCAAATATTGAATTTCTTAAAGGAGACCTACTATTTAAAATTCATTTTTTTGAGTTTTAATCATGTGACAGCCGTGTTCTCTCATTAGTTTAACCAAGGTTGTATTTGGATTGATTCATGCATGTTTGAAGCTCCAGAGGTCAGAAAATCCCTGTCCTCACCTACCACCTATCCCCACCCACTTGTCTGTATTTATTTGTAATTACTCAAACATTTACATTCCGAGTAAACCATATAGGATTGAAAATGGTCATGCAGCCACATTGGAACAATAAAAATAGTAATTTAGAGTCTGTGGCTTGTAAAAGAGGCGGAGTTTATCAGCTCTGTGATTTTGAACTGGAAGCCAATGGACCTGTTTCTGTGTCTAAGCATTTTTAGATCATGTTTGTGTTTTACAATGAACAAAATGTGAATTATTGATCAATATGTACCAGAGTTTCATCTTAAATATAGCGGAAAATATGTCTCCTTTAAAACAACAACAAACAAGCCAAAAACAAAACTAAATGTATTCATCTGGGACATAAAATATCCTGTGGCATTAAATGTAAATATGTCATCCTTTAGATTATGTATTTATGCACATTTTTGTTTTATTAGCTTGTTAAAAAAAAGTGATGCTTTGGGGACAAACTGGGACTGACATACAGTATTTGCTCACAGAACAGAGAACCTCCTCTTAAAGTAACAACCCAAGTAAGTAACATATTGGTCGATACTGATATTGCCAAAAATATCATAAATATTGATATCAATGTATCGCCTACTCCTAGTTCTGATAAGTTTATGAGCCAGTAGTATAAGTTTTACTTTTCTGTGTTCTCATAGTTCTCTCCTATCATTAGTTTACACAAACTTGAATTAGTCTTTTTTTTAACAATAAAAAGTTGTGTTAGAGATGGGACGATAGGAAATACATTTTTCGGGAAGATCATTGTGACAAAAAATGTGCTTAGTGCATTTGGACTGTTGAAAATGACTCCTGGGCTTTGCACAGTTTTTAAGGACAAAAAACGGAGTCATTCACAACTAGGCTGGGCGATATTGACAAAAATGAATATCTCGATATTTTTGGGCATATCTGATAACGATACTCAGAGGATTATTCTTCAAAGGCTGGTTCAAGTTAAAGAATGCAACGTTGTCATGAATCTAGACCAGAGGTGGGCAATTATTTTTACCAAGGGCCAGATTCAAACCCAGAAAACTGATGGAGGGCCGGTCCGTGGTCATTGGTGTAACAAATGATCATTTCTATGTGCACATTTTTTGTAAAACAGGCTTTATAATCCACTATTTTGATGATAAATATTAGGAAACAAGCAAAGAGCAACAAGCAAAGAAAACCAAGACAAAAAAAAAACTGACTTTTGGTAATAACAGATTTTATTTGTGCTAAATCGAAGTATTACTGGTCTGGAAAATGCTGGGATGTCACGTGAACAATGTGAAATGTTTGCAAATAAATGAATAAGTGCAGACATATTACAGTTATATACAAAGCTGAAAGTTACTAGCATCATTTTCTCTATTTTCTATTCTTACAGGATTCCTTTTGTGGCCATTTTAACTATTAACGATTACTCGATATTCCATTTTTGAATATCTTGAAAACCACATTCATGATATTATCTAAAATTCGATATATTGCACAGCTCTATTCACAAGTTCAGGTCTAGAACAAACAGATTAGAAGCAGGGACTGTACGTTTTATAATGCGACTTATGATCAACTCCATTCAGGAATATTCTGTTAGAAAATAACTTGACCAAGCTAAAATATGATGTAGGAGTTTAGCTGATAATTGTACCTTAATTTTGCAGAGCTGTGCAGACATAATGACATAAAAGCAGCTTTGAAATCTCTTGTTTGGATGACGGATTCAAAACTGGAGAGAATCCACTTGACCAAAGTTGTATTTTGTCAAAGTTCCAATATTTCTACTTCATTCCATCTGCAAGACATTTTTGCTTGAGGCCCAAAACAACTTCTTATAATTACTATTCCATCCTGTATTTTATTAGAAGCACGCAGCCTCTCAAACAAACGCTTAAAAACCATCATAGTTGTGTCTCTGTATCTAGAAAGCAGAGCCAGACGAGAACTACGACTCAAACGTAAAATCCTGAGTTAATTACATCCAAGCCCACAGTCCTGCCCGGCACCGACACTTATTACCGCCGCAGAAATCAGTCCAACGCTTAAGTCAAAAGTGAGGCGCTGCCAAACGTCCCAAATGGGTCAGAGCCAGATTAAAATACTTTATTTAGTGAGAATGGAGGTCAGAAGTTTGTGAAGTGTGAGAAGTTTGAAAGGTTGTGAGAGAGAGCAGCAGAGGAGAGTGTGACCGAGGCAGATGTGCGCTAATTCTCTAATGGACCACACACACACACATAACACACACATATAATACACACACGGACACGCACAAAGGCAAAGGTTTATTCTGCTAATGAGGTCTACCAGTGGATTAGTGGAAGGTATTATAAAATTACAAACATGACATAATCACAATCCGACAAACGCCAATTCAAGCAACGCTGCATTTTAACAGAAACATTTTTGGAATCAGTTTGAACTTTGACCTATGACCTTTGACCTCACTACAGCTGTTTTCCTCGTCATGTATCGCGCAAAGATGTGTTTTGTTTTATACACGACACATACAGGACACACTTACAGTATATGAACAACAGCTCTGGTTGACATTACACTCTCCATGTGTCTCCATGTGAGATACACATAACCAGGCTCATGTGCATCTCTCTAATCCAGGAGTCTCCAGTCTTTTTCTGCAGGAAAGCTACTTTATACAACACAACTGTCAGTGACTACTAACACATGAAACTGAATAAATGTGGCACAGATGCCTATATGAAACATTAGTTGTTATCTATCTAAAACAACACTATTAGACAACTCAAGACACAGACTGCAGCGCATTGCTGCAGCCTTCCATCTCTCCAGGACCTGTACGTCTCCAGGACTCGGGGGCGTGCAGGTCGGATAGCAGCTGACTTTTTTTTTTTTTGAGCCACTCCCAATCTGATTCATCAGATTGAAAATGACTTTCGGATGAGAGTCGAAACGTCTTGATCTTCGGAAACACTGTCCAGATGACTACTTTGAAGACTTCTACTATGGATCACTCCTGGATGAATGAGGGACTACACCGTCTTGACTTAAAAACAACCTAAAGCTCATCTGTGACATAATGCAAGTGTTTTTCTGAGGCGAGAGTGTGAACAAACAAGTGTGAATGAAGCTAAATACATCTCCAGTCATGTTTTTGATGATCGAACGGAACAATGTTATAACTACAGAGGCTACAAGCTGAAAAGAAACAGGCAGCCAAATGATCTCCACACTTTTACCTTTACTCTACATGAATATATTTCTTGAAAAGTCCTGCTTGCCGCCGCTCTCAGAAGACTTCCTCACATCATCTCCGTAGCCGTTTCTAATTCTCACTTTCTCACTTTGCCTGCAGCTAAAATAATAAGTCTGTTCACAGCCTTTGCCAAGTATCGATCAGGAGAACACATTAAAAGGCTACGCGCCGGCTCCACCGTGCGCGGGTTACATTTGCGTGCTAATCACCAGCTCGCGCACAGACACATGCTATTAGAGTTAGCTCAGTGGAAGTGTGAGTGTGTGTGTGAGCTTCTGCGGGACACATCACTGACTCCATTCATGCAGCTCAGTTTGGGCAGTGTTCTGGGAGCTCACACCCTTCCTTCCTTCTCACTTCCTGTCAGAGAGACTCAGAGCCGAGGCCGAGGAGCAGAAGGACACGAGGAAGAAGCAGAGGAGGAAAGTGGGAAAATATTATTGGACAAGTGCAGATTAGGGCTGGGCGATATGTCAGAAAACTAATATCACGGTTTTCTTGGAGCCAGATCACAATTTCGATTTGATCACAATTATTGTAGACTTGCTTTTTAGGTAAATACTATTATCTGCTTTTTTCAGAAAGTTCCTTCCCTAAATCTATCAGTGTTGCCAGATTTTCAAAGAGAAACAAGCAACTATGGCTTTGAGAAAATTCCCAAAACAATTACCTCAGTGCAGTTGTCTTGTTTTGGTTTAAAATAGCACATCCTGTACATACAAACACTTCCTGTTCAATGCTTTTCAATGAGGTTTTCACTCCATCAGTTTAAAACAAATAAATCCTCTTTAGATCAGACAGTTGTGGTGAATGTTACAGAAACATGTTAAAGACTTTACATATCAGAGGAATATTTCACCAGAGGATGCTTGTGTGTTTAAAAAGAGACATAATTGTGTCTAAATGCTAACGCTAACAGGAAATGGTCGTAAGTACAGAAGTTAGCATTTTTGAACGTACGCAAGTCAACTGAAATTCCGTGCACACAGCCTATTGATCTCAGCTTCTTCAACAAAAAAGTTATTAAAGAAAAAAAATCAATTAATTAGCAATAAGTTTTTAACAATTTCCAACATTAAAAATGACTTTTAGACATGACAATTAAAAAAATGACTTGAAAGTCAGTCCAAAAAAGCAAAACTTTCCAAATGATTGAATTAAGAGAAGTAGGTTGGAAAGTGAACATAAAGTATCTTTATGTTCACTTTACTCCTATGATTTCATTGATAAACATTATTATTATTAATGTCAAAAAATAATTAGTGACAGCTTGATCTGCAAGATCTTGTGGCACAAAATCTATCCCACCCTGATATGCTAACGCTGCAGAACAGCTCATAATGTATGGACTTAAATGCCTATTTTAAACACATAACATCACAAAAACACAAGAAACTTAGAGCAGTGTTTTCTGAGACTCAAAATGGACAAAAAAGCATCTTGGAAACAGAATTGCAGCTGTGTTTGTGACAAAGAAGTAGTGTGAGAACTTGATTAAAATCTCCAAAAAGTCTAATCATCACAATATGTCATGTTTAGAAGCCGACTGGAGAATGAAAGCCTGAGGAGGTCTGATGAACGTGTAAGTGTCCCGCTCCTAAATGAAGTGAAGACAATGGAGGACGAGGAGCCTTTCACACAGTTAATAAGATTCAGGCACAACACAGTGACTCACGCGCAGGACGTCAGTGAGCCTGTGTGTGTGCGCGTTACATCGTTTCAGCGAAAACAGGGGAGAACCAAGGAAGAAGAGAAGAGGAAGATTCTGCCTCAACTTTTCCCCTGGGGACCGGTCGCCATGGATACGCACGCACTCTCATCTGAACGTGGGACAGATCTGCTTCACACAAACCTCGCTACAAGGAAAGAGAGAGAAGGGGAGAGAGAGAGCAGAGAGAGAAAGGAAGAGAGAGAGAGGGAGAGAGTGAGAGAGAGAGAAAGGAAGAGAGAGAGAGGGAGAGAGAGAGAGAGAGAGAAGAGAGAGGGAAAGAGAAGGAGAGGGAGAGAGAGAGGGAAAGACAGGGAGAGAGAGAAGAAAGAGAGACAGAAAGAGAGGAAGATAGTGAGGGAGAGAGGGAGAAAGGGAAAGAGAGAGAGAAGAAAGAGAGGAAGGAGAGGGACAGAAGAGATAGGCAGAGAGAGAGAGAGAGAGAGAGAGGGAGGAGAGGGAGAGAAGAGAGAGGGAGAGAGAGAGAAGAAAGAGGGAGGAAGGAGAGGGAAAGAGCGAGGGAGGGAGAGAGAGCGAGTGAGAGAGAGAGAGAGAGAGAGAGAAAAAAAAAGAGAAAGAGAGAGAGAGAAGAAAGAGGGAGGGAAGGAGAGTGAGAGAGAGAGAGGGAGAGAGAAGAAAGAGGGAGGGAAGGAGAGGGAGAGAGAGGGAGAAGAGAGAGAAAGAAGAGAGGGAGAAGGAGACAGAGAGAGGAGGGAGGGAGAGAGAGAGAGAGAGAAGAGGGGAGAGAGAGAGAAGAAAGAGAAGAGAGATAGAGAGGAGAGAGAGAGGAGGGAAGAGAGAGGAGAGAAAGAGTGTGAGCTAGATAAGAGAAAGTTAGAGAGAGAAAGAGAAAGGAAGGTAAAAAGGGAGAGAGAGAGAGAGAGAGAGAAGAGAAAGAGAAATAAAGAGAGAGGGATAGAGAGAGATAAATAGAAATAGCGAGAGGCAGAGAGAGGGGATGAGAGAGAGCAAGAGAGAGAGAGAGAGGGAGGGGTACATAAATAAAATGTGCTAATTCAAATGTTTCTGCACCTTGTCAGTGATCTGACTTGTCACACACTGGAGATGTGATTACAACAGCAGCACATGGAGCCTTGTATTACAGCCACATTCAAATCTTATGACATCAAAACGCTTAAAACTAAAGAACAAAATTAACTACAGGCTAAATACGGAGGTACAGATGCAATGAGCAACCATTTCAGACAAAAACAATATTCTGTCCATCCTAATCTAAAACAACTCAACTTTTTGAAACCTAACTATCTAAAAACAGCCCTGAACATTGCACTTTATGATTCAAAGAGGAGTCCACACACAGCGCCAGCAGCCTGCTCAGCACATGCCACCTGATCCCTCACAGATAACAGCTGAGGAGGGGGACAAAACACCGGCCCAGCGCTCAATACAACCAGATCTGATGGAGAAATGGAGAAGCAGCGGCAACAAATGGAATCGAAGGACCATAAAGCTCTCATCTTACAAGCAAACAATCAGGCCGCATGTATATTTCAGAAGCTACGGAAAACTGTGACAAAGGCCCGGCGCGATCCAACATTAGTGCGGGGCGTCTTTAATGAGGAGGAGGGCACGCGGGGGAGTCGGGTTTCTCTGACGGACAGGCTAACGACACCATCAGATCCAGGCAATTTGTACGCTTTCGGTGACAAACCTCGAGGGACGCAGCAGAGCCTGGAGAGAGCTGACCCTGGAGTTCTGCGTTTGAGGCACATTTCATAACAAGTAAAGTTAAGAAAGTGCTTGAACAGAGTTTGTGCAAAGAATAGGAAGTGCATCAGTCAAATGTTCATAAGTCTAAGTCATTCTGAACCAATTTTGTAGAAACGTAAAGAAAAAGCATGTAGTATTCAATCAATCAATCAATCAAACTTTATTTGTATAGCACTTTAAAAACAACAGAGTCGACCAAAGTGCTTTACACACAGATGATCACTAGTAAAAACAATCTAACTAAAACAAACAAACAATTATATAATAAAACAAGAAGATAAAAAACAACCAAAGTCAACATTTCAAACTGTGCTAAAAGCCAAAGTAAAAAGATGCGTTTTAAAGAAGTCTTAAAATCAGACAGTGACTCTGTTTGTCTGAGACTCAAAGGAAGCTCATTCCAGAGCTTTGGACCCGCTACAGAGAAAGATCGGTCCCCCCTGTATTTTCTTTTAGTTTTGGGAACAACAAGTAAAAACTGATCTGCTGACCTGAGGGAACGAGTAGGAACATAAGGCTGCAGCAGGTCAGACAGATACTGAGGGCAAGACCATGAAGACATTTAAAAACAAATAAAAGTATTTTAAAATCGATGCGTGAAGAGACTGGCAACCAGTGCAAAGATTTTAAATTGGAGTGATGTGTTCTTGTTTTTTAGTGCCAGTTAAAAGCCGAGCAGCAGCATTTTGAACAACCTGCAATCGACCCAGTGATGTCTGACTGAGCCCCACATAAAGTGCATTGCAGTAATCTAAACGAGTTGTGATAAAAGAATGAATTAAAAATCTCGAATTGATGCCGAGGAACAAAAGGTTTGGCTTTAGACAGTTGTTTGAGCTGAAAGAAGCTGGACTTGACCACAGCACTGATTTGACTGTCAAGCTTCAAAGCACTGTCAAACTTTACTCCGAGACTTGTTGCTGTTTGTTTCACATATTGGTTAAGAGAACCAAAATCAGCATTGACCGAAAGGGTGTCATTGGGGCCAAAAAGTAAATTTCTGTCTTTTTGTCATTAAATGAAGAAAATTCAATGACATCCAAGCCCTGACCTCATCAATGCATTTTAGCAGCTGCTCTGTACACTGATCATTTTTTAAAGGTAAATAGATTTGGCTGTCATCAGCATAAAAATGAAAACTAATGTTATGTTTTCTTAAGATTGACCCAAGTGGGAGGAGATATATTGTAGTTTCAGCCTTTCTAACGTGTTACCAAGCAACACCACAACCAGACCCAATAAAAACTGTACAGTAAAAGAAAACAACATGGGAAATAAGAAATCAGTTTTGACCATGCAGGAAAAATGGTCAAAATGATATCAAGAACATTTGGACAAACATGCAGAGTAAACGGGGATAAAGTGAGATGTGTGCACAGCGCAGTGCGCAGTGGAACAAATGTTGTAAAGACTGTTTAATAAACAATAAAAATAATAAAATAATCAGTGATAAATACTGCCATCTAGCTTCCTAACCCCCACAACACAGAGAATAAGGTCCGATAAAACAACTACCGCACCGGCATGAGGCAGACTGCAGGGAGCTGCAGGGCCGAGTAGTTTTCGGACATTTTTGAGAAAGAACTGTGCTGGAGATCAATAAGAAGCTCATCTGCCTCATTTTCATTAGAAGGTCAGACTCTCAGGCCTGTCCAAGTACATCGTACATTTAGACACAGTTTAGTGGCTTAGCGGTTAGCTGTTTGACTTGGTAAGGTTTTTGTTTTATTAGAGTGATAAATTGCCATTGAGCATTTAGTTTATGAGAAATGAGTCCTGTAAAGAGCTTGTTTACAATTTTCTCTCACACAAAAAACAAAGCTTTTCCTCAAACTCTCAATAAGATTTCCTTGTGTAACTTTTGGAGTTTGTAAACTGATCAGTCAGTCAAAAAGAACAAATAAAATAGTCAGCATCTACTTTTCACACAAAAAACTTTGTCTTCTTAACCAAGGAAACATTTAGCAGAAACAGCGATGTGTCAAAAGAATCTTTATAGCCTAAAATACGTCTTCAGCTGAAGATAGTAGGGAGGGTGCAGTGCCACAAAACGCCAAAGATGGCGCCCTTTTGCCACTTACGCAGTGCACCTTTAAGTTCCAGAAGTCACTACCAAAAACATTTTTATTTTGCTTTTGAAAACTTTAAATAGAATATAATCAAGAAGGAAATAGTAATAATAATTTGTCTACCTCTAAACGCAATATAAATAAAACATCACTCAAAGTTTACAACAAAACGATTCTGTAGCCTCCGAGCATGAATCCACTCATTTAAATAACCAGTGTTTGTCATTTCCATCCCAAACGTCTGGGAGCCATGTTTGTGTCCTTATAGAGGATGAATGATTTATCTGGAGTGAAGAAGGGCGTGTCTGAGGTGGACTGTGTGCGTGTGTGTGTGGAGTGTATATGTGTGTGTGTGTGGAGCGTATATGTGTGTGTGGAGCGTATATGTGTGTGTGGAGCGTATATGTGTGTGTGGAGCGTCTATATGTGTGCGTTTGAGATGCTCCGCTGCACACACTGTCAAAGTCACTGCCTCCTCAAGGACACTGCGGATCCAGGGCAATAGAAACATAAGAACACACACAGAAGAAGAAAATAGAGAAAGAGGGAGGGAAAGTAAGAGAGAGAGGAAGAGAGACAGAGAGAGAGAAGAAGAGAAGGAGAGAGAGAGAGAGCAAGAGATGAGGGGGAGAGAGAGAGGGAGAGAGAGAAAGATAGGAGGGGGAGAGAGAGAGAGAAAAAAAGAGGGGGGTGGGAGAGGAGAAGGGAGAGAGAGATGGAAGAGAGAAAAGAAAGAGAGGATGGGGAGAAAGGGAGAGGAAGAAACAAAAGAGGAGAGAGAGAGGGGGTAAAGAGAGATAGCTGAGAGAGAGGAGGAGAGAGGGGAGAGAGAGAGAAAGAGGAGAGGGAGAGAGAAAGAAAGAGAGGGAATGAAGAGAGATCTAGGGGAAAAGGAGACAGAGGAGAAGTAGAGGGAGAGAGAAAGTAGGGGGGCAGAGGAGAGAAGGAGAAAGAGGGAGGGAGAGAAAAGAGAAAAAAGGAGAGGGAAACAGAGAGAGGAGAGAGAGAAAGAGAGGGGAATTGAGAGAGAAGGAGAGGAGATGGGTGAAGAAAGAGTGAGAGAAAGAAAGAGGAGAGAGAGAAGGAGAAAGAGAGACATAGAGAAGGGAGGGAAACAGAGAGAGAGAGAGAGAGAGAGAGAGAGAGAGAGAGAGAGAGAGAGAGAGGCCAAAGACAGGAGTTTAAAAGCAGGTGCTGCAGATTGAAAAGAGAGAAGTGAATGGGCAGTTTATGGGATTTGAAGCATTTGCAACTGAAAGCTGTGCAGATAATAAGACTGAAAAACACTATCAAGTCTCTGAAACGCATTGGAAGATGGTTTAGAGTAGAAAAATGCAACATTCAGTGCGCTTTAATGTTGAGACATCTGTGTCATTGTGCTGAGAGCTAAAACTGAACATTTCAGAGGGTCCTTTTATTGTGGCCAGGCTAAGGCAGACCTATGTAATATTCATGTTATTTAAATGATGCGCCACACCTGTGAGATGGATTTAAGGCTAAACAAATTCATATTGTATATCATATTGTATGGTGTGATGTTCATAGAAAACAAAAGAAATTCAGAAGATTTAGGTGGATACAGATTGTGGCTAATTACAGTTTTTGTTTGATCGCTCTTAAATAAAACAAGAATGAAGTAAGCAGACTGTGGAGCTGGATTGGGATGATTTCTGATTAGTGTCGATAGAGCCTTGCCAATATTGTATTAAATAGAATATAACATAACATCAGGCCTGTATTTAAACACACAAGTGTGAGATCATTTTGGCTTGAGCTCTCATTGAGTTTGAGAGTCCTGCTGTGGAGGCTCTGCAGAGGCTAAAACTCCAAGAATAAAAGAAATAAGCCTTCAAAAACATAATTGATCCTGTGCAATAAAGTTTTTAATTTCACGTCAGACTTTACTAGCGTTAGCATTGACAGACAAACACATCGTTTTATAAACACTCTTTGGTCCTCTGGTCAATATTCTCCTCATGGGTAAAGTGTAACACAGAGAAAAGCACCAACAACTCACTGTTCACTGCTCGATCTTAAAGTATGTTTTCATTTTAGACTGAGGCAGTGAAACCCCATAGAAATTAACTAAACAGGAAATGAACATACCAACAGGAAGTTAGCATTTTTGAAAATAAATAAGCTAACTGACTTCTGTGCACAGAGTCGCTTACAAAAGATGTCACTGTTAAGCAGTTTATCATATCGTTATCATAATTATCGTAAAGGTTCTTTTATGTCAATCAGATCATACTGCCCGACCTTAGTAGGATTATCTCAGCAAAGGAGAAGTGTTCACACACAATAAGACACTTTGTGAAGAATATGTCTGACAAACTGTTATTTTATGTTTATAGAAGATGTTTGAGATGAAAAAAAGAGCAAAAAAGAATTGAATGAAAACTCAGCTATCGTATAAATCACTTTGTCTTGTCAACTAGTGACAAGACAATGTTTAAGGGCCAGATTTATCAAGCCAGGTGCTAAATGTGGGTGCAAAATGAAAAAAAAAAGTTATTTGCAGCATTTATGCAAACTTTAATGGTGAAAGATATCATATTACATATTACCTAGAAGAGATATGCACCACCTTAAATTCTGCATCTTTAGTGTCTGTGAAAGAAAAACGTCATCTACACCAAGTTTTGGCTCCCACAAACCTGTTTGCACAAGAGCAAATGCTTGATAAATCTGGCTCTTGGTGTTTTAAAAGGTTCAGTAGACCCAAGTCAAGTTATCGAACAGTGACTCAAGTCTGACTCAAGTCCAAGTCACAAATGGCAGCTCCACAACTTTGCTAATCATTTTCTTTTCTACTAAACACACACCAGACCACAATTGTATATTTTCCCCGGTATACCGTGCAGCCTTTTTGAATCTCACACAAACACTCCCACACATTTCCATACACATCAGAATGCAGCTGCCATTGCCTTGACTCCGCTCCACCCGGGCCTCACTGTCACTTGTCTTCGTACACACAGAGGCACCTGAGTCTGACGCCAACATATTCACCGCTCTGCTCATTAAAATTCCCTGTGTCATGCATGAGTATTTGGGCTTATTCTTATGCAGTGTACGCCAGGCTTTGTAACAGCACGCTCCCGAGGCTGACTTTGGACCGCGTTTAAGCACAAGGCTGGATTTAGCTCGCTTTTACACATGAATTCTAGATTGATTCATGGACCAAATCAGTGAACATACAAGGCGCTGTGTTCGGGATGGTTCTGGCACAATAGATGTTACGCACTGGGAGTTTTTGACTCAACATTCCAACTGAGAGGATTAGAAACAGCACAACTGATCAAATGTTTGCTTTTTTTGGACTAATTTCTAATCCCTTGAGCCTTTGTTTTGCCTGAATTCAAATTTCTACAGAAAATTGGGAACTGAAGAAAGGTTCTGCGGTTAGTTTGGTTGCTAATGACTGAGGGAGATGAAGGACACTTCATCTATTCCACAACACAACGAATCATGAACATCCAATTTTACTGTTAAAAATTAAACGTTAAACCAGTAAAGATTTTAATGTGCATAATCGCTGGAACCTCATGTGCTACAGTGGGATGACTAGAGAAGAAACTGTCCTGGTATCTTTAAAGGTGCACTGCGCAACTTTTTGGCCAAAAAATAGACTTCAATAACTGCATATTTTTGTCATTTAGAAGCCTTTGTTATACTGAATAATTATTAATAAACATTTTACTTTGAGCAGGCTTGCATGGACACAAAATAGACTATTATTTGGCTTGGAGGAGCCTGAACATGTTTGTTTCTGCAGAAAAGTTGTTCCTTAAGCTAATTTTTTTTTTCATATATTTCATAAGGTCCCAAAGTATTGTTTTAACATTCTAGTTCTGCTAAATTGTGTAGATGACTTTTCACCTCCAGGAAGTTACACAGTGCACTTTTAAACCAGGGGTCACCAATCGAGTCGATAACAATCGGTTGGTTGATCTCCGAGGCAGTGGAAGTCAATCCCAAAGCCACGCCTCTGTTTTGAACTTTTACTGTGCGATACAGCGCAAAACTACGAGTGCGACCAGCAAGCGCGAACTATACCTACGTTGTACAACTGTAATTTACAAGAGCGATCTACAAGCACAAGTTATATGTGGCAGTAGAAATGCTCCACTGTCTGCTTGCTGATGGGTGGCTCCTGATCGTAAGCGTTCAAAAGAGGGAGACAAGCAGTAAGAGAAGAAAGGTAGTGCCACAGAATCCTGCTCACGCTGGGTTGTCCGACCTACAGCAGTTTATTTGTTGTTGATGCAAGTCACAAGGAAAGCTGACTTTCTCTAGCCCCTCCCCTCAGTGTTGCCACGGTAATAACCAATCACTCATAATACAGTCGTTTGAAACGTTACAAATGAAGGGATGATAAATAGCGTGAACTTTGTAATAACTTTTCTTGTTTGTAGCTGCAAAATAATAATCATATTTTTAAATATATTGTGTTACATTGTTGCTACTTTATAACTTTATTACATTAATATAGAATAGGCCAACACTGCTTCAATATGAAAGAGTCTAAAAAATTGTCATTATTGTTAATTTTTCAGGCTGTGCTCAGTCTAAAAGTATCTCAAAAGCTGAAAAAAGTTGGGAGCACAGCTTCACTCACATGGCCTTGTTTGGATCTGGTGTGAGTGAATGTTTGGTGGTGGTCACAAGGGCTTCTGTCAGTCTGCCCTGGGGCAGCTGTGACTACAATAGTAGCTAACCACGATTCGAATGAATGAAGAGTACATAATGTGAAGCGTCTTTGGGTGTTGTAAAAGTGCTATGTTCCACCCCCAACTTGATTTTAAAATGATAAAACTATGTAAAATTATTGCAATTCCAAATAATTGCATTTTTTTTTTTTACAGTTCATAAAACCACGTGACATCTTTTTACAACCATTGCTACAGTCATTTTATATACACTTGTTTAAACCATACTATATTGATATCATCAATCAATCAAACAGTTTACAATATTACAGAGCAAAACATCATAATTCACCACATTTTTACCACTCACAGTTACAATTCAGTGATGTCATCTGAATAACCTCCATGTAGACTTCACGTGTGTAGTTACAGTCTAACTCTCACACAAACACACTTCTACTGCAGTCGATCGTTTCTGCTCCAGTGTGCACTGCAGCCGCTCCGCTCGCCCGCTGAGACGACGCTGAGGAAGGCCATCGGGTCAATTACATAAAAGCTGCTTTACACACACAAACAGGCACTTTGGCACAACAAGGAGAGACCTCAGTAAGACCCCAGACCCTGACCACCACAGACACACGGACACATTCAGAGACCTCAGTAAGACCCCAGACCCTGACCACCAGAGACACACGGACACATTCAGAGACCTCAGTAAGACCCCAGACCCTGACCACCACAGACACACGGACACATTCAGAGACCTGATTATAAGACCCCAGACCCTGACCACCACAGACACACGGACACATTCAGAGACCTCAGTAAGACCCCAGACCCTGACCACCACAGACACACAGACACATTCAGAGACCTCAGTAAGACCCCAGACCCTGACCACCAGAGACACACGGACACATTCAGAGACCTCAGTAAGACCCCAGACCCTGACCACCACAGACACACGGACACATTCAGAGACCTCAGTAAGACCCCAGACCCTGACCACCACAGACACACGGACACATTCAGAGACCTCAGTAAGACCCCAGACTCTGACCACCACAGACTCATGGACACATTCAGAGACATCAGTAAGACCCAGACCCTGACCACCACAGACACACGACACATTCAGAGACCTCAGTAAGACCCCAGACCCTGACCACCACAGACACACGGACACATTCAGAGACCTCAGTAAGACCCCAGACTCTGACCACCACAGACTCATGGACACATTCAGAGACATCAGTATTTGACCCCAGACCCTGACCACCACAGACACATGGACACATTCAGAGACCTCAGTATAAGACCTCAGACCCTGACCACCACAGACACACGGACACATTCAGAGACCTCAGTATAAGACCCCAGACCCTGACCACCACAGACACACGGACACATTCAGAGACCTCAGTAAGACCTCAGACCCTGACCACCACAGACACATTCAGAGACCTCAGTAAGACCCCAGACCCTGACCACCACAGACTCATGGACACATTCAGAGACCTCAGTAAAAGACCCCAGACCCTGACCACCACAGACACATTCAGAGACCTCAGTAAGACCCCAGACCCTGACCACCACAGACACATGGACACATTCAGAGACCTCAGTATGAGACCCAGACCCTGACCACCACAGATTCTGGAATTTTGTAGAATATAGGTTATAATTAGTATAATTATAGTGCTCTTTATGAACTCTTTCAGTGCCAGCCCTATTCTCACTTTGACCTTCCTTCCCTGCCAGGTCTTGCTGATTTTAAACAACATTCACAACTCCACAAAAAAACTTTAAGCAATTGCAATCATGACATGTTGTACACCAAAAGAGACCTACAAGTGTCATTCTACATTAATGCTTTCTCATTTTATAGGCATTTGAAATTCCCCTTGTTTTCATTAGATTTTAGCGTTTGACAGCAAACTTGAGATAACGTCCTTTTTCTATGTCAAACTTCAGGTTAGTGTTATTCACAATAAAATTGTGTCAAAACAATGTCATTATAATAAAAAAATGAGGTTTACATGATTAAAACAATGATCAATCAATCATCTTTAAACCAACAAAAGCTGTGTGACAGACGAGAAGACAGCGCAGAAGTTTTCTACTTTCTGATGCAGATTCTATAAATTCAGTCTCTTTCATGAGGCATAGATTATATTTAAACCTCCAAACATGAAGAAATAGAGTGGTTTGACTTACTCTGACACTTTTGGATCGCTCACAGAAGAGGAAGTTTCCAGACTCGCTGCATGTGTCGTTCTCCTCAGAGTCCTAGTCCAGTAGGATCGTCTTTTCTTCATTTTAAAGATCAAATATCTGCTATAAACTTGCTTAATAATGTTTTTAGTTCCAGATGTTTTGCCTGTAATCTGTTTTTAAAAAAAAAGCCGGCCTCCAGAAGCAGCTGATGCGTAAACACAGCTGACTGCTTTGTTAAACCACATGTACTTCCTGGTCATGTGACCTTCTCTGGGTCCTAGTGCTCAACCTCTGCTGGTGCATAAGAGAGCCCTCTATTGCTGCTTATAATAAAAAGTCAAACATGGAAATAGAGGTCATTGTCAGAGGGAAAGAGTTAAGAAAAAATTGATTTTCTAGTGGCATATTGTCAGTTATTACTCTTGGATTTACTGAAATATAGGACCATAAGTGTTTTAAATAATATCAACCAACTTCACCATCTCAAACCATTCACACTGCACCCCAAATGAGTGTCTTGGATTAGCTCCCAAACCCCTGACTTAAATGACAGAACACAACACAATGCTTGAGAGAAGATTGCCTATAATTTGTCTCCAACAAAAGCCGACCTAACAAAGGCAAACCTACACTCAACTCTGAATGACTTTAGCATCTCTTTAACAACACCGTGACCTGAATCTCCAAACGCCCAGGTTAACTACACGGACATCGTGAGAGAGCACCATTCTACTAATTACCAAACAGTCACGCCGGTATTTAAGCTAACCTAATCAGACAGAAACGCAGCCGCACGGAGCACCTCGCTGTACGCTTATCCAATTTGAGCTGGGCTAAATGTGCTAAAGGTGAAAACAGTTTGGGCTTCACGGAGCTATAATGAGGTGCTTCCTAAGAAAATACCACGTTTTGACACACCACAAGTGCTTGGTTATTTTCGAGTCATTTGCATGTGATGGGAACAAGGCTAACAGTGTTCCCGTCGGAGAGGAGCTACAGCGCGTTCTGGCACAGCTCTTCCCCTATCGCAGACACCAGATTCATTACAAATATTTTTAGGGCCGTGTTGAGATGGCTGCAGGATTAGAAAACTAAATATTATCGCGGCTATTTGGAGAGTGTTGGATTACTGTGTTTTCGGATCCACATTCCACCAAAAATACAAACATGGGACTATTTTCAGCCAAACGCCCAAGAAGCGAGATTGAACAGCGAAGAGCCAGAGAAGAATGTGTTACAATGACACACAAACACAGATAAGATGTTGTAATGTAAATGATAAGAGAGAATCAAGCGAAAGTAATCAGTATTTAGACCATTGTGTGTTGCCCCAAAACAGGTTTTTAACAATGTCTAACAATATCAACATGAAAACATATAAAAATACATGTTTCAGCCATAAATAGATATATTTTTGTAATGCAAACCAGAAAAATTGCAAAAAATTAACCACTTTTATGAAATCAAAGTGACCCAAAACACTACAACCTTCCAAAATCATAAGAGATTTTGAAAAAAAAAAAAAAAGAAGCTCAAAGTTGCTATAAAGAAGCAGACTTGGCAACTCTGAGGCTAAGAAAAGTAGGCCTGAGAAAATAGAAATTTAGACAAAAGATAAAAACGACACATTGATCTAGGAGATAAAATATTCTGTAGCAGAAAGATGTAAAATGCAGGGATGTAATGGTGTATCGCAATGCTTAAATGTTACGATTCGCATCATGCACTTGTCTCGATGTGGGGATTCTTGCAGATGCATCTTGTTGGTCTAAGTAGCGCGCCACGTTCATGCTACACATCTGGGCTACACATCTGCACTAAATATGAGAATCAAATGCCACAGGTTTACGTACATGCAACCAGCTCAACACGGTGGCCGCGCAATGTTGGAAATTATTTCTCTGCTCCTTAAAGTTGGAGTAGTTAACTTTTTCAGTTGTAAATCAGTAAACTTTGTGTTTTCCACTAAAAAGTCTATGATAAATGCAGTACTTTGTGAAAAATTGAGACCACTGTTTACTATCTGAACTTAATAATAGAGACTTTTATTTCTCATCAGGAGCTAATGCAGCGCTCTGATTGGGTGAGCTTGGGTGCATTTAAAATTTTAACTTTTAAATGCATTGTTTAATTTTTTTTTTCTTTTTACTCACTTTTAGTCCGCTCAAATAGCACATTTTATGCTGTAAAGACAAATTAGGGCTGACGCAGAAAAATAATAATAATGCATTTGATTTATAAAGCACTCTTCAATGCACGCTCATCATGATATGATCATTAAAGAACATGTTAAAGATTATGGACGTTACATCTATTCAAAGCAGAAAAACGCCACACTGAATTTGCCCCAGAAAACCTCAGCTTGGATCTATTATTTATGAACATCAGTGGAAAGTACCTTGTACTTTCACCTCTGTAACCGTGTACAAAGGTGAAAGTTCAGTTATGTAGCTGTGCATCACTGAAACAGGCTGAAGGCAACTTTTCTTCATCTTATGAAATAAAATGTGTATTTTTCCTGCAAAAATATTGTAAAAGCAGCTGTGTGTAAGCAATGCTATTTCAACACCAGTAGTTAAAAAAAAGGGCTTCATTTATTAATCCTTTCCTCATAGGCAAACTACACTAAAAGAGGAACAAAAACCTGACATAAAATTTGTGACTTACACAGACACATACAAGAAAAAAATAATAAAAAAATTAAGTAGAGGGATTATTTGTTTATCAACACAGGAGATGAGCGCGCACCAGGAATGCAGAAATAGCCGCCGCTGATTGGCACAAGCTCGTAGCAGCAACACTAGCCAGTGCTGTGTAGTTCTGTAGACCTACACGGTAGAAAGCATTTCTCTGGATACAGCTGCCACTTTTTTCAACAGATCTCACACTCGTGCAACTTACGAAGTGGAGGGCATGAGAAACACCGCTTCTTTAAAATATTCTCACCCAGTAGTTTGTGAGCTCCAGACAATCAAGTACAGCTATTTTTAAATAATAAAACTGTGAACTTATTCCACCACTGAACCAACCACAAAGCTTCAGCCACATTCATTCCCTGTATTTTCAAACTGAACACATAACTACAACTAGAGCTTTCCCGTCCCAGACAAGACAAACACATCTCCAGATTCGAGCTCACAATAAGCCGATACATGTACAGAGCCCGGCCCAAAAATAAGGTTTCTTCTGGTTTAAGATTGAATTTGCGCCGGGCCTCACAGTAGCTCCCTGTCTGCCAGTTTGTGAATGGCCCGGCCTGTTCACGCTCTGCTTCTGTTGCTTGTTGTGCGCTGGTGGAAATAGGACTCTCAGTCTCTGGCTCAGCGGGGGAGACAGCCGGCCTATCCGGGACCACAGGGCTGCTCTTGTGTCCCGGGACAAGCCGATAGAGCTGTTTGTCACTCAAACTATACGCTTCAGCTGGAGAGTTGGTCCAATAGTGAAGCTGGTGTTGGGAAAAGCTCTGATACAGCACATTCTTCAGTTGTATTACCAAGTAGAGCTGCATGATTTGGGGGAAAAGGTAATTGTGATTTTTTTTTCTGACCAGTCTTGCAATTGGGATTAGATTTGTAAATTGTTAATAATAAATAATTATAGATACAGTCGGCACTGAGGGAACATCAATAACGGACCTCCGTGTGGGAGACCAGTGCATACACTAAAGGGTAACAACAGTTTTATCATTTACTGCTCAACAACTACAACACAATGTGGACTTAAAGAAATATTGTGCCAACTATAAACCCTTTTCATGCCACGTCACGGTGACGTCACAGCTCTAGCTGAAGGCAAAAAAACCAGAGCTCATAGTCACGCATTAAAAGTTCAAGGTTCTATCGTGGGAAAATGTCATTTCGTTGTGAAATCTGACCAGGACATTTGTGTCTAATGTTAGCCTGATTGTACCTAGCGTGCAGGTGCAGTTTCATGTTCAAATTGTTCAGTTTTATTCAGAATTCTAGCTAAAACTGTACTGTTGTCAATCATTCAAGTTTTATACACAAGACCCTTATTTCCTGCTTTACCAAAGCCTTCGAAGAGAGCAGACTTTCAGCGCTACAAGCAACCATTTTGTTGGACTAAGTTAACCCTCTGGCGCCACCGTCGCAATATTGCGACACATAACTTAACCGGAGAAAACTGCCTCTCTCTTGTTAAAATCAAAAACACAGTTTCTACATGCTTCCACTAGAGGGGGGTTTACTCTTATTGGTGCTATTTCTAATTCATTATTCCTCTAAAAAATTGAAAAAAAAATAATAATAAAGCATGTATATCTCCCTGTTTTTACTGGGTTTTTACAAACTTATTCAGTTGCCTAAAAAACATGCAATAATAAGGGCATAACATAATAATATTCTACATATATACAATATAATTACCATATTTATAATCTTTGATTAATACCTAACACTTTTCCAATTTATAGTAGAGCTCTATCTTAAAGTATATTTAAGCCACAACCTTTTGAAAGTTGGAGAGTAAAAACCGCATTTCCACTGAAAAAACCTTAGCGCCCAAAGGGTTAATCGTAAAATAATAACTAGTAAATGCTGTGCCGTCTCTGAAGCTCTAATAGGAGGTGCACATATTAGCATATTTAGAATTACCTTCCAGACATAATCGTTAAAAGACAGCTTTAAGCCACTACTGGTCTAGCAAAGTAAAAGAGACCTGAAACAAATGTAAAATTCACCTCTTCAGTCATGTCAAAGAGTAGATCCTGATCCTATGATGAATCTAACAGCTCAGACAAAATGCTTCCATCCTCTTTAAGTAATTCACCAAAGTCTGTGTCAGGTTCCACAGAGTAAGTCACAATACATATCCTGTCGTTTTGACCAGAATCTGACATTTTTTCTGCTTTTGTGTTTAAAAATCCTGGTTTAAATGGACCCAAGGTAGAAGACGACATTGGGTCCATTTAAACCCAACGGTCCAAGCTTGTAAACATTTCCAACAATGTTAACAGTAGCTAGCCCTCCTGTGTTTAACATCAAACATATGTGTACTTTCTGAGATAACACCACTTTAACAGCACCCATTAAGACTTAGTTGTGTCTTCAAATAGTCGTGCTCAAAATACACTCTGAGGTAAGCCATGCCCCCAAATATGTTGCCGACTGTATCTATTACTCTTCAGAATGTGGTACAATCTCCACAGCAGCTGCTCACAACAAATATCCATAGTTCAGGGATCTCAGGATGATTTCTGATTAATATTGATAGTGGCCCACCAAATGCCCATAAATATTTTAACAGGTCTCACAATGCACTGCAAAATGCACTGGAATGGAATTGCCCAAAATCTTCCTTGGGAGAACAGTCTAAACTAAAATATTGCATGTGGACAGATTGTAGTGTATGTTCTATTGGACCTAACATAGGATAATATTTCAAATATACCTAGGTGGGTCTATATTTTATTATGTGGCCCTAAACCAGCACTGACACTGATCATCTTGACCCCAGCTCCCTTTGAGTTTGAGACTCGTGCTGTAGTTCTTTAACCTGGACCAAGCAGGTACTAAAAGAGTTTCTGACCTCAGAGAAACAGGGCTAGAGGAAACAGGGCCGAGTAGAGTAGAGTGGAGCCAAACAGGACTAGTGGAAACAGGGCTGAGTAGAGTAGAGTAAAGTCAAACAGGGCTAGTGGAAACAGGGCCGAGTAGAGTAGAGTAAGCCAAACAGGGCTAGTGGAAACAGGGCCGAGTAGAGTAGAGTGGAGCCAAACAGGGCTAGTGGAAACAGGGCTGAGTAGAGTAGAGTGGAGCCAAACAGGGCTAGTGGAAACAGGGCTGAGTAGAGTAGAGTAAGCCAAACAGGGCTAGTGGAAACAGGGCCGAGTAGAGTAGAGTAGAGTGGAGCCAGACAGGGCTAGTGGAAACAGGGCCGAGTAGAGTAGAGTAGAGTGGAGCCAGACAGGGCTAGAGGAAACAGGGCTTAGTAGAGTAGAGTGGAGCCAAACAGGGCTAGTGGAAACAGCCCATTAGTGACGTTTTGTGAACAAACATTATTATTAGATGTAGTCAGGACATTGTGGGCTAATTAAATTGAATAAATACATTAACCTCATTAAGGAACACCTCGGATTTCAAGCTGGTGGCACTAGCTGCAGCCAGAAAACATATAGTTTAAGCAAAATTTGGGTTTTCTTTAAAAGCTGAAGGTAATTTAACAAAAAATTGATTTAGGGACTTTTTAGGGATTTAAAAAGTTTAGACAGGGCCCATTAAAAAGTCCTATAAATGTTTACAAAATATGATAGAAGTTGGTCTATTTCATGAGAAACATTGAAATAAGGCCAGGAGGTACCGCAATGTACTTATGCTTAACAAGAATTGCGGAGGAAATGATTTTAAAAAGAAGTTGTCTATTTATGGAGGAAAACCAACTCTGTTAAGGACAAGGTGGGTCGGGGCAATTTTAGTGCCTTATTAACAGATATCTGCGCTGGAGGAAAATATTTAAGAAAGAGCTAAAAGTGTCTATAGGGCTCTGCAAATGCAAATAAATTAGATTGAAAAGACTTGTGTTTAGACTTTGATGTCTTTTTACAGGCCTTACTCTTGTTTTCGTGCCACACCAGATCTGTAAAGTGACGTACAAACATTAGTATCTGCCAACACCCAATATTAACCGATACCAGTGTAAGGACTGAAAATAGCTCCTGACAATGGGTCACATACTGTAGTGTTATAAAACTGATCCTTTACGTCCAATTAAAGCCACAACCATGATAGTGGCTGAAACGATATCACAATCAACACTATTATCCGATACCAGAATCAGATCGATGCATCACAACAGCAAACAAAATCTTCCCTTTCCAGCCTTCACACTGCCTCTGCCCCGCTCACAGTCACAGAAACAGCGCATCCTGGTCTCTCACCTGCTTCTGTCCTCCCGTGGCCTGGGCGTTCTTTCTCCTCTGAACGTCCGTGAGCTGGCGTGATGTCACCGTGTCACCAGAGGCCGAGTTCAGCACCTGAGAAGAAGAAGAAGAAGAGTTTGAGAGATCGCCGTGACAACGTTTAAGGATCATGTTATTGCTGATGTAACCGAGGAGAAACCCGACGCTCTTGTTTACATACAGACCAGGGGCATTTACCCTTCGACATGCAGGATTACAGCAGAGCCGAGCTGCAGGCCAAGAGAAAGCCGGAGGGTTAGTCTAATCTACAGGTGAGTCGTGTGTCGAAGAACTACGGCTGCGACAAGTCAGTCAATCAGTTATTCTAAGAAACTAATTTAGCTATCATAATCGTTAAGTTACCATACACAAACCCTAAAACCAGTCAGGGTTGAGAGATGAACTAATTACTTCAAAATGAATACTGTATGTAAAAATGTATTTGTAATTTAATAAAATAAATAAATAATAAATAAATAAAAAACAAATAAACAAAACAAACACAAAAATAATAAAATAAAATAAAAATAAATAAAATAAAAAAATAATTAAAATGAAAATAAAAGAAATAAAATAAAAAAGAAAAACAAACTAAAACTAAACTAAAAAAACAAAACGAAATAAACTAAACTAAATAAAAATAATAAAAATAAAATAAAAAATAATAAAAATGAAAATAAATGAAATAAAACAAATAAACTAAACTAAATAAAAAAATAAAAATAAATAAAAAGACAAAAATGAAAATAAAAGAAAAAACATAAAAAACTAAATAAACAAAACAAACAAATAAAACTAAATTAATGTAAAAAAATAATAAAAAAATAAATAAAATAAAATAAAATAAAGTCTTCAGTCTTTAGTTTTAGTGATGCATTGATCCAGCCTTTTTATTTCCATAATTTGATCATTTGGCTTTAAGTATCAGTACCCGATACAAACCAACTTTTAAACTCTGTTTATTATGCAAAGCACAAGTTAACATCATGATGTGAATCAAATCTCAAAGGTTATGAGACATTCCGGGTCAAATCAGCCAGAAAATTAGTCCTACTGTTTATTGTCCAATAAAAACACATTAGGATCAGAATACAATACTGAAGAGATGAACTGCATTAGATTTAGCTTCATCTGCAGTCCCTGGGAAGGTGAGCTCACAATATAAAACATATACAATTTAATAGCTCTGGTACTTCATAAATACACAAGCAGTATAACAGATCATTTCATTAAAACAACAATAGTCATAGAAATACTTCCTAAAAATAGTCTTTCATTTTACAGTTAAAAACGTTTATTTCATTTACCAATGTTAACACGTTTGATTGTCAAATATTTAAGTTTTGCGTGAAATAATTAATGTCTAGAGACAATTTCAGACTGTCTGAAAGCTAGTGCCTCTGCTCCAGCTACTAGATCAGGTACCACAGACGGTTCCCAAAAGCAGGAAGTACAGTCGTCCAATCAGTGAACAGGAGCGAGAGCAGGCTGTAAACTGTATGTTGTCCTACTTTGACCTTGTGTTGAATATTAACTCTTTACCTAATATGTTCCCTTTTACTTCGTATCTTCACCTGACAGAAATTACATGTTTATACTCTACTTCCTGAACAGCAAAATGACCAAAAAGCAGCGACTGGCAAAAGCAAAAACATCAACTGTGGAGCAAACAAACTCCAATGATGACGGTTACCAAAGTGAAATGACACCAGCTGATGCATCAGGCTATTCGACCCCAGCGTCAGATCAGTGCTTCACCAAGTTCTACCCAGTAACGATGATCTTATTTCTATTTAGTTAATTACTGATCAGCTGCAGAATGGTCTCCTTTAAAGTGCTGCGGCTGTAATGAAGTGGTTCTGACTCACTTGAGAAGCCCCCCACAGACACAGATTCATTTCCTCTTTGCCGCTCACCAACTGCTCACAAGTATCCGGAGCTGCCAGAGCCGCTGGTGGAAGTTAACTATTTGTGGAGTTGTTTACCAGCTGACACGGCAGAAACTAAGACCAGAGCTGCTGCTGCTGGTGTTCCTCTGAGTTAGCGTTAGCTCCAAATATGCGCTTACACCAGCGGCTTTATTTTCACACAGTCAGACCGACAACTCATCACCAAAACTATCTGCACAAGAGCTTTTAAGACTTATTAGAATATAATGGGGAGAATTAAGTGAAACAAACACTTAAACAATAGTCCTCATGAATGCTAAGTGCAACAACTATTTGAATGTGATTTTCTGATTCTGTGCCTGCAGCTAACAGTTGTAATGAACGTGGTCTGCTTTATGATCTTAAGGACAAAGCTGGTGCATTATTTGTGTTGTTCTTTTCTAACAAACTTGCTCCTGTCCTGAGCATCTAGACTCTGAAATCCCAGTCACCAGACCCAAAGCAATAAACCATCTATAGCCTACAATAGAAATGCCACAGACGATCAAAACGATCTTGTCTGATATGCTAATGCTGCAGAAATCTCAGAGATCTAACTTCACATCACAAAATGAAGAAATTCATTCAGCAATGGAGAAAAACATTTTTCTGAAGCTCAAAGGAAAACAAAAAATATCTCAGTGAAAACTTCAGCTGTGTTTTTGATGGAGAAGCAATGTCAAAAAAAGTCAATTTAGCACCAAAATAGACTTGTGTCATTTATGTTTTTGTTGCACAAAATAATTAACAAATAGTCTTGCAAACCACAAAATGGACTGTTATTTGGTCTGTAAGTTTCTATGGAAAAGCTGTTCTTTTAGTCAAATTAAATACGTAAATATGGAGCATTTAAAAAAGTCATTTATGCCCTTTACGGCTTGGAAAGTGACAACAGTTACCATGACAATAATGGCAAATCCCCATGTTTTATGTCAGATTTGCAGAACTTCATTCAAAGACATGAGGCAAAATTATAAAACTGCTGGGTCACTAATGGTAAACTTATCTATCACTCTGTGGTGTCAGAAGAGGTTTTAAAAGGTCCTATTATGTAAATGTATTTTTCTAAGTTTTTAATCTTGTTATAATGACCTCCCTTCATCAATAGTTTTCTCAAAGTTATATTTGAATTGATTCATGCATGTTGGAGTAATCTTGTATTGTTCTTCAGCTGCAGCTCAAGTGCTCAGAAATCCCTATTCTCACCTACCACCTATCCCCTCCCACTTGTCTGTATTTACTTATTATAATTCACAAGATTAATGCTCAACGTGAAGCATATATGTTCAAAACTGTCCCAAAGCCACTTCCCAACAATAATAATTAGTCATTTAAAATTTGTTATTCTCACTGTTTAAAATGAAGAGGCGGGGCTTATCAGTTCTGCATTTTGAACAGGAAGTCAATAGAGCTGTTCCTATTTTCAAGCCGTTTAAGCTCAATTTGGGATTTTACAATGAACAAAAGATAAATTACTCATCTGAATATATTCTAGTTTCTTACTAAATAGTTGGAAAAAACACAATAGGTCTCCTTTAATCAACACTATTTTGTTTTTTAGCTATATATGTGGATGTAACGACCCTGAGCCTTATAAAAACATAAAATATTGTTTTTTTACAGCATAAATTTAAAGAGTGTGTTAATCTATTGTTGTGACTTCAGTCACATTTTATCATGCAAAGTCAAAATCGTGCAGAAATCCTAGTATTTCCAAGAGCTGCCAAACGTTTTTCTTCTCACTGCATCGATGTTTCTCATGAGGGAACAAAATGTTGGTTAAACGTAAAAAACACTGTCCTTAAAACGGTTTGAAGCTATATTATCATTTTATTAACATTTCTAACTAATAAAAACCTTGAACTCAGACAGTGGCGGAGCACCTTCCCTCCATCCTTACTAAACAAAACTACGCCCACCTACAGAGCCGCGGGGGACGCATTCACGAGTTCACATTTCTCCTTTTAATTGGCCCAAACACACACTAATCGCAGTCGGAATAACTCCCAGCAGACACGGCCGGTAAAAAGCGCACGCAGCCGAATAGGAAAAGGTGTGACTGCAGTAATGTGGCCAAACCAGACAGGACAAATACACCTCCCACAGACGCACTCCCGACGCCAAGAAAATCACTGCAGAACAAATGCTGTGTTTGCTGTGTGGGATTGGAAAAGGAGAGGTCACGCCTTGGAACAGACTGCAGTTTACCGAACAGGGAGGTGGTTAGGTAGAAGAAATGTAATGTCACGGTAGTACGAGATAAACTGGTTCTGCTGATAATGGTGATGCCAACTGAAAAAAAAAAAAAAAAAACGGCCTGGAGCGGAGTCTAAAGAAAGATTGAGGTGGCGTAAAAGTTCTATAAATGATGGTTTAAGATTAGTGCATTTGTCTAGAGTTGGTTTGGTGAAATAGTCCTTGTGGTAATGTTTATCGTAGATTTACAGCAGCTGCATTGCTTTTAATGATGAAAAAGTGAAAAATCCAGAGAAGGAGTTTCCCTACACATGTCATCAAAAAGCACCAAAATGCAAAGTTTTGTTTTGGAGCTTGTTTGTTTTATGGTAGGCGGGTCCTTTTTTGCATTAACCAGTCACTGCCGTTTGTTCGTTACCAGACGTTTGTATGTACTGCGATTGACACATCAGTTGTAGTTCGGGAAGTACAGCGTAAACATGGACGTTAGTGATGGTTGCCGTTTCCACAGAGTGAAATGAAAGGGCTGATACATCAGGCTAGAGCGGCTGTCACATCATAAAAAGGTGATTAATCGCGATTAATCGCATTTCACACACAAAGTTTAATAATACTTAACCTTTTTTTTCTAGAAAGATTTTTTTTTTAAGTATATTTTAGGTTCTTCATTTTGTAGAGACTACAATTCTGCATATTTTGTGGTATTTTGACTTAATTTGTACAATTTTAGGACCAAATTATATATTTAAAAATGCCTTAATTATGGTTCAATAAATGAACTCAGTTTTACATAATAATATCCCAGTGTTTCTCAGTTTTGATATTTTTAGGATCAGAATGTTATTTCATTTTGTTTAAGCTGAACAGAAATGTATAAAACTAAGCTCATGTTTTTTCTCACTGATGAAAGAATCTAGTTTAGACCTGGGTTAGTCCTGTTCTATTTCGTACATACTCATAGAACTATAGTTACATAATTAACTAACATATTCAGTCCTTATGAAAAACAATGGTCCAGTTCTTGGATAGTTCAGGTTCAAACCAGCTCAGTGCTCACTAAATACACTGTGGGAAGTAAAATAATCCCGTGTTTTAAGTTTTTAAAGTAAACGTCACAAACACTGCTGACCGAGACTGATTCTCTACGTGCATATTTAATGAGGTGTTAACGGTTTGAAGAGTTGAACCAGCCATATCTCCGTGATTACTGGGTCTTTTTGGATGATTGAAAAACTCAGGCAGAAGTCCTGCCGCCAAAACTGTCAGGTAAATGAACAACTAGCCTATTACAAGAAAATTTATATAATGGGATATTAACAGAAATGGTAAGGTTTGTAGTTCATTATCTGAGAATTTGAACGTTTAATCAGCATGCTTATACTTTCTCTCAATACTTTTAAATAACTTTGCTTGAACTCAGTATAAGTTTAGATTCAAACAAAGATTATAAAGATATTGAAGATTTTTAGTCGCCTAATCGATGTGTTTATAAAAGAGACATTTAGTGACTCAGCCTGTCTGGAGTTATCTCTGAAAGCAGCTGGGATCTTGTTCAAACTCTATTATTAGATTATATGTAAATAAGAGTGAAAAACACGGACATCTGCCAACACATTATCACTGTCAAGTAGAGCTGGGCAATTAATCACATTTTAATCAAGAGCCACACGGTCATTTCTAATCAACAATGAAGCCTGGATGTTTTTAATCGACGGATCAACAGCCGGTCATCATCTGTCTGTGAAAACATAAGGTTTAGAACAAAGACAGTGGAGGAGTAATGGAAATGTTCAAGTATCTTTAGTGTTTAGGCGGAAGAATTTATAGGACAAAACAACAACGAATAAGCAACTAATTCCATTATCTAACCAGGGTAAATGTCTCTCAGTGTATTGGCAAACAACACAATCGTCCAATTTCGTAAAGACGTTCAATAGAAGAATTTAATCCACTTTTATCTATGAAATTATTTGAAACATTGCAATTTAAGCCTGATTTATTATTTGAATTTTTGTGCAAATTTTAAGTCAGATGGCTTTACTCAAATACTTAATAAAATATCCATAATCCGCTAAAGCCGGCTGTGCACTAGGAGAGTTTAGGATCTTTCGTGATTTTTATACGCGTCATAAAACGGAAAGGCCACAGACATAAGGACATAAACAACGATTATTTGTCTCAGTGGCAGAAAACAGAGACGAAACAGACTTGAGGAGAACAGTGTGTTTTTTTCTTGTTTTTTTTTTATGTGCATGGTTATAAAAGTGAAACAACAACAACAATCAGGACGAAACGCAAGTGGTGTAAACCAGACTTTCAAACTTCACATGAGATCAGAGGGTCATTAGAGGTAAGGAGCTGTTACACTGACGCATTGTGAACGTGAAAAGAAAAAGTCTAATCCAAACTAATCCAGTAATGCCTTATTTCTATATGAAAACATGACAAGGTACAAAACACTTTTAATTCATTCATGTGAGTAATTTACAGCAGTGGGGTCCAACCCTTATGTTATAAGTCTCTCACAGCTATTTGAGTATTTCCTAATACAGATACAGCACAAACAAATGTGTTTACTTTAACATTATTGACAATTATATTTTATTATTTTTGTGGTACTGATGCCCTAACTACTCTAAAATTGTCTTAATTTTTTTTCAAGTATCTGTCTACTGGGCTGTAGTTCTTTAGTCGTTTAGTCGATTAATCGGTCTAGAGTCTTGGTCGACCAACATTTTATTAGTCGACTAATTCTTTTACATAGATTATAAGGAATTTGTCTTCAACAGCAACAGAATCATTGGTCTGAACTGACTTTTTATATAAACACACTGTTTATTTTTATTTTCTGTTTAAACTAGAGTTTTTGCATGAACCACATAATATTATTAGCCTTTTTGAGCAAGGTTTCTTGCAGAGTTATCATAAACATGATTTTGATACAAAGGAATAAACTTGATTCTCGATGCCACAATGAGAACCATAAAGTCAGATTTTTATACAATGGACTGACATTTTCAACACAAAATTCAAGTTTATGATCAAACATTTTAGTTTCAAACCAGTTTTGATTAAACTCAAGATTTATTTAGGATTATTTTGCAGAAAATATCAGATTTTGTTCTAATGTTTGTCCTGTTATTATTATTTGTATTTGTTCAATGAGTATCTAATTTCGACACCAGTTTTAGCTTTGATTTGCAATATTTTGGACAGCTCTACTTTTTAGATCTGGAGCCTTTGCCACGCCCCCTTTTTAGTCGATTCATCGGTCGATGGGACATGTTTAGTCGACTAAGATTTCTTTGGTCGACTACAGCCCTACTTTTACCTTGTTTTGAACCTGAATCATTCCAAGTACTTCCTGATAAGTCCACTGAATCACAGCACACGTTTTACAGTGATAACTTTAAATCATCTATATTTGTTTCTGATTCATTTCCCGTCTCGCCTTAACTAAACACCTCTGACCAAACATAACAACCACAACACGCCGAGGTCACACAGTCGGCGCCGTTACATTACGCGGCCATTAGCCAGCGGTGGCATATATATCGCACATTAATAATTCACCATTCGCCTTCAAAGTGTGCGATTTTACCGAGGGACCTGCGTGCGTCTCCTCCCGCAGAGGTTAATGGACGCTCTCTTACAGATAATGGCTTGAATCACTCACACATGTTCTCAATGAAAGCCACTAAATAAAGGCCGTGCTCTGCTCCAGGTTGTTTGCCATTTCTTGACATCTCATTTGTGAGCCATTACTGTCTGCGAGAAGCAACAATTTGGGCGGCGTACAATCAGGCCCAGCTGCGTTTGATGCTGCGACGGTAGGTGCACAACAGAACAGGCAGGATTAGTGGAGCAAAACAAACACAAATACACCAATACACCGGAGTTAAGCTGTTCTCGTGTCATGTTTTAATTAAGAAGAGATTCAGGCTTAATTAGCGCGACATGTTTACTCTTAAGTGTCTCCGCAAGCTTACAATCTACAGTAAACCTGAATTAGTACTTATTGAGACTATTGTGAACAAACAGAGGATAGTTCAAACTTTACATCGCGATATAAAGTGTCTAAAGTGCAATATTTGTACTTGCTTACTTCAGGTTCTTAAGGTTTTAGCAGCTAATTCTGTTCATCATCACGTCTGATGTTTTTCATTAGAAGTATTTTAGCCTCTGTAGAGCCTCTGAAGTCGTTTTTGTTTAAATGTGCTGTACCTGTCTTTTGCTGCCTTAAAACAAACAGAAATAATTAGTTTAAACTTCCTACATCAGTCACATGTTTTGATCACTTATGTTGGCTATTCTGAGCCTCTGAAGTGTTCAGTATGATGTATGGGATCGGATATCAGTGCGATCCAGGACATTTTGCTGGATCGGTATCGGCAGATATCATAGTTGTGACTTTAACTGGACATAGTGAACTAATTTATTGGCTGGTGTTGATCCAGAACGTCTCATATTACTGGACATTTATCCAGATTAAGTTTTAAGTATCTGCATTAATATAAGTTTTATTAAGACATTTCAGTCCGTACTTTGGTATCGGTTGATGTCGGGTATCTGCAGATACTGAAAGACAAAGTATCGGAATCGATATCGGAACTGAAAATGCTGGATCGGTGCATCCAAATTTTAATCTTTGTCACAGCAGTTGGGAGTCGGACATGCAAGTGTGATGCTAACAGCAGTTAGCCACAATACTATCTACAACAGACAAACTTAGTGGAGTTTGGTGACCGAATGGGACATTATTAGACGTAAACAGGACACTGCAGACTAATTTCCACCTAAACAGACTCATTAATAAGATATTAGTGCTAGGGTAACTGTATTAAGTTATTTTATTGTTAAAAAAAAAAAAAAAAAATCCAGTATATCCGTTAAGAATTTACAACAGCGGTCCCCAACTTTTTTTCTTGTAAGAACCGGTTCTTTTCCAAGGACCAGGTTGGGTAGCCAAAATAACATCAACACACTTTTCTGGTAAGCGCACTTCCTGTTTAGCAGCGGTTAGCCTAAGGTACATTAGCCACAATCAAACATCAATACACATCAATACAATGCATTTACACGTCTTGCAGAATTCAGACTTTTTAGGTTTATTTTAACTGTTTTTATATCTATTATTGTTGTTACGTGTATCTGTTTGAGATCGCTCAGCATGACAGACAAGCTAACATGTTAGCTACGTCAACTGAGGTTATGTGATATGTGATAAAATGAGTAGACTGAACAAATAATTTCACTTTTCTTGTTTATGCTGGCACAGAGGATGATGAACTTCATTTAAGATTGAGTTACATGGAAACTAGTATTAACAAATCTGACACAAGTGAATTCAACTGCGATTTTTAGCAGAATTATAAAATATGTCAGTGGTAGAAAGTTGAGCAGAAATAAGAGGCAGATTTTTTATTTATTTTTTTGCCAATATCTGTGAACAAAATTGACAAACTAGGAACTTAAGCTACGTCTCACTCAGCAGAGGAGTGGGTGTTTAAACAAATAGCTGCATTAAACTAGAAAAATGAACCAAACTGTCACGGAAAAGAATTTTTAACAAAATTAAATCATATTTTTTAGCCAGTTTGAATGAATAACTTTACTATGCTGTAAGCCTCACATATGCTCAATAGTTTAGTTTTACGCATCAGATAAATGAAATGACAGCAGATTATTAAAAAAGTGAATGTATTTTCTAAAAATGCAGACAATTATTTAATATATTGTCTTTCCACCACCATGTTCATACGTGGGCGTGATTGACAGATGAATTAGCCAATAGAGACATGCATTCATTCACACCAAAATGAATCGATATGAACCACCTGTGCAGTGTTTTGAATAAAGTAAATACTCTACATAAAGACCACTTTGTATGCAACTGTCCTTTCACTCTTTTTATCCGTTATGTACAAACTGGGCTCTACAAATGTCTTCAAGGATATCTTTTCATGCAAAAAAAAAAAAAAATGTCATGACGTAAAGTACAGCTTCTATTTAATTGACTATGCAAAGGTTACGCACATTGACTGGTGCAGATGGAGCTTTTCAGCACATTTCTCTTTCAACGGTCGTCTCGCTATTAAGGTTTTCATTCTCACCGTCCATAATACGGCACATTTTCACCTTGGATTGTGCGATCTATTCAGCGCTGGTTTGGTGGGCGTCTTGGTGGTGGCCTTTACGTCCTTCAGTCTGAATGATCAAAAAGACAGGTGTTGGGCTCCTGCTTTTAGCCAAACCAGCTGTCTGACAAAGAGCCGCGCTAATGCTTCTTATGAACGCAGGATACTTCACAAATGATGATAAATTTATAGAATATGTACTGTAGATTTGCAGGTCACAGAAGAGAAGAGCACAAGGATAAGGAGAGTTAATTGTGTCATTTTCTGTGCAGCAGTGGTGTTAGTTTTTTGTAATGCACATCAGCATAATAATTTTCTACATAATGATTTATATCATCATCATATGAATTATCGTCTACAGCATCATTAGCAGCTGCAAAATCATCATCTGCATATTCCTATACACATCATCATCGTTTAAATGTGGATCATCATATTTTTCATTTCGTCAATTTTATCTACATCATTATCATCTACAACAACAACTGCGTTGTCATCATTAGCAGCAACATAATCTATATCATCATCAATATTTAAATCTACACCATCAGCATCATTGTCATCATCATTTAATTCAAAATCATCATCATTAAAATCATTTTCAACGTTATCTACATCACTATCATCAACCTCATTAATTTTATCATCATCTGTATAATTATCATCATCATCATCTACAAGGAAATCTATGATTTTATTACTAGAAAATTACTATCTATGACTATGACTATGACTGCAAAATGGATAAAGGACCAAAAACCTACAATAGATGGGGGTAAGTGTTTTGTTCAATCAGGAACCACTGATCTACATCATCTTCAGCAGCAGCAGGATTGTCGACAGCCTTATCTACTTTAGATGGATGATTTTTTTTTTTCTCCAACTTAGTTATGCCATACAACATCACTTTGCATTGATGGCAATGCTAGCAGAAGTTTATATTGAAAGTATTTTCTTCAGATATTCGGGTAAGGTTATGGTTAGGATTAGGGTTAGGTTTGGGGATTTGGGAAAGATATGCAAACTGGGTTAGGGTTAGAGCAGTTTAATTGTGTTGGGGAAACTAAAAACACCTAGATTGTCAATATTATCATCATCTGCATCAACTTTATCTACAGAAGTTTCAAACCAGCAGCCTGGGGACCAAATAGAGCCAGAGATGATTTCATGCAACTCTTTAAACTACAGGTACCATAATGCACTATACAGTCAGACTATCATCTAGATCAGACCTGGGCAAACTGCGGCCTGGGGGCCAGATGTGGCCCTCGGTCTGTCTTAATCTGGCCCTGGGCATGTTTTGAGAATAAGTGTGACTCTTTAAATTTCTTTTATTAACAGATTTAACTATGGAGCATGCGTCTTTGCTTGTTATCCTAATATTTAGCACAGTAGATGGTCAAAATGTACTTGCAGTAATGATAATTTGTCACATCAGTGACACAGCTAAACTTTTCAAATGTTTATCTGCAACATGTTTCATGAAAATCTGACAGACCTTCACATTATTGAAGAACTGAATTTCAGCTACACATGCAGTATATCGTGGACATACAAACGTGGTCAACGTTTAACCTGACAATAGATCAAAAAGACTCATGTAATTAATGTAAACTCCACCTGTCAATCACTCAGGACAGTAATGAGGCTACTAATAGGAGGTGTGGCCAGGAACGCCTTTGCTCAAGGAAAAATTTAGCTATTTTGTTGAGTCAACTAGATTTTTCCTCTGTATGATGGTGATGTTAAATAAGACACACTTGTTCCTGAATTCAAGTGACATTTACCTTCTGCAACAAAATGACCAAAGAGCAGATTGTCACATGAGAACACGATTAAACCTCATCAATCAGCAACAACCATGTACATCCTCATTATCATCAAATCTCTTCCCTGCATTTCACCCCAATCTACTTACCCGAATTATAACGTGACACGCCTCTATTTTAATAATGACATGTAATCCTAATCCCAATAATCTCCCAGCCTTTTCAATATCAGCTACAAACCGTCACCAATGTTAACTACCACTCCTCCGCAGATACTGTCCCACCGTCCGGGCGAAAACGGCAGATTAGCGATGGTCTTGTTAACTGTGACACGCAGACACACACACACACCTCACACTGGGGTCGAAAGCCATGGAATTGCTTCTCTCTTTTTCTACTTCCTCGGGTGTAACAGAAGAGACCAGGGCTATAGATCGCCGCTGATTGAAGCCGGCCTTTGGAATTCCAATCAGGAAATGAGTGTGGCTGGGGCCGGAGAGAGAGATGTGAAGTGTGAGGTGTGAAAACAAGCTCAATGATTGGACGGAAGGATTAGGAGCAGGTCAGAAGGTGGACAGCGAGGCAGGAGGTGTGTAACGATAGTGTTAGGTAGGTTACTTCGATACAGTGTTTAGCTAAGGTTATCTGGTATTTCTCCCAAAACAGAAACTGAGCTAGCAAAGGCTGTAAATGGAAACAACTGTACAAGGCTTAGGAGGTATACATTTATCTAGGGCTGTGTTAGATTGTGATAAAAATCGAATGGTGAGCTCATCTCTCTGACAAGCTGTTGATGAAATCGTCAAATTGTGATTGCCTAGTCTACTTCTTTATAGCAACTTTGAGCTTTTTTGAAGGTTGCGTTTTTGGGGGCTGCACTTTCAAGTCAAAAAAGAGGTGAATTTTAGAATATCTGCCAGGAAAATCCAGACGATATATTAAAAAATATATATTCTGACCACCATGTCCCTCTTTCAAATTTCAGTGAGCACGACTGACAGATTTACCTGTATGAAAACTAACATGGCTGTTCAAGACGGAAAAATTAAATGGAAAAAATATGTTGAACTGAAAAACATTGTCGATTTCTACAGAATCAATGGGCGAAGCTTACAACAATTTTAATGTGAGGTGAGTGAAGTTTTTTGGTCTAAATACTAGACGACCAATCAGCTCCTTTGGTTCATGTGAGTCACGCAAATAAACCAATCTCATTGCACAACTCGATCTCACAAGAAAGCGTAAATATAGAGAGCCGCCGCTCATGGACACAAACAGTAGAAACAAGTTGAAAAAGCTCAGTTGTCAGCGAAGAGTTTATCACCGTGCACAAACAAAGTTATGCTGCTAATTTAACATTTGTGAATGAAATTCGATCCTACGAGCCTTAAAAGTTATATTCAGGCGAGTGAAAAAACTGTAAAAAAAAAACACTGTTTCAAGCTTCATGAGCAGACCAGTACAGACTTTATCTAAGACGTTTCCACAGCTAACCAGATGGAGAGCGGCTCTTTCTGCATAATGCTTGCGCATCAGTATATAGAGAGTGGAAAGAGATGTCGATCGAAACTAGAGATTGTTCTTACCAGCTCGATACGATTAGCAAAAAAAAAATCAGCCGATATAGATACTAATGCAAATAATCTGACCGTGTCTGTCTCTATGTGTTTACACTCTAATGAGTTGACCACTGTCCAGGATGTTCCCCCGCCTAAGGCCCAAAGTTACTGGGTAAGTGGTATAAAAATGAATAAAACCATTTATTGTCACTAAAAAAAAAACAACTCTAATTTATCTTACATTTTCCCTGTGAGCAGACACTGAACTGTTTTCCAATCTTATTAAACCACAATGTGACAAAGTTATCTAACCACACCTTCCACCCACACGTCAGTTGTTCAAAACTAACGACACGGAGGAAGTGGAAGGAGGAGATAATCCTGTACTTCTTCATTCCAGCGAAGGAGAAGGAAGCAGCGATTGTTCCCTTTCAACACCGGCTCTTTCCATCTCTGAAACGGCCTGGCACAGACTTTAACTGCGGCGGACCCGAGCGATTACCATCAGCACTTTACCAATAAAGTCAAACAGTCTTCACTTGTGCATGTAATGATTCAGACAACATTTTAATTGAATCACAGCCATTCGCTCTAATGGAGAAACACCAGCCTCAGTCTTCAACCTTGATACTCTGTGAAAGCCAGGAGCCCAATTACAGACTGAGTGCAATTTCTATTTATATAAACAGAGCCGTGGCATTTTCAGCATTTAATCTCTTCGACAACATTAATCACACGAGTTTGTTTTGTCCAGGAGCATCTGCGAAGAGTGAAAATAGACACATTTTTGTCTGTGAGTGAACGCTTTTCGATTGTGTGTCTGACAGGTGTTTGGGATTGCTTAATTTTTACGTTGTTTGGCAATTTAAAGGAACAGAATGTAAGATTTTGCATAGATACAACCAGTTATATGTCTGCAAGTCTAGATAGTTTTTGCAGTGTGATATCGGCATCGGCTGACAACATTTTGGAAATATTTGGCCAAAGAAAAACCCATATTGGTCAATCTCTAATGTGACATATGTTCTTTTCTTTGTGGACTGTGTCTCTCTTGGTTGAAGCTCATTTGTTGATATGTTTGTAATGTATAATCTGCCCCTGATTTCTCCTGTGAGGAAACAATCAGTGTTGGGCAAGTTACTCCAAAAAAGTAAGTGATGAAAGTAACTAATTACTAAACAAAGTAGTTATTATTAAATTACACACAAAAAAATCCATACAAAATAAAAATAAATATGTTTGACTATCCTACACGCGTGGACAAAATTGTTGGTACCCTTCAGTTAAAGAAGGAAAAACCCACAATTCTCACTGAAATCACTTGAAACTTACAAAAGTAACAATAAATAAAAATTTATTGAAAATGAAATAGTCAAAATCAGCCATTACTTTTGAATAGTTGATTAACATAATTATTTTAAAAAACAAACTAATGAAATAGGGCTGGACAAAAATGATGGTACCCATAACTTAATATTTTGTTGCACAGTCACTGCAATTAAACAATTTCTGTATTTGTCAGTGAGCGTTCTGCAGCTGTCAACAGGTATTTTGGCCCACTCCTCATGAGTAAACTGGGTGTCTTCTCCAAATGGCATGTTTCAGCTCCTTCCACGGATGTTCAATGGGATTCAGATCTGGGCTCACTTCAGAATAGTCCAAAGCTTTTCTCTCAGCCATTCTTGGGTGTTTTTGGCTGTGTGTTTTGGATCGTTGTCCTGTTGGAAGACCCATGACCTGCGACTAAGATTAAGCTTTCTGACACTAGGTATAGCCATTGTTGTTAACACTTTTCTCCTCCAGACACTACAAACAGTCACAACAACAACGCGGTCCAAACAAACCTGCCTTTTGCAGTAGAAAGAGCCCAAACATTTCCATGTTTTTAAGAATTGCACAAAATAACAAAACATCTCTGCAATTGTTTGATTTCCTCGTCGTTGGAAGTTGAGCACGAAGGAAACTTGTGTCTCGCTCCACCAATCGACGATCTCTGAAAAGTCAGTACACCAGCGCTAATTCTGATTGGTTACTCTTGTAGTTGTAGCCAATCAGCGCATCTTCTTTACGTCCCAAAACAAAACTCGTCAGCTGCTCTCATGGCTTCTCTGAATGAGACGACGGCGGCTCTGATCACAGTCACACATCTAATCGTGTTACATTGACAGTAACTATAACGGTGTTACCACTGACGAGAAATAATTAATTAGATTACACGTCACTCATCAAAATAACGGCATTAGTAACGCCGTTATACTTAAACGCCGTTACTCCCAACACTGGAAACAATAACGGCTATTCTAATTTAGTTTAGACCTGTTTCTGTTTTGCATTGATTCTAAATAAGTCCAAGTTAGAATCTAGTCCAGCCTTAGCTCACTTCTGGTTCAGGACTGGGTTGGTAGCTTTGCAGACCGATGTTAATATTTCTCCACAAATGCTAATTCTGCACGACTTCTTGTATTTTTTATTGAGACACATCTAGCCTGGAGGTAATTTTGTCCAATCCAAACGGCGTTAAAGTGCTTGTGCCTTTGCAGAGTGTGAGAGAATTACAAAGGAACAATTAAGACACGTTTAGTATAGAGTATACTGTATTTAAATGCTTCTGGTGTTACAGTGTGAGAATCAGGAGCCTCAGCTGTAACTGCAAAGGCTGACGCTCCATGTGTGAGGCGTTCACACTTGAGAATATTTCAGGGGACCCACCGGAGAGAGACACACTATAGACAAGCTGTTTCGTTCCTCCATACTCTGCCGGTGTTTTTGTATCTTCTGAAATGTCAGTCAGTCCAGGTGATTCACTTCAAATGAACCAAAACAAACCTAATTGCCTTCGAACAATAAAAGAAAAAATGAAGAAAAATTGAAGTTAAAAGTCTCATTTGTTGGGCCAGCAGAGGCTCTGATGGGACAATGGGCTGTTTGATGGTGTGTGTCTGCTTTGTGATTCCTCTGTGAAGCATTTCCTTCCATTCAACCCAGAATGCACCTGACAGAGCGTTCACACAAAACATCTTCAGAGCAGCTGCTGCTCATGTGACTTTACACAAGCTTAAGACTGAGCCGGAGATGAATTATAAGGGAGAATTTTATCTTTAAAGGTGCACTGTGTGACTTTCTAATAAGTTAGCGTTGTTTGTTTTGTGCTTTTAACAGACACAAAACGTTCACAGTGAGATAACTGTTTTCTGCTCAGAATCTAATGTTTTCTACTGACAAAGAATAAGTTACTATTTTGATTCAAAACCTCCAACTAAAGAATTGGAGATTTGAATTGACTGAATTCTGAAATCTCAATTTTTTAAATAATTGCCCAGTCCTAGTTCGGAATGAACCTTTCTGTGCAGAAAATCACATGATATTTTGTAGTTTGTGAAGGAAATTACAATACTTACAGTAAGGATGGGACGATATATGATAGTATCGTTGATCGCGATAACTAAGGGCCGCAATTAAATAAAATTAAATGTTTTTTCATAATCGTGATAATCGTACAAGGACGATAATCGAAATTATAGCAGCAAGCGCGCGCCTGTGGATTCACAAGCCTCTAAAACCTGACTGCTGTGAACTCAGTAAAAGCTGTATTATGGTTTAACAAAGAAAAGATTCATGTGTTAAAGTTAATTAATGACTCTGAGACAAAGTAGTTGTTCAAACACATACACCTCGTGCAATAATAAATATTTCAGTGATTTTGAATCTGTGCACTTTTACGTTTAATAAATTATCGTGATAATATCGTTAATCGCGATTATTTTGGTCACAATACTCGTGAGTGCAAATTTTAATATCCTCCCATGCTTACACTTACACACAGACAAAAATAGTGATTGTTCATTGCGTCAGTAAAAGTTGTGATATAGTTGAACACAGTCTCACAAGATGGCGTACATTTACCATGCAACAAAAACAGCGTATTTTGAGCATGTGTTCACAGCTGTTTTGAGTATTATATTACGTCGTTGTGCATTTAGCACAATATGAAAAAGCGTAAAAAATGACACAAGATTTCACAACGTTAAAAAACACGAGTTTTGGTTGAAGCCACGTAGGGACGTTTTTTTCAGGTGAAACGGGTAAGTTTAGGCATAAAGTTACTAAAATTGGTAAGATTAGGTCTGGGGCTTGGGGCAGGTTAAGATTAGAATCAAGATTTGGTTAATATTCATAAATAAGAACATGTCTTAACTACCACCATAGAAATTAACTGGGACTGTGACGCGTGGGATATTTACTCAAACAGCCGTGAACTCGTGCTAATCATACCTAATTTACATATTGTGCAATGTCGTGGTAAATGTACGCTTTCTTGTGAGATCGGGCTCTATAGTTTTGATTTCAATACAATTCATTTGTATGGTTCAAAAGTCACAACAGGGCTGAGCGATATGGCCAAATTTCTATATAAATATATTTTTAGTACACTTTGGACTTTTTCGATTTGAATCAATTTTATTGGAAGTCATCGATGACGGCTGTTTTTATTATAAACTCATAATGTTTTAAAACATAAAGCTGATTTTCACATTGCGAACACAATTTAGGCTTTAAATCTGACAACTTCCTCTCATAAATCCTTCAACACCTGATCAATATCGACATGTTATAATTTTGTTGCATTTATGGCTTAAAAACTTTTTTTTTACAAACAACAAAGTGAAACTGGAGTGACCGCCTTAAGCTCAGCCAATCAGAGCGCTGCATTTGGCTCCTGTCTAGAACTAAAATTCTTTTTTATTCAGTTCAGACAGTACTCAGAGGTTTTATTTTTTCACAAAGTACTGTATTTACTCTATACTTATGTGGAAAGCACAAAGTTTACTGTTTTACAACTAAAAAAGTTAGCTACCCACCTTTAATATATATTAGAAACTGATAATAAGTGTTTACTGCTGCATGAATATTATGAGCATTTGCATTTATCAGGCCCTATTCAGCTCGTCATTATAATGATTTTGTTTCATATCTAATCATTTTAACTTTGTGTATGTCCATCACTCACTCCTGTCACTCAAACTGTGTTGCCATAGTTACTCACAGACAGAGGGGAAAGGGGCGGGCATGCTGCTTTGAGGAGAGGAGACCGGAGGAGACTCGCTGTCGACTGCCAAACTTTAACTTTATCAGAAAAAAAAACTCCCAAAAACCAAAAGCAGGCGGCTCATCTAATGCAGTAAAAGCGAATCAAAAAGACACTAGATTGTGCGCGGGACATTTCCGAAAAAGCGACCGACTGACACGCGGGGAAACAACAAACTCATAACTTTTACAGAATAACCATATACCACCTCCGACAGGCAGCTTGTCCAAGTGTGGGTTATACAAACAGCCCTAGTTGTAAACAGTCTCCTGGCTCATCCAACGTCTCATCACATTGTCAAACATAAACTCAGCCGATCGCTCCTAAATGAGGTCCGGTCCCCGAGTCGGTCCCTCCGGCTTCACACTGCGGCTCTTTAACAAATCCACAACTCGCCCGAATCACTTTCCTCTGGTCGCTGCGTTGTCATGGTTACCGCCTCCGTCCCCGGTCCCTAGTTAAGGAAAGGGTGAGATTTTCAGCGCGGAGTGAGGAGAAGAGGCGTTGGTGTGTGTGTGTGTGTGTGTGTGTGGCGAGCAGTAACCCCACTGAGCGAGGATCAGCAGCCCTTGAGACGGGAAAGTGTGAGATATAGAGCCGCCAAGATGAAGAAGAAGAAGAAGAAGAAGAAGACACAATCACTTACACACCAGATTATTAGCTTTAGATGTGTTCAGGCTGTAATGTTATTGTCACGAGTTTTAGTTTCAGTCTATTACATTAAAATAGCTAAACTACTAATGACATTACACTGGGAAAACTATTATATAAGAAACACAATTAAATGAACCCGAACCTGCAAACATCCATTGAACAAAATAAGCGTGTTGTTGTTGTGAACTTTCATTTTAGGGCTGCAACAAGTTAATCAATTAATCACAACTAATCAAAGACTGAATTATTCGTCTACTACTACTTTAGTAATCTGATAAATGTTCACTGGTCTTCATAGGTTCCCAAAAATGTTTTCTTTCTCTAATTGGGTAACAATGACATTCTGAAACGTTTAAATGTCAAATTTGTCAAAAGAACAAGATTTCTTTGGGATTATTTCAAGTACAGTAGAATTTTTGGCTATTTTCAAAGAAGAAAATGCTTCTTCTTCTGTATTTTTTGGTTATTTAATTGGCAGAGCTTATTTAAAGCAGCAAAAAGCTTAATTCAGTCAGTTACAAACTCTTGGTCTACGTGTAGATGAAAAGCAATTTTGCGCTACAGGCTATGAAGCATGCGCAGTTGTGTTTCCTTCATAATTCTTTCCGCGAGGAGCGAGACGTTCTGACCGTTACGACCAATCAGAGCAGGAGTTACAGAGCGAGCAGCGATAGCCGAAGCTAAAGCTTAAAAAGCATTATTTATGAAAATAAAACCTTTTGAATCAGAAAAAAATTATGATGTGAAAATAGGTAAGAATTTGCCTTAAAATCAGACAGTTTTTAAAGCTGTAAATGTTGTTTCTGCTGAACACAAGCAGTTCGTGTTCCCGGGTCTTTCTATGTGGAGTTTGCATGTTCTCCCCGCATAGGTTTCCTCCAGGTACTCCGGTCTCCTCCTACAACTAAAAACATGTCCAATGTACCTCCCCTCCGCAGGACTACAGATGTAAATGAGCTGTAAGCTACAATCTGGTACAAGCATCTCTGCCATTTGGCTGAATATAATTGTACATTGTCCTTAATAAACATTACCTTACCTTACTATGTGACCTCCTCTGGGTCCTAGTGCTCACACAATTGCACCATCTGCTGGTGAATCTGTGAAACTGCGTCATGTATTTGACTGTAGACAAAGTCAGCACGTGCATCACAGAGCTTGACATCGCCGCTCAGAATAATAAAGTCTATGACTGAAATAGACGTCACATAAACAGGCGTGTCAACATGCATTTGTGTCGACACGCCTCGACTATTGTAACAGTTTGTTTTCTTGTCTGAATAGGAAAGAGTTGTCTCGTTTGCAGCTGATTTCAAAACTCTACAGCGAGGATCTTGACCCGCACAGAAGGGCTCACATAACACCAATACTTAAAGCTCTTCATTGGCTCCCGGTTTTAAACTTTAGTGCTCACGTTTAGAGCTTTACATGGCCAAGCTCCTTCTTAAATCAGTGACCTGATCCAGCCCTACAGACCATCTCGAGCTCTGAGGTCTGTGGATCAGAACTTGATGATGGTTCCTCGCACACGTTTTCGGACCAGAGGAGACTGGTCATTCCAGGCTGTTGCTCCTAACCTTTGGAATGATCTCCCGCTCTCCTTGCGTACCTTGGATTGTGTTGATGCCTTTAAGGGCCAACTCAAAACCTTTCTATTTTGTCAAGCTTACTCTGTCTGTGAAAGGTGCTTTAACTTACTTACTCACATGTGGTGGTTGGATGTCCAATGATGGATATTGTCATCATTAGCAGGGAAAGAGTTAATAAATATAAGTAACACTAAAATAAGCTAAAACCTTTCTTAAAACTCTGCGCATAACATCCAAAACAAAACACTTCCACTGTCTCTTAATCAAGGCAAAAAAGAGGCTTGGTTTTCGTTCTGAAGCTGCTGAAATTCTTTGGCTCTTTTCTGATAAAGTGGCTGGAGTCTAATCTGGAATCCATTTACAAGGAATATTGAGTTCAGCGCTCCTCTCTGCTCCCAGTGACAGGAATTATTCACAAGTCAAATGTATTCACGACGGCTGCCAATCTGCACCAGCGACGCCAGGAATCTACCTCCGCGTCAGGCTAATAAACGAAGAGCAGAGCGGGACGGAAAGAAGCTCCTCTTCGTCTGTGTTCTCACTAAAGGAAACACTCATTAAGCTTGAATTGTTTTGTTTCTAAACTGAGCAAATTAAATGTTTTGCCGAAGCTTGGTAGAAATCTCTATAATCTAAAAGGATCAAATTAAAGCAAAGTAAATGAGTTTTCCCAAACTATTTTACAGCACTTCAAAAAACAAATGTAGTAAAGTTAATTAAATACGATTTTATGAAAAGTGATGAGACATATCTGTATGTATTAGAATTGGACACTTAAAAAAATATATCGATTACTTAAAACACAAGAACAATTAGGCTTTACACAATCATGTCACAAATCATTTTAATATAAGATATTCTTTGTTTGTTCTACATTAAGACAAATTTGAGCGTTGCCAGGCACAGTTCAAGTAATAAACCCTGATCATTAGAGCTGGGCGATTACAATTATTAATCTTATGCTTGAGCTGTGATTAATCGTAATTAATCATGACTATCTGGAACAGTCGTAGTTAAAACCAGCTCAATGCTTACTAAATACACACTGAAGTAAAAAACAATGTCGTTTTTAAAGTTTTCAAAGTAAACATCACAGACACGTGTAAAGTTCTCGCAGACGGAGTTCAGACTCGTCTCTTTTTCTGTGTCTCTGTACAGCAGAACTCACTCTCTGTATTCAAAGCACAGCTTCCTGTTAGGGGTCGCGGGTGACTGGAGCCTATCCCAGTGACTTTGGGCCTTAGGCGGGAGAACACCCTGGACAGTGGCCAACTTGCCGCAGAGTTAGACAGACAAACATTCACTCTCTCATTCACTCACTCACAGGGAAATTTACAGTGATGCCCAATTAACCTAAACATGCATGTTTTTGGAGGTGGGAGGAAACCGGAGAAAACCCACCGTGACAGAGATCGTGAGATGTTGATATGTTCCGACCCGGGAGTCGGACCCACGACCTCCTTATTGGGAAGCCAGAGCTCTAACCACTCTGCTACCGTGCACCCCAAGCTTTTTATTTGTTTAAAAAAAAACTAAAAAACGACAATTGGAAATTTATGCTACAACTTATTAGCATAATGTTTAGACAGTTTTGTACATTAACGTTTTTCCTGTATTTTTGGTGATAAGACATAACACAAGAAATCTTTTTTTTTTTTTTGACAAATTGTAAATTTATGGTAGAAAGGCTTCAAAGTTGTTATCTGGACAGTGTATTTGAAGATCGTTCAACTCTCATCCGAAAGTCATTTTTAAAGGAAGTGACCAGAGGCTGGCTGTATTTAAATATAAATACATAACTATGGATCACTGCTGGACCAAAGAGGGATTACACCAAAACATGAATTTGTGCGCGTCACCTGCGACGCCAAATAGGAACAAGCTGTATAAAGAAATTGAATGAATCCTAATTTTCAGCTGCTAGTTAAAAAGTGCAACCTAAAATAAAGTGTTGCCAAAAATTCATCGTCTCTAGTTAGAAAATCCACGCTCAACCACCTGGAGCAGAGCTAAAATTACAAACCCCACACTGAGCCGTGCTTTGTCTGAAAACGCTCCGCAAAACAGAAACAGATTAAAATAACTAATAACACAGAAGCAGGTGATTCTCCACAGCAGCATTCACAAGAAAAACAGCTCCAAAACAGTGTTCATCAACATTTTTACAACAAGAACCGCTGCCAATTGTGCTGAACGAAAGAAAAAAACCCAAAGAGGCTTCATTCTATTGTCCGTGCAGTTAAAATGAAGATGTAGAAAAAGCTGACACGACTTGTCCAACAGTAAAAACAGTAACAGTGCAGTGGATAAAACTGCTGTGCACACGGTTTACCTCACACTGTACAGGACTGTAATGTTGTTAAATTACACTGTAATGTTGTTTTAGAATCAGAGCAGATAAAAAGAGCTTTACTTCTTCTCACTAGTCGCATATACAGGTTGTTTTTGTTATAGTTCGAGGTCAGAATTTCCTAGAGGGCAGGGACTAATTAGCAAGTCTTTGTTAGAAAAGTAAAGTCGCTAAAAATCCACTTGTTTTAATCAACTGGCGACAACCTTGTCTTTGTAATTGAAGAACTCCACGTTGGTGCTCAGTAATGCTTCAGACGTTCTTTCAGAAAAACATTTCACAAAAGTTTATTTGTACTGACCAGATGACTGAAAACACTTTGTTTTAATATAATATTTAATATAAACCATGTATCAGGCCATTGGGTGCACGGTAGCCAAGTGGTTAGAGCTCTGGCTTCCCAATAAGGGGGTCGGACCATACTAACATCTCACGATCTCTCTGGGTGGAGTTTGCATGTTCTCCCCGTGTCACCGTGGGTTTTCTCCGGTTTCCTCCCACCGCCAAAAACATACATGTTTAGGTTAGTTGGGCATCACTGTAAATTTCCCTTAGTGAGTGAGTGAATGAGAGAATGAATGGTTGTCTGTCTAACCCTGCGGCAAGTTGGCCACTGTCCAGGGTGTTTCCCCGCCTAAGGCCCAAAGTCACTGGGATAGGCTCCAGTCACCCGCGACCCCTAACGGGATTAAGCGGTAGAAAATGAATGAATGAATATCAGGCCAACATTTTCATCAGGCCCCAAAAATCCAACTCGACCCGGCTTAGGCATGCGTACGTTGTGTCTGAACCCGACCAGAAGCTGACATGAACCCGCGTCATGTATGTCTGAGCCTGAAGCGAGCCTAAACTGTAGCATTTTGAACACAGACAAAGCACATTATTCATGTGATTACATTAAAATGGTAAATGGTCTATTTATATAGCGCTTTTCTACCTTTCCAGGCACTCAAAGCACTTTACAATCTAGAATCCACTCACCCAGTGTACGCAGACACTGATGCAGTGTGGCTTAAGTGTCTTGCCCAAGGACACAATGATAAATCTACTCCAGTCGTCCCACTGTGGCACCTGGTGTTCTAATGGTCTCCCATCCAACTACCAACCAGGTCCTATCTTGCTTGCTGTGAAAAGCTTGATTACATGTATACAGTGTTTTCCAGAACCAGAAACTTTCCTCCCTCCTACTCATCTCTTTCTTCTTTTCTCACTGCGCGCATAACAAAGTGGACTCTTTCTTTCTCTCTTCCTCATCTTTTCCTTGCTGCGCGCGTAAACACACGTTCCTTCTCTTTTTCCCCTTTTCCTTTGAAAGATGCACCTTCTTCTCTTTATCTTCCTCTTTGAGTTGCTCTGTGCATCAAACACGCATGTCCCTTCTCTCATCGTATACTTGGCCACTCCCATTTTGTCACAGCAGTGTTTTTTTGCTGTGTTCAAGCGCAGCTGTCAATCATCGGCGAAGCACGTGTGTTTAGTGTGGCTCTATGTCTAGACCTGAACTCTGCCCGACAATCGAGCAGGAACTGTGGGCCCGGTCCGACCCGACTTTCGGGTTAGGGCTCGGTCCAGAATCTAAACTCTAATTTGCATCTTGTCAGTTCTAGAAAAAATCTCACTAATAGGTATCTAACATGTGTAAGACACTCTTATTGATCTCTTCATTTCCAATGTAGAACAGCCTTCTCTTCCACTGTTCAAAAACTACAACAGCAAATGCAGACTAAAGAATAAATATTGTTTCAAGGAGAGGGAGGTGCTACTGAACATGTTTTTAGTGGTAGGGGAAACCGAAGCACCCGGAGGAAACGTACACAGACACGGGAAGAACATACAAACTCCACATTGAAATATATCCAACAATGTAGCAACTTCGAGCTAAATGCTAACGTGACACTAGCACCTCCTGCTGTATTTTCACATCCACGTTTACTGATTAGTTGTACTTAAAATACGGCCAGGAATTTCTTCATGTGCCAGAACGTCAATTGGCTTGTTTATATTCAAAACAGCTCATTTCTATACTTATAACCATTTCCTGTTAGCGTTAGCATTCAGACACAAACACATCTCTTTTTAAACACACAAAATATTATTCTGATTTGAAAAGTCTTTAGACTGAGAGAAAACCTCAGAAATGCTCACAAGTACAGAAGTTGCTATTTTGAAGTAAACAAGCCAGCTGACTCTATGCACAGAGTCTATTGTAATTTAATCAGAATCATAATTTACCATTAAAATAAGACACAAAATTAGGTCTGGCCTGGGACACAGTATAATCTGATCATACACCATCTTTTAAGTGCAGTCTGAAGTGACACAAGCTCATATCTGCGTCTGTTACTTCTCGCTCAAAACCCAAACCAGCAGCGACACATAACAACACACGAGTTAACTGTTCACGTATAAATACACTTCTGGTTTCTTTATCTGGCCTGGTATCAGTGCACTTTCCTCTCTCCTCCGCCCGCTTCCCTCCGCACAGACCCCATCCATCATCATTAGGAGGGGAATAGATGAGCTGTCAACACCTGCACCGGCGACGAAGCACCCTCCCACATAAGGGGAGGAGGGGGGAGAGGAGGGGGGGTAAGGGTAAGAGAAAGAAGAGAGAGGGAGAGGAAGGAGTAAAGAGAGAAGGAAAGAGAGGGGGGTGGGGGGTAAGAGGAAGAAGGAGAGAGAGGAGGAAGGAGGAAGAGAGAGAAGGAGAGAGGAGAGAGATGGATAAGAGAAGAAAGAGAGAGGAGAAGAAGGAGGTAATGAGAGAGAAAGAGAGAGAGACAGGACAGAGAGAGGGAGGGTAGAGGAACAAAGAGAGGGAGAGGAAGGAGGAAGAGAAAGAGAAGGAGAGAGGACAGAGATGGGTAAGAGGAAGAAAGAGAGAGGAGAGAGAGAGAGGGGGTTAGAGGAAGCAAGAGAGAGGGAGAGGAGAGGAGGAGAGAGAGAGGGACAGAGAGAGGGGGGTTAGAGGAAGAAAGAGAGAGGGAGAGGAAATAGAGAAAGAGGATGATAGAGGAGAGAGATTGATAAGAGAAGAAAGAGAGAGGAGAGAGAGAAGGGAGAGAGAGGGGGGTGCAAGAGGAAGAAAGCGAGAGGAGAGGAAGGAGGAAGAGAGAGAGAAGGAGAGAGAGGACAGAGAGGGGGTTAGAGGAAGAAAGAGAGGGAGAGGAAGGAGGAAGAGAAAGAGAAGGAGAGAGATGAGTAAGAGGAAGAAAGAGAGAGGAGAGAGAAAGAGAGAGAGAGAGGAGGGTGCAAGAGGAAGAAAGAAAGCGGGAGAGGAAGGAGGTAAAGAGAGAGAGAGAGAAAGAGGAGCGAGTGAGGTAAGAGGAAGAGAGAGAAGGAGAGAGAGGGAGAGAGATGAAGACAGAGGAATGAGGAGAGGAGAGAGAAAGGAGGGATAGGGGACAGAGATGAAGAGGAGAAAGAGAGTAAAAGAGAGAAAGAAAGACAGAGAGAAGAGCGAGAAAACAGATAAAGAGAAGCGAGAGGGCAAAGTGAGAAAGAGGGAGAAAAAAAGAAGAGAGAAGAGAGCGAGGAGATGGGAGAGAGGGAGAAGGAGAAAGGGGGAGAGAGAAGAAAGAGGGGGAGAGAGAGAGGAGAAGGGGAGAGGGAAAAAGGCAGAGGAGTGGAGAGAGGTAAGAGAAAAAGAGGATAGATGGGAAAAAAGTGAAAGTGAAAGAGAGAGAGAGAGAAGAGAAAATGGAGAGGGGGGGAGAGAAGAGAGATGGAAAGAGAGAAGACCGGGGAAGAGAGAATGAAGAGATAAGAGTAAGAAAGAGAGAGAAGCGTGAGGGGAGTAGGAGTAAGAGAGAGAGGAAAAGAGAGGAGAGGTGAATAGACAGAGAGAGAGAGAGGAGAGAGAGAGAGAGAGAGAGAGAGGAAAGGTGACTGACTCGGGGCCAGTGTGTTTACCTTCCTCAAGGTGAGCGGAGCGGGAGAAACGTGCTAATGCAATAAATTAAGCCGTGTTGTCAGCGTAATTCGGTTAATCACGACCAAATTAGATTGATTACTGCGCAAACGCTCCACTGTGGGACTCAGTAACTACAGAAACACATGAGCCTAATGTAAAAGCTGGACATGGACCAGTACAGCGTGAAGCATGAACAATGAATGTGTCTGAAAATGTTCATAAAGATAAGTCTGACATTACAAGACAGAGAGAAAAAATATAAACACAAAACAAGCAGTAGTACATCTGGTTTTATGAACGACAAACTGTGAGAACAACTTATGGTGGCAAAAAGAAGATGTAGAAAAGTGCCACATAAATAGAGAGACTATAACATCTCTGGTGGGCTTTCATGGCCATGGCAGGTTTTTTTATTGTTGCCATCCTAATGCATCAGCCGGTTTCATTTCACTTTATGAAACCGTCTGAGATTGGGCAGTGCAATTATGATTATTGCTGTAATTGTAATCGAGTAATCGTTTTATTAATCGTGACTCGTAGTGAGTCTGTAATTACTCAGTTATTTCTTTGAGTTATAAAAGTAGATCTCAGACTGTTCCTTTACAGTTGTAAAATACATTTCATTTGATCTCTTCACTCTCTGCAGTTAATGAGCGCTAATGTTCTGCACTCTTTCTAAGGAAATAATAGTTTGACTATCGTGATTTTTATTTTCATCATAATTGTGTAGATTTATCTGGCTGGGACTTATTAAAATGTATCCAACCACTGCTTTTTGGTTGTTTTGTAGGCCAAGAAGTAGAGCATACATACGTATGTGTCAGTGATTCTTGCCATGTGTTAAACTTGCAAATTAAAAGGTACAATATCATTTTCTAAGTTTATATTTGACACAAGGTCAGAGGAGGAGAACACATACATGCTGTCATAATTACACTTCTTCTCGCTGCCTGGCTGGGTTTCCTCCTGGCACTCCGGTTCCCCCCCAACCAATAACATGCACGTTAAGGTAATATCCAGCTCCTCCAGCTACTGTAGTCCTGACTAAGCCTAGCAACAACAACTGGAGATGGGTCTCCGAGCGCTGCACTGCAGCGATCACTGCTCCTGAGGAGAGCCCCAGAGGCTTGAGGATGGGTCAAATGCAGAGGACAAGTTTCCTATGACATAAAGTATACCTTACCTTACCTAATGGACACATGTGCAATATTATTATGTTGAATAAGTTCTTGAGTGTAGTAGTACTCAAGATTGATCTTGGCCTTAAACCAGTCTCCAGATCGCTTTTTTACGTCTGGTCTTGTCTCAACTCAGGCAAATTTGACTTGGTCATCGGTCTCAGTCTTGGACACAGAGACTACATTTTATTGCCCCCACGCACAGCCAGGCTCAGCTTGAAATAAGCATTGCACAATAAGATCATGTGGACACTGATGATCATATAAAACGACAAAGGCAGTCTAGATTTTGGTCTTGATGGACTTGGTCTCGTCTCAGTCTCAACCTATAAATCTCTCAATGTTGTCTCTGTCTTGGGACTCTGTGGTCTTGAACGATCTTGGTCTTGATTATGCGGTCTTGACACTGAAATTTATGAGACACGTTTGAGAACAATAAATGAGTCTCCTAGCTCTAACATTACATGTGATCTTGTTCGCGAGTATTGAAAAGGTAAAGAAGGTAAAAGCATTGACTTGGACTGGCCTGATCTTCCTCTGGACTGGCCTGATCTTCCTCTGGGCAGTTTACATTTCTCTGAGAAGATAAAATCATTGTGGCTTAAGAGACTCGGAGCGCTGGGAGACATTTGAAGGTTTTTTATTTACACAACTCAAAAACATTGTGTGTTTTGTCTTTCCCGTCAGCGAACTGATATTGTCCAGAATCACAACGCTAAATCATAAGTTTATTAGATTCACTTGACATCCTTTCTGTACAATAAAGCCAACACTGACCTCACAGGACCAAAACTAAAGCCATTTACAAGTTATAAAGACAGAGCTACTTCAAAAAGTAAGTTTTTCACAACCTGACTGTGCCTCCATCCCTGCTTCTGCACAGGCATGAGGGAAAGCTGAAAATCTGAAAATAACAAGGCAATTAAACATAAATTAAAAACAACATAATATATTACTACATTCATTATCAAATTATATATATTACATTCACCAAAAACATGGCCCATCTTCCAAAGGCAGATTTTTTAGGGCAAGTGTACTACTTTTAGCACCATTTGGGGTGCTCAAGTTATCCCCAACACGAGATCTGTTCATGACAAAAGTACTGGCTGTTAAATACAAAGGCTCTACAAACATTGATCTGCAACACTGTCATTCTTACAACAGCTCCAAGAAAACGTACTGTACGATAAAATGTCAAAGACGTAGGTTTTACACCTTTTTTACCTCAGTCTAAACAGGGTGCATCTCTCTGTAAATATCGCGTATATTTAACATAAATAAAAAATATTGGAACCAATGTGAAACAGAAAAAAGTCGCATTACGATATTTTGTCAATATTGTGCAGCCTTGCAAGGTAAAATGAATCTCAAGACTATCAAGGCATTTTGGAGAGAAATGTGCTGCCTAGAGTCAGAAAGCTCATCTCAGTCACAGGTTATGATTTTTCCAACAGAATAACAATCCAAAACAGAAAAAAAGCAGGGATATTCTTCAGTGTCTCTATCAGCCCAGATCTCAACATCTGTGGAAGGAGCTAAACATCTGGAGAAGACTCTTCAAACCTGACACAACTGGAGCAGTTTGCTCAAGGAGAGTGGAACAAAACACCTGTGACAGGTGCACAAGTCTCACTGAGAGTTGCAGAAATTGATTGATTGCAGTAATTGTCACATAAGCCTGGTTAAACAAAAATCAACCAATCAATCAAATTGAATTTATATTTACTTAAAAACAACAACATGCAGTGCAAATAGGGCTGCAACAACTATTTTAATATCAATTAAATCGATTATTAAATAGTTGTCACAGAATTTGGTCATCGATTAGTTGGCTAAAAACTTTTACCTTCAGCTGCACTTACACTGGCCACCACATGTGGCAGTAGTGAGCAATTTCATGGTGTGAGCTACCAATATATAAGGCGAAGTAGAGATCAGCCAATCATTGCATTCAATCTGCCCTCATGGTTTAGTGCTAGATAGTCAGGTCCGGAGGGACAGAAGTGAGCTGGTTGCCATGGTAATGAGTTAATTTCTGTTGGTAAACGCGCTTAAAATGTTATATTTTTTATCTTAACCTTTACACAAACCTTTTTCCTAACTTAGCCATCACCTAACCCTTTTCTAAACTTACCCGTTCTCCTAAACATAATCTTCGTCCTCCGGACTGACTATCTAGCACTATCCCCCCCTCAGCACACGGAGATTCAACAAGATGGCGGAGACTCGGAGAAAGAAAGAGATAAAGAAAAAATGATGAAGGAGGTGAGGTAATCGACAGATTAGTCGATTATCAAAATAATAGTTTGTTGCAGCCCTATGTGCAAATAATCGAATTTCAATTTCAATTATGATTGTTGTTGTACTCGCTAACAAAAATTGTGTAATCGAGTAATCGTGATTATTACTCGTAACTCAAGTGTGTTCGTAAGCCTTCAGATATTGAACTGAGTTGGAAAAGTAGATTGTAGAATACATTTACAAAAGCCTTTTTCTGTGAGATCTGTCACCTTTTTCCTTTTATCTGGTCAGTTTGTGCATTTGAGAGGCGGTAATACTCTGCACTCTCTCCAAGCAACCTTACCTACTACTTACAATATTACACAAATGCATAAATTAATCTGAATAAAACGTTGGGTAAACTAATGACAAGAGACAGTGTTATATCATTTTTTATGTCACCTTAAGTAACAAACTCTGACTCGGTGCCAAACTAGAATCATAAATGTCTGATGGACTTTGGACACGTGGATCTTACATAAACTTACACCCAGAGAAGAATCTTATTTCACTTTTATCTCATTTTCAGCCTCACCGACTCTTCTCACAATCAGCCGCCTGTGTCCTTTTCTAATATTACCTCCAAAATGACAAAAACATGATAATAAATCCAATCCCATTACAGTCACATTTGGGCTGCAGTGACTGAAAGAACATCTGGGGAAGAAATTGGTCAAAAAAAACATCATCGACACCAGGAAATGAGACTTGTGTGTGGATAAATAACTGTTTGATTACACTGTCAGTCAGTTTTATTAAGAAATCATCAGATTAAAGTGGCTATGACAGGTTTTTATGAGAGTATAATTTGGACTTTATTTGGTGGATTAACACCTGTTGCTAAGATAAATGATAATTTTACACCGTTCGGCTGTCAGACTAGGATGAAAAGATGATGTATTTGTACGAGCAAACTAGTAACATCACACTGGGCAGACTCATTTCATCCAAAGGTTTGACACGATTCACACAAAAACATGGCTCCATCTCTCCAAAGGGCAGATGTTTTGGAGGGTCAAGTGTCACTACTTTTAGCACCATTTGGGGTTGCTCAAGTTATCCCCAACACGAGATCTGTTTCATGATAAAAGAAATACAAAAGGCTACAAACATTGGTCTGCAACAGTCTCCGAAGAAAACATATAGCTGTACGATAAAATGTCAAAGACATATGTTTTTACACCTTTTTTTACGTCAAGTCTTGAACGGGGTGCATCTCCGTGATTACTGGGTCTTTTTGAATGATTTA